>JAIUSX010000072.1:24012500-26412500 GCA_026573805.1 Hesperophylax magnus
CATTACAAAAAATACTGATTCAAATACTGAACATGGGGCCATGACGCTGTAATATTAAATGTTAGATAGCAGTTTCTATGTTTTTACGTTGGCAACATTAGTCCCGCGAAAATTTTTTGTAGTTTCATAATCTGTAGTCGTGGTGTTTTTGGATTTACCATCATGTAATATATTTGTTCTACATTGATGTCCATTATTAAATGACAAAATTGTTTAAAAATACTATAATTATTTTAATTCTTTGACCTGAGAAACCATTTTGCATTTTCAATGTATTTTGAAAATAGGTATTTTGCATTTTGCATTTGAAATGCTTTTCTAAAAACCATTTTGCATTTTACATTTTCAAATGGAAATGTTTTGACCCATTTCCATTTTGCATTTCAAATGGTTTTGGGTACCCATTTCGCACATCTCTGTCTGTATTACGCGAGGTAAGTGTTACATAATAGTTTCCACAACACATTTCAGTATTAAATTTTACTAACCGCCAAATAATATGAAAACTTTCCCTTTTTGCACTTTTTACCAACTGTTTTTTGTCCAATAACCAATCGAAGTACAATTTTTTGTTGAATAATTGACATTCTGTCAAAATGAACTTATTTCCATAAATAGGTACCCCCGGGCATAGCAAGTTTATGGTTACGGGAGGTTCAAGAAAATTAAATGACATACAATAGCCCACAAGTTCTACACTAGTTCGCCATCTGCAAAGTTAACCGTGTAAAACAGAAAATTTCATTTTTAATATCTTTTGAGCCATCTACCTATGTAATACATCTTACACATGTATTTAACCGTTGGGAAAAATGTATTAATTAATTTTCCATAGCGTAAAGATTTCAAGAAGCTCTTCAAAGGAGTCCGATACTTATCACGAGCCATTCAATCAGCTCCTGCTGAAAAAGAACCTTCCGAAGATTATGATAGTGACTCGCCCATAGTAGAACCCCCATCACCAAGGTATTACAAGTTAATTATGACTAAAACTAGAAGTCAAGAATTCAATAAATTTCAACATTTTTTAAATTGTGCTGTATGTACATTGGTTGTAGACAGAACAGCAAGTCTCCCTGCATCAATCCATACTATGATTTCTTACAAAAGACAGAACGAGAACAGGTCCGCTGGACATCCAAGTACCTTCTGCCAGAAACCGAAATGGAGAAAGGCTTGGTAAAAAGGGCAGATGACTTGACTAATCAGGTAACTGTTATGAGTTATTCACAATATCATATATGCATAGTGATTATTTAGTACCTGCATCCTACCAACTTATCTTGAACCGAAAATATATATTTTTTAATCTCCTCAAGTTTTGTTTTCACAACAGTTAGCTCATCGCCTCACGGGTCGGTAAATCAACATAAAATGAATGCTGCAAGAACCTGCACAGAAAATTATGTTCGCTATAGTAAAGTAACCGTCTGCAGCGCTCTTCAGTGTGGACGTTTTCTATGCAGGGTCTTACAGCATTTGGTTTTTGTCGATTGCTTACCGACCATGTGAATGAGAAGAAAGCTAAGAAAGTTATTACTTTGATTCTGAATCCAAGTCACAATAAAAGAAGAGGCATGGTGCCTCAGGAGGGAGGCAAAGCTTTGCCAAAACAGTGTTAATTTAAAACAATAATTTTGCAATTGCTCGGGAACCTATACAGTTTTCCATATGCATGAATGTAGTGCTCTCTTTGTTGGTTGTTGCTTACATCTTTTTGATATATGTAGTCGCATATAAAGCTCCGGGCCAAAAAGGCTCCTTTCTCTTTCATCATAAGCCGCTTACATCTGGTCTATAGCTAAAAGGTATATATGTTCATACAGAAAGATTGAAATACGGTACTATCGAAAGAAATAGGAGCAAATGTAATGTAAAAAGTTGTTTCTTATTTTCTCTTACCAATACTAAGGACGGGTTGTTTTGGAGAATATGAACAATTCATCAAATTTCAACGTTCATTTTCAAGTTCTGTGAAAGATTTTTTCAAGTTCTGTTTTTATTTCAGTTTTGTCAAGCAACTAGCCTACAATGATATAATAACAGAACTTGGATAGGACTTTCACAGA
The DNA here is from genome assembly GCA_026573805.1 of Hesperophylax magnus. Taxonomy (NCBI): domain Eukaryota; kingdom Metazoa; phylum Arthropoda; class Insecta; order Trichoptera; family Limnephilidae; genus Hesperophylax; species Hesperophylax magnus. The sequence goes on from JAIUSX010000072.1 coordinate 24,014,570, forward strand.
ACCCGAAAATGAACGTTGAAATTTGATAAATTGTTCAAATTCTCCGAAACAACCCGTCCTTAAATTTCATCTGAAATTAATGATAATATTTGTAAGTAGGTACTACCTACCTACTTTTAATAAATATGATGATTACACATTTGAAAAAAGAATCTTTACTTTAACCCGTCGTGTGCTGATGCTAAATTTTCACTGTCTGCCACCTGATTCTATTTTCCTACTTACTTCTACAACTTAACTCACTTGTTTTTTGCAAAATGATGTTTTTGTAAATTGTACCGTCTTACCAAATAATGAGTTTATATATACAATATTTATAAAAATAGTAGATATATAATTAAACATAAGTATTTTCCCCAGAAGAGCTATTTATATTTAATTGTGGCTGTCGGCTACTGCGGCATACAACAGGTTGAAATGAGCACCATCTTGAAGCGTAACCGGAACATAACCAACAAATTTACAGTTGCCAAATGGTCGAGAAAAATAAAACTTCCCTACACTCTAGTCAGTTATTGTCATTTCATATTCTCTGAAAATATGAAAAGGATCCAGGTATGTCCAGTTTCTGTACTGCTGTTTACACATTATAAAGATAAATTGTTGGGGTTTTTTTTTACAGATATGTGCCGATTTTTGTAACTACATGCACGAATTGGGAGGCTATGATTCACCACTGTTTCAGCAAGATACTGTCAAAGAACTGTTTCAGGCAAGTACTCAATAAGCTTGACACAAATTCATTCTTTTATCGCTTCTTTGTAATCTTGATAACCTTACAAAACTAACTTCCGTATTCATATTTCAGATAGAGTTTGATACCCATGCAGCAAAAAGTTTGAAAATTGGACCAAAACGCCTGGCATCTCTTCCAGCAGAATTTGCCAAACATGAAGGCATCCCTGAAGTAGGTTCCTAATCTAGCAAAATGAAAAGCATTCATTTTGACCGACCAAAAAAATAACTTAATGTTTTGTTGAAATTTCAGTCTTCCCGTAACAACATGCTGAAACGAAACATCAAGTGGGATATTCACGCTGAGAAAAAGTTTCCTATTTTGACATCATTCAGCAAGCAATTACCAAAAGAAAAACAATGGAGGCCTCCCAAAAACTCAACAAAGCAATACTGGAAGCCACAGGATTATCCCAAAGAAATTGTTACGATGGAAAATGTGTGGGACGGAATTACAAACTTAAAGTAATATTTGCAGAACTTACTATTAAATTAAGATGCTCAATGACATTACAATACATCTACCCGTTATGGCCTCACAAAATTAAAAGATAATGTAGCAAGTAACGAACACTCTTATGCTTCCAACAATTTCTCTTCATGTATGACAAAGATAAACATTCAAAGAATGTGTGTATGAATGAAATAGATATAGGATTGGGCGGCGATTTTGTTTTTGAATGTTGCGGCGAATACTACATTCTACATCACGGGTGTGATTGAGATGAGTAAATACGCTTTATCGCTTACACTAACGGAATGTGGTATGAGAGGGCCTCCTACCTGTGCGTTGTCCTCCTTATACCTATGTTGCCAATTTCGCTATCTCACTTTCTCAATGGTGCTTAAAATCTTCGGAAAACAATTGAAAAAATTGTATTATTTATCATAATAAGTATTTTTTGTGTATTTACCAAAGAATTGTTGTTTATTGGCATTTACCAGTACTTCCCGTGTAATGAAAATACTTTCTCATCATCATTTTGCCACTCATTTATGCTATTTGGTAGATATGGCGCACTACCTCAGACAATGCGTTACCGTTTAGTAATAAAACCACTAAACCGAAAATTCAACAATTACAGTATCTTTCGCTTGCCACTTTTGAGATCTCTACAACATTTCTGTAGTTTGTAATGTCATTGGTCATATTTTAACGTTTAATTTACATACAATATAATCAGATTTTTATATTTAAATTATAAACAAACTAATGCATTGCATTGTATTGCAGAGCGGTCAATTTATTGTTGACTTTATTTATTTTTTTTATTATTGTACAACAGAATAATAAAAAAAAAATAATAATAATAAATACAATAATATGACTGAAGAAGAAGAAGAAGAAGAAGAAAAAAAGAAGCTTACCTGTTATTACCTGCTTGAAAGTAATTTTTATTTATTACAGATCTGTTCATGATTACTGCAAATGGATCGACGGTCATCCAAAAGCCAAACAACCAAATTACTTGAAGAAAAGAAATTTCTTCGATATGAAAAGACTGGAGAAGATGAGTCATCAATATCAATACGACAAGGATAATCAGCTTCCAAAGATTAATCTAGAAGAAATGCTGTCAGGAAAAAAGATTAGAGAAAAGTCTCCACTTCCTGAAGACTTAAAAATTGATTATGTAAAATAATATATTCAGTACAATGTAATAATACAGATTATCCATATTTTTATATATTTAAAATGGATTATAATAATGTTTTAAGATAAAGAAAACTTTGTTTATATGTTTTGTCTAAGCCGGTCGTCTCACTGGCTCAGTAACAGTACGAAATCGACAAAAACCATAGACTGCACGCATTAAAGACTGCAGTTTGCAGAGCAACCATTGTAGGATTTTTCTGCACAGAATCTCCAATTTTTGTCCGTTTCGTAACGTTACCAAGCCAGTGGGACAACGGGCTGAGAAATAATAAAAAAATTGCAATTCTTGTAGCATAATGTATTTTCTCATTCCTATTTCTACAAGACTTCTACCTAGGATATTGATGGATGCTTATCAAAAACTTATTAGTAATTATTATTGCATGCTTACTGAAGTCTCCTTCGCTGCCCGGAGTTTTTCGAAATCAGATGTAGAGAGAAATTTTCTTATTTTGAGGTGTTTGGAGGTGGTTTTTCGAAATCTCATGTAGACAATGACCATCTTCTTGTTTTGAAGGTAAAGTGTGCAAACTCAGAATAAAACTATGATTTGTATTAAAAAAACAATCCCAAGCCGCCACATACACTCTTCTTTTTATGATTTTCTAAGATGATAATAGAAAAAGAGATATCATATAAACAAATTATTATGCCTACCTATTCCTTGTTTGATAACTTACTATTGGAGATTTCAGTAAACCATAGGATATATCTATATATATATATAATTTTTAATGAACAAACCATTGTAACAACTGGTAACGTACTGGTAACAACCTATTCATCAGTTTAAATTTATTATCCTGACAACTTTATATAGGTATTTAAAAATATTTTTATGTTGGTACTGTGAATTATTATGACAGAATTCGAATTTTTTAAAAGATTTTATTTATTTAATGTCAAATATTGCCATACAGAAAACATGAAATTTTAAAGTGACGTATTTAGTGAAAAAGATACAATGGATTGCAAATTAAAGCAGACAGCAAATAATAAAAAGAGAAATACCTCTAATCTGCCAGCAAAATTTCGGAAAAATACATTTAAAACTCTATTTGAAGAGACTAGGTTGAAGACTGATGAGCAGTACTCAAAGGCACAGAGGAAAAGACCAAATCAACGTATATTGGACAGATTTGTTAAGCCGGCTGTTCCAATAGCGGACGATGAAACAAACTCTGAAATTTGGGATAAAGAAACACTAGTTTCATCAACTTTAAGGCAATATAATAATTGATATCATTTTTCCCCCACTTAGAATAGGGAGAGTTGTGAACCCGTCATTCGGAGAGTGGAAACATGACTTGCAACATCCATCACAAGCCAAGGTGTGAGCTGCTATAATCAGGCTGAATGACACTGGGGAACAGGGATACAGGGTCACATTTCAGAGTATTTTCCTCCGGAGGCCTTCAGGAAACCAATGGGGAGTGGAGAAGAGAGCTGAGACCACCTTGGTGGATTCTTCTCTTGTGAGACCTTCAGGGAACCCAAACAAACAGGGCGAAGGGAAAAAACCGTTATCGCAACAGGATCCTCCATGGGATCCATGCACAGGAAATCAGAGGCCTGGAAGCAAACTCAAAGGAATGAGGTGAAATGATATAATGAGATAGGGCGAGTGTTCAAGGAAACAATCTGTAAACAGTTCCACTTTAATAAATAATTTTTTTTTTTTATATATTAACTCCACACAGGAGGCCCTGAAGAAAATAATTTCCCTCAGGGCCTATGTCATCTTTGGGGATGCTGTGTGGAGGGTCTTTTTGTGGAGAGGAAGGAGTGAACATGGGTCTTGAAGAGTCCCATGTTGTAGGAGGGAGGAAACACAGAGGCCGGCAGTTCGTTCCACAGCCGAGCTGTTGAACTTAAGAACGAATCGTAGAAGCGACCCGTTCTCATGTGACAAATGTCAACTGTGTACAAATGTTGGGCGCGCGTTTGGCGTGTATCCCGACTACGCACCGGTGCCGAAGGGATCAATGACGCTAGTTCCTCAGAGCATCTTCCATTGTAATACCGATAGAACAAGGACATCATACCTACCTGACGCCTGTGCTCAAAAGATTGCAGTCCGTTTGTTAAGATTGGGGAATCTATCAAACGGACCGCCCGTGTTTGCACAGAGTCAAGGGTTTTTTTCAGGTATTTAGGGGCTCCGAACCAGAGATGGCTGCCAAATTCGACAGTAGGGCGCACTTGCGATTTGTACAGGGTCAGCAGTTGTGTATTATTAAAGTATCTGCGGACCCTGTACAGTACGCCCAGCTTCTGAGAGGCCAACTTTACTCTGGCTTCGATGGAGCCCCCGTACCTGAGCTGGTCACTTATAGTTATACCAAGCATATCAATGGAAGGCCTGTTCGGAAGATTGCTTCCGTTGAAGGAGACTAGATTATCATTTGGATCCGTTTTAGACGTAATCAGACAGGATTGGGTCTTTGAAACATTAAATTTGACGAGATTATTTTTACCCCAGGAGGAAATACTCTCGAGATAACCGTCCATTCTCTGCTTCAAAGCCCTCCGAGCCGTTGGAGTTTGTGTGCCCTTTGGGGGCTTTTCAAACAAAAAGCTATCATGAACTGTACTGTCATCCGCGTAACAATGAATCGGTGCACATGTCAAAAGGTCATTGATGTGCAACAAAAACAAAGTCGGAGACAGAACCGATCCCTGTGGCACGCCAGCATTTATGGAGTGCGAGGAAGAGGTGAAACCATCAGCAACCGCCTGAATCGACCTATCCCTTAAAAAGTCAGCAATCCACGTACACAGGGATGCGGGAAGTCCGTAAGAAGGCAATTTGTTGACAAGTCCTCGGTGCCAGACCCGGTCAAAGGCCTTGGATATGTCTAGTGCGACCGTTTGGGTCTCACCGTGACGTTCCAGCCACCGCCCCCAAACATGCGTCACATACGCGAGAAGATCACCGCACGAGCGGTTCCGCATTGACGGTCGTTGATAATTTTGTTCTTCTCGAGGTATGTGAGCAGTTTGTCGTTGATCACACGTTCCATCACTTTGGACAGAACTGATGTGATCGCTATGGGGCGGTAGTTGGCCGGGTTGGAGCGGTCACCTTTCTTGGGAATAGGGTGTATGACCGCTTTTTTCCAACCAGAGGGCACAGTGCCACACTTCAGGGACATTTTGAAGAGCTTTGTCAAAACTGGAACTATTTCCGCAGCACACCTCTGCAATACCAGGGCAGGTATTTCATCAGGTCCACTAGCTTTGTTAACATCGAGCCCCCGTATGACGTGGAGTACATCCCGATGTCGGATCCTCAGCTTTTTCATATAGAAGCCGCAGTGAGGAACCGACGGCGGAACAGCACCTCCGTCGTCGAGGGTCGAGTTTTCCGCAAACATTTTCCCTAATAGGTTTGCCTTTTCGGTGGCGGTGTTTTTGCTAGTGAGCCGTCAGGTCTGGTAAGAGGTGGCAAACTGGGTTTGCAAAAATTTCGACCTATTGAGCCCGCAAGCGACCAGAATGCTCTGCTGCCATGCGGGCAGGCAGCCAGCTTTTTGCTGATCTGCAGGTCGTGTTCGAATTTTGACCTATTAATGATTCTCTTGCATTCCTTTGCCGACTTGTTGACTGCTTCGGAGCATTGTCGACTGAACCACGGCTTTGAGCCCACACCAGTTTCTTTAGTAGTCGATTGTATGAAGCCATCCATCGCCGATTTGATGACTTCACCAATCTCCTGGGCACATCTTGAAGGGTCCGAAGTCCGAAAACAAACATCTGACCACGGAAAAGCGTTGAAATGGGCCCGCATACCGAACCAATCTGCTGACCTATAGTGCCACACTTTTCTCCTCAGCCTCTCATTGGTTGGTCTGAGGTTAAAGGGGATTGATGTCGTCACTAGACAGTGGTCGGATGATCCCAGAGGCGCTGTGACGTCAATCTTATAACCGTGTGGCACAGTAGTTAAGAATAGGTCTAACAGATTAGAGCGGTGAGTCTGGACATCAGGAACCCTTGTAGGCTCCTGAACCAATTGCTCTAATCCGTAGCAAATGGCAAAGGATTCCACCTGTCGGCCAGCCGAGTCCGTTGGGCCTGAAAACTTCAACCATGGTTCGTTATGAACATTGAATTCCCCCAGAACAATAAACTCGGCCGAAGGGTTTTTTTTTTTTTTTTATATTAACTCCACACAGGAGGCCCTGAAGAAAATAATTTCCCTCAGGGCCTATGTCATCTTTGGGGATGCTGTGTGGAGGGTCTTTTTGTGGAGAGGAAGGAGTGAACATGGGTCTTGAAGAGTCCCATGTTGTAGGAGGGAGGAAACACAGAGGCCGGCAGTTCGTTCCACAGCCGAGCTGTTGAACTTAAGAACGAATCGTAGAAGCGACCCGTTCTCATGTGACAAGTGTCAACTGTGTACAAATGTTGGGCACGCGTTTGGCGTGTATCCCGACTACGCACCGGTGCCGTAGGGATCAATGACGCTAGTTCCTCAGAGCATCTTCCATTGTAATACCGATAGAACAAGGACAGCATACCTACCTGACGCCTGTGCTCTAAAGATTGCAGTCCGTTTGTTAAGATTGGGGAATCTATCAAACGGACCGCCCGTTTTTGCACAGAGTCAAGGGTTTTTTTCAGGTATTTAGGGGCTCCGGACCAGAGATGGCTGCCAAATTCGACAGTAGGGCGCACTTGCGATTTGTACAGGGTCAGCAGTTGTGTATTATTAAAGTATCTGCGGGCCCTGTACAGTACGCCCAGCTTCTGAGAGGCCAACTTTACTCTGGCTTCGATGGAGCCCCCGTACCTGAGCTGGTCACTTATAGTTATACCAAGCATATCAATGGAAGGCCTGTTCGGAAGATTGCTTCCGTTGAAGGAGACTAGATTATCATTTGGATCCCTTTTAGACGTAATCAGACAGGATTGGGTCTTTGAAACATTAAATTCGACGAGATTATTTAGAGTAGCGGGGCAAGAGATCATCAATAGTATCGCTCAAATGTTTGAAGAGTTCGGAAGTGTCTGATTCGCTATGGTTCGGTGAGCGGTATAAACATGCGTAGAATCTTGCCGTACTGGCAAGATTGACGCGCACCCACATTACGTCGAATCTGGAGTTTTCCAGACTCAATAGTCGTACACAGTTGACGTCAGCTGTGTAAGTAGCAATAATCTCCACACACCATCATGGTGTTTTATCCCGGAATGGGATTTGACTACCTCCACAAAAAATGCTCTCCACCATATCCGCTTTCTAGCCATTCTTCTCCAGTCCTCAGGTTTCCGATTCTGCCACAATCCTTTTTCACGCAGTCAGTCCACCTCTTACTCGATCTGCTTCTGGGTTGCTTACACTGCTGCTATCGACTAAAGAGACTAGGCTTCATACTCAATTAGATTCTCCTGTTTATGTTTGATTTTAATCTTATAGGATCTAATTCCAGCGAAGGTCCAAATATGATGTAAATAAATGATTGAGTTGTTATTTCAACAGTCCAAGAGGCCATCAAGAAGATGCAAAGGTATACATCAGAGTAGTGACGGGCTCTATTGTTGATGTAATCAAGTGGCCATCCAAATATATGCCTAGGGAATCTGAACTACTAAAGGATTTGTCAAATATTCAACGAGCAGAGGTTCGAATTGAAAAGGTAAATAAATATGTACAAAGTTTTTTGTGCTAATATGTATGTATAAGAGAACTTACTGGCCAATCAACAGCAATACGCTGCAACTAAACAACAAGTTTTCATTTCTCAGTTGCCGTACTGATTACAACATACTTTTTTTCCTGATGCTTCTTTGATAGTTTCTGAAATGCCAAGCTCTGGTGGTCAGATGACATAATTTATTCGGTGTTTTTATACCGTGTTCTATAATAAAACTGAGTCAAGTAAACATTGTACATAGAGAAAATAATATGTATGTACTATATTTTTGTGTTCAAAGGCATCAAGAGAATTTGCAGAATGGTGGACAGACTTAGGAAGCCACAGCACGGAGGAAGAAAAATATGATAATACAGAAACAATCAAAAAAATGTTTGCCGTAAGTTTTCTAGAGCAATTGACTGAGCGTAGCAAGCTCTGTTTTAACTCAACCATTTGCATTTCATCAGTCTCTTAATTTGTTAGTAGTTTTCGTTTCTGGCTCAAGATGGTGGCTATTTAAATAGTTCAGTAAAGATTCTTTTTTTCAAATGTGAAATCGTCTTGTTTATTTGGACATGGTACCTACCTTCCTGAAGAAAGTTTGTAAAAACAATTAACATTTAAATCGGGACATTTCTTTAAACAAATTGTATAATCCCTATATAATCTTATTTTAAATGTTTCATAAAACATGCATATGATTTATAATTAAGTAGGTAGGTATTTAAATACTTACTTACAAATCCTACGGTTTCAGAGGAAATTTTGGTTTTAATTATTTAATTTATTAAATTGGAGAAAATTAGAAATACACTTTGTTGGATGTGAGGTCTACTTTTCTACTACACAGAACAGTGTTAAGGTAGAGTTCCGAGCACAGCGACAATAGAGTCAGTGATGCTGCGTCAGTATCACCGTGACAGGTCGATGCATAAATAAACCAATCAGGTCGATGTCGATGGTATGATGCACCATAGAAATGTATGGTAGCGAATTAGAACACAGCGTTACTGACATGTCAGATAGGTACACTCAAAAGCTCTGCAAACAAAGGTGAAACAGTTTTATATTTTAGAATAATGACTGTGCTGATACCATGAAGATGAAGATGATTTAATTTTAGTGATGTTTTTCTGCAGTTTATATGACTTTCTTAAATTTCATATTGCAGGTAGAATTCGATGAGCATGTGACCAGAGCATTGGCTTTAGTTCCACATGAACTAATGTGTGTTCCACGGCATATTGCAAATATTATTTGTCAGCAACAAGTAAGTATAAAAAACCATAAAATCTACAGTATTTTAGAATTCCCCATGAATTTTTACTAGTAAATAAACTTTAATCAAAACCCATAATAACTGCAGTTACTTATTTACTCGGTTCAAATGTTTTGGGCAAACTTAATCAACTACCGTTCTAACCTGTAAAATACCTTTATTTTACAAGCAATAATTGTTCGCCTGAAACACTCATCCACATTGAAAAATCTCCTGATAAAAGATACATGACGCCAACGGGACTCGAACCCGTGTCCCTTCGATTTCCGGTCGACAGCTCTGACCACTGAGCTATGGCGGCTTATCTCTTACCCGCGAAATTATTCAATATATACTAGTGTTTCATTCAACAATTACTGCTTGTTACATTTTTCACCTGAAAACAACCAACTTTATTTTATATGAGAAAGGCATTGTAAGTGCTAACTCTCTCACTAGATGGCGTCGAGACAAATTGTCTACATTTTTAGGCGAAATACTTGAACTTGTCAAATATTAATTATTATTTTTTTGGTAAACTAATGTTTTTAAGACAAGATTTTTTATGCATAGCACAAAGGGTAACAATTATTTTACAAGCAATAATTGTTCGCCTGAAACACTCATCCACATTGAAAAATCTCCTGATAAAAGATACATGACGCCAACGGGACTCGAACCCGTGTCCCTTCGATTTCCGGTCGACAGCTCTGACCACTGAGCTATGGCGGCTTATCTCTTACCCGCGAAATTATTCAATATATACTAGTGTTTCATTCAACAATTACTGCTTGTTACATTTTTCACCTGAAAACAACCAACTTTATTTTATGTAAAATACCTTTCTGTAGGCAACCGTATCAGCTACTATTAAGAGACAGGTCAAGTGTGATGTAATAGCCGAGGAAAAGGAGAAGAAGATTCAGGGCTTCGATCAGAAGCTGCCGCTGGAACTAATAAACATTCCCCCTAGTAATAAAACTAAAGAGATGTGGGTTGACATTAAAGCGGCTCCGAAAGAACTCGACAATATGACAACTGTTTGGGATGGTATTACTAACCTGAAGTAAGTACAAAAAAATGTAAAAGCATCTACACATTTCCCTGTAATCGGTGGCAATATCGAGGTAGTGGTGGGGAGTGTCCTTGATCACCCATGAGTAGACAAATCGGCCCTAACTCCGAAATCAGGACAAGCGACCCCACAATACCAGATCGGCAAATGTGAGTCACCCAGTGTGTAGTGAAATTGTATTGATTTTGGCATCAGTTTGCTTTTATTGATTCTCACAGTATGGAATCCTGTTTTTCTGTTAAATGGAGTCACCATTTTAGTAGCTATTCAAAACACTCCATATACATTCTTAAAAAGTTTTACGGGTCTACTGGTTCCAGTACTCTTATTACATTTGTATGGCTCAAATTACAGCGTTTTATCAACCAGTTCTTCACCCAAATCTTCCTTTTTTACATAATTACACGCAAGAAAGCGCCAGAGCCATTCTTATTTTTGATGTTTGGAAAGTGTTTGCGCCATCTTGATCAACGAGCGCTTTGCTGCACGATCAGTTTCACATTTCACACTGCGGCTGAGGCGTGCGTGCATAGAAAATGCCAATTTTACTCCCACCACCACTCTCCCTATATCGCCACAGATTGCAGAGAGGTGTTTATGGACCTTACAATGAATTCACACCAGTAGCATTTGACATATTTTGAAACTGGCAATTCATTGTTGGTTTCGACTAATGGTGGCAGCAACTGGTTTAACCCTTCCCTGACTGCTAGAAAATCCATCGAACTCCGGTGCTGTGTAGGTACTCAGTGCAAGGGGTACACATTTAGAATTTTGTCAATAGTTTACACTTAGTACTTATCTTAATCATTTTAATATTAGCTACTCATGTACACATAGGCATAAGTAAAATATTATATATTAGTGCATAAAATGAGTAAAAAAACATCAACCACGCATAAAATGCGTGACACATCCATTACAGCTGGCAGACCGCCGACTGCTACTGACAACCGCGCATCGTGGCACATTGAGCAAACCCCTCATAACCTTCTCACTTACTACCGCACCACTCGGCAAGTTATCAACGCACCCAGACATACTTATATTTTATTTTATTTGCTCCGATCTTTTAATAAAACGTTTTTTGCTGTTGCGTTCAATCAAATACATAAATATATATCTGAGAAACTCCCAAAATATTATCTCTGTATTTAGTATATTTACAGAACTCATGAAAAAATTTGACATATCAAATAAGTTCATAGAACAAGGAAGAGTTAACTGAATAGTACCGGAGCGTTGGGTTCCTACCCAGGCGTATCGGGTTCAATCCTCTGCTTGCTAAATCCTCCATCAATGCATAGGCAACATTTTCCGCTTATAATGATGGAAGAAGGAAGAATTCAAAGTCATGAATAAATTATTTTTTCTTTAGATCAGCGCAAAGCTTCTACGAATGGTTGGGTGACAACAAGATGGGAATTCCCCCATTCTTGAAGGAACACTTTGCAGCTGGTAACGAGGAGCCACCAGTGTGCACCGTGGAGCTTTTACATCACCATCAAAAGCTATCCCAAACCCTCATACCCGTGCTGATGGCCTTTGATGACAGTGCACAGGATGTCAGGATGAACCAGCTGGATAACATACTCATCTGATCATGTACTACGATTGTTGATAAAAAATATAAAGATGATTTTTTTCAGATTTGTTTTAACAAATAATAATTTAGGTATCTACAGTTTTTGTGGAAAAAAATTGTATTGACGAAAGAAATAAGCTTCTACATATTACTGGTTAGTGATATCACATTGTATTTCTTGGGACGATTATAATTGACCTGCTCTGGTGTAACCAGCATGCTAAATGACGAAAACAAGTTTTCTGATATATCATTTTGAATTTTTGATTGCATTTTTTATTAAAATTTTATTATAAGACAATAAAAAGTTATGTTTATTGCAGTAATATGATTTGAAACAAAATAGTAAAACTTGAAAAATGGTAAAAAAATGTCAGTTACCATCCTTTACATGCACATAAAAACCAATTTATGGTATATAACATAATCGTATGTTCCTAAATTTGATAAGGGGAAAATTTACCAGTGCAAAATATACAATAGTAGTATACTGAAAGTGAAATATTAACGTTACTTTAAAAATGATATAGTTTTCATCCACGATTAATCATCTGGATCCTCGTGAATCACAGAAGATGTTATCACTCGATTACTCGAAAAACGTACGAGGGGTGGGTAAAAATCTGGGGGTTAGTGTGTCCAGTAGTGAAAAACGTTTGAATTCATCCCTCCCACTGTGGTGCAAGGCGATGGGTTGAGAGAGTCCTGCTAAAGGTGATAATACCTCCCTCAACCAGTCTCTTCAAATCAAATTGAGATGCCATGAAATAACTAAATTAACAGGTAAACAATAACATGTGCATGTAGATACCCAGGGCCAGCCCTGAGTCAAACGGCACCTGGCGCATATAGGCAGATGGCCACTGTAATAATAATATTTTTATGATTTTGCGCCATTTTCACAAGGGCGTCTTGGCAATTCGGCGCCCAGAGCGGACTGCTCCAATTGCGCCCACATAGGGCTGTAGATATTTTAAAAGCCCTTTAAATCAATCAAAGTTAAAGTGTGTAAAACATGTTAAATGAAAACATTAACATGCTTTATATGAAACAGGTTAGAAATGTATCAAAATCTTATCGTGGTCATATCTTCACTCCTTGAAGATTTTGTATCATTGTTTTGTAATAACACAGAACGTGGTATGTGTAGGCCATCTGCCATCTTGTATCACTTACCATTCATTACATGAAACAGTATGTGAGATACCATAGATTATCTATCAAAGAAGACATCAGAAAACACTATTTACATGAAAAAAATCAGTTTTGCAAAACTGTCAGTTAATACAGTCTACACCCAAGCAGCTTAATTATTAAATTTATCACAACATTCACACGGGTTATCTTTTTGATAGGCCCCTTCCACTAATGGTGCACGAACAGCTCAGGAAGTTTTGAGACAAAAAGTTGATCATCACCTTGAAAAGGTTTGTGCCTGGGGTAAGGCGAGCCTGGTCAGTTTCGACTTTTCAAAAACCCAAGGGAGATCAATGACTGTCTGGTGTTAATTGATGGAAGCACCCTCCCCAATAAAGACTCCATTGAAATGCTTGGAGTAACTATATTTGACCAGCTCGAGTATCGGGGCTCCATAAAATGGCTTCAAAAAACTTGGCACTGTTACGTACCTGTTAAAGCTGTTATAGCTATTAAATAGTAGGTACATATATGAGTTAGGACAGTTAATGTTATCAAGTGTTCGTGTTATACAAATAACCCTCGCCATACTAGACGGCCAGCTGGGCTTGAGACTCTAACCTTACAGGGGTGGATATTAGGCAGTCTCCAATGAAATAGGTTGTTGAGATATAGCATGTTTATTGTTACATATAACGGATAATCAGACAGTTCTACATAAGGTACATAGCTTTTTAAGGCCTAACTGTTACTAGGGCAATCTACGGAATCTATAGGCTCTGATTGACATAAGTACATTATAAGCTCACGTGTAAATTACGGCGGATGCGGCAGGCGAGAGGCCTGGGCGGATGCGGCAAACGATGGGCGGATGCAGGGCGAAGGGCGGGAGCTATCGCTCACCGCGCTGGACGGCAAGGGGGCGGCCGACAGCGTGGGCGGCCGTGGGCGGGCTGGCAACGGCAGGGACGGCCTGGGCTGTTGTTGGGCGGCTCAGGGCGAAGGGCGTCAGGCGACAAGGGCCTGTAGTTGGAACCACGTGGGCGGCTGCTGATGCGCGGGCAGCGGCCCCGGGATATGACACGATCATATCCATGACGGTGTGGTTGGGTGGTGATTGTCCTGACGTGGTGAACTGGGACTAGAGATGCGGCACATTATAAAACATAATCAGGCCGGTCCATAGTTACGGGCGCAATTGGCGGTAAACGCTAACTCGGAACTATCCATATTGTTGATCTCTACCCGCTCGGCCGTGAACTGGCGCGTGGGTGCCTAGCGGCAAGTACTTGACCCGCGAGCTCTCCAGGCGCGTTGTGGAAGGGATGCCCTATTTGGGCATGCTTCTTCAATTAGCCATCTGATTGGTTGTTAGCACGCGTTGTCCGTACCAGGAAGCGATGTCGCGAACTCACGCGTATGTATTGGTGACCACCCGATTGCAGACATGCTGTCGATGCGTGATCCGGTTTGTGGCCACGTGCTGATATATTCAACAACTGCGCAGTAAGCTTGTTACTATGTGCAAACCATAACAGCACCTTGTAGAGAGCTCGTAGATTCTTCAATAGTGCCCAGATGCTAACCCTGTACAAATCGCAGATGCAATGTAGACATTCTGAGACTGTTCAACAGGTGTTTTAATGGAGACTGTTCTACGGTTATTTTGATTAAGCCTGCTCTATGGGGACAGCAGCATTGATCCTCGTGCACTGGTGCACATGCGTGAAACTCAACAGACACAAGCGGAACACCCATTCACAGCTGACATTGGCTTTAGGGTTGTTTCTTTGACTCATTTTAATGTAAGTCTGCTCGTATGTGGGACGAGTTACTGGCATCTGTTTTTCCTCCTTCATACAAACTGGGCCTCTTCAAGAGCCCAGGTTGCGACATAATTCCATATTACACTGTACAGACAGAGATGTTCTTGTGAGGTGTCACGTATTTTTTTTTAACCATTTACTAACGAAGGTACTTTCCACGCATTTCTATTTCATTTTCAATTTAAAGATCTTCAGTAGGTACTGAGTTAACATTTGCTTTAGAGAATTTAAAAACTTTTTTAAATAAACAAATATTCTACGTAAAAATAATGTCTATGAATAAAAGCTATTCTTGAAGAAAGAGAGTTCTTAAAATTCAGAAGACAAAAGCAATGATGGATTGTTAATTAAGGATTAAACCTAATCAAAAAAAGGTTTCTTACAATATTCCATCAAGATATAAAGAAAAAAATAATAAGTTCATATTTGGTGAAACTAAGATAAGAAGCAGTGAAGCTTATTCCAAAGCATACAGGAAACAATCAAATATACGACTATTAGATGGGTTTGTTAAGCCTGAAGTTTCCACAAATGAATCCAACTCTGAAATCTGGGACATGGAAATACTTGCTTCGCCTTCTTCAGGGTAAGTATTGGCAATGAAATGATTATAAATTGACACATAGGAGATTAAAAATACAGTAAGTGACTAGGACCCTGTACTTCACGGCTGCACCAAAATTAAACGCCGAAAACCACATTAATTATTATACCGAAATATCGACCCTAAGAGGACTAATGTGGGAAAAAATTCGGTTTATGGGCGAAATTCCTAAAAAATAAAACTAGTTATTTTTATACTAACTTTGGGCCGGGGAATCGGAATCTGGAAGAATTAGGTTGCGGCAAGCAATATTAACTGAATTACACGACTTTAAAATTTCGACGCACAAACAATTTAACTGGCCATTTTGAACGCTTTCTGACAATAAAACTAGTTATCTTAATACATCTTTATACTAACTTTGGGCCGGGGAATCCGAATCCGAAAGAATTAGGTTGGGGCAAGCAATATAAACTGAAATACACGACTTAAAAATTTTCGATGCAGAACAAAATACAATACGCCATTTTCGACACGTTGTTGACAATAAAATCCATTGAAAAATAACCAAAGATATAACATTTCATTTATTTTTTATTTTTTTTTATTTATTTTTTTTTTTATGTGACACCTCACAAGAGTGTCCCTGCCTGTGGAGTGCACAGACAGGGGAACTATGTCACCACCCGGTTGGGCGGCGTTGTGAGGCGGAGTAAGGTAGGGGCTGTGGGAAGGGATTTGTTAATGCGGGCCTTGAAGAGGCTCGGATTATAGGAGGGAGGAAAAACAGATGCCGGTAGCTCGTTCCACATACGAGCCGACTTACACAAAAACGAGTCGTAAAAACGGCCCGTTCTCATGAAGCCAACGTCAACCGTGAACGGGTGTTCAGTTCGTGTCCGTCGAGTTTCGCGCACGTGCACCGGTGCATCAGGAATCAATGCTGCTAGCTCCTTGGAGCAGGCTCCATTGAAATACCTGTAAAACATACAGTGTTACCAACTCTCAAAAATATTTATCATAGATAACAGCAGACAAACATACCTTATAAATCGAACAAGTCTTCTTCGTCCGTTGTATCCTTGTCTGACTCACACGTCTCCAAGGGTTCCTGATGAATACGCGGGTCATATAAGAGCCCAGCTAAACGGTAGAACTCCAGAGTAGGATCCTTCAGGCGTTCTTTGCAACTTTTCAGAAACATGTATCGAGCAAGGTTGCCGGGTATGTGCGCTTTAATTCTACCAGATGACGACATGGAAGACTTGGCTGCCCGCCAAGAGGACTCGATGGAATTTGTATGAGCTCCAGAATCAGGGTCCTTGAAATGTAGTGAATGATTCACCGTCTGGTGTACATACCCTAAGTCTGACAGGCAGTCATATGCCTTCCAACAGTCACTGATAATAGTTGTGCCCTTTTCGATCCATTTTTCGATTAAGGGCATTAAAGTTTCAGAACTCCGAGACTCGACGGCTACCATAAACACACGGCCGGAACCACGTTCGTAGCCGCCGAAAACCCATTGTCCTTCAACATAATGCCCACGATGATACTTTCTCTTACCAAACTTGGATTCGTCAATTTCAACGATTTTACCAGGGCCGCCGATTTTTTCTAAGCGACACAAGTAAGAATCGAGTATAACTTCCCGACAAAAAGAGGACCAGTCTACTAATGCTTCCATCGCCAACTCTAACTGTAAGCCAATAAGCCGTAACGACGCACCTTGCACCCAAAAATTGACGAATCCAAGAATTTTCCAAATTGGCAAATAAGACCTTGCAAAAAACGTCCCTGTTCGAAATGCCACTCTGTTGTCGCACCGCTTAGCCTTCTTCTTGGCCCGCGCTAATTTGCCATAGCAATTCCATCGAAACCCATCGGTACTAAAAAAAACCTTTCTTTAACACACTTTATACAATAGAATATTCGCAGGTAAAAAAATGCATAACAATAAAAAAATAACCTCACCGATTTTCTTCCGACCTTAATTCCAGCGCTCGCCCACAATCCGGACAATTATAAGTCCCACTTTGAGGTGTAGCGTCGATATTAATCCATTGAATATTTAATAATAAACCGTTCGACCTACTTAGGTACGTACTTGCTAATTGCTACTTAGGTACGTATTTGCAGCCGAAATCAAAACAAAGCAACCTACCTGTTTCAAGACCTACTTGCATACTCGCGACAATACTAACGCGCACTCAGTCCGGGATACTACGAGAACTCGCCAGAAGGTTCGAGTCTACGGCCTATGCTTAATCGCCGCAATGTCGAAGGTTCCCGAAACACACAGTCCGAGCGAGTGGCCTCGATTTAATTGCAATTTACTACCTACTGTCGCCATCGGCCGGGTAGTATAAATAAGCCCGACGCAGCGAGCCAGCCAGTCAGTCAGTCATAATTTTGCCGCCAGTCTACAAGGCTCAACGAGTGATCACCCGCGCTAATCTTACTAGCGCGAGGGACAACGTACCCGGCTTCGCCCCTATCATCATGGACTCTATCGGGACATCATCATAGCGTCTCGGCCACGTCCGCGGCCAGCGCTACTCGGATTACAAGCGCCCTGGTTCCAGCGTCTCTGACCAGCGCTTCTTCCACGCTACCATGACCACCACGAGGACACGCAGCATCCTCACTGGTCTACATCGTTCCCGTTCAACCGCCTATAAGGTCCGTCGCACCTTCGGCCGTCTCGTCAGCACTGGAGTGCCTGAAGACCTACGTTCTTCGCCAGTGCCTGACCTACATCGAGTCCCGGTCACCAGCGCCCGGCGTCGACCCACTGACCTGCGCCTGACCTGCCAACACATCACAGCAGCAACCGGAGTATTCTACATTTGTCCTTCATCATCTCCTTGTCACGGCTACTGACTCACCAATAAAACACATGTGACCTTCAACACCTTCTTTCATTTCGTGCCTCACCATTGATCCCCAAAGTGGTGACCCCGACGTGATCTGCAACCCGACGTGATCTGCAGCCCGACGTGATCTGCAGCCCGACGTGATCTGCAGCCCGACGTGATAGTGTTACCCCGACTCACCGGTAACCCCGTCTCAAAATGGGTGATCAGTAAAGGCAGCACGGAGCAGCATGCACCAGACCATCTCCGCACAAGCGCGGATAATAGTGCCACCATGGTTATCTGAGTGAATCTTCAACCTGTGTTGTGAACATGTATTTTGCAAAATTTTTTTTTTTTATGAAGTGTCACAGTTTAAAAGACATTCGTGTCCGAGCTATTTCTTCTATCGTAGCCCTCAGCAAAGCTGCTGGGAAGGGGGTGTCTGTAGCGTCGATATTAATCCATTGAATAATTAATAATAAACCGTTCGACCTACTTAGGTACGTACTTGCTAATTGCTACTTAGGTACGTATTTGCAGCCGAAATCAAAACAAAGCAACCTACCTGTTTCAAGACCTACTTGCATACTCGCGACAATACTAACGCGCACTCAGTCCGGGATACTACGAGAACTCGCCAGAAGGTTCGAGTCTACGGCCTATGCTTAATCGCCGCAATGTCGAAGGTTCCCGAAACACACAGTCCGAGCGAGTGGCCTCGATTTAATTGCAATTTACTACCTACTGTCGCCATCGGCCGGGTAGTATAAATAAGCCCGACGCAGCGAGCCAGCCAGTCAGTCAGTCATAATTTTGCCGCCAGTCTACAAGGCTCAACGAGTGATCACCCGCGCTAATCTTACTAGCGCGAGGGACAACGTACCCGGCTTCGCCCCTATCATCATGGACTCTATCGGGACATCATCATAGCGTCTCGGCCACGTCCGCGGCCAGCGCTACTCGGATTACAAGCGCCCTGGTTCCAGCGTCTCTGACCAGCGCTTCTTCCACGCTACCATGACCACCACGAGGACACGCAGCATCCTCACTGGTCTACATCGTTCCCGTTCAACCGCCTATAAGGTCCGTCGCACCTTCGGCCGTCTCGTCAGCACTGGAGTGCCTGAAGACCTACGTTCTTCGCCAGTGCCTGACCTCCATCGAGTCCCGGTCACCAGCGCCCGGCGTCGACTCACTGACCCGCGCTTGACCTGCCAACACATCACAGCAGCAACCGGAGTATTCTACATTTGTCCTTCATCATCTCCTTGTCACGGCTACTGACTCACCAATAAACACATGTGACCTTCACAACCTTCTTTCATTTCGTGCCTCACCATCGATCCCCAAAGAGGAATGAGGCCCCATTCGACTAACTTAGCCAACATTTCGTGTTTTTCAGCACAAATCTGCAATATCTTCATTAAATTCAACATTTTGAGATGGAGAAGAATTCAAATCGGATAAACGTATTATTCCGGAAACGAATGTGCCTAAAAACGTGCTGGCAGTGTTACCAACTCTCAAAAATATTTATCCCTAAAACTAAATTTAAGAACTAAAGAAAAGAAAGTGCCCCCTTCGTAGCGCCTACTCGCGTCAAGGCAAGAAAACATCCCAGTTTTCAAGTAGTTTAGCGGCTACGCTAGGTTTGTGTAACATGGTTTGTGATAGAAAAGAAAGTGCCCCCTTCGTAGCGCCTACTCGCGTCAAGGCAAGAAAACATCCCAGTTTTCAAGTAGTTTAGCGGCTAAGCTAGGTTTGTGTAACATGGTTTGTGATACAAAAGTGAATAAAATGTATAAAAAATAATGGTAAATATGTATAAGCCCGCTGCACGGATAATACTTGTTTCCTTTGCCGCCATTTTTTTTTTCAAATTTGACATTTGCGAAATATTGTTTCAATCTAAATACGCACGCATTACTTAGTTTACCCAAACTAACAACCTAATAACCTATTTTGTGCACGTAAATAGTTGTTTCTTGTAGTAATTATTGTTGAAATGAAGTGTACTTTCCATAATCTGCGGTTAAAAAGTTCGCTCCTTTGGCTGAATACTTTACGTAAATGAATTAATGTTAGCAAAATTAAAATATAAAATGCATATTTTTTCGTCTCCCCCGACATAAAAACTCACCTTTCGTGATAATAAAGCTAAATCTAACTGTTTGAATAAGAAATATTGCGTATTAAGGGCCCGCTTTCCGCGTAAAGAATTGAGATTTGGGCAACACCGACAAAATAAACAAAAAGAATCCGACAAGTGTTAAAAGAATCCGACAGAGGTGTCTGAATTCGTATTAGGAATAATTTTGGGGATTATTTAATAATTTAAATAACGAAATTAAATTACCGACATCTATTGCAATTTTAGAAAAACAGAACCATTTTTAGTTAGCACCGAGCAAATGAACGAAGTCGAAATGAAGATGGTTCTCAAAATATGGGTTTTATTACGGATTTAATTAATTTTTTTTTTTTTTAATTTTACAAAAAACATTTACGAAAGTTATTTGTATAGGTATAAAAATTACTTTACTTTACTAAAATACTATTATCACTTTTATAAAAGTAATTTATAACTTTTATAAAATCAATAAATATATTTTTACATCAATAAGGTTTTTCTTATATGGTTATCTTTATAGGGTGTCCGGGGGTAAAGTGATCAAACTTCAGGAGGTTATTCTAAATGCTAGAAGAAGTAAAAATGAAATGGAAATTATTCGAATTTCCAAATTTTTTCCACAAAAACTTATTTTCCGTAGAAGAAATTGTTTTTTTTTCTATACAAAAAATTAAACTTTTTTACTCGAAAACTATCTTAACCCTTAAATGCATGACTTTTTTTATTTGAAAATAATATATATTTTTGCATTCTTTTTATAAATTAAAAATAGGGAAAAATAATTTAAAAAATATTTATCCATAAATTCTGCTTATTTTGAGAAAAACGTTATTATATCATACGTGAAACACTATGCATCCATGTCATAAAAAATGCTCTTACCTAATGTTACAAAAATAATTATCAGTGAATAAAGCGAACTAATTTATGACTTATACGTAAAAAATGAAGACAAATAAAAACAGGGAAAGTATTAACTTAAATGAAATGCCGTAAAGCAGTTTTTGTTCTTATTAAAACATAGAGGGACTTTGTACTTTTGGCAGTGGCAGTACGTCAGACCATTGCAGGTAGGAAGTCGACACCTCTGCCTCTTTTCGTGCCATGTTGGCCAATGAGATACCTCATCGCTTCTTATGTCTTTTGGTGGGACATTTAATTTTGGGCCTTTTTTCTTCTTTTGTAAAACGGGCTCTAAACTTCCACTTGGCCGACCAGTTCGTTTGTTGGTAAACTTAGAGTCAACGGTGCATAAAGATCGAGAAATTAGGGTTTTAAATTGGGCGAGACGCATAATATTTTATGTATTGGCATTTTTTTTGATCTTGTACTCTTCTATATAGAAACCAAGAATTTACTATAGTCGTATCAACTAAGTGGTATAGCACCCTCATCCCTCATATACCATCTATTGCTTCTCATCGCAATTTTATATCTTCCCATGACACTGTCTAGTAAGTCAACTCCTCCCATATGTCTGTTGTACTCTATTATAGCAAATGGGCAGTTAACTGTGACATTAATTTTTTTTTTTTTTTTGTCATAACGTTCAACAGTTTTTATTGAAAGTTCCCCTGCAAAAGACGATAGTAATGTGACCACCTTGTTATCCTTCCAAACAACATTAGACATTTCAACGCCTTGATACGATCCATTAAATTCCGAGCTTGTTCTTCGTGGAGCATTTTTCATTATTTTTTCATCTGGTAGCTTACATTCAGGGATTCTATTCCTCCTAACTGTCCCCTTTGAATTTCTGTGTTTGATTGAATGCCTGTGCAAGCCAAATGGCTTAAAAGTTTAATTGAGGTGTAATAATTGTCAAAATAAAGTCTGTGGTTCAAGTTTTTTGGTACTACGCGACATAGATGCACAACAATATTTCCACAGGCTCCCAAGTCTGGTTCACTTTCAAGTCTTGGCAAGCAATTCTCTTGTCCAGAATAAAATTCAAAATTATAAAGCGTAACCAGATACGCCACTCAATACAAAAAGTTTATAACCCCATTTGTGGGGTTTCATGGGCATGTACTGTTTCATATGATAACATCCAAATGATAAACACTGTGAAAAAATATTTTAAAGACAAACTTACAAAAAATAAAAATGTTTCCAACTGAATTAATCTTAAGAATAACTCACTTCAAATAAGTTTAAAATCATTTAATTTTTAATTACTTACTTATTGTAATAAAACAATGTACACTCCTCTTCCAGCCACAAGCTAATGCTTCTATGGAAGAGGGGTCCTGAAATAGTGATCATATATTGTAATAAATAAACAAAAATGTACTTATATAATAAATATAATAAATACAAAAAATAAATAAAAAAACAAAAAAAAACAAAACATATAACTTCTTGCTTTAGTTGAACACATTTGTTCATCAACACAAATATATTTTTCAATTGGAATTGATGCAAATCTTTGATTTAAGTCCGTGAGTAGAGGTCTGATTTTAAAAAGACGATAATGAGCTGGATTTTCTCTCGGTAAGTGTTTTGTCTTTGAAATGGATAAATTGACGTATTTTATCAAATCTATACTGTCATCATCCGTAAAATCCATTCCATCGTAACTGTCAGATGAGCGATTAATTATTTCGTCCAACTCCTTTTCGGATAAACCCCTCTTTGCCATTTTGAAACTACATCATGCTATAATTAGTAATGACTAAATACAAATGTCAAAATATGGTCTCAGTGCATAGTGTTACATATATGATATAATAACGTGTTGTCAAATTTAGACTATCAAAATACATAATACACATAAAATTTATATTTAAAACACATAAAAGTACCTTATTATTTGTGAAATAATATAATTACGATCCAACACGTCGAAAAAACACTATATTTTGATATAATACTGGACATCAAAATGCACACAATCTGTAACCTCCAACTCTCAAGTTTAGTATTAATTTGTACCCTGATGATGCTTAAGTAAAGCGAAACCGGTCGGTTCTTAAATTAATAAATATCGTGGTTTTAAAACAAAAAAGTATTTTATTTTATTGAATTATATTCCACACAGTTTCAGAACTTTCAATAGCTTTTTTCGCTCGCCCGTTCATTATTTTTCTGGATTCCACGTTCGAGTATTGTTATTTGAAACAGATGGCCCGTATATTATTATTACATATTATATTATATTTCGGACATCGTTGCATTGTGAATCATCAGAGCAGATCTTAGAGTAATATTGTAAAGTGACGTGTGTATTTGTGTACGTAGAAAGTTAATTCACAAATAAATCACGATCATATAGTATCCTCAACAAGCAAACTAAATTAATAAGAACTTGCCCCGTAATTTCTAATGTTTTGGAATTAGTTTTATTTCCCAAAGTACGTATTCTGAAAAAAATAAAATAATAATTTTTATAACTTTTTACTACACAATACATAAATAAAAATAATAATTAATTTTTATAATAAATTATCGTTTATCGTATTCTGAAAAAAATAAAATAATAATTTTTATAACTTTTTACTACACAATACATAAATAAAAATATGAATTACAAATTTTTATAATAAATTATCGTTTATAATAAATATAAGCTTGTAAATCAAATATTGTACTTTTTTCTTCTCACCTATCATGCGTTGAACCCTTTGGAGATATATTGTTTTCTTTGGAATACGAGATGTCTTTCGCTTATTTCCCATCTTTGAAAAAACAATATTTATGAACTGATATACGCTTAAAATTATCTTTATAGATTCAAATATTTGCACGTAATCGCACGTCTGTATATCATAAAACGTTGAACGACACGTCTGCCCCCAAAGCCCTCGAGTTGGCGAATGAGCTTTGCAATGAAGATAGGTTAATCTTCATGTCGGAGCGAGCGCGCTATAAAGAATGTGATTTAAAAGCAATAAGCGTAAGAGACAGTTGTGAAAATATTTAATTAAACATGACTTATTAACAATACAGCAAAAATTTATTTAGAAATATCTTAAGTAGCATTTAAAGAAGCAATTTGAATTTTTTCATACCTGTAACTTGTTATATAACAGAAACAAATGTGTAAATAATAATTTTTGGAGCATACTTTGCAATTTTTTTCTATCGAGGGAATTTTATGTAATTAACGTTTCGGCCTTACACATATTCAGATAATATCTTGAAAAATAGCATATATTTTTTTGAGAACTTAGAAACTTAAAGTGTTACGAGAAACTTGTTATAAATCGGTAGAAATTTGGAATGCGGCCCCTTAACCGTGCAGCGGAGTAATACATAAATAATAAAATAATTACTGAAATTATAAACATGTTTTTTTACGTTATTGATATTATTGCTTACTGGCAACACTTAATTTTATATGGTGATATATCTTTGGTTATTTTTCTATGGATTTTATTGTCAACAACGTGTCGAAAATGGCGTATTGTATTTTGTTCTGCATCGAAAATTTTAAAGTCGTGTATTTCAGTTTATATTGCTTGCCCCAACCTAAATCTTTCAGATTCGGATTCCCCGGCCCAAAGTTAGTATAAAGATGTATAAAGATAACTAGTTTTATTGTCAGAAAGCGTTCAAAATGGCCAGTTAAATTGTTTGTGCGTCGAAATTTTAAAGTCGTGTAATTCACTTAATATTGCTTGCCCCAATCTAATTCTTTCAGATTCGGATTCCCCGGCCCAAAGTTATTATAAAAATAACTAGTTTTATTTTTTAGGAATTTCGCCCATAAACCGAAGTTTACCCCTAATGTGCACAAAGCCGGCCCTGTGCAGGGGCCATCGGAACAAACCACTCTGAGCGCCGACTTTTCAAGGTGCCAAAGTGCCGATAACACCTACTGCTAGCCTTACCTAGCGCCTCGAGGTTTTTACTAGTGCCAGGCACCACTTAAGTCAGAGCCGGCCCTGAATGTGCGTAATACGGTACCATCTCTACCTAAGACGGACGAAACGCAACATAATAGGCGTAATGACCCAATATTATTATTACTATTGGCCATGAAAATCTCAAATCATATATCGAAATACATAGGAGTTTAGGTTGGCCATTCAACAGCAAGAATAACGCATGAGTGTCTCTGTTTAGGTTAAGACAAGTACTGCAACGATTCATAAGTTTCAACGATTACATAATAGTATATGTTTTAAATCCATTACTAGTGCAAGAAGCTGCAAACAAAATGATGCTAAAATGTATATAAAATTTAAAAACAGCACTAACAGGCAAATTATTCACTGGCCATCCAAGTTCTTGCCAAGAGAGTCTGAAATATTCAAGGAATTAACTGATATTGAAAAAGCAACAATTCGAACAGAGAAGGTAGCTCTACACAATGCAATTTTAATAAATTCAATGATACAAAGAAATTGAAACTTTTATATGAGTATCATATTATTATTATATAGAGATGCTTTGTATTTCATAATTATTTTTCACATAGGCGGCAAAAGATTTCGCCAACTGGTGGACGGATTTGGGTAGCCGTAGCACTGATGAAGAGAAACTAAAAAATACCGAAACAATCAATACAATTTTCAAGGTATTAAATATTTACATCTCTAAATAGTATAAAGTAATGTCGCTATCCGTATTTTTCTGTTTGTGCGCTTAGTTCTTCTGAACTACGCAACAGATTTTGATAGAATTTTCACTTTAATTTAGAAAATTTCTTCCGGAAGGTTTATGTGTATAATACATGCATATTATATTTGAAGAAAATAGAGAAAAGTCGATGTTTTGTAATCAAGTCGTAAACGAAATATATTGGTTAAACGTTACAAGATACATCAAAATTGTGTACTACGGAATTCTATACATTAAGAAGGCTTCACAACCTCAACACTTGTGATGGTTTGAATACTCACGTAAAATAAACAAACGAAACGAACATGCTCCAAAAATTTTTTTGTTTGGGATAAGAACATAAGATTTATTTACAGGCGGGCCTTGAAGAAACACATTCCCACAGGATTCAAAATACAGGCAGTCGGGTTTTGAACTTGTGTACGTTGACAGCTCCGTGAAATCGATACAAATCAGAAGTGTTGTGTATTACAGTTAATTAGAGAATTCAGATGGTGTTAGAAAGCTTTCCTGAATATTGAATTAAAGTGAAAAAGTGATTGGACTCAGTGAGAATAATAATAATAATAATAATAATTGGATAATTTGTAGAGCGCCGTTTTGTGAAAAATCACCCCAGGGGCGCTAAGGGTTGTGCGATCGCGATTATAATATAAAATGTGTTAAATTAAACGTGTATACGGTTCCAACTAAATTACTCGTCTTAAAAACATGGAAATAATAACGATAATGATTGCGTTTAAAACAGAGTGAACGTATTTAAAGGCAGGAAGTGTTTGATTCAGGTGGTGTTCTAACACGTTGACCACATTGAGACCGTAAACCAGGGAACCCAAACAAATCATAAAAAACTCGGGTTCGAATCCTGACAGAGATTAGGTTAAATTAGGGAGGTACAATTTTATTTACAGAGTTATTTAATTACCCTTTTAAAGGTGTAGGGAGGGGAACAAAATTGAACAGATTGCAAGGGTTTCGCTAAAATGATGAAAGAAGCCGATAGGGAGGAGATCGAAAATTAAACTGATTTAGCTATATAGTGTAACCAGGTAAGTTTCACACTAGGATTTGGAGGTGACTAACAGGGTGAGTTTTTATATTATTTATTAAATTCCAGAGGACCCTTTTTAAAGGACGGGTACAACCAAAGTACAGGAACCGAGTTTACAACGCCTGCAACCCAAATAATGTTCTCATTAAAATGAATGTGCTAGGCGAGTTGTAAATCAGCTGTGAGTGGGAGACGGGCCAATGACCTTTTCATATATAGGACAAGACGCAGGTACAGTCAGTCAAAGGGGAAGTTTTGCTAGCGTATGACCGCCCGAATAGAAAGCGTTCGGATGCAACCAGACAAAACAAAATGAATACTTTTCTTCTGTTATTTGACTTTCTAATTTAATACTTTTCATTTATTGTTTGACTTTCTAAGTTACGAATTGGGATGCACAAAAACAAATCTAGAGTCAAAAGAGGGAGATGGTAATCTCCGAAACAAAACTACCAACCGAACAACTTTTCCCAACAGGTACCTTTCGAGAGGTAGGCAGCCTCTTTAAATTAAATGCAAAAATCAAACCAATTATCCGTTTATACCTACCTGAGAGGATAGGTATTCAGTAGAAGTTACCCATACCTAATACACGAGGGTGCTAGTAACCTCATAAAATAAATACTGGAACCAAATATTAAAGTACAGACAGTCATCATCCTAAATTTGGCATTTCGAGTAGACCTTACATATATCTCACATGATAATTGGCTGAATGGGTAGGCACACAACCTATCGTTAAAAAGCAGGCTAAATGTCGACAAGATCGTCGTGTGTTATCTATGTTATTGACCTAGAAAGGGATGTAAATCCCCGACGACGAGGGAGTTACAACGTTTTCTAGAGGTGGCACGTAACTTAGGACCTTACGTGTCACATTTTCGCGACTAGATTCGTGACAAGGGATGTCATGGTTTTCCCCTTCTACACTCAGTAAAGTAGTTTTTCCTGGAGGTGTATGAGATTGGGGCAATTCTGAAATTGGTGATGAGACCTGGTTTTCTTTATTCTGGCGTGACGGTTGCCGATTTGGAACAAGGGGAGACCCGGCCGGTTGTGATATCCAGACACGCAGATATCGATCGCCTTGCTCAAATTATCATCCATCGGTTTTGTTTGGTAAAGAGGAGGAGCCAATCTTAACTTGAAAAAAATTTCATTTCCTTTCCTCTCCTTCCCCTCCCAAAATATATACATGGATGGCGCCGACAACTAACACCATAAATTTATCGTATGTATATCACATATATAAAATCTAACACTTTATTATATTCACATTACCCTACGATAGATAGAATCGCGTAGCTAGTTGGGGAGCAGGTGACTTAGAAGATAAGGTTTATGAAATGGCTTTAAAACACAGCGGTAATGGGTTCAACTCACTCTATCTCAAAAGAACCAAGGGATACCACACATACATAGATAACTAGGTTTCTAAACCGAGAAACAAAAAACCAACACAACGTTCGGTGAAGCCTTTTTATACTGAACCGTCACGTGAAATGAGTACGTTCAAGGTCGTACGTCACGTAGACAAACTAGGATGTACACACTTGAAGGGGTGTATAATAAAGAGAGAGGCAAGGGCTTGAAAGACGGCAGGGAGAACCTTCCTACCCCGGATATATACATAACCAAAGCCTTATGGAAAAGTTACCTATGGGACTTAAAGAAAATTTATCGTAGAAAGACGAAGGAAACGTTTGAAGTAGAAAGGGCAGATCATTACACACTTTACCCCAAACCATTTATAAGTCCCCGAAATTGATGTAATAAGACAATGGTGATGTAATTAGTCAATGGTCCCCGAGCAACGCCGGATCCACGTCAGCTAGTAATAATATATAGTATTTAATTTATGCAGTGAAAATCCTTAAAAGGTTGTCATTGGATGGGAAAAAATGTTATTTATGTATGTGGGGTTCCAAGGGACAAAAAAATTATTAAATGAAGATTAATTATTATTTTTTTGGTAAACTAATGTTTAAGACAAGATTTTTTATGCATAGCACAAAAAATAAAGTTGGTTGATTCAGGTGAAAAAATATAACAAGCAGTAATTATTGAATGAAACACTAGTATATATTGAATTATTTCGCGGATAAGAGATAAGCCGCCATAGCTCAGTGGTCAGAGCTGTCGACCGGAAATCGAAAGGACACGGGTTCAAGTCCCGTTGGCGTCATGTATCTTTTATCAGGAGATTTTTCAATGTGGATGAGTGTTTCAGGCTAATAATTATTGCTTATAAAATAATTATTAAATGAAGGTTTTGCCATATTTAAAACCATCCCTACTCAGATGTTTCGAACATTGCAACCTTAGCGTGAGGTCTATATTTATATTTTGACTTTAGCGTGTGGTCTACCAATATATATTAATTTGTTTTAAATGCATAGCGACAAATTATTTATTATATTTTTGTCTAGGTTAGGTTAACAAAAAAAAACTAGCCTAAAAACCTACTCATCACTTTTAATGACTGTATCCACAGAGCTATACAATTAGAGGCGCTATTAAGTACTAATTAATATCTCATCGAAATGTTCCACTATTAGAACGCGATAAGCGGCGCATGTAGACCGGATTCGGTAGTTTTAGTTAGAGCGTCGGGAAAGTTAGAGGTAAAACAGTGGAACCTATTTTTTCGCTTCATGTTGCACTATACAAAAGTATTCCGATTCATCACTGTTCTGTAGCAATGTAAAGGTAGACCGCACGCTATTGTGACATATTATAATGAACACATTTTGAATTACAGATAGGATTTGATGAGCACATTAGCCGGGCATTGACAGTGAATCCCGAAGAAATTATGGTTGTTCCAAAGGGAGTTGCAGCCAAATGTCAGCCACAGGTTTGTCACCCTTACTTCATTGTGGTGTTCTATAAATACAAACCATTTCATCGCATTCCCAATGTTTGTATACACATGCGCCACAGAACAGTTAGAGTTATTTTTTATTTTATGACGAACATTGTGACATTGAAACAACTTGTTTTAAAACAAACATATAAACGTAGCTCTGGATGCTTGGCATTTTCACACTGCATTCTCACAACCTATATGCCGGGTTAGTTTATTACCAAACCCGTTGTTCAACGGGCTCGGTAAGGGAAAAGAATTGATAAAAACTGAAGACCCAGAAAATATAGTTCACTTTTGTTCCAGCTCAGCCATCGTGAATCTTTTCTGCAGTCTCTGGTTTTTGTCAACTCCTTAACGTTACCAGCTAGTGGAACGACGGGCTGTGATGCGTTTTGTAATAAAATTTTAGTATTAAATATGTTCTATGTTTGATTTAGGCCTCCGTATCAGCTACACTCAGGAGACAAACAAAGTGCGATATTATAGCTGAGAAAAGGGAGAAGAAAGCAGTTGGCTTTGGGAAGAAACTGCCTCTGAAACTAATATTCATCCCTCCAGATAACGATACTAAACACATGTGGCAGGATACACGAGATGTTCCCAAGGACCTTGACATCATGGCCACTGTTTGGCACGACATTACCAGCCTAAAGTAAGATCAGTTTATAATATTTGTAAAATAATTATTATACTCGTAAAATAAAAATAAATAAGTATTGTGCCAGTTGTTGTGTATGCAAGTAAAATAGTTATGCCTGCATTCGGGTGTTAGTAAAAAGTTGTGTTGCACTGCTACATGAATATAAATGGGTAAAGTTTCAGTAATAATTCTCTATACTGTAAGCATCATAAATGCCACCATTGAGATTGACCACATGGAAGATTAAAAGTAGAACTGGGTCGCTCACAGCCCACTGGTGAAGTGATCAGGTTGAAAGTACCCGCTCTTTGATCGAGTACTTTTATTTGATTCATTTCGGACCCGCTCTTGGGCAGTATGAGTATCATTCGGACAGGTGGATTTTTTAGCATGGAATTTGAATAGCACGCTGTTAAAAGTTTGGTAAAATGATGGTACAAGTTTGTCTTATTTCCTTATATTTTTTATGGGAGTTCACTGCACAAAACGCACTTTAGAGATAGCCGCCACTGCTACCTACCATCTCTATTTCTCTATCTTGAAGATGAGATTTTGAAATGCCAGGTCTTCAAAATTCTTATCTCTATGATCATTCAAATCTTTTTTTGATAAAAGTTACCCATGCGCACATTGGTGGTTCGTAATTAGGTTACAATGAGCGGTAGTTCACGATCGACCCAGGACTGATTAAAAGGTTCCGGCCGAGGAAACACTATTACAATAATATACCATTTGAGCATCTTCTCTCTGTCCAGTATTTACACAATATTATAGCCTACGAAAGAAGAAGATAACATGAAAAGATCACCCAATCATTTATTAGAACCACAATAAGTTTAGACTTATGGAATTCAATACTTGATTTGAGTGAAAGCACTATGAAACAAAAAAGAATTAAAAAATATACATGTGATTCGTTCTCAAATGAGGTGTAATCTCTAAGGACGGGTTGTTTCGGAGAATTTGAACAATTCATTAAATTTCATCGTTAATTTTCGGGTTCTGTGAAAGACTTATTCAAGTTCTGTTTTTATACCATTGTAGGCTAGTTGCTTGACAAAACTGAAATAAAAACAGAACTTGAAAAAATCTTTCACAGGACTTGAAAATGAACGTTGAAATTTGATGAATTGTCCAGATTGTCCGAAACAACCCGTCCTAAATGGACGTGTAAATGTAAGAGTTATATTTGAATGCAATCATGCGCCAAAGTGATTCTATCAGTAATGCTGATTTTCAAAGTATTTATTTGCAGGTCTTCCAAATACTACTACAAGTGGATGTGTGAGCATCCAAATGAGAAGTTGCCGTCATTCCTGGAGGACTACTATGAAAGTCAAAGTGGAGGTTCTTCAGTTTGTGCCATAAGCGATCTAATGGAAATCCATAAGATATCCAAAACACTTATACCTGTAATGCGTCCCGGCATAGAAAAAGAAGAAGCAATGAAAAGCCATGCTATGAAAAATTTGTTATAATGTTAATGTATGTAAATTAATTTTTATCTGTACCTATAATGACAAGTTATTTGTTTAGTTTTTCAATAAAAACTATAATTTACTCATTAGTGTAGTGATTCACAATTATTATAACACACGTTAAACAAACAAATAAAAACAATTAAAACCTCTCTGGTAGAAATTTTGTCACGCATAGCCATAAATAAATCACGCACAGCTGACAGATGTCATTTTTGTTTGTGTTTGTGATAATTTAAATCATGTCCGTCCATAAACTAAGGCAGATCCGTTCATGACCACAAACAATTTTACTGGAAGAAAAATAATTATTTAGTAGTAAAGTATTTTCTTTTACTCCTTTGAAACTATTTGTTGTAAAATATTGTAAGGTACAACAAGAAGATCGATATAATATTGATTTAAGATTTTGACGGCCAAAAGTATTTTTGTTATTTGTTTTTGAGGTGTTATGCCGTGTTGCGCTAACTCCATCTCATCTCATCATCAAATAACACATCTGCCCTGATGTTGGACACTGCAATGCTGTCCGAAACGTTGGCTAAAGATGGAGTTAGCGCAACACGGCATAACACCCCAAAAACAAATAACAAATATATAATATTGTTTCGAGGGAAATCCGAGAAATATTGTTATCTTTCCGTAATCTAGAATTGCGTTTTTTTAATGTTTATACTGAATCAATGCTTTCTACAAAAGTAAAAAATTGTACTTAAGGTTTTGCTGGTTCTGACATTATTTTATATTGTTTGTTTATTATTTTTTTCTAACTGTTTTATTTTGTAAATAAACAATTACTTTACTTCATAATGCATTGTTATTTTAATAGCTCTAAATTTGCATCGAAGAATACAGTTTGTATCGTCCACATTATAAACGATTAATTAGTTTATTTTAGATCATCAATCACACATCAATTGAATGAATAAACATTTTGTTTGTCCTTTGAAATATATCAAAAATAAAGAATCGAACACTGCAAAAATAACGATATGTTGGCACATCACTAGATGGTTTCTTGTGGCTTGCTTCTAAACATGACGGAGCTATTCGAGAACAATTTGAAAACTGGAACCGCAGAGTGAGCGGGAAGATGTAAGAAAAACGCCAAAACCTACTTTATTTTTTTAATGACATATCCTATTCCCCCATTCCCATTATCTTATCAATTACCTAAAAAAATCATAATTCGTATAATTGCAATAAAAATATGAAAATCAAATTAAAACAGTTCTAACAATACCACTTTGCATACAAATTATTTCCGAAAGTTTGTCATGGCTTCCAGGCCATTTCCCCTTACCGTAAATTTGACTTTAATGCCATTGAATTTATTTTATTTTTTATTTTTATTTTATTTCATCAAAAAAAATACAGAATATTAGTAAGTACAATACCCATATGTAACTTAGTAACAATGACATTTTTGAAAAACTAATGTTACAATAATAGAACAGTTTCTAATAGAATATAAAGTAAATATGTATGAGTGTTATAAAGATATGGCATAGTATACTATATTTTAAGTTGTGCATAACCCACAGACATAGGAATTAATAGACGAGAAGATATGGGCGAGGGGTAAAATCAACTGTTGAAGAACGAGGGAACGAGGGAACGAGTGAAGCTGACTGTGATTCGTCAATAAATCAATCTGACAGTAAATAGGCATCTCGCATTATAATATCACCATTTACTTCTTAAAAGTAAAATCTGCTTTGAATGAATAGACATTTTTACATGGGAGCGCAAATTACTCGCCACGTTATGAACAAATTTGCGAAGTCCAAATTCGGCAAAGTAAGGCAGCTTTTATTTTCAGAGTCGTAGTTAGTTTCAGAGTATTTAGTTAAGACACTTTTATAAATGTTCATAATTTACTTCCCAGCAACCAACCAGCTTTGTGTTTCGCGTCCAGACGTTTCTCTATGTGATAGTAACAACTGATTCATATTATACGATGTGAATATGCTTAAAATAAAGTAAAATAATGCTTATATATGGAATGTAATACGACAATTGGGTTTATTCTCTTTTTTCACATCTATTTTTACCAGTTTTCATAGTACAAGTCAAAATTTTGCCGTGTTATTTAGTAAAATGAACCGATGATGCCTCGACCATAGTTCGCACAAGAATGATGACGTCACGTTTTCAAATTTCATTTGAGGCCAAACGCGAGCCCAGCCGGCTCAATGGAACCGGTATGGGGAGTGGGGATAATACGCTTTTAATCACTTAGGGCAGGTCTACTAATATTCATATGTCTATGGCATAACCATATACACTATACAAATACAGCAAGTTTTATCACCATACATACTATAATAACTGTCAGTGACAAGGCGTTTGGCTGAGGGCACCAGTATATGCTCGATCATTTGAATAAATCCAAATTTTAATATTTTTTTAAAACTCTTTCTGTGTTTGACTCAGTTTAATATTTTCTGGGAGCATGTTGAATATTTTTGTGGCAAAGTATCTAAAGCTACGTTGACCAAAGGTGGAAGAAAGTGCTGGAGCTTGCAATATGTCTGTTCGAATTACGCGTAATTATCAAGTTAATATTTTTTTCGTAAAGTACGTATTTGTTTTTAAGGGGATACAAAAAGGACAAAATCGTACTAATGCTCTGTCCAGGGCTTATTAGGTCCATGGGCTTCAATGCCATTCGTAGAAAAACATGTCAAAAAAATTATGAATGATGCGACCCACTCTCAGATCACTTTACGGGGCGCCGTGATCACGCGGCTGTCATCTGTCAAGGTGACGAACATAAATAAATAACTCGCGTGACAGATCCCATACAAAGAAATGATGTTCCGCGGTAGTTCCCCAATTGATCGGACCCTCAGTGTGACACCTCAACATATAATCGGCATATGCCACTCCCAAATAAGCGTTGATGAGTACAGCGTAAAGTGTCTAAGCCTAAATGCTCTGACCAGGGCATTTTAGGTCTATGCTTTTAAAGGACCAATGTCAGTTTTTCAAATTTCACGAGTCCTGTGTAGAATTTGTTAGCTAGTTGTAAGAAATGCGATTTTAACCTTTTCGATTTCAAACACTCTATCCACCTTCGTAACTGCTCAATTGATTAATATGATTAACGGCAAGATACTGTAGGTAAATAATTATTTTCTTCCAAATGATAGTTGACTAGTAATTCGGATTAATATTGTTGGTAATGCAAAACAAAGCATTTCTATCACATGTTAATGAGTCATAATGTTCTCGATTTACTAAATCAAAATATGTAAGTACTTTGTACATAGATAATGCTTTAAATCCTGGAATAAAGTATGTAATCAGTATAATCCATCAAAACAGATTAATGGATTTAGGTACAATTTACATTCAAATTATTACGTGTGTATTTGTGGAATATAATTAGCTATCAGGTATAGATCAGTATTCATACTTAATTTCAGCATTATGTGGTGGGGTTTTGATTTGACGAGTTTAGACGTGTTTGTGTAGATAGTTAGGTACGGCCTTTGATATTTAGGTAGGTTGATTACTACCATGGAAAATTCTTGATTCTCCTTTTTTACATACATCTATTTGAATTTCTCTTTTGTTTTCGGGACATCCGATCGATTTGAAACTCGACAGATAGAGTCGTTGTCGATGACAATGCATTAATTATGGTATACACACGCATACATATGTTTTTGGACATGGTTTTCTTACACACGCCTCAGGGATCTCATTTCTACAACATTCAGTCTACTTTCATCCTTCCTCCTCCAGTTCCATGCCTCACTGCCGTGCCATTATCGGGGTAGGTACCAGCATCACTGTGAACATCTAGCTATTCAACTTCATTGTGGACTGCCAGCTTCGCTTCTTTTGGACATTTTTTGTTGGCCCCAATCGCGTCCAGTCCTCCATTGATAGAGTTTGCTGCATTTAACTACCTTTCTTTCAAAATGACAATCAAGCCCCCCCCTCTCTCTCATAAACATACTTCTCAAATACACAAGCTCATCCGCCTTCTCCAAGTATATACAGTAAGTTAGTATTTCAATAGAATGAGCAGCGGATACCTAAATTAAAATTAAAAAAAAACACGACAATAATAATAGAGTAGGGTGTATTATGAACAAATTCCTACTGACGTAATAAATTCATAAGGCCAATATGCAGATATCAATAATGGCTTGGGCCAGGGCCGGCCCTCCGCGGGCGCAATTGAAGCAGTCCGCTCCGGGCGATAAATTATCAAGGCGCCAAGGCGGTGATAATACCTAAGGCCTAACAGTCCTAATACATCGCCCTTAAGGGCATTTTTTTACAAAAATGGCCCTACACAAAAATACAAATCATCAGCAATATTATTGATTACAGTGATCAGCTACATAGGCGTCTACTGGTTTTACTCACGCCGGGCGCCGGATGTTTACTTTCACAAAGTCTTTGGTTAGAAATTCCCATTCCAACAGATTATATTTTTTAATTTTTCCGACTTTATGTCCGGGTTAAATCTTCCCCACAGGAAAAACTAAACCCTTCCACACACTTTTCCACAAATGATCATCTAGTCAATCCACATTATGCAAGTGCATTATATAAGCATAATAAATACAAAATAATACAAAAACAACATGTCAAATCACCAGAGATCAAATAGGAAAATAATTCACCGACTCCAGATATTTTCATATCAGTGGGTTCGGCTCGGTAGAACTTCTAATTGGACATATAAATCCTACTGATCCCTCAATACAAATATAAAAAAACATCTTTAGTAATCCCACATGTATTTAAAATAACTGATTTTCGCATTTTTATGTATAAATTCTTTGACAGATCTAATACGCCTAAATTTTGAATGAGAGAGCTAGGTATAATGCCAGTAGACGAAATAACAAATGGTAATATTTGTATAATCTGAGAATGCCAAATTCTTTTAATTTCCTTTCCTAAATCTGTTAACGTAAATTATTATCTATGTTTTTGCATTGTACACTTGTACATGTACACATCGTGGATTTCTACAAGAAGTAAGTACACACAAGTGTATCAAATGTACCTAACGAACCAAGTATTTTGGTAGAGGAAATATTAGACCTTTATATATATTTCTTATCAGGACATAATCAATCGATAAGTTTACCGCCATATAGTCTTCAAAAATTTCAATCAGTTTCTTTCTATCGTCAAACAAAGCTACTGCTATTTAAAAAAAGTTTAAATAAATAATAAATTAACGTAGTATTATTAAATAAAACATTGTTATTTTATGTAATATTCAAGCTCTTGTTCAAGTCGTGTTATAAATAATTTATTTTTAATTTTGCAACATACGAGTGTGTTTATTATTGTGTAATTTTTTGTTGAAAATGGAGGATAATTCTGATGATTCTCAGAGTGATAATGGATACCCCCTTAACAATGGAACAACAAATTTGGTGTTTTTACCAGAGACAATTGAAAGTGTCCCAGTTCCCACAAAATCGCTAAACAGGCAATATCATTCGGACAATTCAATCAATGATCATTCTCTAGGAAATAGTAGTGTTTATACTCTTGAAGGCGATGTAAGTTTGTGTATTTTAATTCATCGTTTCTAGAATTGTTATTTTAATTAGTAATAAAAATCAAAAATACAGAACTTTGGTAAGCAATTCAAACTTTTATTCGAATTCGAAAAGGAACATACAGTAAACATAGATTGATAATCCGACGTGATAGTAAAATGTAATAAATAGGTTTAAGTCAGGTTCATGGGATGAGGTTTGTACAAGGCCAAATCGGGAGAGGTTAGTTGATGGAGACCCTTGGCCTCTCCATCTGGACTCTGCACCACATACGTCACTCCCGAACACACTGCCCCTGGATTCCTACCTATCCCTCATACCCTCTTCCTTCCTGGAACTTCCTTTCCTTCATTTTCTTAAAAATACCCTCCACACTTCATCCTCAAAGATGACATAGGCCCCGAAGGTAATGATTTTCCTCGGGGCTTCCTATTAGAAGTAAATCTAAAAGAAAGTCATCCAGTGGTTTCTAGAAATTCTCAAGTCTAATATTAGTTTATTAAGTATAATGTCTAAGCCATTAGCTGCATGGTCGAACAAATGTTTTTTTTGTAAAGTAAATGCCTTAGTAAATTAAATTTTGTATTTTTACTTCCAATACTTGGAAAATTGTTCATTGTTTTTTTTTGCTGGAAATTGGTGGTTCGTCAATTTATTGATATCATGGGTTAGTTAACAACATAAACAAGTAAAAATAAATTACAGTACACCTGTATCATCCAATTCTAACTTTCTCATCTTTACTGAGAAAGTAGAAACGAAAAATTGTGTACCTATGTTGTCGGAAGAAGCGTATTTTTTCTTATTTGTAATTGGACGTTGGCTTCATTTAGGCGGTTCTATAAATGTATAGATCGCTGTAAACAACAAATTGAAGCATTAAATAAATTACTGTAGTTGCAATCAATAACAAAATAATGACGCCCACATTATTTTTTGATTTATTCTTTTTTCATAAAAGAAAATGGTACACAAATTGAACTTTATAAAATTATTATCTACTAATCGAAAAATTTGGTACTTAAAAAATCATAATTTCAATGTGTTGTTATGAATTTAGAATATAAGTTATTTTTTTGCTATATTTTTAGATTAATAACATGTTCACAATAAAATCAGATTTTTTGTGGGCGAAAATAAGATAAGTAGTTTTTTTTCTTGATTAAATTGTTTTCATTCCGAATTTATTTTTTTTATCAATCAACTGTACAGGAGTGAGAATACGCTTTGTCCCATCTTTATCGATAGTAAAATATAGGAAAATCGTGTCAAAATAATAACATATTTCGCATCCGCTTCCCTTAAATCTAAAAATTACAGAAAATATTTTTAAAAAACTTACCATTATTATTAGTCTATTATTTTAAAAAAATCATATTTTTTCTGTTTTCGATTAATATTGCGTTTTTCTTACACATTTTCTCGATATCATTATTACTTACATTATTTTACTTCTTACATAATTTTATTATTAGAGTTTAAATTCTTTCACCAAACACGAGAGTGAGGAAAAGTGAGTAAAAGTTTTAATTATTTTATATTTATTGTCAACAAGGCATAAATTTCATAATTATAAATAAAACAAGAAATTCATTATTACAATAACTACTTAATAATTCTTTCATAGAATACCAATTTTTTTTGTAAACACATAATTTAAACAAGTTTAAACTCATTTTTCAACATAAAATAATCATACGGTAAGATTATCGAATGTCTACGAATGTGACGGATTTCCACCATTTTCCATCCGGGTTTTAATTATTGACGACCTAAATTATGTTTCAATTCCATTCTTAATGTGAAACAACAACATGAAATCTTTTAAATACTAACAAAACATGAGTGTCATCGTTTAAAAATCCATTTAAAACCACAAAGAAATGTTGTGGACTGAGTTCCGTGACTTGTGACGTCATCATCAGTCGTACCAACCAAACACTGTGTTTTAACGTGATGGTGTTTTAATCGTTTTTAAAAAAAGATTTATAAATATTACGGATAATAACACATAATAAAACTTGTTTATTCGGATTCAGATGAATGATAAGTTGATCTAGATGAATATATATTTTTTAATCCCTAACATTTTTCACTAGAGTTCCTTATTATTGAGGACCTGGGCAAAATAAAAAGCTCTCGATGTCAAAAATGGAATCAAAAATGAACTCTTAAGTGTTTCAAGTGCAAATGTATGCACTTTCTCATGGCGTATAGGTTTAAATAGCATATCAAAAAATCCTGCTAGGGCGAAATTACAATGCCAGCAGCATTCCATAAACGGTTTGTCGAAGGAAAAAAAAAATTAAATCCGGTTGAAATAAAATGTAGGCTTTTTGTAACTGGTGACATTATACAGCCAACCACATATGACTATTAAAACTAAGTATAAAAATAAAAATATATGCATTATTGTTAAAAAAAAGGCAGTTCCTTATTAGCAATAAAATTTTATCCCTTTTATACCTGTTGAACAATAATTATTCACAAGCATTTATCTAAATGTCTTACTTCAGTTTTGATACCGTTGTTATAATTTTTTGTGTTCTGATTTAGATAAATGACAGAGTCCCAGCTGTCCAGCTCGACTCCCAGGGGGTCCCGGGGCTGCAGAGGCCGCTCGGCCCCCTGCCGACCCGCAAACGTCACCGCAGCCAGCCCCCTGTAACTCACTCACAACGGCCACACCTCAGGACCATGGTCAGCATGGACGGATTGGTGTACGACCCCCAGCAGAGGAAATTTCACAGGAGAAATGTAAGCAACAGTTATTAGATTTAGCCTCGGTCTTGACCATTGGTAACAGAAAAAAGGTAGATGAGCCATGAACCATTAATCTTGAAACAAAAATATCAGGACTGAGTCACGCTTATATAGGGTTTTCCAATAAGAGGTGTTATTTTGAATAGCCCGCTATTTAGGTAGATGTTACTTTTGAAGCTGTCATTTTTTGACATTTGACAAGTAGAAACTACGCCATTAATAAAAATGGAACGATACACGCTTCAACAACGCATTGAAATTATTAAAATTCACTTGAGTGAATCAAATGCAAATCATCTTGAGTGATGAGGCCCATTTCCACCTCGGTGGCTTCGTCAACAAGCAAAATTGTCGCATCTGGGGCTCGGAAAACCTAAGAGTTATTGTTGAAAAGCCTGTCTATCCTCAACGTGTGACTGTTTGGTGCGGTTTATGGACCGGCGGAGTCATTGGACCTTACTTTTTCGAAAATGAGGCTGGGGCAACAATTACGGTGAATGGATTGCGCTATCGAGAGATGATTAATGAGTTTTAATGGCCGGAATTGGATGTTATTGATCTGGACAACGTTTACTTTCAACAAGACGGCGCTTGCACAAGCAACGAAACCACTGATCTTTTACGATTGAATATCAAAATAACACCTCTTATTGAAAACCCTGTACCTAGATTGCATACAGTTGGCAATGTTTTCTAGATGTGTTCAACTGCACGGAATATAGTTGTAAGAAGGTTATAATAACATACCTCGATCACAATAATCAATATCAGGAATGATAATATTCCTCTGCATGGCTTCTATATCATATTTTC
Organism: Hesperophylax magnus; assembly: GCA_026573805.1. Taxonomy (NCBI): domain Eukaryota; kingdom Metazoa; phylum Arthropoda; class Insecta; order Trichoptera; family Limnephilidae; genus Hesperophylax; species Hesperophylax magnus. The sequence goes on from JAIUSX010000072.1 coordinate 24,055,740, forward strand.
TACACCTGAATTATTTACTTCAGATATTTTATAGTGTTAGCTAACATATGTATTATTTTATTAAAAATTATTATTTCTTATCCATAAGTATCATTGAATCGCTGACAGCCCTGAATTGTTAATTCCAAGTTGCAATGCCTGCCCAGCTAATCCAAGTACAATCAATTTTGTGGGTAGCAATAAACTCACTAGTGACTATTATCATAGACACCTCATACTTCGTCTTATGACAGGTCTTATACAAGCCTAGTATAAATTAGTTAAACTATTGTTACACTGGAATATATTTCTTTTGAATTATACATTATCTTACTGCACTTATATTAATAACTGAATCACTTGCAGTAGTGTTTTTGTGTGCACATTAATTGTTCTTTAATTTATTGAAATTATTATCCTGTTTACCACTGTACGCTTGTAATTCGATTATCACTGTATTGTAAAAGCCATTTTATGGCGTTTGAAAAAAATATATATTAGCTATCTCCCAACTACTGACCCTGTACAAATTGCAAGTGCGCCACACGGTTGAATTTTGCAACCATCTCTGGTCTGGAGCCCCAAAATACCAAGAAAAACAAGTATAGCTGATTTATTGAAATCCTGTTAAAAACGTATGGCAATCCATTTCCTAATAAAAATATTAGTCCGTCCGAATATATCGGAATGTGTGTTAATGAAGGTGCACTTTTCATGATAAATAAAATGACGAAATGAGACAATATTAGAATATTGATGAACACGTGTTCCGTCGTACTCGCGTTTCGCTAATACTTTGTTAGGAAATCTCAACTCATTCGTTAAAGTCCTAAAGTCGCATTTTTAATGGGAATTCGAGTAATTTAACCAGATTTTTAATAAATTAGCAATATTTTAAATAAGTAAGTTTTCTCCTGTGTTATCAAACGCATTACAATCTTTAGAGCACGGGAATGCCGTCCCTCTTTCACTGGTATTTGAATGAAAGATGCTCCGCAGAACTAGCGTCATTAATCCCTTCGGCACCGGTGCACAGTCGGGAAACAGGCCAAACGCGCGCCCAACCTTTGTACAGAGTTGACATTAGTCGCTTGATAATATTTGATATACTTTTTGTTTCAGTCTTCGGCTTTTTAACAAAACCTTATTTTTTACTAAATTAAATTATTTTTTATACATCCAGTACACCACTACACCAGCAAGGATCTCTTTAAATGTTTTACCTGTACCTACGTATTACTACGCTAGGCAGTTATAGAATAAAAGTACCTACCAAAGAAGATTCTTTGAGTGCACTTTATTTTTGTACAAACAGGATGCAGAGAAAGGAAGGTAATTAAGTTGTGTTAAATGGTTTCCAAATAATTAAATCTTTAAATGAGACCCAAAATTCGTCCAATCGTGTTAGTAAAACGGCACCAATGACCATTTCCTAAAATAGAGAAGTAGATACGTTCGTTCTATTACAGGGCTAGAATAGTTAGTGTCGCAATTCAACCCGCAGTATTTAGTCAACCGTATTATTCTGATTCGTTTTTGCTCCATAGAAATATTTTTAAATTGAACTAAATGGATATCGGAGTGTCTTTAATCACCCCGCCCCGGGGAGCTCAAAGAGCGCCGGCTGCCCCGGGCGATGGGCGGGAGCGGGGGCGAAGGGCGGGAGCGGGAGCGCTGGCGCTGGACGCTGGGCGCCGCGGTGGACGCTAACCGCCCTCAAAGAGTTGAAAAGGTTTACAGACGGTTGCGCTAGAGCGCCCACGGGGACGCAATAGAACAGATGCAATGCTAACAGGGTTGTCACACTCAGTGAATAATTTCTACGTTCCTAGGTACCTTAATAATATTATCATAAATTTGACAACTTTTTTTTGAAATATTGTATTATTTAAATATTTTAATTTGTCTACACTTCAATATATTTGAAATACATAAATCTAAAAGGTAATTCTATCTAGTTTCTAAAATGGAATTAGTTTTTAAGACGTCTAATAATGAAGAAAAATATAGAACACCTAGGATGGGTTGTTTCATAGAATTTCAAGAAATCATCAAATTTCAAAGTTGGTTTTCGAGTTCGGTAAAGGTTATTTTTAAGTTCTGGTATTATATCATTATTGACCAGTTGATTCACAAGATTGTTATAATAACATAACTCGAACAGAACCTTGACAGAACTTGAAAATCAAGTATGAAAATTGAAGAATTGTTCAAATTCATCATATTTAAACGTTCATTTTCGGGTTCTGTGAAGGTCCTATTCAAGTTCTGTTATTATATCATATATAGGCTAGTTGCTTGACAGCACTGAAATAATAACAGAAGTTGCAAAAATTATTCACAGAACTTAAAAATAAACTATGATTGAATTTTTTTTTAAATCACTTTTGTCGGTTAATACTAATAAATCTAAACAAAACATGAAACAGAACAAGACACAGAAAAATAAAATAGATAACGGTCTCAACTGGGAATCGAACCCAGGATCTTTGTCTTACCGGGACAACATCTTTAAACACTCGGCCATTGGGACCTAATTATTATACATCATTTTTGTCAATTTCATATTTCAAATTCAGAATTAACAACATTATCTGGCAACGAATTTTTACAACATTTTTGGCATCTATATTTATGATTGAAAAGTTCTAAAGAATTGGTTTGTAACCTAGATAGCGTCTCGAATATACATATCCGATCCTTATTTATTATTTATCATAAATATTCTAATATTTCGTCCAGCGTTTCCACTTCTGCCAACCCTGCTATTGCCAATCAACCAGACGCAAATGAATATTTCCAACACCCGCTAACAGATCGAATTAATTTCATCTTTTTCTTTGATTCGAAGTACCTACCTATTGCGATATTTGCTTTTCGTTGAATGAGTCCATTCACCGTGGGTAATATTGTTCAACAACTGCAGTTTGCTCACAGCGAGGAGGCAAAAACTAACCACAGTTTACCTAAACACTAAATACTACATCTAATTTGGAGCATTCGGAGGCTTTCATAAATAATTACATTTTCTTAGTCGTCAATGATAATTGACGGTTCACTTTTTCATTGTGTTTTATTCGACGTGCAGTAAAGTCGTTCGTTAAACTTAAGTTGTTTAATGCAGTGCATTTAAAAATTAACAGTGTTTTATAAAATCATTTCTTTCTGTGTTTTTATTTCATGACAGTGACAATGGTGCGACATTGTGGAAAAATTACACAGTGATCGTTGTATTGAGAATTAGTATGCCGATATTCAAGGAAATAAAACGTGTCACGAGAGAGCGAAATGAATTATTTTATGTGAGTTTAGATTAATTAACGATGTACTCTTATTATCCACACAGATACAATGCTAAAAACTACAGTTTGTATGTGTGGCTACAATGGTTTTTTTGATTTTTTCTTCGTTTGTCCCCCTATAGACTTCGAAACTACCGATTTTGCTGAAAATGTCAAAGTTTGAACTTATTGCTGCCAAGAATGTATGATGTGGAAATGAATGGTAGAAGAAGTCGGGAACGCCCAGAGAAGGCATGGCACGTTTGAGCATGAAACAAATGCTATGTTTGGTCTAAACTTCACTCAAAGCCAGCAACTGATCAACGCCGGGTACATGTCAGCTAGTATTATAATATAATGAAGAGTGTCCCGTTGTGGGTTTGTTTTTGAAACACATCTACAGTTTTATTCGGAGAATGATATAAGTTTTACACCCTTGACCTTCAACACAGGTCACTGTCTCACCTCCCCATTTTTTTTTTGATAAAATTAAAAATTAAGAAAAACATTCTCGGGTTACGAGCAGTGGCGGCTCGTGACTTTTGGTGATGTGATGAAGGACTTGGCCAGCCGAGGAATTGAACATCACAGCCACCGACCGGTCAGAAATATGTTCCTATTCTAAGGCTCAGTTGTTTCGCAGAAATTCATGTGTGACAAAGTCATCCAATGACTCTTCAGCGCCATTTTGTTTTTTTTGACAGTTGAAAGATTTCCGTTAAATGCCGAACCTAAGTCCGTTTCAGCTTTTGAACAAATTGTGATCAGCAGAAGAAGACAAATATCACATTGTTAGCTTATTCCAATCTCACAGAAAGCTGAAACGCACCTAGAATCGGCGTTTAGCCGGGAACCTTTCAAATGTAAAAAAAAAACCAAATGGCGCTGAATGGTCATTTGATGAAAATGTTAGATTTGAATTTTTTCAAAACAACTGGGCCTTAGTGTATTTTATATCACCACCAAATGTACACTCATTTGACGGCCGGCATAGTCCAGTGGTAACGCATTGGACTGCCATTCCGAAGGTCGCGGGTTCGAACCCGGCGTGCGCAAATAAATTTTATTTGATTAATTTGTGTTATTTCACAATGAATTAATTAAAATAATATATAGTATATTTGCGGCACGTTCCAGAGTGGAAGATACTACCAGTATCGCCCTGGTGTAAGACCACCATTCAGAATTGAAACGTTACTCCAAATGGCTTTAGCCGTGTTTAGTGACTAGATCTGAATAGCCAGGTACTTCCCCACCTTCCTCTTTCCCTTCCCCACTTACCTTCAGCCTCACAACATCCCCCAATTGGGGATGCCATAGTCTCACTGGCTCCAGACGGAAGCAGTTGGGACTCTTGTGAGGTATTATTCACTATAAAAAAATAAAAAAAATTAAAAAAACTCTCTATTCGTACTCATGTTAATGGCACATGTTTTGCCGTATTATATTAAAAAATAATAGTAAATATGTCTTTAAATGTTCGATTTAAACTCTAAATTTGTTTTTCTTAAATTTATTTTGTCTTTTAGCCATAAAGCTATTTCTAATAACATAGGAGTTCATAATATTCACATTAAAAATGAATAATTTTTAGTTAACGATCATATATTTCATAAAGAATTTGACAATTTTATTTTAAATCTGCTCAAACGAAATTGTAGGAAAGGCTTCAATTTATCCAAAGCATATTTTTGGTATCCATTATGTAAACAGATTCGAAGTAAATATTAATTGAAAATATAGCTTCGCCTTAACCCCCTGCATTCCCATTTCTACCGATTGTTAACGAGTGTCTCTTTAACTCTAAGTTCTTAAATTACAAAAAAATATATTTATTATTTTTGAATATAATATCTATTCATTTGTTATGCCAAAACGTTAATTATGCGAAATTTCCTCCATAGAAAAAAATCGCAAAGTAAGCTCCATAAATTATTTGAAACACATTTTGTTCTGTTATTTAAAACGTTATAGCCATAAAAAAATTCAAAGTGTATCTTTAAATGCAACAAAGCATTTGTCGACAGATGTTTGCCTTATTTCAAACGAGTCGTGTTTTATAAAATATTTCGTATTTCCATATCTCCCTTTCAAAACCATCTTATAGCAGAATTTTGAAACTCCTTGATTAAATTTTGGACACTTAAATATAAATATGTGGAAAAATTTTGTAAGCATTTGATTTCAAAAAAATCTAGTCTTCAGCATTTCAGCTTGTCTTTCATACAAAATCCTGTCAACGCCGGAGATTTCAGCTAGTCTTTCATATAAAATCCTGTCAACGCCGGGGATTTCAGCTAGTCTTTCATACTAAATCCTGTCAACGCCGGGAATTTCAGCTAGTCTTTCATATAAAATCCTGTCAACGCTGGGGATTTCAGCTAGTCTTTGATACAAAATCCTATCAACGCAGGGGATTTCAGCTAGTCTTTCATATAAAATCCTGTCAACGCTGGGGATTTCAGCTAGTCTTTGATACAAAATCCTATAAACGCAGGGGATTTCAGCTAGTCTTTCATATTAAATCCTGTCAACGCTGGGGATTTCAGCTAGTCTTTGATACAAAATCCTATAAACGCAGGGGATTTCAGCTAGTCTTTCATATAAAATCCTGTCAACGCTGGGGATTTCAGCTAGTTTTTGATACAAAATCCTATAAACGCAGGGGATTTCAGCTAGTCTTTCATATAAAATCCTGTCAACGCTGGGGATTTCAGCGAGTCTTTGATACAAAATCCTATCAACGCCGAGGATTTCAGCTAGATTTCATACAAAATTGATTAAGTTGATTTGCCGTAATATTTTTATGGAAAAATGTATTTCACCAGCTGATTAAGTCATTTAAAAAAATCTATATCCTCTTCGGCCACTTCCCCAATGATGAGCGAATTAAATCCTCTGAGCGAATTGTATTCGCTGGGTTTATACCATTTGATAAGATTTCAAGTGACAATTTTATCAGTTAATCGTAGCACGAGGATCTTAAGCATCTTAGTAAAATAGAAATATATTTTTTATTTCTTATCAGAAAAATCATGACATGAAATATAAGTACAAGTGTTATACATCAGGGACCTAATCGCGAAAGGAGAAGATTTGACAGTGTCAAATTAAATCTAAACCAAAAGCCGACAGAACACAAAAACATCAACGCCAATCATTTGCATTTAAATTATTTAAAGTACATATCTACCTATTACTTTTAATTATTGTGATTTTTCCTGTGCACATCTGTAAAGTCTAATATCAAAAAGAGTTCTCGGTGATGAGAGAAATCAGTTTAGAAAAAACTTCCGTGTAAAATATATTTTTATATCAATAAGGATGATTCATTTTCTTTGACCTTGTCTGCTGTAAACTGACCCTCGAACAGTGAAATATTATTCTAAATTACGTCACGTGCGTTGATTACAGAATAAATCCGTTAATTCTCGTTTCTACAGATTTGGACAGTTTAATCTCTCTGGGATTTTAGGAAACAAAATGTTATCTTATTTGCATTTGCTAACACTGATTAAGTTTGAACTAGCCTAAGTCAAATGTACACAATGTACCCAGAATAGATTATAACAGGCATGTCGATTACGATATTATTTATGATGCTTGTTATTTTTTTTAAACTCACGGATTACAAAATGATTTTCTGGAATTTATTGGTGGTATTCACACATTGTGTAATTCTCTGAAAAACCTCTTATTTATGCATTTCTCGAAGTAGCTTGAAATCTCTATAAAAAATATATTCTAGTCAACAATTATGTTTCTGAAGGGTTAAAAATAATTGTTGACTAATTAAAAAATATATATTAGTTAACAATTATGTTTCTGAAGGGTTAAATATAATTGTTGACTAATTAAAAAATATATATTAGTCAACAATTATGTTTCTGAAGGGTTAAATATAATTGTTGACTAATTAAAAAATATATATTAGTTAACAATTATGTTTCTGAAGGGTTACAAATAATTGTTGACCTATATAAAAATATATATTAGTCAACAATTATGTTTTTGAAGGGTTAAATATAATTGTTGACTAATATAAAAATATATATATCAGTCAACAATTATGTTTAACCCTTCAGGCTAATTTGGTCGCTTTGGGAACAACTCATGGTCTCACGGACTGTCTTCCTTATTGTTGCAGTTAGAAATATGATCTAAATGGTGTTAGAAAGAGAAAACACCACTCTTTACATTCGAATGTAGAAGTCAACCACACAAGAATTAAAATGTCCACTTTTATGAAACTGACCGCAATTTGACAAAACGTTTGAGAATTCATGAATTTTTTACTAATTATTTTTATATGAAACAGACAAAAAATTGAGGTGACGATAAAGCTGTTAATACATTTGTGTAATAAAATATATGTGTTTTTGTATATTTTTCGTTATCAGTAATTTTAGTTAAAAGAAACGTAAAGTGAGCAATTTTTTTTTTGTTTGCATAAAAAATTTTAATAATTCAAAAAGGATATGGTGCTGCTAAATAATAAAATATGAGAGCATATTTCAACTCCTTTCAAAAACAGTTTTTAATTTTCAGATACGTTCAGAAATATTCCATTATTTGGATTTTATTGCAAAGCGGAAATACTTCGACCGTCTGACAGAATGTGACTGAGGCCTGAAGAGTTAACATTTCTAAATGGCCAGATACTTCGCAGCCGTTCTTAATCCCACTCTCCCCCTTTTTGTGACCACACGAATCTCTCAAATTGTGGGTGCCATAGTTTAATATGACTCCAGGCAATTGGAATCTTTGCATCATCTAACTAGCGAACGGTCCCCATGAGATCAGATTTAGTTAAACACAGAACCAATAAAGGCAGATTTACTCAAATACATGTCAAGAAAAACCAGCTTTACTTGGCAGCTGCATTCACTGAGATTATTTACACCCAGTTCTCATCGACCAGCTTTGATTACCCTAAATCATCAACATGAAATATAACTTTTAAACGGAACCATTAAACCGGATATAATTACATAACAATTTGGGTGGGGGGTTTTGGTACCGTCACCCCATGAAGCATTTATTAGATAACGAACACCTCTGCCATAGGGCAACCTAAGTGGTTCGCTACGTTTGATGACTTTGCAGGGGTGCTGGGTTCTGGGATGTGGTGTATTCATGACTGCATGCCGTGCCAGATAGGGAGAGATCCTTTGATCTTTCCAGCAGGTCTTTCGACTCATCGCCTTGCGCCTCAGCGGGAGGGAAATATTCATACATCCGTCACTCCTAGACACACTTATTCCTAGATTCCTACCCACCCATCATACCTTTTTTCCTTCTCAGAATATCCTTTCCTTCCTTTCGATTTTATGCTTCAAACATAGCAGCTAACTTACACCCAGATCCCACCAGCCAGTTTTTATGACCCAATGGAACACATGAAACCAGAATAACGTGCATATGAAAACAGCTTCAATTACATCGAAAACCGTGTCACCCACAAGAGGAAACAAACTCACGGTTTCATGAAAGCAGTATTTAGTAGTTCACCTAATGCAGGTAGCTGTAGGTAGGTACTCGCAACGCATAGTTTATCGGTTCAGGAAATGTTGGTTGTTTTGTGTTGTTCATTTTTAGCGCTGGTTCCGGTAATGGGATTATCCCCTGGCTGCAGCACTAATGCAGTTATTAATGCGTCTATAGGCAGGAATTGTCCGAACTGCGCCCACCGCCCCCGCCCACCATGTCCGGCCACGGGTCGCTTTACTTTGAACCCTAAATAATGACCACCGATTTTTATGCGCTTTCAAAATATTTTACCAAAAATGTTTTTTTAAACTCTGATGAATTTCAAAGAAACATTGTGTGACATAAAATATATTCTATGCAGAACTGAGAATAAAAATAAAAACTTTTTAGACGTGGAGATTCGGTTGTTAGAACTGTGGAACACGAGAGTAAACCATTTTAGAGATTTTTAAAAATTGATTTATTTTGTCTGTTTATTTTTTTTTTTTATAATATAATATTGATTACATTTTATGATTTTGACTGTCCAACTAGGAAGGATTCCCGTTTCAGGACAGTCAAATTTACAAGTTTTAAGTTATCCTAGACGAATACAGGATTTAAGACTAGCTAAAATAAGTATGTTAAAACGAAGATACATAAAAAGATACTTAAAAAGATACATAAAAAAGATACATAAAGATACATAGAGGCGTTCGTGATTTCAAAATACATTTTTTAGTATCATTTCGGAATCAGTCCTGCCTAGATCCAACAACCATTTTGTAACTCTTGGACCGAAGGATGACAAAATGGTTTGCTTTTCTGCGCATTCTAATGGTGCGCATTTTCTTCAAATAAAAAAGTTTTGTAAATCTTTTGCATCCCTTTAAAATTTGTGGAGAGTTCTATATTTCACACATAACGCCTAGCTGGAATAAAATATCTGAATATTGTTATCATAATGAATACTTTTAGATTCGGGAGGCGGGTTTGGGTACGGCTGCCCTAGGAACCATTTATTGGATAACCAACATCTCTGTTATAGGTCACTCCAAATGGTTGGCTACGTTTGGTAATTTAGCAAGGGTGCTCGGGTTCATCGGGTTAAGTATGGTCAGGATGCGTCTTTTCATGCTTGATCGGGAGAGGTTGGTTTGGAGAGACCTTTTGACCTCTCCAGCTGGTCTCTCTTAACCCGTCACCTTGCGCCGTAGCGGGAGGAATAGACCATTCGTCCGTCACTCCTGGACACACTGATTCATAGATTCCAACCCACCCCTCATATCCCAGAAGTTCCTCTCCTTCCTTTCCTTAAAAAAGACCCTCCACATAGCATCCCCAAAGATGACATAGACATAGGCCCTGAGGGAAATTATTTTCAGTTATTAGTTTTACGTCAATTACTAGTAGGTTCATAAAATTTCAGCTACCTATCAAAAATTGTAATCAATTAATATATTTACAATTATACACATCTACAAGCTTATCTACGCTAATTTACAAAGTACTTCAGCAATATTAATCGCGATACAAAATGCAATTACGAAAACATGTGTCTCTTCTACCTTCCTTTAAATATCTTTATTTTCTTTCTTGAATCTGTATTCATAATTTGTCTCATATCACGTTCTTCCACAGCCGAGAAAATGCACATTTGATAGTATAATTACTATTGTTGCTCGTACGAGAAAAAATAAGAAGTAACCGTTAAAGGTGTCACCTGGGCCTAATGAGTGTTTGTCCACAGGTGAACCTAGAGAGCTCAGGGATTGACCCGAGGCAGCTGCAGACAGGAGGACCCCGAACCCGAACCCTATCACACACTTATTCCACTGATTCTACGGGAAGACTTCCACCAACTTGTAAGGAATAAATTAACATTATATTATTATGTATTTGATTAATTTTCTACCAGTAAAAAGTTCAGTATGTTTGTTATTCTTGATGTGTTGAAAAATGTTTTCAAAATTGTGGGTTCGATTTCCCCCCAGGTTCTATTAGTAAATCTAGTTATTTAGTAATTAACCAATGCTTTTAAAGAAAAATAACGTTTTCACCCCGTTTATACTGATTTTGGAAAAGGCTTTGATACAGTTGCCCATAAAATTCTTATTTGCGAAATAGAAAAGCTTGAAATATGTAGCAACATATTCTCCTAGTTTAAGAGCGATCTTACTTGTAGATAACAAATTATTAAAATAAAATCCTACCTGTCAGAAAAAAATAATGCAACAAGTGGAGTTCCACAGGGTATACATTTTGGTCCAATATTGTTTATGGATGATATTTAAAAATGTTGCATGACGTATTTATCTTACTTTTTGCTGATGACCTCTACATTTTTAGATTTATTCAAAATATTATCATTCTTCAAGATAATATGATGCAATATGCAATGAAAACAGATTGTAACTAAATATCCCAAAATTTATTTATTTTTCAAATAAAAAATCCATCGAACTTTAATTAAAACATTGATAATTGAGACACACAAATTAAAGACTTAAGCATAACTTTTCAATCAAATCTTCCATTTGTTAAGCACGTAATGAATTTATAGCTAGGTTAACTAGAATCGTGATTTCAAAAACTAGGTTGTCAAGATAAAACGTTTAAAGTTTTAACAGATTATCGGACATTGTTCCGTTCCTTCACATTTTAAAATTCACGTCCTTGACTCCCCAGATTGTACATTCTGTGGTCTAGAATTGGGAACTTTAGATCACATATTTTTTGGTTGTCCCTCTCTAAACAAATATCCTCTCTTCTATCAAGCCTTATCTAAAATTGCCTCCCCTCCATTCAACATCTCATCTCTTCTAAGTCTGAACTCGACTCCAATTTTCATTATAATTTTGAAATTTGCCTATTTAAATAAAATTAATATTTAAATTCACCTTTCATTTCTCAGTAATTTTAAATGTGGCCAAGAACACCCTTGAAGGGTGAAAGCCAGAAATAATGGAAAAAAAAACTACGTACACACTCTGGTAAACAAATATTATCTTACATGCAAAAGAAAAAATAAAAATAAAATAATACCATCTATCGCTTGTCTGAATTCTAGACGTAAGAACAAATTAAAAAATGGCAATAATTAAAATAATTTTCTGTTATTAAATATTATTTTATAAATAGGTAGGTACTTTATCGCTTGTCTGAATTCTTGACGCAATGCAATTTTTAAAATGACACTTACATTCAAAACAAATGCAACGCAATCGAAATTAGTATTTTCGCGTTAAAACATTTAAATTTATTTTAAACTTGTGTTTTTTTTTTAAATAAAACCACGATGCAACACTAACAACAGATAATAGATCCCGATTCCTCGGAGCCATTTAAAAAATTGCGTCATTTCGGATTATCAATCATTACATTCATTACTCATTACGGCGCGTTCTCACCTGGTATATTCTATGAGTGTCTATGGTCAATTTATGGAACGAAAGTTGAAGTCCATTCAACTTTTGGTTTCTATTCAATAGAAAAGCCTTCTGGTATATTTTATAGATTCTACCAAATAAATCAAATCGCAATGTCAATTTCTAGTGATTTTGTACAACTGTGTACTTTACATAATAATGTTCTTGTCTTGTTATTTGCCTTTTTTAAATACGTCTATTTGAAGTTGAATTTTTTTTCGTGAATGAATTAAAAATACATCCGATCGATCTGAAACTCGGCAGATAGACTCGTTGTCGATGGCAATGCATTCTATCATGGTGGAAATCACGCGTGCACATACGCATTTATCTGAAATTGGATGATATTACACAAGTTAACATACGAAATACATATCGGTACTACCCAATAAAAAAAAAAATTCTGCTATTGTTGAAAAATATGTTGCAATGATTATATTATGTATTACTTACTTTTCTGTAATATTTGTGTTCCATATATATTTTTAATTTTGAATTATTATTTTTATTTGTTTTATATTTTAATCTTTATTTAGGTATATGAAAATTAATGTGTCATATGGCTGAGTAGATTTTGGTAATTGTTGTACCTATTTTTATATTAACAGAGTTTTTATAACTGGATTGTTCTCACGTAAGTGAGATCGTCTGTAAAAACCCAGTATAAATAAATAAATACCCAATCGGGATTTGGCGTGGTTGTAAGCGTGGTTTGCTTCAGTCCTTGGAGAGGAAGGTTCAATCCTCATTCAAATTGGCTTCGATGCCCTGAAAGAATAGAGTTCAAGATCTGCTTAATGACCTTCAAAGCATTGCAGGGAATGGCGCCAGCCTATATATCGGAATTATGTGTCCGACAAAAACCTATGCGATAGACAGCTTACTCTGAGGTCAGCAGATCTAGATGTTACCAATCGTTTAATCGAACTTTCTCGGTCAAATCGAGCTGTTTACTATGATCGCTCTTTTCGTGTAGCTGGCCCACTCATTTGGAATAAACTTCCCCCAGCTCTTACCAATATACAAAATTTGGGAAAAAACGGGTTTTAAAAACAAAATTATTCAAAAAATCTTATTTAATAATATAAAAATCATTTATATTCTAATGAATCTAAGCTTCTTTTCAATATACTATAATAAGCCAGGTTTTGAAGTTTCCGGAAATTGTTTGGTTTCGGTTTCCTCCTTATTGTACTTTTATGTTTAATATCCACCTAGTATAGGTATAATATTTTAATGCTTTCCTGTTTTATATAATATTTTAATTTTAAAGTTCTTATTTTTCGTGCACTGTTATTGTCTTTTATTGTTGTCCTCTACTAACATAGCACTGTTATTGTTAAATTTTATTCTCTGCTTTTGTGTAAACCGTTTATTCTTTATTTCATATTCTGTTATCAAAATTTTTTTTTAAAGGAACACCATAGGAAATTTTATTTTTAAGTTTATTATAGTTAAGCGCACTTGAAGTGAAACAACACAAAACTGCGCTATATAAATACTATGTTATTATTATTATTATTAAACCAAAATATCTATTCATGATTTTTATATTGCAATATTTAATTTCATTCCATGTTCCTGGCAAGACAGTTAAAAAACAGTACCTAACGTATTATTGTTACAATTCTTCTTCAACGTCGCAATTATACGCTTATGCAAAGATATTAGAAGAACGAGATATGCTATGTTGGCCGCCGGACCGTAGGCGGAGTACTAACTAATTAGGGTACTTTGAACCGTATCGGGACGTGTACGCACAGAAATCTGTTCTATGTATTAGTGCGGATACCTTAGCGATGCCTTAGCGTAAGCGAAGGTGTGCAGTAGTATTGGTGAACAAAACCGGCGACACTCGGCAAAACAATTCCACACAGTATGAACTGCTAATAGCACATCTCGTTCTTCTAATATCTTTGCGCTTATGAGACGAATCCAAATTTGGGAAATATACACTCCGATGTTGTAGATATATTTAGTTAAAAATATGGTATTATAAGTTGACTTTTACGTTTTTTATTCTCAAATAGAGCTGATTTATTTAGCGAAATCGTTTAACTCTGGGATATGCAAAATAACTTGGTTGATTTTTTTTGTTGTATTTTTTTTTAAATTTCATTACTTAGTAATATTATAGATCTAATGATACAAGGATGAACATAGATATAATTTTGCAACCCAACAAAGACTAAAGCTTGTATTATGTTTTATTTTTCTCTAAATATTGTTTTTTAATTTTCTATATAGTATTTTAACATATGTACTTATACTATTTCAAACACAAAACCATGTACAATGTGTCCTTAGAACTGGGTACCCCAGTAAGGACACATTATCTTATATAAAAAAATTGTTAAATAAAAAAAAAATAATAAAAAAATAAAAAAATGAAATGCTGCCAGTAGAACATCTATTCAAAGTATTTTCTTGGTGAGAATTTCTATATCCCTATACATTTTTCTATCAGAATCTCCTACCTACAAACCCTTTCACAGTATGATGTGGCAAATTAAGTTTTTTGAATATATAAAAAAAAAATTATAATAATTGCGCATGAACTTCACAAAATTAAATGAAACGTTCAAAAACAATAGGCTAGTGTTAACCGGGAATTTCACACTTACCGCCGGAGTGCGTCATGTTGCCATTGTTTTTTTTTTTTAAACATTAGATTACAAATAATATATCTTGATAGAAGTAAATAATAACATAATTAAGTGTACAGCAGACAGAGGGTTAATATTAAGAAAATTGCAAAACAATTACAAAGTATATAGCAGACAGAGGGTTAATATTAAGAAAATTGCAAAATAATTACAAAGTATATAGCAGACAGAAGGTTAATATTAAGAAAATTGGAAAGTAATTACAAAGTATATATACCAACCGTCCAATGACGGTGTACACCAGTATGTTATTTCAAATGATCTGCATAAGGGAACGTATATAGTATATGTTTCATGCTGTTAATTAATACCTCCCTAATTGACTCGTGTTTAAGGAAATTTGATGCCTGATGAAATTGAAACCAAATTTATGTTCTCTAATATATTGTGTACAATATATACGTAAAAAACTATTTAACGGGAGTACAAAGTAAGATGAAAAATATTAATTTTACCTACTGAAATATATTTAAAAAACTTAATTGACAGTCCTGACATCGTTGCCACTATTGAAATTCCATGTGCCGACTGGAAACGCAAGGCAAAATGTAACATTCTTCTGTAATACATACACAGCCAAATATCAGACACATTCACTAACCAATAGGATGCGTGATCTGGGCAACAAATTTGGGGGTACCATTGACATATTTACCTACTCCATTTATAGAATTAAGTGTGATCTATACCAGCACTTTGTTGAATCCTACAAATTATAGAAGCGTTGGTTATGTAGTTTTAGCGATTTATCTTATATGTAGTAATGTTATAGTTTCTATAATATTTTATTATGTTACATGATTCACTAATATTGTTTCATATTCAGTTTATCAGATTACTTTATTTTATGCTTTAAATTAGATAGCTCACTAGGTATATTTTGTTATTAAAATTAATGTAAAAGCTCAACTGGGCGTAAAACCAAACAAGATAAAAATGAAATTGATTTTAAGCCGAACCCTCCGATATGAAAATATTTGGAGTCGGTGAATTATTTTTCCATTTGATTTCTGGTGAGTTGACGTGTTGTTATTGTATTGTTTTGTATTTATTATGCTTATATAATGCACTTATAGAATGTGGATTGACTAGATGATCATTTGTGGAAAAGTGGTTGGAAGGGTTTAGTTTTTCCTGTGGGGAGGATTTTACTGTGACATAAGGTCAGAGAGAAAATAAAAAAAATGTATTTCTGCATTATGTAAGATTTCGACATGTAAATTCATCTAAATTTATTTAATTTTATTGGAGCCTGTTCTCATTAAAACAAAACTGTCATACTGTTTTCTCATGTTTTTCAACCTATATCACAACAAGCGTGTTTAATGTTAGGTTCATGTAGGTATATTATCACAACAAGCATATTTAATGTTAGGTTCATATAGGTATATTATCACAACAAGCATGTTTAATGTTATGTTCATGTAGATATATTATCACAACAAGCGTGTTTAATGTTAGGTTCATGTAGGTATATTATCACAATAAGCGTGTTTAATGTTAGGTTCATGTAGGTATATTATCACAACAAGCGTGTTTAATGTTAGGTTCATGTAGGTATATAATCACAACAAGCGTGTTTAATGTTAGGTTCATGACGGTATATTATTATCGTGCTGATATTTTTTATTTATTTTTATTTAATATCTATATTATTTTAATTAAGCTTCTGCTGACAAGCTACCTGCAGTAGCTTGGCCGGTAGGTACAAATTCCCACTAATAATAATTGGGTGATTTGTATGCCGTTTTTTGTGAAAAATCACCTCAAAGATAATGTATGTAAAAATAATATCTTACTACCTATAACCTTAAAATGACATGTAGGTTGAAGTTCAGCATTTTCACCAAAGTTTGTTTTTGCATTGTGTTTATGTCATTTCCCAAAATTTTAATCGGTTTTTACAAAGGTACGTAAAATGAAATATTGGAAAATTATATATTTTTAACATGCCAAATTATTAAATTACTTTATTTTTAGTTAAATATAGATGTCGAACCTGAATAAATTTTTAATCGATTATTTAAATCAAAAGGTATTGTGTTTTACTATGTCACATTTCTACATAAAAGAAAGTCTAATGTCGTGTTTAATTTTAGGCGTGTAAGATTAATTTGGTAGTTTCAAATAGAATATATTATATATTTTAAGAAAATATTTAATTTTTATGAATATTCTGATCAACATTGAAAAAAATCACGTCTGGTGTAGAATTCGATATAATTCTATTCCGTGACTATGTTTATTTACTTTTTAACGCCCTCTTTACGGACTTTCAGATACGATTAATTTATCAAATTATAAACAATTATACCTATGATTTCATACCAATTTCCCGAGCACGGTCGCGAATTTTGATATCAAGACCTATGTTGATAACGCAACAAATCAGAAACGATATACACTGGCAACACTGGAGCATCTCTCTATTAATTGTCATTCCCGAACGTCAGACGGCTACGTAAACGTTAAAAATACTAATAAATTTATAATTTTGAATTAAAATTCTAACTTTTCTTTGGCAGTCCGCATGTACTTTTTGGCACTAAAAGCTAAGTTAATTAATTCAGGTCAGTAATCATAACTAACAACTTTTGTTTCTCGAAGCTGGAACGGTATCAGTTGATCGCGTCTTAGATGAATTAGTTACGTCTATAAATCGTGTATGTATACTATTTCTTTCAGTTCTAAGAGCTTAGTTAATTCATCCTATCCGAAAAGTCGTGCATATTGACAGCTTATCCGACACAAGGTCTCACTAAAAGCGTTTACCGACTACAGACTATCGAAATTATGTTTTGACCCCTGCTCGCAAATATAGCCAACTGACCATAGATGACAGATTTCGTTAATATCGTAATGACATCGGGCTTTCTCGATTGTCCGTACTAGATCTCCTGGTACCTATTAGAAATCTAAACAAACCGAAACCTAACATAGTTAAAATAGTCACCATACGAATTTATGCAATTGGCAATTATTGTTGAATAAAGATATCTTAATACAAAAAAAAATATATATACATAAAAAGTCGAGAACCTGGCTATACTGATATCGGACTACGGATACAATTCGCATAAACAAATAATAATGAAATAGATTGACCACTCTATTGTGCAGCAAGTTTTATTTTAAATACCTGTGACGCTCTTCTAATGAAATGTTCGCATTTCACGGTAAAATGTCTTAGTTAAATAGCAATTTGTTTTATTTGCGTGCAACAGAAGTCACTCGAGCTAATTATTTAATTCAACTTTCTCTATTGCAACAGTCTGAAAACAGCTGCTGAAGTTTTACTAGTTCAACTGATCTTGGGAAAACGCTGTAAGTATATTAACTGCGTAGGTAGGTTTAAATAATAAATATTAACAATAATATAATAGGTAATTGCAGCTAATGCGGCTAGAGGTCGATATCACGGACCGAGTCTTTTCTGTGATATTCAAGTTTATCGCAACTTGCTTCTTATAATATTGATCGGTGGCAGTGACCATTATTATATAATTAATGTAATCCTTACAATAGAATATATTATTTATATTAAAAAACGTAGCATCAATACGTACCTACCTCGATGATTCAGATACGTGATATTTGATTTGTATAAAATGCTAGCGTTAATAAATATGTTTGATCGGAATAAAAAAGCGAGTTAGTACAAGAATTTAATTCATATTATTTTTAGCACATATTTATCGCATATTTAATTGTTTGGCCAAAAATGTACGTCTGTAGAAATAATTATGAATATTTAGAAACAATAAATTGTATAGAAATTAAATTTTATTCATTGAGTTTTCAAAAAACATTTTCACAAAAATAAAATAAGAGATATTTTTTCAAGTGTTTTAGAAATTCCAATATTCAATACTGGGTGGTCACCTTGACATTTCATTACGTTGAAATTTCAATCGAAGTGTTAAAAATCTAGAAATTAGTCATCTCGGACGGGAACTTATGTCTTCTTCTTCTTTTTGATTATAGTTAGGACGGGTTGTTTTGGAGAATTTGAACAATTCTTCAAATTTCAAAGATAATTTGCAAGTTCTGTGAAAGATTTCTGTTATTATTGCAGTTTTGTCAATCAACTAGCCTATAATGATATAATTACATAACTTGATTGTTGAAATTTGATAAATTGTTCAAATCCTCCGAAGCAACCCGTCCTAAGCTAAAGTCGCTATCCGCGTC
The DNA here is from genome assembly GCA_026573805.1 of Hesperophylax magnus. Lineage (NCBI taxonomy): Eukaryota > Metazoa > Arthropoda > Insecta > Trichoptera > Limnephilidae > Hesperophylax > Hesperophylax magnus. The sequence continues at coordinate 24,074,754 of JAIUSX010000072.1, forward strand.
TGTCTCTTTGTGCGCTTAGTTCTTCTAAACTACGCAACGGATTTTGATACGGTTTTCACTGTTATTTTTTCCGAAAGGTTTACAGAAAGTATAAAAAGGGCGAGCAACGCTGAGTACAAGTCAGCTAATAACATTTGTAACGGTAATATAACATATTTTTTACGGAGAAATTATTGACGAATAAAAATGTAATTAATGTTAAATGTCTACCTAATCCTGTGCAAATTTTATTACTATTGTGTGCGTTTAGTGAAATAAGTTTATTTTTGTTTATTTTTATAATTGGAATACCATAATAATAGCTCGTTATAATTCAAAATAAACATACGTTAAGTCTCTAGGAATATGTTTAAAGACATTCAACATTCTAGTATCTTCAATCTTTTTCTTGTTCATATAAAGACGTATGAGAATTGAGAATTCAATAAACGGCTTGGATGATTGTCGATTACATGCATACGATATCTCTCTGGTACTAGTATACCTACGCTTTGTAAGCAAGCGTTCTATAACTAGAATACTTCACTGATGAATTGGCAATAATAGTAATAAAATTGATTAGCGTTGTTGGTTTGATTCTAATTTATATAAGTTGAAAACATTGAGAAAGAAACTGCGTAAGGGACCCGCAGGTCAAAAAGATCATCTGTTGCAGACTTTGCATAGGTACCATAATATTCTGGGAGATAAGTGTATATAATATAAATTTTTATTTGTATTGAGAATATTTTATGAATAGTCACGTCAAAAAGTATGCTTCTAATGAGAATTATTTGACAAATAATTTATTTAATAAATAAAACTAAAATTTAAATATAATACATTTTTAAATACGTACCTACAAAATTATAAACAATTTCATTCGTTAATTTCAAATAAGTAATTACACAATTTGTTCCAAGAAAAATCAATATCTCGATGACAATTCTTTTGACAAACTTTCTTCTGGCAGGAAGGAGGGGAAAAAAATAAACGAACATTCCAAATAAACACTACGAATTCACATTTCAAAAAATATATTTTAGCCACCGAGTCAAAGTTAGCCATTTAGTCAAAGTTCGCCATTTAGTGAAAGTTCGTCATTTAGTCAAAGTTAGCCATTTAGTCAAAGTTAGCCAGTTAGTCAAAGTTAGCCATTTAGTCAAAGTTAGCCATTTAGTCAAAGCTAGCCATTTAGTCAAAGTTAGCCATTTAGTCAAAGTTAGCCATTTAGTTAAGGTAAGGCTTGCTTGATTAATAAAGTGCATCCATTTATGTATTATATTTAGATGAGACATGAAGCGGAAAAATAGGTTCCGCTTTTTTACCTCCAACTAACCTCCAATTTTGACGGCCGGCGTGGTCTAGTGGTATACGCTTTCGACTACAGATCCGAAGGTCGCGGGTTCGAACCCGGCGTGCGCAAATAAATTTTATTTAATTAATTTGTGTTCTTTCACAATTTATTAATTTAAAATAATATATAGTATATTTGCGGCACGTTCCAGAGTGGAAGATACTCTCAGTATCGCCCTGGTGTAAGACCACCATTCAGAATTGAAACGTTGCTTGAAATGGCTTTAGCCGTGTTTGGTGACCAGATCTGAATAGCCAGGTACTTCCCCACCTTCCTCTTCCCCATCTCCCTCCCCTCCCCAATACCCTCAGCCTCACAACATACCCCAATTGGGGATGCCATAGTCTCACTGGCTCCAGACGGGAGCAGTTGGGACTCTTGTGCGGTATTACTGTAAAAAAAAAATTCTCCCAACTCTCTAACTAATACCTACTACCAAATCCTCTCTACGCGCGCCGCTTATCGCGTTCTAATAGTGGAACAAGTTTCTCTAAATGCGCCTCTAAATGTAGCTCTATGAGTGGATGCAGCAAATTTTCAAAACCAAAACGATAGCATAAATTTACAGACAGACCGATTGAAAAACGGTCGAGTTAGAACAAGATTTCGCTACACCCAGTTAATTATTTAATTATTGATGTTAAGAATAAGTAAAAATTTTAAATTTTTATTTTAAATTTTAAGTGCTAAGACCATTGAGTTATATAAAAGACTATGAAATATTCTTTTGTTTTTTGGTCAGAAATCCACTGGAGTATGCTTCCATATTATGGAATCCTATAATGTACACAGAATAAATTTCGAAATTACTCAAGGAATACAACAAAACTTCAAAGACGTACATTGTCACATCTATTTTTTCTACATAATCTGCTAAATAATAAAAAAGATAGTCGCGAATTGTTACCTGCCAATGGTTTAAATGTTCCAATGAGGCGTACCAGGCATACTACGCTTTATCATATGGAGGCCAACAACAATAATGCAGCAAATAACTAGGAAAAATTGCTAAACCTGGACATTTTTCATGATTTTTTCCTAATTTATCAAAAATTTTGGCGTCATAAATCATTTAACAACTATTTGCACTAAACTTTCCAAAAATCATATTCATAGTCTATTACATTTCGTGAAGTTCTTGTAGGTACTTATTGAATTAAAAAAAAAATCTTTTTTTCTCTTCACCATACCTTTATCATATTTAGTATTATTTCTTATCATTACTCACACCTAAATCATTAGAAAGAATTAAGAACAGACTATAATTTTCATCCCATGAAACTGACAATATTTTAAGGACATACGTAATAGGTATATTAACTATGTATAATTTTATTTAAAACCATATAAATTTGCAAGAGATTACAACTTTAAACACTCTTGATCGAATTCAGGACTATTTTACCGAGACAAACTGATTCCTCCAAAATTATTACAATTACCAATGTCCTGGATCTCAATCGAGAAAAACGTCAATTAATATGACTAATGATACAAGTGATTTCATCGCGTGCTTCATCACTAGATTCAACACAACATCACCAGTTTCAACAGTGATTTCATCGCCTGCTTTATCACTAGGTTCAACACAACATCGCCAGTTTCATCATAAGTTTCTTTGCATGTTTCATCACTGATTTCATCACAGGTTTCATCGCTGAATTCATCACTGGATTAATAATATATATATATATATATATTTGATATTACGAACCAAATAACACAAATGAAGGTCATGATTAGTTTTTTTTAGAATAGGCACTGCCTAATGTATTCACGCCGGTATTGCAGCTTTTCCTCACCGTACATTTTACTTGTAAATATCATTGTTCATATATCCAATACCCATGTATCATTATTTGGCCTAATATGTGTCTTATAAATAAATAAATAAAAAATAAAAAAATACTGTGAATGTCCAAATAAAAACAACCCTTTTTAGCCAAATAACGTAATAATACAAAAAAATTATTATTCTGATTATTTTTTTATGATTTAAGCTATCAACGACATCGTGTGAATATTAATTTTTAACGATAACTGAGTTCGTATTCGAAAATCTTGATGGAGAAACAAACATATTTTTATTTCCTATGCTTTTTTATTATTACGTTATCCACGCAGAACCATAGAAATGATGAAATAAAACCGGAACATTTTCAAACAATTATTTAAATGAAATATTTTGCAACAATATTGTTCAATACATAAAATTAAGGAACCATTTAAAACTCTCCATTCACTGTTTATGTATGGTTTCAACGACCTCCGTGGTCGAGGGGGAAGGCTCTCCACTAGCAATCTGTAGGTCGCGGTTTCGATCCCTGGGTGCGCTTGTAATTAATTAATTTACTAGCTGTTTCGCCCGTTGCAGGCAATTAATTGGTTAGAGTACTAAGCGGTTTGATGTTTGAATGTGTATGAAGCAAGGAGTGTGTGACTACACTTATACCTGTTGCAGGCAACTAATACCTAGTTTTATTATTTTTACGGTTATTCACGGTTGCCGCGCCGTAACCGTGAAAATAATAAAAGTAGGTATAATTTTCCTGTAACAGGTAAAACTAAAAAATTTTAATTAAAAAAATTATATTTTACAAAAAATCGTTTGCTTCAACCTACTTTTTATTAAAATAAAGCAATGTTTCTATAATACCGCTTCAAACTTCTGTCCTCCTGGTATAATTTATAAATTTGCGTGACGCTATTGATGTAGTTTTTGACTAAAACAGCCGTACAAAAATAATTATTAAGAAAAAAATATTATATTATTCAAACCTAATTTTATTTCGTTCAAAAGTATTTTTATAGTATTCTATTTTTAAACTAACCACCCATACACATACTATCCATTAAGGTTGAACCATCCGAGGTTACTTTTTTATTTAAAATAATAAAATTTTTGTGATTTTTAAATAGATAAAGTACCCAAGTAAGCAGGTACTTACACAAATTTTATGGACTCTTTAATTTTACGGCTTTCACATCCCTATGGTTCGGGCTCTGATTGGCCCCGCCGTCAGACTTACAAAAGAGCACTCTATAGGTGGTTTATATTAGCACTAAACTTTTTAAACTAATTCAAAATATAAACCTTCTTTTTAAATCGTTTTTTTTTAAATTAATTTTCTGAAAATGACATCAATCAAGTTTCCATCTTTTGAATTCACGAACGCTGATACTATTTTTTGTAATAAATAATTATTCATTTAAAATTTTGGCCTGGTATTGTGCGACATTTTTAACAAATAGCTTTATTTACGACGGCTGATTAACTTTTTAACCCTTTGGAAAACGAATTTTTCAAAAAATTTAAACCGCCGAGTCTGCGTTTCGGACGGGATTTCATTACCAAGTGAAGAATGGAGATCATGATCGATGGAGAAAACAATCATATCACACCACGTGACCCGCTTGAGAGCTCGCGGCTCGGAAGCGAAACGAAACAACGTAACTTTCGCGCGGTCAGGCTGGCGAAAGTGCACCCTGAGGTCGTCTAAAATACGAACGACGGAGGTCGACTTTCACGAACCACCTCAAACTCGTCGAAACAAATGAACACCGAATATTGGAATACTGAATTTTCCATCCGATTTTTCATACATTTCCGGCACGGTACTTTGCGACCGAAAATGAACCATGCGGTCAGTTAAAATTGAGGGACGGAGCGGTCGTTTTTTGCCTGCAGACTCTGTCTTAATTTTTTGCGCGATCGACCTAAATATATGTATGTTATTTTAAAATATCATACAATACTCCCAGTATCGCCCTAGTGTAAAATCACCAGTCAGAATTGAAACTTTGCTTGAAACGGTTTTGACCGTGTTTGGTGACCAGATCTGAATAGCCAGGTACTTTCCCGCCCATCTCCTTCCACTCTTCACTTCCTTCGATTAAAAAAAAACAACCGAAATGCTCTGATCAAAAAAAAATAAAAGATTTTGGGTTCTCTATGTTGTGATGTACTCACCAGTTTTTCGCTTGTACTACGAGTTTTCGGACACCGTGTATAAAATAATACAGCAGACATTTTCTTTCATTAGTTAATGAGTATTACTACCTGCATATTTTATAATACTTGTTTTGATAAACATAATGTGTGTTTTGAACTTAACTTCTTTCAAAATACTTCGTCGATCTTGACAACACTTTTTGTGTACAATATAATATAATAATACAATTTTGAATTCAATTAATTAATTAATTTAATGTTGAAGGTCCAATTGGATTAAGAGGGAGTCCCCTGAGCCCAGACTACAGATCTGTGGGCAAGCCCGCTGGCTCTGTTAGGGACACCACCTCCATTGCCTCTGTGGACCATCACCTGCCCTCTACCACGCAACAGGAGAAGACCAAAATGTTTAGGTAATTATAACATGTCATTATGATTGTCAACTTCCAATAACGATGAACTGATGGGCAGCCTTTTTTGAAAACACTTAAATATGGATTTGAAACCAAAACGCTTGACCAAACTGAATTATATTTTTTTTATCAAAAGGTGTAGCAAATATTTAGTATGGATATGTGCTACTTTTTTATTTGTATTTTAAATTATAAAATATAGACCATTAAAGAAATCATTTTCATTATTTTAGATGCAATTTTGGCAAATTATTTCGTAGTTAATGAGATTGAAAATATTTTTTCCCTACCTGGTATGTGAAATAAAAATATATAAATAATTGAAAAAGCTTGCCATTAGTACCGATCCTTGTAATTATTTATAAAACATGAAAACGTGTTTTTGGTTTGAAAATTTGGTCGCCTAGAAGTGTTTCAGATGCTTTAATTAAATACTGCGAGTAGAATACATCTTGGCCTTTGAAATAATCTAGTATTTTTAAGATAAGTCTTTTATAAGCCCAGAAAAAAATAATGTAAAGGCTTATAAAAACTGCTTTAAAGTTCAAAATCTCCTACTTACGAACCTTTTTTCGGTTATGATTTTATTGTATAATGTGTCAAATTAAGTTATTTATAAAATGATCGGAAAAAATATAAATATTTATGCATGAATATCCACAAAATAAAATAAAAGGCACTTTTTGGCCATGTTTTTTTTCTTGCATAAATCAAAACAGGCGGATGGTGTTAAGCGGGAATTTAAACCTTATCGCTATCTACGTAAGGGTTTTTATTGATAGCGGCTCAATTTAAAATATTACACGACGTAGTGCACCGCCTTAAAGGAAAACATAAATAACGTTAAGGTTAAAAGTAACGTACATTATAATAATCTACGCATTCACAGATGGCGGTATTTTAATTATTTTATCAAAATACACTTTTTTCTTACTAACCCAAATTATTTATTTGCGCCCGTACACATGCAATATGAATATAAATAAATAATTTTGTTTGTATAAAAACTCAATTCTTCCATGAAAGGCATACAGATACAATCTTGGATTGAATCACCGACAAAATATTGTTTTTTATGTCTTTCTAAAAAGAATTGAATTTTTATACGGACAAAACAATTTATTTACATTCGTATCATCTTAAAGAAATATTATACCACTCAGAAGATAGGCCGTGATAGGTTAAAACCCGTAACTGTCAAAAGAAAGTGTATATATTTTTTTAAATATTATAAGTAATAACTGAGTAAATTTAATTCGTGTACCTATTTCATGTTTATTTTCTGCCATTTCAGATTAAATTTGACGACCATTTTAAGCTGCATTTACGCAGTGTTACTGGTTACTTCAGGATTCATAATATTTATCTTTGACATATTTATCAATACTGAAATCGCAGAGGTAAGAACATCACGTTAATTATTTCTGTGTCTCATGTTCGTGCAGTTAATAATAAAAACGGAGGTTAGGAATGAGCCTAAATTTTTATTTATTACTGATAAAGTAATGTTTATAAGACAAGGTTTTTATGCAAAGCACAAAGGATAATACATTATTATAAGCAATAATTAGTCGCCTGAATTATCAATACAAATCGAAAGTATCTCCAGAGTAAAAATAAATGTCGCCGACGGGATTTGAAACCCAGTATTCTGATGTCCGGTCAGACGTTCTGGACCACTGAGCCACGTCGGCTTATTTCCAACACGCCAAATAATTCAAAATGTACTAGTACTTCAATTAACAATTACTGCTTATTATATTTTTTCCACCTGTAAACAACCAACTTTATTTTTGTAGGAAACGCTTTGTTAGTGCTAAATTTCCCACTAGATGGCGTCGTGACATATTATATCTACATTTGTTCAGAGCGTCTGACCGGACATCAGAAGGCGCGGATTCAATTCCCGTCGGCGGCATTTATTTTTACTCGGGAGATATTTTCAATTTCAGGCGACTAATTATTGCTTATAATAATTTATTAATCTGTATTATTAAATAGTAGGGTAACTACCTAATGAGGTGGCTACACCGATGCATCTGCAATTTTTAAATACATATTTGTACATCAACTAATTTCATGATCCTGTTTTTGTTTTCTATTTCAGTATTACTGCCTTTATTTAGTGTTTGTTGGACTACTTTACATATTATATTTATTGATAGACCTTAGAATTTATATAAATAAGGCTAAAATCCACCACAAAGAGAAAAGACTACACGAAGCGGCTTACGATAACATGATGAGGCAAACGGAGGTAAAATATCCCTTACACTATAATATTTTTTAGTTAACGTTTAATCGATTTTTTAATGTGACGCCAGGCATCCCAATGCCTGGAGCCAATAGGACTATAGCACCCCAAACGGGGTAAATTAGTGTATTATGTGAAGGGAAATGGAGTAGGAAGTAAGTATTATATGAGTTTTGAGATCCGTCAACCAAAAATGACTTCAGTCAATGTTTCGAAAGTATGTGACGATACACATTTACTGTAGAATGAAGTTTCTATTTTTAAATTACTGAATAATTTTGATTAGATATTGTATCCCGACTGAAATGTGAATCTAATTCGTTAAAACATAATATGGCCATTGAAATTAATACGTGTATTATTATTAAGTATTTATAATTAACTCTAGTTGATACGTATGTTGTGATCTGTTTATTGACATAACTCCCCTCGTACAGGACGAAACGCTCGATAGCCCCATGGAGCGGGGGAACAAGCAGCCCCCGTTCACCCTCGAGCTGCCCCCCCCAGTCAGCCCCCTGGAGCACCCCTACTGCTTCAGCCAGGGCCGCCACGCGGGCAGCTTCTACCTCAAACTTGGGGCCGCTGGTAAAGTGGACACTAATTTAACTAGCCCTAATTGCATTACAATCTTGCATTTGGGAAGCGACAACTCCCGAGGTTGCCGGTAGATACCTGCCAAACTTCTCGGAAGAGAAATCATTATTTCTTGGATCATTTTATTTAATCTATGGTTTTCGTTATCTGAAGCGTTTTATTAAATTAATACATTATTATAATACTTCGATTATACAAATTATTATATTTCACGTCTACCATTGCTCTGAGCTTACAACCGTCGAAAACCTTCAACTAATCTATTTCACAAAAAGTTATTAGTAAAATTTTTACGGGAAAATTCGTAATTTTACGCGAATTTTGCGATTTTCACAAGAATTATGCGAAATTTGCAATTTGCAATCGCGAATTTAGCGTATTTTTACACGGATTTCTTGTGCGCAAAATAGGCAAATATACTCGTATAATGTACTAAACTATATATGTACTAAAAATTTCACAAAATATTACTTTTGTTGCAAAATACCACTGCTTTTGCTGAAAATTATAACTTCGATAATTTCCACAAAAATTAACGTGAATTCATCCGGAAAATAACGCGAAATTGTTAGGTTCCTGGTTTTATGTACTGTGATACTAACAACAAAAAAATTGTTGAAACAATCGGTTATATGACTAATGTATATGTAGGTACTAGGTACTGAGGTACACCTTCGATGTAATAATATAAACCATGGATTTTCAATGTGTCTTTCTTACACCCACTTCTTTTACAATGCACCTCTTCTCTCGTCACTTAATAAGCTGATTTGAAAAATATAATTTTAACACAAGTTGAAACGTTAAATTTCATTTTATGACGTTTTTTTTTTCTGTATTTTGTGAACGAATTTAAAAGAAAATTGAAACATAACTAAACCAAGGACGGATTGTTTCACAATTTTCATTTGAACAATTCATCTTGTTTCAATGTTAATTTTGAAGTTCTGTACTATATGATAGTGAGCTAGTCAGTTCACAGAACTGAAATATTAGCAGTACTTGAATATAACTTTTACAGAACTTGACAATTATCTTTGTTTGACGTTCGATGAAGTGTTCAAAATCTCGCAACAAAATATTTACCTCTTTTTACCTATCCTGACCTAACCTTACATAACTTATCGTAACATAACCTTTTTAATAAACAAGTACCTCGATTCATATAAGTACGTTATACTTTTCATTGTACTACGTGTCCTTTGCACATATCCAAAATCCTATTATATTATTTGTCATAATATGTTACTTATAAATTTTTCTGTATTGAATATACAATAATAAAATATTTATATTGGACATTTATACTATGTAAGTGTTCATTTTTTATTATTTCAGTTTTCTGCTTGGGTCATTTGGTGCACTCGGCTCTTTTACTAAGCGTCCAAGCAGTGTACCTTCAATCAGATACCAATTGTGGTAACGTTGTGATTTTGATTCTGGACATCCTCTATCCTTGCTATTCCTTTTGTCAACTCTTCTTCATCTTCAAATATTCAAACGTGGTGATTCTACGTAACAAGGTAAGTTGTCTAATATGATCCTGACGTTGAAAGCTCCGTTGTGACCTCTCAACCTGTTATCATGAATAGTTTTTGAGTTATTATGCCGCTAGCGCTTCCTTCATCTTTAGCCAACGCAAACGTTTCGGCCAGCGTTACAGTGTCCGTCATCAGGGCAGATGGTGGATTGTAATGAAGTACGTGTTTACGTTTTATCAGGAACAAATTCAATGTTATAGTTGGTTTCAATGAATTCTGAATTGTGTATAGCAATAATAATTATCAATCATATTAAGAAATTCTATCCTTAAACTTCACGCGCCATAATATGGGGGCATACCTAGCATGGCGGGATAAATGTGTTTACTGTGCAATATTTCTTTTGCATATTAAAAAAAAATTAAAAAATTAAGTGCTCGGCAATAATATTGCCAATTTGTCCAGATGGCCGAGTTTGCGCGCTAGAAAGTGTTCTGTAATCCTTGTGGAGATGGTTCGTTCTGTCTGACCTACATACATACCTACAATTTGTCACACCTCGAGTAGCTGAGTTTATAAACTCCATCTGTCTCACGAGGAAACTTGATTTTTGCGGGCCTCATAAAGACAGATTTTTGCGGGCCTCAGACGAAGACAGTCTCGGTGTATTCTTTCCTTAGTACCCGGGTAATTCTGTCAATAATATTGTGAATGTAAGGTAAGAAAGCACCTAAACCTGTTATTTATAAGATAGAAGGGTTTTATAACGGAGTTATCAGCGGTAATCCTTTAGCACACCATAAGTTTAATTTATTTATTCACGTTGAGTGTTTTTAAATACTATTTGACTTTCGATTTTGTTTTGTGAATAAATACATTATTTCAATAATTCCTGTAATTGGAAATAAACCCATTTTCCGTCATCCGATCGAGCTGAAACTCAAATTTGTATTTCAATTTTGTTTTCTTGTACAATTAATCTTTTTTGTGCATTTTTAGGAGGTGGGAAGGTTTGCTCTAATGCATTGCATTGCCAGCAGCATTTGCTTTTGGATTTGGACGATAATCAGAGAAACAATGGATTCACTTGCAATGTACGTGAAGAAAACGGCTGAAACGAAAGATCATCGTAGTTTTCATGGTAAATAAATTACCTTATTTAATTACATTGTGACCAATGCATCCGCTCAATCAATGTTACATAACAAAAAATGTAGAAGGTAAGTAAAATCTTTGGCACTTCCTTTGTACTACTCCGAATCATTTTGAAAAAAATTATGTTCCAATATGGACTGTTAGTTTTCAAGGTGGTTCCCGATAGTTCATAGGTAACGTCTTCCGTGGTCGAGGCGTAGCGTCCTCGGCGGAAGTCACGGGTTCAAATTTTATTTCACATCTGCCATGGTGATGCACATGGAGGTATCGCATCACGGCATAATACCCCAAAAATAAATCACTATAGTTATCTTCCATTAATTTGTGTTGTTTCGCAATAAAAAATTGAAAATAATTTTATGTTTCTTGTAAGGGACGTGTTTGCCTGTACAAAAAAGACTGTAAATAATAAGCACCGGCACACATCAGTTCTCAACCTGGGTAATGATTTAAGTAAAACACCGTGAGGTGTTCTATCCAAACCATCATAAAAAAAAGACGATTCAAATCAAAATTCACATTGTAATTATAATTATTGTGATGGTATACAGAACGTACAGAGGGGTGTAGCTTATAGGTACTTCCTATTTCTTACAGCCAACCCAATTCACAAGAAATAGTTATATGTGTTTCAATACAACTGGGTTGTAATACACAGATAGAAACTGAGACAATCGGAATTTTTTCAGCGATAATTTCAGATTGGAGCACATTGTGCATCATCGCGCCATACGATACAGCAAATGGCGAAGGCGAATGTTGCAGCAGTGGCCAGTTCAATTGGTAGCCAGCAGAAATTGGTCAGCCTTTAGGTGATCAGCATCCGTGGTTAATTCAGTCGGTAGCCAGGAAGATTTAGCCAGCCTCTAGGTTATCAGCATCAATGGCTAATTCAGTCGGTAGCCAGGAACAATTGGCTAGCCTCTAGGTTGTCAGCATCAGTGATCATCATCAGTGGCTAATTCAGTTGGTAGCCAGGAAGAATTGGCTGACCTCTAGGTTTTCAGCATCAATGGCTAATTCAGTTAGTAGCCAGGAGAATTGACCGGCCTCTAGGTTGCCAGCATCAATGGCTAATTCAGTTGGTAGCCAGGAAGAATTAACTGGCCTCTAGGTTTTCAGCATCAATGGCTAATTCAGTTAATAGCCAGGAAGAATTGGCCAACCTCTAGGTTTTCAGCATCAATTCCTAATTCAATTGGTAGCCAGGAAGAATTGGCCGGCCTCTAGGTTTTCAGCATCAATGGCTAATTCAGTTGGTAGCCAGGAATAATTGGCCGGCCTCTAGGTTGTCAGCATCAATGGCTAATTCAGTCGGTAGCCTGGAAGAATTGGCCAGCCTATAGGTTATCAGCAGCACTGGCTAATTCAGTCGGTAGCCAGCGGGTATTCGTCAGCCTTTAGGTTGTCAGCATCTGTGGCTGGTTCAGTTCGTAGCCAGGATGAATTCACCAGCCTCCAGGTTGTCAGCATCAATGCAGCAGGGATTGGACAGCCTGTAGGTGATCAGCGGCACTGGCTAGTTCAGTCGGTAGCCAGCAGGTATTCGTCAGCCTTTAGGTTGTCAGCATCTGTGGCTGGTTCAGTCGCAAGAATTCAGCGGCGGCATGGTCATTTGATTATAAGAGCCGGCACACGGAGACGCCCCATTTTTGTAATGATGACAGATGCGTCTGGCTCAGCCAATAGAGTGCCGGCAGTAAACAGCTCGTTGCACATAGTGGTAATCTTTAAAATGATTGTTCCGTGATGGAGGAACAGAAGCGAATACAGATTTCAGTGGACACTAAGATATTGCAAGAACAGATCGCGTTGTTACCGGCGTTGTCGCTACTCCTAGTTTTAAAACTTGAATCAGCTAATATTTTGATTAATCGGCTATTTATAATATTTCCTACAAGCGGTTGTGTGACTTCAGCTTGCAAAAACATGTTTACGTTTTCAAATGGCAGGTATTGTGGTGCGAATAATATTTCGCCCAGCAACTGGCTTTGTCAATATTTTAATTTCGTTTTAGAAAATAGGGTTATCGAAGTTTTTCATGTTCGATCCAGTATTTTTGTCGCCTGGTAACAGATTGATGCAGTTTTCAACTGGTAAATATTACGATTTAGAAAAAGGGGTCATCAAACTTGCAGGTGTGCAACTTTAGCCGCAATTGATATTAAATGCAAAAAAATAATTTTTCATGTTCGATACATTTCTTTTATATACACAATATTATTATTGATCAATTTCTGAAAAAAACACTTTATTTGTAAATAAGTTCTGCTGTAAAATTATTACTACGCGTGACTGTTCTGAAGACATTATATAACTACATTAACCACACACAAGTGGCACTGAGAAGAAATATTTTCCTTCAGGGCCTATGTCATCTTTGAGAATGCTGTGTGGAGGGTTTTTTTAAGAAAAGGAAGTTATGGTAAGGAAAAAATAATGAGGAGTGGGTAGGAATCTAGGGATCAGTGTGTCAGGAGTGTGGGGTTATTTTGTGTTAATTTAATGATGAAATATATTGACTTGTCAAATATATTAGTTTTTTGGCCTATTTTCATCGTTTCTCATCTATTCCCAACCACCATTCTTTTTATTTTTTTAATCAACTCTTCCGGTATTCCAGAGGGTATTTGGTCCAACGTGAACTGGTCCAAGATGTTGTACAAACAGCCCGAGCCTATGGCTCTACCGCTGACCTCGTATCGCATGCCCGGCGCGCTTCACCTGAGAAGTGCATTCAACATCTCCCCTATCCGAGACAACTGCTCGGCCCAGGTTGGCCTCGATTCCATCTTCAATGACCTGGCACCGCATCTGTATCCCTTCACCATCGAGTACAGCATTCTGATCGGTAAGCATTAATTGAAATTATAACTTTTCAATTCGGAAGGCGGGTAAGAGTACCGCCGCCCCATTAACCATTTATTGGATAACCAACACCTCTGCCATAGGTCGCATCAAGTGGTTCTCTAGGTGTGGTAATTTAGCAGGGGTGACCGGGTTCATGGGGTGAGGTAAGTCTTGGTCTTGGTGACAGATGCGTCTGCCCACCAACTGCGTGGCAGGCCGGATCGGGAGACCTTATGACAGTTGAAGGAGACCTTATGACCTCTAGCAGGAATCTCAGAACATCGCCTTGCACCGCAATGGGAGGGATGGATTCATACGAATGTCACTCCTTACCGCCAGATTCCTACCAAACCCTTATACCTCTTCCCTTCCCAGAACCTCAACCCCTTCTTTTCCTAAAAAAACCCTCAACACAGTATCCCCAAAGACGATACAGGCCCTGAGCGGAATTATTTATTACAAACTGTGTGGAGCTAATGTAAAAAAATAACAATTATCACTGCTTATACCCCAAATCTGTAATATTAGAAAAGAATTGTACAAATTGAATTGAAAAAATAAAAATTAATAAATAACATCTACATTAGGTCAGTTAGTATCCACTTTTTAGGGAAATCGAGAGTTATAATTTTATCAGTTAGAATGTACCTGCGCAAAATAATACCAATTGTCGATTTCCTATTTAAAAAATTTAAAAAAAGACAACATATATGAGCGCACTGCAGGAATAATTTTAAGAATATGACCACTAAAATAAAATTACTATTTTTAAGTGAATTGACACAAAACTGCGCTATGTAAATGCTATGATATTATTATTATATTTAAACTCTCAATTTTTACGTTTAATTAATTTCAAAATTGGTATTCCCATAAATGAAATCCATTATGTAAAGTTACTAAGTAAACTGAATTTATCGAAATTATGTATAAATTTTTCAAGGTTTGACTGCCCTGACGCTGGTAAGTTTGCTGTCACTACATGTATCTCCCAAATATATAATTGGTATTATGAATCTTTGTTGTAAGCCCGCTGTATTTATTATTTAATAAACATATTTGTACAACGCCCTTAAGGTGATTTTTCACTAAAACGACGCTATATAAATAAGCCAAATATTATTATTATTAATATATTATTTCACAACAATAACATTTTTGTTATTGATAAAGTACATAGATTGGGCAATGAGCTTATAGATAATTGAAGATGTCATATTATAAAATAATAATACCGGATATAACATTAACGAAAAATTACAACAAAACAACAACAACAAAAAAATCACTCATGACAATAATAATTCAAAAAAATATATATTTCCACTTATACTACGCCGAAACCTTTGCTGTACTTATATATAGTCACAGATATCATTTATTTTTAACCATAGACAGGATTTACATAAAACAAATTATATTCATGACAGAATTCCATAAACCACAGCAGAAAAGTTACGCAGTTATCAGAAAAGTACTGTTTTATGCACATTTTTATTCAGCTCGCAATTGAAATCGTCCACCATTGATTTTGTGTTATTGTTATAATTATTTAATAATCTGTTTAAGCAAGAATTTTGTTTAAAGTTTGTTTTGCATCGATCTGTTTTGATTATGACAGATATTATTTTGTTCTTTCTAGTTGGCATTTTTTTCATCCTTTGGCAAAATATCGGCAACTGTGCGAAAGAAGACCCTGCAATTATTTCAACGGAATACCACGACAAAGAAGAGTGGGCAAGCGAGGGGTCGTGGGAGAATGACGCCTGCAAGTCAGTGATACATAATATTTATAAACATTATCTAAAATCATAATTTCAGCTGTGGGTCTGTTTTTCTGGGAATAATTAGCTTATAATAGTTTATAATAAACTCGGAATTGTTTTAAATTTAAGTGCTATTTTATAAATTGGAATTGATGTGTCATGAATTCAGACTATCCCCATTGATGTTGTATTGAATTTAGATGAGACGAAATTGGTTCCACTTTTTTATCTCTAATTGATCAAATTTGACCTCCAACGCTCCAAATCTGAACAACTGGAAACTACTGAATCCGGGCCCCGCGCATTGCTGCTCATGTGATAATAGTGGAAAACGTTTCAAACGAGATATTAGTAACCCATAGCTCCTCTATGATTATTTCTTGATTTTCCATGTCTAGGCTTCCGACGGCAGTGGAAGAGAATGGTCTCGTAAGCAACCTAGTGATCCACGTGGACTGCCACTCTTCAAACAAAGGACTCTTCGGCGGCATCTTGATCATCGTTCTCACGGTGGCCAGTATCATCATGTGCTTCATTACTGTAAATAGCGGGTAAGTAGTAATATCCCTCCGGTATTATTATATAATGACATTTAGCAAAATTTCTAAAACTCTCTTTCGAAATTTACAGACCTGAAGTTTGATTCATTCACTCCTCGAGGTGACAACGCAAAATTTCGAAGATATCCCGACCCAGAAATAATGTACATTCCTACCCACTAACGGTTTTTCCGAATTCGGATAGCCAAATCACATCTTAGCCAACACTGTTCTACATTTTGTCCTTTCATTTCTTTTGCCAAAACTAAATAGTTTCTTATATTTTACATGTATTTATGATTCCAGTGAATTCGTTGAAATCGGAGTCCTGGTAATTGATATAACCGAGATAACCCTTCACGTGATAATGCTCATCGCCGTGCTGCTGGCTTACTCTCAGATAAAGAAACTCGATATCAATCAGCATCCCGTCTCTCTCTTAGATGACCTCTTGCTCTTCATCTGCATCCCGGCCTTTTTTATGGAGGTTCTCTTCACATTTATACCGGCTGTGGTCTATGGAAATTTCATGCAATTCATCATTGTTTCTATCATTGTGAGTATCATTAATATTGAACATAATAATTTACTTGAAATGAAACAATGCTCATATTGACTAAAATCTGCCTCGGTAAGTTTTCATTTTATTATTTATAACTAGCTGTACTCCGTCACGCGTTGCTCTGGCTCAGTCTGTCTGTGCAGATAGTGAAACAATAACGCGTGTTGCTTTTACACCCAACAGATGGAGCTGTTTTTAAAAAAGCATTTTTGTACTTGCCAGAGGTGACATCTTTATGTTATATACATGCGCGTATAACACACGCGTATTCGAATGCAACATTTTATTAATTTTTCAATGCAATCGGTGAAGATTTAAGATTTAATTACAAATGAACATTTACACTTATTATATTTAAATTTATTTTTATAGATAGATAGATAGAATAATTTGAATAATAGCTTCAACACGAACCATGATTATAGATCCACACGTAGAAAAGTTACTGATATAAAATAGTAATATTTAAAAAAAAAATTACTTAATATTAATCGTGTTTCCGTTAAAAACGGGACTGCAAGCCCTTACCGAAAGAATTGATAGGTTTTATTTTCTACTTTTAGTAAAAAAGGAATGTATTGACGCGACTTCGAAGCACGTGTTCGTCAAAATCATTATATTTTTGCAATTCGTCACTATATATTAACAGGGCAGATGAACACGTGTTCAGAAATTTTTGGAAAGTACTAATACTTTATTAAGAAGCGGCCTGCTGTCTCGTTTTGAACAGGATTTTTATAATTCAGCAAAACTCGTTTTTCTCCGTACATCGTGGCTCACATTTCACTTTTCCTTTGACTGTAAGGAACCCAATGCCTTAAACGAAGTTAACCAGGATTGTCATTGGATGTAGGACGATTTCTATTTTTTCCACAACGTTACTGTCCTGGTATTCGAAACTTATTTCCATGTAGGCGGGACATTTTATCTTCTTTTCTACATGCAATTGTATATTTTAATCAGTTTACTTTTTATCTTATAAAATAAGCTGACCAAAAGTTAATAAGTCATACAGCTTTGAAGCTTTCTCTGCTATATTCCGGATCATTTAAATTTGATTTTTGATGTACAAGTCAACCCAATCTTCGTCCTCGTGATTGTTTTCTTCGTGCGTTCAACATAACACTTTATTCGTGCATTTTTCCTGCAGTCTCTCCAAGTCCTGGTACAGACCCCCTTCATAACAGACGCCCTGAGGAGATGCAGCAACTCCAGGCAGCTGCAGAGGGTCAAGCCAGGAAGAGAGTTGGTCACCTTCCTCGTGGTACTCAATGTGTCCACGTGGATCTTTGAGACCTTCACCATAAAAAACGCGGGGATTGACGACATGAGATACGACTACTATGGCAAAATACTTTGGACTATTCTTGGTCACGTCACTACCCCGCTGTGTATGTTTTATAGGTTTCATTCGAGTGTGTGTCTTGTAGATATTTGGAAAGGGGCGTATCTGCCTGGAAAGAGTCATTAGAAAAATAATTGATACCGTTACTATTTATTAATTAAAGTATAAAACATTAGTCCTGGTTTTTAATGTAGTAAATGTATTACTTCAAACGGGGGTTACCTTGCGTCAAATGCGGTAGTTAGGATTTTTTGGTATGTTATACACGACGGAGGCCTAGCGAAAATGAAAAGTTTACAACCTCAGCAGATCTCCGGATCGTTGTCAAAAAACCGAAAATTGTGACCTTGAAAGACTAATTTATCAGCAAAAAATATTGTATGGTTTTTAAAGTCAACAAATGTTTCGATAATTAAAAATTAAACAAAAAAAAAACATTGTGAACTTAATAGTGTTTGGAGATATGGCTGTTCAAAATTATCATTTTTTAATAATGTCTCAATTGTAGCTGTTTTGGAATGCTGTGAAATAATTATCGAAAAATCTTTTCTGTCCCATTTGATACAAGATAAGATGTTTAAATTTTCTGGAATATTTAGGGCAGTGCAATTATCTGTGTAGTTTTGAATAATTCAAACTTTCTCAAAATGTTTTATTTTCTTCCATTTTCAATTTATGTTAGATACTAGTTTCTTAACCCCCCAGGATAATTTGTTCGCTTTTTCGAACAAACAGCTATTAGCCTATTATTTGTTTATTTAAAATTATCAAATTTAAAAGCGTATTTCGTCACCTTTTAAAAACAGGTTTTAGTTTTCAGAGAAGTTCAGAAATATCCCATTTATTTGAATTTTATTGAGATGCGGAAATATATACAAATTCACCGACATTCTGACAGCATCTTTGAGAAATGGTTATAATTTGAAATCTTGTATTATTTTGTAATAAATAAGTAAAAAAAAATATAAAACGTTCAATACGCTAGAGGCCTGAGGCGTTAATACCGATAAATTCGCCAAAAATGAAAATAATTTATAAAAATTAGAAAAATTTGTTTAAAATAATATTATTATATAGATTGAGATTCTAAATAAAATAGCTTTATTTAATAATACTAAGCCGAGTGTATTTGAAGTAATGTGGATTTTTTGCAGTTTGTGGATATGAAAAAACATTATATGTAATGACAATGTAATAATGTATATTATAAAAATAAAATAAATAATTACATTAAGGTACATACTATTTGTGTATATTTTTTTAAATAGCGTAATATTACAATTTTTTTGAAAAAAAATATATTAACCATTATAACTACCATATACGTTAACCGCTAAGTTTGCAACGTTCAGTGAAAAGTGCATATTGCCAGAATGTTCCATTATCCATTATGAGTAGAATAGGATGATCTACCGACATTTTGAAATGGACGTCTAAAACATGTTTATTCTGTTAAATAACAAAATATCAGTTCACTTACGGAGCAGCATGAATGCATTTGCACCCATTCGAGGCGGGTTAAACAAACATCGGCATTTGATATTCCAAATGAGCTTAAAACAAACCCATTATGGAAAAGCAGATTTGTGCAGAGGTTCGTTAAAAAAGCCTGCATCAATTCGATAAGGACTGCAGTGCAATAATAACTACATTGATAGGACTTCCAACATTGTTAATAAATACAATTGAATTTCAATTTTTTCTTTGAATCCGTTTTTGAGTTACACAATTGAAATTTCAGTTACATAAAGCTGCGATAAGTAATAAAAACAATAACTGAATAAAATTTTATGATGAACAGTTAATGAATGAATTTTACAGTTAAATAAAGTTGGGAGGTTTGGTTACCGCCACCCGGGAACCATTTTTTTTTTTTTTAAAAGACAGACAAACATTCCCGGGTTACGAATAACCTGACAATATTTGAATATCTCCTACTACCACCACAGTAAGCTGAAAGTGTTGCTTGTGTTGTGATGGAGGACTTAGCCAGCCGAGGAATTGAACACACTACGCCCGAGTGAATAATAATAATAATACCATTTATAGGATAACCTCTGCCATACGTCACCCCAAGTGTTTGAGTGCCCGGGTTCATCGGGTGAGGTTTGTTCAGGATGCACCTGTTCACAGGCTGCGTGGCCTGCCGGATCCGGAGAGACTAGTTTGGGGAGACCCCTTGACCTCTCCAACTGGTCTCTCATGACCCATCTCCTTACGCCGCAGCGGGAGGGATTGATCTTTTATCCGTCACTCCTGGACATACAGATCCCTAGATTCCTACCCACCCATCATACGTTTTTCTTTCCCAGATCTTCCTCTCCTTGCTTTCCTTAAAAAAGACCTTCCACACAGCTGAAATAGGCTCTGAAGGAAATTATTTTCTTCATGGCCTGCTGTGTGGGTTTTTTTTTAAATATATTTTATTTACCTAGTTATAAAATTTTACATCTTATTTTTAGTAGTATTTATAGTTTCCAATTTTGAAATTAATCTTCTGTTAATAATATTATATAGATAGGAAGAAACTTTATCGCTTCTTAGAAATGCTTACACAACCAGTTTCAACTTGAAAAATACCCTTAGATTCAAAACACATTTGAGTTCATTGAACCAGATTGGATACAGTAACGCACTGACAACCGAAATTAGTATGTTTGATGATAAATTATTTGACATGATAATGATGTTTTTTTTAATTTTCCATACAACAAAACATGTTTTAAGGGGAGACGTTTGAATGTATTTGTTCACACCAATAGTATCGAAAGTATCAACAAAGTTTTCCAAACTAGTTTGGATCACCCACCTGTAGTCCCCTCTTACCCCACAACCTTACCTTACCTGGGTGCAAAACATCGTTTATAAATTCCGTTTAAGATTAGACTTAATCACTTTATTTCAACTAAAATTTTGAGGACTATATTAGCGATTATTAGACGAAAATTTGAAATATAAAAATCAGAAGAAGATACGGCCACATCTAGGGCTTGAACCCAGGAACCTCGCCTTGCCGGGGCGCCGCTCTACCAACTGAGCTAATGGGACCCTATCTCCTTCGGTCATACTTAACTGTATCGTACTTCGAATTAGAACAACCAACATTATCTTCATTTTCTCACCGCACACTTTTATTGGTTGCTATCTTTATGTATGCTCTCAATATTTAACCCGAACTAAATGCAATCTTGACAGTGTCTTGGATGAATATATCCTATTTTAATTGTATTATAATTTTTGTTTCTTATTTAAGCTTCTTCACATAAATCAAATTAAAATTGATTATTTTGTGCTCCATCCAGTATGCCAAAACACGCAAGGGTCTATTTACAAAGATAGATTTGTAATTATTTAAAAACCAGTAGAATACAAAATAAAGGATCTGTAAAAAAAATCTCTGCTGAAGTTTGGGTACAAAAGCTGGTATAAACTTGAGTACTCGTCGATACTACGCGGCTTCTAAAATATTTATAAATAGTAGTGTCATGTACATAATATTTTGTAAATATTAATGTCATTTACATAATATTTTTAATTTAATTTAATTTATAATGTTCATTTTAGATAACCTACCTGAAAATATTTCATTGAATTTCGATCGCTAAGTATGCCTATGCAAAACAGGCAATTGAAAATTAATATTATTGAAAGGAATCTTTTTTTGTTCAGGGTGGTGCCAAGTTTTTTGACGGGAAAGCCGATAAGGACATGAAGAATGATTAAAAGACATTCAATTGATGGAATAGTAGTTCGAGCGGTGATACAAACTCGCTAATGGAAGCGAGACTAGCACTCCGACACCTTATTTTTATGTTGAAGAATAAATTTGTTATAACGATTTAAAATGTACCATTTTCGATTTGCTGCCAAAAAGACATATTTTTGAATATGGTGGCGTTGACGTCTCACCGTGCACGTTGATTAAAGCCGTCTTACTAGCCAGTGGCGTTTTCTGTTTCATAATGATGTCGTAGCCAGTTGGAACCTTTTGGGAAAGTGCGTTTTAGATCGTTTTTTAAATTAATAATTATTAATGAAAACATCAATATGACATATTTTTAGAATACCATTAAGAATGTGTTGGAGATTAAGGACGCGTTGTTTCACAGAATTTGAACAAATCGTCGAATTTCAATTTCTGTGAAAGTTCAATTCAAGTTCTGTTGTGATTTAAGTTTTGTGAAGCAACTGGCCAGAGATGATTTAATAATAAAACTTGAATAGAACCTTCACAGAACTTGCAAATCAACTTTGAAACGTGATGAATTGTTCAAATTCCGTGAAACAGCCCGTCCTAAATCTCCGACGTTCTTAACAGTATTCAAAGTTCGTAAAAATATCGCACTGCCCAAGATTGTATTTAAAACTAAATATATGGATTCAAACTGCGTGAAAAGCACTTTAATTTGATTTTGCAGGTGGGTCTATCTGTAACTATCACCGCTGCTTGTACTTTGTTTTGAACTACCCGAATATAGATGCTAGGAGTTCACAATATACTTCTGATACCAACCATGACCATTTCTTCTACACCAAAAAATATGAACAGTAGCTGATTTAACATTTATACATAGAATTTTAAACAATAGCATCAACTGTATCGAAATTCTGCCCCTAAATAATTTTAACATACCTTTGAGACATACACAACATACAGAGCTATTCTAGGAAGATGCTAACTTATCTGTGACGTGTGCATATAATACGCCATTCGATGGAAGACTCCTGAACGGCCTAAGTATTTGACTTTGAGTCTGAAGCGAAGAAGTCAAAGATTTCTGTTAATTGTTACTGATTGTATATAATGTACAGTTCTACGGACCCTAAAAACACTGCATCAAAACATTGAAAACTAACTTAGTCTTTCTTCCGACAGCCTAAAATAGGGCTATACTCAAATAAAAAAGGCCTAGTTACAAAACAAATGAAGCATCTAATTCGCCAATTAACCGTGCTCTCTTACATTCAATAATATTTGTCTAAACATTTTCTTTTATTCATTGTTCATTTTTAAAAGGAGAATCATGTCAATAATATAAACTGTTCAATGCGCATTAGGGTGTATCGATTTTTAACTTTTTTTTTGTTTTCAAATTCCAAGTTGAGAAAAAGTTGCTACTAGGTACCACAATTTACCACAAAAAGTTTTGGATTTTTAAAAAAATGTTTAGGTCTCCCGCACAAGGCCTAAAGTTTTAATTTTTTTCAAAAAATAAACAATTTTTTTTAAATTTAAAAAAATAAAATCGTAACTTTTGTGTTTATTCCAAGTTAAAAAACAGTAATATTAGGGCATAAAAATAAAAGTAAGAAACGATTTTTTTTATAAAAAATGGATTTTAGGTCTCCCGCACAAGCCCTAAAGATTGTTAATTTTGATGACATTTTGTAATTTTGTGTACATATATGAACCATGGTTTTTTTTTAAGTTTAAACCACCGGAATTAATTTTAATTTTCTTACAGAAGGCATAGAATGAGTTGTGGTACCTAGTAGCAACTTTTTCTCAACTTGGAATTTGAAAACAAAAAAAAAAGTTAAAAATCGATACACCCTAATGCGCATACATATACACACAAGCTAAATCGTGAACAACACCCTTTCATCAATATTGTTCATTTTCACATTATGTCTCATCGAATGATGCAAAATGATTTAATATTAATTTAAAAACGGATTGAATCGTTGAAAGAACTTTCTATACAAAGTAATTAAAATAAACATCCATCTGTTGGGAGTTAGGAGAGAGGCTGCATATCCTATTATAGCACAGGTGACCAGTGTTGGGTGTTAATGGAGGTACCAGTATTCAATCAAACATCGGCATAGTTCTATACTTATTGTATCACAGTGGATTTTTATTTGAAAACCTCTATTGTCTGCACGCTCCAGCGAACCTCTTTCACACAGTAATGGATTGATGAAACCCCTTCCTTCATATGCAGCACCCAATTTATTTTATTGATTTCTTTTTTTACACACTGTCAGTAACTTTATAAATACCTGCATAGATCCAAACATATTTGTAAGAGACAGGAAAAATATTTTAGAAGCATTTTCATTTTAGCTTCGTTCGACAGGGTGAAGCAACAAATTATGCAAAGATATTATAATAAGATAATATTATATAATTTGTTATTTTCTTCAGTGATATTCTAATGGTACATTTAAAAAGATAAGTCAAAGAAAATATCGGGAAGTAAATTTCGGAAGAATTTCAATAAAAAAAACAATACCATTCGATTCGTTCAACGATTCGTTCTTAAGTTCAACAGCTCGGCTGTGGAACGAACTGCCGGCCTCTGTGTTTCCTCCCTCCTACAACATGGGATTCTTCAAGACTCATGTTCACTCCTTCCTCTCCACAAAAAGACCCTCCACACAGCATCCCCAAAGATGACATAGGCCCTGAGGGAAATTATTTTCTTCAGGGCCTCCTGTGTGGAGTTAATATAAAAAAAATTTAAAAAATACCAGAAATATTATTTTTATTGATGGCGCATGCTTCAGATATAGGCAATACGCATTTTTTTCTTTACAAAATTACAAATTGAATTAAATATTATGAGGAAGTAAAAGAAAAAAATTGAACACCCCTATAATAATGAAAATAGGATTTTAAAGGATCTGGTAGTGAGACAATGAAAGATAGCGGTTGTGATGTCACAGCGTTTATTTGAGTGAGTCAGTAGCGTAGTTGTGAGATGACTCCGGACCAATGACGATGATACCAGGTGTAAGCGGCGATGACTGCGGTGGAGTGGTCGAGGCGGTAAAGTCAGTGGGTCGACACCGCGTTGATGGAGACCGGATCGTGGATGTGTTCAGCACTGGGGATGACGTGGAATCTTCCGGGTACTCCAGTGTGAAACAGGATAGCCGAAGGTATGATGGACCTCAGGTTGGTCATTGTTGTAACTGCTAATTGATTACTAACTGAGTACGTCTCGACGCGCCCGTTTTATAGCGCCCGGTGCAACGAGAATTTTCAGACGTGGCGCGCCAAACGCTAGCATCGTATCTAGAGATATCTAGCTACGATGCGTTTTGCATGGGCGAACGTTCCCGAATATTCTAGTAGCATCGCTACAGTATCTCAACTTTATTTCAGCGTTTTTCTTTCCAAAAGTTTGTTGTAATACTAAGCTAAGTACTGAGTATTTTTTTTATTAACAGCATAGTCATTGTTCCGCATTCCGGGAAATGCATGAAAGTGTGTTTTAAGCCTTCTTTATATCATTTTTTGTATCTTGTTTATTCTCTTCTCTTTTCATGTATAGTATATGTGAAGCTTAACATTTTTTTTATAACATGAAACCGAATACATTAAAAAAACATTATCTTCGTACCCAATAACCAATGACTAAATAAAATAGCAAAACACAGAATACGACTACATTCTTGCATAGATATTTTATATTCTTACAGCCTGACTAAAAAAAGTGGTATAGATATTACGCGGCGCGTAAGATCAGAACTGTGAAAAACTTGATTTGCGGGTTTGCTTGGATAAAACGGTCCTCGAGGCCGGCTTTACTACACCACTGTTGAACGGGCGTGTAAGAATCTAATTATTAAGACGGTTAATAATTAGATCATGCCCGTTCAAGTTGGTGTGGTAAAGCCGGCCTTGAGCCTGGTTTAATTTCATTTTAATCAAACAAACGTCATGATAATAAGTCAAGTTGTACAATGTTCTGACCTTACGCGAAGCGTAATATTTACACCACGTTTTTAAGTAAGGCTGGTTTTTAAGTTTTACATTTGTTTCAAATTTTAAAAAATTTCACTAATAAGGCCACTTTTGATTATGTTGGGTTGATAAACAGGAAAGTTCTGGTATAAAGGAATGTGACTTAAGCATATGGCT
The DNA here is from genome assembly GCA_026573805.1 of Hesperophylax magnus. Lineage (NCBI taxonomy): Eukaryota > Metazoa > Arthropoda > Insecta > Trichoptera > Limnephilidae > Hesperophylax > Hesperophylax magnus. Next base: position 24,100,874 of record JAIUSX010000072.1, read on the forward strand.
GCCTTTTTGCTTATGACCGCAGAATTCATGGGTACCTGTGTCTTGCAATGTATGAGCGCCCTTGTGGCTATTTACCACCAAAACGGCGCTACACAACTTAGCCTATTATTATTATTACTACTTGTACAATCGATTAGGTGTCTAAATGACTCGGTTTTGATAGTTTTCTTTTAAAAAGAAAGACAAACATTCCTGGCTTACGAATAACCTGACAATATTTGAAAATCTCTTACTATCACCACAGTGAGCGGAAAATTTTGCTTGTGTTGTGATGGAAGAATTAGCCAGCCAAGGAATTGAACACACTACGCCTGGGTGGGACCCATACGCGATATCAAGTCAGCCACCGACCGGTTAAATACTGTCAGATACCGAATAAATGGATTACTCACCCATAGGAGTATAAAGTTTTGTTTCGATAATTCTCAGGTACCGTATACATTTAAAATACTTTATTTTAGGGATAACGAACCCTATATTTCCATGTACAGTGCATTTCCCGTACAATGAAGTTGAAATAGAACTTCGCAAGTTCAATGCAACAGTTTAATCTATCTCGTCAGTCGCCAGGTAAACACTTGATGGATGCACTTTCCTGTTCTGGGCAAGAGTAGCAACCTGTTCTGGGGAAGTAGAAAATAGCAAATTTGTGATCGTTAGAGGGGATGAAGTTGTTGGAGAAGTAAACATAAGATGTACTTACCAGGAGGAATACAAGGAAAGAAGGCTTAACAGATATTTTGTGAAAATACCCCATTCTCAGAAGCTTCTTTTTAATGATTTTTTTTTCTGGCAACATTAATACAATAACGCTTCAACAATAAGTGTTAAATTAGTTGGTTTCTAGCAATCCTACTTACCTACATATTTGAACATATTGTAGTTTGAATGGTGGAGCTGTTTGTCTATAATATTTTCTGTGACTTCTTCAACGATTTTATAAGTATTTTGGCCTCAAATGAAAAATTAAGTTTTTTATGAAAAAGGCCGCGCAGCCGTTCCTCTTTTCGACTAAGCCCTAAATACTCATTCATAGACATTATTATAAACATTATTAATGTTATTAAATTAAAAGACTTTTTTTAATGATGTGAAACCGCACAAGAGTCCCGACTGCTCCCAACCATCTTGAGCGGGTGAGATTATGGTATCCCCAATTGGGGTATGATGTGAGGCTTAAAGTAGAAGGAAAAATAAGATGGAGAAGAAGAAGGTGGAGAAGTATCTACCTATTCACATCTGTTCACCAAACACGGCTAAAGATATTAACACTACAATTCTGAATGGTGATCTTACACCAAGGCGATATTGAGAGTATCTTTCACTCTGGAACGTGCCGCAAATACACTTTATATTATTTTTAAATGAGTAATTTGTGAAATAACACAAATTATTCAAATAAAATTTATTTGTGCAAGCCGGAATTTGAACCCGCGACCTCCCGCTTTCTATTCGAGAGCGGTGCCCCTCAACCACGGAATAATATTTCTTTAAAAAAATTTGCATGTTTAAAAAATATTGTTTAACTTAATATTTAGTTTGTCACTTTTACTTTACTGTAAGCTTTAAAAATATTTTTGTATAGTTGTCGATAGCTCGTTGGGTAAGTAAATTCTATTATTAATATCTTCAAAATAAAAATTGTGTGTATATAAGTACCAAAGACGTTAAAATATTATTTAATACAAAGTGACTACCATATTCGTGTGTGGATTGGCGTTAAAAGCCCATCTAGGGGTAGAAACAAAATAATAATTTCGTGTGTTTAAGTACCAAGGAGGTTAAAATATTATTTCATCCAAAATGAGTACCTACAATGTTCGCGTGTGGTTTAGCATTTTGCTTCTAATAATGTGTTGAAATAGAGTAAATTGATTAAAAATTATAGTTTTGATACGTATTTACATAATGTACAGTTATAGAAATGAAGTTATAATGTAGTGTGAATCGAAAAATCCCACAACGCCTGTGCGTGGGTATTATAATAACTTATTATCAGGATTGTATGGTAAGAATAAAACATCAAATAAAGCTGTACGTTTTCTTTGATGATAAATAAACTTATAAAAGTACACAAAATAGATGAAATGAAAAACAAAATAACATAAAATTTGACATTATCATTTTTAAACCAAACACATAAAAATAAGATACGTACTAATTTTTTTCACTGAGTATGTACTACGACAGTTGGGTGTTTTTTAAAATAGTTTTTGTTTTGTCGTAAAAAAATCTCATCAAAAGTTGTAATTAGTGTGTTGTACATTATAGGGGCAAAAAAATCAATATCCCTTTGGGCTAATCTGGTTTTGCAGTGTGGTTCTGCAAAAACATATGTAAGTGCCATGTCTTTGGCTAGAACGGTTATCATGAAACCATCTTTGAAATAATTTTTTTTAAATCCAATCCAATGCTTTAAAATTGTCAGTACACTTTTTTATTGTATCAGCCTTTCGATTGTAATAATATGTATGTTGCAATAGAATAATTCGATTGAACCGTTGATTCCCGTATCCTGCCGGAGATACGGTTGGCCGCGCAGCAAACATCACCACGGACTGGCCTATGGAGCTGATGGACTATTACTCTATGAGCTATATATGTATAATAATTGTGAACTCAACCTGTGAAAGTATTATTGTCGATCTATAGAAGTGTTGTAAGCCACTGTCCAGCGAGCGGTGACAAATAAAAATAACATTTTGTAATAATAATTATAACAACACTTTCATGAACATATTTCCAACAGTCATACAGCCTTAGAACAGAGTTAAGATTGTTTCACAGAACACATAAAATATCATCAGTATACTTCTTATATCCTTACTTAGTAGTACTTACTTTGCTTTAATATATATTTTTTCTAAATTATATACTTCTTATATTATTTTTATTTCTTTATTCTTAATTTTAAACACTGAAATAATAACAAAACTTGAGCACAACCTTCTCAGAACTTGAAAACCAACTTTGAAATTTGATGAACTATTCAAATTCTGTGGAAATTAGTCATTGATAAAGAAGGTAATATTCATAAATTGAATAAACGAAACATGAAATAGAAAAAGACCTACAAAATAAAAAGGTTACATTGGGCAGGTATATTTTCTGTTTCATTTAGTTTTATTAATATTATCTTCTTCTTCAATGATTAATTTATGATTTTCGAGCTCTGCTCGCTGGAGCCAGTGGATCAATGGCACCCTTAATTAGAGAAAGGTGTGAGACTGAAGGTAGGATAAAGAAAGAAGACTGGGTAAGGTAGACTGATATTACCGAGACGAAGCGAAAAGACTATAAAGCCCAATACGTTAATAAAATTCAACAATTTTTTGCCTATAGTTCTTTGAACTCCAAGCTGTAAAGTATTTTCTCCTTGCAGTCAGGTATTGATTAAGGATCATAATAGTGTCGTAGTTAGTCGGGATACATTGTGTGGACCCATTGTATGCACGTAGTCAATTTCATGGTCCCATAGTTCATAATCGAGGCTGGGCCACGCCTTATCTCCTCGCTCTCGTAACCCCCTGGTACCCTGTCTATAGTTCGATAGGATCGTTACTTACTCCTGGGTCCAATATTATCGGCTGCATTATCTGGATGGATTATTTCCTACTCGATTATGCCGAACATTCATTATGACTTACATTAATCATTGGTCTAGTAATGACAGACAATTGAATATTTGAACTTTGTTGTGGATCATTACCATATATTCTACACCTACTAAAAAATATTGGACGAGACAATGCCCTAAAATATTCAATTGTCTGTCATTACTAGACCAATGATGACCCAAACAATGTATCCCGAACTATAGACAATGCCCTAAAATAACTTCGAAATCTAAACGACGTAAGTGAAGAAGCCATGCACAATTATATGTGACGCTCGGCCCTGTGTATTGGACAGAACTACGGTTTTATAAAAAAAATATACTTACCCCCACGCAGGAGGCCTAGAAGAAAATAATTTTCCTCAGGGCCTTTGTCATTTTTTGGGATGCTGTCTGAAGTGTCTTTTTAAGGAAATGAAGGAGAAGAAGTTCAGGGATGGTAAAAGGTATGAGGGTTGAATACGAATATATCCCTTCCACTGCAGCGTAAGGCCATAGGACGAGAGACCAGTTGGGGAGGTCAAAAGGCCTCCCCAAACCAGCCTCTCCCGATCTGGCACGCTACGCACCCGTTGGGCAGGTGCATCCTGAATACACCCCACCGATGAACCCGGGCACCCCTACTAAATCATCAAACGTAGCGAACCACTTGGGGTGACCTATGGCAGAGGTGTTGGTTATGGTGAAATGGTTGAATTTGTCATGTAAAGCAATATTCGGTGCAATGGAAGGACCTATGGTTGAATTTGCTCTAGCAGATCTAGAAAATTCGACTTTCCGTGGGGTTTATTTTAATTAGTTCTGATGAACGCATTACCAAAATCTCAGATGTTTCTAGAGGGATCCTTCGAGAAGTTACTAATTCACAATCTAGAAAAATAAAATCTGGGGCTTACCGCTAATTTTAGGGTTTAAAAACGTTTTATAAAATTTTCATGCCGGTTAGATACATTTTCATGGTAAGGTACTATTTTTATTAATTTTAAATATAAATAACTTACTTCCGTAGGGATTGCTATAAAAAATAAATAAATATTATATTTACAAATTCGTCGGAATTCATTGAAATATAAGCCTCGAGCAAACCCTCGCTATCAGAGTCTTGTGTCGCCTTCTGTGAACTGTGAAATGTGAACGCAACCATCCTGTTCAAAGTATCACAAAACTAGATATATATGTAGTATTAATTTTTTTAATATCTTCTGATAATTTTTAGAAAAACAAATAATATTTGACAGTAATTAATTCAGTTATAACAATTGTAAAAAGAGGCTTAGTCATTAAAACTCTTGCCTAGATGCCTGATTGGTCATCTCGAATGATTTAAGTAAATTACCAAGAGCTTCTAGGAAAAAAGGCCAAAAATATGGTTTGAAGAATAACGGAACAGAACTTAAGGTTGAGTAAAATATAATAAATTTTACCAAATTCGTCTATTTGAACTGCAACACTTCTATTTAAAAATTATAGATGGCAACAATTATGTTTGTAGCTAGCACAATAGACCTTAGCAGCTCCTCGTACGGCGGCTTTAGTATGTAAGGCAGACGTTAGGGTAATCAGATGTTAAGTAAATAAAAATAAATAAATAAATTAAAAATCTTGGATAGATTGAAGATGCAAAGTCTCACATGGAGGTAATGGTGTACGATGTGTGTTGTGTGTAATGTACTGTGGCTGTAGGTCATAATATCTTGGCTCTTAGCGCCGAATGCTCGCCGCCGTAGCAACTCAATTATGGCAATTAGCGACCACCCTTAGTGTATCAGTCTATGGCCTATCAATGTATTAGACCAGTGGTCTCCAAACTCCAAAAGCATGGTGGCTACTTTTGATATTAAGATTTTCGTAGAATTATTTTACAATAGAGGTGGGTGCAATATTAGACTACACTGGGATTCATCATATGAAGGAAGAGATCACATTAAGATGACTAGAATAAAATACAACAAGATTTTGAAACTCTTCTGTAACATCTTCTTTTTTTAATGTGAAACCGCACATAAGTCCGAGTTACCCGAGTTACTATGACATCCATGATGGCCATTCAGATCTTGTCACCAAAAACACTTCTAAAGACATTTCAAGCGACGCCGTTTCAATTCTGAATGCTGGTCTTACACCAAGGAGATATTGAGAGTATCTTCTACTCTGGAACGTGCTGCAAATATCGTTCCAGAGTGGAAGATACTTTCAGTAAGACCACAATTCAAAATTGAAACGCTGCTTGAAATGGCTTTAGTCGTGGTACTGACTAGCCATGTACATCTCATCCCAAGTATACATCATCACATCGACATATATATAACTGTTATAATAATTAATCTGTCATTCGATTTCAATTAAATTCGTATATGTCCGCGTGTATGCGCTTGATTGTCTTCATTGCATTAGAGGCTTTACATCACCATTATTTAAATTTATTCCAACATAACTGCTCGGAAATCAACGTACCTACTCTAATTTATGTGTTTTAATTTTGATACACTTATTATAGATTGCTCAAACGCGAGTTATTTATTTAAAAGGTCGGGTCGCTGCAAAACATTTTAATGAAATCAAACGTGTAAGGTGGGGGGTTTTATTAAATTATTCTCTTTTGACTTTCTCTCCGAAATCCAACAAAATATTTGAGTTTAAAACAACATAGGCATTCAACAATAACTCGTTTAATCAGATGCTACAAAATCACTTACGTTAAACGGTCCAAAATTCGTACTGAGAAGTTTGCCCCCAAACCAATGTCGATCAAAGTTCGGAACCGATTCCCTACCGGAGTTTTGTAGAAGCACTACACGGCACAACGTTGTCTCTTCCGGGTAGGTTTTCCTGTCGGGTAAATAGGTAAATGGGTAACAACCCCACTCAGGCGACCCCGCCCCGGCTTGTTGGTTGCTTTTGGGAGAGACTCGCTACTCGCTAGAGGTAGGTAGATAGGTCGACTGCGGCGCTCGCCCGGAATGCAATTAGTTGGCAATTTGGTGGTAATTGATATTGTGGCATCTTACTAGAGCGAAAATATTTTCACGGAGCAAAATTCGCGATGGAAAACCGCGTCCTTTAGCCCGATATACGATGAATTGTCGACGAGGAGTTCGCTCAACTCCTAATTGGGGAGGCAGTTGATTATTTGTGCACGACTTTCTATTTCCACAAAATTTTACTTTACGCTTTTTTTCTCATTTCCTTTCCTCAAAAAACTCCTGACGACTTTTCAACATCATAGTTCTCTTTTGAGATTGATTCAAGGTGACAAAGTTTTGATCAAGATGACTCAAAAAAATTACAAGAATAACGCTACAGATGCCACCATTGAATTTTCCCTGACAAACGAGTAATAATATTACCCATTATCATTAATTATGTTACTACGCAAATGAGTGAAAACTCATTGGATATTTTAATTGTAGGATTTCGAAAACAACATATTTGCTTCAGGATCTTTGCCTTTTAAAGGAAGAAATTGATAAATTATAACATGTATTTAAATTTGTCAAACGTACATAATAATTTCAAATAAAGAAATATTAATTAACAAAATAATGTTGATATCTCGTTTGTTATGATTTATAGCCACCAATTCCAATTTTGGAAAATAAAATTTCATCGAACTCGAATAATTTTTCGCATTACCCAGAAATAAAATTTCAAATCACGCACCCATGCACCGACAACTGAAGTTAGTATATGTTTATAATATTTTTTCCTACAAATCCCTCCTTCGGAATACGAGATTATTCTATTCGCTTGGAGAGCGATAGTAACGTTTTTTGTCGTTGTTACTTTTGACCGAATTTCTAAAAACCTTTACACCTGTTTCGTCCACTCCGTCGATTGTAATCTATCTAGCCTATAAAAATTATTTTCTATTGAATCAATGTTTCAGCTATTTTATGAATTTATTGTTTGTAATCTGCCCAGCCTATAAAAATGTCAAAAAAATCCCATTGAATCAATGTTATTTGAAAGTGGCAGGGACGAATAAGTGATCTTTATTCGAGCGTGGATGCATGTGAACATTGAACACGGGTACATCTGAGCATAATGCGATTTCCTTTCACAAAAAATACCTAATTTGTCCGGCAGGCCCCATGCATGATGGAGCATTGACAAAAACACACAATGACCGAATTTCCGGTCGTTTCAGTTCCTCGCCGTTAATTCCGGTCAGTGAATAAATAACATATCAGTGCGGCAGATGGATTGTGCGAGGAGGTCACTCCTTCGGTGCTCTGCGCTTCTGGTAGCTCATTGAAAATCAAATCAATTCAAAAATCTTAGAAACTGATTAAACATATTTCGCTGATTTTAAAATCGTTACATCTCAAATAGTTAAGAGATATTTTAAGGTGGCGTGAAATTGAAATGTTTTAAGAAGAAGGTACCATTATCATTTTTAAGCTTTTTATCAAAGACGTAATTATACAGTGCCTAATAAAGTGATAAAAGGATGAATTTGAATTTTTCTGGGTAAGTGTTTGAAAATTTCCCTTTTCAAATATTTAATCTTGTAAAGTGATGAATTTTAAACATTTCCGTCTTCAAATTTATTTTCATGCAAGTCAATCTTTGAATGTATTTTCAGATATGTCCGTCTTCAAATGTATTTTTAGACATGTCCATCTTCAAATGTATTTTTAAACATGTCCATCTTCAAATGTATTTTTAGACATGTCCGTCTTCAATTAATTTAAAAAAAATTATTAACAATTATTTGATATTTATTTTACGTTATTTTCTTTTGTTTTTTTTGAATCGTTATAAATTATCTCTAAAAAACCTATGTTAATCGTGGATTTTCGTGTTATTTTCTCAAATAAATAGGTAACATAACCTTAACATATACTAAAAATTTAATGGTCAGTTGTCTTTCCTTGTGGAGAAAATCAAATTGCATAATTATATTACTAAGCCGTTAATTATTTTGTACTTAATATGATCGCCGATTATGTATTTGAATGAGATAAATGAACTTATATGTAATAATATATACACATTGTTTTACTTTTAATATTCTGCCACAGATACAGACAGACAGACAGACAGCAATCACGAATTAAAATAAGTATTTTAATAAGAAAACTACTCTACTCTACTCTACTCTACTCTAACGAAAATTTGAAACCCAAAAATCAGAAATAGATTTGGTCGCATTTAGGAATGCAAATGAAAACAAACATATTTTTCCGATTCACATTTTAGTTCGAGAGTTTCTAATATTGCCTTCAATGATTAAATATTATACTTTGAGGTTTTACTCATTAAGTTATTGCCAGAATAAAAAATATTAATACTATCCTAATCGAATAAGAGTCAAAAGATTTGTGACATTAAAATTAAAAATGGAAATATTTTATTTTATACAAGACACTATCAAGATTGCACTTCCATTGCAGAATCTTGCAATCATACACAAAGAAAGCTGCAAATACATATATGCGTTAAGAAAATGAAAATAATGTTGGTAGTTCTTAGTCAAAGCACGATACAGTTAATTATGACCAAACGGGATATGGTCGAATTAGCTCAGAGGTAGATCAAACCCCCGTCAAGGCTCAGGTCTTGGGTTCATTTCCTAGAGGCGACCGAATCTTTTCTGTTTTAAATTTTCGTTATAGAATAGTTTATATTGTCTTCAATGGCAAAATATTACAATTTGGGGTTTCACTCATTAAGTTATTCAAAAAAAATATTCTTGGGAGAACTACAAAAACTCAACTGCTTGAAAAATATTTTAAATTGAGTCTCAAAAAAAATGCACACAGTAGACTTTTTAGAAATATGAGACAAAATGCATTCCTGACACATAAAAAAAAATCTTTTTTTATGAATGTTTTAGAGACTGTCATAAAATAATTAATTATTCCGAACAGCAGAAATTATTACTAATATAACATTTTATAAAAGTTCGTAATTTTGGGTTGAAAACTTTTTATCTTTTCCGATAATCGCCATATTGGTAATCTTGAAAAAGTGTTCACAATTGGTTTCATTTAATCTGGTCAAGCGGCTCAAATATGAACCGGAAGTGAAAGGATGAGAGCCTTCGGAGGCTGCGACTGTCCTGTCCTTGTGCCGACGGGGACCGGAAATTGGAGTAAACGTCGTTGAGGATCGCCGTTTACCAATTACCGATATCAATTTGTCTGAAGAATCTCTAATGGACCGCTTCATACCATGGCGGTAGTTTTTTTTTTGACGAAATTTTACCATCGAGACACAGTCGCCTAGGAAATCATTGAAACAATCTTTCATTACCAGCTTTTATGCAATTTTTAAAACTACTGGTTATTTGCAAGCCACATGTTTTGTAAAATTATGTGGCAGAAGGGTATAGTAAGGGACCTACTCATTGACCATAGCCGAAGTAATTCTGAAAACCTTTTCATTTTGAATGGTGACATCCAACGGCCTCTTTCACTAATAAAACTGAGCGACTGCTAAATTAAAATTTGTCCCAATCGCATGAACTTGAGACTAAACGTAATGTTCACTCAGTGAGTATTGATTATGGCTTTTTTTATTTTAACTCCACACAGGAGGCCATGACGAAAATATTTTTATGTCCTCTTTGGGGATGCTGTGTGGAGGGTCTTTTAAGAGAAGGTAGGAAAGGAAGTTCTAGGACAGATAAAAGTATGAGGGATGGGTAGGAATCTAGGGATCAGTAATATATCCCTCCCACTGCGGAGCAAGGCGACGGGTCGAGAGACCAGTTGGAGAGATCAAATGGTCGACACAAACCAGCCTCTCACCAAAACACATCTCACCCTATGAACCTGGATACCCCTGCTAAATCACCAAACGTAGCGAAACACTACTGGTAACCTATGGTTGAGGTTTTGGTTATCCAATAAATTGTTCCCCGGGCGGCGGTACCCAAATCCCAATTCAATTCGTGTTTGTGTGAAAGCACTATTAAACATGTCTTTGGCTTTTATGTAAATACTCTATAACGTTATGCACTCGGAAGACCAATTTGAAATAATCCGAAATAAAATATTTTGAGGCTTTCCGATAGAATAACTGCATTATATATTATTAAAAAATATCGGGAGCAGTTCATGTCCTTATCCTATATTCCTCTACCTCTCTCCTTTACCTTCTCACTAGTTTTAAGACAATCTCTAACCAACTTTAGCACATGAAACTTTTTTTCCTTAACCTTATTTAACCTATTACATAACACTAATAGTCACTAATAACTTGCTAAACTAGTTATCAATTACAATATTCGTGTTTCGTTAATAGAACAACACAATGAAGTTTTATAGACTCTGATAAATAGCATTCAAAGTACAACTAGTATCACAGTTATAAAAGGAAAAGGCTCAAAAGCAAATCAGCATTTTATACCTTACGCTCGTGCGTATATTACATTAATAATAACTACACAATATGTACATATCCATCAGAAATCGTAAGTAAAACGCATTGCAGACTCACGATTTGATCAATTCACATTTAATTTATGAAATCGCTTGTTTTTTTTTAACTTTAACAAGGGGGAAATACCTCCCATCCAAAGAATCAAACATCTTATAGATCCTTAATCGACGTGAAAGCAATTTTCCTCCCCTGACGAGGGTTGAGAGGCATTAGATTAGCCTGTAGATTGACATGTTTGTTAAGGGAATGTTTGCCCGCGCACTGTACCAAGGAGTTCCGCCAACACGACAAGACAAGACAAGAGAATGTTCACAGCTTGAGACATGTTGTGTAAATCAATTGTATAAGTCAATAAATCAAAGCAGAGTGGACTGAATCCACCGAAATGTATTTAGACATTGCCCATTGGAATGTACGCCAACTGACGGGCGTTTAATTTGATTGGAAAGCAACAATTTCATTGGACTTGATTCAAATTAAGGCGTCATTATTTTACGAATTTAATTTTAAGAATTTTCTTTCTCGATCACTATTTGATAATGTTTTATTTTTAATTAATGTTCACAAGTTAATAATGTTTTATAAAGTTAAAAAATCATAATAATTTTTCCTCGTCGTAAGACAAGGTTCTTGAAACGGCTGTGCGGTATTTTTGATACAAAACTAAAATTGAGGCGAAAATATCCAACAAAAGGGAATTTATATTTTATTGAAAAGGTATAATATTAAATATATATTATATATATGAGCTTTTTAATTTATTTGGGTTTCAAATTATAAAATATAGAACACGATTTTTAATTATTTTTGATAATAATTTCATAATAAATTATAGATTTGAAATGTTGAATTGCTGTTCGAGCACATTATGTTTTATTTCTATTATTGAGTATTTTTAAAACCAAATTCAAGTAGAAGTAGCTAGTCTTAACTAGATCTTACTCAATTTAATAGAAAAGGTTAATTTATTTATATCGACTTTTATGAACATTTTGTAAATCCTCCCTTATTTGCACCGATGTGCAAACATGAATGTTTCATAATATTAAAGACTAGAGTTCGTAACACCTCTAGGTGTAGCACTCATTGTACAAAAAAATTATAATAAATATACTTTAAATCTTAAATCATTGACGGCGTTCGTGGTCGAGGGGTAAGGCTCTCGACTGGAAAGCTCGAGGTCACGTGTTTAAATCCTGGCGTGCGCAAGTAAATGATACTAGATCATTTTGTTTTATTTTACAAATTATTCATTTAAAATAATGTAAATAGTATATTTGCGGTATATTCCAGATTTGATCATAGTCTCAGTATCGCCCTGGTGTAAGACAAACATTTAGAATTAAAACGTTTCTTGGAATGGCTTGGTCGTGTTTGGTGACCAGATCTGAATAGTCAGGTAGTTTCCTACCTTCCTCATTCCCATCTCCTACCCCTACCTACTACCTTCTGCCTAACAACATACCCCGATTGGAGATACCATGGTCCTACTGGCTCCAGACGGTTGGGGTCAGTTGGGACTGTTGTGCGGTTTCACATAAAAATATATCATTATATTGATAAAATTATAACCACTTGACGAAAGAATTAAAATTCTACATTAGTTCTACTAAAACTATCTCTAAAAGTCTAGTTTCCGACATGATTTTATTTTTTTAAATTATTAATGGAATTATTGACAGACTTGATTTATTGAGCCTAATCACCTGTAACATGCCAACTAGAACTACTCGACCAAAATTTATATTAATTACAACAAAAATATTAGGTCCGAGTCATTTAGATATTCACTTGTACCTAGATTACATGCAGTTGCCAATAATTTCGCAGAAACAGTAGATTTGTTCAACTGCACGGAATATAGTTACAAGAAGGCTATAGTAACATATCTCAATAAGATTAGTAATTAAACAAAGCATAATACTATTCTTCTGCATTAATTTTCTTTATAACTAAAAGAAAACTTTTATTTCTTGATTACTATTGCAATAAACTATTATATATATGAAATGTTTGTAAAAGCCCGTATGAGCGTAGAATATATAAATAAATAAAAGGCAGAAAAAAAGTGGCACCAAAGTTACCACCTCTTATGTACACTGAACGCCATAGTCATAGCAAAAAAAAATCACCATGAACTACAGCTATTTTGTAAATATGTGTGCTACGGCTTTAATCAAACCAGAAAATTTTGACTCACAGTTGAAAACCAACCATTATTATGTTACCGAGACCGTTCATTGAAATATTGCATTAATTTTTACGACGATGTTTTATTTAATTTTTTTATTATCATTTTTATCTTTGGCGAAGTTTGTACATGATGTAAGTACAAAGCAAAGTAAAACAATAAATTCACTTATTAATTTTTTTTCGGTTTATAAATTCTTTTAAGTTCTGTATTATTTCAGGGAGCTATTCGTAACGTGGCACTGTCTGTTAACCACCTACGCACCAGGTACAGAACACACCCACATTCCGCGCTATTCCGCTACAGTGCACATTGTTCATATACCGGAAGAGTACTGCTCCCATCTGGATTCATTATACAACCAACATTTTAGTCGATTATCACCGATGTGATTGGTATGATTTAACCCCTCGGTTCAGAATAAGCTCTGATGTGTCTGTGGGTAGGTGCACCCAGGGCTGCTACAGTTTGGAAATATTTTTTGAAATATTTATTGGTTTAAATAAAGCCCCAGAATTCCGAAACTCTACAGATATATAACATATTTCATTATTAAAAAAATATATGTTATTTTTTTAAATAATATTTAGCATTTGTAAAAAAGATACGGTAATTACATATATGAAATTCCCTCGATAGAAAAAAAAGTCTTTTTTTTTTTTTTTTTTTTTTTTTTTTTTTTTTTTTTTTTTTTTTTTTTTTTTTCATAGGAAGTAATTACTTTGTGGTTAGACATTATATTATAAAATAAAACACAAACACTTTGTATTTAACCACGAATTTATTATTTCATATATCGACCGGTTTCACTTTGACCAAGCTTCTTCAGGATATAATAATAACTATTTATATCCTAAAGTTTAACTTAAGTTATTATTATATCCTGAAGAAGCTTGGTCAAAGTGAAACCGGTCGATATATGAAATAATAAATTCGTGGTTAAATTCAAAGTGTTTGTGTTTTATTTTATAAGAAAAAAAAATCACTTAGCTAGCTCCGAAAATTATTAAAAACACGTTTTGTTCTGTTATTTAACATATTATATTTATGAAAATAAATCACCGAGTATCTTTAAATGCAACTTAAGCATTTGTCGAGAGATTTTTTCTCTATTTCAAACGAGTTGTGTTTTATTAAATATTTTCAACATTTTCGCATAATTATTATCGGTTTTTTAATATGAGCGCGCTTCCTCTAACGTTCGTATTTACTTATGAACTTTCAAACCATTTTGGCACACTTACTACGGAGCCTTAAATGAAAATAATGAAATCTTTTTACATTATTATATATTTAAATGAAAATGTACTCTTAAATGTACGTTTGTTCAAAATCTTAAACCTCCGAAAGTTCTTCACCTATGGCTATGAAATTTTGACAAAATGTTGCAATGGAATACGTGTGTATTTTTTTATATTTAAAACATACGAGTGATTCAAGAAAAATGCAATTATCCAAATGTATAAAGATAATATAATCAATAAATTTGAAATCCACCTATCTAAAAGATATCAATACAATATCAAAATTCCAAAATGTAATACCAAACTAATGCAAAATAACTATAAATATTTAGGAATAAAGTATTTCAACAACCTTCCGGTTGAAATAAAGAAATTAAAGGATATTAACATACTTAAACTAAAACTGAAGTAACTCTTTCAGAAATAATTGCCTCTTTTTTCATCTATTGATATTTATTATCAGTCTATACTCATCTCCACTGTATTTAGATTATGTCTCTTTATATATTGTTCCTATCATATATATACTTACGATAGCATAATGGTATTCTATTTTTCTAATAATTAATGTAACCCTCTCAACAAGCACAAGAACCAGTGTCTTCATTTGGTGAGATTGCGAACACAAATATATTTTGTAATGTAAATATATATTTTTATGGACTCATATTATATCCTGTACCCAATTATATATATTAAATATAAAATAAAAAAAAATCTGATCCACCAGTTTTCACAGTCCTCCTTACTAGGGTTTCCTGTTCTGGGGCGTTCTGTAAATGAATCGATTGAAAGAGGTAACACATTCACCTGTACTAACTTCTGTGTTGGCAAATTTGAAAATGTTTTCGACCTATGGACTGTCTGAAATAGAAATGACAACTCCTTTAAATTTCCATTTAATTGATAAACAAACTTCTTTCTGATTAAATCTTGTCGGGTTAACCCCTGGCGGTTTGACAATGTTTTACAGAAATCAGATTAACCGCTCAGGCTAATTTGTTTGCCTTTGAGAACATCTCATAAGAACTCATAGAAATCTTGTCTCCCTTACTCTCATGGTGATAAATATGATCTAAACGGTGTTAGAAAGAGAAAACATCACGTTTTATATTAAAATTTAAAAGTGAACAAAAGAAAAATTTAAATGAGCACCTTTATGACACCAAAGTTATGACCGCAATTCGAAAAAAAAAATAAACCTTGTGAATTATTTTTATATGAAACGATGAAAAAGTGAAGTGATTTTAACGTTTGTTATACATTTGGCTTTATAAATGCGTTTGTTTTTATATTTATAATCATATGCCAGTAACTTAAGTTGCAAAAAAAGTAAGTAGAGTAATTTTTATTTTTTTTAATGTCTGCATTCAAATTTTAATATTTCAAAAATTATGTGTTTATTTATTTCATCACTTTTCAAAATGAGTTTTTAATTTTTGTTTACGTTCCGAAATATTCCATTTATATATTATATTTGCAAAGCGAAAATACTCCAACCATGTGTTAGAATACGCCATATGCCTGATGGGTTAAATCTTTATATAAATAACTTCCTGTAACACACCAATAATTCTTTTGTTATTAGTTTGCATTTTTGGGCTGACTAATTTACTTATTTAAACCATTGTATTTTCTACGTCACATGTTATGAACTTTATATTTTGATATTTTAATAACCATAATTCACTTGAATAATGACCGTATTTGCCGTAGGTGTCTTTGTCGTCTTTTAGAATGAATTATTGCAAGGTTGAATCTTTTTTTACATTCAAAGAATTTTCTTCTTTATTAATTTCAATGTTTCAACCAGTATTTATGAATGCGTAACGTTTTCACGCATATGTAACAAAGGGGGTATTAATAAACCTGTAGCAAAGGAATACTCACCTTTGCACCCAACAATCCTCCCCCTTCAATTCTCCCCCTGCCCGCCCCGCCCCGCCCATCAACACGTGAATATCTGATATAACAGATTACTACATTATTTCTCCACAATCTGATAATATTTTATTCCTACATATAACATCCCTTCGATCATATTCATTTGCATTCAATTACCCAGTATCAAACGGGCCCGTTCTAATCCCCGTACCAGGGAAGCAGAAACACAAGTGTTTCACCTAACGTCGCATCGTAGTACTGTAGAGACCGATTAGGTAAACATCTGTAAATGTGAGTTCTATGTGTGGCATTTGGTTAGATCGAAGCAAAAAGAGAACAGAAATAGAAGAGATCTTAGTCGATGAAGGTCTGTAGGTGTGAAGCGATCAGAGGACAGGATCAAAGGACGAACCATCCGAATGGAAAATTGAGCCGGCCCAGTGAATATTATGCAACCCTCGGATGGTTTACCTTCCTCCGTTAACTAAAGAGAGGCTGTGTTCATTTTGTCAAACATAAACCCATAATGTTATCAATGCGGCAACTACATTATATTCTCGTTCGACAGAGGGGTGGCTGTAGAATTCTAGTGGTGTGGGAGTTGGGGGGGTCTGTCGAAGGAGGGAGAGCGGCTGGCGACTGAACACACGGCACACCTCCCCAACCATTGAAGTTGACTTTAAAAGGTATCGGGGATGAACATGTACAAGTGGAAATATTTATTGGTCAAACCCTTTTAAAGATTAATCGAACAAAAACACACGTTATTTTTAGTTTTTAAGCTCGGTGTGACTGATTCAAAATAAATAAACATTTTTAGTTATTTTATGTACCCATACGTAATTATTTTTCATCTGAATTATGATATATTTTCAGCAGCAAGTGCATGCCTCTCATTCGTAAAAACTGTGCTGAATAAATGGTAGCAATTTCCTCCAACTGACTTATTTTATTTTATATTTTACCTCAAAGTAATGGGGGAAAGAATAATTACATAAATATGGCGTTAAAGGGCTCCTCATTTATTAAATGTATTTTGTGTACCGGTCTCAGGAGAAAATTATAAAGGCATTTTATATACCTGTTTAACACTACCGAAACACACGTGGACGGAATTACACATGGACGAAATTACGCATGAACGAAATTACACCTTATGAAAAATGAAACGTCAAAAAAAATATTTATTGGTTTAAATTTGTGTAGATAAAAGTGTGCTAAATAAATTACACATTTGCGAAAAAATCTAAATTTAGGTAAGGTATGGTTTTTTACGTGCGTAATTCCAGTAAGTGTAATTTTAGCCCGTATACGGGCTAAAATTACACTTAAAATTACAGCTCCACGTGTATTTCTGGAATATTACGAGAAATTAAATCAAAATCGTCGTGAAATTCGATTCCATATCAATATATCTTTGTGTGTGTTAGGTCTCATTGTCTTAAAATTGATACGTAGGTAATAGAAAAGATATATTGATATTTTTTATATTACCTAAAACTATTTTTTCTATTACTATTAATAAAACATACTTTTTATTTACCTAAAATTTACCTACGTACCAATTTTTGGTAAATAAAAAGTATATTTTATTTACCTAAAATTGGTATGTAGGTAATAGAAAATTATTATAGTAGTTGTAGAATAGGTTTATACTAGATATAAAATGCTAAATTTTTTAGGTAAATAAAAAATACTTTTTTTTTAAATCAATTCAGGATAATGGCAAACAACATAATTTTGAAAAGTAATATATAAACCTAACCTAACCTAACGTAGGCTATTTTTCAATAGTGTGTTGAGTTGATATTGTCCTGTTTTATCACGTAACCATACTATGTTACAAGCTTATTTCAAAAATAAAAAAGCCTTTAGCCACGGTTGCGGTATGAAGAAAGGTTATTCATGAAAGAGTGGAGGTAAGAACTTTGTGAGTTCTTTAATCATTAGTTTTAAGAGAGATAAAAACTTTCAGTTAAGCAAGAATCGTTACAATTATAATAGGTTGATATTATAGAGCAAAAATCAGTACGTTTGTTTCGTCTTTTTGTGAAAAGCCACTTAAACATATACCAAGTCGGAGACAACTTACTGACATTAAATACTGTTAATTTATTTAAAATTTGGTCAATTTGCCTGTTAAAAACGGGACTGGATGTGTATAACGAAAGAATTGACAGATTTCATAACAAAATAATAGTACAACACGAATATGTTATGAGGAAGTCGTAATACGTGTTCTTTATAATAATAATAATTTCGCTTCTCGTCCATTATACTCGGACATTTATTCGGACAAGGCCACATTTTCAACAGGATAGAAATAAAAAAAATCCATTATCATTTTTCTCCGGGTACAATAAATAGGAAAGACAACTTGCGGGTATTTTTAATTTAACAACGGTGTTTTGACGTTCGATTTCAATTAGTATTGATTAACACGAAGATATTCTAGAACTCTTTTTGATGTTAATTAATTATTGGAAAACCTAACCAGTTTCGGAACCACCGTTCCTTCATCAGGGTTCTTTATCTCCTAATAAAGTCAAATTAATATATTTTAACACTGAATATTTTGATGCCTTAGGTAAGTAGAACTTACTAAAAACCCTTTTTAAACTTTAATCTCGATCAACAGAAGAAGTTGCAAGAATTGTTACAAAATGATTATAGAAATTAACGTTTTTCTTACATTCTTCACCTATCGAATACCAATATCCGCTGACACTGAACATAATTCTTTAATGAAGAAGGAAAATTAGAAACCAATTTACTTCATTAATATTTTTATACAGCCGATAACACTTTGACAACCAGGGAGCATGTCTGAAAAATCGTCTCGGAAAATGACAAAATAAAACGGTGAAAGAAATTTGTCGCCGACTAGGGAAAGATGAAGGGAATCGAAGTCGTTACCTCAAAGTTAATTAGTCGCTGCTTGCTCCACCGAACCACCGTACACCTCACACCTCAGTACCTCAGTACGTCAGTACCTATCCTGACTGCCGGAGCAGTACCTACTCCTTCAGCTCTGAGATTCTCATATTATGAATACAGGAAAGATACATCCTGAAAAGCTAACTAGGATATCTGGATTCTTCTTGAAAGGAATGATTTAAATATATTTCTGTGAAACCATGTAATATTTTCTGAAATTAATAAATAATCGATTTATGTAAGAACCGTCAGTTGGGATTATTTTGCTTGTATTATAACATACTTCATCTCTTTGACTTACTTTAACCTATACGAGTATATAAATTAACACAGAAGGAATTCAACCCATAGAATTGGGTTGTCGGCCTGTGGCTAATTAGAATTATTAGTTAGATTTATTTGTATTTCTGTAAATTAAAGTATAACGAAAAATCTAAATATATTTAACATCGAAGTTGAAAAATGATTCGAAAAATTTTATCAAAAAATCAAAATATAAACACGTTTGAAAAAGTTTTTTAAAATTATTTTTTATTTAATTTATGTTAATTTTTATTTATTAAATTATCTTGGATTCAAAATTGTTTTAAACTTAAATGTCATTTTCAAAATTGATACCGATTGTGTGAAGAATTAAATTACTCCAATTGTTATTTTCAAAATTGGAACCATTTTTTTAAGATTTTTCACGGGTCTATCATAAATTTTCCTAGAAAAATTATCAGTTCATTTTTGTTTCATAACTCTGTTAAAAAAATGTTTTTTATAAAAACCGTTATAATTTATTTGATACATTTTCATTATTTTTTTTGTCTTATTTGAAGTTTAAAGAAACCAAATAATGACATAACAAGGTACTCATTAAAAGTTTTTGTCGACAAACAGGTAGGAAACAAACTTTTCATTTAAAAATGAAAGTTGGTGGAAATTTACATTTTTGATAATTATTTTTCTCGGTAATCTAACCGTCACATCGTACACACGTATAACGTTATAACAAACAGTTTTTTTTATTACTTCATAACGATCATTTTTACATTCTGAAACAACGATTTTGAATTGTTACCTGAAAAATAACTCTGCAGACCGTTGTTTTCTAGAAATATTCAAATTAGTTTTTTTTATTTTTTTATTTATTATTGAATTTTTTTATAAATATATGGATAGTTACATAAAATATTGAAAAATGTATAAAAAATATTTTAATAATTGTAAAAACGAAGCCTGAGTGTGGGTATTATAAGTGTTTTTATGTGGAGATAAAATATCAAATATAAATTTAAGTTATTTTAAAAGAGTTACTGTAGAGATGCAATACAAGAAACTAAATCATGAAATGTGTAAAAGTTTTAAAATAACACAAAAATACGGTAAATACTAGTTTTTAAAGAAGACATCTTAAAAAGTGAATTACCATACAAAGCATTACAAACAATAAAATATATCCGCTGTATGTATGTGAAATAAAAAAAAATAACCCCTCCATGGAAAAAAGTTTTAAAATAACACAAATATCTGTAACATTTATATGTTACAGATAGTTTTGCTAAAACTTATAAGAAAAAAATATCTAGTTCACTGTTTTTTAGCCAAGATTTGATGTACTTTTTAAAAGATTGAAGGTTTTATTTAAGGTTTTTAGTTTCTTAATCGCTTCATATATAACACATACCTACACCTACACGTACAGTATACCACTGTTAATTTTTTTTAAGTACATATCTGAATACAAAAGTGAAACTTTTATTTTAATTAATGCATGAATGCAAACATGGTAGCGGAAATTAACGCAGTTTCCGATATCCGGTCGAGTTGAAACTCTGCAGATAGACTCGTTATCTATGACAACGCATTCTATTACACACATGCAGACATAATATACGCAATTCTCTGAAGTCGGATGACATTACAGCAGTTAATATACAAAATAAATGTCGGTCCTACCGGATCGACATATGGCAAGATCGGTAGTGTGGACTTGACTCCGATCCCTGAGAAGAAGGTACAATCCTCGACATTTTAAAATAGTTGTATTCTAATAAAAAATGTTTATACCGGGTTGATTTTTTTATAAAGTTACGCAACTGCTGTATGAATTAGAAAAATTATTTTATTAATTCCGAGTATATTTCTAGGTAATTTTATGTTTTTATTCTCAGTTAATGGTGGTTTTTTGCTTAAACATAACAAAAATATTTTAAATTACTATTTAGGTAGGTACACCATCCTATCGGTTTTCGGCAGCAAGTAGAAAATAGAATATAGTGACGAAAAGGCATTTAAAAATAATAAAATGTGCACAACCTACCTTTCTTTTTAAATGAACTTCCTCAGTGCTTATGTCATCTTTGGGGATGCTGTGTGGAGGGTATTTTTAAGTAAAAAAAAAAAAAAAAAATAGAAGAGGAATATGGGGGTAAGATTGTCCAGGAGTGACTTATGAATTAATTCCTCTTACTGCGGTGCAAGGCGTTGGGTCGAGAGAGTCCAGCTGGAGAGGTCAAAGGGTCTCCCTCTCCTGATCCTGCCCACCGCGCAGCTGGTGGGTAGACACATCCAACACCAAGAACTGGACAGATCCCACCATGCTAAGTCACCAAATGTTTTCCGGGGCGGCGGTACCCATACCCACCCCTCGAATTGAATAAAATTAAAAATGTGCAATACCTCTAAAGTATTCCGGAATGCAGACTGAAGAGTGAAGATACCGCTGATGATAGCCAGCCGAAATTGGAAATATCTGAAGATGACGAATTAGACATGTTGTAACGTTAAAGAATTGCGCAAGTTTGGATTGCCAGGGTAGTGCCCGATTATTGTTTTGTTGAGAATTTTTCGGTTGGCTGCCCTGCGATCGGTTGGACGATCGGGCAAAATAACGCGGGTAGGAAGATCGGGGTGACAATACGGGAGAGGACGATTCCGCGGTGTGCGTTGCGTTTTGCCAGACAAAATTGAGATTGAAAAAGAGCACGCGGATACCATGAACCGATCCTTCCGTGTAAACTAACCAAACATAAAACAGACGTTTTGACTCCTGCGCGAGATCAGCCGGTTCTTTGTTCGAGTGTTGTTGTTCGGTGAGATTGAAGAGATTAAAATATACAATCAGTTATTTGGATAAACAAATGGTTTTATTTGTGAGTGTTTTTGAAGTGTAATTCCTTGGAGACTACACTGGATTGCCCAGCATGCTGTCGGGGTGACACAGAGATGAGTCATCATTGTCCATGCGTAGCTTGCCAAACGTTTAATGGATGCTGGTAAATTGAAAATGGCCTCGCGCACTCCTTCCCACGAATCTCTACCCGGCGCAAACTGATACGGATTTCACGGGGGCCTGTCGTCCTTCTCACCGCTCGCGGACTCTCCAAACACCTTCAGACATGACAACATGATCAAGGTTCATCAATGATTTTACACATTCTGCCTCCCTGCCTTAGCTCCATCATAGCCCTGGTGATTGACAAGGGTCCATGCTCCTCAGACGTGACAATGTCACTGACCACTCAAAGCGTAACATCATTATATGTTAGTTTATCCTGTATAGAAGAAATTAACATCTTTTTTGGTGTTATTTTTCAGATGAAACAGTTCTTTGTGTTGACATAAACATTTAAAAAATTTAAAAAATACGTTAACCACAATAACTAAGTGGTGTTTACAAAGTTATTGTTTTATTTGAAATTAAGATTATTTATGATTGGTTAAAATATAATTGCACTTATGGGATTACATGGTCAAGACTATCACACCCAGAAGTATTAATTTATTAAGGTTCTCCGAAATGTTGGCTAAAGTTTGTCGCACATATTACCCAGGCACCAGATCAGCATCGTTTCAGCTTGACCCGCTTAGAATTATTTGAACGAAATTCCATATTGCAACGCACACTTATCAGCATCGTAACGGCATCGGCTCGCTTCAATACAACTAGTGAAATGAGACGAGGCGATGCCGATCCGATGCCGTGCTGATATGTGTGAGATAACCTTGAAAGAAGATGGCATGACATAACACGGCTTATTCCCCCAAATATCATCCATGATAATAAAATTACTATAAAGCATTAAGTGCACAGGTGACAATAACAATCCATCGAGTTTAAATAATATGATCCCGTTAGTGTGAGAGGGAAGGAGCAGAGAGTGGAGAATAGAGAGAAGGGAGGAAGCCGGGAAGTCAAGCCGCCGATGAGCCGTGAAACGTCTTAAGTATTGGTAGATCCTAACCGCTCCTCGGAGGGCGCGATGTGCGATGTGTCCTGTGTACAGAGCGCAGCCACCCCCCTCCCCCACCCTCCCTACACAACCACCATTTCAGCCTTAGAACAGGGGTGCTATTTGGTGTACAAACATCTATTTAAGATTGCTTGTGATTTTATTCGTGGGTACTAAATTGTCGATTCACATCCAGTAAAGGTTCCAGCTATTTTTCAAAATTTTCTTTGATATGCAATGTGGGCTTGTTTCGTTTTTCAAAATCTGACCATAGTATTTGATAGTTTATAATCAATCCGATATGTAAATAGGCGATCAATATTTAATTTAAAAGAGAAATGCGAGAGAATGTATTGTGCAAGAAGAATTGCAAAGCGCAACCCAGACTCAATCTCCACGAGATACATGACAATGGATTGCTGACGATTTTCTTCTATTGGTTTGGATCAAATGTATGATGGAGTAACATCACCAGGGAATTGTCATTCCCTGGTGATGTTACTCCATAAATATATTAATGGCGAGCAGTGCAAATAACGAAACAGCGAGGATTGTGATTCTCACTGTTCAAACTGTACATTTAATGACATCTAGCGATGTTCCCGGAAGAAGCTTACCTTAAAGCAAATTTAGATATCGGCTCCGTGGTCCCAGATACAACAATACATGACAAACAGTGTTTCTTCATCAGTATGGAAATTTTATTTCGATCAAATGGGATAGCGATATACGATGTCAAGTAATTGTAAGAGAGACAGAACGCCTTGGAATTTCGTCCTTGTTTTACCGGTATTTCAATATAAGATCCTTCGATAAACTAGCGGTATTGACCCCTAACGCGCGCTAGATATTTGTAAACGGTTGACATTTATTTTTCTCGTTCCCTTCTTTAGCCCAGGTTGACATTTTTCACAAGTAATCAAATAGTCCAAATAATGAAAATTGACACCAGTCATTCGAATCGGGGATTTGGGTGTTATATTTGATGAAAATTTAACATTTATTCTGCATATAAAATGACCAATGAAGCTTTTAAAAATATTCATTTTGTATGCAGAACTGAGTCACTAACAGTGTACAGTTCTTTAGCAAGAAGACAGGTAGATCATAATTCGCCTGTTTGGTCCCCATTATACATACTACATTCCAACAATTTAGAAAAAGTACCGAAAGCGCAAATTACATAGATTTATTAATTTTAAACTGAATATTATTTCAATTCAAAATATTAATTATTTAATTCTTATGAAAAACTAAATGTGATTACACTGTCTGATAGATGGATTTTCCTGACCTTGTTCTTTCAATAAAATTATTGATAGTGGTGTTCCCAACCATGAACATCTCGTGAAAATAAAATTTACATGTACCGACCAGAAATACGAGACAAAATATTAATTATTATTTTTTTTGGTAAACTAACGTTTAAGACAAGATTTTTATGCATAGCACAAAGTACACAACTTTATTTTGTTGGTTGTTTTCAGGTGAAAAATGTAACAAGCAGTAATTGTTGAATGAAACACTAGTATATATTGAATCATTTCGCGGGTAAGAGATAAGCCGCCATAGCTCAGTGGTCAGAGCTGTCGCCCGGAAATCGAAGGGACACGGGTTCGAGTCCCGTTGGCGTCATGTATCTTTTATCAGGAGATTTTTCAATGTGGATGAGTGTTTCAGGCGAATAATTATTGCTTGTAAAATAATTGTTACAAAATACTAACATTTTCGAAACAAGCTCACAGGCTAACACATCTATAAATGGAATGCATAATTTTTGTTATTTGTTTTTGGGGTGTTATGCCGTGTTGCGCTAACTCCTTCTTTAGCCAACGTTTCGGACAGCATTGCAGTGTCCATCATCAGGGCAGATGTGTTGAGGTTGTGTGAAATGAGGTTGTGATACCGTGTTGCCTAAAGAAGGAGTTAGCGCAACACGGCATAACACCCCAAAAACAAATAACAAAAATACTTTTGGCCGTGAAAATCTTAAATAATATTCGGAATGCATAATGGTTTGGTAATTTAATATTTCATTTCTTAATTTATTCAATATTTTACACTGGTTCCATATATAAATCAATTTGATAATCTTATTTCTTCTTTTAAAGAAGTGGGTTTCCTCTGTTATTGCTCGGTTGTGGAATGATTTGTCGGCCTTTGTGTTTCCTCCCTCCTACAACATGGGTCTCTTCAAGTACCACATTCACTTCTTCTTTTCCTCAAAAACACCCTCCACACAGCATCGCCATAGACGATAATGGCCCTGAGGTCTCCTGAGTAATGGTAAAAAATGCTATTACAATACAATTCTATATTCGCATTAAAAATGGTCACATTATTTCTTTTAAATAAGTAGGTTGGTACTGGCTGAAATATGTCTATTTTCACAAAAGGATTTTGTCCATAGGTAAATAATTTGAAAATCTTTAGTTTTATCGGCGTTTTCCATAAAACATCGTTGTCTCTTGCATCCCTGCGTCGCAAAAACTCACCTGAGATGAGCCTGAGCGCCGGCTAACTATTAAGGGTTAAACAACCCTTATTTTCCCGTCGACGCGATAGATTTATGTTCTTGCTTCATTTCTCAGAAGCAATCAACTCTCGGAAAAGATAAACTTGCTGGATGGTTTCAATTTGTCGTTTTCTTTGATAAAATACTGGCAGACTTATTTTAGACACTTTTACAGAGCGGAAGATCGTGAAAATAATTCATATTGGCATCTTTTGTTTATCCTACTTTTGAGATTTTTAAAGTTAAATCAAGCTCCGACTATTCATTTGTTTGGCAGGAATATTATTACTCATTACACACTGGTTTGAGTAATGAAAACGTATTTGACGATCATGACATTCCATATTTTTGGAATATATGTAATTGGAGGTTTATATTACCTTGTTTTAACTGATAAGAACAGCTGAAGTTTAAAATAGCTTTTCTCAACCTTTCACTGTCTCTTTCGCATTTCATTTCCTTCAGAAACAAAACAATCCTACATTTTTCCTGATGATCGACAATGCATTGGCTAAAAAATGAGGAAGCGCAAGATGGCATAGTAATCTAAAAAGTAATCGAGTATAATATACTTCCAACTATAGAATAAAGAATGTCACAAGTACTGGGCGTTTATCGTGATCCAAATATTTGCCTAATCGAGGCTTCAATTTTCAATAAAAAATTGTGTTTACGAAATTCAAGTGGGATGGAGATCTTGATGTCAGGCAAGTGTAAGTGAGACGGAGCGCCGGCTGTTGGGGTAGATGGAACATTTGTTTCCATTCAAATTTGTATGGAAGTCCCTTTTAGCGCTATTCCTAATTCCGTGGTTCCAACTAACGGCCAATGAATTTAAATCATTAGAAACGTATAATGTTGGTAAATAAATGTAGTTTCAATGCCGCTCAAAAGATGTCGTTAGAGTGTGTATATTTATGTAAGGTTAGATTATTTAGGTTATGTAGTTTTAAGATGCCTCCATAGGGGGCGGAAGTAATACCAAATGACAGAGACAACATTCGACGATTTGGTTCTAATACCCAAATGATTACGAGTACAGCCGATGCTAGCCGATCTACAGGCGAACATCTCTATCAGAGTTCCCTACTATTTTAGAGTAACTGTAACATCTTATAGGACGTACAGAAGTCCATTGTAAATATTTCCCGATAGTAAACTTACCCGTTATCTCATACAAACTGAACAAATTATTGAAATCTCATGATCACCAAGTATTTTGCAAATTAAGACGAGAATTAATAGTACACCACAAAGGGTAAAAATTATGATCTATTTACATATATTATAATTGTATCAAATTAAGATAAATCATAAAATAAATTTAAGATATAAGATAAATCTGAAAAAAATGCGAATAATTTCACGAGTTGACAACCTCTGAACAGAGATAATGAAGATTTGAGGAAAATCGACAGAGCATTATTGCCTCGGGATAAATTTATGCGTTCGCGGGAAAAAAGGAAATTCAGACTACGATTTTCTTTATTTAGGAAGATTCTGGCCTGGAATAAAGGTAACCGTGTTCTTACACTTCAAAGGAAACTAAACCAGTACATTTCTTACTGGTCGCATTTTCAAAGAGAATTATATTACATAATTAAGATATTTATTTTTTATGCCCTACATTTTAAACACCGCCTTAAAATATTTATGAAGTGGGAACTTATTTCATGTATTCAATCTCTTCGATTACTTCCTTGTCAGTTTCTTTTAATAATTATTATTACAGTTCAAATCCCAATTTATAATGTCATAAACAATTATTATTCACGTGATTAGGCAATGTTCACGATTCTTGCTGACCGAGAGTCGCAAAGTTTCGTTTTAACTTTTAACTCGACAATTTTGCATTTCATCAGTATATCTGTCAAAGATTATTTTTTAAATGTGATATCTTCGTGTTTGTTTTGACTTTTTATTAACATTTTATTATTCAATATTATGGTACCTACCAGCCAGAAAAAAGTTTGACATAATAATTATCATTGAGATAGTGGCGTTGCTTTGAACAAATTATGTAATTCTTTGTTTGAATTTTTTTTTCAATGTTACATTAAATATTTATAATTAAGTAGGTAGGTATTTAAGTACCTACTCACAAATCTCATTATTTTAAAGGAAACATTGGTTTTGATTTATTATATTAGAAAAAAATAAAAACAAATTACTATAGACGGGACGTCTACTGTTTAATAATAATAATGATTGTATCATTTCGTGCCGTTTTTATGAGAAAATCATCTTATGGGCGCCTAACAACTTAAAATCCATCTGTTTTCCCTTCACTAATTTCATGTTTCTCAATTTTCATTAAGTGTCAAAATAAATACTACGTGGATCTTTTTTTAATATTTTTTGCTTTAAAATTGAAACGCATTCAATTAGGAAGAAAAATAGAATAATGCTCGCTTCTATTTACCCCGATTTCAATAGATTTTATCTTTTCTTAACTACAAGTCGATGTTTTGTTTAACAGTTTGAAATTTCATGTCAACACAAATATTAAAATTAAATATATTTATTCATTGAAGACAATATTAACGACTCTCAAACGAAACATGTGAAGCAGTCGTATCTCCATAGTCTTGGTTTAATTCTTAAATGTGAATGAATCCTTTTCGTTAATACTTGTTTTCAGTAATTCAATATAACTCATTTATTTTTTACTTATTTTGAAATTAAAGAAAATGCTTTAAAAAACGTACGTAATACAAACCATAAGGATGTAATGAATCATTTGAACACATATATGTGAGTAAATTTTACGCTTGTTTATTAAAAATTTTGCATTTTTTTTTAATATTAATGTAAAAGCAATACCAGGGGACTTGAAGTGGAGGCGTGTTCTAGCCGGAGGCGCCGAAGACAAAATTTTAAATTGCATCTTCCTTACTGCGAGCGGGTGGTGGAGTGAGATGGGTGAGGGTGAGATGAAGTAGTGGTTGAAGGGGGTGAAGGGTGAAAGGGCGAATGGGGATGCGGGGGATTGTCTACTCCGCCTTCACCTCTTCAGCCAATCGCCTCCATCAAGTGACTTCTCTGTCACCAATTTACAGGTGCACCCCTTGATTACAAAATTGGAGTGAAGATTTTATTTTATTTTTATTTTCAGATAATCTTTTTAAATCATTTACAAATCAAATATTTTTGTTTCCTTATGACGTTTGTCATTTTTATGGCATTATCAGCTTTGTTCTGCTCCCACCAACCACAGAGCAGGAATTCAAACTCCGCGCTTGATTTTGTACATCCAACAGGCACACACCGAGGAAAAAGTGCGGTAAGTAACAGTTCAACCGTCATCGACTAAAGACCGGAGAGAAAACCGACAGTTATTAGTTTTTCGTAGCACATGCTCGTCGATTGTGTGCATAGTTCATGTGAAAAAGAGTGACTTGTGATTAATCAAACGTTCTTCCCATGAGCGGACCGCACTGAACATCAAACCAAAGAATCACCAAACCTGGTAAGTGCAGAAATCTGGCGATTACTTTGTGTGTTGGTTGGGGTAGCGCAATCTCCATTTCAAATTATAGTCTCCTGGAAAAGAGAAAGGATAACGCCTTTCTCTTCCCCAAATTATCGCACAGTTTATTTTATTTTTCTAATTTATGGACCTACGTGGTAAACCGGTATTATTTTTGGCGTTTGACCAAAATAATAAATAAAACTAATTTCCTGCTAACCCGAACAATCTTTACCGTGCCTAGTTTCATCAACCAATCTTAAATAAAATTTTAATAATTTTATTTCGTGCAAATATATAAATTAAAAAGACAAGACTGAGAAAAAACAAGTAGTGATAATACCAAAATGAATGCATCGTTTGGACAACGTTTTTATACATTCTTAGCTCCTGAGGTGAGTAAAAAGTGGCAAAACAGAGTCAGAAAGCTTCCTGGTTAAATCACTGTCTGAATGATTTGAGAACTAGACTGGACAGGACTGAACTTCAGGACTGGAGAAGCAGATTGCAGAGTCTGCTGTTATAAAATTTTTGTTTTTCACATAATTTTTGTTTTCATATTATGTTCGTTTTTAATTATTATTATTTTTATAAGTTTTACTACATATATGTATATCAAGTATTACTATATAAGTTCTTATTTGTATAATGTTACCACTGTGATACGGGCAGTTACCTAGTTTGGGGTATTTAAAAAAATAACATGAAATTATTATAGTTAAGCAAAATTTCTACTAGAACTACTTCAATAACTGTAATATTATTGCAAATCTTGAAAGAACATATAAAAATCATTCTACTATGCATGAACACTCAAGGAACATAAATAAATGTACGTACCTTAGTATGAGAACATGAAAATGTATCTGACTTATAAATTGAAAAAATTAAAAAGGATTTACACAAGAATAAAACCCTTTCCCAGAGCCTTCGAAGTGAGAAATCGGTCATAAAGTGAACTCTACAATGGACATGAGCTGAAAATCAATCGAGCTCTATGATGGGTCTTTTACAAAAATAAATTGCAAAATGAAGCGCTTTTTCTACATGTTTCCGCAGTTTTTTAAGCTCAACTTCATTGGTGAAATTGCCCATTCAGAAATATACATAATATGTATGTGCAGCGTTCATACAATATGTACCTATATCAATCAGAGGCGTACGGAAGAAAATCACCAGCAAGGGAAATAGAAATTCAGGATGCGATAATTAAGTTAGTTATAATTAATACATGATTCTAAGTTGGCTGGCAAAGAAATCGGCCGAAAAACGGTAATTCTCAATTCATTTTTACTTTCCAACTCTCGACTAATTTCTACATGAGTTTGGGTTAGGAAAATTAAATGGAAGGCCCTAAATCTTTGTTCTTGTCGACACCAATCCATTTTAATTGTATGATTTAAGCCCAGGTATACCCAATTTCTACCGATTTATAACAAGTTTCTCGTTAACTCTTTAAATTTTTACGTTCCAGAAAAAATATATCTTATTTTTGAAGATAGTATCTATACACTTGTCGTGCCGAAAAGCTAATTATATAAAATTCCCTTGATAGAAAAAAATCGCTAAGTAAGCTCCAAAAATTATTCAAAACACGTTTTTTCTGTTATTTAATTAGTTATAGACATGAAAAATTTTATATTTTTATATGCACCTAAATCATTTGTCGAGAGATTTTTGTTCTATTTCAAACGAGTTGTGTTTTATTAAATATTTACAACATTTTCACTTAATTGTGTTAATCATTATTTTGACGCATTGTAGGGACCAGTTCAACTAATTGATTCATTCTTCGTGCTAGGTATGTCTTTCGGAGACGTATCAACATAGTATACATCTATTTTTTCGTCATCCATTCGCATACTCTTCATAGATGTACATTACACACATCCATGAAAAAAAATATTTGGAACCGTGTAAGTTTATTTTCACTCTTTGATTATTATTTATTTTGTCTTTAATTACCGAAGATGTGTTTTAATGCTTTTTCTTTTTATATTACTAAAAAAGGTAATAATTAAACACTAATTTGGAATTCATGTACGAACGCAAACAGCACGCCACTATCGTAGAACACAAAGGCGCGGCTAAGTGCGTGGTAGTGCATTCAGCCCGTCTACATTCAAAGTGCAGGCCATTCAATAAAGTCAATAGTCCAGTCCAATCATAATAATAATTGTAGTAGCTCTATTGCCACTCGCAGGTGGGCGATATCCTCCCACACGTGTCCACTGCCACAGTCCACTGTCCACCTTCCATACCATCCGTGCCCATTTCCCATTGTGGTAGCAGTCATCTAGTATAGACGATCATATTAAAACGCTGCTCTACTTTGATTTGATAAAATTAATTAAACATAAATACTGTAAACATAATGAAATAGGGATGATTGTAAGTGCCTTGTCGAAAGGATAGTTCCCCCATAAAATGAATAGTTAACAATTTGAAGACATTTTTTTTACATTGATGACTGTAACGATTCCTATTATTTTTTTACCAGCTTAAACAACAAAAATGCATTCATTTGTAAAATTTACAAGCAACAATTAAATAATAGCACGTACGGGTAAACTTAAAATTATTAAAAACATATAAATATAATATTGGATTGAATCATCGATACAACATTGAATTTTTAAGCTTTTCTTGAAAGAATTGAGTTTTTATACGTATAAAATTATTTAATGATATTTATATTCCATGTGAACAGACGCAAACTACTAAAGTGTTAGTAACTTCCTAAATTGTTATTACAGTAAACAAATAAATTAGCGCCATCTCTAAAAGAGCTGATTATTAAATCTTTTATGTTTGCCCTTAACTAAAAACAAACAACATTAAAAACACATATAAATTGAAAAATAGAAATAAATATCTTTGAGATAGAATTGCACTGTAAAAGCTAAGCATATCTGTAGCAAATCTTCCACTAACCAAGATTGTAGCTTCTACGATCACTGCCTGCAGTGGCGACTAGCGACTATCTCCGGCGTAGCATAATGTCGTAGAGGCGTAGCACCATCATGGTTAGCTCTACGGTCTACTAGTATATCTCAGCCTATGAACATGTCTGGCCACTGTTATTACAATACGTGCTCTGATTTTGAGAAGGAAACCTCTACAACAATTCTACCCTTGAATATCACGAAAAACTAGCAATCATAAATATAATTTATATCAACATGTTATATTCATATAATGGGTATTTTCACAAATTATGATTACCGTTAAAAATTTTTGAAAGATTTTAAGATTATTTTTAGGATCATTGTACTAAAAATATATAATTTTATTATTTTCAATAATAATTATTATTGTATAAATAACGGTTCCAACTGGCTACAACGTCATTTTGACATAGAAAACGCCGTTGGCTGGTAAGATGATTTTAACCAACGTCGCCCGGCGTGACTTCAACACCGCTGAATTCACGATGAAAACAAATAATTCAACATAAAATGAAATAAAAATACCTTCACTATCGTATTTTTTTAGTAGTTTTTCTCTCTTCGGTAGGTAGATTTACAATTTCATTTGTAATATCCACAAATATTATATTGACTTTAATTACTTCGTTTTTTTGGCTAGCCCGTCACAAGACGTTGTTGAAATCATCGATTTAATCCTTAAAAACCGTTGGAAGAAATCTGTTTCCCTTTTTCAAATTTGCCACTATTCAAAAAAATAATAATAATGTTTCGTGTCTACACGTAGGGGTTGTACAATATTTCGTGGTCCAAAGTGAAATCATATAATACAAATAATCAACATGAAAAGGGAAATAAATTACATAGCAAAATATCAACATAAGTGTAAAAATTACGATAAATATAAAATAAAAAGCAACGTTTAATATTAAGCTGTGCTTCTTTAAAAATTGTTACTCTTCTATTACAAATTAGAAATTGAATTTTTCTTTATTTCTCCTATGGATTCCTAAACAACTGGTGCCGATTTTATTGATAATTTCAAAATTTGTTCTTAATAGAGTCAGGAATGTTGGTAAAAGTTATCAAAGAGTTGGTAAAGGAATTTGGAAAAACCCGGGGTAGACGCATTATCTTAGCATTGGAATGAGATATAGAGCCGAATTAAAGACTATATAATGAAGTTTTTAAACAATAACTATATAGTATACAGTACTGAATCGCATAAAAAAAACAGAGACGTCCTATGAAGACTTAAAGCTTTATCCTGCACTGGAATGAGATACAGTAGAATTAAAGTCGAAATAATGTGGATTTTATCATAGTACGCAAGGTTAATGGTAGAAAAAGTCGGGGACTAACGAAAAAGATATTTGTGGTTAAATGAAGCGAACGTGGTGAACGAAGAAATATATGTAAGTAGAATGTATGACTTGGAAGTGAATGGTTGAAGAAGTCGAGAAAGCCCGAGGAAGATATGGCACGATCAGTAAAACAAATACTATCTACAATACAATAATATTATTTCCACCTTTAAAAATGCCCCCGGTTGTCAGGTACTCTAGAATTCACAACCTCAAAACTTCACACCAAACCATTCATAAGTCCCTGAGAAACTTGGCGTACACGTCAGCTAGTGATAAATATTTAACAACTAAGTATTTTTTTTTAAATTATTTTCCATCTTCACCCCACTGCAAACCGTCGAATAATTAAATAGCAGGTCAGTGAGCAGAGCGCAAATGACCTTGCACACAGCCCTTTTTCAGGTAGTATTTTCTACGGTGGTTAACTATTGATATAAGAGTTAAAACAAAACAAAAATAATTGCGAAAAGTTTCAGTTAGAAGTTTTGAATTTAATTTCCTTGTTAACCTAATTATACTATCAGTTTGTTTGGACGGTTTTCTATTCGGCAATGTTTGGTACTAAACCTCCTTACTACGCTAGTGAGCCGGCCGGCCTACAACGACGCGGGCGGATTAAGCCTTGAAATTAGGGCTTTGTTCGCTGTAAAGGGGTATCTGCTTTCAACGAGGTTTCACTAATCATACGTCTTAAGCGGTTCATACAGACACGTACTACGTGCCGAGGATGATTTCAATTATAATATCGTGCGATTAATTTAGTCTGTGCATGCAGCGGATTGGCGCGGTTACCGCAAGATGGTTATTTACTAGTTACTTCATCAGACGTTATCGGATTTTGTATTAACATTAGCTACCTATAGGAGCTTTTCACCCTCTGTTTCTTATTGAGCGATGAATCACATTTAAGAAGATATGTTCTAATCAAATCCATGTATTGTACCGCTCATCGCATACTTTACTTTTGGCCACCAAATTAACACGGCAAATAAAAAAATAGCAAAAAATTTTCACTGTTGGGAAGAATAAGGAGATACCTGAACACAGTAAACATGTAAACAAGGCAATCATTGTACCACACATTAATTAATGTAACAGCATTATATTCTAAGGACGTGTTGTTTCACAAAATTTGAACAGAATTTAACATTCAAGTTATGTGAAAGATTTATTAAAGTGCTCTCAGAGAACCGGCATATTATGATTTAATATCAGAACTTCAATAAAATGTTCGTAATTTCATGACCCCGTATTTGCTGTTCCCTGTCCGTATTTACTGTTATATTTTGGAACAACCATGACTTCATTCTTCGTGAACCTAGGGTTGTTTTCATGTTCCATTTTTTTTTTTAATCAGAATCAGTAATGTTAAATCAATATTTTGTCCTTTAGGCCTGCACAGGCAAGATATCTAAGTATCGATACAACAATGAAATGTTACATCTCTGTGAAAAAATACTTTTCGAAACTAGTAATTTAAGCAGAATTTTGTACTGATTGTAGGTAATTTAAGTAAAATGGCAATCAACAGTATAAATATTTATTTATTAATTTATTTATTAATCAAATGAATTAAAAAAAAATTAAAACCTACAGCTCAAACACAAACATAAAACGACGAAAAGAAATTAAATATGACTCCCATCCAGAAAAAAAACCCAGAGTCAAAAGTCGTTGATGTATGAAGGAATGAAGATATTTGACGAATTACCAGAAGAAATAAAATAAGAAAAAACATAAACAAATCTTAACTTAAATAACGAAATATTATTGATTTATTCTAAAGAAATATTTTTTTTGTTCATGTATTAGGATAAAGTTAACTATGTATTTATTTAAAATACCAAAAATAAATAAAATAACAAGAAATTTAAAATAAAATGAATATGACGATTATTACTGTACATCTTCAATACACATTTTTCAGTATAATGTCTTCTGCGTGCATAACTGTACGTAACATTCTCCAACAAACAATGAAAGTAATTAATGCTCTATTATATTATAACTTTATTTATTCGTGCTCTCCATAAACCCGTTATGCACCAATATATTACTGAGAAGATCATCAATTTGAGGTGCATGTTAGTATAAAAGGTCATAGGGGCAGTTTTACTATTTTGTAACATACGACAAAAGATAGCTGAAGAACTATCTGAAGGTGACGTTGAACATGTCGATAGTCAATGCAAAATCGTTAAGCAATTGTGTCGCTCTGTTGATTGGCTCATTCTAATAGGCAGATGTCCTCGCTTTCGGAGTACATAAAGTGCATGGAATTTCCCACGATTATACTTGTTAGGCACATATAAGTTAACCTCTTTCAATATTAGTAGATTAAGTATAGTTCCATTGATTAATTTGAAAAATATTTGCCTAAAAATATATTTTGGCGTGCTTCTAACTAAGGTGTTGAAATCAAACAATCCTGTTAAGAACAATGGGCGATGTAGGAATGAATGGAATATATATTCTCTCATAAGGCATAAACCTTTTTTTTTCTTTTTCCATCTTATTTCTATATCTATGTTATTATGCTCGTCTCCTGCATGACCAGTGAATTAAAGATACGCGTATCGTAGGAGGGCAGACAATAGCCAAAATCGTACCATAATTGATAAATTAACTTTTGATAGTAAATAATTAACTTTTTGGCCCGAATGAGTAACCAAAACGACACGTTATCATTCTTAGTTAATTTATCAATTATGGTACGACTTTTTTTTTTAAATTAATTATTACTCTGATTTTCTATGTTATTATTGTTAACAATCATAGTTAGAAATCTTATAATTAAATTTACTACCTGAAATGCCAAAATGTTTTAATGTTTTGAAATAATTTCTATTCGCATTACCGCGGCCGTCTTTGCCCTTTCCTAATCTTCCCCCCGAACCACCCCTGCCCTCAGCCCTCACCCCCAGCCCTAAGGGATGATCGGTGTGATCCCCGCCTAATGAGTGACTGCCCGCGGTGTTGCGAGGGACGATAACGGGGTGAAGACGAAATAGTAAAAATGCAAACAGATTCCGGAAATTGGAGAAAATCTTTCAGAAATTTTACTGTCGGTAAATAAAACAATTTTTTATCGAATAACTTAGTTAAATAGATCAAAACTAATCGTTAGTTACAATTTCGTTTCAGAACTTTGGTGGAATGCTTTCTTTTTTTTTTAGAAAGATAAATATTACTTGTTTACGAAAAATCTGACAATATTTTAAAAACTCGTTCTACCATCATTATAAGCAAAAATTGTTATGCAGTGTCGGGGGACATAGCTGGAATTGCAGTGGAACTGAACCCACGATGCTTGGGTGGGAACCTGACGCATTTGTGCACTCAGTTGATTCAATCAATTCAATGTACCCGCCTCAGAACAGAAATCTTCTAGTGAGGAGGGTTACTTTCATATTTGTAATATTGATCATGTTATTGCAATAAACGCCCGGGATGCCGGCAATTAAAATAAAAAAAAATAAATGATTTAGTGAAACTAATAATTAATTTTCAAAGACCTACATTCTTCCTTAAAGAGGAAGGTGGAAGAAGCCTGAGGAGGCTTTTATCCAGCGAAAAATCTTCAAAAACTTATAAATAGAGCACCGATTTCGCATGAGTGATAACTCTAATTTTTAGTAGAAATTCTTAATTTTTACGCAAAAACCCAAATTTTGTCATTTTCACGATACTAATACGAAATTCGCAATTTTAGAGCACATAACGCGAATTTCGCTTATTTTTATTAAATCAAATTAGCGAGTATTGGACGCAGTTAACTTCACCTTAAAAACGCCGCATTCTTTCATTAAATTTTCAATTGTGATTTTTTTTTTTTAAATATCAATCCGCCACTCTATTCGCTGGAAATACTAAAAAAATTACATAACATCACTTTCATCGCAAAATACCACTGCTTCTATTCAAAAGTTTTTCCGAAAAAAAAAATTTAAATATGCCAAATTCACCGAAAAGCAACGTGAAATTTTGCAGTCCTTCTCAAAAATTGATAAAAACTTCAACAAATCTTACATCTTATTTCAGTAGTCTCTCTTTCTTACTATCTTTACTACCTGGGTGCGCCCGTAAAATCTTGACATTACAAGCATATATATATATATTGAAACACACCATACATGTATATGTTTATTCTTTTATAATTTGTGGAAAATCGCTTGTAAAATGTACGTCACAAAACAGCCTAGTGTACAGCATATTGTAGGCTTAATTTTTAGCTATCCATAATGGCCAAATTTTATGCAAGGACTTGTGTGTTTGTGACTCGTGTACCTTATTTTCCATTCATCCCATATCCGTTTTACAATCCTTTCGCCACGCCACGCTTTAAATTGAAGCCTTATTTAAAGATCCTGAAAATTCCAATTTGTCCACATAAATTGCGGCTCCCCGAAAAACCTCCTGACCCTAAGCGCGGAAACATTTAATCTTATTTAATAAATTAAGGCTAATTGAGTTCAAGCATTTTCTCTCTCTCCAAGTGAATGTGTCCATTTTGTATATATATATATATATATTATTGTAGTACGTACAGATAGATATACATAACATATTATTTACTGGAATTCATCTACTAATTCCCACTGAATAGATAATATGCACAAATTCTGATAGAAATGCTTTCCATGTAGATTTGAATAGAAACCAAAATCGACACAGTACCTGATGATAATTAGATCGAGTTAGCCAATAAACATTGCATAATCGTTTTTTCCAACTCTAATGCACTTACGGAATGCTGAGTACGTTCTACAGGTACTTCAAATGAGCCTTTTCTAAGGAGATTGCATCCCTTATACACCGGCACAAATACGCGAAACTTAACAGACACGAACAGCAACACCGTTCACACTAAATGTTAGCTTCATGAGTTCCTTTCTTTAGGTCGTTACTTCGACTGTGTAGATATAGTCCCCTGTCTACGATTTACTGACAGAAACGCTCTTGTGAGGTGTAACATAAAAAAAAAAAAATAAATATAAAAAATTTAAGGATTTGGCGAAATAATATAAGCCTGTTGAAGAGCTTTGGTTTACACAGAACCTCACTGTTTTAGTTAGTGATTTACGGGAGAAATTCTACTCAAGTGTTGATCTCCAAGTCGTCTGCCACTTCCTTAAGACAATAAATTAATTTATACAATAAACAAGCCATTCTCAAAATAGTAAAAGGGCTCAACAAAACAGTTGAAATTATCATTTACATCGATAAATCTGAATACAGGGTTACCACAAATATACAAAACGAATATATGGTGTCTTACGTGAAATAGAGTCTATTTTCAGATATAACAAAAGACGGATAGGTAAGTAATGGAATAATTAATGGAAAATTTTCCGTGTATTTTATTTACGAGAAAACTGCGATTGTATACTGCTTAAATGCTCGTTATGAAAAATTTAAAACCCTTCAAAATGAGATACAGTAAGTTGGAAATTTTTATTTATTCGATTAATTTTAAATTTTAATTTTTAATTTTTATTTATTCGATTAATTTTTGTGTTATTATGCCTTGTTGCGCTTCCTTCATCTATAACCAAGGTTCCGGACAGCGCGGAATTACAGTGACTGTCATCAGTCCAAATAAAAACACTTGATCTTGCTTTTTAAAAACAAACTTTATCAATTTTGGGGACGATCATGAATTCAAACTAGAATATTTAAATTTGTCAAAATTTAAAACAAAAGAAATACACATTAATTAATTAAAATAATATAATTCTGTTACCTGTTCTGGATAGTTCCTACAATCATTTACACAATTTAAAATGACACTTAAATTTAAGCAAATCTAGAGTTCATTCTTAAGAGTTGTAGAGTTCATTCAAATCTCATATTCTAGAGTTCATTGAACCGGAGTTGCAGACAGAATTACAACTTAAATTAGTAATTTCAATTATTGAAGACAATATAAGCGTCCTGGCAAGACGGGTCCTGCGTTCAAGTCCTAGATGTTACTGCATCTTTTTCTTATTTTTCTGTGTCGAAATTTCGTTTCAGAACTTCTAATATTGTCTTCAATAATTAAATATTACAATTGAAATTAAATTAGTTAAATGAGGTTTTACTCATTAGGTTATTCCAAAAAACAAATATTAATATTTTTAATAATCATTGTGCACTTCTTCAACCGTTCTGAATATGCTGAAAAAAAAATTTTCCCTTGGATAAGATACAATATCAATTGCTCGCAGAATAAATATTGTTTGCAAATTAAATTAAATTCCATGAAATGTATAATTTATTTTGTTAACCCTGTATTTGAGTTCATTATCATTCGTCAAACAACCAATTAAATATAGTCAAATTTAAATACTGATTAAAGCGGATATTGTGATGGTTGTTGGTAGGCGCCTGGTATTATGAAGGCTGCGGGGAGGTTAATGGGGAAGGGCAGAGGAAGAGGGTGTGAAGGGGGCGCTGTGTGGAAAGGCTATAAACCTGGTTTGTTTATTGGTGACGTTAAATTTGACGCCCCATCCGGTGCGACGGTTGTCTAAGTGGTAAAAAGCGTTTATCATTTTTGCCATCGCGTATAAATATTGTAATGGATTTAAAGATGTGGAGACGTTAATCAACTTAGTGTTTTTCTTTATCTTTTAGACGTTTTTTTCACACTACCCCTTCATTTATATAGCATTTTATGCATGTTTGAATCATCTTGGGATTCATTTTTCTCAGGAAAACATCACACTCCATGCATGTACCATTATAGATTGATAATCATTTGGGACTTGAATACTTTCATTTTATATTCCTTTAAGTATCAAACAGCCATCAAATAGTTTTTCAATTCTTCCAACTAAGATTAAGTCCAATTCATCAGAAAATGAACCTTTCTTATTTTGATAATATTACGGGTTCTTATCCACGTGATCGGCAAACAAGTTAATTCCAGATAATTAAGTCCTTGTAAATGAAATGACCCATTAAAGTGAAATGATCTCAATTAA
The DNA here is from genome assembly GCA_026573805.1 of Hesperophylax magnus. NCBI lineage: Eukaryota > Metazoa > Arthropoda > Insecta > Trichoptera > Limnephilidae > Hesperophylax > Hesperophylax magnus. Next base: position 24,141,601 of record JAIUSX010000072.1, read on the forward strand.
TCATAGAACGAACACCTGCCTTTACCTCGGAGAAAATTTCGCTCGGCGAATATTCACTTAAGGCCACGTAACTTAATCACCTGAAATCAAATTGAAAACGAAACCCATTTCATAATTTAGGGCGGCCATTCTTTATTCAGGTGTCCTGGAACCTGCTGCTATTAAAGGAAGCAACAAAATAAACCAGCCGCATTTACAACACAGCGACATAAAAATAAAGAGGGGTATAAAAAATCCCCGAGATTGCTAAGGGGGTGAGTCTTATCTCCTTCCTTGTGCATTCGTTCCAGATTAAGAGATCCGGCTTCGGGCGGGTTCGGGTGGTTTCGGAGGCGCTCGGCCGCGCTTGCGTCCCGCCTGGGAATCCCAGGTCGGCAACTGGAGCAGGGGGTGGGAGCCAAGCCGGCAGACGTCGCGACGCCCGGCAGCCAGTTGAAGCCCCGGCGCCGAGGGAAGCTGACGTGTTGTGCCACAGCCTGACGAGCCCAGAACTTGACTTCCCGCACTCCCTCTTTGCGCTACGTGAGTTTTTACAACTTTTACTCTTTATAACTTCTCATTTCTGAAACTTTTCCAATTCTCATACAAAGTTTTTTTGAAATTTTACAGTAAACATAGCACTATAGAGGATTTTTTAAACCTACTTCTTAAGTTCAAATAAAAATTCCGTTTTTTTAAATAAAAATCTCAACATAGAAGTTCGTAGAAGAACTTTTAATATGCATATATTGATAACGTAAGGATCTTTTAAATTGTTTTAATGCACCCAATATTTTTTATAAATTCAATTCAAAACGTTGACAAAAAAATTATTTACCAATTTGTTTTTAAAACTGAGCTTTAAAACAATTCGGTACAATTTGTGCTGTAAACATAAAATTGTTGGGATTGCAAAAAAGAAGTGTTGAAGCAGTGTTAAAAAGTTTTCACACAAACAAAAGACGAATTAAAACATTTTTGATTTTTAGCTAAATGCTTAAAGTATTTGTATTGTTTACTTTTGAGTTATGTTTCCTTAGATAATTATTAAAGTTGTTCATACTCTTCACTATTATTATTACATTTATTACGTGATCAAGGCCTAGTATATAAAATAAGTTACGTGTGTAGGTACTTCCGCCTTGACGAAAACAACCCTTACCCACTAACCGTGTCACCTACAGATATACCGTTCACATTTTAAATTCACTTCCAACGAAATCGATAAATTATGTAAACACCCCTTCAATAAACAAATAGGTATAAGCTTTTACGGGGAGTACATTTAATACCAACGATCCCCTTCAAAATATATTACGGTTAGAGCAACCTTTATAATTGCCATCCAAGCTAAACCAAGAGGCTTAAATAACTGTAAGAGACTTTTACTGCGTTCGTTGATATTTGCGCTTGCAATAGGTAGTCGTATTTTTTAAATTTCTTTGTTTTTTTTAATATTTATCGATCATTTTCTAGTTATAGAAAAATTATGTTATTTATTTACATCAAAAGGAAATGATCTGAGATTTTGCATCGTTTCTAATCTAGTAAGTCTACGATCTGGAAAAAAGTGCAAATGTACTTCCTAAAATTCAATTTGTTATGTTAATTATATTATCGTGGTTTTTTTTCGTATATTGTGCCGTGTTGCGTTTCTTCTTTGTTTAGCCGACGTTTCGGATAGCGTAACAGTGTCCATCAATAACCATAAAAACAAAATCACCTCAAGGGCGCTATACAAATATGACCTCCTAGGCTCTGATTCTGAACACTATAACGCTTTTCGAAACGTAGGCAAAAGAAGAAGGAAGCGCAATATGGCATAATAACCTAGAAAATATAAATTATATACCTCGGTAAAAATAAATAAAACACATGATCCAGGGAACTTGCCGCTAAATGAAGGTTTAAAGGTATACACAAAACATAATTAATTAACGTATTTAAAAAAAAAATCTTTGGATTTCATAATACATATATATTTGTACATGTTTATCTCAGAATTTGCTTAAAATGCATAGTTCACTAAAAAATAATGCATTAAATTTAAATGGGTTAAAAAATAAGTGAAATAAATGAAAATTAAATCATAATTTAATACCCTTTTGCAAACAGTTTACAGATCAATAAAAAATCAAATATTACTGTGATATTACATTTAGCGGTCCCGATATTTTCTTCGTAAAATAATGTAGGCACATGGTAAACCCCATTTGCGATAATATTTGCTTTGTGAGCATGAGATCGGGGAGTTCACGTAAATATTTTAAGGATTTCACGTTTTTTTAAGTATTTGCCAACAGACATTTGTATTTAATGTCTCTTATACGCGTTCTAAAGCGAAAGAAAACCCTTTGAAAAGAAATTCTTCATGTGTTATTTTTATATTTTTTGTAGAAAGCAGTCACTTTGCGGTTTGACATTTTTACAAAATAAAACAATAATATATTTCGTAATTGTAAAAAGCATTCACTTTGTGGCTCATCATAATTTATGTGTTTTTATTATAAAATAATATATTTGTTTATAACCATTTATTTTAAAAAAATTATTACGCCACTAGAAAATTAAACTAATCAAAAAATACATGTGCATAAATAAATATAATACAGAATAAAGAAACATTATACTTATTTATATTTTGTCTCACTCTATTTGTATATACAGGTGTCCGGGGGTAAAATGAAGTAACTTCGGGAGTAGGCAAAAGAAGAAGGAAGCGCAATATGGCATAATAACCTAGAAAATATAAATTATATACCTCGGTACAAATAAATAAAACACATGATCCAGGGAACTTGCCGCTAAATGAAGGTTTAAAATTATACACAAAACATAATTAATTAACGTATTTAAAAAAAAATCTTTGGATTTCGTAACACATATAGATTTGTACATGTTCATCTCACAATTTGCTCGAAAATGCATAGTTCACTAAAAAAGAATGCATTAAATTTAAATGGGTTAAAATATAAGTGAAATAAATGAAAATTAAATCATAATTTAATACCCTTTTGCAAACAGTTTACAGATCAATAAAAAATCAAATATTACTGTGATTCTACAAGATAGTACAATTAAAAAAGATATTTTTTTTTCGAAATTTCAACGTTTTATGGTAGCTTTTAGTAAAAAAAAAGTTTGTGGAGAAAATATTATTCTTCTATGAAAAAATATTTTTGTATAGAAAAACAACGAAATTTTATTAAAAAAATATTTATCTTTTTTATTTCTACCATCATCCCAAAATTGGTGCACTTTACTCCCTGTCTAAAAAATACAGTGTATGAACAAATAAATTAAAAATATAACACATGATACAGAAATGTTATTATGTTATATCACTCTAGGTATATGTATATTATATAAACACACGCCATGTATTTTTTTGTTTAATTTTGTACCCTGATGATGATTGTGTTAAGGAAAACTGATCGGTCGTAATAAATTCTTGGTTATAAACATAATATTTTTGTTTTACATTATACTAACTAGTGCTAATTAACTCTTGATTTGGCTTAAATTATGTCCCTCTTCAATCTTATTTTTAATTGTATTGCAACGAACACATGCACTATGTTAAACGCGGTGCCTAACAAAGGTTACCTTCAAGTAGATACTTTCTGCTTTCGCCATCATAAATCAAATATTCTATCTAACCTTAAGGCTATATTGCCGTAAGCCTTACCTACTTGTTGACATTTTTAATCCTTCAAACAATGTTGTAAAATGCGTCAAAACGTTTCATTCACTCCATGAATTTGGGTTGCTGAAAAAAATGACATTGAAAGAAACCGACGTCACCCGTTTTTGTTTTATTAATTTGTTCATTTCTTTTGTCTACCATACAGTCTACATACAAATGACCATTTACCTATTTATTTATACGCCTTAAAAGGCTTTAACATAAAAGCGATACATGATGTAGTGTACATAGGAGAATATCTGTATTATATAGGAAATAATAACGTTTGTAGATATAATCCATAGATGTACGAATACACAAATATAAAATGGTGATTGGAAGTTTAATTGCGAAAATAATTTACAAAATTAAACTAAATATGAAACAATGTTAAAAAAACGATAAATAAACGACTTAACTTTTTTTATTCAAGATTCTAAATTCGACTGTTTCGAACTTTTGCAACTCATAAACTTACGAATACCTACAATAACAACACGACAAAATACACTATTCCACTGCAACACACATAAGCGCAATTACATTGCGAACTCCTCAATACAACGGTTTCACACTATGGAAAACCAATACTTAGGTGATGTCGATATATTTAATATTAACTTAGCAAATTTTGTGGATTACGTAAAAGACTTATTTCAACACTATTCCTAAATGGAAGTTATATTTTTGTAAACCAGTTAAATTGCTGTATTTTTTAAAATTATGTTCTTGTTATTTTTAATTTTGTTTTCTGGATATTTTTTATTTCTTTCTCGTATTTCAAAACTGTCTGTCATTAAAATTGTACCACCTACATGTAAAAGCCCTCTGGGCGTTAAATAAATAAATATAAAAAAAAAATAATTATAAATAAATATTAGCAAAACGTAACAGTAACATAAAATAAAATAGAAACTAGAACTAAATACTATACAGTTATACAAAATGTTTTAATAATCAGTACCTATATGGGTTAAGTAGTGTTTTGTTAAGACCTCACTAGGAAAACCTGTGCTGAGGTGTTCGCACGTTTTATGTAAAGTGTTATTTTTCCATCATAAATAAAAACAAAACATCGTTTTTGATATTCTCAAGGAAGATTGGTTCTGTGATTCCACCCATGGAGGCAGTATTGTATACTTATTAGGTTAGTTAAAATACACCATAATATTATAATGATACAATGTTGTAACAACTTAGCGAAAAGAAAAGGATACTCCATGAAGTGTACTTAATAATAATAATAAGTGTTTTATTATGTTATTTTTTTATGTAACAAATCGATATGATGATATCCTCACTGGGATCTTCCGTGCTTAATTATCTTAATGATGCAGTTGAGACGAAAAGAGAATAAAATAAAACAAAGTAAATGATTATTAATACATTTAAAGTATTAAGAATTTTAACTTATTTAGTCATTTTAAATACATAAAGGAAAGATTTTTTAATAAGGAAAGATTAATAAGGAAAGATTTTTTAAATATTTATGTTGAGGGATCAGTAGGATTTATAGGCACTGTTAGGAGTTCTACCGAGCCGAACCCTCTGATATGAAAATATCTGGAGTCGGTGAATTGTTTTCCCATTTGATCTCTGGTGAATTGACGTGCTGTTCTTGTATTGTTTTGTATTTATTTTGCTTATATAATGCACTTGCATAATTTTGATTGACTGATCTGACTGACTTGACTGACTGATTGATCATTTGTGGAAAAGTGTGTGGAAGGGTTTAGTTTTTCCTATGAGGAAGATTTAACCCGGACATAAAATCATCTACTATACCCACTTATACAACAATAATCTATTTAGTACAATCAAAAACAATATATAAACATGATCATTAAATTGTGTTGGGGTGAAAAGGTTTTGGAAAAATTGTGTACCTTTCGTTTGTGTCCATTGTGTGGTCTGTTTTTTTAGTTTGTGTGTTGGTGAATTATCAGCAGGTTGTTTCAAAATAGGTTGCATGCAGTTTTACAGTTTAATGGAATAATACTTGAAGAATCTTTGTCCGTGATTGGAGTTCTTTAGTGGGACGTTTTAGGGTTAGGGTTTTTGAAGATCTGTTTATTTTTTTAGGACTTAGGTTGTAAGGGCTACATCGGACATTTCTACATCTCGGTCCCAGAGAGGCCACCTATTCTATTGATAATCTGTACTACAAATAATGATTTAGTTATTTTAACATATTTGATTAATTTTACAAGAAGTGAGGAAAAATCCAGTTTTAAAATTTTAGCACATGGCCAAGCCCACAACACATATCTATCCTTTTATCTCTTTAGTGCCACCAGGCAACAAACTCACCCCTTAAATATTAACGAATTAAAATAACCTTCTTAACAAACCACGATTTAATTGAGTATCTTTTAGTATACACAGCCCTGATTTACTCAGCCCAATCCCATGTGCCAACTAGAATTACTCGATTGAAAATTATTTTTAATTGCAATTACAATATCTAAATTGCATGCAGTTGGCAATACTTTCATAGATATAGTAGATTTGTTCAACTGTTAGCATAATACTATTCTACGGTATGCGTTCTATATAATTCAAATGGCAAATTTTACTTCGTGATTATTATTGATCTTACGCATATCACGTGTTTGTAAAAGTATGGGCTTGTAATATAAATAAATAAAATTTTAATTTTCAATACATAAGCCTTTTGTTTAAAAGTAAGTTGGTAACGGATCCTTTAAATGCACTCAAACATTCATATCAAATCTGAAATCTCGAGAACATTTTCTCGGAAGCGTCGAAGTTTAATAATGCTAGTTTAACGTCTTCGGTTTTCAAGCCAACTTTGGCTTGAAGTTATGCTGCCGTTATGCATTAATTATTTTTGATAACAGCGGCGTAATTTGATCAACTGGCGAGTTAAGTTATGAAATCTAACTCAGCGTGAAGGGCGAGGACTGAACAGTTAAACCAAATAAGTTTATGTCACAAGTTACCAATTTAATATTTAATAAGTAACAAGACTTATTTTTTCTGATTTTCGCAAAGTTTGTAAATTGAGAGTAGTAGATTTATCAAAATTTCCTTGTGTTCCTTGGAAGAAGACGGTATTTATTTTTTTGCCTTACAAAATAAATTAGAATAAAAAATCAACCGGTGAAAAACATTTTTTTTTACTATAACACATCTGTTTTTTATTAATTGTTCGTATTTAAAAATATTTTTTTTAGTTTGAGTAAGGGTAGAACTTGGCTCAAGGACTGAAGCCAACTACCCTAACACTTGAGCCAAATCTCGATTGGGTAGATATATAGACATATTATTTGATGTAATTTCATACAATTTCAGAGAATTAAATATATGTCCGCGTTTGAAACAAAATCCAAAATCACATAGATTTATTGAAAACCGTCTCCGCAACGATCTGATCATTTGTTATCTATGAAGATTCGTTAGAATATATGATGTTCGTGACATTTATCTAATGAGATTCGGTAGAATTTATGATGTTCGTAATATTTATCTGTTAAGATTCATTTGAATATATGATGTTCGTAATAATTATCTATTGAGATTCGTTAGAATATATGATGTTCGTGATATTTATCAGAGAACTTCATTTCTTAGATATTTTATTTTAAAGATGACATTTAAGTACTAAAGTACTAGACATTTCTAGTACTTTATATATTTTTTTTAAATGGGTACATTTACCTATTCACCTGATTTTATGGTTATATTTCTGAGGATCTTACTTTGAAAACATAACAAAATAGAGAACTTCAAAGCGTGCAATATATTACACGAGCACATTCGGTAGTAAACATAAATGTGTTCGCCTACAAAACGCCGTCGTTGAGTGAAATAAATCGCAAGACATACAAAATCAATTGATACATTCTACTGCGGAGCTTACCTTACCTTTACCGCCACATTGTAGGGAAAAGGGAGTAGGGAGGTGCTGTAAGAAAGGAAGGAACATTCTGGAACTTTGTAGCAGAACGCAGGGGAGGTGTAAGTGATTGTAGTATAAACTTATCACCGGATATATCGACCATATATCATCTCCCCGCTTATCCCGACAGGGCTGCCACCCGCTTTGTGCCACTGAAATATTGCCGTATCTCTTTAAAGTGTCTCGCTGTGAAAACAGTCCAGTGTCCTGAAATAATGCTGGGATTGTACTCGTATATCGCGGGGCGTTTAATGAAAACCCTGCATCATTCCTTGATACAAGATATAAATTAGGACGCCTTTGTTCCCTTCATTTACTATGTACGTATTATTCCTAGGACATGGTGTTTGAGAATAATTTGTTTTGAACGATGTGGAATTTGTATTCACGCTGTTTAATGGGATTTGTGCTAACAGAAACCAGGAACAATTCTTAGACGACGAAAATAGTCATTTTATTTTATTAATTAAAACACTGCATCTTTGTGTGGGTACATCACTTCACCAGGCAGACTGAGTTAGTGATTTTGTTTTATTGTGCCATAACTTCATTAATGTTTTAAATAACTTGCTCGGTATAAATTAGAATAAAAAATCATTAATTACATTTTACTATAATTATTTCAATAAACATCTCAACAATTACATTTTACTATAATTATTTCAATAAAAGTCTCAATAATTACATTTTACTAAAATTATTTCAATAAACATCTCAATAATTACATTTTACTATAATTATTTCAATAAACATCTCAATAATTACATTTGAAAACACATATATTTGAATTTAGATTTCATTTTCTTGAATGAATGAATAAATAAATTAACGAATGAATGAAATGGAATCTTGGAACTGGAAATGAACCCATTTCTCGAAATCGAGCTGAAACTCGGCAGATAGATTCGCTGTCGATGGCAATACATTCTATCAACTTATGGTATACACACGCGGACCTATACGTATTTATCTGAAATCGGATGACTTTACAGCAGTTAATAAACGAAATAAATGTCGGTCTTTCCGGATCGCCATTCGGCGAAATTAAAATATGTAAAGAAATTTTATTCATATTAATAATGTGCTTGTTTTTATAAAAACTTTTTTACGGGTTGATTTTTTTTAAATGATTTGAAATAACATCCACCTTATATTTCTGCAAAATGAAGCAGGACAGCAAAATGAAAAGAATTTGTTTTCATCGCTCTTGCAGTTTATGAATCCTCTTATTTGACGGGCACTGTTTACAATCTACAATTTAATACAAAATATACAGACGTCTTAAATCCAATCACAAATATTTCGATTTTAGGTATAAAATCAATATTTATTTTTGAATAACACAACCGCAGTATAATGATAAATTGAATCAGACAACCGCAGTATAATGATAAATTGAATCAGACAACCGCAGTATAATGATAAATTGAATCAGACAACCGCAGTATAATGATAAATTGAATCAGACAACCGCAGTATAGTGATAAATTGAATCAGACAACCGCAGTATAATGATAAATTGAATCAGACAACCGCAGTATAATGATAAATTGTAGAAATCAAATGGGTTACCTCAACGACGTTAAAATTATAATGTATATTTGAAACTTACGCTTTCTGAAATTGCATTTCGCAGAAAAAAGTCTTCTTTAAATAACATATCTCTTAAATCAAATATTTACTATGTAACTCGAATAAATGTTTCAAATATCATTTTTTATAAATAAACTACTTTAACCACTTGACTCTGCTAGCACTTTTAAAATATTTATTAATCTATTTCTGGATAGTTAAAGAGATATTTACACGCTCCACAGCTCGTAGCGAAATCAGTGTAACGAGCTAAAAACATTTACTTGGAATATCCTGAAAGAAAAGCTGTTTGCAAATAATTTTGTCTGCGATTTTTTTTTTCAAAAGAAATATAACTAAAAATTCAAAATTTTAAAGGGAGACTTTTTGCAATTTAAATATATTATATTTATGACTGCATAAACACCCATAAGGCTTTAACATACATAAATGAAAAAAAGTAGAGTATAAGTATGTAATAGTTATACTAATCTTATAATCATTAAATTTTTAAATAAAAACAGTTAAATAACTTACAATTTAACTTATCAGCAAAATAGCATTAAAATCCCAAAACTGAATTCCAAACATTCAAAACATTCACCTCTAACTAGGAATTACTTATTTTAACAACTATCCTATAAGGCAAAAAAATATTCGAAAATTTTCACGAATTTCAGATTAATTTGAAAAATTACCTCTAACTTTATATAAGAGTCCGTATCTGTTATTTTTTTTTTTAAATATTATTTTTCTGTTATTGGCAAACCATGCGTTTGTCTTGTATTTTGTTGTCATTTATTTACAATATTTTATTATCCCCACATGATGCAATCTTTGAGAACAAAATGGTACATTCAAATTACTCCGAGACATTACTAAGCAACTACAGATCCAATGCACTTTTTCATCTCTGAAAGCGGGACAGTTCAGCAACTACTTTTTGACATATGTGCCTAAATTGAAAAACTGGGCCCCCCCCCAATACCTTTTACACTTAAATTTACCTCAAAATCAGTGATCTTCTTCGTATTATATTGGTGCATTACCATTTTATAGAGAAAACATAAATTAATTTAATGGAGCATGTTGTTTAGTATTGGATTTATTGGGTTATTGGGCGATTATTAATGATGCCCACCAGTTCATGGTTGTTTAAGTGTCCGGATTTCAAGTAATAATAAAATATCTAAAAAAAAATCTTCGCTTTAACAATTTGGTTTGTTTAAGTAATTGCATTAAATCACTATAATTTTCATTATCAATGAAATACGTAATTTATAATTTATAATTATACCTAATACACGTAATGTCACCGTTCGAGTTATTGTTTGCATGTTACAACAGAACGAACCTCAATTAATGACACAATAATTGAAAACTAAAATTCAACCAGGTATATCTCTGTACATACATTTACAGACACGTGAAACATGACATTACAATTAATTTATTATCGGAGTCGATTTAGAACACTTGATTTAATAATTGATTCCCAGACAGAGTGTTGCAGTCGTAAGCAGACAGAGTGTATATTTTAGAATCCAACCTGCATTCAAATGCTCATCTCTTCTTATCAGCGTTTAATCAAGGAGCATAGCGCTCGTTCTGCCAACTTTTAGATTTGGAGCATTGTTCGGCAGCGGAACATCCGGCAGTGCCAATCATGGCGGAGTTTCCGGTCAGGCATAACACAAATGAATGCCCCGGTAATGGCCGGCGAACTGAACAGTCCGGCCACGGCTGCAAGTCCCGGACACGGCCGAGTACTTATTACTTACTACCTGGGCTAACTAGCGGCCGATTGTACGATGTTCGTATGAGCATTGGATATTATATGCGGGGCCGTAATCATCGCCCCGTGAGCTTTTAAACAGACCTCTCATTTTTGAAAGTGTTCTATTTATCGGGTTTCTGCTGCTAATTTAGGCTCTAGATTTTCCGGGGTCGGATTAACCGTTTTAAAAAATTCTTATTTTTTTAATTTGAAAAACTACATTTCATCATACATTCTTAATTCGGTTTTGAGTCTGTCCGTGATTGTAACTCTGGTTCAGTGAACTCGAATTTTTAAGTTAAGTAATTTTAAGAATTGGAACTGATTGTGTCAAGAATTCTGACTAGGCACAACTAATAATCATCTGATATTTCAATTATAGTATTGAACATTTGAACTGACTTTTCTAGAATTCAAGCGATAAAGTATCTACATACCTTTTTATCCAGGTAAGATCATGGGTTCGATTCCTAGTTGTGACCGTTATCTTATAATTTTCTGTGTCTTATTCTAAATCATTTTCGTTTATATTTATTAATATTATCTTCTTTAATGTATAACCTTAAAAAATTGGAAGAAAAATTTGTTCCTGAATTAACAAAATTTTACTTTTGTTTTCAATTCATCAAATCAAATATTTTTTTCGAATATCAAATACGTAATGCTACGAAAATAAGTTTTTAAAGAATATATTTTGCTCCATAACTGCCCTAGTTTATCAAAAGGACGATTATTTTTTTTTCCAAGTTTTCATAGAAAAATCTCAGTCCCCTGAAAGGCTTAATTATAAAGTGAGTTAGTACAACAATAAGGAGCACCTAATAACATCTCGGATTTGCCCTGTAGGAACAGTAGCTCTGGCCCTGGACCATGAGACGGTAATCAATCAAGATAACCGTTCGTAACTTTGTTGGGAAAAATCTAATTTCTCTCGTAAAATCCGAACATAATGCTTTTTGCTCCTTTGTAAGTTTATTATTCAATTATAAGTAAAGATCGTATATTAATCCTGAGATCCTGTGAGAAAAACAAAAAAACTGTTTCATAACCTTCATCTTCTTTTACATCTTTCTTAGAATAATTATTTTTATGGTCCAGAAAATAATTGCTTCATACTTGCATCTTACCTTAATGTGAAAGAAAATAAGGTTTTCTCTTTTTTTATTTATTTCTATGCTTGTATTAACGGCAGTAAATTTAGTTTTTCGATATCCCTAAAAACAACGAAGTTATGAGCTTTCAAAGTAAACATTGGTCAAATGTATGTAATAACAGTGTCTCTTGACGTCACATGAGACACGATTCAATGTAATATATCGTCTGGAGCCAGTGAGATTGTGGCATCCATAATCGGGGTATTTTGGTTGTGGGTAATTTGTATCGGTCGCAAATGTCAACATTCTCTTTCGGCAACATTATGGCGGAAATCATCGAGTGCTGCAGTTGATGTCATAAGTTTTTCAGTGTTTCGCAAATTTCAACATTCTGTATCAGCAAAATTATGGCGGAAGCCAACGAGCACTGCAGTTGATGTCATAAGCTTTTCAGTCTTTCGCAAATATCTACATTATGACAGTTCATATCTTTGGTCAGTGGCATAACTGTGGCATTTACGTGAGGAGGTGATGGGAAACTATGGGATATAGAAATTAATCTTGGGAGGATTTTATTATTTAATCACATTGCTAACATAGATAAGTGCAAATAATTATTAAGCAAGGTGTCCGGGGGAAAGTACTTTAACTTCGTGTGGTGATTCTACATGATGGTGAGAATAAAAATATGATTAACTTTTTCCGAAATTCATTTTTATACAAGAACTTTCCCGATAAATTTGCTGTGAGCTCGCCGAGAGCGAGCATATTTGGGATCCATATAAACCGCATAAAACAAAATCCAACAATAACATAAGACCGATATTTTGACGTTTACAACGTGGTAAAAATGTTTTGAACCAATTTATAAAAGATAATTGTTCTAAAATAACAAATGTTAATATTTTAAACGATAAAATTATTTCTAACTAATTATAATATTCACTTAACTAATGTCATGCTTTTGAATATTTTAACAAAGATTCAAAATCTCGATCTTTCGTGTGCATTTGATGTAAACATAATGATTGTCTGCCCGTTCTTCGTAGGTAAAGTCAGGCATTGTAACAATTATTAAAATTACGCACAAAGAAACACAATTTTAATAGTTCAAATAGTATTTCTACAATTAAATAAAAACAACGTCAAAAGTGAGTCTTAGCAGAAAAGACGCAATGAATAAATATGTTATTGTAAGTCTTAATACATGCACACTACATTGACAAATTTTGATTACAACAATAAAGTTTTTATTGTTTAGTCGAACACTGATAGGTACATTGAATTATCAGATTTTCAAATAAAATAAAATTTATTAACACGACCCATAAACCACCAATAAAAAAAACTTCAATTAAACTTCTAAAAAATTAAACACGTAAAAAATCAAAGCTGGCGATAGCAAATTTCTTTATAATTTTGATAAATTTTATTTTCCACCGTTGCTATGTAAATAAATTTAATATTTTATTTTTTTATTATAATTACAATCATAATGAACTTAAACTTCTCGAAGCACATGTAGTAAAAAAAGATTTTACAATACAATTCATAAAAAATATCCAAAACACGGGTAATATCTAAAAACCTTTTTGAAATTAGTATATAAAGGGTGTGGCACGGGAACTTATTAGGAAAGGATTGGAAAATATAAAGGACAAAGAATAAAAATGATATCTCTAACGCTTTTTGTTTTAAGATTTTTTAAATAAAGCCATACAGCATACCCCAATTGAGGATGCCTTACTCTTACTGGCTCCAGACGGGTAGGAGCAGTTGGTACTATTGTGCTGTTTCGCATGAAAGAAATAAAAAATTAAGACTTAAATTATATGAAACATAATTATGCACAAAATACGTTTGGCTTAGCAGTAAAGCTTTGGCTTTACCAGCACCTTATTATATGTTTCTTTCTAAACTAAAAATAGATTTCAAAAGAAATAAAAATTAGGTAAAAGATAAATTTTATAATAAGGTTTTACAGGAGCAAGGCAAAACGTCTCTCGATCAATTAAATATTAAAATATTCTCCGATGTCTAAAATAATTCTTAAAAGGGCATTTAACTGAGGTAAAAAATAGGATGCACTTTGAAGGGTCAATATCTAACCCCTAACTGTTTCTAGAACCCCTACAAATAAGAATCGTAACCCTTTAGTAAACAAAGTTCCATACTTGCAACTTTCCTACGTGTTGTTCTCCGTATCGCCCGTCTGGTGAAGGCGATAACCGTATTGTAATACGGGGTCATCATGGGGTATCACCCCACCCCTCATGCGCCCCTAAAGCTGGAACTATTTTGCCAGGATTACATGAAGCGACGCTATTTGTGTAAACTTTTTCATAAATATGCGGTTGCGGCGTTTCACTAATAGGTACTTTCTGAGACGTTCTTTATCACCCATATTTATTTGTATTCAAAATATTTTCCTACTGGATAGTTAACTACGTACTGTATATATACCTTTTACTAGCTATCACACACACATCTTTGTAAATTTTATTTCCACCGTAAACCATTTTGTCTGGTGGGGTGGGATTCAAACAAATTTACCTTCAAGTACCACTGCAGATTCAAAATTTCTTTAAGTGATTAATTCTGGGTATAGATTCTCCAATCCATGCCGCTTCCAATCGCCGTCGAAAGTGCACACATTGGTCGACATTCTTATTCTTTAGTCTCGTTGAAGTTACATACTCACATACGTAAAACGTCAAAAATGATTCCACTCGAACAACGAGTGGGTTAAACCACTCGTTGTTCGAGTGGAATGACTTTGTCGAAAATCGAAGCCCTGGTTGGTTACGTTAGAAATGCTTCGTATTAAATTCGCTTATAAATTTGGCGTCGTAAACAAATACAGTGTCGATTATCTCGGGGAATGAAATCAAATGTGTTTTAATAAGTTTTAATAAATATTATTATCCTAGGTAGAAAAAACAAACAAATAAATTTTAATTTATTTATATAATACGACTGTATGGACTTGAGATAAGACTTGTGATATTCATTATGATTTAATGGAACATTAATAATGAAGTAAAATTTCCAATTGAAATGCAGAAAATCCATGCAGAAGAATAATATTATACTAATATTAGTTATTACGATTTAAGATGTATTTTATTATAGCCTTCTTGTTACTTTATTCCGTGCAGTTGAATACATCTACTGTTTCTATGAAAGTATTGCCAATTGCAGGCAATCTCGTTACAAGCGAATATCTAAACGACTCAGTCCTGATATTATTGTTGCAATTGAAAAAAATAAATAAATCGAGAAGTTCTGGTTGGTGTGGGAAAGGATGAAAGGCTGAGTGAATCAGTCTGTTTATAAATCCATGAATAAATTGAATAATAAATAATTCAAAAAATATTTTAATAATATTTTTTATCAACTAGTAAGAGTTATACGTAACTAACGTTTGCATGAAAACAGTCTTGAAAAGCAAATTTTTTTTTAAACTTCCGATTTTGTTGTCCGGGTTAAATCTTCCCCAAAGGAAAAACTAAACTCTTCCACACACTTTTCCACAAATGATCATCTAGTCAATCAACACTATGTAAGTGCATTATATAAGCAAAATAAATACAAAACAATACAAGAACAACACGTCAACTCACCAGAGATCAAATGGGAAAATAATTCACCGACTCCAGATATTTTCATATCAGAGGGTTCGGCTCGGTAGAACTTCTAACAGGGCCTATAAATCCTACTGATCCCTCAACATAAATATTTAAAAAATTATTAGTCTTGTATTTTTATCAATTTATTTTATTTCTAGTCTTTGCAAATTGGATTGAAAATTTAATGTATTAACTACTATCCTATCGTAAGTATTAAAATTTAAAATACTTGTCGGTCGCCTAAGGCCTACTACGAGTGTAATAAGCATATCTAAATAGCACTATTATTAAGACAAACGTATCCTTCCCATATCTCCGCCGTTAGTGGTATCGGCGGGGGCCACCCGAGTGGGTTGTAGGTGAACCCTCCCTTACCACCCGCACGGTATGGGGGGGGCAGCAGCCGAGGAGGAGCGGAGGTGGGGGTCAATTAGTCGGTACTAGTCACAGCCGAATGCAAATCCCTAAGGCTAATGGTGTTCTCGAACCAGGACCAATCACAAGCAGGAAATGCAACCAACGGTTCTCCACCGCTAACGATAACAATCTCACGTCAGAATTATTCTTCTTTTCTGCTGTAAAATATCAAATAATTGCTTAAATCCTTGAGACATCTTACTGCGTTTGACATTTTTCTTCAGTTATATTTTATGGAAATTTCACCCTATAATTTCTTTATTATTATAATTTTGTCTTCGTATACTCCCATGCGATAAGTCTGCAGCTAAAGTGGGAAGAAATTTTACAAAACTAGCCACTAGTGTGGATTCCAATCATCTTGTATTAAAAAAGCAGTGAATGCAATGTTAACCCTTTGTCCCCAGAGTAAATTCAAATTAACACGAACTTTTTGATAATTTTTTCCGTAAATGCATTTAATTTTTAATTGAAGTCTATTTTTTCTGTTAGGTTGCAATGTTGCAATCCTTATTCCATCGACAAATACCGCAAAAGTAGAGACAAGTTCCATTTCGGCGGTCTTACGGTTGGTCTGAAATTCATTATTATTTTAATGTTATCTTTATTTCCTGTTTTTCGGTTTATTTATTGAAACAATTTTTGTGAATTATTTTCTTACTGATAAAAAATAACTCTTTGAAGCCTAAATATAATGATTATAAAATTAGAAAAAAACTAAACGATTGACTAAAAACTAAAAACTAAAATAAAAATAACACGAATATTTATGTAAGATGTTATTTATATTATCTATAATCTATACGTGGAATAATAGTGCGGGATGAAGGGGTTACGTTTTTTAACTAATTTTCAATGATAGATCAACAATCGCCCAAAGAACAAAATATCCTAACCTCAAACTACTACTGTTGATAACGTTTTTAACGGGGACCTAGTTCATCAAAAGTAGTGAAAAACAATCAAATTTATTTCTCTAAATAGGCGAATCGCCAATGTTTCAAAGAGCATTTGATTCTAAGACAGGTAAATCAACTAACATAAGCATAATGTATGTAGAACATATAAGTTTTTCCAAGTTATTCTTTCCTGGAGGAAAACGTGAGGACAGTTAACGGCCTATCGTTATATTTAATGCGATATTTTTATTATTTATTACAACATTATCTAAAGCTAATCGAAAGTTTATCGCGAGCTTACGTTCAATTACGCCATTCTGAAGTTTCAGTGTGTTCCATAAACCTGACTATATTTTCAACAGACAAAGCCACAAAAACATTTATTTTTTAATCAGAAACATCTCTTTTCTTTATGTAAAAATTCCCATGAGATATTAATTCTTTTGAATAAAAACATACTCAACATTTTGTTCAGCGGTATAATAACCGTAGCCGTAAAAAGCAACGTTAACAAATTGAAATATTTGGTTTCCAATTATTTCGGTCGCAAAAGAATGTTGTTCTGTAATATCGAAGAGAAAATATTTTCCAATAAATTAGAATAGCTGCATTTGAATTGTTCTGCAAAAATATAATATTATATTTATCGTACAGAAACTCCACTTATATTCTACCAGGAGTGGACTAGCAAGCATTCTGTTCGCGGAAAACGGACTTTTATTGTTTTGATTGTCAGTATACAATATAATATATTTGGTGTAAACGCACTGGATAAAATTATATTTGAGAATCCGCTCTTCTCAAGAACGTATTATCTGAATACATTTCATAAGAAAAATAATATGTCACCACAAACATTTGTGGGTAAGGCAATCGGTCTTAATTAACTGGATATTATTATCAGTATTCGGAATACATTATTTAACTCCTCAGGTTAATGTGTTCGGTTTTAAGAACAAACAGCTATTAGTCGTAGAGTCATTTTGTTCGCTTTTTGGAACAGCTCATGTTGTATCATAGAAATTGTTGTTTCTCCTTTACCGTCATAGTTAGAAATAGAAACTAAACGGTGTTAGAAACAAAACACCAAGTTTTACTTTAAAATATAGAAGTTTCCCCAAAATATATAATCACCTCTACAAAACCAAAGGTTCCGACCGCAATTTGAGAATAATTTATATAAACTTTGTGAAATTGAAAGCATACTCCATCACTTTTCAAAAACAGTGTCTAGTACTCGGATACGTTCAGAAATATCTTATTTATTTGGATTTTATTGAGAAATGAAATTAACACAAATTCTCTGACTTTCTGACAAAATCTTTAAGAAATATAATGTCAATATGGCAGAGGCCTGAGGGGTTTAGGCATTTGTTTCTGGCTTTCACTTGCAAGGGTTTTCTAGGCCATCATTTAAATTATGCAGAAAGGGAAGGTGAATTTTTATAAAAAGAGCAGAAGAATTCAAAGAAAACATCCGATATATGCGCCATTTAAATGCACCAAAACTTAACAAAAAATGCAAGAATTTAGAAAATAAAAGGAAAATGTTGAATTTTACAACATATTTATTAATTTGTTTTTTATAAATATCAAAGGTTTCTTTAGCTCTGTATTTTTTAAAAAGATCTTTCGAATGTGATAAAGCTGCGGATGCAGAATCTGTCAGATCTTCAATCACACTTTTAATTTCATGGTGATTGTTATTTATCGCGAGGAGCTGCCTTTTTTTAGCGGAAAATGCAAAAGTTAAGTTTAAAAAATGCATGCAATGAAAAATTGATTGCTTTTTTTGGTCACTTTATCAACTGATTTTATCAAATTTACTAAGTTCCTAATGTTTCATTAATAAACAAGACTGGACTGGTACACCAGTACCGGAACAAAATAATACTCTCAATTTACTATGCCTTAAACATTATTCACAAAAAAAGAGTTATTAATTACACATTGAGTGCATTCTATCTACCACTGACGACACGATGTATTATTAATTACACATTAAGTGCATTCTATCTACCACTGACGACACGATGTATTATTAATTACACATTAAGTGCATTCTATCTACCACTAACGACACGATGTATTATTAATTACACATTAAGTGCATTCTATCTACCACTGACGACACGATGTATTATTAATTACACATTAAGTGCATTCTATCTACCACTGACGACACGATGTATTATTAATTATACATTAAGTGCATTCTATCTACCACTGACGACACGATGTATTATGATCTTATTAAGAAATTCCGTACCTGCTGGACCTACTTTTATTGGAGACGTACTCAAGAATATCTAGGGACAATATTTGAAAACCTTTTTGATCGATAATTAAAAAATATTGTAAATTGTTCAATCTTAAAATACTTGTATAATTGTAAGAATTATTAATTTCTTATTTGTAGATTTCACTTTCTATGTAATCGAGAACATTTTGTTTGCAAGGATTTAACGAACTCGTATTATAATTCACTAACTAACCTGTCGACGTTTTTTGGCATCCTGAGAACGACTTGAAATGTTTTTGTTGTTTGTAATCATTACATCCGTAAGCTGCACATACAGAACCAACTTTTTGGGACTTGTTAAATTTTTATCAATATTGATCAAAATACAAATCAGAGCTTTCTGTTTTGCGCTGGCAAAACACCGCCACCAAGTACCAAATAATTATATTTGCCTTTATTGAAAGGAATATCAAAGTCAAAATGATACATTAGCGCATCTAGCGGCCAGCGTTGTTGATATTGCCACTATTTGTGGACTATTATTGATAATAGGGTATTAGCTTTAATGTAAATATCATTTTATGAACATATACCCAATATTCGAGATGAAACACATTTTTTAAATTCAGCAAAAATGAAATCCAAAAGTTCGCAGAATACATTATTCGGAGCTAACCAATTTATATTTAGCTTTTTGGATTACGTTGCCAAATCCCTTAACAAAACGCAAAAATTCTCTCGACAAAATATTACCTAGATTTATTTCATCAATATGGAATATATATCGCAATCAGGTCCGCCTTTGAAAAACTAAAAGCAAGCTTATTACCTCCACGTTTATTTTCGATAAACACGAAAATCTCATTTTTTCTCAAATTATGAATTTCTTCGAAAAACACAGAATGCAAAATAGCATGAACACAAAACCCATAACAATATTGTATTGAGGTATTTATTTAAAAAAAGCGATGGGGTGACTGCGTTTGCTGATTTTAAAAACACAACAAATAATAGGTACCTAGTAGTAGGTAGGTAGTGCGTAGTAAGTATGTTACGTTCGTTCTTCCATTGGAGTAATATTTAGAATAGACTTATGTTTTTTTGCAAGCCTGATAATATTTTATTTTCAAAACCAAATATTGCATTTCTCCGTGTCTATTCCTAGGAATCATATTATTAGTGTGGTAATACATTAAATAGTTTACAGAGAACAATTTGGCCAAATTCAACCCATTATAGATTGTAAAAATGTTATTATTATTATTCAAACAATAAATTATAACCATTCAAACAATAAATTTTTACCATTCAAACACTAAATTATAAAAATTTAAACAATAAATTATAACCATTCCAACGATAAATTTTGTTTGTACAGAAATGAAAAATTACCTTAAATAGATCGAATCTATATTAGCAAGGCTTACCCTAAACCGTCAATATTATCTCCTGAAATATGTACCAGTAACTTATTAAACGTGAAAAGCCGGTGCCTTCACCCAAAACAGTCCAATTGGCAACGAACAGATTTATAAAGACGTCTTGTCAAATATCAACTGTCATGTTTATTATGTTGAAATTTGTAAAAAAAGACCTTTAAATTTCGCTAAACTCTTACTGATAAAAATGAATATTTCCTTAAGATGCTGAACCAACCACTGGACTCTTACGTTAGATACTCGTGCCTTTACGATAAAGTACTTATTTTAGTATCGCATCGGAGATAAAACCAGCGGGTAGATAAATTTCTAATAAATCAGATTCATTGCTCTGGGGTTCCTTAAAAGCCCTGTCGTACTCCATTTTCCGTAGACACAGACAACTGTATTAGATGTGCAAACATCTAAAAGTCATATCTCTCTCACAGCCACCGAATCTAGTATCTACTCCATGGAGTTGGCTCACCTGTGTTATGTGTGTACCCTACGTTCATTACTAGGATATATAATATTAGATAGGAGATATCACGTAAAACTTTTATAAGAATATGAAACGTTCGCTGGGGAACATTTCAAACGTTACTCGATTGAATAGTATGTGTGATTGATTTGAAGCGTTGTCTAAAAAATCAGCTTTCAAAGATAAAACGTGCTCACAGCATCTAAAGTTTAAGCCAAATATACATATATACAGTGTATTTGGCTTAAAATTTAGATTAAAGATAAAATCTTGTAATATTTCCTACATAGGCCCAATAATAACTAAATGGTTGATTGGACTGGGTAGAGGAGAATCTGAAAAAATGTTAAAAACGTCACATAATAAATAGACATAGTATAGACATAGACTAATCACACACTATATGTATCTTCCACTATTCTAATTATTGCTCATACACAATTGAAACATACACAACAGCTCAAGTTCGATTCTATCATAAGATTGTAACGATTAAACATCACAAATTAAAACATTAATGAGATATATTATAGATATAGACAAATCACACACTTACTTCACATATTTTGGTTCCTTGGAACGGGCAATTTACCTAGTTAGGAACCAATTATTTCAACCTGATAAGGTACAATAATCTATAATCACTAAAAATATTTTAATTATATCTTGTGTCAAATTGTACTGTGTGTAAATCTAAGGGAATAAATCTAAATCTATATCATACATACGTATATGATGAATACACTGTAAATGAAAAAGACACTAAGGGCCTTAAAATTAAATTTGAAAAAACTATATACACCACAAAAAACTATTTGACCATCTACTCGAAAGATGGCTCTGTGCGCAAGAGTTTTTAAAATATGCACCAATAATGATTGGATGATTTTTTTAGCGCCGTTTTCGTGAGAAAATTACCTCGGAGGCAAATACCATTAATTTCAAGTGCCATTTGTATGTAAATGACTGACAGCGGATGTGTTCTTAATCTATCTATCTATTGATTAAATATGTCGTAAAACTTTTGGATTTATTGTGCAAGATGCGATTTGGATCTTCCTACATTTCAGGGTCAAATCCAAAGTTATGGCCGGTTTTAAACAAATCCAAATTTTAGTTTAGTTACTTCAAACAAGTGTTCACCGCTACCTGTGTGTTTTTAAAGCTGTAACTCTGTTCGTTACACTCGCAAGCAAGTTGTCATCTTAAACCGTTGCAGGTGCATGCCTCGCCTAGCATCCTTAGCAGCTTGCTGGAAATTAACTGCCTCTACTTGCTGCTTCTAGTTAGTTACATTATTTTGAAACTCAACACGCGGTGCGTGTGTGGTGTAAGATGATCAACCTTGGAATGTAGATTTATTTTATAGTAAAACATTTGTCAGAGAATTATTTCAATTGTCTTTTGCAAAATTGACATTATAATATCCCGTGATTTTTTATGTGTCTGCGCTAGTCATCAAGTAAAAATTATTTTTATATATCAGAACAAACATTTCAATATTTTCCACACTTTTAATCATACCCTCTTTCTTCTGCAATGAACAGAATCTGCAACAAATCCGTCAGACTCAATATTGGGAACTCTAGAAAGTGTAGGAAAGAAGGCAAAATGTATATTTTTTATCAGAAATTAAGTGCATACGGTGAATGTCCTAGCTTGTACAATGTGAAAGCACTCCTCGCAAGTGCCACGCGAAGTTTTACAGTAGACGCGCCAACACTTTACACTGAAGTTAATCAGATTCAGATATTACAGAGTATCTCGTGTGCACCTTTCTGATATAATTCCTGCATCCACAGTGGCTAAGCGGGATGGGGAGTGTTTACTCGGGAAACTTGCACAGCTCTAATTAAAGTTGGGAACATTAACCGAAACCTTACCTGAATTAGAAAATTAACATTATGGTCAGAGTTAATAGAATGAATTTATAAGAAAGTAGGCAAGACAACTTTACATAATGCAATCGGAAGTTTCTTTAGAATAGCGCGGAACAGGGATATGTTGGATTGAGAGGACACATAATCGAATCCTTAATACTTAGGACGAAAACCCAAAAAAAGAGGTGGGGGAAAATCGTGTTGTGGATTTGTTGGATAACTTACTGTTATAAAATATTGCTAATTTATTAAAAATCTCTTCAGATTATTCGTATCCCCGTTAAAAACGGGACTGCTAACAAATAAATTGACAAACTTCATAATAAACTGTCAGTAAAATACGCATGTGTTATGGCGATGTCAGAACACGTATTCATAAAATTTATAAAATTTTGGCATTTCGTCACTATATAATAACAGGATAAACGCAGATGCATGAACACATGTTCCAATATATTATAACAGTACTTCAGTCCATTGAGGGGTTATAACAATATGTAAAAATAATTTGATAACAGATTAAATACAATATTTAAAAAAAGATAAAATAAAGTTTGGGTGTAGTGAAGTTAAGCTAAAGAGATTTGGGAATATTGGTAAAGTTCTGGGGGATATCGCAAAATATGTAAGGAATCTTGCCACTATAGAAAATGTTCAAATCTCGGCCTTTATGACCTTTTCTCGTGCGGATTTTATGTTTTGACTCGTATCAGTATTAAATAATGTTTCCGTCCACACGAAGCCCTCACAAAGCGCTGAGCCGCTCCGAACCAGCAAAGGGGCAAATAAAGTGTACGGGCCTTCCCAACAAATCTCAAATAGTATTTTTTAACGTACTTGCGAGTTCTCGCGAATCAGCGCATGTGATTCGCACGCGTTGTGCGAACATCGTATGGACGAAACCAACTGAATGTCATACCGTTTCCATGTTTTTATAGAAATTATGTAAAAAGTGTGAAAACCAATATATTGGTGCATTGCGAAATGGACACAAAACTCCACTCAATCAGTTTGGGAGGCGGGTTTGGATGCCGCCGCCTCGGGAACCATTTATTGGATAACCAACACCTCTGCCATATATCACCTCAAGTGGTTCGATACGTTTGGTGACCTAGCAGGCGTGCCCGGGAGATTCTGGTTGAGGGAAACCTTTTGTCCTCTCCAGCCGGATTTTTTCAACCCATCGCCTTACACATGGAAGAAATGGATTTATATGTCCGTCACTTATGGATATACTGACCCCAGATTCTTACCTACCCCTCAAACCTTTTTTTCCTTTACAGAACTTAATCTCTTTCCCTTTCTTAAAATAATCCTACACACAGCATCCCCAAAGATGACATCTTTTGTGGAATTAATGTAAAAAAAAAATAATCAAGTCATATTTTATTTATGATATAAATCTATCAATCACGTTTTACATCATCTATTCTATAATGCTGAACCAAAATATAATATTCCTCACTGAATTTTACTCCACTTGCATTTCGTACGTACGTCGTACACCTTCATTGTTTTCCCGAAGCTTTCATTCCAATAAAGCCTTCTTACGTCAAACCGACTGAAACACGCGGGAACATGAAATTGATTTCGTTTTTGTATCCACCGGGAACCCCAACCGCCTGAGTACTTCACGTTCAGACAGCCTCACCGAGATGATATCTCCGGGAGAGCTTTCTCGCATTGGCTTGTGTCTGCATAGGTACACTTATACACCTATTACCTTACCTACCATACTGATATTCCGAATGCGAGTACTCCAAACTCCCAAAGACAATTCGAAACACTAAGGGTATTTGCGTGTTGTGTTTTTTTAAATATTCCAAGTCGGGTTATATCAATATCACATACGATACTTGAATACAATGACTAGTTTGCTAGAATAAATAAATACGATTTCAAATTATGAATATATGTGATTAAGAATTAGACATAAAAAAAATAATTAAGATTATTTTTTCACACTTAATTCCAACTTTCTTTCGATTTACTAGATACCTGTAATCGAAAATCCATCGTAAATATACATTGAATAGTTTTTGATGCCCGAATCGCAGTTTGGACTAGACAACACCTTAAAATTAACCAAGCATCTTAACGGCTTAAGTGAAGTAACCGTGCACAAAAATATGCGACGCGCGTACCTGGATTATTGTACAGACCTGAGGTTGAATTTTCACTATCAAATTTCTAAATTAGGAATCTTAACGTCATAAGTGACGAAGTCGTGTAAAAACAATATTCAGCGTGCGGCCTGGCGCAGTGAACAGACCCACGGTTGACTTTGCCCTGGCAGGCCTAGAAAATCGATCTTTCCGTGGGGTTAATTTAAATTATTTCTTAAATCTCAAATGTTTCTAGAGGGATCCCTTGGGAAGTTACTAATTCATCGTCTAAAAATATTAAATTTGGTGCTTAGAGCTAACTGTATATTTGGAAAATGTTTTATAAAATTTTCGTGCCGTTTACTTAAAAAAAATTAGTGGTAAGGTCCTGTTTATATTAATCTTAAATATAAATATCTCTAAATGTTTTTGAGATTTTAGTAATACTTCATCAGAAAAAATTAAAAGGTGAAGATCATTCAAGCGGGTTAAAATCACTGGGAAAACAAGAGAGTGATGATTGATGTGATATTGTTGATTTCTCCGAAATTCCACTTACAGTTTCCTCATATAATCACAATCAACGTTATATTCCCACAACACGACTCTAAGGAATTTGCTTATGCACGACGACAATATTATGAATAATCAAATGACATGTGCGTTACAATAACAATTGAATATCACGTTGGGTATTTTTGTTTTCTTTCTTATTTCTTCCTAGGTAAGACTTTAAGAAAGGAGAGTAATAAATGAAATGACAGTTTGAACTGGACATTATGATATGGATTAGTTATTAAACTGTTTCAAAATCAAACAAATAGTATAATTAATTAATAAATTATTTTTGTTTATCTTAAAACTACATAAACTTGAAATAAATTAACTACTTAGAATCAAGATATATTACGTTCAGTTTACGAATTTTCTACTTAAATAATTACTATATTTTTGCTGACCCATCTATATCATCATCAAACATGCTAATTTCTTTATTTATTGTTTTGGTGTTTAATTCGTAGAACTCCATTTAATTTTTTAAATAAATTTAAAATAAATCAAATTTAATAATGTTATAATAATTATTAAGTTCTGCAAGTATGTCTGTTATTTTTACAGTTTTTAATGTGACAGCTGTTTCGGCTTTTGAGTGACAGTTTGATAATGGCCTCAAAAGCCGAAACAGCTGTCACATTAAAAACTGTAAAAATAACAGAAATACTTGCAGAACTTAATAATTATTATAACATTATTAAAATTGATTTATTTTAAATTTATTTAAAAAAAAAATAATAAAATTTAAAAAAAAAAAATTAAATAAAATAAAAATGCTAATTTCTGTTGTTTGTCTCTTTCGCTATTTGTGGGTGATTGTAACTGTGGTTTAATGGACTCAGGTTTGTTTTGAATGTAAACTTAATCTTCAAAAATTGGAACTGATTGTATCAATATTTCAGACAAGTGATAAAAAATCATTTTTCAACTGTGAAGTTATGCGCTCGTAATAGATATTATAAGATGAGGTTGAAAGAAAGAGGAATTGAATTAAGAATAACTTCTTTTGGCGTTTGACGATGAAATCATCAAAAAACAAATTATATAAAATACTTTGTCTATGTCATCATTTTCAAGTTCACTTTTTACCTTTCAAACAATGAAAGTTTATCATGAATTGATATGATAGTATTTAATTAAATTCTGCGTATAAATCGATATCACATTTTGTCCCCAATATCGTTTCAATCCTCATAATAATAAATATATATTTATGACAAATCGTTTTCAGTGGGAATTCAGTACAGTTTGACAAACTTCTGATTGAGAGTTAATATCTCAATTCATAAATATCTCATCTCCCCTCAAAGGACCAATACAATGAGCAGGATTCTTTTCTTCCCAATCACAAATCTTTTCCAACACTTGTCCCTAATGAAAGCCAATGTCTCAATTATTGTATGGCCGAGTATTTCCTATAAAGTCTTTATTCCGCCAGCAGATATTCATCTCACTATATTAGGTACTGTATTATGGAGAAGAGAAGGGAAAAGAAAGAATGAACAAACATAAATACTGCTTATCTCCCATTTCTTTCTTGTTAACCAATCCGTAATGTATCTTGAATGGGTATTTTCTTTCTTCAGGGCTGTCCAACATCCAACTTACCTATTTATTCAATTGTTGGCATATTTATTTACTTTCATACTTTCCTCAAGTTTTTTTATTACTTTAACTCTATACAGAAGGTCCTGAGGAAAATAACTTCCCTCTCATGTTTGGGGATGCTGTGCGGAGGGTCTTTTTGAGGACAGGAAGGAGTGAACAGGGATCTTGAAGAGACCCATACAAATCGATCTCAAGAACGAATCGTAGAAATGTTAACCGTGTGCAAATGTTGGGCACGAGTTTGGCGTGTTTCCCCACTATGCACCGGTGCCGAAGGGATAAATGACGCTAGTACTTCTATTGAATTACCTGTAGAACAATGATAGCATTTTAAATTTACACCCGCAGGGAGAAAAATAATTATTACTAATTTATTAAAAACGTCTTCCAATTATTAGTAATCCAGTTAAAACCGGGAATGCAAGAATTACGATTGAATTAACGGGTTCCCTGATAAACTTTTAGTAAATTACGTATCACGATGTCGGAACACGTGCATTTGCCTCAATAATAATGACGAAATCGTAATTCCTGAAATCCCATTTTTAACCGAATCACCAATAATTTGAAGACATTCTTAATACTCATTTTTCTCAGTGTGTGTTCTAAATGTTGTATCCAGAAAGTTAAAAAAATGGACTGCCCGTTTCTGCAAAGAGTCAAGGTTTTTTTTCCATTCATTTTGGGATTTTAGACTGGTGGCTAAATTCAAGGGTGTATCGCATATTTCATTTGTATAGGATCAGCAGTTGCGTACTATTTGTGTAGGTTTGACAGTTTGAATAAATTAGGTTATAGAATAGGTTTAAGAAGACTATTTCATTTGAATTTTAAGTATGTTTGAGTGTTGTTTATGATTGAAAACACTACACAGTAATAAGAAAGTGAATAAAATTAATTATTACTAACATTAGAATCGAACCATTTCAACTATTTTATTTTGATAATTTAAAAATTACATAGTTAGAGTTAAGAAGATTTTTTTTTAATTTCTGTTTTTCGCGATATTAGCAATTTTAATAAATTTATACAGAATTCAGTATAATTAAAGTAGATATTGAAATTACATTGTTTTTCTAAGGTAAAAGTAGAAGTAATTAATATATGTATTTTTTTAAGTGTATCCAGTGTCATTATTTCATTCGCTTTTTTGGGAAAATACACTTGATCATCATTTTATCTTCGAAATATTTAAAAGCCCTTGAGTTTTATAATGATGGCCTCATGGTGAATCTAAGTATAAAACATTAATAATACTACAAAACCCAAGTTTATCATACATTAAACTCTTTCAAGTCTATTGAATCGACAGAAAATATTACTATAGCAGAAAAAAAAACAAATTGATATTGCCGACTTAAAAAGCAATGATCTGAAACAGATAAAAAGTAACAGACGCCTATTTTGCACCTCAAATCCAATTGTTTTGCAGTCCACAGACACTTTACACATTTCGCCCTTATCCAATCTAAAAGTCAACCCTTTGATTCACCTGTGAAACCTCCCCAGCCCACCCCACACCTCCCCACCCTTAGCGACCCGGGGTGGGCCTAATGAGCCGTGTAACGCGATCTACTGGAGAAAATAAGACTGTGGCTGCCTCGATGGTATACCTTCCCTACTGTTCCCTTTTACTTCCCACTCCACCCCATCCCACCATCTTTGAATGGAACAATTGTCAACGTATCGCACATCACTAAATTAGGGATGTCATTTCTATCTTTCAATAAAACTCAACATTCGATACGTTGAAACGGTGACCGGATATCTAATAAAATTACAATTCAACACACTTATAAAAAGTGCTATAAAGTTATGAAAAGTGATGAAACAAAAAACAGGTTACATATGTAACTATTTTACCTAGTTTTTGTTTCATGCCTTTTCATAAATGACTCTATAGGACTTTTTATAGGATCAAAATTACAATTCAACACATTTATAAAAAGTGCTATAATGAAACAAAAACCAGGTTACATATGTAACTATTTTACCTAGTTTTTGTTTTTTTACACTTTTCATACATGACTTCATAGCACTTTTTATAGGATTTTATTAAGATAAATGTTCAATTGTCATTTTGAGGAGTTATCACGGAACCGTAGATACTTTCAGTATCGCCCTAGTGAAAGCCCACCATTCTGAATTTAATCGTAGCTTGAAATAGCTTAATCCGTGTTTGGTGACGAGATTTGAATAAATACTACCTTCAACCTTACAACATATCTCAATTGGGGACGACATAGTATCACTACCTACAGATAGTTACTCTCAAAATAAAATCAAAAATCATGCATTGTACTCATTTCTTGAAAAAAAAAATGCCAAATAGAAAGGCTCGAGTATCAAGTTGATGTTTCTATAACTAAAAGTCAGAATTTGGATTTCGAAATCATAATATTCATTTATCATTAACATCTGACTTATTTTTTGATACACGCACTACTTTTAGTAGAAAAATGAAGACTGTTTTCCTACAAAGTTCATAGTAAAAAACTTAGACATACTTGTTTAAATATATATATATTTTTTTAATTTCTGTTTAACATTGTTTATCTATTTATATTTTTTGTTTTACCCTCTAAATTTTTTCAAAAATAATTTGTAAATTCTTATAAGGATATTGCGCATTTCTTTCATATCTCTATTTGTAAAATAATATTCTTATGTATATATTTTTCCCCTATTTATAAGTCAAAATATTTGTAAATGTTTTTAACTGCTGTTTAAGTCAATTCGTGAGAAATAGTTTGGATGCAGGTAAATTCTCTAGTTGATGTTTTGTATATTCTTGTCAATTGATATCTGTATCTGTTTTTTCTCCTAAATAAAAAAAAATAAATAAATAAATAAAAAAAATCCTTAATTAATTTCTCAGGAGAGTTATTAATATATTTCATCAGAAAAAAAAACTAACTTAGATCATTTTCATAATTTTTCGCTTAACAATTTTAACCTTATAAACTCATCAACAGGTTTAAAATGAAAATTTGGAAACACGGCGGATTTGTTTAAGTTGGTAATTTTTGTGTGCATTAACCCCATACTAAAGACTTTAAGGTAAATTATTTTCCTAGAGGCCTTTGCCATCTTTAGGAATGCTGTGTGGGGGTCTTTTTAAGTGAAGGAAGGAGACTAAGTGTTGGGAATGTAAAATAAATGAGGGATGGGTAGGAATCTAGTGTGAATCAATGTGTACAAGAGTGACGGACATATGAATTCATCCCTCCAGGTAAAGGATCTCTTAAACTTGCTTCTCCCGATCTGGCTCGCCACGCAGCTGGTAGGCAGGCGCATCCGCCGCCAAGACCACTTGATTTGACCTTTGGCAGAGGTGTTGGTTATGCAATGAATGATTCCGGGGCGGCGGTACCAATACCAGCCATCCAAATGTTGATGAAGAATAATTGACGTATTGAGAAGTTACATAATTTTTTATAAATTGTTTTTGTTGCAACCCTGGTCGTGCCGCCCCTGCGCGCTCAACTACTCTCCGATAGGGTGGAATTTTTTATTGATATGCGTTCAGTTCATGTTCCTTTTAAGAGTTCGATGGTAATGTAATGCCCTGGTTAATGACTCATCATTAAAGATATCTTAATATTGCCACTAGATGACGTCTAATTTGAATCAAATTTTAATTCAAAATTTCAAAAGCTACAGGCTAAATTTATTTTTAATTAACAGTACCCACACGTGCTATTTCTATTAAATGATTTTTAGAGACCTTTGCAATTCCAAATTACAAAAAAATATATTTTAATTTACATTAATATTGAATGGTAGAAAAAAATCACAAAACCTTTTTTAATGTCCTTTGATTTGAACCAAATATCTATAACTCAGATTGCTTCACAAAATTTCATCTATTTTTAAATAGATCTATAAATGTATTTCAATTTAAATTTTGGTTTCTTCCAAGATTCAAATTCATTCATTTATGACTTGGAAGTGAAAATTAACCAACTTCCCGACTTTCAATCGAGCTGAAACAAGGTAGATAAACTAATTGACGATGACACTACATTCTATATATTAGTGGCACTCGACTGCAGTCCCTGAGGACGAATTTTCGATCTACAGTCAAACCAAAAAAATAATTATTTTTAAGTTTACAACGGTTAAGAGCAAGTCCCTGGAAAGTAGGGTTCAATCCAATATTTTAATTATATCTTGTATCATATTGTACTGTGTGTAAATTTAAATGAATAAATAAAAAAAAATAAAAAAATAAAAAATAAAAATAAAAAATAAAAAATATCCTGTCAAACCAAAAAAATATATAATAATAATATTTGGCTAATTTATATAGCGCCGTTTTCGTGAGAAATCACCTCAAGGGCGCTGATAACCAACGTATTGTTAAATGACAGTTCTTTAATAATCGCAAATTCAAATTGTGGTGTCATTTTGATTTAACTAAAATAAAACACTTGTATTCACCACTATTTAATCAAAATAATTGACATCTTTCGAAATCAATGGTTTCTTCTCATTTAAATTATTTTATTCTATTTAAAAACAAAATATTTAAAAACGCCCACTACTATTGTGCACAGGTTCCGATTTTTATAATTTTGTAATTACCTATTATTACCAGCTCTATATTATATTTTTATTTTATATTTTACATGTACCTATCTGGATTTTATTGTTTATTACTGCTAAATTGTATTTTCCTAAAAAAATATTTTCTTTCTATTATTCTTTCTTACATTTATATGTTATATTTTAATTTTATTTTATATTTTACATGTACCTACCTGGAATTATGTACACGCAACCTGCCAATTTGACTGTCCTAAAACGGGAAACTTCCTAGTTGGACAGTCAAAGCTTCCTTTTATATTTGTATATCTTGTATGTAATAAATGTAATAATAATAAATAAATAAAATAAATAAATAAAATCCATCGGCTCCCGAAATATTGAACTAAAAATGGATTTTTAAAATCTTTTTGCTAAATAAGTGCGGGTGATGAAATATATCAAATAATATTTCATGTTGAGATTGATAACAAATTTTGGGGTGATTTTTTTACAAAAAAGGTGCTGTAGAAATTATTTGACGTGTATGACTGCTGAATGGTTTTTTTATGATTGTTTTGTTCATAGAATAACAGTTTTGGTTTGTAATTTGATCAGAAAAAGCTATGTTCTACTTTGTGAATAATTAATAACACTGTTATTATGTATTACCGTGATTTTTTTATCAAGTGTCGGCCATTATTAAAAATAACGAGTTTAATTGAAAAAGTTAGTAGCGGACTTGGGTAATCCACTTATATGAGCGGGCTTCTGATTAGGGCTCTCCTTTTGTCCTCCATCGCTCAGGCACCTACCTGCTTACCTGCTACCTGCCTACCTACTACCTGCCTGTCAAATCTGGCGCTGGCTCCATCCATTTCCTGATGCTGTCCTCCCTCCCCCTCCGTCATCTACCACCCGCTCCTCCTCACGTGATCACCGGAAGGGACCGGCGGGTGTATCCTGCAAGAGCCTTATTGTATCAGCTTTAATGATCAAATTCATAAATTCTGTTTTTATACGCTTCCCTTAATTTATGAAATGCTATCGGTCAGTGAGTTAAATCTATAATAGTTATTATTTTCTAGTTCATAACTACTCATACATTACGTACTTAATTAAGGGTTCTTCCCATAAAAAATTAGGAGGTGAATTATTTAAAATTAGTAGAAACTTCTGGTTTTGCTTGGTATGCGACATTCATAAATCTCGCAAGATTGATTCATGATTGATTATGAATTTATGATTGGGAATTAAAAATTTTGTTTTGTATTCTTTCAACAGCTTGTACGTGTATATTATAATGTGGGTTCCAGACAGGAGAGTTATACTCAAGTTGACTTCTTACATAGGCAAAATATAACAATATAATTCAAAACAATACATAAAATTTCTAGTTGTGTTTTTATTTCAGTTCTTTCAAGCAACTAGCCTAATCACAACAGATCTAATAACAGAACTTGAATAGGACTTTCACAAAAACTTAAAATGAACTTTAATAATATATTTTGGAAGATTTCTTTACCACTGTATTTGTGAAAAATATCAGTCGACTACTTTTCGAGTTTTGCAAGCACCAACGGTTGAATATTTATTTATTAAGAAGATATTCGACAACTACAGACGTTTTTTTCCCCCATCTTTTTTTCTGAATTTACTGTTTCTCACTTTTCGTTTGAGAGTTGTTAATATTATAAAATTATTATAAGCTATAATCATTAGCCTGAATAAAATCTTCCGAGAAAAATTAAATGACGCCGAGGAGAATTGAACCTGCACCTTCTGCACGAAACCACTGTACTACGTAGAATTATTTTTAACCGCCAAATAATTCAATATATACTTGTATTTCATTCAACAAATATTGCTTGATAAACATAAGTTAACCTTTAATAAAAAATAATGTTAATATTATCTTCAATTGTTAAACTAATTATGGGCCTTACTAATAAACGGATTTTCAATTTTACACCACTCTTAAACAACAATACGTGGCAAATGTTTGTTTATTGGTTGTGTTAAAACATATGTGTTGGTAATAGGTTAGATGTATTATATATAAATAATTAATGCATAATTTTTAACTCATCATAAAATTGCTAACTTTTCCCATCCCAATTTCCCGATAAGCTCGAGACTTCTCATCCAGGAAACTGTTCTACTGCCTTTTGTTCTTCCTTCCTCGGATAAGTCAGGCATTCTTGTTTGTTTTCCATTATCTATTTACACGTGGAATTAGAGGCCTATTATACCAGGACCTATCGGTAGTATATTCACTATTCGTGGAGAATACCCCTTGCATTTCTACTGATCCGTTCTTTATTGACTTCATCACAGGGCGAATTATTTATATTTATGAGTTCTCAATATAACTATGTGAAGAGATGGCAAACGAATACCAACTTCAAAGAGTAGAATACATTATTATAAAGATATATGTATATACTCTCAGTGTAGGTGTGTTGATCAGTAAGGTACTATTTTTTTCTTTAAATGCGTGTATTACTAAGTACAGAGAAAAGTTTGTATTTGTGGTACGATCCATTAATTAATTTTTAAAATTATTATTCCATTAAATATCTCAGCATTTTATTCAACTATCTTCAGCTTGGTGGTGCATACAATACATTTCTGATTAGGTAATATTTGTTTATTTCCGAGATACTCCGTTTTACAATTTGTTTATTTCCGAGATACTCCGTTTTA
This sequence comes from Hesperophylax magnus, assembly GCA_026573805.1. Classification (NCBI taxonomy): domain Eukaryota; kingdom Metazoa; phylum Arthropoda; class Insecta; order Trichoptera; family Limnephilidae; genus Hesperophylax; species Hesperophylax magnus. Next base: position 24,176,097 of record JAIUSX010000072.1, read on the forward strand.
CAATTTGTTTATTTCCGAGATACTCCGTTTTACAATTTTTTTATTTCCGAGATACTTCGTTTTACAATTTGTTTATTTCCGAGATACTCCGTTTTACAATTTGTTTATTTCCGAGATACTCCGTTTTACAATTAAATTGTATATGCATTTTCGTGGTAAAGGTGCATTATGCCCAACAACATTAGAATAATATTTTGTTTCTAGTATGAAAGTCTCTCCATAGTATTTGTTCTACCAGCATCCCATTATCTTTTTAAAGGCAACAACCTGCACACAGTTGTACACAAAGTGGCCTGACTGACATGACTGTGTCACGACACAATGTGCAAACAATAAGATTTTAACTGAAACATTTCAATCTCTTTAGTTTATAATTTAAAATGTGAATGCTGATAACGATAGTAGAGTTCTTCCCGTCAGGGTCACAATTTACATTGTGGCAATCTGGTGAATGATTGCGCCAGTGACCTAAAAGCTGTTTATTTAAATTTTTTTAAGTAAATCATATATAATTATGTCATTATTAAGTCCTTCGAGTATTTTAGTATTATTATTTTGACAGCTGTTTCGGCGTTTAAAGCCAAGAGTAGGGGTACATAAAAGCATGTTATTAAGTCGTGTCGTTTCAGTGTGGCCTAACAGTAGCAACGCCGAAACAGCTTTCACAATCATTTAAGTTATTGAATTTGATTTACCTTAAACTTCTACAGAAGATTGAGATATTTCTGCGAAATGAACACAACCGGTCTTAGTAATTAGATTATTTTACGCCCGTTTAGCGTTGGCTTGCTAATGCCGGCCTTAAGCCAGGTTTAACCACACAAACTTCGCGGTAATAAAAGTTTTTCACTGTTTCCCATCTTTTCACCTTGAGCGCCGTCAATATTTACACCGCATTTATTAGTAAGGGGGAATAACAATAAATATATATTTTTGAATATTTTAAATTATCTAAACACTTAATTTTATTTCATTTTTTAATCAACACAGGCAATTCACGCCTAGTGAGATAGGCAATACGTCATTATTGTAATTAATGTAAAATAAAAATGTTAATACCGCTCAAGATTTCCAACTGCTCGTAGTCAATTGGACTATTGGAAATTTTCAATTTTTTCTTCCTCTTTCAAAATTCATATTAATAACATTGAGCGAATACAAAGAAAAGCCTGTTTTTCATGAATTTTAAATTAAATATCAAACTAGAATACATAACTAATCTTTTCCTAAATTATTAAATACTCTAAAAATGCATGTATTAGAAGTAAGAAGGAAAAAAAATAAATACTGAACTCTAAATTAGACTGTTCCGAACTCCTGCTACTTATAAACTTAAACATACCCACAAGACCGACTAGACTTCTATTCCGCTGCAATGTAACTTAGCTGGCATTTTGCATGTATTTAATCTTACTTTCAATATTTAGTTTTTTTTCTATTTTCTTTAAAATATCTTTTTATCAATCAGTGTAATCTTTATTTTTATTTCTAATACGGTTTCTATAGTAATATTATGTTTTTTACCTTATGTTTTATTATTTATTCCACAAAATTGTATTTTGTTATTCTTATGTACGACTACCATATTACGGGCATGAGTGGTTGTTGGTTATTATTTTTATTTTGATGCCCTATATTAATAATTATTTATTTTTACAATAATGCCTTTATTATTATAATTTATTTTTTACAATAATGCCTATATTATTATTATTATTTTAACATTAATGCCTATATTGATAATAATTTGTTTTTACGTTAAATACTTTATTGATAATAATTTATTTTTACATTAATGCCTATATTAATAATAATTTCTTTTTACATTAATGCCTATATTAACAATAATTTATTTTTACATTAATGCCTATATTGATAATAATTTGTTTTTACGTTAAAGACTTTATTGACAATAATTTATTTTTACATTAATGTTTAATTCTTATTTGTCTTTACCTGTTTATCTATCCTTGTATTTGTTGATTTTCATCATACATTTATCCGGACCTTTGTCAGGATAAATGTATATATTTCGAAACCAAAGGTTTCTTTAAACCTTTTGTTTCGAAACACGTTAATTGTTTGAATAAATAATGTTGCTTACAAAGTTAGATATTTAAATCAAATTTAAATGATGTCTCAAAGTGAATTTTCGATGATTAACGAAATGATGATATTCTTTTTGGCACACTTGGCAGCGGAAACTGGTTATCTATATCTATAACTGAAAAATATTTTTGTTCTATAGTTTTCTTTGCATCTTAAAAAAGGAATAAAATTGCATAGTTTTTAAGAGTAGGTGAATTTTGAAAACGAATTCACGATTTTGTACCATGACGCCAATGAAAGCAGATATTAGGTAAGTACTAATCTTACACGCTGGGGTAGAAACACTATCGTTTTCAGTGAGTAGCGTTTTAAAGCAACTAATTATAATATCCCAGCGCTGAAAACGTTAAAATAAGTGACAACGCGATCCTGTCAACTATTTAAACCCTTTTCATCATCGCCTTTTTCGCTCGTACCTTGGCTTAGGGTCTACAAAGGGTCCGCCGCCCCCTCCCCGCCCTGAGTGACGTCAAAGGTACCGCCCTCCCGCCTGCCTGCCCTCACCTCCCGCCCAGCATGTGAAATGGGAATTTGTTTAAAGAAGCGAATATGGACAGTATTGTTTATAGTAGTGGTTTCAAAGCGAAACGGTTTGCAAATTAGAGGAACTGTTACAAGGGCGATGGTTACGATTTTATGTAAAAATGTGTCATATGCTAGGGGTTGTACATTAAAAGAACTGGTGATATACCGTATGAACGAAACATATATTACTATTTATTTTTCATTCAATACACTTTACATAATGTATTAGTTGTCTTTTAACGCCCCACACGAAAATTTATAAAATAATAATTATTTCTATAACTGTTTTATAGTTATTGTTTTCGTTTATTACACATAACTGAACTGAACTCCCCAGCAACAATCTGATTCGCCATAATTACTACATAAATGGTAGTAAGTTCAAGAGTTTCTGCAATTAAATATATTCCGACTTTATCAACACAAGCAATTCTGTACTCTCAAAAAATGCATTATTTAGAATTTTTAAAAGAAATATAAACTCAAGTCAGCAAAAATCATTCTGTTTGACATTTTAAGCATTTTCATATAATTTATAAGAGTGTAAGACATCCCCTAGACGAGATACTTTAGTTGCGGTGACAGTTACCTTGCAACTGTTGAGGATGTGAAAATCCATTACGGTATATGTAAGTGCGCCCACGAGCAATGTGACACTAGGGAGACTTTTTTTGAATTTATACGAATTTTGGAATAGTTTCTGTCGCGCTGCAACTAAAGTCTTTCGTCTGCCTTATAGTTCAACAAAATTTCTTGATACACCCATTTTAAAACTGTAAAGCTTTTGTATTATTTTAACTGGTGGATTCCAGATCGGAGAATTGTACTCATGTTGACTACTCGCAAATTTAAAAAATAACAGATTTGTATGGAACAAGTGGAGTCCGCATAATACTATAAATTTGACAGGACATCGGCACTCAGGACACCTTGATCCCTAAGTTGTTCAAGTAGAGTCCAGCTTCTAATGGCAGTAGAAGCTGTATGAATATATTCACTAAAACAAAGTATTACAATTCCCGAGTACTGTCAGATGAAGAGTGGCTGCTTGTACCAGTCACTTCTCTATTTACTGGGCACAACAGTATATTTAAAACATAATTTTTTTAACATGTGTGGCAAATTTTCTCAGATGTTTTCAATAGGCGTAATTATTATGAGAGAGAAAAGACATTATTTTTAAATGCCTGATAAGACCAAAAATTCATTAAGGCGATGCAATACGTCGTGTAATATTTTAAATTGAGCCGCTATCAATAACAACCGTTACGTAGATGGCGATAAGGTTTAAATTCCCGCTTAACACCATCCACCTGTTTAGATTTATGCAAGAAAAAAACATGGCCAAAAAGTGTTTTTTATTTTATTTTGTGGATGTTCAGGCATAAATATTTATTTTTTTCCGATTATTTTATAAATAACTTAATTTGCCACATTATACAATAAAATCATAACCGAAAATGGATTCGTAAGTAGGAGATTTTGAACTTTAAAGCAGTTTTCATAGGCCTTATACATTATATTTTTCTGGGCTTATAAAAAGATTTATCTAAAAAATACTTGATTTTATCAAAGGCCAAGATGTATTCTACTTGCAGTATTTAATTAAAGCATCTAAAACATTTCTAGGCGACCAAATTTTCAAACCAAAAACACATGATTTTGAATTACTACGTATGATATCGCCTTAAATGAATGTCATTGGTCTCACACTTGAAGAATGTGCAATAAGGATTGATAGTGTGATATGATAAGACAATATCTCAATTTCAGTATACAAATAGGTTAAGGATTTTATAAAACATGTGTCTTAGTAAAAAATGTTAAAACTTGCTCACTTAATGATACCAACACACATGACATGATATATGATTAATAAACTTAGTACTGTTGAAATCTCTAGATAACCTAGTTTTAATTAATTTTTTTAAAGTTATAGTCAAAGTTAGAAATTATATGTATATATTATATGAAATATTCAAAGCCCAAAAATAAGAAAAAAACTTAGACAACTGGATGAAAAAAGATTACTATTTCATTTCAGTTCGTTTGTAAATTATCAACCATTTTTCTTAGTTGACCATAACTTTCCGTGAAAAAACGAATTTTTAATCAGTGCAAGAAAATTATTTCTAAATTCCGATTAGCATTCGATGAGTAAACTGCGTCTTTTTCTCTAAAATATTAGAATCTGTTGGCCGCGCTACACGCGTAGTCCCATTTTATTGCAAAGGCTATGATATTCATTTTGTCCATCCTGAGGCGCAACCACGGGGGGGTGGTTTGGGGTTAACACCCCCCACCACTCCCCGGCCCAAATTTAGGCGAGTCTGGAAAAGGACAAGAGAGACTTTAAGCTCTCAGAAACATTGTAGAGATGACTTGTTACCAAATATCAAAACAATGCTGCATGTATTAGCAATTTGTTTTTTTACCTGTGTTTTTGTCATCATTTTTTTTTCGGTCGATAGTAAAATATTTAATTAATTCTTCATCGGAGATATAACGTTTTGGCATTTGTATGGAAACATGACTCCATCTGTTGAACTACACAATTACTACGATATAAACAAATAAATTAGATATAGATACAGCACACATTTAATGTTGGTAACAAAAGCCTCTATTTTTTCTGGGTACGCTCCTGGTACTATAAAAGCTAAGTTAGATGTTTCGGTAGTGAAATTCCACAAATCTCAACAACAAGAGCAGAAGAAAAAAGTGTGACGCAAGAAAGTGATAAATTCAAATAACAAGAACGAAATTTAAAGAAAAACCCTACAGAACTATTTGTCGGGAAGTTCTAAACTTCTGCGGCTTTTGCTATTGCATAATTATTCCGCTTTTCCGCGCCAATCGTCCTCTCAGTGAAAACTTTACGAAAGCTTCACTCAAATGTTTATCTCGGATAATTTTAAACGTTTTGCTTAGAAATACTGTTTGTTAAGACTTCTAGAACCACCCAAACACATTAGAGCAGTGATGGTATATCCGCGGTCTGACCACAATGTTATATAACTGTTAAAGCTATATAAAGTATTATATGTGAGTTATAAGTCAGTTATAAGTCAGTCCCTGGCATGTTGGCGCCAGTGTTATATAACCCTTAAGATTATATAATGTAATCGTGTTATACAAATAACACCCGCCAGGCTAGACGGCCAGCAGAGCTTGAATCTCTACCTTTACAGGGATGGGTATTAGACAATCTCCAATGAAACAGGTTGTTGTGATATGGCAGGTTTATTATTACATATAAAACGGAAGGTCAGACATTAGATACATGACTGTTTAAGGCCTAAATGTTACTAGGGCAAACTACGGAATCTATAGGCTCTGATTGACATAAGTACATTAGAAGCTCACGTGTAACTTAACTGAAGATGTCATAGGCGAGAGGCCTAGGCTGTTGCGGACGATAGGGCGGGAATACGACGCCTACAGGGTGGCGGAAGAACGATGGGCGGGAGCTTATAGCTCACCGCGCGGCGGTAGGCGGCGGCGTGGGCGGGCCGTAGGCGGGCCGTAGGCAAGCGCCTACAAGGAACGGATGACGGCGTGGCGACAGAGCGGCGGCAGAGCGGCACAGAGACGGCCTGGGCGGTTTTTGGGCGGCTCAGGGCGAAGGGCGGCAGGCGGCAAGGGCCTATAGTTGGAACCACGTGGGCAGCTGCGGATGCACGGGCAGCGGCCCAGGGATATGACACCATTATATCCATGTCTGTGTGGTTGGCTGGTGATCGTCCTGAAGTTGTGAACTTGGACTAGAGATACGGCACATTTATAAAACGTAATGAGGCCGGTACATATTTGCGTACGCAAATTGGCGGTAACCGCGAACTCGGAACTATTCCATAGTGTTGAACTCAACGGGGTCGGCGGCGAACTGGCGGGTCCTGGGTCGGCCGCAAGCTTGTCCCCTAGCTTTCTCCCGGCGCGTAGAAGGGGATATCGCTCCTTATAAGGACACGTTTTGTATTCTGGCCATTTGATTGGTTGTTATTACGCGCGGGCCGTATCATGCAGAGACGTCGCCGATGTACGTGTATGTATTAGTGATCACCCGATTGCAGACATGCTGTCGATGCGTGTTGTGTTTCCGGCCACGTGCTTAATATTCAACAACTGCGCAGTAAGACTGGTACTATGGGCAAACATAACAACAATAATCAATATATGTTTTAAATGTTGCCAATTAGAAGAATTTGTCTTTGAAAACAATTTGGCTATGGCAAACCCAATTAAATAAGGACAAACATTCCCGGGTTACGAATAACAGAATATATTTTTTTAAATCTCATACTACTACTACAGTAAGCGGAAAATGTTGGTTGTATAGTGATGGAGGACTGACATGGGGGAGAGACAGTCGAGGAATCAAACTCACGATTCCCGAATGGAACCCAGACACGTCTTGTTTAGTAGGGTAGTTTTAAAATGCAAACGGCAGGATTGTGGTCTATTTATGGATAATGGTTTCATTATTACATGTGTTAATGTAAGGTTTCCAAAGCAAGCTCGTCATAGCGCATCTACTGTTTCGTAATCAATAATTGTAAAATATTAACATCATATCTTTTAATGTTGTGCATCACTGCACTAAAGTATCCCCTCTTTTCTGTTAAATCATAATTTCAATTTTCCAGTTTATTCGCTCTGGAACATTAGATAATTTTCTTATAGTATAATAATAATCTGATGAAATTAAGTTTGATTTGCCCACCATTAATAATAATACATTACTATTGCATATAGTCTGAGATAATGTTGGTCATATTTATGAATTAACTAACATAATGAAACCAGTAGTTAATTATTTATCGCATTGTTCAAAGCAAAATTATTATTCATTCGCATGAACATTGTTTTTACCGGATATAATTATTGTTTGCCGAGTGAAGATTAATCTATGCTTCTTGAATCTTCTTGAAGCCGAAGATGAATGGTTTTGAAAATATTATTTGCGTTTGAAAAATATGATTTTTTTTAAGAAAGACATATATATTCGGGTTACAAACAACTTGACAATATTTGAAAATATCCTACTACTACCATAGTAAACCTAAAAATTTTTTGTGTTGAGATGAAAGAATTCTCTTCGGATTCTTGAAGCCAGCTGAGGAATTGCACACACGATGCCTGGCTGGGACCAAACGCGATGATAACTTACTCGTAGCTACCGACCGGTCATACCTTCTGGAATTCTAGACTACAGGCGCAGAGTCGCGGTATTAGACAAAATCAAACGCGCTCACCTCAAACACATATTAGGGTATTTCTAAAATATTATTATTGACTATGATTTTTTTGATAATGGGGTTTAAGTTATGTAAAAACAATTAGAAATTTGAATGAAAAATATTATGGCTTAAAAATATGTATTTATGTAGATCATATAAGTTTTATTACGTATACGTACATAATCATACATAGAATGTAATCGTCATTTAAATGCGACTAAAACTATGAAAGACTAACGCCCTGTGATTGGTCGACGCATTCTAAAAGAACTTAGGACGGGTTTTTTCACAGAATTTGAACAATTCGTAGAATTTCTGAGTTTATTTTCAAGTTCTGTGGAGGTTCTATTCAAGTTCTGTTCAGTTTTCAGTTTTGTGATGCAACTGGCCAATAATGATATAATAATAGAACTAGAATATGACCTTCACAGAACTTTTGTGTCATTGAATTTTTCAAATTCAATGACACAACCCGTTCTTAGACTGCACAAACTCGTACCAAGGTACGTATGATTTCGATTGTTTTGAAGGGTTTTGAAAAAATTTAACTTTTAAAATTGATTTTGCTGTGAAAACATCATTTATATATAAATAAATAAAAAAAGTACTACTATTTAGGTAAGAAGGTAAAACATTCACAAAAAATCTTAATGGCTCAAATTCTAGAATTTTTTTGTAAAGCGTCCTCGGGGTAATGTTTCACAAAAATGGTGAAATAGGAATAAGCCAAATTAATATTAGTAGTCGTTACTCATTCAAAGAGCAAGTAGAGAATACACCACATTAAAAAAGTTACTTAGTTCTCTACGATTCATTACTATTAAATTACTTCAAGCTCAATTGGCTTCCTACAATCATCTTCCTTTCCCGTATAGTTTTCTAAAGCCGTCTCTTCGTTCGCCCGCCATCGACCAACTATTAACGTCTAAGCCAGATTACGGCTTATTTCACAAAACTTATCCCTTAAATACTGTGGAAATATTCTAGATTACATAATTGAATATTACTTATTACATACCTGGTTTTGTCTCTTTGAAAATTGTATTTTCAATCATCATTGGTATTACGAGGGCCATATATATTTATATTTCTTGATGATCTACGTGGTAGCAGAAACCACTTCGGCTCTCAAACCACAGACCACAGGATTAAAATTTGGTAAATAAAAATAACATTATAAATTATAATATTTAATAAATATTTTTTTCAAGCATATTACTTTAAGAGGGCGAATAATGAAATGTCCTCTCGAAAATAATGCCTATGATTCACAGCTTTCACCAAGTCATAAAAACAATTATTTTCAGATAAGGAACTTGAAAGTGTTCATTATGGAGTTGTGAATGTGTATCTGCAGATACGTAGAAATCATATTGAACACCATTTTGTGAAAAATCACGTCAACATTAAAACCTAATACATCTCAAACAATATGTTGCATTTACTAATTGAAAAATTTCCTTGCAAAGAAACAACTTATTGAGAAAAATAACTTTTAATTGCCCTTTATCTTATATTTTCTTTTTTTTATAATTCTTTTTAATTATTACTATCATAATCTGAACACCAAACAGCAGGCTCTCTGCCCTGATACCGTGGTCATGTTCCATTCCCAATCACTGCTATGATTGCTGTTTGGAGAATGATTTTTAGAAAGGGCTAAGATAGCAGTTGATATATTTATATTAATTATAAAAAAATCATGAAATAGCGCATACTATAAGAAAAAAATGGAATTACTAAAATAGTTAATATTGGATTGGATTTCCTGGTTTAAATCGCGTCTCTATATCAAAACTAGTAGGGGAAACACTTTCTTGTGTGAGACTTTTGATAATTTCGGACGTGCTTTAAAGTGACATTATTTCCTGCAAAGATTAGTTCCAGACTTAATAAAGGAAGAAGAATGTATTGTGCGCCCCAAAGGAACATAAGGCGTATTGTGAGGCGAGAACAAAAAGAGGCTGTATTATAAAGGCGCAGTTTCCACAAACAGGGAATGGGGGGATGCTTACTTAAATGCGTCTCTAAAATTTTATTTCAGGATCGTTTCAGGAATTTATTTCAGAAATGTTTTTTTGAAATGACAATGCGTTTGAATGGTCAAATAGCTGTCTATGTGTTTCTTTTTTATTGGTGTGTTACATAATTATAGTGTATTTATTGTGAATAGAAGGATTTTTCATAGGTGAGAGGATATTGCGTAAAAGCGTTGGTAAATCTCTTTGCTGTTTCGATGAATTAATAATTTTTGAAAATATGTTGTCGGGAATATTGGGATGTTTAGCTATTAATGATCAGTTATTTATGCTTGTATTAAGGTGATATTGTTGTCTGTAAATTTTTATTCAAAAACTTTGTATTTTATTAAACTGTACACTTTGCTAAACAAACCTGTCGAAATCGAATAGCGATATTAATAAAATTGTACAAATAGAAATAGTCTAAAATTACGATAAAATTAATGGATATCATTTTCATGCTAGTGGGAAGGCCTGGTTTAATGGCCTCTTTTGCAGTAAAGGTTAGGTTATTATTAAATTACATATCCAATAAATGTATGCTTTTACTAGCGTAGACCCGTGAAATACAAGAGATACAAAATTAAAAATAACAAAAACTAAAAATACAAAAATTAGGCAACTATACTGACACCACCAACCATTGTGAGAACGGCTGCAAAAATCATTGTATTATATACTGTAAATTTTAGAGATATACATTTTTTAAACTTTAGAATGTTACGTACATCACAACCGAAATTTATTGTATAATCGCTTGGTTTTATGTCAATATTGCCCCGCTCAAGGATCACAATTCAAATCAAAATCAAAACTGTGCTTCAGTTTGAAAAGAGTTATTTTAATTTGGAAATCAACTACAATAGCTATAATATACTACAGCTAATAATCCAAAATAAGTTTAATAAAAAACGTGTAATGGATTCGCACTCAATTATCCCACCACGCCAGCTTTCGCGATTCTCAACCCCGTTTTACCACAACCCCCGTTTGTCACAGCCCCTAACTAGTGCGGGCATTTGTCATTTTTCAGGAGACGTAGACATCTTACTTGTAGGCCAACACATCTGCTGGCTTACTTTTTTGGTACAAAATAAAATAATTACGGTTACTGTTATTTTTGTACTTCACGAATGATGGATAGATTTTGTGACAAATAAAATCATCAACCCCTAATGCCGTGTCATTTTTTATCTTAATTAACGATAGCGCCCTTGAGATGATTTTTCACAAAAACGGCACCATGTAAATTAGGGACAATTATTATTATTCTATAACTGTTGGTTTTTGTTTAGCGTATAATATTTGCACGTGTAACAACGTTGATCATTATTATTACTGAAATAGCGCAGACCCATGAGAAATTACGGGATATATTAAGTGTACGATTGATAATTATATGTAAACTAAAAAGGAACACAAACAACAATTTACTTGTCAAAAGCAACCCTGAGAAATTTAATCAAAAGAAATGTACGCTTCAAATAAAGAATTTATTAATTATAATTTTCTAGTGAAAAAAAAAAATTATATAAGAAGTTTTTTTAAACTTTTCAAAGTACTAAAGAAATTTATGCAAAATCTGGTATAAAAATATCGTATTATAATTAATTACTTAATTTATTTGTTGCTTTATTACAATATTATTTTTTTGCGGTGTTGCGCTACCTCTTTCTTGAGCCTATTTTTCGGACAGAGTCACATTGTCCATCATCTGATCATGATAATGGGCGCTTTCCTAAACGCTTGCTACAGAAAGATGTAGCGTAACATTGCATTACACACTAAAAATAAATCACGATAGTCATTTTTGCCCACAAAATCTACAAATCATTTCATATTACAATCTGTTCATTCAAGTCAGTCAAGAGACAGTCACACAATCGAAATTGCAACTTTATGTTTATTCAAATATAGGAATGGTGTATTCTTCATTCGTTTGTATTTTAAGCATTATTTCGAAAGTATTTTTGAAAACGTTGTTCACATTTTCGTTACAGTATTTTTAGATAGCGTTTTCATAATAATGATTGAAAATTAGCTAAGCTACAGTAATAACAATTCAACTTGCAATTTAACAAGTAAAATTCTTAGAAAATTGCTTACAAAACCGGTTAAGCGAATTTTCATTCGTTCTGTTGTAAATTAAGATATTTATTTGTTACTCAAATTGTTAAAATTGTAAATGTCTTAAAATAGGTACATCTTAATAACGATACATTTATTTTGACGGGTATTTCCAGGATGGCCGTGGATCATCCCCGCTGAAAGGGTAGAGAACCCTCGCTGACGCAACCTGAGCCGGCTGACCTCCCCCCGGTATCTGCTATCCTGGTACCTGGACCTCCCAGCCTCCACTCCCGCTGTGGGGCGGTCACCGGCCCCGCTCGGCGCGAGATGAATCTGTTGCGGACAGGTGTACAGCTGCTTATACCTATATAATTCAGGTGATGACAAGATATTGGTGAGTGAATGTTTACACTGTCTAACGATCCGAATTATTTTGATGCAAATTGACGGAGATTCCGTTCATATCGATTCATTCTCAGATTACATAATTTATTCTAAAATAACTTTATTTAGGCACTAAAATATTAACGGTCTAACTAAAAACCTTGATAAAAAAAAATATTTTACTTACATAGATATGTTGACATTTTCAGTACCGATTCAAAGTATGACCACAAAATTATAAATCTTAAATCTTAAGGCAGATTTTTTTCAATAGAAACTATTGTTATTTGAAGTTATATTCACTTCAACGTGGTCAAATAAAGGCGCCAACATAAAAATATATGACATTAAATAACCCAGACATAAAATGAATAATACAAACATTCAATCCGTGCAACGGATCCCGACAGATCCGCGGACCCGGAGAGCGAGTACGGCAGGACTACAGTAGCACTGGGCGCAGTGTAGTGGTGGATATGGAGCAGGAGATTTATTGTGGGGGCACAAAGCTCTGAGGGGGCGCAAGTGGTTGGCTTACGTAAGCTTTGAGCAGCACTGAAGGAGCTTTTATAGCCAAAGCTTAAATTGCTCTTACTTAGGAAATTACACATATGGCTTTGGAACGATTCGAATGAATTCACTGAATGCCAAACCGTTTAAATGGTTTGCTAGTATGGCCAGGCTTTTAAATATTTTTTTTTATTTAATGATCAATAAATAAATTTAGAAAAAAGAATAGTTATATCGCCTGACAAAACATTTTCCCACGATAAAAAAATCATCACATATTACAATAAAATTAGGAACAAATTAACCTCTTTATTTTTTTAACAACTAAAGAATACTTTTTCAAAAATTAAATTTACCTGGCTAAACAAAGTCTAAAACATATTTAGAAAACAATTAATGAAATAAATAATACAAAAAACAAAAAATTCTGATTAAAAAAAAATAATTTAAAAAAAGCTATTGACACCATAACGGAACCGACCAAGTGTGCTAATAATTTCTTTAATAAATATTTCGTAAACGCAGACAAAACTTAGCCACACGGATCGATGAAAATTATAAAATAAATAATTTCGAAAAGACTGTCTTAAACAAAATAATCTCTCTTTTCCAACCGGTAACTATAAATGATAATGAAAATATTATAAATGAATTAAAAGATGGATCTGTACCAGAATTTGATGGAGTCACGGTAAAAATATTGAAACGATACAACAATTTATTAAGTTCTCCAATTACATACATCATAAATATAATTTTGAATAGTGGAATATTCCCATCAGTTTATAATTAATCTATCGTAACATGAGGAACCTTAAGAAAAATCAAATTATCGACAAATATCTCATGTTTCAAACATTGCAATTTTTTTTAAAGACTGGAAAAATACTACTCTTGTATTATATTAAAAATAATAAAATACTTAGTCCTAGCTAATTTGGATTTAGAGAAAAACTAGGGACTCAAGATGCCATGGCAGAACTAACTTCAACATACTATGCATTGGATTTTTTAAAAATGCCAGGGATTTTTCATACATTTACAAAGGAATTAAGAATTTGACAGTATCTCATATACTAAACTAATTAATACATTAAATGTTATCGGCATTATTGGCAAAGTTAGATATTGGTCACAAAGTTTTCTAACTCAAAGAGGTCAAAAGGTAAAATTAAATAACACGCTAAGTGAAAAGGAATCTTTGGAATTTGGAATTCCGCAGTTATCAGTGGACCAATTTTGTTTATAATTTAGGTCAATCAAACGTTAACACTATCACATCATAGTAAACTCATATCTTTTGCTGGCGACCAGTAATAAAGATTACCAATGCACCAATCATGACATGAAGGTTATCAAAAAATGGTTCGATAAAAATCTATTTTCACTCAACACACAAAAAACGTATATTCCTTTCTCTCTACAAGAATTTTTTTTGACATAACCATTCATCCAAAAAATTGTATATTTGACATTACATATAATACGGACTGTGCTAAACTATAAGAACACTGTGAGATTAATATGGAAACACCATATGAACCTCACAGTGGAAAAAATAATAAAACTTATCTATGTTTTCTTTAACATACGTAACAAAAATTACTATCAAAATTGTTTATTTTGCATTAATACAGTCTCTATTGCATTATGGCATTATTGGTTGTGGACTAGGAAAGGGCTTTTAATTACAATTCAAAGAATAATTATTAAAATTATCCTTAGGAAACGATACGACTTCCCAACTTAAGAGATATGTTGGGAAATTTATGTACCAATTATCACAGAATAATTCGTCGTAAAATTCACCCCTTAGATAGCAAATTCTAGGCCTAATAGCCATCTCAATGCTAAGAACGACCAGGGGTCATCATCACCACTTGTATTTAGGTGTGAAATGGTACAATTTATTTTTATTTCAAAAACAAAATTAAGGTAACCGAAACATTGAAATATGAACAATTCAAAAAGTTTTAGAAATTAAAAAAATTTAAATTAGAAAATGATATATTATATCATCAATATACGAATACTTAATCTAGATTATCTAGCTTTTTTTAAATTAAAAAAACTTTGGCAATTGTTGTAATACTAATTCTTTAAAATTGTGTTTACTAAATTATATTTGAAGTTAATTTGAAGATTGATTTATGTTAATTTGTATTTTGAATTACGTTTGTAGTTATTTAATAAAACTTTGAATATTGTTTACACATCGCCTTTTAATCATTATTTTCTTTTGTATATACGTACTCTTCCCATAAACACAAGTTCCTAGAGCTCACATTAAGGAAGTAGTAAAATAATTGGGAAAAACATTATAACTATTTATATTACTGTTATAATTTGAAATCTTGTATTAATTTGTAATCAATAAATAGTTTACTTCAAAATAATTATAATGGATTTTTTTTTAAATACAACGAATAAACCTTCATTCAAATTATTAAAAAATATGTCTACTAGACCTACCTACATAACAATTGTAGAATTTGAGAAGTTGAAAGTGTAAAATAACATTTACTTAGAAATTGTCAATTTTCTTACCAAATTACCAAATCTGTCGAAAGAAATTCACATTTCAAATACAAAATTATTAGTTAATGAAATGATTTTTTTTTGTATGGGTAGCTGCCTACTTTATCGCTTGTCTAAATTATTATTTAATAAATCAGTTCCAATGTTGAAAAATACAGGTATATTTAAGTTCATTGAACGTAAATAATCACAACGCAAGCAACCGAAATTACAAGGTGTGATACTTGGGGTGGGCACCCACTTTATCGTTGTCTGAATCTTCACATAATAAGTTCCAATTTTGAAAACTGACATTTTAACGCACATTACAGATAACAGAAAAGTTTATTTTTTTAATATCAAATTGTAATAATTTATAACACACTTTTATTTGCCTTAAATTTGTAGAGATTGTAATGATCAGCATGCATTTTCTGACGCAATGAAAATCCCTATCCGATAATATTTCCAACCACGGGACCATTTCTCCCTTGATCTAATGGGCTGTGAGTTAAATTCAATGGGGAAGATTATTTGAATTGGTCTTTGGGAATTCCTATCAGCCCTATTGACCTTCTAAGCTTCCTGCGATGCAAATAAATCTTTGGTAAGGTCGATTTGGTAGAATTAATGTATCTCGTGAAATAACTTCATGAATGGAAACAGACTGCAAGATTACAAATGAAAATTTTGCTTTCCGTTTTTTAGTATTTTCAAATAGATCTATTTGATTTTCAATTTTGTTTTCGGGAAGGAATTTTTTTTATTTTTTTTTTATAGTGAATACCTCACAAGAGTCCCAACTGCTCCCGTCTGGAGCCAGTGAGACTATGGCATCCCCAATTGGGGGATGTTGTGAGGCTGAAAGTAAGTGGGGAAGGGAAAGAGGAAGGTGGGGAAGTACCTGGCTATTCAGATCTAGTCACTAAACACGGCTAAAGCCATTTGGAACAACGTTTCAATTCTGAATGGTGGTCTTACACCAGGGCGATACTGGTAGTATCTTCCACTCTGGAACGTGCCGCAAATATACTATATATTATTTTAATTAATTAATTGTGAAATAACACAAATTAATCAAATAAAATTTATTTCCGCACGCCGGGTTCGAACCCGCGACCTTCGGAATGGCAGTCCAATGCGTTACCACTGGACTATGCCGGCCGTCAAAGGAATGAATGCAAATCTTGGAAGCGGAAATTTACCCACTTCCCGACATCCGATCAAGTTGCAAACTGGCAGATAAACTCGTTGTCGATGACAATACACTCTTTTGGTGGCAATCACTTACATACACGCGGACAAATATGAATTTGTCTGAAGTTGGATAACAGTAAGTGGATAACAGTTGGATAACAGTAAGTGGATAACAGAACAACATATATACGTACATGGAGAGAAATAGATTTTTGCCTTCATGATAAATTTACAGGCCTTTTTAGTAACACATCAATTTAAGAATACTATATCGATTTACCTTGATAATCTATCATAACGGTACATATTCAGTTTTTTATGAACACGTGTTCCGACTTCAAGATAATATATTCATAATTTACTAAAATTTATCAAGAAATCTGTTGATTCATTCGTAAAGCCTTCAATCCCGTTTTTAACCGCAATTACCAATAATTTGAAGAGATTCTTCATAACATAGCAATAGTCATTTTTCTCCGCATAGGACGGAAAGTTCAACCCTCAGTCAAACAAAAAAAGTTTTTCAAGACATTTTAAAATAGATGAAAAAAGTTTTTTTTACGGTCGATTTTTTAGTATAAATGTAGGAATCCAATTTTTATGTTTTTTACAGTAAAATATCTTGTAATATTTCCATAACAAAATCCTTTAAGTAATCATTTTTGGTAGCCTTAATTCTGACTAATTCTGGAAAAACGAATAAAATTAAATCTTTTTAATGAAAATTTCTATTAAATATGGATCATAATATGTATATTTATTTAACGCCTAAAGGGCTTTTACATGTAGATGGTACAATTTTATACATGGAAACATAAAACTTAGTCTTTTTCTGAGTTTTGATACTGAATGTATAAAAAGTTATTTTCACTACTTTTAATAATTATAAATAATTTATATTTTAGTAATCAAGATTTACGAGATTTTGAAGATTTATTTTTTGCACCAAAAATATCGGTCTTTGTCAAATATTTTAATTTCTGTCGTCGGTGCATCGGTGCATGCGTGAAATTAAATTAAATTTTTCACATTCCTTGAACTGTTAATTTTCATTATTGGAACTGAATGTGGACCAAGCGATAAAGTGGGTATCAAAGTGATTTTATTTAAATAATAATTCTGTGTTTGAAATGTGTATTACTTTGGTTTCAAATACGGTGTTTTTTAGAAAGGTAAATATCTGACGAAACTTTTTTTTATATATTAACTCCACACAGGAGGCCCTGAAGAAAATAATTTTCTCTCAGGGCCTATGTCATCTTTGGGGATGCTGTGTGGAGGGTCTTTTTGTGGAGAGGAAGGAGTGAACATGGGTCTTGAAGAGTCCCAAGTTGAAGGAGGGAGGAAACACAGAGGCCGGCAGTTCGTTCCACAGCCGAGCTGTTGAACCTAAGAGCGAATCGTAGTAGCGACCCGTTCTCATGTGACAAATGTCAACCGTGTACAAATGTTGGGCGCGTGTTTGGCGTGTATCCCGACTACGCACGGTGCCGAAGGGATCAATGACGCTAGTTCCTCAGAGCATCTTCCATTGTAATACCGATAGAACAAGGACAGCATACCTACCTGACGCCTGTGCTCTAAAGATTGCAGTCCGTTTGTTAAGATTGGGGAATCTATCAAACGGACCGCCTGTTTCTGCACAGAGTCAAGGGTTTTTTTCAGGTATTTTGGGGCTCTGGACCAGAGTGGCTGCCAAATTCGACAAAAGGGCGCACTTGCGATTTGTACAGGGTCAGCAGTTGTGTACTATTAAAGTATCTGCGGGCCCTGTACAGTACGCCCAGCTTCTGAGAGGCCAACTTTTTCAATGACAATTTTTCAACAAAAACTATAATTATATTATGCAGAAAATCGATGATTCATTTGTTTTTTAAAGGCAAAAATTATCCTGGGGTAAATATTCTACAAATTCTTTCATCTTCACAAATCCTGCAATTATAATATTCCCTGATTTTTAAAGGGTTCGCGCAAGTTATTTAATATCAAGTCATCGGGATTGATGTGGAGCAAGATACAATTTATTTTATTTTTCCGTAATGATATATCTGACACTTTACATAATTTTAGGAAATAAAATAATTAACCCGTCAAAAACAAAGATTTATAACTATATAATATTCTTCAAAACTTAAAGAAAAGTCGTTTGATAAGGACTGTACCTACCTTCCTTCCCAGGGTCTGGAGTCAACCGCGCTAACAACCTTGCCATATGCCGATCGTATTATTTATTTCATATATTAACAGCTGTAATATCATTAAATTTCAGACAAATGAGTATATGTTCGCGCGTTTGTAAGTGATTGCCACCAAAAGTTGATAGAATATATTGTCATCACCAACGTGTCTGGGATGTTGAGAAGTGTGTTAATTTTGCCTTTCAAGATTATCATTTATTCATTACCGATAACAAAAGTGTCATTCAAATAGACGAATTTAAAAATAGTCGACAACGGTTTCCAAATATATAGAAGAGCGCTAATATATATTGTGAAAAACGTATTTTATTCTGATTTATTGATTGATTGTTGGTATGTTAAGCGGTATTGTGATACTTCCTCTGTCAATAGAACTATTCCAATAGTCTTGCAATTCCCATCAGGAGGTTTATCAAGGGGACCATCGATCAAATTGATAACGAATATCGGATTGATAGGCTCAACTACCGACGATTTTATATCGACAACCCTAGCACGGTTGCGCTGTTGATAGCATAACAGATACTGACTAAAAATAATTAAGAAACCGATTGACATTCCTAAACGTTATACGGATACGTAAAAATTAAAAAGACGAAAATAGTGATATTTGAACAACTTTCGTTTCTCCAAACTGGAATAGAATCAATTGATATAGTCTTGGATGGATAAATCAAGTATATGGACGAGTTTACGATTTCTTTCAATTCTTAGAGATTCGTTAGTTCCTAAATAAGCCACTTATTTTGTTAACCAAAGTTTCCCTGTTACCTTGGAGGCCCCTTTAAAAGCGGCGGCTTTGGTCTACCAACTGTCTGACATGCTTACCGTGCTCACAAATATCACTTATCGAGCATAGATGGCTGGTTTATCGTATTGATTAGTTATTCAGGCATCATCCAAAAATCGTCGAACATTTACGTAAAATCTTTTGTGATAAATTAATATTCATTTGTAAATGCGCCGTAGAAATGGAATAACTGGCTTAAACATTTATTGAAATACCATAAACGGATGAAATATCATATTCCCATTAGCATTAAGAAAAGCAGCCTTGGTTGCAGCGCGGGGTACGTCTGAAAGTTCCCTAGCTTAATTGGGGACCTGAACGCATCGCCCCGCTCACACCGCCCTCTCCCCCACCGCCCTCACCACCCCTAATGCTCGCATGGGGAACTAAACACATTTGCATTTCCTTGGAAAATCTAACGTTATTGTATTTCATACATAAATTTCTCTCAACGACTCTGAGGTGTGTTGGTCCATTTTCAACTAAAGAAAAATAATCGCGTTATTTCAATAATTTTATCTTGTTTAAAACAGAAAATCTGTTACCTGGAGCAGTGAACTCTTAAACGGTGAGCTGTGGCATTATGATATTTTCTCTGATTTTCTTTCTAGAATTTTAAGGTCAACGCAACTATTTTTGTATCCTTATTTTCAACTCGTATTTATAATCTAGATATTTGACTGATGTATAATTTTTTTAAAGTTTTTCGAAGTATCGTAGATTATGGTAGAGGTATGTCTCTCGACTAGGAAGCTGGAGGTCGCGGGTTGAAATCCGGAGTGAATTTTATTTGATAAATTAGTGTTTTTTTCACAATTTACTCATTTATAATAATTTGTAGTGAAGTTGCGACACGTTCCAGAGTGGAAGATACTCTAAGTATCCCACTGGTGTAAGACCTCCATTCAGAATTGAAACTTTGCTTGAAATGGCTTTGACCGTGTTAGGTGACCAGATCTGAATAGCCAGGTACTTCCCCACCTTCCTCCTTCCCATATCTTTCCCCTTCTTACTACCTTCATCCTCAAAATATACCATAGTCTCACTGGCTCCAGATGGTTGGGAACAGTTGGGGCTTCCTTACACATCTCTTACTCATTAGTTTGGTGCACACAAAGCAGCTAAGGCCAAAAAAAAGTAGGTAAAAAGACTTTCTCTTCAATGTCCAAGTATTTATTAACATGCTAGCCAGTTGTGCGGGAGTCATTGTGTGGATGGAACCGTAGATTTTTTATTGATGTTCTCGTACTGCATTAAGGCCCCGTAGTAAGCGTTTAAGATGGTCTGAAAAGGAGATATGTAAATATGAATGTTAGAGGGAGCGCGCTAATACTAAAAAAAAAAATTAAGCGAAAATGAAATGTTTGAAATAGAGCAAAAATCTCTCGACAAATACTTAAGTTGCATTTAAAGATACACTATGAATTTTTTCATGCCCATAACATATTAAATAACAGAACAAAACGTGTTTTAAATATATTTTTTAATTAAATTAAATTTTATATAATTAACGTATGTATAAACATTATTTTCAAAAATATATTTTTTTTTTAGAACTTAAAAAGTTACGAGAAACGAGAAAGCTGTTATAAATCGGTAGGAATTGATTATGCGGGGGCTTAACCGTTAGGTTTAAAGGCTATTATTTTGAGCGCCTACATTGAAGAACCTGGAAATAAGATAAGTTATAGTGTTTGTGTCTAATTACTTGTAAAACTTGTAACAAATTATTTTTTTCCTTTACAAAAACCAATAACGAGGTTCCTAAATGGGGGGAAAACAACTATTACATTTTGAGATGAGTGCACAAACCGTCGCAATAAACTTTTATAAATTCATTATGATCAATCCACATATCACATCTCTGTCAAATATAATAATATATGTACGTCATTGCATTTTCCTGAGATGTATAAAAGAGAAAAATAAATTTAAAAACAAATCAAACTGATAAAAGATTCGTGTATCTGAGTATCGAGCACATATGTAGATAGGAATCCACTTAAGGTAACCCCAATTTTCTTTTTCGCGAAAAAATTGGCGATGTTTTTATTTGCAAATATTAGCTGCCTTCCAAAGCGCCCTTTGAACGCCCCCGAGTAAATGTCCCGTCGATACAGCCAGCTACGGCGTATTAGGTTTTAGGGGAGGATTTTGAATGTTACACACTTTTTACCGAAGAAATCACGAAGTTGTTTTACCGGCGAAGGAGTTCGCACGTTTCAAGAATTTTCTTTTATTGAAAAGGAAGATAATACTACAGACGGAAAACTAAAAGTATAACGGTCTCAACTGGGAATCTAACTCTTTGTCTCTGTCGTACCAGGAAAGCGCATTTGCCCACTCGACCTTTGGGACCTCATATTTCAAATTCAGAATTAACAATATTATCTTGCAACTCAAATCTGCCATATTTTGGTAGCTGACTTTTTGAATGCTTACAAAGTTTTATAATTTTTTGTAAGCATTCAAAAAGTCAGCTACCATGAAGTGAAACAATATAAAAAATAAATCAAATATTTCTATCCGAGACACTATCTAGGCTACAAACCAAATTTTTGTATAAATTGTTATGTTTGCACAAAGCTTGCTAGAGCTAACTGCAAAGTTATGTATGTCCACACGATTGCAGGAAACGAACCACGCACTGATGGCGTGTTAGATCACCAATACATACAAGTACATCCGCGATATCTCTGCTTGTCACGATCACGCGGGTTAACAGCCAATCATGTACTTCGTGTCCTTATAAGGGCATGGGGCACGCGCCAAAGAGTGGGACAAGCCCCCCCCCAGCGAGGACCAACGCAGGTCAAGTACTTGCGGCTAGCTGCCCACGCGCCAGTTGACCGCCGACCCCGCTGATCTCAACACAATGTGTTAGTTCCGAGTTACCATCGCCGCCGAAATTGGTGTCGCCATAGATATGGACCGGCCTGATTTGTTTCACCATGTGTGCCGCCAGTCCCTCAGAACCACAGCCTCCTTACGTTATATAGTTGGGTCCTGTCTCCGTCTGCCGATGTCTCCCACCAGCACCTTATGTTGTATAGTTGGGTCATGCCTCTGACCACGCCGCCAACCTCGTACCCCTGTGATGCTAGCTGCCCCACCTACCGTCGACCCCAGGCTGAGATCGTGAACTTGTAGACCCCGGCCTCAGCCCTGGGCGTCTGCCGCCCTAGCCTGTTTGTGTGGACCCCCTTGGCCATCCAATCAGTGCCCCCGTTCTGCTCCATCGTCTCTGCGACTCCGGCCGCCGCCCTGGCGTCCCTTTGCCGTCCAGCGTGGTGTGCCCTAGTGGCCGCCTTTCTGCATCAGCCCCGCATCATTCTGGCGCACCTTTTGCTGTCCAGCGTGGTGTGCCCTCGTGGCCGCCCTTCTGCACCCGTCCTGCACCCTGCCTGGCACCTGCCATGGCCCCTGCCGACCGTCTCACCGCATCCGCCGTAAGTTACACGTGAGCGCATAATATACCTTGTCAATCAGAGCCCTTAGAGTCAATAGATTGCCTAAGTAACTAGTTAGGACTTAAAAAGCTATGTAACCTTTGTAGATCTGTTGATAACCTGTATTACCTGTATAATAAACCTTCATAACAAGAGACTTGTTTTAATTGGGAAATTGACTATAATCCACACCCTGAATGATTGGAGTATCAAGCTTTGCCGCCGGCTTGTGCGGCGATGACTATTTGTGTAACACACCTATAGTATATTATATGGCTTTAACAGTTATATAACAAAATAAAAATCAAATATGTCTATCCGAGACACTATCTATTTTACAAACAAAAATTTGGTTTGTAACCTAGATAGTGTCTCGGATAGACATATTTGATTTTTATTTTTATTGTTCCGCTTCATGTTTCGTTTATATTTATTAGTTTTGACTTTTGCTTCAATGATAAATTACATTGTTGGGTATAACCTTTAAAAGTTATTGCATTAAAAAATAATAATCATAAAAAGGTAATATTTGCACGGCCAAAAACAAACCGATAACTTTATTACGACTATTTGCATAATTTTAATTTATCGAAAATACTAACCTCAGTTGTCTTTGTTTGGTTGTTTAACCTCGTGAAATCTAGTTCAATGAACTAAAAATTTACTTTGAATTTAAGTGTTATTTTCAAAATGACACTAAATAATCTAATATTCTAACAGAAAATTATGTTAACTGTCGTTTTCAAAATTAGAATTATAATGTCCCGTATTTTTTTTAATATTTTTCACTTATTTTCTGTTTTTATTGTACGTTTTATTACTTTTATATTTTGTTTATTTCATTACTCTGAAATACTTTGCATTGCACTTAACCACCCCTGCGTACATTCTGGAATAAATTATTTTTATTAAATAATCCAATTAAATTCATAGAAAATGTAATTCCTTAATTGCCATTAAGACAGAAAAAATAATTCATTCTGAAAATTTTCACAGAATTTGAACAATTCGTCGAATTTCAACATTATTTTTCAAGTTCTGTGAAATTCTTATTCGAGTTATGTTATTATATCGTTATGGGCCAGTTGCTTCACAGCACTGAAATAATAACATAACTTGAATAGAAGTTTCAGAAACTTGAAATACACTTTTAAATTTGATGAATTGTTCAAATTCTGTGAAACCATCTGTCTTAAGAATTTTCAGATCACTTAAAGAAATGTTGGGGTTCTTAAACATTGCTGTAATACACATTAAAAAAACGACTCGGCATAATAATTTGTAATACAAATAAATAAAGTAGCACATATCCGTACTAGATAATGGCTACACTTTACATTTTGGACTCAAATTCAAAATTAAGTTTTATGGACGAACACAAACATCAAACCAGAAGTAAGGGAAGAAATGACCTTTCCGTTCCATCAAGCAACAGAGCGGATTATCAAAAAATATTCTCATATCTCGGTCCTAAAATATATAATAAAATCCCCTCGCAGCTGAAACTGTGTGAATTGTCATCCTTCGGTCCAAGAGTGACAAAATGGTTGTTGGATCTAGGCAGGACTGATTCCGAAATGATACTAAAAAATTTAATTTGAAATCACGAACGCCTCTATGTATCTTTATGTATCTTTTTATGTATCTTTTTATGTATCTTCGTTTTAACATACTTATTTTAGCTAGTCTTAAATCCTGTATTCGTCTAGGATAACTTGAAACCTGTAAATTTGACTGTCCTGAAACGGGAATCCTTCCTAGTTAGACAGTCAAAATCATAAAATGTAATCAATATTATAAAAAATAAATAAATGTATGAAAAAGGCCGTGCAGCCGTTCCGCTCAATCCACCTTCATTCCTTCTTACAGCGTTCTTACTACGATTCCCAACAATTTACGAATCCGTAATTAATATAATCACACCTATTATAAGCAATAATTAGTCACTTGAAAATATCCTATATAATTGAACCCGTGGCTTCTGACGTCCGGTCAGGTGCTATGACACCACTGAGCTACGTCGGCTTATTTGCAACACGCCAAATAATTCAATATGAACTAGTACTAAAAAATATATAATTAGCAGTCCTTATTGAGTATTGCTAATAATAATTTGTTATCCTTTGTGCTGTGCATCAAAAACCTTGTCTTATAAACATTAGTTTATAATTAAAAATAATAATAATCACACCTGGTGACTTCGGGCTTTGTTGAATCAACATATGGAAGTAAATGATCCATTCGCGTTCAAAAATTCGTAAAAAAAACTCAACGCTTGAGGAAAGGGTGGGGTATCTCGAATGCTTTAATATTTACCTTGGGGAGGAGGGTGCAAAGCGGAGGAAGGAAATAAACTTCCCGAATTCCATTCGCGCGGATTTAGAAAGGAGTAAGTGACGGGAAATTCTACCGTATTAGCTCTCAGAACGGGCGACAAATTTTATGGCTATATTCAAATTAGATTTAACTTTCACATACGTACACACACACTTACAAACATACAAAAATACACCGAGGACTAGAATTCATGACACACTAAAATTATCATATAATGATCAAAGAAAAATAAAACATCATATATATAATTCAATTCTACAGTACTCAAAAGACACTTAGATACTACATAGAACGGGTTGTTTGCAAAATTTGAACACATTTAAAAAATAAAATTTAACTTGTGTGAAAGTTCTTGATAATAATGATAAGGACTGGTTGTTTCGGAGAATTTGATAAATTCATCAAATTTGATAAATTCATAAATTCATCAAATTTGAACGTTCATTTTCGGGTTCTGTGAAAATCCCATTCAAGTTCTGTTATTATAAAATTATAGGCTAGTTGCTTGAAAGAACTGAAATAATAAAAGAACTTGAAAATATCTTTCACAGAACTTGAACTTTATTAACTATGAAATTTGAAGAATTGTTGAAATTCTCTGAAACAACCCGTCCTAAGTGTTTTATTATCTTCTTTTTTTATTACAAATAGGTATAATGATATCCTCATTGGGATCCGTGGTGAGAATTTCATTTACATATGGCAAATAACCAATAACAATAAAGTAATTGAAAATATATTCAAATGTGTTTTTGCTGAAATAATTTTAAATATTTTTCATGATGGTATTTTGTCTTTTGAGAGGTTCGAGTTTCAGATTGTATTTGGTCTCTGTATATTATCTATTTCTGACCTCTCTACGTTTTATTTACAGCTTTTTATTTGAAATTTAAATGTTCAAATATTATTGTAAGTTTTGAATGAGAGTGGAATTTTATTATAGAGTTTAGTACTATAATATAGGAACCTTTTTTGCTTAAGTGTTGTATTCTGTTCAAGTTCTGTTATTATTTCATTGTTCGCCGGTTGTTTCACAGTATGTGAATTGTTTATTGTTTGTATTTCTATTATTAACCTTCCTAGAACTAGCCTCTCTTGAGGTTAATCATTTAACCTCACTAGTACTAGCCTGTCTTGAGGCTAATCATTTAACCTCACTAGGGTTAGCCTATATTGAGGTACATCATTTAACCTCACTAGGACTAGCCTGTCTTGAGGTTAATCATTTAACCACACAAGGGCTAGCCAGTGTTGAGGTTAATCATTTAACCTCACTAGGACCAGAAGAAGGCTACTTCATTTTAATGAGTAAGCGTGCAGGATTAAAAATAAACATAAACATATTATGCTTCATTTTAAAAAGTCAAAGATAACAAGAAAAAAATGTTATGTATTAATTTTAATTAAATTAAATTAAAAAATACATAAAGTATAGCAAAAAAAATCTTGGCGATTCTTGGCTATTACAAATAATGTAACAATTTTTTCAAATTACACAATAATAGGACACACAATGATAATAACAGAACTTGAATAGGACTTTAACAGAACTTTGAAATTTTATGAACTGTTAAAATTCTGTGTAACAATCCGTCAGTTTCACGAAAGCTAATAATTTAGACAATTCTAGCTACATGTCATTGAAATCGGTGTATTATTAAAAAATCTCCTTCATATTTGTGTTGGGCCAGAACTCCAAACCTCATTTTTTTTTTTTTTTTTTTTTAAAGAAATGCAAACATTCCCGGGTTACGAATAACCTGACAATATTTGAAAATCTCCTACTACCACCACAGTAAGCTGAAAATGTTGCTTGTGTTGTGATGGAGAACTTAGCCAGCCGAGGAATTGAACACACTACGCCTGGGTGGGACCCAAACGCGATGTCAACTCGGCCACCGACCGGTCATTGAGAGAGTATTAAACCAAATCCATTTTTTAGTAAGAAGATTACCCCTGAATAGATCTTATAGTTACTGACAGATATCGAGATAATATGCCTAATATTTTAGGTAATGTACTTTTATAGGGGAAATGTCATAAAATGAATAGTTAATATAAAAATGAAAATGTAATGAACGTAGGTCGGAGTTTGTATAATGAACGTGAACGTATGTCTTTGCGGACGAAGGGTTAAAAGTTTTGTAAGCGTGTCCAGAGCTCTCTTCCTTTGTAACTGCCATTTATAATAATATGTAAATTAAATCCTCAGCATGGGAGATCCCAGTAACAATATCATCATCACTTTTTGTTACGAAAAAGGAAGATGTAATGTAAATATTTTTATTTTATACTTCATACATAAATATATGGAATTTATAATATAACATTGTTTCTCATATTATTTTACAAATAACAAACAATAAGTTTACTTATCTATATATTTATTCAACTTTGGGAAATCGACAGTTAATATTTCATCAGTTCGTACATTTGTAGTACATAGTCAAAATAAACCATTTATGGATATCTTCCGATGACTTTATCTCTAATACGATAATATATAAAAATGATAAAATTTATAAGAAGCTTATGTAAGGCAAAAAATTGATCACGAAAAGAAAGAAAAACATTTATTTCTTGGAGCTTATTCTGGTGGTAATTGAAGATGTCATATTAAGACAAGATATGAATATACGGCAGGATATAAAATTAATTCTGTTTGATACAGAATTACATAAAATAATAACAAAAGCTTACTCGTTACAGTCATAATCCAAAAAAACTTTATTTCAGTATAAATACCTATAGTCTCGGTTGTCGTTTATTGGTAAACATGAGAAGACAGGATATATATAAAACAAATTCAATCCATAATTCATTTTACATTAATCATTGTGACTATCGTCGTGCTGTCGTGCTATGTTTGTATATTTTAGTACAAAAATGCCCATCACCGGATGTTAACTTAACTTTTTGCATACAAAACACCTATTTTTAAACCACGCACAAAATGCAGTATTCTTCAGTATTTCATTATGAAAAATCAAGAGAGAAACGCCAAACCCAGCAGCGTAAAAATGTTCATACCTACACAAAGCGCCTCTAAACTTTTCTCAGTTTTAAATGAAGAAGAAAAAGTATTTTCTTCCTAAATAACTATACAAACACATCCTTGCTCTCAGCGATGCCAACAGTAACAAGGCTAGGGAAAAGGACTCAGAATGGGGAAAGTTCTCTAACATATTTCTTGTAGGCAGATACTTAGTACGCGCTGGAGTGCAACAAAAGCATTTACATAAAGACTCTTTCACCGCTTTTGAGACCCTGGTGGTGTTTTAAAAGCACAAATAATCTTTACTTATTTTTTACTTATTTTAGAATTTCCTGGGTTTTTCTTTTCTTTTGTGGAACATCACGTTTTATTTCTTTTATAGACTTTTAATTTTGTTAAGAGGTATATTTTTTGTTGAATCTTTATAGAATATAGAAATTGACAAATAAATATTTTCTTCAATGAAAGTCTCGGTATAATGCATAATACAAACTGAATGTAGGAAATATTATTTTTTTAAGTTACTTATATATTCGAAGTTGCGGATTCACATTCAATAAATTATTTTAATTAATTTACGTTGTTTTGTAGAGCTATACAATTAAAGGTACTATTGTACACTAATACCTCGTCGAAACGGTACCTGTAGACCGAATTCGTTAGTTTTAGTTCGAGCGTTGGGGATCATGGAGGTCAATTGGAGGTAAAGAAGTGGAACCTATATTATCGCTTTTCATCTCATCTAAATATAACGTGTCGATGGTTGTTAAACAATGAAATTAAAATAATATATGGTATATTTGCGGCATGTAACTGATTGAAAGCTACTCTTGGAAAACCACCATTCCGACTTGAAACATTTCTTGAAATGGTTTTAGCGGTGTTTTGTAACTAGATCTAAATAACCAAGTACTTTAACTCCTTCCTCCACGCTATCTCCTTCCCTTTTCCAGAAACTTCAGTCTCACAGCATAGCCCAATTGGAAATGTGATAGTCTCACCGGAAAATAACAATTTTCATAAAATAATAAAATTCTAACAGAGCGGAAGAAACCCTCAGCAACGCTCGAGTGAAAGATTGAATAATTATCAATTATGAATAGCCAGGTACTTCATAAAATACGATACATATTGAATATAATATCAATGAAATTCTGTTGTGAGCCACTTCTGCACAAAAATCAGGAAAAAATTAAAATACGTATTATTTTTACAGTCTCTTTTTTATTCCACTTTTGTTTTCGGTAAGGAATGAATGCAAATCTTGGAAGTGGAAATTAGACCACTTCCTGACATTCGATCGAGCTGCAACTTAGCAGATAGACTTGTTATCGATGACAATGCATTCTATCAACTGGGTGGCAACCACGTACACACACATGCGTACATATATGCATTTCTGTGAAATCGGGTGAAATTACGGCAAAATAATTAAAAGACAAAATAAATGTATTTTGGCATCCGGCATCTGTCTAAGTCGGTATCGCGGGTGATTCCGGTTCCTGGAAAGGAAGATACAATTCTCAACCAAAATAAAATTTAAAAAGTTTTTAAAATCATTTTAAAAGGCATATTTTTTTCATTTCAAAATGATTCATTCACACTGAAAACACAATACTTGCAACAATGATAAGATAGCATGCATCTCCTACACTCCTACCAGGTGAGCATAAATGTCAGTAGGTATTTCCGTCTTCAAACAAACTGTTGAAAGCCCAACGTGCCCGTTATCCAGAATCTCCCTCCGTAAATCACACCACCGATAAGTTTAAGCATAAACATTTACACCTCCCACACACCTCGCCGCTCTGCGCTCCTGATCCCTCGACGGAGGATTTACATTTCATTTTGTTTGTTGTCCAATGCAACAGCTACCTACAAACCTTTTGAAAATTGTTTTATAACAACGTGGAATATTCGTTGCAAGGTTTGATTAATAATTCTCAATACAACATAATACCTATCTGTTTACACTTAAACATACCTGTGGGAGTTATTTTAAACTAGTAGTTCTGTAAACAGTAAGCCTCGAGTCTAAAAAAGTAAATTTCTAGTTTTCCTATATTTAAAAAAATCATAACCAAAATTTCCTTTGGAATCATAAGATTTGTAAATATTAAAAGATATTTAAGTACTTACTTACTTAAAGATAAACCGTATATTTTACGAAAAAAAATACTTCCATTAATTATACAATTTTTCAAAAAAAGTCACTATCGTAATAACAATTCTTTTTTTAACTTTGTTTTTGGCAGGTAGGTACCATTATATAGAAAAAAAAGCGAATTAGAAAGTCCTAATTAAACAGAAAAGAATTTTAACTTAATCTTTAAAACGGCCACCATCTTAAAAACGGAAAAGGAACGAACAATACATTAACAGTCTTAGAAAATGCAAAACAGTCGAGTTAAGGCGGGAAGATAAGGTAATAAGAACAACAACGTAATTAATTTATGCCCTTATGAATTGTTATTGACGTTATGGTGTTTTAAAATAGGTAAGTAAACTTCTTATATGATGTTACTTCGTAAAGCAATATTAATATTCAGTATTTTGTGATAAAATTAAAAATTAAAGTAATAAATTAAAAAGTATAATAGTTTTGGAAATATGTTTTTCAAACACGTTTTTCATTAGCTTTTATAAATTCAACCTCAAAAGTATTAGAAATAAATAGAAGAAAAAAATATATTTATAAATGGAAACAATTTTACAAAATAGTTTTATAAACACATACTTTATTACGGTCATGCCTTGTTACCATTGTTTTGTATTTTTTTTTTTAATAATATTTAGAATTGTGAAAACTTGTAATGCTTTTGCAGTGATAATTCGAAACGCGTGCCCAACATTTTTACACAGTTGATACTTGTCACATGAGAACGGGTCGCTTCTACGATTCGTTCTTAAGTTCAACAGCTCGGCTGTGGAACGAACTGCCGGCCTCTGTGTTTCCTCCCTCCTACAACATGGGACTCTTCAAGACCCATGTTCACTCCTTCCTCTCCACAAAAAGACCCTCCACACAGCATCCCCAAAGATGACATAGGCCCTGAGGGAAGTTATTTTCTTCAGGGCCTCCTGTGTGGAGTTAATATAAAAAAAAAAAAAAAAATAACATCATTGAAAAATTAATTAAAAAATTACACATTTTTCAATGTTAACATTATTCAACCAGCCACCAATTGGACCATTTTCATACATTATCAGTCAATTTACAAAGTAATATTTATCGCGACCAAATCGTGAGTAAATAATTAGAATTAAATATTTTTTGTCTCTCTACAATTAAAAAAGATAGCAGATTGAAACGTAAAATATCTCTTATAAAACAACAGACAAGAATGGTGTTAAGTCAGAAATTCCTGGAGAAGGGAAAATTCTTAAAATAAATCATCCGAAAGTATTTCTAAAATACTTCCAAGCATTATTAAATGTTTGTGTTTCGTGTCTGCAGCAAGGGTAGCCAACACTAGGGGTAGAGCCGGACACTAGGCAGTACGGGAGTGGGGTAGGTGTGCCAGTAGGTAGGGGATGATACGGAGCATCAGCCCACCCCTGCGATATTAAAAAGTGAACAAAAAAACCTCCGTTGCAGGCCGCAATATTGCTCGCGTATGAAATACGAATGAAATTTATGGCCAGATTGATAGCGACGAGTACAGTGTTCCCAAATAACCATCCCATTGTCTGTCCTCTGCAGGAAAAGATTTTACAAATTTGCAACTCGTTCAGAGAGATAATAAAACATTTTTCTTAACAGGTTACGTAGGAAATACAATAATTAATTAACTGTTAATAATTACATTCATATTTAGAAAAAAATAATCGTGATAATTGGTATTATAGCCCAAATACAAACGTCCTTCGGCGAGAAAATCAAATAAAAATATTATTGAATGGAAGCCTCTTTTCGATATACTTGTACACTAAAGCAACTTCTGATAAAATACACATATTCAATAAAAATTGTGTTATTTTACCCAAATTTGTCTTATTTTCTCCCAATAGAAGGCACATTCTGGAATAATCTCTCTGAAAAGTAAATAAATAATTTTAAGATTATCGTCTTAATATTGGGTTTTCTATCTTCGCCGAAAAACTTTAACAATTTTTTCGCAACAGATTTCATTTATCAGTTTTTTTTTCATTTTATAACGAGTGATTCAACGAAAAAGCATAGTACCTCCTTACATTGGAAGAGGTGTACACCCTAGCTCCCCTCACCTACCACCCCTGGTCTAAGGACAATAGAAGTTACAAAAGTAGGGGGGGGCTTTATCTCGGTTTTAATAATTTTTTCAAATGAAAAATAATTTGCGTTGTTCTTTCAAATTTCTTATTTGGCGTTTTAGTTGTTCTATTTCATTATCGTTCCTTCGCTGTACATCCGCAATACTCCCGTAATGAATTCGGCTTATTAAATTGAGATTCTTTTCCAGATTTTATTTGACATGAAACTTAATATGGTGAAATGGGCAGGAAACGCTTGTGAAACTTGAGAAATGGAGTATTCTTTTCAGTTCAAGTTATGAAAAGATTTCTGAGCACTAACAAACTTGAAATATATGCACTTTTGATACAATATAATACATAATTATATATTCAGAGAAAGATACCGGAGTTCAAATTACACGGCAATCTCTTTTAAAGTATTTTTAATAGGCAGTCAAACGTGCTAGTTTATCGTGGTGCATTGTGTATAAAAAAAATTAGTTCAATAAACAAGTTTAGTAAAATTAAACTGTAAAAATAAAACATGTTAATAATTTTAAAAGTAATAACCTACATTAAGTTGAGAAATGATATCGCACTTGTGATAACTGCACTATCAAAATATTTTTTAAATGTACAATCCAGTGACCGGATAAATCATAAAAATGATAATTCATCACATCTTTAAAAAGTTATATAAAGTCATGGAAAGCGATGAAACAAAAAAATTATTAACTGGGTTATGTAGGTTAGGTTAGGTTTAAAAATTTAATTTTTTACATCGTTTCTAATGACTTTATATCACTTTTTAAATGTGCGTTGAATTGTCACTGTGTCGAGTTATCATGGAACAGTACAATCCATACCGTAAACTCGATTATTTGATAATAATATCTTAACTCTGGGTTAGGTTAGGTTAGATTAGTTACCTCACGTCCAAAATGTATTTTTCCAATTTTCTCTCATTTCATAACTCAAAACTGAAATTGTAAGATTTGTAAGTAGGTACTTAAATGCCTATCCACTTAAATATAAGCCATCAAGATTTTACTTAACGTTTTTTTGTTTCATTTCAACTAGGATCTATATAATTTCTTCAAAGAAATGCAACCATCTCAATATCAATTCTTGATGATGAAATTTTTTTTAAAGTAAAATTTCAAATTGTAATTATTTAATTATTGAAGAAAATATTAGAGGTTCTTGAAAGAAAATTTGAAACAGAAAAATCTAAAAATGATTTGAACCCAGGACCCTCTTTTTTTGCCCTCGACCCAGAATTTCCTTTTAAGAAACGCTCATATTGTCTTCAATAATTAAAAATAATTACTCTTATTTGTATTTATATTATGAAGCTTATATTTATTTGGTTAGTTGTAAAACGAAAAGAATTAAATTATAAATACAAAAACCTAAATTTCTTCAGGCCGGTAGGTACCATAATACTGATTATTCCGATTTGACAGCTCATTGTAATAACAACGATCATGCAAACTCTGGCAATAAAAAAGGTAATATTTAATACGGAGACCATCTTAAACCGGAACCGGAACGTAGAAAACAAAAATCAACTAACATTATTTTAAAAACCTAAGTCTGCGTAATGATACGAGTTTCTCGAGAATTCCCATTAAATAATTCACGTGCTTTCCAGAAAAATTGCGCTGTCTTTGGATTTTTAAAATATAGGAATTTTCTCAGTAAGGTTCATAATATCCCAGATATTTTTATTTATTTCTCTGAATGTAAAGGAATGGAAGCGAGCCTTGTCAATTATTGTGGAAAAGGGGCAAAAAATCCCATCGAATGCTGTCACTTTGAATTCTCCTCACGTGCAATAAACTGCCGGACACGTGACAAAATATCTCTCCTCTGATTGGTCCAGCCGGTGACCGGTGCCGATGTTATATTTTAATGAATATTTCAAATAACTTGGAACTTTTCTACACTTTTTTCGTGTGAGATTTTTATTTGTAGAACCCAATTTAATTTTTTGGTTTTTCTTTTATGCATTCAAAAATACTATTATAAAATTAATAAAAAAACTTTTATTTTTCAGCTGTGTACACAGCAGAACTTGTTTATAAATAAACATTTTTTTCATAAAATTTTTAATAGTATTGTTGAATATATAAAAGAAAAAACATAAAAAAAAAAAAATCAAAATTGAATGTGATTTTACATTTTCTCTGGGATTTTTTTTCCCTTTGTAACTATCTAAGATTTCTAAAAAAAACATTTTTTCGAATACGGATTCGTGGTTCAACTCGATCGTTTTGCATTTCGTCTTCCTCTGAATTTGATTGTACGTTCCGTTTCCATTTCAAGATGGTTCAATAATTTAATTGATTTTTTTTATTTTTACAATATTATGATACCTACTCGCCGGAAGATATGTTTGAAAAAAGGATCATCATTGAATTAGTTACGTTTCATTGGACAAATTTTAAATTACTTAAAAATTTAAAAAACATGTATATATGCTTTACAATTAAAAACTTTTGAAATTTTGGTTTTGATTTATTAAATGCAAAAGTTAATCAAATGAAAGAAGACCTAAATTGGATTCCAATAGAAAAAAACTGCTATAATTATAATGTTTTAATTTTTATACATAAAATTATGAAAAACCAAATGCTAAAATACTTTAAGGGTGAAAGTAATTATTAAACCGAAAATGTGTATAGAAATAGAATTTCTTCTAGTTGGACAGTGTATATGTAAATAGAATTTGAGAATTTCTCCTAGTTGGACAATGTATATATAAATAGAATTTGAGAATTTCTCCTCGTTGGACAATGTATATATAAATAGAATTTGAAAATTTCTCCTACTTGGACAATGTATATATACATAGAATTTGAGAATTTCTCCTATTTGGACAATGTATATATAGAATTTGAGAATTTCTCCTAGTTGGACGATGTATATATTTTTTAATTTTTTTTATTTATTACTTGTAAATTATTTAACATTATAAATGATAACAATATGCAGACTTATATATATATATAATTTTTTCGTTATTATTCTACTACTCCATAAGTTGAGCTCCAAGAGCTCGTGTTTATGGGAGGAGTATTTACCTTTAGCTCTAATGATTTTTTAAACAATAATCAAAAACTTTTGATATAAATATAAACATTATATTAACATAGGTACACAAATTATAAAAGTGTGTTTTTAAAGATAATTAAAATAATATATCTTTTTACAGATTAAGTAAGCGTGAGGAAATTAAGGGTACAATATATCAGGTAAACAAATTAGAAAAATTGTTTTGTAAAGACAATTAAATTAATATATATATTTTTTACAGATTGAGTAAGTGTAAGAAAATTAGGGGTACAATATATCATTATCCAATTTTAGGAACTTAATTAACTATTTGAATTGTTCATAATTCACAGTTTCGGTTACACCAATTTTATTTTTGGACAATAATATATTATTCCATCTCACACCTAAATACGAATAGTGGTGCTGAGCCGTGGTCGTTCTAAGCATAGGAATGGCTATTAAGCCATTAGTTTTAAATCTATTGCTTATGCTATCTGAGGGGTGAATTTTATAAATAAAATATTCTTTATAAATTTGATATAAGGCGATTCTCTTATACAATTCTGTGATAGATGGTACATTAAATTCCCGAAATATCTCTAAAGTAGGGGAGTCATATGGTTTCCTAAGGATGATTTTTATAGAAATATATAAATAGTATTTGAGAATTTCTCCTAGTTGGACAATGTATATATATATAAATAGAATTTGAGAATTTCTCCTAGTTGGACATATAAAACATTTTTCAAATGAATATAATAACCTGTACTGAATAAAATAAATAATTTAAAAAAATAGATTTCAGCATTTGAGAAAAACTTAGTCACAGAACTACTAATACGAGTATAAAAAGTACTAAAAATGTTAGATGAAATGCTTGAAAGTCTGAATCAAGAACTTATTTTTAAAAATGTTATGTTTACTGCAAAAAAATAGTTTTATAAATAACGAAATGTAACTGTGTACATAATAATTTAGATATATGTATGCTATATGAACTAACTCAACATACAATAAAAAGATTAAAAAATAAAGTAGTTAATAAAATTTATAACAATCTTTTAAGGTTTTTTATCTATTATTTAAATAAATAATAAAATAATTATAACTCCTCTCGAATTTTATACTGTAGTCATGAATGTAAACCAACGGAAAAGCCTTTTGGTGCTTATATTCCCCTCCTTTGTGTGCGGTTGTAAAAGTTGACTATGATTTGAGTAAACGGAAAAGATGAAAAATCGAATGAGCTTTGAATATATGTGAAAGGGGATTCTTGCTCCTTTCACTAAATATCTTGCAAGTACGAGCAGTACCACATCTATGGCGCGCACATAAGTACAACCAAACATACGTGCTGAGGATATATACTGCATTTTGAACATGCTATTTTATGAATTTAATTTGTTTTATTAATTAAATGGAGATGGTTTACATAGTTTCAGTGAGCACTTAGGCCATAGGCCCATTGTGCTATCTCCCATTTTACTTCATTTATTTAACAGTCACTCGGTACCTTTTATAAAGTTGACGAAGGTTGTCATTGGATATTCGGTCGTCGCCTGGTTCCACGATGTCTCTTCTCAGAATGCTGAACCTTGTTCTCATCAAGGCGGGATATTAGCACCATAGGTGAATTAGAGTCTCTTCTTCTTATTCTTCACAACAGCCGCACGTATCTCCTTATGTAGAAGAGTCTCATTAGTAGTCCGACAAGTTTCCTCAGTTAGTTTCTGTCCATATTGAATATTTGCCCGGTTCGTCTAACTCTAGGGGATGGTCCGTTTATGAGTATGAGTACTTTGGATTGTATCATTTCGATTAAGTACGCGTTAAGTTGGCATAGATAAAGCGTTCCCTTACAATGATATACAAAAAAGTTTAAAAAAAATTTACCTATAATATAATTATTCCTTAGGCTTAGAAAAAAGGGCACATTTTTTACAACCGCCCCTGCTGATTAAATTTAATGTCTTCATTACGTGAACAAAAAACACAGGAAATTATATGTAGACGTCCAAAAGTCTGGGCATTATTTTCTTGAATGTCATAAATGCTTTATTTTATGCACGGAGAAAAATGATTATGGCTGATTTATCAAAATCCTATTAAAAACATGATGGCAAACCATTATTAGTCCATTCAGAATATATCGGAACACGTGTTTATGCAGCTCCGCTGTTCCTGAGTACTTATTGAGTCTAAAAATATGAAATAAACTGTGAAATCTAGGTGAATTCACTGGCTATAAACCGCAGTAATCATTTTATATTGTTTCTTTACTAATATTTTGAGGAATGATGTTAATTGTACCGAATGGCTGAATTGATTGCGCAACACGAAGCGCTCCAGTGGATAATGACGAAATGCGACATATTAAAATTTTTAAGAACATTTATTTCGCCATCCTCACAACCCTTGTGTTTTACTGGTAATTTGTTAGGAAATCTGCCAAAAACGCATTTGAATGGAGTCCTTAAACGATTTACCATTCAAATTTGATGAAATTCTTGGACTCTTAAATATCTTCATTATACCTTATTGGATAATATTAATAAAGAGACCCTTTTTCCTGTTTTAGCAAGTCATTAGGGTAATTCTCTGTCTTCTTCCATAATGATCACGCCTCCCCCCTTCCTCCTAAACAATAACTTATCAATTGGTTAAAATTAAATTAAAAAGGTACCCACTTGACGCTGCGGCGCGGACCGTTAAGATATTTCCTTCCTCACAATTAGGTGTATTTATCTCTAACTTTATTTTATGGACGTTGAGACGTTACCGCCAAATTAATTCATTCCTGGTCAGCGCCACTCAAACTTTCGGTTCGTATAAAACAATACAATTTCGATTATGATATGATGTGAGTGACATTCAAAATATCAATTTTTTAAATCAGAAATTCAAATTTTATAATCAAAAATTCAATAAAATAAATCAAAAATTCAATTTTTTTAAATCAAAAATTCAATTTTTATAATCATAATTTAATTTTTTAAATCAAAAATTCATATCTAATATTTTATATTTTTAGTACATAAAATGAATGCCGTCGTTCTAACGCGAGATAGTGGTATAAAAATGGTCAGCATAGTTGCCTTCCAAACAATAGATCGGGGTTCAATTTTCAGACTTAGCATTTTTATATTTTTTTGTGATTTTTCATGGTTACGCGCTGTTTTAAAAATAAACACACCGTTAGTTGACAGTACATCTCGAAAGTTTTCGAATTAAATTTATTTTATCTTTCAAACTAACCATATTTCCACGAAGGTAATAAAAGGTAGGTATAGAGAATGGACTGCCAAGTCTGTTTTGGAACACACTGCTTGCTTTATTCACATAGTACATCGTCTCATGCACACCTTTTTTTTAAATCGTTTAAACTGAATCATTAAAAAAACTTCTGAAGATCTTTCCGTCTGAAGCATAGAATAAAGAAGATTTATTATACACTAGCGGACCCGATAATTCTTTGCTATTGCGAATGTCATCCTCGGGCGACTCCGACTTCTTCCACCATTCACTGCTAAAAAAAACTACATTACATCGACTTTAATTCGAATCCGTATTTCATTCCTGTGCAGAGATATTGCGTCAAGTATCCCTCGGGTGTCCTCGACTTCTTCTACCATTCAAAAAACTTTGTAATCACTCTTGGCGAAAGA
Organism: Hesperophylax magnus; assembly: GCA_026573805.1. NCBI lineage: Eukaryota > Metazoa > Arthropoda > Insecta > Trichoptera > Limnephilidae > Hesperophylax > Hesperophylax magnus. The sequence continues at coordinate 24,215,379 of JAIUSX010000072.1, forward strand.
AGCTTTGTAATTTTCAGCGTAATCGGTCCAGTAGTTTTTGAGTCTATGGGGCACAAATATATGAACTTTTCTACTTATATATTAGATGTGTATTATAACTTCAGCGCAGAGGTGTAAAGTCTATTCCAGATGAACGGACTAGTAGCATTAAATTAATTTTTATAATAAAATACAACTATGCAGATTGTAAAAATTACACAGTTTGAGCCTTACTGTGAACGTGATTTTAATTCTATGCAACTGATAAACATCCATTAATATAGGGTAAAAGTTTTTTTTTATCATTTATGCAAACTTTAAAACATTTTTATTAGTTAGAGGTTTATGTAAAACATTGTTTTATCGTAGTTATGAGCGCTGAATCATGAATCATCATTCTAACAAATTGGACTTTGCGAAAGGTGTTTCTCAAAATTCTTTAACGCATTTCTTCCCTCACGCAAAGGATCTGGCATGTTGAACGGGTGAACGAAGTAATGTGTGAGGAAGAAATATGGTAAAGAAAGTCGGTGACCTTCCAAAAAAAGTGGCACGGTGATGTTCATTCAATCAAAATGAGGAGGTGCTGTGTTATCAGGAAACCACTGTTTTGTTGCGTTCGAGTTTATCGCAGAGAAATTGCATGATACACGGAGAAAACTTACTGATATAAAATTCTGTTAATTTATTAAAAATCTAGTCAAATTTTTCGTTTCCTATTTAAAACAAGACTGCAGGCTTTTAACAATTTAATCGACATATTTCCTAACAGTTTTATGAGGAAGGCGGAACACGTGCTCATATAAATACAGATATTGTCGCATTCCATCGTGATATTTATTAGGAAAGAACACGTGCTTCGATATATTCTGAATGACTAACTTTTCATGAGGAAATTTGTATGCATTTTTAACAGGATCATTTTTCTCCGTGTAGTTTTTGATAAATACGTTTGTTAATAATCAATTTGTACCACAATAATCATTTGTGTATTGTTGTGCTGCAGTCATTTATTATTATATTTTAATTTATTCAGTCAACATTTGGGAGTCTCTGTCGTACATTGAGTATAACCTTTCTTAATACAATTTCGACCTAATTATGGATGGTGAAAATTCTAAACGGAAAAGTTTACCAAGCGCAGGTACTGAATATTAAATCGTAAATTCATTACGCTCAAACAAGATTCTAAAGTCGTCGTTTTGTGTTTAAAATGTTCCTTCCTTTGTAGGGAATATTTAACATTTTCAGTGCATCTTTCTTTACTTTAATAAATAGTTACATTCTAAATGAATAGCTTTAAACTGTTTTCTGCGATTTTATTTCACTTGGTAAACAAGTTCCTGGTTAATATAATAACCCTTTCGCAAAGCAACGAGGTTTACCTACTTATTATTATTACTTAGTGTCTGTTGACTTCTATGTACATAGTGTTTACTTTCAATCCTACTTATGACAGCTGGAAACTCAATTAAGTAATATCCATCATTCTTCATAGTAACGATTTTTAAAAACTTGTAGCGGCCAACTAATGGAATAATTCGCAGTGCAACCTAGAACGTTCGATACCATCAGTATGTACAACTCGCATCGCACCTTGAATCTAGACTCGCGTCGAAGGCGCACCGATCTTCCTACGACTGCTGGAACCTTCCCGGCTTCACAAGACGTACGTGGAGACTGTACTTGGAGGAGATGCTCAATGCCACGAATCACAGCTTAATACAATAATATGACACGGTTAATTGGGCACCGCGACGTCACTTTCATTTGTCTCTACCTACCGACACCCACAACTCAAACCCGAATAAAAAACACTAAAGATGGGTTGTTTCAGCGAATTTGAACAATTCGTCAAATTTCAAAGTTAATTTCCAAGTTCTGTGAACGTCCTATGAATTTCTGTTACTATATCAATATTGGCCAGTTTCATTACAGAATTGAAATAATAATGGGTTTTACAGAATTTTAACAATTCATCAAGTATAAAAGTTGATTTTCAAGTTTTGTGATGGTTCTAATCAAGTTCTGTTATGATGACAGTTTTTTTAAACAACTGGACAGTTATAATATAATAACAGAATATGAATAGAACCTTCACAGAACTTGCAAATCAACTTTTAAACTTGATGAATTGTTCATTTTTTTTTAAACAACCCATCCTTAGTTACTGAACTTCAGCGAGAATTGATCTCGCGACCCGCTAATTCAAAGCAGGTGGTCGTACCCTTAAGCATAAAGTAATATAAACTAACTATCGTTTTCAGGTAGGTCGGGAGGACGGACCGACAAATAACTCTTTGCTTCATTCATATTCATACATCGTCTTATACACACCCTTCGGTTATTCTAACTCTTGAAAAAATCCGACTTAAATATTTGGTTCACTTAATTACTCCATGTCTTCCTGGGGGGACCTCGGTTTCTACCATTCTCATCGCCTCTAATATTCTTCTTACTTGCACTTTTTTCTTCGTTTATTCACTCAATGCGTCCAAACCGTATAAGCGTCCCTTTCTTAATCTAACTCATTACACTTACATCAGTTTTGCGTGCTGTGCAAAACTCCACATTTTACGCACGGTCGTACGTATGGTTTTACTAGATATATGCTTCAGGAATCTCATTTCTTAGTAATATTAACTAAAGCCGACAAAATTCAATTCAAAACTCAACGAAATTCCATCCAGATATAAACATCATCTCCATCATCATCTTTGAAGTTTTGAAATAAATATCCATGATAAAATATGCATTTTGTTTGTTTTACATGTTTTGACTTAAATCTCCGATGAAATGGTAGAAATGACCTTTCCGTTCCAAAAAACAACAGAGCGGCTTATGAAAAGATATTCTCATATCTCGGTCCTAAAATATATGTATAATAAAATCCCTTCTCAGCTGAATCTGTGTGAATTGTCATCCTTCGGTAGGATGACAAAATGGTTGTTGGATCTAGGCAGGACTGATCCCGAAATGTTACTAAAAATGTAATGTGATAATTATTTATCACGAACGCCTTTTATTTTATCTATTCTTAAATCCTGTGTTCGTCTAGGATAACTTGAAACCTGTAAATTTGACTGTCCAAAAACGGCAATTCTTCCTAGTTGGACAGTCAAAAACATAAAATTTAACCAAAATTATATTTAAAAAATTCGGGTAGCATAATAATAAAGTAGAATCCAAAATATTGTGTACAAAATATTTTTTTCTCGCATTATTCTTCACATTGAACATTTTCTTCTTTGGTTAATGCTCTGATCAGATCAGTTTCAGATCGATGTAATCTCAGCAGCTTTCTTCTGTGGCGGTCAAAAGCCTTCCTCACACTTTCCTGTGGGTGGCTATACTATTCATGTATAGGGAGAACTCGGCTCCCGCTGGGCGTAATATCTGACCATCTGGCCGTGACAATATTTCAGCGTCGCAACGCCTCGGTTGCCACGCCTCACTGTATTTGTCAATAGTGACAACTACATAAGAGACGCTGTTACTTGATCTACGCAGTAAAAGAAATGCAAATAAAAAAATTCGAAAAGATATGAAATAAAACGAGTAAGATTAAATTCTAATACTTGAATCTTCTGTTCGATAGTTGAATCGAAATAAAATACAAAGGGAACAATTTTGATCAAACAGACTTTTACGCCAAATTGATGCCAAAATTGGTAGAATTTATTCTCTTTTTGTGGGTTGAGTATCATCAGTATAACTTTCACTTTCAAAACTAACTCTGCTGAATAACACGTTAGTGACCAACTCAAGATTTTGTTTCAATTTCGGCCAATAAACGAGATTCGGCCGTAGTTTCGGTTTCGCCAAAGAAACCGAAACCGAAACTGCGGCCTGTTTTAAAAGAACCTGTTAGATAAAAGTTGTCTTAAAATTCAAAGTTTGTGATTTTCAAATAATATTTAATGTTGTCAAAGTTAAATGTTTAAATAAAAATTAGTTTACCTGGCTAGATTCTAACAAAAAGAGTTGACTGATTATTTTACTATAGTAAGTAGTTAAATCTTTTGAATTGTTATTATTTCTTTAAAGTTAAAATAGGTACATGGAATAACTGTAACACAACAGCTAACCAAAAGTAAACGTATTTTATTTTTGAACTGACGTATTTTACTTCCTTGGACATTAGTTACATAAATAAGTTGCCGAAACTAGAACGGGAGCTGAAATTCGGTTTCGGTTTTAGTTTCAGCTGAAAATCTAGTTTCAATCATAATACGGACTACCATAATAAGTGAGGAAAGGCTACTTTAATTTCTATTGTTTTATATCTTGTTTATATCCTGTATACTTATCTATGTAAAACAATTTTTTTTTCAAATATTAAATAAAAAATAAAAAATAAAAAAATTAAAAAAAAAAAAAAATTTAAAAAAATTAAAATTAAAAATTAAAAATAAAATAATACGGATATGTGTCCAGTGTGGTAGTCGAAAAGCATGTAAAAAACTGTATTCAAATACAGTTATACCAATGCACGTGTACCACGTTTTTAATTCAAAACTTTCCATCAATCTTCCCCTGAATTATTAATCGTAAAAACTTTCGTTCTTAATAATATTTTATTTTTTTGATTAATTTGTGTTATTTAAAAATCTATTAATTTAAAAACTGAAAGATATTTGCTGCACTTTGCAAAATGTAAGATAATTTCTGATGTAAGTCCACCATTCAGAATTGAATCGTTGCATCAAATGGCTTTAGCAATCTCCCTGCTCTCACCACCATCTTCAGTCTCACAACATACTCCAATTGGGGATGCCATAGTCTCACTGGCCAGACGGTTGGGAGCAGTTGGAACTCTTCTGCGATATTCACATAAAAAAAGTTTAATATTGTTTTGAAAATGTAATCCAAAAGATACTAAAAAATAATTTGTCAGTTGAGTCAAGGCAAACCTTTTGAATCTGTCTCATGCTAACGGGTTTTTGCGTTTCTCAGATTGATTTCTTATGCTACGTATACATCCGCGAGCCGAATTGCCGAACTGAACTTCAACTTATGTGAAAGAAACGAAGCAACCGCAAATGCCGCTTGCAGTTGCTACGTTCCTTTCCCGTAATTCGTGGTATGGTTCACGTTTCTGTTCGCAAATATATACGTAACCTTAGAAGTAATTTTATATTGGAAACTTCCTTCGTCTTCACTCTGTTCCATCAATTTTCTAGCAGGATTGAATATGCATGTGCGTACATATGATGGTAAAAAAGAAGAAGACCAAAAATGAGGTAATTTTTTTCCCAGATTGAACTCTGATTAATCTGTTAGAACGTATCTCGCATATAAGTCTTCTATGATCCTTTCTAAGCCATCTTTGCCTTTCCCGGCGCCCCCCTCCCCACACATCCGCTTACACTACGGCCTCACTTCCTCTCCGGCGAGGAAGCATTTCCGTATCCAGAAATCTTTTATCCGGAAAGAACCCCTTCTCTAGTTCGGCTGCCAGCAATGGAGTCACTGGTGCTCTGAGCCCCAAGCCAGCCGAAAGGGACGAATACTTGTTTGTATAGGCGGGATCTGATGTGGTGATTTTAGGTTGATTCTTTGTAGGACTTTCCCGTCTGAAGAAAAGAGTCTCTTTTTCGTCAAGGAAAATCTGAGGTACGAAGACTTGAATGACTTCGAAATGGTTTTAAAGCGAGTTTATTTAAAGCATATTTTCGACTTACATTTGACTTAAGTTGCTGCCTTAAGATATTATAAGCTACTTAAGTTTTGTTAATAGCATTTTTTTACTACGTTTGTAGAATAAACTGATTTGAACACAATCTCGTTAAGGCGATGCCATACGTAGTAATGCAAAATCATGGGTTTTTGGTTTGAAAATTTGGTCGCCTAGAAATGTTTTAGATGCTTTAATTAAATACTGCGAGTAGAATACATCTTGGCCTTTGAAACAATTGAGTATTTTTTAGATAAGTCTTTTTATAAGCCCAGAAAAAAATAATGTATAAGGCCTATGAAAACTGTTTTAAAGTTCAAAATCTACTACTTACGAATCCATTTTCGGTTATGATTTTATTGTATAATGTGGCAAATTAAGTTATTTATAAAATGATCGAAAAAAATTAAATATTTATGCCTGAACAACCACAAAATAAAATAAAAGGCACTTTTTAGCCATGTTTTTTTCTTGCATAAATCAAAACAGGCGAATAGTGTTAAGCGGGAATTTAAACCTTATCGCCATCTACGTAAGGGTTGTTATTGATAGCGGATCAATTTAAAATATTACACAACGTAGTGCATCGCCTTAATCGAAAATACTTATTTCAGTTGTCTCTGTATCATGTGTAACTCTGGTTATCTACAATTTGCTCTGAATTTAAGCGTGATTTTCAAATTTGGAACTGATTTTGTGAAGAATTCAGACGAACCGATAAAGTAACTACCTTTTACTTTACATTTTTAAAATTGGAACTGATTTGTCAATAATTAATACCATCCTGTGATTTATCACGGGTCTGCGCTAGTCTATCTATCAATATATATAATATTTGTTTGTTTGTCCCCTAAATACTCGACTACTGGACCGATCTCGCTGAAAATTTCAAAGTTTGTTCTTATCATTACCAAGAGTGCTTAGAGAGTAGTTTGAATGGTAAAGGATGCCCAGGGAAGACTTCGCATTATCTTTGCACTGGAGTCGAATAAAAATCCACCAAATAGCCGGTTCAGATTGCTGTTTAACTAGGCTATTTGCAGGCAATAAAGATGAGTACATTCATGTCATAAACTTGATTACGTTGCGTCCGACAGTCGTTAATCTAGGATCATATGCATTGTCAAGCGCATCATATGCACTGTCCCATTTCAAGTACCTACCTGCCCTCAAATGTATGGCATTCATAATTATCCCAATATTCGGAACTCCAGAAGCATATTTAATCATATTAACCTAACAAAATAATGACCATTTCTGAATTACGATTAAGGACAACCTAATTAAGCGTTATATTTAATCGGATATACCATTTATTTATTTTATCATCAAACTGCTACTGATTTCGGTAATGAGACCGTCTGAAGAGATTGTAACTCTGGTTCAATAATCTCGCATTTTTTTGATTTTACGTGTCATTTTCAAAATTGGAACTGATTTTGTCAAGAATTGAAACAACCGATAAAGCACCTACCTATAATGTTATGTTATTAAAACAAAAAAATATTTCACTTGTTTTTTTTAATTGGAACTGATGTCAACAATTTAGACAAGTGATAAATTTCCTTCCTGTATTTGATATTTTTTATTCCATATTTCTTGTATTGTTTCATAGTGCTTTTACACAAATGAAGTATTGAGTTCCGTTAGTCTAAATTCAAACTTTAAGGCGCACGGTTTATACCCGCACGTCGGAGCGTCCCAACATTTGAAATGTTGTAATTTCTTAAAGTTTATTTAATTTAATATATATCGTCTTGTATTCAGATTCTTCAATAGTGACTAGATGCTGACCCTATACAAATCTCAAGTACGCCCAACTATTTGAACTTGGGAGCCACCTCTGGGCTGGAGCCCACAATACTTGATAAGTCTACTTGATTATGTGCTAAGGAGGGCGGTCCGGTTGATTGATAATCCGTTGTTAACAGATCATTACCATCTATAATGCACATAAACAAGGTATTTCAACTGAGCTCGAAGGAGCTAGCAGCATTGATCTCGTGCACGTGCGTGAATCTCGACGTACACGAACGGAACATCCGTTCACGGTTGATGTTAGAATCATAAGAACAAGCTGCTTCTTTGACTCGTTTTTGTGTAAGACGGCTCGTTTGTGGAATGAGCTACCGGCATCTGTTTTTCCTCCTTCATTTAATCTGGGGCACTTCAAAACCTGCATTAATAAATCTCTTTCTACAGCCCCTACCTTAACCCGCCTTACAAGGCTGCCCAACCGGGTGGCGACACACATTTGCCTTTACACCGCACAGACAGGAGCGCTCTTGTGAATTATCACTTTAAAAAAAAAATATATATGTATATCCTTTTCAAGGGTCTACGCTTTTTCCACTTTCAAGAAAGCGTTATTTCCTATCGCATTAACTAATATAATATCCCGTGATGTTTCACGCAGATAAGAGCTATGCTTAGATAAGCTAGTTTCAATAATTATTATTGAGAATAAATTTGGGCTTACTGTCAAGTGACAGTTTCAAGTGAGTTTTCCGCGTCCTGTGAAAGTTATAAACGTAGTTAAGTACTACGTGGACAAAGTAGAGCATTTGGTTTTAAAGAATAAATGGGTGACTGTAAAGCAAATGAATAGATAAAGCAAAACGAGTAATGAATTGAATATATTTATAGTGGAATTAGATATAGCTATTATATTTTAGTTGCAATTAGGTTGTATTTGAAAGATCACCCTTTTTAATGAAAAAGGCATGACGGACTTCTTTGTCGAAGAGTAGGGCTTGTGACCATGAATCCGGAAGTCACGGGTTCAAATCCCAACGTTTGTAAATTAATTTTATTAATTTATATTGCTTCACAATTAATTCATTTAAAATAATAATCACCATATTTGCAGCTTTTTCCAGAGTGGTAGATACTTTCTATATCGCCCTGGTGAAAAACCACCGTTCCAAATTTAAATGCTGTTTGAAATGCTTTAGCCGTCTTTGGTGACCAGATCACAATAGCCGCCCACCACTTTCAGTCTCACAAACCCCAATAGGGGATGCCATAGTCTCACTGGCTCCAGACGGTTGGGAGCAGTTGAAGCTTTACTACGATATTCATATTAAAAATTTAGTTTTAAATCAAATTGATAAAATAATAATGATTGGAGGTTCTTGTAAAATCAATCCATCGATTTTAAACTCGAAGCTTCAAAACCTGGAAAGTATGAAAAGATTTTCACCCTAATATCTTAAATTCTTGATCCAATCTGCTTCAAGTGTTTATTAATTTCCCCATCCCCTCTGCCCCACAGCATCCTACTATCATCCCCAATCCCCCCCCCCACAACACTAACCCAACCCCCCCCCTGAACCCCACAAACCCTTCTGTTCTCTTTATAATCCATTTTTGCTTCATTTGTGCTGCATCACTTAAAAGCTTTTTGAGAAACTTTGAAAGAAACAAAAAACCTGCTGTTTCCTCATAACCAACAAACAGAAAAGTATCATTAGCTTTACTCGCATGTACTGTTTATTACTACTATCACTTCATTTACTAACCACCGCCTGCTACAAACTAATGAAAGCTGTGGCTTGACGCTTAAATCGTATTACATTCGGAAGGCCTTTATCTATCAATGAATTGAGGATAGACGATAAAAAATAATGACAATGTTATACCAAGTATAAGCTTTCGAAATCACTACAGTAACGTTCCAACGTATCCAAATCAAGTATTTGAACTGTGTCCAAAATCTTCACATAATCCTGCATTATAGCAACTTGAGCAACTTCCAATAATTCGTGTTCAGCAATTTTATTCGTAAGTGTAAGATTAATTATTTGTAGACATCTTTGCACTTGCACTTTTAGCATTTACACGAAAATCAGCAAAACTTAAAAATGGATCTTCGGTCGAAAAAACACTTGTGGGTTTATCTCGCTCTGACCTTAATTTAAAGTTAAAAAAACTTGTTTCCTCATAGAAGCAACTTTTTTCAACGAAACAATATTCCTAGCCTGTAAAGCAGCACACAATTCTTATTTATGGTATTAATTTTCTTTATGGTGGTACTCATTCAAGATTTTTAAATTACTAAATTCAAAAAAATTACGAAATTCAACATACAATTTATGCGCATTCAATGCTTTTTGTCAGTTGAAACCACACCATTGAAATATACCGAAACAAGATGATACCACATGACAAAACTGTCGAAACTGATATTCAGTTAATGCAATGCATTAATGAACAGGCATAATATTAATAATAAACAATGGCAAACACGCAACAATAAAATCATTAAATACTGAATCCTGTAGAATACCGCGTATTCATCAAACAAGGTCAAATCACAATAACATAAAAAATATTCCAGGTAATAAAACCACATTCGGACAAAGAAATTATATTTATTTTGCGACGAAACTCCACAACATCATTCCCCCTGATATAATGAAAATTTGAATGATTACAAATCCAGAGTTAAAATCTGGCTGAAAGAGATTAATGAAAAAACTCTGAAAAAACTTTAAAAAAAAAACATAGAACACTAATAAAACAGAAATGAATAACTTTAGTTCGCCTTAGCACAGGTCACCATAGTGAGGAGGACTAAGAAATAAAAATTACCATACATTTAGTTAATATCATATTTTGTATGTACAATGTTTAAATAGTCGCTTTAATAAAAAATAAATTAAAATTAAAAAAATCATGCGTCAATAACAAAAATACTTCAATATAATCCAGAAGTTGCAATGCACATTTACAAGTAAATTCTTACCCAACCACGATGAGCTTCCAAAATTTTATATTAAGTATAAGCTAAGCACGTTGGGTACTTTTTTTTTTTTTTATAGTGAATACCTCACAAGAGTCCCAACTGCTCCCGTCTGGAGCCAGTGAGACTATGGTATCCCCAATTGGGGGATGTTGTGAGGCTGAAGGTAAGTGGGGAAGGGAAAGAGGAAGGTGGGGAAGTACTTGGCTATTCAGATCTAGTCACTAAACACGGCTAAAGCCATTTGGAGCAACGTTTTAATTCTGAATGGTGGTCTTACACCAGGGCGATATTGGTAGTATCTTCCACTCTGGAACGTGCCGCAAATATACTATATATTATTTTAATTAATTAATTGTGAAATAACACAAATTAATCAAATAAAATTTATTTGCGCACGCCGGGTTCGAACCCGCGACCTTCGGAATGGCAGTCCAATGCGTTACCACTGGACTATGCCGGCCGTCATGAAATGTTAGTATAACTATAGTGGATTTTTTTAAAAATAAACAATAAATCTTTTAGCAATCTTACCTTAGGTTGTGTACCTGAGATTAGGTAAATTCTGTAAATGGTACTGCAACTTGGGATCATATTAAAACACGAATTTTGCAATAAGCCAACATATGTACATACACTTTTCACAATATATATTACAACATACGACCTATCCTGTATCATGACTTAATTCACTTCACCAATCAGCAAACGGGATAAACACTTCTGGCTCATTCTTGAATGACACATCTGGTGGTAAAAAGTTCATTATTCCAGCGTTTGTTGAATGATCTTGGCGATCCTTGTTCCAAGATCAAAGGCAGTGAATTGCCTTCGTTCAGGCCAGAACTTCTTAACATATATTTCTGCATGTACATAGCAGCATGGACATTGATAGAATCAGTGTTGGAAAAGGACATAAAAATACGACTTTTATTCGTATGGTTGGTTATTATCATCATTCTGGATATAAAGTTATTCCGCCGGGCTAAAATATATTCAGATTCCTTCGGATTAGCGTCGTTCTACTTTAAAAAAAATTACATGTCGTTTGATCTTCGGTCGTCAAGAACACTCCAGGAAGAGCTCCTGTTTCATCTGGTGACTTGATAAAGAATGATCTTTTCTTTCAAAATATCATAGACAAATATCGGGATACCGGGATCAGTGCATAAAAGCATCAAAGGCAAATTAATGACTGTGAAAGTAGGACCCTTTATGGTTGCACATTTTATATGTAACAACATGCTCCTAAACAAAATAACTCTTTTTTTTACATTGAGTTTTCACATAACAAGTAATGATGTAGGCAATAGAAGAAGATAATGACAACACATATTTTTTTAACGATTTAATATAAATTTTTAAAAATTTAAACATGATGATATCTTTAAAACTTTTTCTATTTTACATGGTTCGTAACGGTTCCTAAAGGGCGATTTACACAGTGCTTTTTTCATACCCCGTATTGAAACTATATCAGGACCCATATGAAAAATCGATGATTAACATCTAGAAGTGCTTTTCTTACAAATAATTAAATGGAAACAAATATTCCACTTAGTCCAATAGCCCAACGCTTCTTCTCACTTACATGGATCTTCATCCCATTTGAATTTCGTAAACACAGTTTTGTTGAGCGGTCAGTAGCTGAGTTGGCATAACGTTTGGGTTATGCCTAGGCGTCGTGAATTCAATTCTTCGGCTGGCTAAGTCCTCCATCGTGACACAAGCAATATTTTTCGCTTACTGTGGTGATAGTAGGAGACTTTCAAAGTATTATCAGGTTATTCGTAGCCCGGGAATGTTCTATTTCTGTATAGTGTATATGTATATACATAGGAAATTTAAGCCTCGATTAGGCAAATATTTGGTTCACGAAACACCCACACAGGGAACTTCTTACGTTATTCGTTTATGTTTTACATTTACACGTTAATTATTTTCGTACTATATTACTTTTACTTATTTCAAACAGTTCGTTGTCATTAGAGAAAAATAATATTTTGGAATGTTACAAAAATTCAAAAAATGGCAACACCTTGAACTAAACCATAGATGACATGAAAGCATCTGTCAATTGCTTTTTGCCCATTTTTGCCATTGCCGTCAACAAATCATTAAAAATAAACGCGAATTTCACAACATCGAACAGTAATGGACATACTTATCAATAATAAACACACCTATGGTATTTTTATCAATGTTTCAGTGAAAAACGGAATAAACATGCAACATTTATATATATATATATATATATATATATATACATATTTCAAAGTAATATAATGATGAGATTCCCGAGATTTCTCTACGGCTATTACCCTTGGCTCTATCCTACCAACTTCTTTTGGGTACGCTCAGAATGAACCATATACGGGTCACGGGTCAGGAGGGATGTACACATATCTTCAGACTGATTCGTGGACGCTTTGAAAACTCGTTTAAAAAGAAGAGCTTTTCTATGTTCTCAATGGTTATCCCCGTCACCAACAGCATAGACTGTTCCATCTCCCAGACTGCAGAATTAACTTGCCAATGGTCATGCCGGTGGGGAGAGCAATCTTGCCGTTGAACAGAATCAATTCGGATATCGACATTTTAAGCATCTATGGAGCTGCCTTTAAAAGGCATACCCTGTTATTACTAGTACAGTTGATATTTCCACTATTTTAAAATATCTTTAAATACTTTTTTCATCAAGAATCTAGACGAAAAGACGACACACAAGTAAAAGGTATTTTTTGGAATACCTTAGTGAGTAAAAACTGAAATTGTAATAATTATTCATTGAAGACAATATTAGCGACTCTCAAACGAAAATTTGAAAAAAAAAATTAGAAAAAAAACGGTTTAATCTGGCAATTGAACCCGGTTAGTCAGCCTTGCCGGAGCTTTGCTCTACCGCTGAGCTAATCCAGACATAGGATCATACTTCGACTAATAACTACCACCATCATCTTTTCATCATTTTCTGAACGCAATTTTTCATTAGCCCCTATCGTTATGATTGCAAAATTATTCCCGAATTATATGCAATCTAGATAGTTTTTTGGATAAATATATCCATTTTTATTTTAATGTGCGACATCTATTGACTTCTTTACAAGGCTAGGATGAATATATATATATTTTTTTAACTGAATCATTTTCTTTTGAGAGTCGCTAATATTTTCTTCAATGATTAAAAACAGAAACATAACCCATCGTGTATAACACTCATTAAGTACCTCATGTATTTTTGAATTTCATAAATACACTAACATTTTGTACCACTTAACTAATACCATATAAATTATGTATAAGTTGGCTTTTATAATAATAATATGGATATACTGTGCTTATAGATATTACTTGTACGGAGGCAGATTATCTTTTCTTCCATGTAATTTCAATTCACACTAGGAAGCTTATTGGCGTATATCGCCTTATAAAATCTACTCCCGTGAATTGAATTCATATAAAAGCACGTAAATCAAATCAAATAATATGCATGCTCTCAGTGCGGATGTGGATTGGAGGAGAGTGTGTATTGTGGTTGGTTGGTATACAAAATAGGTTCCGTATTTCATTTGATGTTTACGGCTCCGACATATTGGATCTCTTCATGATTAAATCAAGACGTATAAATTAACAACAGGCATTTCTGACTATTTCGACTGAAAGTTTATAGAGCGTATAGTTATTGGATAATTTCTATGGCTCTCTTTGTGTGATGTATCACCAACCCAACTTTAGCAAAAATAACTGAGATACAGACCTTATTTAATCGATTAGTTGGTACTTTATTTGATATTGAAGGGAATGGCTTCTACGAATTTTGCCATTAGAAATTTAGCATACGTATTATTTAAATATTTTTCAATGAATCCTAAAAAATGAAAACATCAAAAACTAAATATCATGTATCATCTATTGAGAATCATTGTAAATTAAGACTTCGTTTTTTGTATTTCTTTGGAGTACAAATTAAACTAGATTAAAATTAATAAAATATATAATTGTAAAAAGCATTCACTTTGTGGCTCATCATAATTTACAATAAAAACACATTTATTTGTTTTTGACCACTATAGTTTTATTTTCACTCTACCGGTTTCGGAAGAACCCTTCCTTCGTCAGGAGAATATTAAAACATTTTTGTATATATATGTCAATTTTTGTGTAGTAGATCAGTTTTTAATATTCTCCTGACGAAGGAAGGGTTCTTCCGAAACCGGTAGAGTGAAAATAAAACTATAGTGGTCAAAAACAAATTTATGTGTTTTTATTGTAAAATAAAATATATGTTTATATTGTATATATGTTTTACATTCACTACTTGATCACTCCTTAGTGTGATTTCAACATGTTCGTTTTGATTAAAAACCAATTTATTTGTATGCCCTGCGGGTCTTGCAGAATGAAATCGATTACTTAACAATATCTGATAGATACCGATGAATTTATTCCGATTTTCCGAGCACGGTCCCGCTGTTGATACCCAGACCGATGTTGATAACATAATAAATTAGAATTTGGCACACGCTGGTAACACTAAACGTCAGACGGCTACGTAAAAGAAAAAAATAGGGTCGAAGCTAACAACTTTTGTTTCTCGAAGTTGGAACGGAATCATTTGATCACATAGATTTGAAGAATTAATTTGATCTATTGATCGTGTATACGATTTTTTAAGAGCTTAGTTAGTTTCTATCCATTAATAAGCCAGTTATTTTGCACAACGTACGACATTTTCAAAAAGATGCATAGATAGCTTATCCAACACCTTAAGTACACAAAAGTAGCGACTTTTTTCTACCGACTGTTTGAATCATATTCTGACCGTGCTTGCAAAGATTTTTAACTGACCTTAGACCTAAGACTAATAATGAAAATGAAAGACATAGGAATTCGTGATAATGAATTGCAGTGGTTTATTGATTACTTAAAAAATAGAAAACAAAAAACCAAAATTGGAGATACTATCTCTGAAGAACAAGAAATCAACATTTGAGTTCCTCAAGGATCTGTTTTGGGACCGCTCCTATTTATTTTATATATTAATGATATAGTGAAGTGCTTAAAAAACTGTTCCATCAAACTGTTTGTAGATGACACACTTTTATATATTATAGCAAATAATATTGAAGATGCGCTGTCAAAAATACAAAATGAACTTAATGAATTATCTAAGTGGTTAAACATAAATAAATTGAAATTAAATGTAACTAAAAGTAAATTCATGGTATTAGGGGAAAAACTAAACGTACATACTGTCCTAAATATAGACAATTAAAATAATACAAGATAATAACTTTGAAATTTTAAATAAAAAAATTGCGAAAAAGGTTAATTTCTTAAGTAGGATAAAAGGAAAATTGGACATTAAAACAAGGATATTGGTCTACAATACCACTGTAGCATCCCATCTGAATTATTGTACAAGTGTAATATTTCTAAGTAACAAAACCCAAATTAAGAGAATGGAAGTAATCCAGAACAGAGGCATGAGGTCAATACTGTGTTGTAGTAGGTACACAAGAATAAAAACCATGCAACGTCAACTCAATCTTTTAAGTGTGTGGCAACGATTAGTTTATAATACCTTAGTGTTTATTTATAAGCTAAAAAATAAAATGTTACCTGACTATATGTCAAAGCATGTTAGAATTAATAGTACAGTTCATTTATATCCTACGAGAAACTGCAACGATTTTAGGCTTCCTAAAACACATTTATCGGGAACACAAAACAATATTTATTATAAAGGTTTTAAAATGTTCAATGAACTCCCGGTAATTGTTAAGGAAGCTAAAAGTCTTGCAGTTTTTCGTGGATTATGTCTCAATGTTGTGAAATCTAAATTTTAGTATGTAAGTAGTAAATAATATTGTAGTAGTCATAGAAAATAATGTATTAGGTATAAGATGTAAAATTTTATAACTAAATAAAATATACATTTAAAAAAAAAAAGATGATGGATTACATCAATATCGTATTGATATAGGGCGTTATCGATCGTCCGTGCCAGACCTCCTGAGAATATCACGATTTGACTTTTATAGTGAATAAATCAAAACATATGTGAAATGATGTTAAAATTCACAAATAACCAATATTCTTACCCGCCCTGAAATACTAGCAATAGGTTTATTGAGTATTCAAAATAGTCAAGTACTTCCCAGACCCATCTACTTCTCGCTTCTCAATCTCCATTATTTATGTAATACACAATACATTATCATTACAATTGGATATAAATATATACATACATATTCAACTGATTGTTCATCCAAGATTGAACCTAATTCTATATTTGAAATTAATTTTCGATAGATTTCGTGATTTTTCACGTTTACTAACACTGTTCATTCGAAAGATAATTTTCTGGAAAATAAAAGTGATTGAAATATCCCGTGATTTTTCACGGATCGCTGCCAGGAATTTAAGTAATTGGACCACCACGACATTTCCACACCACGTTACTTCTACGTGCAAATTATAATGTATTAACCCGAACCTTAGAATAAACTTCCCATCATTAAGCGAGTTTAAAAGCACATAAAAATGTCCCCCTCCAATGAAACCAAACCAGTCCTCAATTTAATCTGCGCCTGAATATTAAATTTCATGTAAACCTGAAATGTTGTCACCGGCGTTTAATATAACACGCAAAAAGTAGTGGAGTCATGGAGCTTTTGTTCCGAGGAGGTCGCTACTACACACAATGTAGGCCAGAGCAAAAATGGAACATAACTATAATACACATTCTTTGTGGGTACTGAATATACCTTTAACGTTTCATCAAACTCACTCGTATTAACAAAATAAGTGATTCACATAATGCGGTTCAAGAATTAATTGCTAGTAAAATAATTTGGTATTCAAAGTAAATAGCGCGAAATAAATTATTGTGAATTCCTAAAAATACCGAATCACGAACGTTAATAAAATATCTGAGATACAGGTTGCAAATCTTTTTTGTTCGTTTCAACTAGGTACTACTCCAATAACGAATCTAGGGTTATTAAATGACAACATTCTTAAGACGGGTTGTTTCAGAGAATTTGAACAATTCTTCAAATTTCAAAGTTAATTTTCAAATTCTGTTAATATTTCAATTCTATCAAGTAATTGGACTTTAATTATATAATAACAGAACTTGAATAGGACATTCACAGAAATTTGATGAATTGTTCAAATTCAATGAAACAACCCATCGTCAGATTAATTTTTCACATTTGTTTGTACACGCTGTAAACAGTAATACTCTATTGCTATCTGTACGTATTATGTCATTTTTTGGTTACAACTAGTAGTTCTGTAACATTAGACCTCGCGTCACAAAAATTATGTATCCAATTTTCTCTTATTTTATAAATAAAATATTTTTTTCCAAATAAATGTCACTGTCACAATGATAATGCTTCATTCAAACATTATTCAGGAAGGTGGGGAGGTAGGTACCATAATATTGAATAGCTCAAAGTACCACGTAGTCAGATTTAACCATATAGTAAGGCTCGTTGAATAATGAAGTGTATTTAGTAGATTTGAAACAAACTTACAGACAGAAATGCCAAAGGGTGAAGTTAAAACAAATGGCTACATTGCACTTCGCACATTGACACTACTTATATAACCTTGGCACACGGCGTACCTACCTAGGTAGTAAATGTTTTACTATGCTGATCCTTTTACTTTCTCAACTCCTCATGGAAGAGTGGAAGACTCCAGCTGCGTCGGAAAACGCGGGAAATTAATCCGCAGAAATTGGAAGGAAGACGACGCATGAGAGAAATTATATTCCTAAATAGGGGGAATATCACTGCTAAAGACATATTATTACACCTAAATAAATTGACGGGGTCGTTGTTGTAGAAAAAAAAATACTTTCTGTAATTCTTCTTCTTTTTTCGTATGGTGGGGGGGTTAGAGGGGGACATCTATGTCTGCGAACCAGTCTAGGGCTTCAGGCGTCGCCATGTGGACCTCATCAATCCCGCCGGGGAATGAATGGAGCGGGCATTCGTTGACCACATGTTCGGTGGTCTGCGCCGCACCACATTCACACATCGCCGACTCTTTAAGGCCCCATCTGTGTATCATGTGGGCACAGCGGCTATGGGAGCACCTTAACCTATTGATGGCGTACCAGGTTTTGCGCGGCAATGAGAACCCAGGCTGTCTCTCGGTGGGGTCCTGTATGAGATGGGCATTTCCCACGTTGGCCGTTTGCCACTCAAGTTTCCACCTATCTTCTGGGGTGAGAGGTAATCGGAGGAGCCTCTCTCCTTCCGCCCAGAAGGGCTTTCGGGACTTCAAGCGGCATGCCGGGTGGGAGACGACATCTTCGTGCAAAGGTATTGCGCTTTTTTGCAGCGCCTTCTTGTTTTCCCCCAGTGTTGCAATTTCTCGCCTGATGTGTAATAAATACCAGTTTGTGCACCAAGTTTGATGGTCCTGAAACCCAGTAATGTTAATCCAAAATTTTGAATGAATAAAGAAGGTAAAAATGTTTTAATACAGTTTGCGATACCAGTGCCCATATATTTTCCAATGGAAATCTTCGCCACGATATTCTCAGACGTCAAAACTAATTAAACGGTAATTAACTTTTATTTTAACGGAGAAGGAACAGTGACTTTTAAAAATAATTTTAGCAAAAGGAAAATGCTTTTTTTTATGAATGCTGCACTAGAGATTTAACTGCTCTCAACTGTCTGTAGTCAATGAGACTATGTGCGCTGCAAATCGGGGTATGTTGTGAGGAAGGTGGGAGTATACCTAGCTTTTCAGATCTGGTCACCAAACACGGCCAAAGTCATTTCAGGCAACATTTCAAATCGAATGATGGTCTTACTTACACCAGGGCGATAGTAGAGTATCTTCCACTCTGAAACGTGCCGCAAATATACTATATATTATTTTTAAAAGTAAATTGCGAAATAACACCAATTAATAAAATAAAGTTTACTTTCGCACGCCAAGATTTGAACCCGCGACCTCCAGCTTGCTAGTCGAGAGCCTTACCCCTCGACCACGGAGGCCGTCAAATGCTCAACAATTCACAATTTTCTTCCACTGAAAACAGCATTGCATCCAAAAACTAAAATCGTTGTACTGCAGCGCTTTGTACTAAGCTTGACTGTACCCAAGATATGCTTCTGTCATCGATTCTTTGCTTGGAGTACACTATAATATATTATAAACTTTTTTTTACACTGAGGATCAATCATTTACCCCCCGCAGACACTTGTCACCAACTTCGGTTGTAAATGGCTCTTGCAAAATATAAACGACTTCCTTACTTAAAACACTGCCTTTATTTAGACCAGAAACTCTTATAATTGAGCACGAGTGTGTAGGATGGCCTGAAGGCCAGCGTCCTCTCATCCGCTCTCAAAATATCTCTACGGCTAGAAACCTAATTGCTGGCACACCTCGGCTCTAAAACTGTATGGGCGAACCCATACACTAGAAACATCTCTTGGATAACTCACAACATTTATCCACTCTTTATGATTCTTTGCTAACTTACAAAACTAATTTACAAACAAATTAAAAACATAATTACGAAATTCTAAAATATTCTGATTTTTATGGACACGTGTTCCAACATCGCAATATTACATTCCTCTTTTACTAAAAGTTTAACAGGAAACCTATCAATTCATTCGTTAAGGGTATGCAGTCCCGTTTTCAAACGGATTACGAATAATTTGAAGAGATTCTTAGTAAATTAGCAATAGTTTATATTTGTAAGTTTTCTTCGTGCGAGCATACAATTAATTATTCATTAAAATATTTGTTTTACTCTCCTCACACTTTCTTCCTTTTTTATTAATACTCATGCATACATTAGTTGAGATTAAGAAGCATTCTCACGTGTCAATCCCAGGCGAAATTACTAAGGTCAATTGTATGAACACACAAAATAGGTACTTTAACCAAGAATAATTTAATATACCCCATCACTTGTATCGTTATATACTTTCTATGTTTAAATAAGCTAATAAAATTAAAATTATAATTTAGTGTGCTCCAACACCAGCGATTACATAGTGTGTAAAATGACCTGCACCCACTAGAAAATATGCCCTCCACAGTGTTGCTCCCTGCATAAGCCGACAAAAAGAGACGCCTGGAATTCTAGCTGGTTTTTACACAATTCACTGAAAAGAGACGCTTAACGTCCTCCACTCATCGATATAGGTTGCACCAGATTGGCTATTCGTTTTTTTGACGTCTGGAGGTCCTGCCAACATATTTTTATACACCATAAAGCTTTCAGTGAAAACTTCAGGCTGTATATTTCATGTTTCATTACTTATCTCTCTTGGCCTCTGAGTTCTGCCACCTATCCTGTACTAAAAGCCTCTCTACACAAACTTTGATGAATCTTATATAAACAAAGAATCATTTTGAATAAAATATTTTCTTTTGATAAACCTTTTTCTGAAGAATTTCGGTATGTTAATGAAAAATGGCTGAGATAGTTTTTTTTAAGACAGGGGAACTATGTCACTGCTCGGCTGGATAGCGTTGTTAGACGGGTAAATAGGATTACATTAAAAATATTCAATTAACAGCGTTTATATAAACAGAATTAAAATAATATTCTTGAAAAAAAAAATAATAATATATTTTTTGTTACAATTTCAGTATAACAACATCATGAATGTCGTATTTATTGTCGCAGTGGACCGCCACTCATAGGTAGATCCTTGTCTAAATTCTTGACACATCAGTTCCAATTTTGAAAATGACATTTAAATTCAAAACAAATCCAAGTTCATTGAATCAGGGTCACAATCACAGACCTACTACAGAAATTGGTCTGTTTTAGATTGCGTTTACTAAAATAGTGGTCAAAACCTTTCGCTAGTTCGGTCTTAAATATTACTACTATATTATATCGGAGGGCCTGTCTAGTACTGTTTATATCAATTATTCATTTTTTCCTAATTAACGCAAAAGAGACGGGATGCTTGTATCGCTCGTGCTGATTATCGGATGGGTTGATGGAAATATTGCCTATTTATTTTTATTTAGCGGCCTGGGGGGGTGTGAGCGGGACAAAGGATGTTCGAGGAATAGGCCCGAGGTGGGGGTACGCATTTAATTAATTTATACGTGATTATCTCCTGGCGCTGGTTTTAATCCCGGCTAACCCGGCTGTGCCACCGGTATATTTAGCGACCTAATGTGCCCGCTTATCGCCTTACCCCGGGATACTCCTTGCTCCCAGTTCATGCTCCCTCACTCGGCGTAGGAGGGTTGACTGATCTATGCTGCAAAACATTCTTAGAGGAACACTGTCCGTAGAATTGTGTTTTGGACTATTAATTATTATTTTTAGTTTTAGCACCACAGCGGCCACCTATTAAACCATTTTACACAGTAAATTTCTTTCAAATTTGTCTACAAAGGAAACGTACACAACAAAATTAAATTTAGGTACCTACTAGTAATACTTTTACAATCGGAGATAAATGGCCAGTTTATTTTGTATTTTAAAGAATTTAACATTTCAGTGAAATCGAATAAGTTTGTTTTCAAATTTAACAAGGACAAATGAAATCTTGGTTTTTATTTCACTTAATAGGTAGGTATTAAAAATGTATGAACCATAACACTTATTTTCTGATTTTTTATTGAGAATTAATTTTTAAGTTTTAAAAATTCGAAGTAATAAATTAATTAAATTAAAAGTAAAAAATTCGAAGGAAACAACATATCTATAACATTACAAACAAAATTCGTAAATCTATTAACTTTTTCAAACAAACACGTAATTTCCTTGACCCCAAACTTTTAAAATGAGTGTATTTCTCACTATGCCAATCACACATAGAATACGGAATTTTAGCTTGGGGTAATACTTCTTGTAGTGCCCTCGACCCCATTATTAAAGCACAAAAATGAATCATAAAAATAATTCTAAAACTTCCTCTTTCTACCAGCACTGATACTACCTTCAATACTATCAACATTATGGACATAAAACAGCTCTTTGCAAGATCCATCTTGATTAATTTACACCAAAACAGCAAAACACTACACAAACCAACTCAAACGATACACAATACCCGAGCCAAAAACAAAGAACTTCTCCAAACTCCTTTTGCTAAAACCACCTTTGGGCAAAGACATTTCAAATACATAACTTGCAAACTATACAATATACTACCAGCCACTATTAGACGAACAGAGTCAATGACCAAATTCAAACAAGATATAAAGAAATGGATAGCAAGTATTGGCCCCCCCACTATCACAAACATGTGTAAACCAAATTACACGTAAACAGTAACAACAATTCACAAAAAAAAAAAATATATATTTAATAATTTTATAATAGCCCCTTTGTAAGTATTCTTTAAGTACCTGAATACGTCTGTCTCGACACAGGTGCACCCTAGTGAGACAGGTGTCGAAAAATTTATGTTATATAACTTTATATTGATGAATAAATAATAAAAAATAGGTTAACATATCATTTTAACTTTTTTACAGTATAAACGTTAATAAATTTAATATTACTTCGACAATA
Source organism: Hesperophylax magnus (assembly GCA_026573805.1). Lineage (NCBI taxonomy): Eukaryota > Metazoa > Arthropoda > Insecta > Trichoptera > Limnephilidae > Hesperophylax > Hesperophylax magnus. The sequence continues at coordinate 24,238,314 of JAIUSX010000072.1, forward strand.
AAAATGATTATTGCGCCATAAATTTCCCGTTGAGGCTAATTTCATTTAGCCAAATCTTTTATTAAATGTTACTTTATAATTTGAGGTAAAAAATAATTTAAGAAGACATGGTTCAAGTCAGTTATTCGTGAAATATTTTTGTGTATAAAAACGCGCACTATTGCTAGTATCGGACAGCCGTCTAAATCATGTCTCGCTCGCTCTAACGCAATCGGAATATTTATTTTTTACAACAATTCCTTGCGGGAAACATTGGATATATGAGAAAATACACAAGATTATACATAAATTAAAGTAGGGATAAAAATCACTGCATGTGTTTTAGGTAGGTCTATCTGTATTCTATCACCGCTGCTTGTGTTTTAGGTGGGTCCTATCTGTATCAATTATCTCCGCTTGTGTTTTAGGTGGGTCTATCTGTACCAATTACCTCCGCTTGTATTCTAGGTGGGTATATCTGTACCAATCACCTCCGCTTGTGTTCTGGGTGGGTATATCTGTACAAATCACCTCCGTTTGTGTTTTAGGTGGGTCTATCTGTACCAATCACCTCCGCTTGTGTTTTAGGTGGGTCTATCTGTACCCATTACCACTGATTTTGTTTTAGGTGGGTCTATGTGTACCCATCACCGCAGCTTGTGTTTTTTTTTTGTCCCACTGAGGTGTTCGCAACAGCATTCGAAGAGTTTCTTCATGTTTTTACTAGAGAGTGTTAACGTTACCCAGTGTAAAAACGTTGTTTGCTCGAGCAAATATATTTTTTAACCACTATATAAAAATTGTACTCGAAATATTATGGTGAATTTAAATACATTGATGGTATTTCTTAGTCCTCCTCACTGGGAACTTGATAATTTTTTTTTACTAATTATTAATTTTTGTTTTAAAAAGAAAGACAAACATTCCCGGGTTACAAATAACCTGACTATATTTGAAAATCTCCTACTACCACCACAGTAAGCTGAAAATGTTGCTTGTGTTGTGATGGAGGACTTAGCCGGCCTAGGAATTAAACACACTACGCCTGGGTGGGACCCAAACGCGATGTCAACTCGGCCACCGACCGGTAATACAAACAAATCCCCTTCCTCCTTTTCGATTTGTAATTAGGTTATGTATGTACTTAGATGTGGTAGATCCCCATCCTATAATTCCATATTTGAATTGTATTCAGGTTAGGTATATACTTAGATGTAGCAGATTCCCATCCATTCCATATTTGAATTGTATTACTTAGATGTAGCAGATTTCCATCCATTCCATATTTGAATTGTATTAAGGTTATGTATCTACTTAGATGAAGTAGATTCCCATCCATTCCATATTTGAATTGTATTACTTAGATGTAGCAGATTTCCATCCATTCCATATTTGAATTGTATTAAGGTTATGTATCTACTTAGATGAAGTAGATTCCCACCCATTCCATATTTGAATTGTATTACTTAGATGTAGCAGATTTCCATCCATTCCATATTTGAATTGTATTCAGGTTATGTAACTACTTAGATGTAGCAATATACATTCCATATTTGAATTGTATTACTTAGATGTATTTCCACAATACATTTTGTAATACAAAAATGTATTACATTATCCAGCTTATAAAGCCTAAATTTTATGTTTTTTATACAACCATCAATAAATCATTCAAGAAAACTTGATTAAAATTAATATTCCTTGTAAATATAAAAATTAAATGTTGGTTTGCTTTCCAGTTACACATAAATACGTCAAACTCATTTAAGTCGGACGCCATCAAAACTAATTTAAAATTAACTGAAATATTCAAGAATCTTTGCTTTTATAGCTTCGGGGATCGTGATATTACATTCAAAATGTATTAACGCCTCCCCTCCTCGTCCACGCCGCGGGGAGGGCGGTAAACACCCCGGTGACACCCCATCCCTCAATGAACAGGAGAGGAGCAACGCCTCCTCACCCAGCCACCGCTGGACGTTGAAACTGAAATCTTGGAATTTAGAAGAAAGCGGATGACAAAACTTTAAAAACACATTAAACTGGCTTTACTGCCGGCCTCACTAGAGATTTAAAAAAAAACTAATTTTATCCGTTACATTGATTGAAATGACGATTCAATCTTTAAAATGGGCGCAATTTATTGTACTAATTTCGGTTACCGGTAAATGGGTGCGTGATTTGAAATTGTATTCCTGCGTAGTACGCAAAATTATTCAAATACAACAATTTTTAATTTTCAAAAATAGAACTGATCATGTCAGACTAGCGATAAAGGGTACCAAAATTATATAATTAATCAAAACTGTCTGTATCTATTGAAGCGGGTAAAGACAACCATGTAATTTAAAAAAATCACAATAAAATAAATGGCTGAGTTGCCTGCTTTAAAATTGAACTGAATTAATAATAATCCTTTATTTTTAATATATATACCACTTTTCATAGAAATACGTTACTGAGACAATGCCCGTGGTTTGACTGAAATAGTTCCAATGGACATACTTTAGGGGGCCGTTCATACAGCTACTTCACTCCTACATAAACGCATTACATTCATAATTAAAAATGTATGAATATAATGTCATTGGATATATGTCGACATTTTTCAACTTTAATTTTTAATTTGATAGGTAAACTTCTTTTTAGAAAGGCAAGGTTCCTGATGCATTTTTTGTGTAAATATTCTCAGCTTCACGAACTTTAATTTTAAGTTATTAACTGACTATTCAGATCTGGTCTCCAAACTCAGCTAAAACCATTTCGAATGAAGTTATATTTTTTTTTTTTTTGTTTTAATTTATCATTTTATATGTAGTGCACATCTATTCTAAAACTAGTATAAAAATATTCCATTACCTACGTACTAATTTTTGGATTACACAACATTAAGACATGACCCACAAAAAACTGCAGTTTCTCTCGCCATGAACTGTACTATTAATACTAACACTTTTTAACGTACAATCTGGTAATATTTTATTTAATTTTATAGACCAAACGTAATCACACACTTAAAATATTGAGTTGGGATTGCATTGTTTTTATCCTAGTATATCTGCTACAGCACAATGTAGACTTCGTACCTCTGTATATACAGGGTTTTCCAATAAGAGTTGTTATTTTGAATAGCCCACTATTTCGGTAGACGTTACTTTTGAAGCTGTCATTTTTTGACATTTGACAAGTAGAAACTACGCCATTAATAAAAATGGAACGATACACGCTTCAACAACGCAATGAAATTAATAAAATTCACTTGAGTGAATCAAATGCAAATCATCTTGAGATATGAGGCCCATTTCCACGGTGGCTTCGCCAACAAGCAAAATTGTCCCATCTGGGGCTTGAAAAACCCAAAAGTTATTGTTGAAAAGCCTCTCTATCCTCAACGTGATGTTTGGTGCGGTTTATGGTCCGGCGGAGTCATTGGACCTTACTTTTTTTTAAATGAGGCTGGAGCAACAGTTACGGTGAATGGATAGCGCTATCAAGAGATGATTAATGATTTTTTATGGCCGGAATTAGATTGTATTGATTTGGACAACGTTTACTTTCAACAAGACGGCGCTACGTGCCACACAAGCGGTTTTGATGCTTGATCTTTTACGATTGAATATCAAAATAACACCCCTTATTGGCAAACCCTGTATATGTATTATATAATGAATTGATTATGAAACAACACAAATTAAATCAAAATATAAATAAACAAAATAATGAATACGCGACCTTCGGATTCGTCATCGAGAGTCTTACCGCTCAATAATGGAGGGCGTCAAATAAAGAATTCAGATATTGACAAATGATTCTCTGTAGCACAATGGTCACGCATCTGACTTTGAGATGGAAGTTTGCTAGTTCGATTTCCGACGCGGTGCAAAAAATTATAATTTTTATTTCATACACGGGCGCTGCAGGTCAAATTTTTTTATCGTTGATTAAAAAATTATGATAAATTACCTTAATTGATTTTATTTTCTCCTTTCATACGTCCATGGGGCTTTTACATTGGGTACATTGAAATGTTGACAATTTTGTACTTAAGGCTTATAAACAATTGGTTTAAAAAAATATAATAATTGTGACCTGAACTTATTAGAAATAATATCTTGACATTGAAAAAAATTGTTTAAGGTGATGCACTACGTAGTAATTCAAAATCAAGTGTTTTTGTTTTGAAAATTTGGTCGCCTAGAAAAGTTTCAGATGCTTTAATTAAATACTGCTTTAAAGTTCAAAATCTCCTACTTACGAACCCATTTTCGATTATGATTTTATTGTATAATGTGGAAAATTAATTTATTTATAAAATGATCGGAAAAAAATTAAATATTTATGTCTGAACATCCACAAAATAAAATAAAAGGCACTTTTTGGCCACGTTTTTTTCTTGCATAAATCAAAACAGGCGGATGGTGTTAAGCGGGAATTTAAACCTTATCGCCATCTACGTAAGGGGTGTTATTGATAGCGGCTCGATTTAAAATATTACACTACGTAGTGCATCGCCTTAAGTAAACATTAAAAATGTCGAATTGGCGGGTTTTCTATTAAGTTCTTAGTTTTAAGTATTTTTATTTTTCATTATTGTGTATCGGCGTTCAAGGCCAAATTCAAACTGTGGTTAGGACATTTTGAGACGACTTATTCATATGATTAAATTTACGCATTCCATTTTCAATTTTTACGATGTCTAAAATTATTTTTTTACCCGTTAAACGGATTTGCTGAGAAAGTTATTGTGGCAATAGATTATTTATTTTGTTGTTACTTTGAAATCTGTTTTCCCCACATTAAAAGGATTTTTTTTAATATTTAGTAATGACATGAACTGTATTAGCTTATTTAAATATGTTATATTGTGTACGTCTTAAGAACATGCTGAGAAGTGGGGAGTAAATAATTTTCCTTACTTTTTATATGGTAAAAACTTTCACTAAATTCTTAATGTTAAACATTTTTAATGCGAATTTGATGGTGAGGTGTCCAAACAACGGAATTATACTCTAATTGACCACGAACTAATTGATTAATGTTAAAAAAACGAATATTTTACTTTAAAAGTGTTGAATTAATCCTTCTGAAAAAGAAAGCAGTTTTGTATTTTTTTATAAATCCTCTTATAGCGTTCAGGAATTGCATGTTTCATGTAACTGTGGCCCGTTGCCAGATATAAAAGGGATTTTCTACAAAAAACAAAGCGTCGGAAAAATCATGGCTCACCGTCTGAAATTCGTAGGAAAAGACGTGGTTGATCCTCAAAATAAATAAAAGAACGCGAAACCCGGCGTTACTAAGACATTTCGGTCCCACAAGTGAAACACGTCGTAACGACCACTGAGCTTACGGAAGATACCTCTCATAGGTGTGCATATATTTTAATAGTCTGATACTTTTGTTTCTCTACTCCACTACAATCAATTAGTTTGCAAACTTTTCGAAAAAATTTTCGATTTATTTATTGGTAACAAGTTTAATTTGTACAATCGAATTTTTATTATTATTTTTTTTTAATTTACTAATAATATGAAAAATTTAAAGAAAATAAGAATAGCGACGCCTGGCAGATGTGAAACATTAAAGTTGATTTTTATTGAAGGAATTGAAAATGAAAGTAAACAAGTCTATATTTTTAATAATAAATTATTATTATTACAAATTAAAAATTCATCGTTATTGAGAATAGATTCATTGCCAATTTAAGTGAGAATAGAAGTAAATATGCCGAACAGGAAATAGCCGGCGAGTCACGAGGCTGGCCAATTTAATGCAAGAGCGTCGTTCCGTCTTGCCACGCTTGCTACGAATGATTCGGTTTTATCCGCATAGGCGCGCCAAAAGATGGTTCACATCAAAAAATAAAATTTTGATATAACTTCCTTACGAGTCTCGTTTATAATAGGACTTCATTAATGCGTGGTTACTGTTACATGCTTCAGAAAGGAAGTAAAGGTTAATTCGAAAGTAGGTGGATGAGTTTGTGTATTTGGGAAATGTGTTTATTATAGATCGAAAGACTGATAAAGGTGTTGAAAGTAGGGTAAATGCAGGAAACTTTATTAACGGAGGACTGAACGCTGTTGGAGCTAACGAAAAATTGTCTAAAGAAGCGAAACTAGCAGTCCACAATGGAATACTAGTACCTATCCTGATGCATGTAACTGGCAGAGGAAGGATGAAAGTAGACTGAATGCTGTAGAAATGAGATCTCTCAGGCGTATTTGTGGTAAAACTACGTATGTGAGAAATGTAGAGATTCGAAAAGGATGCAAGTCATGTAAGCCCAGCGATTAAGATTAAGAAAGGGACGCTTAGATGATTTGGGCATGAAGAGCGAATTAACGAAGAAAGGAGTTTAAGGAGATTATATGACGCGAATGTGAATGGTAGAATAATCGGGGTCGCCCGAGGAAGACATGGCACGATCAAGTGAACCAAACACTTGAGTCGGGCATGTCATGAGTCAGAATAACAGAAGAGTATGTATGATTGGGAATGAGGCCATGAGCGTGTGCTGAGGCTAAGTAGTTTGACTTTCCACTCGTTCTGCCTACCCCTGGGGGAAACGATGAGATGGTTATTTAGTTAGTTATTTTAGTTGCAAAATTCCAAAGTGTAGTTCTAGAACCTCTCTTCTTTTGCCCATACTGTAATTGTATTTATTTACTGCAACAGTAGCACTCATTGGCAAATTGGCAACTTTGTTCGCAGGCAAATAAATTCGATTATGCCACCCCAGCAGTATTTTGCGACAGATTTATATGCAAATAATTTTTTACGTATGCCCGGGGAAGATAGCTGGATATTCAGTAGTCGCTACAGACTTACTGAGTCTCATAGACGGAAGAGCAGGGGACACTCGATTATTTTCAAGGTCTGGTGAGCCCACCGAGACAATCTTCTGATCGGTAACGTAGAATAATGAGTCTACCTGGCCTGACCTGACCTTAAATTATACCTGCCATTTTTGCCATCACAAGCAAAAAGGCTGCTGAAAATTTTCAATAGTCACATTCTAATATATTTTTACAATAATACCATAGAAAATGTGACCATAGAAAATTTACTACTGCCTTTTTTTTATGACGGCATTTAGCGTTTAACTGTAATTAAACGACCTTCAAAGAACAGTATATATTTAAAAAGATAATCATTCAACATTCTACTTTCGATTGTCTGTAATGATGTGCGTGATGGGAAATATTCCTGTGCAATGTAGGTAATGCGTTAAATAATTCGAACCAAGCGATAAAGTAGGTAGGTCCAAAAATAATTTTCTTTAATAATAATTCTATATTTCAAATGTTTACTTTTTTGTTTCAATTTTTAAAAGTTTCAAATCTGAATCTCGAATGATTTTCAAAGTTAACAGGTGTACATTTGTATGTTTGATATTTTCAAAGTTTACAGGAAGACATTTGTATGTTTGATATTTCCAAAGTTAACAGGTTGACATTTGTATTTGTGATATTTTCAAAGTTTACAGGTTGACATTTGTATTTGTGATATTTTCAAAGTTAACAGGTGTACATTTGTATATTTGATATTTTCAAAGTTTACAGGTTGACATTTATATGTTTGATATTTTCAAAGTTTACAGGTTTTACAAAAAATATATGTATTTAACCTAACGAAAATATAGACCTTAACTCGGAGGAATATAAAGGTAAGAATTCTTTGAATTCGTAAATTACATTTCAAATTTCCACTTTAGAAACTCTTAAATCAGTCAAAGAAAATTCTCTTTACATTATTTGCATTTTTTCTATCTACAATAATAATTATAACGTTGAGAAAAAGTTGGAATTATGAAATAAGCTTGAAGATAAAAGTTAAAATTATGAAAATATCAACACTCGGACGGAGTTCATAAATTCGTTAGAGATTTCCTTGTAAAATAAACAAAGTCAGCCAATTAAGATGATTTCAAAGGGGTTCTTTGGACACAAATCGAATTACATTGTCGGTAAAGACGAATGCTTCCCGAGTCACTCGTTTGTGTAATACACCCCTCGCTCTGTACAGGATTTCACCACAACACCGTCATTTTCTATTACTAATAAACAAATAACAACAATGCCTGAACACTTTTTGTCAGCCACCTCTGGGCTGAAGCCCCACAATACTTGATAAACCTACTTGATTCTGTGCGAAGGGGGGCGGTCCGTCTGCATGCAATATGGGCATGCTGAGTCTGTTCTACCAGTATTTTAATGGAGCTGCACTATCGTGCTCTCCCTAATCCCTACATTAACCGGGTGGCGATATAGCCTCCCCTGCCTTTGCACTATAGACAGAGTCGCTCTTGTGTCACATTAAAACCTTTTTTTTAAATTACATTATTTGAAATGAAATTATTTTAAGATTTAAACTCTCAAATACGAGACTTGTTTCTGACTTAATTTTTATTTTTCAATCAATGAATTATAGACAGTCCTGATTTTCTGTGCTTAATTACTTTCAACATACAAACTAGAACTACCCGATTGAAAAATTATTTTTAATTGCAACAACAATATCAGAACTGAGTAACTTTAGACATTCGCTTGTTCCTAGATTGCTTGCAGTAGGCCATTCTTTCGCAGAAATTGTAGATGTATTAAGCCGCATGGAGTTTAGTTACAAGAAGGCTATAATATCATTCCTCAATAATGATGATAATTAATTTTCATTTTTTATGTGAATACCGCATAAGGGTATGTAAAAAAATAATGTTTATAACGTAATACTATTCTTCTCCGTGGATTCTGTACAATATAAATTGCAAATTTTACTTCACGATTTGCTGTTCCACTAAAATATTATGTTAATCGCATGTTTGTAAAAGCCCGTATGGGTGTATAATATTAAATAAATATATTTTTGTTTATCCTGCTTTGAAGAAGACGAATAAAGTCTAGCCATGTTTTTGCGATGATTCGTCTCCAAGAATTGGCTGGTTTGCGTTGAATCAATTTGCGCAGTTAAATTGCTTCGGTACCTCGCACCACCATGAACACAGATTATGAGAATTGGGCCTGAACAATCAGATGATCATCATTACCTCTTTAAGATGCAATACACAACCGTATTACACAAGCAGATATCGAATCGAATCATGTTTTTTTAGAAAAAGTAACCTTTTGTAAGGTACTAAATTGGCGCGGAAACATTTAAAAACTCAATTTGATGGATCGTAGAATTAAAAGAATTTTCTAGAATAAGGCGTTTGCTCGCGATTCCCCCGCGATATTTACTTTACTTTTAGCCGCGGTAAAACGTGAAACTGGATTTCCCCAAAAAGATTCTGAGAGTCGCGCCATAAATTGCTTTTGCCGGATTCAAATCACGTTTAGGGCCCGGCGGGGCAGGGCTCTTGGCGGTGTTTTCGCGCCTTTTGGAAATCATATTCGCCTTGTCGATATTTCGGGGGCCCTATTGAGTTACGCCCCTGCCCTGGCAGGGACCCGGGATTTTGCTTTGATTGAATTTGATACAACGATTTTGGCGCGTGCCGTCAACAAAAACATCGCGGAGATATTTTATCTCGTGTCTTGACAACGGTAAGGCGGTTCCTTCATAATTTCTGATTTGTATGGCCTCATGAATATAAAGCAGTTTTAAACATCACTTTGGACTTAAACACGCTTAAATTTAAATACTTTACTTACCTTCTTACTGATTAAGGAGTTTGTCGACGAATAAGTTCTTATTTTTAGGCACATATTAGTTGCCATCTTTGGAAACTTTTACGTTATTAAATTGGTAAGAACTCAAAACAATATATAAATGCAAAATACAAAACATATCACTACCATCATCACCATGACATATGAATAATCAGTGTAAATAATGAGGTTCATTTCATTTCATTTGGCACATGCACATCAAGTCCGGAAGATGACATCAGAAAGATGATGGCCCCCATCAGCAATACATTGATGAAGGCTGTTTCTTTTTTTTCTAGTTTTCGGCCGCATTTTGGCACAGGGTTTAGCGGTAATTTCCTCACGCATTCGATCCTTAAGTTCATCCAAGGTGTGAGGCCGATATTTAAAAACATTTTCCTTCAGGTAGTCCGACGAGAAGAAGTCCAAATTTAATTTTAATTTTAATTTTTAATTTCTATTTTTATTGTTTCTCTGTGTAACCAACTCCACTGTATTGTTTTAGAATTATGTAACTTTACAATTGAAAAAGTCCTCCACAACACAGGTGAACTCCTAGCGTGGAGGACAATATACCATACCATTGTAATACAAATATATTTAAGAATAAATAAAAAAAAAAATAAAAAAAAATTGCAGCCGGAAGACCAATGGGTAGCGACGATACAACGGCCATTTTCAAGAAACATGCGGATGGCGGAGCCCCGGTGTTGTCCGGACCAAACCATAGTAATGACTAAAAACGGCACGACCCTCTCAATACAATGAGACCCTTCTCAAGTTCTTACGTCAACCACACGGGTTTTGCTGCACCTTATAGTTTTTACTTTCGCTAGACTAAGGACATCTGTGAAGTTTCTATTCAAGTTCTGTTATTATATTATTACTGGCCAGTTGTTAAACAAAACTGAAATATTTACAGAACTTTAATAGAATCTTCACAGAACTTGAACATCAACTTTGAAATTTGATGAATTGATCAAATTCTGTGAAACAACCCATCCTAAGATTATTATACATTTGAAATTATGTACATTATAGAATAATAGTAGCTTTAACAGAATACCAAAAGAAGATATTGCGGATAAAATACTTCACAATCGAATAGGCAAGTCATTATATCTTGAAATTAAAAATAGATACAGCCTCCTTCAATTAGTTATTTGACGGCCGGCATAGTCCAGTGGTAACGCATTGGACTGCCATTCCGAAGGTCGCGGGTTCGAACCCGGCGTGCGCAAATAAATTTTATTTGATTAATTTGTGTTATTTCACAATTAATTAATTAAAATTAATTAAAATAATATATAGTATATTTGCGGCACGTTCCAGAGTGGAAGATACTACCAGTATCGCCCTGGTGTAAGACCACCATTCAGAATTGAAACGTTGCTCCAAATGGCTTTAGCCGTGTTTAGTGACTAGATCTGAATAGCCAGGTACTTCCCCACCTTCCTCTTTCCCTTCCCCACTTACCTTCAGCCTCACAACATCCCCCAATTGGGGATGCCATAGTCTCACTGGCTCCAGACGGGAGCAGTTGGGACTCTTGTGAGGTATTCACTATAAAAAAAAAAAAAAAGTTATCTCTATTCTTCATTCACTTAATCGGAAAATAGTTTTTCTCATGGCTAGAGTATGATGTGATGCGATTTCTAATAAGATAATATTTTAAATTAGATTAGATTCCATGCACTTTTTTCTGCTCCGAAAGCTAGGACCTCTCCCTTTCAGAACGCTCCAATCAATATAGTGACTCAATTGCTTAATTCTGGATTAACCATCGACATTTTCAACGCCTCTTCTACTTGAACAGCTCAGCAACTATATTTTAACACATGTCACAAAATAGTAAAACTGCCCCTTGACCTAACCATTATATACTCAGAGGTACCTCAAATGTGTAATATTTTCCATAATATATTGGTGTATAGCCGTTTTATGAAGAACATGACTAGATTCATAAATCTTATTAAATTGTCTAATTTGTATGTATTTTATTGCATATTTATTTCAAACCTTACAATAAATAACATTTCTATCATTTGATTTTTTTGGCACTACGTATTACACGATGCGCATGAACGATTTGTCAATAATACAGACGCAATGCCTCTGAATGAATTAAGCGAATTATTTGACAGGCCTTTTATGGAAGACTGATTGATGGCTGGAACCAGCATCGAGCCTTACAGCTGTACGTGTAGGTACTTTACCCCGTATACCATGCAAGTACACCGTACCGCATGTTTCATAATAAATTATCCTGTGATAAAACGGCGTATGACTGGCAGAAAGCTTAATGCTTGTCTAATTTGGAATCATTCAATTCATTTTGTGATTTAAACACCATTTTTGACGGACTTAAGACGGGTGGAATGAATTAAATATTGTAATAAATGACCATGCATTAACTAAAAAAAATAACTATATCTTTTCTCTGTTTTCAAACTGACTGAAATTATCATCGAAGAAGAAGATTATACTTATAAATCTAAACAAAACGTGAAACAAAATAAGACACAGAAAAATAAAGTCACAACTAGGAATCGAACCCTGGAACTCTTACGGGGAAAGACGTCTTAAACCACTTAACCACTGGGATCTATTTATTAAAAGTCATATAGTCGATCTCAAATTTCAAATTCAGAATTAACAATATCAACTAATTTTATCCGTATTTTTGGCAGCTGCCTTTTTTAATTAGTTTAAAATTAGTAGCAAGATAATGTCTTTATTTCTTACTTTGAAATATAAGATCAACATATTTGACGTTTAATAAATAGGTCCCAATAGTCAAGTGATTTAAGACGCCTGTCCCAATAAGACAAGAGATTCTGGTTTCTATGTCTAGTTGTGACCGTTATCTTTTTTTTCTGTGTCTTGTTCTGCTTCGCGTTCCGTTTAGATTTATCAGTATTATCTTCTTCTGCATTGATATATGAAGTTAATGGGTAATACCTTCAAAATGAGTTAAATAGAAAGTTGTTCCTAACTGAAATTAATTTATTATTTTTTTGGTAAACTAATGTTTAAGACAAGATTTTTTATGCATAGCACAAAGGGTAACAATTATTTATAAGCAATAATTATTAGCCTGAAACACTATCCACATTGAAAAATCTCCTGATAAAAGATACATGACCCGTTGTCCCGTTGGCGTCATGTATCTTTTATCGGGAGATTTTTCAATGTGGATAGTGTTTCAGGCTAATAATTATTGCTTATAAATAATTGAAATTAATTTCCTCAAAATTAGAATGCAAAAATTAGAGAAATTTCTGTTGGTTTACCGATCTCTAATTGAACTAAATGAATCTTCAACATTTCACTACAGTTAGGAAACCAACTCTTGGGGTAGTTTTTCTTATTTATTTTTTATTTATTTTGAAAATGTTCAACAGCTCTGTTCTGAAACAACTGTATGTTTCAGCTTCTTTTTTCTCTGAAGACTGAAGTTTCGTTGTTCCATTTCGTAAAAAAATCTTCCGCACAGTGGCCCTAGAGATATATTGACAGGGCTTATAAAAATAATAATAATAATAAGAATTAATTATGCAGGGGTAGTGCAATGCAATACATTCCATATTTGAAATAATAAACATAATTAGATTAAGAAAAATAATAATAATACATGGATGATTCCGATAGGAACAAAAAAGCGGAATTTATGTGAAAAAAGATAAAATATAAACACAAAAATGAGTGTAAGCAGCCGTTTATGGAGGATATTTGCACATCTCCCGTCTCCAGAGGGCCATCGGAGGGAATTCCATCCAGGCAAGCATGGCAGTGATGATTTTGTTACTTGATTGGCGTAGTCTGCGCCATAAGCTTCCCATGTGATGGCGGAGAAGCGCTCTGAAAGAGTGTACTCGTCCCTCCAGGAACATTTCCGTGGCGCTGCAGTATCTCGGTAGGCGGAATAGTTGGTGATAAGCATTATTGTAAGCGACTTTTAGCTTATGCCATTGGGATGCAGATTATAATCTGCTTGAAGCAAATCTATATAAATAAAGGGCAATGTTCGTATGGGTGTGGTCTATAGACTCAAAAACTACTGATCGATTTCTTGCTACCTTCATCACAATATATGTTTCAAAGAATTTCTAACGATAAACTATGTTGATAATACCATCAAGGTTTACCGGCAATGCTAACATCAAACCACTTGTATGAAAATCAATTTGAAAACTTGCGCTTATAGCTCATTACAATACCTTCAGTTGACGTTATTTCAGTGTAAACATTTTCATTATGATTTCATTCTCTCCGTAGCCCGTCTCGTTGTCACCCCACAAAGGTTTTGTTCCACCGGTATTGTTTCAGAGCTTCCTCTGTAGCCGCCACCACCGCCCGGCAGCGTCCCGACGCGCGACGCCGGCGCCAGGCGAAGAAGCGTCTCGACGCTGCAGCAGATAAGACGCCCGGAAGTGGGCCATTGTGGCTCGGCGCTGCGTCGTGCTTCGCGCCGAGGTTTGTATTCATGTATTAAACACCTGCTGAAGTCGGAAATATTTGACGGGCCATGTTTATACAGCGATAATGTATTGTCTTCTGATGTTTTGTTCATTTCGACGTTTTCTAAAATCATTAATATTGTTAACGAACTGTTTTTAGTAGTTTAAATTAGTTGTGTGTTTATTGCTTTAATTTATTCTATCGCCTGGTTGGTAGTGCAAACACTGGGTTGTAGAAGAATGATTATCTCAAATGAGTTCAGTTTCAACAGGGTCAACTATGGTTGCGCTAATTACTAAGCGATAATTATTTTATCATCTATCTTCTCTGCTAAATCAGAAAAAAGAAATGGTTTTTTGGGAAGGTTTCTTGATCAAAAAGTCTGAGAATGTTTGAGGAGAGAGCGATATAAATTAGCATTTTCCAAATGTACAAAGTCAGTCGCGACATTGATTTCCATTTCTTTATTTTATGGCTGTAAAAATCTTAAGAAAGAATTTCGTCCGATCATTTATTTGTATTGTGGCGCTTTATAAATAACTGCAATTTTTTGACTTTTTCAATTCAACTAATAAAAAATACATATTTTTGCTATTTTTTCCTACCAGATTGTTAATATGTAACATCCTTGACTATTTTAAAAAAAAACCCTTAGGAATATTTTCCTCACATGTAACGGGTTTCGGGGCAGCCGAACCGTGATTTAAACTGGTTCGTTGTCGACGAAACCTGCAAAATGTGAGGAGCCTATTTTCATCAGAAACTCTGAAGACAACCTGAACATCAATGATTCCGTCTACACGACGCCTGCACGACGCACTGAGCCGCTCCCAACCACCAAGTAAGTCAATTCATGCATGAAAATTGATGGGAAAACCCTTCCACTTTATTTTTTTCCCATTTTGCTATTTGGAAGAGGATCAGCACATTGTGCGGGATTGAAAATGTTCTAGAATTTTTTTTTTTAAAACTGTCAAAGCTACAATGCTGATTTCATGGATTTCATTATTAATTTTTTTTTAGACTTCATTGTGCCTATTTTTGCTCATAATCAAGAGTTTTTACAGATACTAGTGGTTCCAGACCTGAGGTGGCTGCCAAACTTTTTTTTATTTTTTTTAAATTTTATTCTAGATAAAATAAAATTACATTTTTACTTAAAGAAATAACCAATAGGTACATTACATAACAATATTATTAACTTTCAGTGTTTTGTTGATTGACCATGAAAGTAAACAATTAGTTTTGAACATATATTTTTTTAATTTTCAATTTTGTCTGGAAGGATTTTAATTTTCAAATTATATATATGTTGCCCCCCTCGTAACCAATGGATTGCTTGCCATAGTGAGTATGTATTGTGTTTAAATGTATGTTATCGTGTTGCCGTGTAAAGTGTATGTGTACTTGGGACGTCTTAATGAGTTCTGTCTTTGTATGTACGAGTTTATTATTTATTTTGTATATAAGGCGACATCATATAATTTTCTTAATGTTAACAGTTTTGTTTCCATATATATTTTTTGTGGATTTGGATTATGGTTTGAAATGAAATAGCTTTTTGATTCTTTGTTTTGTGTTACTTGTAGTTCATTTATATATGTTACATATGCGTTTCCCTAGATTTCAGTATAGTAGTTTAAATGTGACTGTACGAGGCTATAATATAGACATTTTTTAAATTTTATTTGGTAACAGATATGATAAGCGGCTAAATACGCTAATTAAGGGGGTGATTTTATCTTTTATATCTTGAATACGCTGTAACGATTAGTAAAGCATACTATTATAACATCTGCGGGTTTTGTACAATACTTATAGCTCCTGAGAAGCCAACGTATCTCTGACTTCGATGAAGCACCCAGTTGCTAGAGATGATTTTTTTTAAAGAGTAAAAGGGTTCGTACGAAGACAGTTTTCTCTAAAGAAAACCAGATTTCCATTTCGATTAATTTTTTTGAACTTAAATTTTCTTTATGTGGAACTGAACAAGATTCCCAACAGCTCTCAAATATCTGGAGCCATTCAGACTATGGCATCCTCAATAAGAGTATGTTGTGAGGCTGAAGGTAGTGGTGAGAGCAAGAAGATCTAGAAGATCAAGAAGTCTATTCAGATCTGGTCACCAAACATGGCTAAAGCCATTTCAAGAAACGTTTCAATTCGGACTGATGGTCTTACACCAGGGCGATACTGGGAGTATCTTCCACTCTGAAACGTGCTAAAAACATACTTTATATTAGTTTAATGAGTAATTTTTGAAATAATACAAATAAATCAAATAAAATTTACTTGAGCACGCCCGGATTTGAACTCGCGACCTCCAGCTTGCTAGTCGGAGAGCCTTACCCTTGATCACGAAGGCCGTCAAAATATACCACCATTATATTGTTTGAGTCTACACAAAAATTATTCTGTCATAAATTATTTTTCATACCTTGGAGATTATTACTCAAACGTCATACATTTTGCTATATTGCATTACACCGGTTATCTCTTCTGATGCATTGTTGAAAAGTCCTTCGTTGTGCAGTCGATTTTTATTATCGACTTTATATCCGGGTTAAATCTTTTCCACAGGAAAAACTAAACCCTTCCACACATTTTTAACAAATGATCCTCTAGTCAATCTACATTATGTAAGTGCATAATATAAGCATAATAACTACAAAACAATACAAAAACAACACGTCAACCCACCAGATATTAAATGGGAAAATAATTCACCGACTCAGATATTTTCATATCAGGGTGTTCGGCTCGGTAAAACTCCTAACTGGACCTATAAATCCTACTGATCCCTCAATATAAATATTTTAAAAATCTTTCGTAATCCTGCATGTATTAAAAATTACTGATATTTGAATTTTTATAAATAAATTCCTTGATAAATCTAATACGCCTAAATTTTGAATGAGAGAGCTAGGTATAATGCCAGTAGCCGAAATAACAAATGGTAATATTTCTATAGTCGGAGAATGCCAAATTCTTTTAATCTGTGTATATTCTTATTTTTTCAGAAACAGATTTTTGAATATTACAGAAATTTGGAATAGCGACATCAATGATTTAAGTTATTTTTTTAAATTTTGTCATATAAAACTATATCGGGTCTATTATGACTAATCGTTCAGTCTGTTAGTATAGTTTTATCAAAATATATTTTGTAAAATTCATTTTCTAAAAATGAATTTGGTTCGTATTCATAATATGGTACTTTATTACGGCAGTCAATCAAGTTATGTTTAGTTACCAAATTATTTTTATAACTTGATTGTGCATAAATGTATACTCGGACGGCGCTAATACCGAACATCCCGATATAATATGTTCTATAGTTTCCGGAAAAGCCAAACATTTTCTACATGAATCATCAATTTGATTTGTATCTTTGATTATATGCTTCCTATAATTTGAATGCTTCTTATAATTTGATTATATGCTTCCTATAATTATTTTATTATTATTTTTTTTTATTTATTAATTTCTATTATCTTACATAAATGCGGTCATAAATAAATAAAATACAGCATCGTACTTGAGATTCTCAAGGAGAATACTGTGGCTAATACGAATTGAATATATATTAGGTTAGTAGGAGTTAAAAGACATCATAATATTAAAAGGACACAAAGAAGTAATAATTAAGTGAAAACAAAGGAAAACGAAGTGTACTGAAAGATGCAGTTTAAACGAAAATAGAATAAAACAAAACAGAAGTAGAGTTTTATGAATGCAATTATTTTAAAACATTACCAAATATTTAGGCCACTATGATCTATTTAATACAACTAAAAACATAATATTTATGCTTATTAATTTTTTTGTGTTTTGTTTAATTTTTATCCATTCTGAGAACTGTTTTTTTTTGCTTCTGTATTGGTGAATTATCAGCAGGTTGTTTCCAAGTAGTTGGCATGCAGTTATACAGTTTAATGGAATAGTACCTAAAGAGAAAGCATTTTGTTTACTGCATGGTTATATAAGGATTATGTTCTGCATTATCTAATCTAATATATATTATTTAAGAAAACCCATGTTCCCCTACCTGCCTCATTTTATTCACAATCAGCCACCTTGGGTTATGGTGGTAGATGGCCCTTAGTGTCACATCGAAAGTAAGAGAGTTTGGTGGAGGTGGTTAATGTGAATGGATAACGAAAATGTGCCTATGGGTGGCCGCGAATGTTTCAGATTATTTCATAATGCGCTCGCCGACTGTGTCGGTGAGTCTAGGAGGTTCCAAAAAATTCATGGAGGTTCTGGAAGGAGAAAGCTTAAGATGGTTCTATAAGGTTCAAAACTGAGTGGCGGAGTGTGTCGGTGAGTCTAGAAGGTTCCGAATTGTTGGAGAACACTCTTGGAAGTTCTGGAACCTTAAGGATTCAATAAACCGAATTGTTATTATATTCTAATTTAGAGAATTAATTTTACTCGGGGCAGTTTATTATCAACTAACATATATATGAAATATGTTTATTCTATTATTTAAAATCTTAATGCTAAAAATTATATCATAAACTTAACAAATTTTTTTTGTGAACAAATAAATATGAAAAAAAAGAATTTTTTCACAATCAAACTGATTTGATCAGTTTTGCAAGATCTATGTAAAATACAAGAAAATAACAATTGAATTAACGAATTTGAAACAAACAATGATCTTCCATATTCACTGATTCGAACTAAGAAGTCATGGTGAAAATTATACTGAAAGTACCTTTTTTTTATATTGACTCCACACAGGAGGCCCTTAAGAAAATAATTTCCCTCAGGGCCTATGTCATCTTTGGGGATGCTGTGTGGAGGGTCTTTTTGTGGAGAGGAAGGAGTGAACATGGGTCTTGAAGAGTCCCATGTTGTAGGAGGGAGGAAACACAGAGGCCGGCAGTTCTTTCCACAGCCGAGCTGTTGAACTTAAGAACGAATCGTAGAAGCGACCCGTTCTCATGTGACAAGTGTCAACCGTGTACAAATGTTGGGCACGCGTTTGGCGTGTATCCCGACTACGCACCGGTGCCGAAGGGATCAATGACGCTAGTTCCTCAGAGCATCTTCCATTGTAATACCGATAGAACAAGGACAGCATACCTACCTGACGCCTGTGCTGTAAAGATTGCAGTCCGTTTGTTAAGATTGGGGAATCTATCAAACGGACCGCCCGTTTTTGCACAGAGTCAAGGGTTTTTTTCAGGTATTTAGGGGCTCCGGACCAGAGATGGCTGCCAAATTCGACAGTAGGGCGCACTTGCGATTTGTATAGGGTCAGCAGTTGTGTACTATTAAAGTATCTGCGGGCCCTGTACAGTACGCCCAGCTTCTGAGAGGCCAGCTTTATTCTGGCTTCGATGGAGCCCCCATACCTGAGCTGGTCACTTATAGTTACACCAAGCATATCAATGGAAGGCCTGTTCGGAAGATTGCTTCCGTTGAAGGAGACTAGATTATCATTTAGATCCCTTTTAGACGTAATCAGACAGGATTGGGTCTTTGAAACATTAAATTCGACGAGATTACTTTTACCCCAGGAGGAAATACTCTCGAGATAACCGTCCATTCTCTGCTTCAAAGCCCTCCGAGCCGTTGGAGTTTGTGTGCCCTTTGGGGGCTTGTCAAACAAAAAGCTATCATGAACTACTGTCATCCGCGTAACAATGAATCGGTGCACATGTCAAAAGGTCATTGATGTGCAACAAAAACAAAGTCGGAGACAGAACCGATCCCTGTGGGACGCCAGCATTTATAGAGTGTGAGGATGAGGTGAAACCGTCAGCAACTGCCTGAATCGACCGATCCCTTAAAAAGTCAGCAATCCACGTACACAGGGATGCGGGAAGTCCGTAAGAAGGCAATTTGTTGACAAGTCCTCGGTGCCAGACCCGGTCAAAGGCCTTGGATATGTCTAGTGCGACCGTTTGGGTCTCACCGTGACGTTCCAGGCACCGCCCCCAAACATGCGATACATACGCGAGAAGATCACCGCACGAGCGGTTCCGCCGGAATCCGTATTGACGGTCGTTGATAATTTTGTTCTTCTCGAGGTATGTGAGCAGTTTGTCGTTGATCACACGTTCCATCACTTTGGACAGAACTGATGTGATCGCTATGGGGCGGTAGTTGGCCGGGTTGGAGCGGTCACCTTTCTTGGGAATAGGGTGAATGACCGCTTTTTTCCAACCAGAGGGCACAGTGCCACACTTCAGGGACATTTTGAAGAGCTTTGTCAAAACTGGAACCTGTAACTGTACTGACGACGTCTTCAACAATCTTTAAATTGTGTCAATTAAACAACTCTACTCTAAAGCAATACTCACTTACATTCATAAATAAATAAAAAATTCTATACCTAATCTCAGGGTCAACAAAGTACTAAACACGCAACTACAAATACAACATTTAGATGAAAAGCTTTTTATATTATACATTTAAAACTCAAATAGAAAGTTGGATACAAAACATAGTGAAATCTGAAATAGAAAACCTACTGATCACACAACTGCTCTAAAACCACCATTTCATATATAATAACACTTATAAATCTGTTCATATTATTCATAAGATTCAATTTTTTTTTAAGTTTCTTTATTCTATAAAATTATTAGTTACATGCATTGAGGAATTTTTCGACCACCATGCTAGGCACATGCCCGGGTTATGGTGGTCGATCGATTATAATATAAAAATTAAATCCTCAGCACAGAAGATCTTATTAAGAATATCGTTACTCCACTTGAAACAAAAAAGGAAGATAATAAAACATTTATTTATGTTGAAGATATTAACGGAATGGGAATCAAAAAATTATGTGCAAATTTTTATAGGAAGTGTTCAATTTTATAAAACACAAAAATAAACATATTTTGCTTGAAGAAAAATCTGTCTAAGCTACAAAATGTTGAATTATTACTTCAATTCCTTGAAAGCAATTTAGTTACGCCAAAATTTCTAGTGCTCAATTTTTTTGATTCACTTATATTCACTCGTATTTTTTTAATAAACATCTACTTTAAAAACACCAATTTACACCATACGATAAACCGAACTGAAAAAATAATCGCTATCTGATAATATAATTATGATTTCGCCTCCGGCGGACAGAGGGAGCGAGGGTTGTAAGGGCGGCAGGAGGTGAGAGAGGGATGAGGTCTTCTGTCACCGGATATGGAAATTACCGACCAATCTCGCTACGGGAACACAGCCTCCCAACCATCCCCCCTTCGCCCTCTCCTCTCCCACCCGCCACGCAACCCCTTGTAGACAGTCAACCGCACATCACTTGGTTGCCAAACCTGCCAAATGACTAACAGTCAATAGTGAATAATATGCAAAAATTCGATACTTCTTTAACACATTCGCACGTTGCACATTTTCGACATCGAACAAATGTACATAATACCATATTTTTTTCAATATCACACACACCCTTTAAAAAAAGGGTGCCATTGTTAAAAATAGGATTTTCAGTAATTTCATTTTAGTACAACAAGAGTCCCAACTGTTCCCAACCGTCTGGAGCCAATAGGACTATGGCATCCCCATTTGGGGTATGTTGTGAGGCTGAAATTATTGGGAAGGGGTAAGTTATTGGTAAGAGGAAGGTGGAGAGGTACCTGGGTTTCCGATCTAGTCGCCAAACATGACTAAAGCCATTTCAATACTGAATGGTGGTCTTAGTAGCGATATTGAGAGTATCTTCAACTCTGGAACGTGTGGCTGTAATATTTTAAATGATTTAATCCTGAAATAACACAAATTGACGAAATGAAATTTACTTGGACGCACCTGGATTTGAACTAAAGATCTCCGGATTGCCAGTGGAAAACTTTACCCCTCGACCACGAGGCCAGTTCCTGGGTAAGAAGGTTCAATCTAAATTCAGGTGTTTTTTTTTAGTTTTAAGAGACATTAGAAAGTAAATATATTATGATAAAAAAACGGATGGGTTGCTTCACAGAATTTGATAATTCATCAAATTTCAAAGTTGATTTACAAGTTCTGTGAAGGTTCTATTATTATATCATTATTGGCACGTTACTTCATAAAACTGAAATAATAACAGAACTTGGATAGAACCTTCAGAGAACGTGAAAATCAACTTTGAAATTTGATGAATTGTTCAAATTCTCTGAAACAACCTTGTTTTTTTACGGGTTGATTTTTTTCTGTACACCGTTCAAAAGTTTAGAATTTGAAGAAAACACGTTTTCAAATATTCATTTAAAACGCTTTTTTTATTCCAGATGAAAATCTAAAATATTTTCGTTTCCCAGAAACAAATATTTTAAACGCGAACAAATGGGTTCCAATATCCAGTGTATTTGCATTATCATTTAAATAATTATGAACAAATGAACATAAATTAAAATACATAACTTCACATGCAATACTTATTTTTTAAAAAAAGTGTAACAAACGCATAAACTGCTCCTAAAAGTTGTAAGTATCTTACAAAAAGTCAGAAATCGGCAGTAAATCAATTCCTGGTAGCTTTTATTAAAAACTACCCGAAATTTGCACTTTTTGTTGCTACCTGAAGTGCCCCTCCCGCCCCTACACTCCCGAACCCTCCCCTCTCCGTAGTATCTACTTCCCGCTACACCCCCTTCCCGCCCATAACCGATCACCAGGAGCCGGATATGAGCATCCGTTATGAACAATTTGGCGGGCGGAACTGAATAGCAATGAACATTTGAATTGAAACGGTGGAACATTGGAACGGTGAAATATTCACAGTTCGTGGACTCCAGTCTGCTCTGGTCCGCCTTTTTCTCGGCTTTTTCGAAGTCTACCAATTAACCACCGTTTTGTAGAAAAAAATCACATCCTTTCAATATGAGCATATTTTGTTGCGCCCGGCAAGAACCGAAATCGTGGCTGCATTTATGGGCAATTATGGCGCCATAAAAGAAACGTTCACAGATTCTACGTTAATGAAAGTCTAAAATTAAATAAAATAAAAATGTATTTACCACCTCATATTCTGGTAACATTGGTAATTTCAGGAAAGAAGTCATAAAACTGTAAAAATGTATGTACCTTATTATTAGATTATCAGATTACATTAAAAAATAATACATAAGTTTTCCGAATGACAGCTATAGAGCCAATTAAGCTTAATAATCCACATTACAACAGTACAAGGTGTCCGAAAAATCGTGGTACAAACTGGTGAAACTACTCACATTCGGATTCGATTTAGTGGTATAACTTTTTGGCTATTTTGGAGTAAATCGAGTCCAAAGTTGCAATAAACAAAATAAGTTTAATTCGATTCTCCACGCCATGTAGATTCAGCAGTTTCCGGCTTATACTATAAGACACCATGTATAAGTACTATTAGACTTATGATATATAATAATAATATATATAATTTCCTCACCATTATATATATTTATATATATATCATTATATACATGGTGAGGGAAGGAGATGGGCAAGCGTATTGTGGGGGGTACTCTTCTATAATTTTTTTTGTAATAATGCCTTTTTTGATCTTTTTCGTCACTTTTTATATCGATTGAAAAAATGTTGAATAATTCCCTGGTATTTGTGGTGTCTTTGTTCAAAGCTTGTGTTTACCGTCGGAGTTTTTATATTTTTTGTACGCTTGTCTAATTGGTTCATTAATGGATAATTTGGGTTTGTTGAAATTTGTTTTTTTGGTCAAAAAATGTCGTTAAGTAGTGTTTTTATGTATAATTTTTGTATATCTAGTACTTCAAACATGTTGAATATATGGTAGGTGTCAGTCATTCTATGTTTTTTAAGCATTACCTTTTAGATGGTTTGCTACGCGATCTCCATATGACCGAAAGCTGAGTTTGTTGATCTTCCACAAACATTGAGAACATATTCTATTATGGATTGATAAAGTGCAAATATATTTATTTTTTACATAAGTTTCTTTTGTTTCGGAAAATGTGTATTGTTTTGAGGATGTTTTTGTGATTTTTTCGAAAAGTATCCATCTGTGGTTATGGTCAATTATGATTCCTAGATATTTAATTTTGTCTGTTTTTTTCAAGAAAAGGGCAATCGTGTTTTACATTATTTTGCTTTTCATTGGTTGATAGAATATCACTCATTTAACAACATTTTTACTGAGTTTATTCTTAAAATAAAAATAAAACTCGCAGCCATTTTGGCATTGTGGAAAGGCAACAATACATTCTCCACCCCACTCGGGTTAACACTACCTTTTTCATAATTCTTTTTTTAGGTCAAATCCCCACTTTGTGCCATCATTACAAACGCGTCCCAACTCCTCCGGAGAGTGACGGAACTGGAAGTGTGTATATAATAATAATATAATGCCGCAGAAGAAGAAGACGAGGCTAGGGGGGTGGGTGGTTTGGTGGTGATGAGTGATGACCTCCGCCCCACGTGACAAACCTCACGCGGTAAATAAAACCCCATTGGGAGGCGTTGTTACTTGTTACAATTTTTCAACGTGAAATAGGATTTCCTCTCACAAATTGAATTATGAATTATTATTATCATAACTATTCAGGTCTCTTTTTGATAGGAGTGGATTTACTCTGCGAGAGTTCAAAGGGGGTTTTTTGTATTATGGCATTTTGTTAAATGTTAACAGCCTTACAAAAAAACGTGGTATAAATATTACGCAGCGCGCAACGTCAAAACAAACTTGACTTATTACCATGGCATTTATTTTGTTATAACGGTCTCAAACTAGGCTCAAGGGCGGCTTTACGTGACGGACTATATTTAAAAACCGGCTTAATTATTTTAACGGAAGCGAGAGGATAACTACGGTTTTATACACACGTCAGAGTTCTAAATGCATTTAAAATACATTTAAATAATCTATGTATCCCACAAGAGCCACGAAAGAGAGAAAAGCGGCATTTTTGGTTTTCCAACCATAAATGTTCCCTCAAATTTTTGACACAATTAGTGATGAACATAATCAAGATGACTATTTCGGAATTTTCATTCACTTAGAAAAACGTAAAATATCTAAAAGATTTAATTTCATTATATTAATTGAATGAATTGCTTCATGAGAAAAATGTAAAAACATATATTCTAATGAAATCGAAAAAGCAATTCAAATTCACGTACAGAAGAATAATTTTAAAGAGGTTATTTTTGGTACTCTATCGTATGACTACTGCGAAGTAAGAGTGAAGTGCGGGCGGTTGTTCCAAACTGTTTCGAACCAGTTTGAACCACGCTCAGTGTGCACAAAAACATTCTAATGTGCACTCTTTGAAATGATTTACCTGAACCTATGTATTATTACCTACCTATAAATCGATATGTTAAAATTATTTTCGAATTAGTTTGTATTTTCAAATTTTATATATTTTGTTGTAAATAGCTTGTAAAACTATAGTCTTAAGTTCCTAAGGGGCATAAGTAACTATTTTTATAATTATACTAGCTGTACCCCGCCATGCATTGCTGTGGCTCAGTCTGTCTGTGCAGATAGAGAAAAAATAGCGCGTGTTGCTTTTACGTCCGACAGATGGCGCTGTTTTTTTTAACAACCTGTTTTTACCTGTCACAGGTAACATCTATGATATGGGTATATTAAAACACACGCGTATTCAAATGCAACGTTGTGTCAAAATTGCAAAGGAATCGGTGAAAATATTTCAGAAAATTGAGATTTTGTAAAAACGAAATTTATTATTTTTATTTATAGACATAGACTTACTGTACCCGCCACGCCGCTGTTGCTGTGGCTCTTCCTGTCTGTAAGATAGATAAACAATAACGCGTGTTACTTCTGACAGATGACGCTGTTTTTTTTAAAACATGTTTTACCTGTCACAGGTAACATCTATGTAATATGGGTATATAAAAACACACGCGTATTCGAATGCAACGTTGTATCAAAATTTCAAAGCTATCTGTGAAGAACGTTCCGAAATTTAAAATTTGAACAAAAGCATATTTACATTTTTATTTGTATAGATGTACGAGCAATTTAAGATTTGCTATACCAATTTTTCAATAAAAAATAAATACGCTTATTTTGTAGTGCACCATGAACATTTGGTCAGCAAGCTGAGACCGTGTCTTTGTAAGCACTATACGGGTTAGTAAGTACACGGATTCTTCTGGAAACCATAATGCTGTTTTGCTCATAAAAATTCTAATTATCAATTTATTTATCATGTGATTTTTTATTTTATTTTATTAGATACTAAAAATACAATTACATAATAATGCATTTGTGACTGTCCAACTGGGAAGGTTTCCCGTTATATGACAATCAAATTGATAGGTTTACTTCATTTGAAGTAGGTAATGTAACACAAATTCAAATAAAATTCAATCATTGGAGAAATAACTTTTTTTTATTTTTAGAATAACTTAATGAGTGTAACCTCAAATTGTAATATTTAATTATTTAATATTACAATTAAATTACAGCTCCCCGGTGGTGTAGTGCCCCGGCAAGACAAGGGTCATGGGTTTGAGTCTTAGATGTGACCGTATCTTTTTCACATTGTTCTGTTTCAAATTTTCGTTTAGGAATCTCTAATATTGTCTTCAATAATTAAATATTACAATTTGAGGTTTCACTCATTAAGTTATTCCAAAAAAACAAAAAAATATTATTCGTAGACTTGCAAGTCAATAGATGTCGCACATTAAAATTAAAATTAGATATATTAAATACTAAATACTAGATAATTATATTAATGTACTAAACATTTGTTATTTATCTGTAAGTTAGCACATGGAGATTTCCAATTATCGGGTACGAGGTTAAACATGTTTGGCCTTTACTCGAATTACTCGAGTACTATTCTTTTCAGTGATTATTCTTGGTCTAAAAATTTTCGACTAGCAATTATTATAATCGATTTTTCACGAAACTCTGTGTTCAACTGTATAACTCCCGGTAAGTAGGGCCGCACGGAACACGTGAACATCTCATACGATCAAAGAAAAGCGAAAAATAAAACAAACACGGGTCAAGTAATACGATTAGTTGTTGGAAGGTTTATCCCACGGGACTTGATCTGCTCTTCGCTCTTTGCTCTTCAACCTCCGCCCTGGAACCGACCAGCTGACCGGAGGATACGCGAGTGGGAAGTGCCTGCAGATGAAGGTAAGAAAATAATTTACAAGGACGAGTAAAGGAATAGTAAGCTTTTTATCATGATTTGATTACGCAAGAATTGCTTCGACATCCTGTGATCCTGTGAAGTTTGAAAGAAAGAAAAATCAACCCGATCGATTTGTATTAATAGTTGTATTTAAAAACATCTTTTGGTTTGACTGAAGATTGATCCTTCCTCCTCAGAGACTGGAATTAACTGCACTAACAAATGAGCCAAATCCCGATTGGGAAGGACCGACATTTTTTTGTCGTATTTTAACTGCTGTAACGTCATCCAATTTCAGAGGATTAGGTATATGTTCGCGTGTATATGCGTGATTGTTACCAACAGTGGATAGAATGCATTGTCATCGACAACGAGTCTATCTGCCGAGTTTCAGCTCTATCGGATGTTGGATCATTAACTCACGAAAACGAAATCGAAATTGAAATTTTTTTTTTTTTTAATTTATTTATTTCATCAAAAAATTACAGAATATATATAATATATCATTAGTAAGTTGTATAATTATATGTCAGTTAGAAACAATGAAATTGTTGAAAGAATAATGTTACAATAATACGGCAGTTTCTAATATAAGAAAAAATATATATGAATGTAAGAGTGTTATATAGAAATGGCATAATATATTATATTTTAGGTTGTGCATAACCTGCCTCACTAGGCGAACCTGTATTGAGGCAGAGTTTTTAGTTAATTATTTCTTCATTTTGTCTATGGTTTGCTAATATGTAAATGTTTAATATGGGTTCCCATACAGCAATCCATTATTTTAGGTTACATTATTGTTTACATATTGAAGATACAGATAGAATAAGTTTAAACACAATACATACTATAATAACTCACTGTGACAAGGCATTTGGTTACTTTTCATTATTGTTTGCATTTACACAATACGTATATAGTAAGTTTTAGCACCGTACATACTGCAATAACTGTCAATGACAAGGCGTTTGGGTGAGGGCACCAGTGTAGGCTCGATCATTTGAATAAATCCAAATTTTAACATTTTTTTAAAACTCTTTCCGTGTTTGACTCTCTTTAATATTTTCCGGGAGCATGTTGAAGATCTTTGTGGCAAAGTAGCCAAAGCTACGTTGACCAAAGGTGGAAGAAAGTGCTGGAACTTGCAACATGTCTTTGTTCGAATTACGCGTAAATCTAAAGTTAGTTTTTTTTTCGTAAAGCACGTGTTTGTTTTTAAAGAGATGCATGAGGATAGTTTTTACATAGATCTGTCGAACATCAAATACTCTCATTATGTTGAAAATTAAGTTACTGTTTGCAGTTTGAGGAAGTTTGAGAATAATTTTCATAATTGTTTTCTGCGCCTTTTCAACAGGATCTAGAGCTGATGAAGCACCCCCTCCCCATGCAATGATACCATACTCAATGATAGATTGGGTTAATGCAAAATAAATCGTTTTTAGAATTTGTAAGTTAAGGAAGTTCCTTACGGATCTGAAGAAATGTATTGTTTTCCTAATTTTATTCGCAATGATCTGAGTATGTATATTCCATTTGAGGTATGGGTCAATGGTGAGGCCGAGGTACTTCATCTGTGGAGTTCGCTCTATACAGGGGCACTCATTGCATACATTGGAATTCGTACAGTTATGTATTTTTATGGAGTAATCATCATTAGGTTGGCCTGCAGTTTTGATGCTTGAAGTGATATATTTTGTTTTTTTCGTGTTAAGGGTAAGCGTGTTTATATCTAACCATTTTTTAACTAAGTTAATATTTTTTTCAGCTTTTTTAAATACAGCTGACCAATTGTTGCCTTCAAACAGTAAGACAGTATCGTCGGCAAAGCTAACAATGCTTCCCTCAATTTCAAGGTTGCAAAAGTTGTTTATATACAGTAAGAACAGAGTTGGTCCCAATACGCTTCCTTGTGGAATTCCATAGTCAGTTGAGCGCTGGTTACTGAGGGTATTGTGTATTTTAACCTGTTGTTTGCGTCCATTTAGGTAACTTTTAAAGAAGTTTAGCTCTTTGTCCGTGATGCCGATTTTTTCAAGTTTTTGAATTAGTTTAAAGTGTGATATTGTATCAAAAGCCTTAGAGAGGTCTAAAAAGATTGAAATACATTTATTTCCTTTATCAAGGCTTTTTACAATGAAGTCTGTCACCCTGGCAATGGCATCTGAGGTACTTTTGTTTTTTTGAAAACCATATTGATTTTTTGAAAGTATTTTATGGCTCTCGATGAATTTTAAAAGTTGTGTATTAATAAGGTTTTCAAAAACTTTAGACAAGCTATTCAGTAAAGTAATTGGTCTATAGTTATTGATATCTGACTTGTTTCCAGATTTGTAGATGGGAATTACGATACTTTGTTTTAGGTTAGAGGGGAAGTAGCCCTGTGTAATACTTAGGTTTATAAGGTATTCTAGTGGCAATGTAATCTCCGAAGACAGCGTTTTAAGGATTTTGGTTGAAATTTCGTCTGGTCCAGCAGAAGAAGTGTTTTTTAGAGAATTAATTGTTATGAGAATTTCTTCCTGTGACACAGTTTGGAATAGAAATTTTGTATTTATGTTATTTGTTTGAACCACTTGCTAAGATATGGATAAACCGGGACTCGAACCTGGTTATTAAATTGGCTAAGCTCAGATAAAATGGTAGAGCAGGCGACTCGTGTACAATCAGGGGTGGGCAGTTCTTTGATCAGCAGCTCGTCCATCGGTCAGGAGGTTGGAAAAGGACATCACAATAATAACACATAAGTAAAAGGCACAAGGTATATTAAATGTCTCGAGAAATACAGGTTAACATGGATCTCCCTACTAACTCTCTCTACTAATTTATGACGACCAGATAAAGCGTGGATTCTACATGAAATTTACGAGAATTGAACACAAGAAAAAGGGGAAGGTTGAAAGCTTACGAATCGTCTCGATGAGGTAAGGGGCATCATGTTGAGCCAGAGGTACCCGCGCTCACAGGCGGCGGGTCAGTTGAGGCGGTGAAGTGCACTCGGGATTTTACGCGGGAACGGGACTCCATTGAGTAAGCCCGAACCGTAATAATAAACATGATTGTAAGTTTGATGGCGAAATGCATCTAGTAGGAAACTGGCACGAGATCGCGTCTGTTTCTATTATTACGTAATTCCGCGCGCTCGAACATTGTGAGCGTTTGTGGTTCGCTCTGCGAGAAACACACTGTTGCAATGCCCGAGGTCCGCTCTCGACTGGCGGGGCTCGGCGGTGGCGGGCAGTGTTGAGCCGAGAACGCTCCCTGGGTGGTCTGTGCCATCACGCGGCGGCTAGCTGCGTTTTGTCACGTACGCCACGATCGTTTGCATGGGGAAAGCGAGGCTAAATTATGCATCTTTTTTATAGGGTGACTTGTATTACGTAACACATTCCCCCTCCGCCAGTAAAAGGCGACGTGGTAATGAAGCTTTAGGCGCTAAAAATCCTCTTCACCTTGTCGTGAGGGAAGTAGAGAGAGAAGAAAAAAACAGTGTTGATTTACAAAAAAAACAAAGAAAAAAAATACATGGTTATGCAATGGTGAAAAGACAACATACAAGGTTATGCAGTGATGACAAGAACAACATACAAGTTTATGCAGTGATGAAAAGACAACATACAAGGTTATGCAGTGATGAAAAAACAAACATACAAGGTAATGCAGTGATGAAAAGAACAACATACAAGGTTATGCAGTGATGAAAAGAACAAACATACAAGTTTATGCAGTGATGAAAAGACAACAACCTGACTCTAAAATTTCATTGGTCTGTAAGCTAAGTTTGAAGAGCGTAGTGTTTTCGTAGAGTACCAAGTAGACGTAATTTCACTGAAGTTATAAAGTTACATTTTCACTGTAACTTGACCCATTTGAGATTGCACTCAAGTATCACTAGGGCCATAGAAATTGAACTGTGCTTCTTGGTTGTGGTTGAGGGATGGTGATGCGGAGGGCCAGAAGTATCCGGGTTTTGTTGTTGTACCAGCGTGAATTCCATTATGCTGATGTGGTGGAGCAGTGGTTGTCAAGGTGAAATGAAGTTGGTATTAACATGGAGTAATACCAGTAAGTTGATTGATGGTTGTTGCGTGTAATGGTTATTATGTTGAGTTTGCGCATCGGCAAGTGGTTGGTTTGTACAAATGGCAAGTGGTTGATTTGTATGACTGCCAGTAGTTGATTTCCACAAACGGCAAGTGGTTGATTGCACAACGGCAAGTGGTTGATTGCACAACGGCAAGTGGTTGATTTGCACAAACGGCAAGTGGTTGATTTGCACAAACGGCAGGTGGTTGATTTGCACAAACGGCAAGTGGTTGATTTGCACAAACGGCAAGTGGTTGATTTGCACAAACGGCAAGTGGTTGATTTGCACAAACGGCAAGTGGTTGATTGCAGGAACATAATTAACCTTGAGCTGGCATGCTCTGAGGTTGGTTCTTTTGAATGTGGTTTGAATGATGAGACAACTTGATTTGCAACTGCACGCACGACTCACACCTAATTTGGGTGCGGTCGGGTGTTTTTGGTACGCAGAGATTGGAGGGATGTGAGTGATGGAAGTGAAGGCGGCAAAGAAGAGAAGCTCAGCTTGCAGGTGATGAGAAGGGCTGCTGGTCTTCTTTTTAATCCAGGGACAGGTTATTATTAGAGCCAAAATTCTTGAAGTTTACCTGCCTAGTAGACCAATGATGCAAAACGTTTGGAGAGAAACAAATTGTGTTCAAGAGAAAAGACAAAAAAGACAAAAAAACGTCGTTGGTTAGAGAGAGTAGAGAGAGAGTAGAGAGAGATGCAATATGCTGACTATACCATGAGTATCCCGAGATTGGGGAGACAAAAAACTATCACGACTGGCGTGAGGTTACCTATTTGATATACAAGGTATAGGTAGGTGGTTGTACAGTAGTAACACCAAGTTTCTGAAAGAAGTTGGCCTTCCATGGCCGGTGTTAGCGCTTGAGCGATAACAACTTACGACTTTCAAAATTACAAGAAATGTGTTGATTACCTAGGAATAGGGTGAAAAGGAGAGATTTGAAGCAAATTTCATGGATAAAGATTGTCTTATAGACAGACGATACGCTATGTGCGTAGGGTACACCTTCCAGATTCATGAAATTAACCTCAAGGATAATGAGGGAGAAAAAAAAATGGCGATGAGCGAGAAGGTCTGCTGGTGATGGAGCTGATTCTCCGTTCGATCTCTTTCAGAGAACGAAATGTGGTCAACCAGCAGATTTCCTAGCTTTTACAAATGTACAAGAGTTTGATGGAGGGGAGAAGGATGGAGGATTGAGTAGCGAAAATTGATAGTGACTGAGCTAATTCCCAATTCGATCTCTATGTGAGGACGAAATATATCAACCAGCAAATTTCCTAACTCTTTACACAAATATGCATGAATTTGATGAAAAGGTGAAGGAGAATACACAGTAATAACAATCTAATCTTTCACGTGTATTTGGTGAAAGATTAGGGGTCGTATTTAATCTTCTACAGTTTGTGAGAACATGACAGACCCTTGCTCAAGTTTCACAAACCTGGGAGTTTTTCTTATTCGTCTCCCAGACAACGAGTTAGGTGGTTTTGTGTCACTGTCTCAATTAACTCCCACGACACGATACCTCATAACCAACAGTGAAGCTGATGGCTAGTCCATGGTCAATGGATAGTGGATGGTTCTTGGGTCCGTTTGACAAGAAGTCCACAGGTATCAGTTAGCGTAAAAAAATTGCTGAATGCACAGCTTCATGTTTGTTTGAAGAGAACAAAAAAAATTCTCACTACAGTGAAGGACATTTCCCTCAGTGTCATGAGTAATACAAAAGGGTCCCAATTAAGGGCGACAAGTCAGGGTAAAATGATCTACGTCCGGTAGAACAAGTACATAGTGTCAACTTATTTAAAGAAGACAACAACAAGATATTGTATCGTTCGCACGAATCATGGTAAGTATTATAACGTCTCCCCGTCTCATGTAGAAATTGAACGAATTACGAAAGAACCCTAGTATTGAAAGGAAAGGTACAACATAGATATTTATAACCATTTAATGGAACAAATTATCTCTTTGGCCACAGTGTATGTAAGCCAGTAAAAAAAAGTACTTATAACGAACTTCTCGTATCATGGTAGATATTATAACATTCTCATGTATAGTGTTAGATTTTATAACGATCCCTCGTCTCATGGTGGATATTGTAACATTCTCATGTATAGTGTTAGATTTTATAACGATCCCTCGTCTCATGGTGGATATTGTAACATTCTCATGTATCATGAAAATAATATATCAACGTTCAATAATAAAAAAGTACCATTTCAATACCGGAAAAAAGATACATACACAATGTCAAAAACAATCAAGTAGTGGCTATTGGTATTATCAAAAAATGACAACGGCAAAACCTTTGGTTGGGTTTATGCGTTAAGTTGGCAATAATACAAAACATATGCCTACAAGGATGTCTTAAACAAGACACAAATATAGCAAAAGAGACCTATTTGGTTTTACTAACTCTTTGCTTACAAAATGTTGTGATGGCATAACCTTTGGTTGGGTTTATGCGTTAAGTTGGCAATAATACAAGACATATGCCAACAAGGATGTCTTAAACAAGACACACATATAGCAAAAGAGACCTAATCGGTTTTACTTACTCTTTGCTTACAAAAAAGGTTTGTAGTGGTTTATTTAAGACCTGATTGGGTTTTACTTACTTAAAATGACCAAACAAAAACAAGGAAACACACTTGGTGTTACCAAAATTGCCACAAACACGAATGTTGTGAACTTTATGTTACAAATTTGATACAGAAGGCACCTAGAGACACAGGATGACTTAATATGAGTGACCTGGCTCGGTGTATTTGACAAGGCAAATTAATGCTTATTTAAGTCAAAATATAGTACATAATATAACAAATTGGGGTCAGGAAGTTGAGATCTTAAGATTTTACATACTCAATGTGACCGAAAGGTGTTATGTATGTAACATTGTTATTGATGAGGAGGACAAATCGGCGTTTGTTCTCCTTTACAACAACCTTTTTCAGAATTGACGTGTCAATATCAAATTCTGAAAAAAACAACCAATTAGAGCAAATGGGAATGTTGAGCGCCATTCAATTTTTTAGAAAAAACTGAAAAAACTTTAAAACAAAGTAATTGTAACTTTTTATTTGTTACACCTATGTAAACTTGAATCAAATGACGATACCAAACTGGAATTTACACACGCATTATGATTACAAGTTACAGGGGGTAGAATATTCACCTCAATTGGGTGTATGTTGCAAAGGGGCCATTGTTTTATGTACGATGGAACCCATTGGAACAAATGTGAAGAACAAATGTGAAAGAACAATGTAAAGAACAATGTGAAGAACAAAGTGAAAGAACAATGTGAAGAACAAAAGAGAAAAAAAAATATTTACAAAACAATGTTGTACGTGACTTTTGTGGTATTTATGACAAAAAATAGTTATGTATTTATTGTCGTAAGTGTCAGAATGGTGACGACTAACAAATGATGTCCAGGGTCATGACTCCGGGAGCATAAATTGTTCGGGAAGTGGAAAAAGTCTCTTGACTGGAATGATATCAGTTCCAGAGAAGATACGTACAAAATATTAGTACAATTTATAAACATTACACGGTGAGGTGTGACAAAGAAACAAAAATAACAAAGGGTTTATACAAAAGAGCATAATAGTACAAGTATTGGTGAGAAATGATTTAAAACCACAGTTGACACTTCTGTGTTTTAGAAAAAAAAAGGGTTACCTTGCAGAGGTCGAAAATGCGAGTTTTTATATGAAACTAACGCATCAAGACATGCTATTTGTCTGCACGAGGGCCAAGTCTCGTGGGACAAAGGTAGAGCCAAAAGTTTGTTAGTTATGTGAGTGTGACCTAGTGAAGGTGGTGTCTGTTGTGTCCACACTTCCTAGTTTGACAATATCTTTCACGTGATAGTTGCCGATGTGTTTCCCAGAGGCATCCGATAGGGTGTACACTACATCGGAGATTTTTCTCAGGACTTTTGCTTTAACAAAGCGAGGAGCTAGTTTTGCAGAGAAATACAGAGCACCTTGTGAGAGTGTGTTGTTGCGTCTCCAAACTATGTCGTTTTCCTTAAAGGTAACATGTTTCCTGCGTAAATTATATCTGTTTGCACTCTTTTTGTGAGCAAGTATCAACGCATCTGTGACTTCGCTGTAGATAGCGGAAAGTTCCTCAAGACGGTGAGCATAATTCTCTGATGGGTTATCAGTAGAAGGAGGAAAAGATGATGGGAGGCTAGCGTCCCAATGCAAGGAGCCATGAACAATTTGTTCCATACCATGTTTGAGGAAGAAAGGGGTGTACCCAGTAGTGAGGTTCACTGTATTGTTTAGTGCAGCTTGAATTTTTTCTAGATTTTTGCACCATGTTCGTTGATCTTTGTCAACCAGGATTGCCAGAGCTGTGTTGATGGTCTGGTTGTAACGCTCTACCGTATTATTTTGAGGCGTGTAAAGGGTATTATAGAAAATATCTTTTATGCCATATTTGGCCAGAAATTCCTTGAATTCCAGAGCTATGAATTGTTTTCCATTGTCGCAAATGACGGTGCGAGGAGTGCCATAGGGGATAAAAATGTTTTTTTCTAACACGTTTATGATTGCAGAGGCTGTGGCTCTTTTTAATGGGAAGATCCAACAGAACTTTGTGAATACATCCACTATGCTAAGTATATGCATGTTTCCGGCGTAGCTTCTGGGAAAAGGGCCGATGAGATCCATAGAGAATGATTGTAATGGCCTGTCTGCTCGTTTGGGGTTATTCATGAGACCAGATGGGGGTGCAGTACTATGTTTGTATGCTTTGCAAATGTCGCACTTAGAGATGTAGTTGCGAACTTGTTTAAACAGGCCTGGCCAGTAATACCTTAAGGCTATCTTCTTATAGGTTTTGAAAGTTCCTGGGTGTATGGATCCGGGGGCGCTGTGATTGTCGATGATAATTTTTTGTGTGTCCTCCGAGGGAATGACTAACTTCCAAGCATAGTCCTCGAGTATAGACAGTGGTGGTTTGCAGTTACGATATAACCGACCTTCTTTTATAATAAAGTTGGGAATTTTTTGCGGGTTGTTCCTGCATTCCTCGTAGGTTTTTAAATACCAAGTGTCTTTGGTGGTAGGAGTTGGTGTTGCTTCTTCGGAGGTCAGAGTGGCGAGTTCTATTCTTGAGAGGGCGTCTGGGACAATATTGTCTGCGCCTTTACGATGTATGACATCAAAGGTGTATTGTGATAGGCGAGACGACCAGCGGGCCAATCTACCAGATGGGTTGCTTAATGATACCAACCATTTTAGGCTACTGTGATCGGTGATGACTGAGAACTTACTGCCTTCGATATAGCCGCGGAAATGGTGGATAGAATCCATGACTGCGAGTAGTTCCTTTTCAGTTATCCCATAGTTTTTTTCGTGTTTGTTTAGACTACGAGAGAAGTATGCCACTGGGTGTTCGCCGTCGGGGAATTCTTGTGTTAGGACTCCGCCGATTCCAACATTGGAGGCGTCTGTATGCAGGGTGAAAGGCAGATTGAAATCTGGACAGTTTAGTACCGGTGCAGATTGCAGTGCTGTTTTTAGAGAGGTGAAAGCCTTTTCAGTTTCGGCAGACCAAGCGAAGTTACTGACACCTTTACGGGTACCGGTAATTTTATTAAGGGGGGCCGCTATTGTGGAGAAATCCCTTATGAATCTTCTGTAGTATCCGGCGAGACCAAGGAAACCTTTAACTTCTTTAGCATTCTTTGGCCTGGGAAAGTTTGTCATAGCTTCGACTTTGGCAGGGTCGGTCCTTAGACCTTTTTCGTCTATTACAAAGCCGAGGTAGCGTAGGCGTGATTTGCAAAATTCGGATTTCTTTAGGTTGATTGTTAATCCGGCAAACTTGAGTTGTTGGAATACTCTTTCTAGGGTGGCGATGTGTTTTTCAAACGTGTCGCTGATGATTATTAGGTCGTCCAGGTAGCAGAACAAATTATTGTCGGATTCGGGGCCGAACAGTCTGTCCATCAGTCTTTGTAGCTCAGCAGGGCTGTTTTTTAAACCGAAAGGGAGTCTCTTAAAGTGGAACATTCCTCTGCCGGGCACTACAAATGCTGTTTTTTCACATGAAACTTCATCCAAAGGTATCTGCCAGAATGCTTTGGACAGATCTATTGAAGAGATGAATTTTGCGTTGCGTAGTTTATCCAGGATTGCGTGTACAAGCGGAAGTGGGTACGCGTCAGCCTCAGTGCAGGCATTAAGTCTTCTACTGTCGAGGCAGAATCGGGCGGAACCGTCTTTTTTGGATACCAAGAGTGTGGGGTTGGTCCAGGGGCTTCTGCTGGGAACCACGATGCCCATATTTAACATATCATCGAGTTCCTTCTCCAACAGTTTTAGTTTCTGGGGAGCCAAATTGTAGTATCTTTGTTTGATAGGTGGTCCATTTGTCTTGATGTGATGTTTGACTAAATTTGTCAAACCAAGTCCACACTTTTCGAACGAGATTGATTCAAATTTCTTGATCATGCCTTCCAGTTGTTCGGCCTGTGGTGGGTGAAGGTTCTCGTACGGAATTATTGTACGGATTTCGTTGATTGAGGTGGTGGGTGTGGTGTTGTTGCATGGGTTGAAAACCTGGGGTGCAATGTTGAATGCTTTCCAAAAATCAACTCCAAGAATAAATTTCTGGGTGATGGTTGGTACAATTAGAAAATTTATTGGAATTGATTTACTTCCACACTTGACAGGTAGGACAATTGCTCCTGTGACTTTTTGAGTGTTGTTGTCTGCAGTGGTGACGAAAGCGGGGTGTTTGTTGATTGTGAATCCATTGTTGACAAAGGGGATGTGGGCGTTACCGCCGAGGCAGCTAACTGAAGCTCCACTATCCAGTAGTCCAGAGAAGACGACGTCATTAACAGAAAATTGCGCGTATGGGCGACCATCTTTAGCTTGAGTGCAGCTCACTGTAGAAAGTTGTAAGGCCTCTTTGAAATATGCAATGTGTTTCAACCACTCGGTCCATTCAGTAGGCCTAGATATTGAATGAACTTCCGAGGGGTTGAATCTTAGTTTTTTGGAGTTCTCTTGGACCAATTTGGCGGAGGTTTAGAGAAGTCTGTAGGTGGTCTTGCAATTAAGTTGTTAGAAGGATGTAATCTTTCAAGGTTATTTCTTGATCTCTTGAAGATTTCCCTCAAGTTGTCGTGTTGAGGAGAATGGTCACGGGGGCGCTTTTGGTGGCCCCTGTTATCTTGAGTATACGAAAGTTTAGCTTTTTTGTAGCAAGATGATTGTGAGTGTCCGGTTCTTTTGCAAAAGGTGCAAAACTTCTTCTCGTTAAACTCTGGTTTAATTTGATTGGATGACCGAGAGGCGAGGCTTGGTAGAAGGGGCTCGTTAGAAGTCTTGGTGTTTCTTCTTTTATCTTGATAGTTTTCCAATAGAAGACAGACATCTTTGAGTTGTTCTACTGAGGATATTTTTTGAGAGGTTATTATGTTCTCATATCTTGCTAGGAGGCCATCAGTCAAGATAGGGACTAGCTCTGTTTCAGGGACTGGAGTTGTCAGTTTGATGTTTAGAAGATCTGCTCTCTGGGCGTATTGTGCTACAGTTTCGTTGGAGAATTGTTTGATGGAAAACAGAGTAGACTTAATCCTATGCTGTGTTTCTTTTGGTGCGAAACTTTTCAGGAGAGCAGCTTTGAGTTCGGGCCAGGAGCTTACTTTTTTCTTGTGAATTCTATGCCAGGAGAGTAGCTCGTGCGAGATGAGATCTATGAAGTTACGGTGTAGTATCTCAGTAGGAATGTTGCGTATCGCGGCTGTTTCTTCAATTCGGTCGATGAAATCTTCTACGTTAGTATTGCCGTTGTACTTAATTTTCCATCCAGTTAGATCGAAGGGTTTTGTGGTTTCCTTGACGGGTGTAATTGGTGGTTTAATTTCTGTGCAAGTAGGTGTGCTTGTGTCAGAGATTGTTATACTGCCGGGTTGAAATTCCAGTCTCCTAATATATTTCCTGTTATAATATGTTGCGTACTTGATCAGGACGTTTTTGGTTTTGTTGAAAGGAGAAATATTCCTGTCTTTCAATTCCTTTTCTAAGCTTTGAGTACTTCGAGAGCAGATGTTGGCTATTATGCCTAAGGTGTTGTTTCGAGGATTCATTTTGTGGCTAGTTGAGTTAGACATTGTGAAAAGAAAAAAGAATTTTCAGAGTGTTGTGGCTGGTTGTTTTTCAAAAAAAACAGGGGTTTACTTGTGATGGTAGGTGAAGAATTTTGTGAAATTTTTGAAGTCCCAGTATGGAAAAAAAAAATGGCCAGCGGTCTCCTTGTGTTTTTAATGGGAAGGTCCCTGAGATTGTGCGTTTTGAAAAAAAAATTCGAAAAATTTCAAAGTCCTAGATGAGTGAAGGAAATTTTTTGAAAAATTTCCAAGTCTTTGATTTGAAAAAAAAACGGCCAGGGGTCTCCTTGCAATTTTAGTGGAAAAGTCCCTGAGATTGTGCGTTTTGAAAAAAATTTTCGAAAAATTTCAAAGTCCTAGATGAGTGAAGGAAATTTTTGAAAAATTTCCAAGTCTTTGATTTGAAAAAAAAACGGCCAGGGGTCTCCTTGCAATTTTAGTGGAAAAGTCCCTGAGATTGTGCGTTTTGAAAAAAAAATTTCCAAAAAACAGATTTCCGAAAAAATTAAAATTTCCGAAAAATTTCGAAGTCCTTGATTTTTGAAAAAAATGGCCAGGGGTTACCCTGGGATTTTGATGGAAAAGTCCCTGAGATTGTGCGTTTTTGAAAAATTTCCGAAAAAACCAAATTTCCGAAAAAATTTTCAAAATTCCGAAAAATTTCCGAATACAGATTTCGAGGAAGTATTGTTTTTTCTTTCAACAATTAATGGAGGGTTGTTTGTGATTCGTGACCAATTGTCTGAATTTAGGCAGAACCAGCTTTTGGTTATTTACACGCAAGCATCCCTTTCCCTGGACACGACAGGCTCGAGGCGGAGAAGGGCCGAGAGTCGGGGATTTACGTCAATCGCGAATCTCAATTATATGTAAAGGGTAAGTCGGCTTTCAAGACTTTTCTTTCAAAAAGGATACTCTACCCACCTTTATTACATATAAAGCGAAATTATCAGATGACAGAAGGGCGTTAGTTTTCCTTGTCTATGAAATTAATTCCGCGCGCTCGAACATTGTGAGCGTTTGTGGTTCGCTCTGCGAGAAACACACTGTTGCAATGCCCGAGGTCCGCTCTCGACTGGCGGGGCTCGGCGGTGGCGGGCAGTGTTGAGCCGAGAACGCTCCCTGGGTGGTCTGTGCCATCACGCGGCGGCTAGCTGCGTTTTGTCACGTACGCCACGATCGTTTGCATGGGGAAAGCGAGGCTAAATTATGCATCTTTTTTATAAGGTGACTTGTATTACGTAACACACTGTATCGGTAGATTGGGTGATTCCACTCTGGGCAATTTGAGAAGCAAGATTTGGACCGATATTAATAAAAAAATTGTTTACATGATCAGCAACGAGCTTAGGATTTTTTGTGGTTTCAACAATATGTCCATCAATGGAAAGTTTATTTATGCTCTGTTTCTCTTTTGTAGTTTGCGAGTTTGTGGCTTCTCTAAGTATTTCCCATAATTTTTTGGGGTTATTGTTACTTTCTTTAATTCTTTCTGAGTAGTAAATTTCTTTTGCTTTTCTGATGACGTTACAGCACATGTTTCTATATTTTTTATAATAGTTGAATGTTAGTTGGTCATACGGATTTTCTTTGGTTTTTTTGTGTAGCGTGTTTCTTTTGTGAATGCAATTTATAATGGAGTGGTTAATCCATGGTTTCAAGGGTTTCAATTTGTTACTTATATTTTTGGTCATCGTCAGGGTATGGTGGTGTAATTCGTTTTTCAAATAGTTAATAAAGTATATCCATGCGTCCTCCGATTGTTTAATTTGGAAGAGTTCTTGCCATGATTTGTTCTTTAAATTGGTTATTATATTTTGAAAGTTGATTTTATTGTATGCTAAAGGCAGGCTACATATATTTATTTGGATAGGTGTTTGTAGTGCAAAGATAGTTGAATAATGGTCCGTGATAGTTGATTTGTAAACGATACTTTTAGATGGTTTTTTTGACTTTACCATAATGTGGTCAATGCATGATATAGATCCATTTGTCGTTCTTGTTGGTGAGTTAACGGTACTCACTAATCCATGAAATTCTAGCATGTTGATATAGTCTTGGCTTTGGTGGTGTTGGTTGCTCGGTAGTATGTTAATATTTAGATCGCCCATTATTATGATATTTTTGGTATTGGAAAGATTTGAAAGTGTGCAACTTAGACTGTTTAGAAATGGCGTGATGTTACGAGTCGATGGCGAGCGGTATATAGCGAGGATAACTGTATCATTGTTGTATTCTATTTGTGTGCAACTTGCATCCTGAATTTTTAGTTCGGTTACTGTGAAGTTTTGATTATTTTTTGTGTAAACAACAATCCCATCGTTCTGATTATCAAACGTAGTTGAATTGTGTGATGTGTAATTTAATAAATAGATGTATAAAAATTGTGTGAATTGTGTGATGTGTAATTTAATAAATAGATGTATAAAAAACATATTTTCGTGTTTGGTAAAGGTTACCTGACGTAATTAAATTATAATTATTCCTAGCAACATCGTTTTTATATATTTCTTACATTTTTTAAGGACACAATAAAAACATCGCTGAAAATTAAAAAAACTATAGAAATGAAAAAAGATAATGGTAGGTACCTACCTAACTACAAACTAACTGCACCTGAAAATAGCATTGATAAATTGCACAAATATCAGGAAGATGATTTCTGAACAAGATTCTGATGAAACACAAGACTTAAGCAGTATCACCAGAGAAATATGTATATATGATCTTTGTATGTTTATATATATATATATATCATACACAGATCCTGGGTTCGATTCACAGTTAAGACCGTTACGATTCTATTTTTCTGTGTGTTGTTCTGTTTCATGTTTCGTTTAGATTTATTAATGTTATCTTTTTCGTCAATGAAATATCATTAGTTTTTATAGTTACATTGTAGACCTGATAATGGTAAGGTTATATCCAAAAGTAGT
The DNA here is from genome assembly GCA_026573805.1 of Hesperophylax magnus. Taxonomy (NCBI): domain Eukaryota; kingdom Metazoa; phylum Arthropoda; class Insecta; order Trichoptera; family Limnephilidae; genus Hesperophylax; species Hesperophylax magnus. The sequence goes on from JAIUSX010000072.1 coordinate 24,280,676, forward strand.
TAGATAAATGTTTCAATACAAAATAACAAAATTTCAACATTTTGCACAGTGCGTTTTATTTTATTTTAATAAAATGTGTAGATGCGGGTGCTATTATATTTTGTGAGGTCGATATTAGTTGCTCGCTAGGCAGTTTCATGTTCTAAGAAACCAAATACACCGCATGTATAAATTATTCTATAATTATTATTATTTTACATTAGCGATGAGTCGTTCATGAGCGAGCCGTATAATTGAGCTCGCTCTTTTTAAGGAGCCGTATTCGTAACGGTTACTCAAATAGCAATAGACCAAATTTTATTGGCCCTATAACTATCCCGTGCTGTAACTTTACCACAATCAAACAATTTTATAAATGTATTGGAGCGAAATGGTTCAACAAAGTACCGATTAATATAATTTTGGAAACAAATTCGTAAAAACTCTTTCAATAGTATTTCTTAACTATTGTACTTTGTAAAATTAATATAATATTTTCTAGTAATAACATTAGATGTCGTTTTTTCTATTCTCTTTCGTATGTATTATTTTCATATCTAATGTTTGTTATTTTTTCTAAAAAAAGAGTAAGAGCTCTTTCTGAAAATTTTCTGAAAAATGTATATGAAAACGATATTTAACTACCATTTTCCTTCTTTTTAACATTTGCACTAAAAAATGTGTAATCACGATTATATTACGTAAAAACCTAATGTTATTTGTATCATTAAGATTTATAAAGAAAATATATCATTGACCAATAAAATAACGACATTCAAAATTTAAGACCAAAATATTGAGAGAAAAAATATATTACAATATAATGTAAAAACAGTTGCATCAGCTTAAAGCTGCAAACAGTATTTTTTTGTATTTCCTAGTTTTAAATTTAAATATGGAATAAGTATCAATAATAACAATAAAAGGACGTGCTGTGATTCAATTTAAATTGCTGAAAGAAAAAAAGGAAATGTGATAAAAATTCGATAAAATTATAAGTTTTTTGCTAGACATATTCATTCGATCGAATGTTATGAATTTAGTAAGGTTTTTGTTAAACACATCGATATCTGTGCATTAATTGTGCTAAAGTCTCTTCGTATTGCCCTTAGAAATATAAAACACAATACAACAAAGAATTTAATACCAACTTACATAGTTAATAGAGAATACAGCATCAAGACGCACATATTTTTATGCATTTATTATATTTGTAGTTAATATTTCTATTTTTGAAACTGACAATTCATTATAATTTATTGTAGAAAGCAATCCCTTTGTGGTTTGACATATTTAATAAAATACTTTTTATTTTAAAACCACGAGTTTTTAATAATTTTTATAACCGATCGGTTTCGCTTTACTCAAGCATCTTCAGGGTACAAATTATTACTAGACAAGAAGTACAAAGTGTGAGCTTATATATAAAAAAAATTTGATGGAGACAACATGATATAAATATAACAAACACAGAGAAATCATACAATACATTTTGATTTCTTTGATTCATTTTGATTGATTGATTTCTCTGTGGTTGTTATATTTATATAATGTGTCTCCCTCAAAAAAAAATTATATATAAGCTCACACTTTGTAATTCTTGTCTAGTAATAATTTGTACCCTGAAGATGCTTGAGTAAAGTAAAACCGGTCGGTTATAAAAAATATTAAAAACTCGTGGTTTTTAAACAAAAAGTATTTTATTTTATCATTATAATTTATTAAAATAAAACAAATATCAAACATATATGTATTTATCTATAAATATAAACCTTTATGTATTTATCTATAAAGGTAACTTTAGAGAGAAAATTGGTTCTAATAACGGATTTTTTTCGTTATTATCGGAGATACACCACCTTTGTTGATAAGCAGGATGATTTTTTTTAATGTTAGATATTAAAATACATACTTGCACTCTTTTCACGGTGAAATGCCTAAAACCAAAAAAAAAAAAATACATACTTCGATTAAGACCATTGAAAAAGAAAATAAAAAAAATTACTATCCCGAATCCCTATTTTAACCATGTGAAAGCATAGTATAATCAAAATCTAAAAAACTGAACGAAAATAATCACATGAAAACCTACCGTGGAAAATAACAGTAAAAAATCACTCACCTCTAAAATCCAGCCCATCGGTTGTTTTCAGCCCAAATGGCGCTTCACATTTAAACATTGTATGGGTTATGGCATAGCCTGGTGCGCTGCACAAAGGGCGCCTCACCTCCGCCCTAACTCTCTTCCCCACCGTACCACTCCCGCCCCCGCCCCCGCCCACTATGCATTTCACTCCTGACAACAATGTTAACGAACAACAACAAGCTTCAAACAAAACAGTAGTGGTCCTCTTTAGTCCAATCTCCTTTGACAGAACCGACAGAACCCGGATTGACACAGCAGAGGACGTTATGTATACATCGACATGATTTACCGATTTAACCCTTCAAGCTTTTAAATATTTTTACTTACAAGTCCCAACGATGGAGAAATTTCTCGTGGAATTTCGAAATGCTTCCAGGTATGCTAAATGTGATATATATTTATCATTTTTGAAGTTGTTGTATAAAAAAATAATAAAATTTTAGAAACTACAAATAATATTTTAGAAACTTGATAGATTTTTGTATTTGAAACGGTAAAAAAATATTTTCAACAATGAAAATGTTAACCATAAAAACATAGCAAAACATTTTTACTCGAATCGTCCATATTTTTTAAAGAATTCGATACTAAGAAATTACATTCATTTTGTGTAAGCAAATAGTAAGAAAACTCTCACTTCACTTTTTTTGCCTTTTATAACATAATATATTTAATTTTCAACTGTCATCGAAAGTATCCCCTAAATTTTTAATCATGTACCTTGACAATATTTAGGAATTTATCCACGGAATCAAGTATAAATATTTGGACAAACAATAATTATTTCTCTTTTCAACGACGAACAAATCACATATCTCCACATTATAGAAAAAATATGGACGCCCGGTCAGTTTTTTTCTTCAGATGCCCTAATGGAATATGACTTGAAGGGTTAAAAATGGCTCAATTATTTTAGGTCACTAAATACAATGCACAATACAATGCTAAAAGCCTTCATTCACCTGACAAACAATCTCAAACAAAAGATCATTACGTGGTTGATTGTTATATGCCTGAACAACGTATAGTAATTAAAACCAATAATCAATGGTATTCCAAAAAACTAAGATAAATGCAATATGAACGAGATACTTCTTATAAAATAGCAAAAATTACAAAGTATAACGAACATTGGAATAGATTTAAAACAATTCGAAACAAGTACTCAAAACTTATAAAGGATACAAAAAATGAACATTTCATCAACGAAATTCAACGGGAAAGGGGAGATCCAACGAAAATGTGGAAAACACTTAAGTCAATGATGAAAAATAAATGTGAAGATGTAGAAAAAGATATCATATTCCCAACCGAATTGGCTGGCGAAAACAACATGGCTGATAAGTTTAATAAATATTTTGTGACAAGTATAGAATAAATTAACAAAAATATCCCAATCATAGAAGAAGAAGAAATTTTCAATTTTGAAGAAAAAACTTGCGAATTAAAGTTTAAGAAAATAGACGGCCAGAAACTCCAAAGAATACTGTCCAAAATCAAATCAAAGCCCAGCCAAGATGGGATCACTATTCAAATATTAGAACATGCATTACCTGTAATAGGAGAAGAGTTTCTTAGTTTAATAAACGAATCGTTAGAAACAGGGAAGTTTCCTGAATCATGGAAAACGTCTATGGTGATACCGATTCCAAAGATTTCGAACACAAAAAATGTGAAGACTTTCGACCTGTAAATATGTTACCAAAATATGAGCAAGTGATGGAATACATAATTAAATCTCAACTTGAAGAATACTTGGAAAATAATAGCATCCTTTGTGACGAACAATCTGGATTTCGGAACAATAATTCATGTGAAACAGGGTTAAATTTAGTAATTGATGATTGGAAGGAAGATATAGATAAAAACTTGCATATTGTTGGGGTATTTTTAGATTTTCAGAGAGCTTTTGAAACAATAGATAGAAAAAAAGTTATTAAAAAATTTAAAAAATATGGAATAAAAGGGAAAGAACTGGAATGGTTTAAAAACTACTTAAGCAACAGACAACAAACAACAAAGATAAGAAACAATATATCAAATCCGATTGAAAATAAGCTGGGTGTACCGCAAGGATCTGTATTGGGTCCGATATTGTTTATACTCTACATAAATGATATGGTAAAAATATTAAAACATTGCAAAATAAGACTGTTTGCAGACGACGCACTAATTTATATTGCAGAAGATAATTATGAGAAAGCAATCAAAAAGATAAATAGTGACTTAGAAACATTGTCAAAATGGTTAAACTAAATAAATTAAAACTAAATGTAAATAAGACAAAATACATGCATATAGGCAAAACAAATACGCATGAGGAACCAACGGTTTCTATAAATGGAGAAATCATAAAAAAAGTGGAAGAAATTAAATATCTAGGTGTTATTATAGACTCAAAATTGAACTTCTCAAAAAATGCAGACTATACAATTAAAAAAATTGCAAAAAAAATATCATTTCTTGGTAGAATCAGAAACAAAGTAAATAAAGAAACATGCCAGATAATATACAATACAATTATATCACCACACTTTAATTACTGTTCAAGTATTCTTTTTCTCTGCAATAAAGAGAAAATGAAAAAAATGCAAATACTGCAAAATAAAGCAATGCGAATAATACTTAAGCGCAACATATACACACGGATAAGAGACATGTTAAAGGAGCTGAATATTTTGACGGTGAAGCAAACTGTGTATTTGAATGTACTTATTTTTATACATAAAATTAACTTAGGGATGATGTCTAAGGAACTGAAAAGAAAAATAAATTACAATAACGAGATACACGGACACGGGACGAGAAATTCTAAGCAAATTAGATTTCCAACAAGAAAAAAAACAAGCACCCAAAAATCTCTGATGTACCAGGCCGTTCAACTCTATAACAAAATCCCGAAGGAAATTGCTGTGATAGAAAATATTAATAAGTTCAAAAATGAATTAAGAAAATATGTCTATCTCAATTATTAATGTTTCTTTTTTTGTGACTTTATTGAAATATTTAAAGAATGATAATGTTTGCCAAACAATGTACATGTTTATATGTTTATAAAACTATTAGCACACACGAAGATGTGAGTTAACTTAAGATAAATAAATAAAATAGGCAAGAAAAAAAAGAAAACAAAACAAATAACATACACGAACACACTCCTTGCCTCATTCACATTCATACATCTTCTCATACAAACTCTTCTATTATTGTGACTCTTACAGGGCCCGAATCAAGTACCTGATTCATATATGGTTTTACTACACATACTCCTCATGTATTTTATTTCAACAGCTTTCAGTTCACTTTAATCCTTCCTCTGCCAGTTATATGTCTCATTGCCCATACATATCAGGGTAGATACGAGCACTCCATTGTGGACTGCTAGCTTCGCTACTTTGGACAGTTTTTTTTTTATTTCCTCCATTAATAGAGTTACCTGCATTAACCCTTCTTTAAACATCTCTAACATCCTTCCCATATCTCATTATTTAAATAATTTATGCGAATATTGAAGCGGAACCTTTTGACAAACGATACATCATACTAATTACATCAAGTGGTACGCATTTTTTTTAGTTTTAATGAAAAGGAAAGGCTGTTAAATGGTGTGAAAAAGTTTAATAATTGAATCTGGTAGTCTCCTTGCAAAAGCATACACGGAGAAAAATGATCCTGTTAAAAAAGTGATAGCCAATTTCCTATTAAATATTAGTAATTCAGAATATATGGAGAACACGTGTTCTTTTCCTAATAAATATCATGACTGAATGCAACAATATCGGTTTGTCAAGATCAATATCAATATTTGTATGAACACGTTTTCCGCCGTCCTCATAAAACATTCGCTCTTAACTGATACTTTGTTATGTCAATTTATTCGTCAGGCCTGCATTCCGTTTTTAACAGGAAAGTGAATAATTTAACCAGTATTTTAATAAATTAACGTATTTCATAGCAGTAAGTTTTCTCTGTGTATAGTTTAGTTTACTTTCTTGTATAGTTTAGGTATACATTTTAAAATGTGATGATGGTGTGGCATGTTTTTTTTTGTCATAGCCATATTTCAGATATTTCCGACATAGGTTTAGACAAACACGTGTAAGGAATCAAACTATGAAATGTTGAACTGTCCTCATTAGAAATATTCGATTGCGAATTGAATGGAACTGGAAGACAGCGACCTACACCTAAGACGGTGGCAAACAAAATGAACCAAAGCATCGCATAGTCAAATTATATCACCTAGCCGTAAAAACTTTTACTAACTCCAATAATTAACCATTTATACTATTCAAGAAATAAATAATTTAAGTATTATATTCTCTTCTTCTCCCCGTAGCAATTGGGGATGCCATAGTCCCATGAAGTCAGTGAGACTCTCAAATAAAATCCTTATACCTCTTGTAATGTCCTTATATAGGGTTTTCCAATAAGAGGTATTATTTTAAATAGCCCGCTATTTCGGTAGATGTTACTTTTGAAGCTGTCATTTTTTGACATTTAACAAGTAAAAACTACGTCATTAATAAAACTGGAACGATACACGCTTCAACAAAGCATTGAAATTATTAAAATTCACTTGAGTGAATCAAATGCAAATCATCGTGAGTGATGAGGCCCATTTCCACCTCGGTGGCTTCGTCAACAAGCAAAATTGTCGCATCTGGGGCTCGGAAAACCCAAGAGTTATTGTTGAAAAGCCTCTCTTTCCTCAACGTGTGACTGTTTGGTGCGGTTAATGGTCCGGCGGGGTCATTGGACCTTCCTTTTTTGAAAATGAGGCTGGAGCGTTGCTGTTGAGTTACGCAATCCTTTCACCGTAACTGTTGAGTTACGGTGAATGGATTGCGCTATTGAGAGATGATTAATGATTTTTTATAGCCGGAATTGGATGGTATTGATCTGGACAACGTTTACTTTCAACAAGACGGCACTACGTCCAACACAAGCAACAAAACCATTGATTTTTTACGATTGAATATCAAAATAACACCTCTTATTGGAAAACCCTGTATTACATATGGCTAGTAATGGGGTTCTATTAACAGCCTAGAAGAATTGGAGGAAAAAGAACGACTTATTTTTGAAAAAGCAGGAATGATTTCCAGGTATTTCCGCATACCCATCGATGAAGAAAGCATATAAAACCGAACTGTTACTTTCTAATTTATTCATTTACATAGTAAATATTGTAACGCTTTTTTTTTTCTTTTTATGCATAACAGAACTGCCCCAGCAATAATCTTTTGAATTTAACCAGTGATAAATTGAAAATGTCCAATTGTTTGACATAATTATTTCCCTTCATTAAAATTCTGCACAATGACGAGTACATATAGTAGTTAGTCCCAGAATTTCTGCACTGAAATAAATCCGAACTTCTGGTATTACGTAGTGGAATTTGAAAGCTTATAAATTCAAGCAATTCTGTACTATGAAATGCATAATTTTGAATTTTATTCGAAATTATTTTGTTCGACAATTTAGGCATATTCATATCATAAAAGCGTATTGTAAGTTCAACAAAATTGCTGGAATGCCTATTTTTTTCTAATAAAACAGTTATGTGAACTTGTACTTATGTCATCAATATACATTTGGGTATGTACAAATATACAGACTGTAATTTTACATTCTCCTACACAATAATTTGATTCACATTATCTTAAAATGTAGCAGAATATCTTTTACGATTAAAAAGTATATTAATCATTGAAGACAATATTAGCGACTCCTAAATCAAAATTTGAATCAACAAAATCAGAAAAAGATTCGGTGGCATCTAGGAATTGAACACAGGACCCGATCGTTGAGAAAATACGATATAAGAGAAAAGTCGAGCAACGCCGGGTACACTTCAGCTAATTAATAATAAAAAAAATAATAATAAAAACTTGTCAAAGAAGTGTATTGAAATACTATTATTATGAACTCCTTATAAATGTTTTCATTATTTTTCTTTTGGTAAATTGTCTTAGTTTGAATGGAGCAACACCAACGTCGCGATCTGTTGATGGCCACCGTACCATCATACGCATCACTCGTCTTTAATTTACTCGTGTATCTCCTCGTCGTTTAACGAAATGTTTAAAATTCAATGCGATGTTATAATCACAATAAATTCTATTCGTATTTGGATCAAATAATAAATATCCCAAATTCTCCAAACTTTATAAGTTTTGTCATAAATTATTCTCAAATGTTAAACACATTATTCTGAGAATTAATTTAAACAGAAAATTTCATTTCAGGAAAATATAATAATTAATGTGTAAAGATTGAGCTTCTTTTTTTGGAGTAGATATCCGCGTAAACAAATGATTACGTATTATTGTGTTTTATATGGCGAAACTTTCCGGCACGTGCACTATTAATTATAAACTAGCAGTTAAAAACCCGCTCCGCGGGTTTTTTTCTGCTAGGCCCTGCGGGCGGCACTTAGTTGGGCTTCGCCCAGTTTAAGTGATACTAACAACAGTTACATTTAATAGGTAGATATTAGGTCATACACAGAGAGAGGGTGAGTATATATTGTTAAAAAACGGAACAGGAAGGCGTTTAGGCATAATAATAATGACAGTTGTTCAGGTAAAACTTTACCTTTCCCGAATAATTGCCTAAATGGCTAAAGGTAAATTAATATAGGTAAATATTCGGAATCGCTGGACACGGAAAATAGGAAATATTTTTAAATAATACCTTCTGATTTACCTTAATTACTATAAAAGGAATCGAACAGCATTTGGGAAAATTTTAATTTTAGCTTTTTAATTTTTAATTACGTAAAATGAAAATTCGCTTTCGCTGTATGGGATGACAGCCTGAATAATTTCTGTTGATAACATTTTCTTTTGTCGGTATTCCTGAAATGAGCGGCTAGAGACAATTGAAAAACGTAAATTAAAAAAATATAATGTAATACAATATTCCGGCAAAATAGTGCCTACTTAGCACAAATGATTTATTTAACTATTATTTTATTTAACCTCACCTATAATAACCTAACCTAACCTATAATAATCCAGCCTAACCTATAATAATCCAACCTAACCTAAAATAATCCAACCTAACCTATAATAATCTAACCTTACCTAAGCTTACCTCACCTATAATAATCCAACCTAACCTAACCTATATCCTAACCTAACCTATAATAATCCAATCTAGCCTAACCTAACCTAATCGAACCAATCCTAACCTAACCTATCCTAACCTAACCTATACAAATCCAACCTAACCTATAATAACCCAACCTAACCTAACCCATAATAACCCAAGCTAACGTTACCTAACCTAACATAACCTGACTTATCCTAAGCCATAATAATCCAACTTAATCTAACCTTACCTATAAACTAACTTGAACTATACTAATCCAACCTAATCTAACCTAATCTAGCATAACCCAACCTAACCTATCCTAACCTATAATAACTTTTTTTTAAATATTTCCTTACTTGTAAAAGAAACCAAAATACCAAAATAATATTTGCATAGAGTAAATTATGGTAAAAATTCTAGACACTCATATCAGGAATACCAAAAAAAGAAAATGTCATCAATAGAAATTATTCCGGTTGTCATCCAATACAACGAAAGCAAATTTTAATTTTACGTGATTAATCACGTAAAAAAAATAAAAAAAAATTAATTAATAATTAATAATTAATTAATTCACGTAATTAAAATGCTAAAATTAAAAAAATTCCCGAATGCATTCAGATTCCTTCTATATTAATTAAGGTAAATCCGAAGGTTTTACTTAAAAATATTTCGTATTATCCTTGTCCAGCGTTTCCGAATAATACCTTAATATATATTATATAAATATTTATACCTGGCAAAATGATTGTTTTATTATACATTTAAGTACATGTCAGATTAGAGATTTGTTGGCTAATTTTACAATCAACGAAGCGTTTCTATCTTCCGATTGTCTTTCATGTTATTTTATTGGGTTGGCAGTGCCTATACTTTCGCGTATATCATATCGGTGTTCTGTCAAAATAATGCGAAATTATTATTTACGTAAATAATATTAAATATCAATATTTTTCAAAATCGTACATGCAAAGAGTTGTTGTTTATTGTCATTAAGTTGAATCAAATGTTTGTTTTAGAAACGATGCCATTGCAAAGTTTAAATAAACTTCCAGAAGAAATCTTTTTATTTTGCATATTTAAATATTCGCGCCAGCCCCTCGGTTCGTTCTTTCACCGCCAGAGGAGCGCTCTGTCGGCTATCTTTGACGCGGTGCGTATCGGCCATGTTGAATGAACGCGTGCTTTTTTCGTCAAACGTCAAACGTAATCACGTAATTGTGGATAATTTTCACTGTAATGTAATTAATCCAATGGATCATGAACTTTCTAAAACATATTTTCTTCGATATTATCCAAAAATTGTATGAGCAGAAACGATATTTTTGAATATATATCGTATTACATGTGGCGATTCTATTTTAGTATGAAATCGTGTCTTAATCTTTAAAGTCTTATTTATACACAATTTGAATTTGACCAATCACAGGGCCTACACCGTCCAGACGCTGGAGTATTAATAATATCAGATGCAATATTTTTATTTTTATTTGAACCACGTTCCTAAGAATCATCGATAATACTGATTTTAGTTAGGTGTCGGTCCGTGTAACTCTGGTTCAGTGAACTCAAATTTGCATTGAATTTAAGTGTCATTTTCAAAATTAGAACTGATTGTGTGAAGAATTCAGTCAAGTGTCTACCAAAAATAAAAGGCGTTAAGGGACGTACATGACTTTAACCAATGGTTCCTGATATCATTTGAAGTTTAAAAATTTAATGATATTTTGGTCTTTGGTGACTTTTGTGATGGTTTTTTTTATTTAAAGATTAGTTTTTTTTTATTCATTCATGTTGAATTTATTTTTCCAAAAATTCGCATTACGAAATTGTTGTAATTTTAAATAAAATATAGTAGCTGTACTGTTTAATTTTTAAATACATAACTTGTTAGTATAGTAATGAAATCTATAATTAATTTCTCAGGTAAATTATTAAGGTTAGATATATAATATAATATTAATATTAATGTTAGATCGGAAGAAAAAAAAATGTTTTGCTTAAGTATAGTATATAAATTTGGCAAATATGAAAAATAACCTGTCCCGAAAGCTGATATGATATAAGTACTAGTTAGGGTTGACACATATTCGAGGTTGCAATGGACTACTCCCCTATCCATCAAGGCTAAGGGGCGAGTGATAAACAGAAAGACGGGAAGTGATGTGCAGGCCCCGTCCAGTTGGTCGCCCCTCCCCCGCCCGGACGAGTTGGGAAGTCGGCGGAACTTTTTCAGTCGGGTAATGTGCCGGAACTAAATGTGATTTGTCCAAAGTTGGAATACATTTTAACTTGGTTCAGATTAGTTTGGCGCGCGACAGGGCAACTCCAAAACGGGGCTTAATCAAATTCCTTGCCCATTTTCTGCCGGAAGGAAATCCGTGCCGGTGACGGGGAGCGAATGACAGTGTGAAATGTCTTTAAAATTAAATATGCGTTCTAAAATAATTTAAAAGCGTCTGCACATGAGATTGAATTTTAATTTAGAGGGTTCTATTAAGAAAGAGATTTCGCAGGAAAAAAAATATAATATTTTATTTGCTCTAAAATTGTCATGAAGCTTTATATTTGTATATATATTAAAATATCTTAAATGAAATATATATTTTATCAGATTGGTATGTATTATTTAATTATTTATTTCACACATCATTTAAAAATACTTGGCTTCATTCTCCGTAATGGCAGAAACTTAAAAAATTTATCAACATTCAAAATCTTATATTCTTCTTTAAATCGAAGTCTAGTTGAATATAATTCTTCTATCTGGTCCCCTCGCTTTAAAGTCCACTCATTGAAATTACTTTGAAAATATTCAGCATAAATTTCTAAGATTTATTAACTATAATCTCGGTCTACCAATAGAAATCATAAATTCCAACAAATTGGTGAAATAATTTAAAACTCTCAGATAAAAGACTTGTCTCCGACTTGAATTTTATTTTAAAGACTGTTAATGTAATTATAGATAGCCCTGATTTGCATTGTCTTATTACCTTCAATATACCAATCAGAAATACTAGTTAAAACATTTTTTTAATTGCAACAACAATATCAGGACTCATCATTTAGTTTAGATATTCGATTATACCTAGATTGCATGGAGCTGTATATAAAGGGTTTTCCAATAAGAGGTGTTATTTTGATATTCAAAGAAAAATGCCATTTTTTAATATAAATGATCAAATGTTTATTTCATTATAAAGAAGAAGGTAAGCCGTTAATAGTGAAAAATAACATCAGTCAAATCACCACCACGACCACGCCTACAGGACCATATCCTTTTCATGAAATTTTCCATAACCAAATCGCAAAGTGGCTGCCTTATGTCCTCGATAGCCTCACGAATTCCATCTTTGAGGTCTTGAATTGACGCTGGGCTGTTGGCGTAGACCTTTTCTTTCATGTGGCCTCAAAGGAAGAAGTCGCAAGGTGTTAAATCACAAGATCTCGGTGGCCAATTGTGATCACCTCTTCGAGAGATAACACGGTCCGGAAACTTTTCCCGTAAAAGATCAATGGTTTCGTTGCTTGTGGGGCACATAGCGCCGTCTTGTTAAAAGTAAATGTTGTCCAGATCAATACCATCCAATTTCGGCCATAAAAAATCATTAATCATCTCTCGATAGCGCAATCCATTCACCGTAACTGTTGCTCCAGCCTCATTTTCGAAAAAGGAAGGTCCAATGACTCCGCCGGACCATAAACCGCACCAAATAGTCACACGTTGTGGATAGAGAGGCTTTTCAACAATAACTCTTGGGTTTTCCGAGCCCCAGATGCGACAATTTTGCTTGTTGACGAAGCCACCGAGGTGGAAATGGGCCTCATCACTCAAGATGATTTTTCGATGGAATTCCGGATCATTTTCACGCATTTCAAGGACCAATCAGCAAAGACACGACGTTGTTGATAATCGGCCGCCTTGAGTTCTTGTGTTAACTGAACTTTATAAGCCTTAAGACACTTTATGCAAAATACGGTGTAATGCCCAATTCCAAAGAACGACGAGGAATGGACAAACCTGGGTTTCTTCAACACTTATTCTCGGCTGTTCTTGAGCGACGTGCACGGGTTTTATTCTTCACATCGCTAAATTGTCCCAACAGCTCGAATTTTTCCACCAATTTCTGTTATTGCGGTCCGACAAGCTGCTTCACGACGACCCAACAATGTTCGAGTTTTACGAACCGTCTCTGCCAAATGTTCACCATTTTTATAGTGAATTTTAATAATTTAAATGCGTTGTTGAAGCGTGTATCGTTCCATTTTTATTAATGGCGTAGTTTCTAATGGTCAAATATTAAAAAATGACAGCTTCAAAAGTAACATCTACCGAAATAGCGGGCTATTCAAAATAACACCTCTTATTGGAAAACCCTCTATATATGTCACATGTTTGTAAAAGCCCGTATGAGCGTATAAATAAAAAAATTTATTAAAAAGATTATGCCTAATTATTTGGTACCAACCTACAAAGTTAATGAAAAAATATATATTAGTTATAAAAGAAGTAGAGGAAGGCCAGGAAAACATTGCACGATCAACTAATAATACCTACCTATATATTATCAAAAATAAATAATGATCTCTTCCAGTTTTGGGTTACAATATATTATTTGTAACCCGAATCTGAAAAATGAGCTCTTCCATGTTCGGGTTACAATATATTCTTTGTAACCCGAACCTGGAAAAATGAGTTCTTGCATGTTTGAGTTACAATATATACTCTGTAACCCGAACCTGGAATAATGAGCTCTTCCGAACCTGGAATAATGAGCGCTTTCAGGTTCGGATTAAAATATATTCTTTGACGTTTTACTACAATAGCTTTACAGTTTCCATAAAGAACATTGATTAAGGCGATGCACTACGTCGTGTAATATTTTAAATTGAACCGCTATCAATAACAACCCTTACGTAGATGGCAGTAAGGTTTGAATTCCCGCTTTACACCATCCGCCTGTTTTGATTTATGCAAGAAAAAAACATGGCCAAAAAGTGCCTTTTATTTTATTTTGTGGATGTTCAGGAATAAATATTTTAAAAAAATTGGATAATTTTATAAATAACTTAATTTGCCACATTATACAATAAAATCATAACCGAAAATGGGTTCGTAAGTAGGAAATTTTGAACTTCAAAGCAGTTTTCACAGGCCTTATATATTATTTTTTTCTGAGCTTATAAAAAGACTTACCTAAAAAATACTCGATTATTTCAAAGGCCAGGATGTATTCTACTAGCAGTATTTATTTAAAGCATCTGAAACATTTCTAGGCGACCAAATTTTCAAACCAAAAACACATGATTTTGCATTACTACGTATGGCATCGCCTTAACTAAATACATACCATAAATGAAAACAAAATCTCCACCATGAATTGTTTCCAACTTATTAAAAACATTTTAGCATAGTATATGCATATACCTAATATGCTTTTCTATAGTCATAGAAGTGTAGATAGTAAATTTTGAAAAAAAAATAAATGTAAGGCTATTCGTACACGGAGATACTTAAAGCGACTCGAGTTTTGTGCGCGTAGCATGCGCGCCGCTCTTGAGTATCCGCCATACTACTTTGGTAATGTTCGTACTACGCGACGGGTTTGACATCGGTTGCAGGCTACTGACAGTACTCGTTTGACAAAATTGATGTCCGAACATGATTTGAATATTAACATTATTCTGGAGGTGGGAAAATGTCTTTATATAACTATAATTTACTGGAATACGTTAGATAGAATTTAGTGGAGAAGGCGTGGATTGAAGTTGGAAAGAAAAGTTAATTTGACATCATTCTCATATAGTTCCTTAGCGGCGACGAATGCCTCACAATTAAAATTTATTTCGTTGTATGGATGAACCCAAAATTTTCTTTTATTCGTTTATGTTTTTAAATATAAAGAAGAACACAATTACTGTATTTGTCACTAGAGTCACTTGATTTCGTAGCAATTCCTTGACTGCACTTATAGTTGCATTGCAGTACAATTCGGGAAGCGCCAAACAGATTTAAAGAGTAGCATATCGGTAGGCTACTTATGGTTGCGTCACAATTTCATGGCTTGTGAGTATTTTTGTGTACGAAGAGCCTAACACTTTTACATAAATGTCATAATAACCCCCCAACACCACAGTAGTGGGTGGACCTGGTGTAGAATAGGGTGAGCACTTAATTTCAGTACACGAATTCGGAAAAACTTAATTATTACATCACGAAACGCATTATTTAATAACCCGTAACTCCGTGGTGATGACGGGAGGGGGAAGGGGGATGAGGAAAGTGCTCGAATACCTGGATGTTTTTGACTAAATGTGGGTTATTTTGGTTAATGTGATTATTTAGCTAGCGTGGTGCCCAAAATCAAACAAAGGATTCCGTTACACGGTCAAAATTGTTGATCTATTCTGTCGATTAATTTTAGTTTATACAAGCGCAGAGCCGTGAAAAATCACGGGATATTACAATTGTACAATTTTTTTAAGCTGAAAGTATTTTTACAAACAATATTTGCTCTGGGATCATTGCCTTTCATAAACAAACGTTTTCAATTTTAGAGACGATCAGAAATTTACCTTTCGAATGAACACCGCTAGCACACTTTAAAAAATACGATAGCTTTTTTTAACAGAAAAGAAAGACACATTTCAAATACAGAATTATTATATAATTATAAATAATAATTTTGTAAACACCACCATTTAATAAAAATAATCGATATGTTTCAAAACCATTGATTTCTTCGTCAGGGCGAAAATTAATAAACAGAAGAAATTAATTCATTTTTAACCCATTAGTTTTGAAACACGTGGGTTAATTTGATTAAATAGTGGTGTAGTAGTAGAAATTTAAATTAAAAGGACGCCACAAAGTGAATTTGAATTTATTAATTCATTTAAATGAAACGCTTTTGGTAACGCCTTTACTTGTCGTCTGAATTATTCCCACAATCAGTTCCATTTTTTTTAAATGATATTTAAATAAAAATTAAATGCAAGTCTGTAGTTTATTGAACCAGAGTTACAGACATAGTCACAACTGAAATTAATATTTTTAATTCTATTACGATCCCAGTATTTAATATGTTTTGCAGCTTACGAAAAATCTTATAAAATAACCAAATTGATTTTCATAATCACCTATCTGGCCCCATTATTTTAAATTCCACTCCGATCCAATAAAACAAACTCAACGTACAATTCTAAGATGCAATAAACATAAACTGGGTATACCTATTGAAACCACACAATTACTCAATGAAAGGATTAAAATGATTAAAACTTTCAAATACAAAACCACTTTTTTCGACCTGATTTTTATTTTTTTAAGTTGTCTATGAATAATATAAGCCCTTAGGCCATCCGCTCATGGGGCAACTGAAGTTAAACCGAAGCTGGTTGGCAACTGCCGGTTGCAAAATAGTTGTCGAGCTTCTCTCACGGCGCAACTCAGGTTTACGACTTCACATATTATCTGAGCTTGGTAAAAATAGAATGAAGAATAATACACGAGCTGTCACTGTCACTATCATACTGCGTTCAAAACTTCTGCAGAATAAAGTGATGATGAAGTCATAATTATTTATTACTAGGCGGAGGCCTCTAAAAAGAAGATTTTGGGTTCACCTTTATATTGAAAGAGATATCAAGTGCAGATCATTCGTTGCTGACGTAATCTGGGAGCTGTTGAGGCATGGACAAATATCAATTTTCCTGAAAACTGACATTTCTGTCTCACATGATTTATTTTCTTTAATTGTATAGATCACTTATTTCGCTTTAGATAGGCGAAATTACGCTGTACGCATCATGGCTTAGTGTATTTCAGCATATCGTTCGCCATTGAAACAGACGAAGCCACGAAAATATAGCGTGGTCTGTCACAGGCTTTATGGAAAATAAAGTCATATCCAAAAACATTTTCGTTAGTCTTTATAATATATTTCTTATAACATTGAAGAGAAAAAACATTTGTCTGGAAGATTAAAAAACTATCCTGGGGAAATATATAAAGGACAGATACATACAATGTTTTTATGAATGTGTTGTATGGTGGTACATTATGTGAAATGATTACTTGTACATTTTAACACATTTTCTGTAAATGATATAACATTATTTTGTAAACGATTAAGAAATATAAATACAACTGAAAATATATGGTAAAAATTATCAAAAATAAAAATTTGTAAAAGATAAGTAAATTATTAAGAAACTAGTGCTAGCCGGTATAAGGCGGGCGATCTGCATTATACCCCTGGAACACTAAGGAGTACAAGGTCGCGGGAGGTCGGTATTCCGAGGGTTAACTGCCTTTCAAATACCAGTAAAAATTGTACTAACCTATCCAAAATTATTTTGAATTTTAGCAATAATATCACAAACGTGTTATTTAGACTCTCACTTGTACCTGATTGCATGCACTTGGCAATACTTTCGCAGAAATAGTAAATATGTTGAATAACAGAATGTAATTACAAGAAGGCTACAATAGAACACCTCCTGAACAATTTTAAATGTAAAAATATATTTATATTCCATATCATTCACTGGTGCTACATATTTGTATTAACTAAATTTACTCCTTTTACTCTTGTTGCACTATAAAATTATGTTATAAGTTTTTAAAAGCCCTTATGGGCATATAATATAAGGAGGTGAAATATCATAAAATGCCCTATAAAAATTTTGTTTGAATTTTTTCCTTTAATAAAACTATGTTGACGTCCCCGGCGTTGCTCGAGCTGTACACAGAGTTTTTCACAATTAGACTTAGACTGTGACCTTCCACTCGTTTTGAAGGTCATTTTTGAAAAAATTAGTTTCGAAATAAAACATAGTTTTTTATCTAATCTCCCCGCCACAGACACTCTCCTGTATATAAATAGTACATGTATAACATCTTTTAAATATCCAGATAGGCTATAAATATTCACTGAAAGATAGTGTTTTTGCATAGACGTCACCGGTTATTTGTTAGTAAAGTGATTTTACAGCCACCCAAACATTTAAAATAAAAACAAGTATCTATCAGTAACAAACAATAATAATTTATTCTGCAATCAAAAAAATCTTCACCCCTATTTCCATCCGATGCCCAATAATCCAATAATGCAATTGTAGCCTCACGTGATGAGATGTAATGCCAACACTAATGCCTTATGACGTTGTTAGTCAGCACCTTACGACGTCGGCACTCAATACATTCCGACGTGATTGGGCAATAGCTCCACCCTAA
Source organism: Hesperophylax magnus (assembly GCA_026573805.1). Classification (NCBI taxonomy): domain Eukaryota; kingdom Metazoa; phylum Arthropoda; class Insecta; order Trichoptera; family Limnephilidae; genus Hesperophylax; species Hesperophylax magnus. The sequence continues at coordinate 24,299,143 of JAIUSX010000072.1, forward strand.
TGATCCCGACGGAGCCGTTTGCGCACTGTCGCAACGGCTGTAACACCTGAACACCTTCCCAGAGTCTTTAATATTGCTATTCAATGGAGATACTGCACTTTAAAAGTAAACAGCATTCCATGTATCAATGGCTTAGAGTTAAAATATTGTGTCTTAAATTTTGGTTGAAATGAACCAAAGATTGCTTATATTTTTACGGGTTCAAATATTCTTCTGAATATCTCCTGAACCTACAAAAGATTTAAACATATTAAAATGTTTTATAAATTTTCCAAGCAACATGTTTATGAGCAGAGATATTATATATCCTTAACAATAAGGAACTGTAGTTAAAAATATTATGGCTTTAAAAAAATATAGTCTATATCTAAAATAATATGATTCTGAATTATGTAAGTTTTATTATGCGTAGAATTTATAACTCATCATTTGAAAACGAATAAAACACCATGTCATTAAAACACACCGTTTGGTTAGTGGGACTAATATGCTGATTAATTGCCAATCTACTTCGGTAATATATCTATGGTTTAAAACATCCACGTCAGAGTTGCCACATCGTGGAGTGTTTTCCGATAGCGGGGAATTTCTAAAATTTTCAAGAATTTGTTTTTTTTGCCGGAGAAACTTTTTGTGGGGAAAATGTATATATTAATAAAATTTTGAAAAATAATCTTTGCAAAAATTGTAAGAACACACTATAATTCGTTTTCGTTCGCAGCTAATTTTCAAAAAAAAATCAGTTTGAGAGGGAAAGAGAAAATTCTTTAATTACTAGATAATGAAAAAACAATTTTAATTTTAATAGAATTTTGTTTCATTTTGGAGGAGGTAAAGGAACTTGTGGGATATTGTGAGGAATTTGAAAATATCTTTATTTCTAGGGAGGAATTTCAGAACATGCGTTTGCAACTCTTGTCCACATTTGAACCGATGTTAATATTTTAGTGCGGGTTTTTAAGCACCGGTAAATTGTTTATCAAGTGCGGTCATTTATGCTTTTGTGCACTTGCTTTTTGCACTTGATTCAATACGATAACATTAGTGATGAGATGCTGTTATTTAATCAGGTGTTCTTTGATGTTTGAAGCGAGTTATCTTAAGAATAAAAAAACGTCTGATTTCCATACAAAATACGGTTGAAAAAATTACGTAGGCTTTTTGAGGCGGTTGACTTCGCTTGTCACCTCCACAGATTTGATGCGTTTTGGCAAACATGAACAATTAAAACTTATTATTTTAACTATTATAACTGATAACTATAAGAATAAAAAAATTTACAGGTATTTAATTTTGAAAGTCATTATTGATAGAAAAAAATGGACATCAGTATTTCATTACATTTTTCTTTGTGATAAACAAAAGTCCATTCCAAAATATAGTAGTTACATAAAATACATGTACTATAATATAATACAAAAATACTATATCACAAAATCTAATATTTCCGGGTTCGCAAATCGTCAAACTCATTTTTCTCAATTTTTGGAGATACAATATTTTAATTCTAAGCCATCAATATACCATCACCAGCAGGGTCGTTTTAATGTGATAACTTAGTGGGATAAAAGTGTAAGTGTATTTAAAGAATTATCGTTTGGATATGACCAGTTAGTGGTCGAGGAGTTAAGTCTTATGTGAGCTATATCCTCCATTATTACACTAGCAACATTTTCCCACTTTAATAGGAATTTAAATATTGCCATGTTATAACGTGGGAATATACGACATTTTTTAAAAAGAAAACATATGAAAGGAACCTCAAATTACATGCAATGTGTTGCCCAAATATGGTTTTAACATTGTCAAAATACATGCAACATATAATAGGTACAAATTCTTGTTAAAATATAGGTACTTACAATTTTATAAACAGGTAATTTATTGATGATTCTTGTTTTTTCAGTTCAGCATTCAAAATCCTGTACCTATATCAGGAACGAAGGCCGCAAATGGCAAGTGTTTTTTCAATGATTTTTTACATTTGTCACATAAAGAAAGGGTCGTTTTCCCGTCCTCTATGTTTCCTCCCTCCTAAAATATGGGTTTCTTCAAGATCCATGTTCACTCTTTCACACAGCATCCCCAAATATGACATAGTCCCTAAGGGAAGTCATTCTCCTCAGAGCCTACTGTCTGGAGTAAATGCAAGAAAAAATAGATTAGCCGCAGCAAAATTGCTAAATATTATATTCTTTCGATAGATTAGCCTGCGAAGCCATCCAATAAGCACGTCAACGAAGAGGCCTTCATTAAAGTTTGAAAGTACATAAAAAATGATGCAAGAACTCATGATATTTATTTTTATTTCAACTTGTGTTGTTAGAATCAGTGAATAAAATTACTATTCAAGTTCAAAAGCCAAGTCTATTCAAAAAAACCAAGCGTCCCGGCCGCCTATATAAAAAACTTCACTCGTCTCCCAAACATACGGTGCATGCCTCTACACAGACCAGCCAGTTAGACATACGGTGTAGGCCTCTACACAGTCTAGCCACTTAGATATACGGTGTATGCCTCTACCCAGTCCAGGCACTTAAACATACGGTTTATGCCTCTACACAGTCCAGGCACTTAGACATACGGTGTAGGCCTCTACACAGTCCAGCCACTTAGACATACGGTGTATGCCTCTACACAGTCCAGGCACTTAAACATATGGTGTATGCCTCTACACAGTCCAGCCACTCAGACACACGATACATTCCTCTACACAGTCCAGCCACTTAAATAAAGACCTTCAACACTCAATTTTTGCATGCTTACTATTAACAAAAAAATATTCTGAACTAGGGTGCAATCTCACGGAGTAATTTAAAGATTCTAAAAAGAGCCCGGGTTCTTAAAGTTTATCGCTACGACACTTCCTGTGTACATAAATACGGACATGACCGTTTGATAAGAATATTTAATGAATTGCATGCGCATTTCGCATGGTATACAAAATAGGTTCCACGTGGTAACTACACACACATTATTCACCTTCGTAATACATAAGATACACAACACACAGATATCGATATAAATACTGATGCGTATATCGTCCTTAGCGTCCCCCTCCATATCCATGCAAAGTAAACAGCGCAGATTGAAATGACTCGAAGCCTTCTACAGCCTCCATCGGAAGGCTTCTCGTATTTCAGTTACTTATTATCTTGATTCTAAAAGTCAACAGCCTTCGTGATCGGTGTCGTTGAATAGCGTCACAAACGTGAGTAATTATTTCAATAATAATAATAAGTGTTTTTTCTTTGTTACGAATAGATATAACGATATCCTTACTGGGATCTCCCGTGCTGAGGATTTTAATAGTATGATGAATAAAAAGTATCCGAAATTTAATATTTGTGCCATACTAATAATGATATCAGCCAACTATGCTAATTAAAGGCCGCTTTCTTCAGTGAAAATGAGTAACATTTGTAAAAAAATACTAAAACACACTCTGCCTCTTTTGGTCTACAGCTCAATGAAAATCATTCACAAACGAACGTGTATGGGTTTTAAGAAAACAATATGAGTTACCTACGTACGGTTACCCTTTATATGGTTCACCAGGGTTGCCATTGGATTTGTGGCTAAGTCTCCTGGTTCCACGATGTATCTTCTCAGGTATCTCAGACTTGTTTCCAACACAGTGGGACATTGGCTACATAATCTTTTCACACTGTTCACATTTCCTGCATATATTGGTGTTTTCCAATCCCAACAATTGTATGTGTCTCCTGAGATGGCAGTGTCCTGTTAGTAGTTCTACCAGTTCCTCCAGTGAGTTTCTGTCCATATTGAGTAGTTGCCTAGTTCATCTAGGGTCTGGTTCGTTTATGAGTACTTTGGATTGCCTCAGCACCAGAAATAGAAAGGAATTGTCACGCATTCACGCTAGCTCTATTTATATGACATTTATTTGAAATAACCGTAAACATTCCTGTATTGTACTGAAGTCTGCCGTTAACTCGGTTCTATATAGAATATGAAGAACGTTGAATTGGATTCAACATTCTGTTTCTATTTCTATAGGGCACTTTTTGTATAGAAAGCCCGTTCTATTTCTTGATGATTTCGTACATTCTATGAAATATATCATGGAATAGTTTAGGTGCGAACGCGTCAATTTTGTTCGCTCAGTTATGTTAAATATGTGGCAATTACAAATATTCACGGACATAATTGACTATGTATATACAAATAATCCAAAATCTTTTCCCCATTTTTTAGTCTGAGCTGCTTCCATAAAATTTTATCTACCGGAAATTAATTAAAAAATTGGAAATACAAAAACAATAAACACTTAACACTTGCACAATGCATTTTTTTCAATTATTTTAATTTTCGAATAGGAAAGTGCAGTAGTCAATAGCTGAGTTAACTTTTTTAAGATTTAAATTTTCTAATAAATTGAACGAATTTTGAAATAAATGGTTCGGAAAAAAAGCGTAAAATATTTGTAACATTTTTTCGGTGGTTTAAATAAGTTTTTGTGCTTAGCTTATAAACTGAATGGATTTTGCAATAGTGTAAAGCAAGATCGTTATGTATTGGCACCGTCAATATGCACGTGATTGTATTATGTCCGGAAAATTTCGATGGAGGATTTATGTTTTTTGGGAAAGCAAAGTATTGCGTACCGCGGAGTGAAGTGCTTTTTAAATATTGTTAGTATGAAATAAGTGTAAATCGTATTTGTTTGGGTGTGCTTTTCACGACATTTTCACTCATTATGTTTTACGTTCTACCTTAAACAAAACATTGACTAAAGCGGAGTAAATAAGACAGATTTAAAAAAAAAAATCGTTGGTGTTTAAATTCCTTCATTGTACCCGTGCAAAAATATGTGATTTTTTTCTAGTACAATTCAATTTATAATAAATGAGTAAATCCTTTCAAACCTACGCAGTATTTTGCTAATTTTTTTTTTAAAATGGTATTACTTTTCCTCACGACGACATTTTTTTTCCACCAAATCCTGAAATGTTTTGGTTTATTGATTCAATAAAACGGGACATGTTTCTGTTTCAGGAGTAAAATCAACAAAATATTAAAAAAATCGTATGCAAAATTTCATTATCCACGGTCGTAAAAACTTTTGGGAGACACGGATACAAATGAAAATGCTTCGAAACTTAAAAAAATGTATTTATAATTTTATAGTAAACACTTGATGGTAATCTCGGGATGAGAAAAGTTTCTAGCGTCTAATTCAAAAACTTCGGCTTCGCGCTCACAGATGGGGTTAGGTGGCTGGCGGTGTCAAGGGTGGAAGGGGTGGTAGGAGGAGGAGAGGAGGAAGAGGCGTTCAGGGGCTGTTTTGCATTCTTCTTCATATCATATCAATTTACATTGCGCCGATCTGCGGGGTTATTCGATAAGGCTTTAATCCTAATAATAAATAGCACGAATGAGTGAGGTAATTTCCAAATATAATGTAGGCTGGAAATTTAAATAAATTACGTATAGGTATAGGTGACTTTCATTCGAAGTTGTTTTTTGAATATCATTTTGAATCAAATCCCGACACCTCATTTAAATTTTGATTTTGAAATGAGTCTTCAGTTCTTATGAGTCGTAGTATTAAGGCGATGCCATACGTAGTAATGCAAAATCATGTGTTTTTGGTTTGAAAATTTGTTCACCTAGAAATGTTTCAGATGCTTTAATTAAATACTGCGAGTAGAATACATCTTGGCCTTTCAAAAAATCGAGTATTTTTTATATAAGTCTTTTTATAAGCCCAGAAAAAAATAATGTAAAGGCCTATGAAAACTGCTTTAAAGTTCAAAATCTTCTTCTTACAAACCCATTTTCGGTTATGATTTTATTGTATAATGTGGTAAATTAAGTTATTTATAAAATGATCGAAAAAAATATATTTATGCCTGAACATACACAAAATAAAACAAAAGGCACTTTTTGGCCATGTTTTTTTCTTGCAAAAATCAAAACAGGCGGATGGTGTTAAGCGGGAATTTAAACCTTATCGCCATCTACGTAAGGATTGTTATTGATAGCGGCTCAATTTAAAATATTACACGACGTAGTGCATCGCCTTAAGGCAATAATTACTCAAATAAAGAATTGCGCTCACATTACAAAGCAGAGCAGTTTTTCGTTAGTTACTTTTAATAACGTTTTCTTTTGAAAATTTGCATTAATATATTCTGTATCATACATATCGGTGGCCTAGCATACACACGTATTAAGTGCAATTTAAAATTCAATTTATAATAATTTTACAGATTAATTGTAAGATGTGTATATATCGGTGGCCTAGCGAACACATTCATTAAGTACAATTTAAATTTCAATTTATAAAAATACTCCAGGTTAATAATAACATGTTAAGCAACAAAATTAATGTAAATATCCGCTTTTTATCCACTCTAGATGATATAAGAAATTTAAATTTCTTAAGAAACATCTATTTACAAAGTAAGTAATCTAGATACATGCTTTTTAAAGTATGTAATTGTTTTACTTAAAACTGGACTTACCATATGTGTGCGCTAGGGCATCGATATTATCTTTCAATTGCCGTCAAAATTAATTTTTAAACTTCATCTCGAAACTATAAAACAAATAACAATTTTTTTTTCGATAGTTAAAAATTTTCGTAAAATTTTTTTTTTTAAGATTTAAGAGTCATTACTCTTAAATCACTAAAAAAAATTATATATTTATATTAATTAGTGCAGCGTTGTAACGTAACGGTCTGCGTCTGCATATTTGACTTTAAATAAATTACACAGAGAAAACATACTAATATAATAGTAATTTTTTTAAATCTTGTCAAATTATTCGTTTTCCTCTTAAAAACGGGACTGCAGCCCTTTAACGAATAAATTGACAGGTTTCATAATAAACTATCAGTAAAGCACGAATATGTTATGGGGAAGTCTGAAGTTTCTTAAAAATTATGATTTTTTCGCATTTCCTCCATTATATTTATTAGGACAATGCCACCTGCGTGAACACGTGTTCAGATATATTCTGAATGACTTAAATTTTACAAGGAAATGGGCATGCAGTCACATTTGTAACAGTATTTTTTTTAAATAGTCTCACGGAAGGCAAAAATATATAAACATAGATTTATTTATTAAAAAATAGCAGCCTTGCTGTTATGAAATTCATTTAAAAGTTTGTTAGACCCTTACAAAGTAAACAATGTATTATTTTCCCAAAATTAATTAAACCCTATTTTGGTATCTTTATTCCAAATTTGTGATATAAGTGAGTAATCTCTATAGGAAATTTTTTTTATCATGGTCAGGGCCGTGAAATTAATGATAATATTAATGGAGATAGTTCGGTGTATCTGAAATTACTGCTTCCGTTCACAAAATACTTACTAATAGACTAATTTTATTTTTATGTTTTAGCGTATCATCTATATACGGCTTTAATTTCAAATAAACATAGATACAGGGTGATTATTTAATAATTGTTTAAACGATTCACAATGCTCAAAATAATTTAATGCTGATTGACCATGGATACCGTCGAAGAAGAACCAGTTGGGTAAGAGAGCTTTTGCATTTTATTTATTTTGTATTGCGTTGGTTGATATCCCGATGGGTAGGACACTCGACTACCTGTCGGTAGAATCGAGTTCCATACCCACAGCGGGCACTGACTTACTCCCTTTACGATACATGTTATGAACTGTCCCGTTTTTTGGAACACTGTCCCGTTGTTCCAAAGGAATGCATCAGAACGCGGAAATGTCCCATTTTCAGAAAGCGGGCCGCTCACGACATCAAATTGAGATAATCTTAATGGTAATAGTGCGTATACAATTGCAAGCCGAGACACGAAGAATCATTGGAAAGGAACGAATCAATCGCAAACGACACGAACTGATTCGCAAAGGCATTGGATATCGTAATAAAAAACTAATAGCGGTAGAAGATTGAACTATCCCGGTTTGAAAGAAAACAAATGTCGCCAATTAGATAATCCATCGAGCCCTAGGCCCCAGGTAGACAACGAAATTTGTGTATCTGTTCAAATAATACTTTCGATATTTTTCAATGTTGGATCGATTTCACTCAGAGTTTGATAAAATTTACGTTTTACTTTCGGCACACAATTTACAATACACTTCCATTCTTCGGTTGATCGTTTTATGGTTAAAAAAATCTGGTCACCTCATTTTTATGGCTTCTTTAGTAATTTAAAAATTCAGCAATTAAACACGTGTTTAAAAAGTGCAATATATACACGACTTTGTATATTTGAATACTCTTAGATTCAGTTACATTGAAAAAAATTACATTCTTTGACATATCTACTTTAAGAAAAGTTAAAAAAAACAGTTAGCTATGGGCAACTAGTTGTATTTAACATGTATTGTATTTTATCTAGTAGAGCATAAAGAATATCTACATGCATTTATTTGTATTGGACTCTTGTTTTCGGGAACTAATAAATGCAAATCTTCTCAGATATCTTCTCAGACTCGTTGTCGATGATAATGCGTTCTTTTAACTTACAACTTCGTTATTTGTAGCAATCACGCACACACACACAGGGACATATGATGACTATTTGGGAAGCAGGTTTGCGTACCGTCGCCCCTGGAACCATTTATTGGATAACCAACGCCTCTGCCATAGGTCATCGCAAGTGGTTCGCCACGTTTGGTGATTTAGCAGGGGTGCCCGGGATCATCGGGTGAGGTGTATTCAGGATCACGACCTATCGCCTTGCGCCGTTTTGGAAGAGATATATTCATATGTCCGTCACTCCTGGACACACTGATCCCTAGATTCCTACCCAACCCTCTTACATTTTACCGTCCCAAAACTTCCTCTCCTTCCAAAAAAACCCTCCACACAGCATCGAAAAACAAAAGATGCATAGTCCCTGAGAGAAATAATTTTCTTCAGGGCCTCCTGTGTAAAAAAAATAAATTATTTCGCGGATTGATTTTTTTTATCTTGTAGATGTCTCAAAAGTATTATACTGATTTGTTTTTGGGGTATTATGCCGTGGTGCGCTACATCCTTCTTCTGCAAAGGTTTCTAAAAGCATGGACACTGTAATGCTGTCAGAAACGTTGGCTAAAGAAGGAGGTAGCGCAACACGGCATAATACCCCAAAAACAAATCAACATAATAACTTGTCAATGTCGTTTAACGTCCATATTTAAGGTTACTATTCATCAGTATTGAGGCCGCGACAGAGCATTTGATACTATTATTATTTTTATTAAAACAGGTAATTATTGCATTGCATTATTTGCAATGACTGACTCTGCCTAATATTGTGAAAAATAAAATGTGAGCGCATATTATCACTGATTTTTTAAGCGAGGTCCACTCAGGAATAAAGCATCCACGCACTATTTAAATTCTATGTAAATATGAAAGAACCCACCGCTTTTTAACATATTTTTCGAGCCAATGTATTTACAATGCAGGGAAAGTACAACCTTATTTTGTGACTTACCATTTTTTGTTTAACAGTTTAACCTTTCCTTGTCGGTGCTGTCAACTGATTTTACACGTCTATAATTATTTATATTTGAGGTGTTCCGCGGCAATACACTTATGTAAGTATTTAACGAACGCAATAGAAAAAATGTTTTTCTAAAAAATTCTTTAATATACATGAACAGGGTGTCGAGGGTAATGTGCACAACCTTCGGGGGGTAATTCTACGTGATGGTAGAAGTAAAAAAGTTAAATAACTTTTTTGAAATTCCATTTTTTTTTTCATGCAAAAATATTTTTATGTAGAAGGATATAACTTTTTTGCAAGAAAACTACCTTAAAAGTTTAGAATTTCATAAACAGTTATGTTTCTTTTTTATAGGTACTATCTATACCATGTAGAATATAAAATCATCTCCCGAAGTTAACACAATGCAATTAAACCCCCTACACCTTATGTATATATGTCTGGATGCATTGATAATTTGCCGAGTGGTATGATAGTGAGCGAGAGGGATGCAGGGTTTTGTTCACCACTCCACGATGTACGGTTATCAATAGCAGCCAGCAGTTTGTTGGATGTAATGTACATATCTATTTTCCTCGCTATCAGAACGAATACATCATATTTTACTTTTATCAATATATTCATAACTACTAATAATAAAATTATATACATTAGTAATGAATCTAAGCTATTCATTTTTAACCAACGTAAAAATTACATAATTCTAAGGACCTTATTAATAAATAAAAAAAAAAGAGTGTTTTAAATTTTATGCAACTGCTAAATAATCAATAATGTATTGTAAATGGTTGTTTATCAAATGTGTATTATTAAACACACCTTTATTAGGAAGGGGGTTAATGTGTACCCCGTGCACTGAGTACACAGCACCGGAGCTCGAGGGATTTACTAGCACCGTAGGGGAAGGGTTGGAAAAGTTGCTCCGTCACTATAAATGTCCCCCTATAATAGCTGCTTAGTCTACCGACTGACGGAATCATATTCTTATCATGCTCCCAAATATCGCTAATTGACCATAGATGACGGATTTCATCAATATTTTATTGATATAGAGTTTTATCGATCTACCGTGCTAGATACCCTGACAATTTCTGAAAATTTTTAAATTTATGTCCAGTCTTTCGGATAACAAAACTTGCTCACATCACATATATTGTGTTCTTATCTTTGCCTACCCAGTTCAGTTGAACTCATGCGTTATCCTCGGCTTTTAAAATTTTCGAATTCACATAGGTAGAAAATGTTCTTTCACTCTATCACTGGAAATTATTCAAAAGGGCTCAAAAATGTATCTGCTACTGTTTTGTTAACATAACCCTAAATTATAATTTTTGAGGTCCCTTTGGAATATGGATATCGAGAAAACATTTGAAAATTATTATTTTTTAAATAAGCTCCACACAGGTGGCCCTGAGGAAAATAATTCCCCTCACTGCCTTTTTCATCTTTGGGGATGCTGTGTGGAAGGTATCTTTTGGGGAAGTGGGGAGAGGAAGTCTTGGGAAGAAATCAGTCACAATGAGTGGATAGGAACCTGCTGGCAGTGTGTCAAGGAGTGACTAATCCATCGCTCCCACTACCGGGAGGACGAAAGGTCCTTTTCAACCAATCTCTCCCGAATCAACATGCCACGCAGTAGGTGGGCAGATACATCCGCCACCAAGACCCGGACAAACCTTACAATTGAAATTGAAATTAAAACAAGAGTAAAATAAATTATTTTTATTATAAGTTACAAAAAAGAATGGTTTGGGTAAAATTATAATATTTTAAATGTGAATATCCTACAAGAGTCTCAACTGCTCCCAACTTTCTAGAGCCAGTAAGAATTTGTTATCCCCAATTGGGGTGGAGCTTCGACTCCAAGAACCAACACAAACTGTCTTCAGACAGTGGTGATGGGAAAGAGATGGATAATAAGAAAAAGGGGAGTACGGGAAAGGAAGAAGTCATTTAGCGATTTAACCCGATTTTTTTTTAATATTTGGAAAAATATTACTTGCAAATCCATAATATTAGTGTTTAACACATCTTGCATAGTTCTCGCCCATTTAAAAAATGGAAAAGACGTGTACGGTTCAGCTATTAATTTTCCCAGTGATATTGCGGTGTATTTCTGGTTACCGCAACAATTTAAGGTGGTAGAGGATGCAATACAAAGATGAACTCAAATTTTTTCGAGGCGATCGGAATTCATCCATATTTTCAGTCTGCATGTAATGGGGTTTGAATTTTTTACAGTTTATTTTATTTTAGCTTAGTTTAGTTTATTAATGTACAGAACGGACAGAGGGTCAAGATTTAAAAGAATGCGGAGATATAACACAGAACAAACACAAACCGTCCAATAACAGTGAACTATAATATTTAAACATAGAGCAATAATTACTTGAAACAACAACAACTAAAAAACAAGTGATATTAAAGATTGAGTCAAGTGAAATCCAGCTAAAATAATAGAATAATGAAATTCTGTAAAGTTAGAGGCCATTGCTAAATATTTCCGCAGTCCTTGCCACTCAGTGGTTGTTCAAAGTGGACACATTCACACAATAGGTTGGGAGATGTCTAAGTCGGTTGGTTAAGTTGTTTGAAATAATATTTTTAATATTTTTTCTCTATGGAGAAAATCATCGAGAAAATTACTGACATAAAATATTGCAAATTTATTTAAAATATGGTCACATTATTCGTATTCCTTTTAAAAACGGGACTGCAGGCCTCCAACGAATGAATTGACAGGTTTCCTAGCAAACTGTCGGTAAAACACGAATGTTATTAGGATGTAGGAAGACGTAATTATAAAAATTCAAATATTGTAACATTTGGTCACTATATTCATCAGGAAAACTTGCGTTAAAACGTGTTCTGATATATTTTGAATCCATTTCCTAATATTTTTTTAGGATTTCGGTTCCGTGATAATTCAACACAGTGACAATTCAACCAAATACCCTATAATATTAATAATACGTCCAACTCCAGTGAAATTGTGGCAATACCAGCAACTCTAGCCGCTAGAGGGAGCTCGTGTAGCATGTTGACATTGACATTCCATTCAATGGCGGAAAAAAAATTGGTGTTGCGGTGTTTTGCGCTTTCTAATTTGTATTATTTTCAATTTTGATTTTAAAAATATAAAAATGTTTTAAAAAGTAGTTTCCGCGGTTCAGTTTGCGAACAAACAGCAAAATCACTGTCGTTTTTCAAGATGCCAAAAAACGTTGACAAGTTATAAGCTGGTGAATTAATTTCGTTAAATCCTAGCCCATAAAATGTTATTGATTACGTAAAACGTGGATTCAACCATGAAAATATAATTTTAAGGTTAATTCAGTAAAGCTGTGCTAGTTCCAGGTGAAGGATGAAAAACAGAATTTTGCTTGTGTTTTGAATTATCGAATTTATTAAATATATTGATGTATAATATTAAAAATTACAATTTTTTACACATTCATATTATCAAAAATATTGATATCTTTTTGTAAAATATCTCATAATCATATAAGTTTTTTATTACATTTCTAAACCATCAAAGACAGAGGTAATAGCCGCTATAATATTGTTTTAATGTATGTGAAAAAAAGCAGTAAGGTCGAATGTGGGATATCTATTTTTTTGTAAATTCGACTTCTACAATTTATTAAAGTGAAATAAAGAATATAATGTCACATAAAACCCAATGAAATGTTTTAGAAAAAACAAAGGCGAACAATTTATGCCGCTATGCCGGGGGTGTTAGTGTAGCAGGTGGCCATCGTAGTATGGGAAACGTGAGAATTTGGAAGTATTATAAATATTATAGGATAATTGATTTAACACACTTTTAATAAGTGATAATAAAAAAAGTGCAAATAAAAACGATGAAAAAAAGTAATATATAAACCAAACCGGCGTAACTTATTTAACCTACTTTCTATTTCATCACTTTTCATGACTTTTTATATATTTTTAAAAGTTTGTTGAATTACCATTTTGACTAGTTATCCGATCACCATTTATATTTACATTTAACATAACATTTTTATTAATTTTATTAGTTTTTCTAATTGGTTTATGACGCTCGATATGTTTCCATAACTATTTCTGAAATATCGCGATAACATCATAAATATTCATTGTTATTAAGTTTGCTGGCAATTTTATAATGCCTCTAACGGACGAAAGAAAAAAAAATGAATAGGTACAAATTTGTTTTGTGTGTATTTAAATAATAGGGTGGAGCTGCTTTTTCCGCTCATCCTGAAGGCCTAACTGCCAAATTTGTTTCCTGATCAAAGAGTTGGTCCAAAAGATTTCTGATTCCCAAAAAGATTGTCAGAAAAAGGCCAACAAAAAATCGTCACTTTTTAAAATCTGTATTTTTTAATTGAAACTTTTAAGAATAATTTATTTATTTTTTTAATTAAGGAAATAATGTAATTACCCATAAAACAGTACTTACATTTGGTTTTTACATATTAAGAGATTTGAATACTACTCTTCCATAGAAGCGTTAGCTTGTATTTGAAAGAGGAGTGCACAGTACATTATTGTAGTTATTTATAAGTAATTAATAATATGATATGTATTACGTGTTGTAGAAGGTACATTACATGTGAGAATGTAAAAAATAATTACATTATATGTTTCCTAGATATTATTTTCACAATTTCCGCTGAAACCTGTCCTCCATAGTAATTTAACCGTTGTCTGTTTCTGAATACTTGTACCAGTTGCCTGTTGCCTCTCCTTGCATTTCTAATAATTAATACGGTTGGGAAACTTTAATTAAATGATACGAAATCTCTTTCTGGAACCAGACGAATAAAGTAACTCGCTGCAACTTCAAATTATGGGCAAAGCTGGAACTTAGGAGATATTCATCTGTTTTGTTACAGCGTCATAAACTTACTCACCCAACCAAACAATTTATGGAAAAAAAAGTTCTTTAATTAGTTCGATTGTCATTTTTTAAACTTAGGAGTTTTCATTCTAAGAAAACGTTAAAAATTAATCATTTTCAGGTGAAAGCTATGAGAAGTATTGTATAGTGATTATATAACCCAGCTTTGTGTTTGACGTAACGGACCTGTTTGGTAGGAAAATTTATTTGAAAACGAAACCTTTAAATTGCATCGGAGTAACCAAGCTGCCAATTCCATTGAAATACGAAGTGAATTTATATTTGAAATTTAGCTTCTAAGTTAAACAACGCTTTCTATGTAGGGAAAATATTAAAAAAATTGGCTCTCGTAGCTCTACGATTCTTTTTTTACGAACGATTGATCAACAAAATATAATTTCTAAATTTTTATCGACATTGTCATGTCGATAATTTTTATTTGTGACAAGATGGGCTAACCCTAGTTCAAAATTTTTTCAAGAACTCTTATAATGCGTGGTGTTAATAACCAAATTGTTTGCATTGTAGAATCTATGTAATCTAAACAATGAAAACGTATTTCGACATTAGGCACTAAATACCAGAAAATTTTGGATATGTTCACAAAATCCACGTTTATTTATATTCTCCTGCGCATGAACATTTTTGCCTCTTCCGATAATGAGTGGATCATGACTTACATTAGTACGGTGTGTGCAAGCTGGTTAGAATAATATAATATAGCAGCTGTATTCCGCATATGTTTTGTGTTCGTATTGATTCCTTTCATTAAATGCTTTTCTGCAAAGAGTCATGTCCTCGTGCTTGATATTAATCAGTGTTGCCATCCAACGGGTTTCCAGCGGATTCCGGAAATTCTTTGTTAAAAAGTTAAAGTTTCCAGAAACCTGATTATTTAAGTTTAAACTCAGCTCATCAACTAAGAACTTTCTAATAAAAGCATTAAAAATACTACTGGTTTTCTGGGTCCACCAACCAAAGGTGTTGGCATATTGAATATTTAATTGTTTATTTATCACCTCTGAAACAGTTTTGTTTTTTCTTTTTCTATAAAGCCATATATATAAATTGCAACCCATCTGAATCAGCCACCTACGTATTTTAAGTTTTTTTAAGAAACGTGATGTTACGAAAATTGAATGACATTGATATATTATTTCGATAAACTTACGATGCACACCCGTAGACAGCCATCGGATTCTATCTGCTTGTATATCAAATAATAACCATTTATAGTTTCCACGATGTCTTATCCAAACAATATGAATATTATATTACATCATCGTGAAGTGTTATATCTGTCGTATTAGGATTAGAAAAGCCCTTACAAAGATTTCATTTGATCTTCAGTTTGTGACCTGAGTGCAGTCAATTTGTTATAGAGCATCAAATAGAACTGATTACAATACATTTATAAACTGGTATATATTTAGTATGCCAAGAGTAGTCCCAACAATAACTATTGAACAACATGGAGCCATATTAGATATTCTCGATGTAGTTGCAAGGACGCCGTACGTAAAAAAAAATAGATAACAATGTGGTTTTTTTTTAAATTTGACTGTGATAAGATATTTCATTCCGCTTTACATATAAATAAATAATTTAAGAAATTGTTTTATCTGTTTTGTTTTTTTTTTTTATTTCCAAGAAAACCCATATATTGGAATTAACTCACTGGTTAACACTTTGTATAGTTGAAATTAATCTATTTAATTTCACATTTCTGATTCATTGCTTTTTAATGGCGTTAATAAACGAGATTTTAAAAATCGAATTCTATATTTTGTTTTAATAATCGATAATACCATAGTAGTCAGTATATAACTATATGAGACACTTAGCGAAAAGGTGGTTCCACTTTGTTGGATATAGTGAACATTACTGAACGTCGAAACCACCACTTTAGTTGACCTACAGCCATCGACCGAGGTGGTCTATGATGTATCGAAATATCTGTGCGCTGTGTGTTACATAAATGCAATAACAACTCCAAAAAGTTTTAAAAGATCGCCGGAATTACTTTCCAGAGAAAAGTGCATTTCTTACAAAAATTGGAACATGCCGTTGTTGCACGATGTTTCGTAGGGACCGTCTATTTTATTTATGATTGCTCTTTGGATTATGCTCATTATTTTTATTTATGTTAATTATTGTTTACTTTGTTCTAGTGAAATTAAAGAAGCGGAGTCTTACGAGGTGCTACCACACAACCCCTCCAGGAGAATGACTGGCGACTCACTAGATGTGGAAGGAATGAGACATATCAACAATTCCAGGTATCTTAAATAATAAACTAATAAATGCTTTATCGGGCCCCAATTTCAATCCTTGGGGAACATCAGCCACAATAGGAAATCGTGTGGAAAGTAATGCATGTTTTCTGTATTCATCGAAACAAAAAGAAATTCTGCGTCTTTCGAACTTAATATTTTAGGGAATAATATTATTGTGAAATTACGCAATAATTATTTTAGTTTGCGTTTTAGCATTATTTGATTAATTACTCAGATATGTCCAAACCATAAAAGTAATATATACACGGTTTTCCAATAAGAGGTGTTATTTTGAATAGCCCGCTATTTCGGTAGATGTTACTTTTAAAGTTATCATTTTTTGATATTTGACAAGTAGAAACTACGTTATTTATAAAAATGGAACGATACATGCTTCAACAACGCATTGAAATTATTAAAATTCACTTGAGTGAATCAAATGCAAATCATCTTGAGTGACGAGGCCCATTTCCACCTCGGTGGCTTCGTCAACAAGCAAAATTGTCGCATCTGGGGCTCGGAAAACCCAAAAGTTATTGTTGAAAAGCCTCTCTATCCTCAACGTGTGACTGTTTGGTCCGGCAGAGTCATTGGACCTTACTTTTCCGAAAATAAGGCTGGAGCAACAGTTACGGTGAATGGATCGCTATCGAGAGATGATTAATGATTTTTTATGGCAGAATTGAATGGTATTGATCTGGACAACGTTTATTTTCACCAAAACAGCGCTACGTGCCACACAAGCAACGAAATCATTGATCTTTTACGATTGAATATCACAATAACACTTCTTATTGGAAAACCCTGTAGTATAAATAATGCCAAGCATCACATGAAATGTTTTAAAAAGCAAACAAATGTATTAGGAAGCACAACATATACCTTAGTATAGTAGATTAAAAATAGTATGAAGGTAGTACACAAGATTTGGGAGGCGGTTTGGGTACCGCCGCCCCGGAAACCATTTATTGGATAACCAACACCTCTGACATAGGTCACCCCAAGTGGTTCGCTATGTTTGGTGATTTAGTGGGGGTGCCCGGGTTCATCGGGTGAGGTGTGTTTAGGATGCACCTGCCCACCAGCTGTGTGGCGTGCCAGATCAGGAGAGGCTGGTTTGGGGAGACCATTTGACCTCTCCAAATTGTCTTTCGACCCATCCCCTTGCGTTGCAGTGGGAGGGATATATACAGTCATCCCTAGATTGGACTGGACTGGACACACTGATCCCTAGATTCCTACCCAACACTCATACTTTTAACCTTCCCAGAAGTTCTTCTCCTTCTAATATAATAAGAAAATAATAATAATATTTGGATGAATTGTATAGCGCTGTTTTACTTCAAAATCACCTCAAGGGCGCTGTACAAATATATAATACATTTCTACTATGATCTATGTTATTACTAACATATGCAGTACAATACTTACCTGGTAGGTCACTTGAGAATAACACTTAATTAACATTAACTAATTGTTTGTTAGCGAAATTTAGATACAGGATTTAGGACATAATTGAAAAATTGAATATAACTGGACTTTCTCTCAAGAATGGTATATTTAATTTAAGGGTAACTACAAATCATACCTACTGGAATGAAGGGCTTCAATAAATCTGTTTAATAGGTTTAAATTTTTTAGCGTTCAAGTGGCTAATAATTCCAGATTTAGGAAAAATAAAAGTTATGTTAAGTTAGGTTTTTTTTACAATTTAATACCAGTTAGTGTAAATTAACTAGGTGTATATTGAGTTTCAGTAGAAGTTTCCTGTTTGATTCGGTAGGTAGTGGTAGGCAGTCCCTCGGTGGTGGTCATTTCCTCGTCTGGCGGCTCCGGGTGAAGAGTTAGATGGTTATTTATATGTGATTCAGCACCTATTATTGTTGTTGCACGTAATATTTTTTACCAATTACATACGTCCTTGCATTTGATAGAGTTAATAAATGTAAAATATTTTGTCAGCGGCACGGTGTCTGAAGGCTTTGGGGTCTGGGTCATAAGATCTGATGGGTAATATTTTTTTCCAAAAAAGATAAGAAAATACAAGGCCATATGAGGTAAAAATTATTAGGCGCAATGACGCCGTTCTATTTTTATAAAGAACATTTACTTTAAATTTACTAAATTTAAATGATTCATCATTTCATTGCAAATAAGAATATAAAAAATGATATCTCTCAAATTTCATGTGAATATGACTTTTATTCGAAATGTCGTCATGTAATTAAATCTTCGATACACGTTCGATATACTATTGTTTCGTGAAATTCACACATTTTTAATTTCTTCATGTAACCATCTATGTATGTAATATTTACATTGGATAAAAATTTCAGCAGGAGACCCTCAGCAATACTCGCCGCCCTGAGGCGTCCGTCGCAGGCCTTAGCACTGTCGGCTGCCAGTACCATCATGCACCAACGTCGCCTTGTCATCGAGCTGCTGCAGAAGGACAATGAGGAAGACAGTGCGGAGAAAAAGGAAGTCACAGAGAAGGAGAGGAAAAAGCAGATGGAAAATAGGAAGCGTGGCCAGTAAGTACTACGACTGGAAATAGTACCAAGCGTACGCGTCACGTTGAAATGAATGGAGAGATGTAGTGCTATGCGCTGCTTACGAGAACCATCGGTCCAGCTCGTCAGCGCTACGTTGTCGGTCGACCGGCGGTACGCGGCACTATTTCCAGATTAAAGAACTTCGTTCTGAATGGTTTGCTTAATATGTTTTTTTTTTAAATAACACTTGATTTTTACCAAATTATTAATGGAGATAACTATTTAAGTCAGAAGAGACCGAAACTATTCCCAAAATAGGTTATTAAGCTTTTAGCTTGGGCTAAAGTTAACTCAGACCATACAAAGATGAACAAAATGGCCGAGAATTTTTTAATCAAAAGGTCTAGTAGGTACGGATGTTAACTATTTTATTATTTGTATTTTAGCTTTTATAAAAATATACACCTTGGTCAGTAAAGAAAAATGGTTTGTAAGAATTTTGTTTACAGTTTGTTTTAAATTAATACATTTTTAATAGCCACAAAAACGTGCAGGTACATTGAATTGTACTAACGTATATAAACCTCTTAGGTGACATCTACTTTTTAAACAATTTATTTATCAACTAAGATTTAAAATTTTACATAATTATTTGAGTAGGTACATACGTGCTTTTCATGGGATATAATATGTAACATGGATTTGTATCTGATTATCTGATTTATACTATTTAGGTTGTACTTTTTAATTTGAACAAGAATACAAAATCATTATCATGTTCTTCAAAAATATTTTAATGTAAAAATGTTACTGTTTTCTGTATTTTATTGTGGTGTAATTAAGAATATTATTTTAGGGATGCGCTGACCATAGCTGTTTCCGCGCTCTACGCCAAACTCATCGTTGTTCTGGGCATAGCTTTTCCAGTTACAGAAATCATTTCTTTGAGAATTCCGTCCACTTTTTACCAGGTACCAGATATTTAATCAATTTAATAACTACGAGCATAATAATATATGCTATTGTGTAGGTCTACCTTGCATTTTTATCTCAAATAAGATCATAATTATGCCATGATTTCTACTGTAATCATTATTTTTTCTCGTGAGATACCGGGTAGTAAAAAAAGTATAGCTTGTATGAAAATCCTTTTGCATTTTCTGAAATAAAATCTGTTAGACAACCTCCCTTACCTAAAATGAAAGCCAAGCGATAATGGTTTTATCTATTTTAGAGATTTTTTTAAATCTTTTCCACCACAACTTTAAATACAACACAAATGATCGCATTATAGATCTAGTTATATAAAAGTTTTCAAAATCGTTCATTGAGAAATGTAATGATACTCTCTTACGTGTTTGTAACTACCATCATCCTCTTCATGTTCATTTATTAAGTAATGTATGTGGCATCAAAATTTGTTAGATATCCAAAAAAAACGTTGACTGAAAGAATTTTGAATCTACAAGTTATCATCTTTCTTGTGTCGATTGGCGTTTTTTCTCTGACGTGAATACTGACAAAAAATTATACTCTTGAAAAGCGTTCATATCCAACTTGCTCTCATTAGAACCTCTCTAAGAGCCTCCGTGGTCGACGGGAAAGGCCATCAACTAGCAAACCGAAGGTCGCATGTTCAAATCAAAGTAAATTTTATTTGATTAATTTGTGATTTTTCACAATTTATTAATTTAAAATAACATATAGTATACTTGCGGCACGTTCCAGAGTGGAAAATACTCTCAATGTCGCCCTGGTGTAAGACTACTATTCCGAATTGAAACATTGCTTAAAATGGCTTTAGCTGTGTTTGGTGACCAGATATGAATAGCCAGGTACTCTCCCATCTTCCTTCACCCCATCTTCTTCCCCTCGCCACTACCTACAGCCTCACAACATACCCCAATTAGGGATACTATTTATAATATCACTGGCTACAGACGGTTTGGAGCAATTGGGATATTGTGTAGTGTTCACATTTACAATAAAACTACAGCTACAAAAACATTTCGAAAAAATGTAAAGCATATCTACCATACACATTTAGTGAAGCAAAATCTATTATTCCTCGTCCCGTTTTCATATTCATGTTTTCTAAATTGATACATTTATTTTCTTTCAAACTCCTTTCGTATCAGTACTAAATTTTTTATTAAAAAATAGATTCAATTCGGGAGGCGGGTTTGGGTACCGCCGCCCCAGGCCCATGTATTGTATAAGAGGTGTCTGCCACAGGTCACCCCAAGTGGTTCGCTAGGTTTGGTGGTTTAGCAGGGGTTCCCGGGTTCATCGTGTGAGGTGTGTTCAGGATGCGCCTACCCACCAGCTGGGTGGCGTGTCAGATCAGGAGAGGCTGGTTTATGGAAACCCTTTTACCTCTCCAACTGGTCTCTCGACCCATCCCCTTGTGTCGCAGCGGGAGGGATATATTCATCGGTCAATACTGGACACACTGATCCATAGTTTCCTTCCCAACCCTTACATTTTACCTGCCTAGAACTTTTGTTCTTCGTTTCCTTAAAAAAGACTCTCTACACAGCATCCCAAAAGATTTTTTCCTCAGGGCCTCCTGTGTGGAGTTAATGTAAAAAAATAGCTAATCAAATGATTATTTACAGGGTTTCTATTTATATCTCTACACTGGAAGCGTTCTCTTTGTGATCTTCATGTATGCAACGCTAATACGAGAGAAGGCTCTAACGTCTATATTGAACTCAGTCCGTAAGTTACTCATTTTGTATCTATTCAAATCATATTGAGACGTCATATCCGATAGTGCAAACGGCGCGCGGTATGATTCAGGGTTGAGAGCAGTTAAGAAATACAATTAGGTACCTACTAATTGGGATGTCTAGAAATGGGACTTTTCTAGGTTATTAACAGTATTTCAGCCAGTAGGTGCGTTCAATTATGATGTGCATGTGATATTATTATTTTTTCTTTTACCTTTGTTTTACATAGATAATAAACAGTAAATAGATAATAATTATAAAAAAGTTGTAATAAACAGTAAAGGTCCCAGAGCTGTACCTTGAGGCATGCCGAAATTGCTTATTTTTGGTTGACTAAGCACATCGTTGATTTTTACCACTTAAGGGTGATTGAAAATATCGCTTTTTACCCATTCTGGAGCTGTACTATTTAATCCAATGTTACTTCATTTTATCGTAAATTTGTCATGTGATATGCTATCTTCCTAACTCATTTTTAGGATATATAAAAAATTCAATGCATTTATATGATTTATCTAATGAATTATAAACAAAGCTAGTTCATTTTGCAATTTCATCCAGTGTTCTTCTACTGTTATTGTATACTGTATTTTATGTTCATTAAATAAGACATATAACTTTAATTAAATTAACTTGCACACATCGGTTTTCGAATTTACACTATTACATCTCCTCACC
The DNA here is from genome assembly GCA_026573805.1 of Hesperophylax magnus. Lineage (NCBI taxonomy): Eukaryota > Metazoa > Arthropoda > Insecta > Trichoptera > Limnephilidae > Hesperophylax > Hesperophylax magnus. The sequence goes on from JAIUSX010000072.1 coordinate 24,321,671, forward strand.
CTTAAAATGTATAACTGTTTTCTGCAACTCTGTTCCAGATCACAGAGATAAGCATACCTATAGTCCCAAGCGGGAAGTGCGGCCGGTGATGAGGTATGGCAGCTTCTATCTGAGACTCGGCGCTATCGGTTAGTACTAGATATTAGTTACTTGCGGCGAACATCACCTGCCTAATCTCTATCATACAGTTATTGCAACCAATCCGTTGTATCATAATCAGTACGTTCGCTAGATGAACACTGAAAGTTAAAAAAAATAATACACCAACTAATAAGTAGACAAAGACCGTGGAACATCTCAAATCTCTTTCAAATTCACTATATGATGGCACAAACTCCTTTTTTTGTTCCTTGTCATACATTGTTTAATGCCTTAACAGTTATTCTGAATCTAATATTTGATTTTATTGATTATGCAAATATCTTCCTGGACATCTGCAACTTATATTTCATTCACTTGTGCGTCATATTCTACTGATTTTTCCGTTTGACATGTCCGAATCTTATTTTTGCTGTATTCTCTTTTCTTTGGTTACGCAAAAATTTACAGGGCCGGCGCTGAGTCAAACGGCACCGATGGTAAGGTAATATCAGCGCATAGTTCCTTGGCGCCTTGGCAAGTCGGCGCGCGGCGCCTGGAGGGTACTGCTCCAATTGCGCCTGCACAGTTACACAGGGACGGTCCTGGGTAGAAATGCAGCGACACTTGTAGAGCACAAAATAATGCTCACGCGCTCGACGAAAAGAGTTTACATCAAGAGGATTTTGCCGGAGTTTGGCATAAATTATTTTAAGTCCTTTAGGAGTATGATACTGTCGTAAGTTGTCAATCATTGTAGTTTCCCCCCGCACAGGTTTCCTTTTTCTATATTCGTACTTCATAGCTCTAAAACAAGCCAATATTAAGTGTCATCAAAATAATTCGGTAATCCATATTTTATTTATGCAATAGATTTAAAATTTAACACTGAAATGAATGTTTTACCATTGTTATCATTTTGTTTAGCTTTCGGCATCGGCTCCATGGTTTACTCTGGCCTAGAGTTTGGCCAATACTTCGAGCTGAAGAAGGATTCCCACTGTCACAACGTCCTAATAGCGTTGACTCCATTAGCCAGGATGCTCCTCGCAATTGCGCAGATGCAGTTCATCTTCATCAACAGTAAAGTAGGTTGCTTCTGGTATACTAATGACTTTCTCAATTGTTTATCCTTGAACTCCTTCCTCGGACCCATTTCATCACCAACAGCTTGTCCCAGAAATAATAATCATTATTAGATAGAAATCATTTAGAAAGGCTTAAAAGAATCTTCAGTATTTCTAAGGTCTTGAATTATTATGAACATGATTAATACAAATTGTTGTATTCTTTATTTTATTTTTGTTGCCGAAAGAATCTACCTCATTTTATTGTTTTCGCGTGTTTCAGTTTCTCACAAGAGAATGTTATTACGCCTTATTTACACACAATTCATAATATTCCGGTGAAATTTGTTTCACCTAATCATATTATAAGAAGATATCTGTCGTCAAATTGTCCATCAAAACAAGATTTATCCTCATCGTGTTCTTTTTCATTTATTTATCGAAATTGCTTTCTTACAATGTTTTGTATGTAAAACAGCAGAAACTTGCCGGTTTTTGCAAATAAATACTGTACCTCAAAACTGAAAGTCCGGAGTTACATGTTTTTACGAAGTTCCATTTAATACTGCCAATTTGAATATGTTTATAATTTCACACACTATATTAATGCTGAAAACACTGCATGATTTACCACTTCTAAAATACTAGTATTGACTAAAATATCGGTAGTACAATAATATGTACTTAAGAGCTGAACATCCTGATGTCTAATAATTTACATATTTGTAGCTATAACTAGAACAATATTTGAAAATATAAAAGTTTGTAAGTCTAGAATAACTATTTGTAGAGTGACCTTAACGCCTGTAAGATTTATGAATTGTTTGTTTCGGAGCAAACCCAAGCTAATGTTCCAAAAAAACCTCTCTAAAATTTTATAAATATGTTGTTTTCATTATATATTCTAAAGTTCTTTTAATACTGAAGTCCTACAAGGATAAAATTATTGTAAACCAGATAGGTTACATATTTTTATAATCAGACAAATTCTTTACCTTCAATTCCCTTATTAACTGTCGGTATTATGTGGTTTTAAAAAAATGGAATTTTCTCATCTAGAGGTACACTTGCAACTTCGAATCTATCTAATCAACAATTTAGCAAATGTTCTTTAAGTTTATAGTATATCATCAAATCAGACATTAAAAAGTATAAAATGAACATAAATTCTAGACGGATATAAAAGTAAGAGACAAGTATATGCAAAACTAATGAGTAGATTTAGATTAGATTAATATTGATTGAAAGTACAGCCTACCTACGAAAGTACAGTCTTGTACCTACATTCCGTGCAGTTAAATAGATCTGCGTATCTATAACTAACTTCATGTAATCTAGGTAAAAGAGAGTGTTTGAAATGCTCAGACCTTGTGTATTGTTACATTTAAACATGATCGAACATGATTTTGGAATAATTTGCTCTCGTTATGTCAAATTCAAAGAGATTAAGTAAATTCGGGCTTTCTATACTACCATTTACAATTTTTAACATAAATATTTAGTCGAATATAATTCTTTGATCTAAGAGTTTTTGTAAATTTAATTCTTTCATCAAATAATTATAGTTTATACTTTCATGGGAATACCGAGTTTAAAATTAATGTGTTTTGGGAATCTATGTTGATTTTTTCTAATTAATCTGATTGTATTTTAAAATGGGAGAACCAGATTAAATAGTTATATTCGAATTGACTTCGAACTAAAGAAGTAGGGGAGAGCGGGGTTGGTTTTAACGGAGGTAAGAATTAACAAGCTGATTCCCGCCAAACGTGAAGTGTAAAAAATATGATACTCGGTTTAGAAACAGTATATACACAGCCGAACGTGTCTTCACTTGTCAGTTGCCAACCGGCCGTCGCTTGTAGTGGTTGTGCGCAGTGACCTCAGATTGACAGGTAAGCGAACTTTTTGTTCTTTACAATAAATTGATTTAAGATTTATTCATTCGCTGAATCAAATTATAGTTTTATCATGAATCGAGCTCTATTTTATTGACAGTAACACTATATTATTTGTTTGTAATTATTTTAACTAGGTTGTTTTCTGAAAATGATGAAGTAAAAAAGTGACCTTGGGGCTAAAATAAACAAATTGAGTGGGGTAAGTATTAACGTGTTAATACTTACCCCACTTAATTACAAAGCCTACAGAAAAGTTTAAAATTGAAAGTATACGACCGCTTCCAAAAGCATCACCACGTCTTGACTCCAAACGCAAACGTTCAAGAAAATCAACGATCCTCACCGATACTCCAGAAAAATTGGCCTTAGAGGATAATGCCAAATTAAAGTTAACCAAAAAGATAAAAAATAGTCAGACGGAAGCGAAAAACAAAGGCAAAGGAAAAGGGAAAGGTAAAGGCAAAGAAACCCGGAGAGCAGAAGTGAAAAAGGTAAAGAAACATATTCTGCAGGATGACAGTTACGAAGAAGCCTGCTTCTGCTTAGTTGGCGCTAAGTCTTATAACGAAGACACATCTGGACTTGACTGGATACAATGTATTTTATTCAAAAGATGGGCTCATATCACCTGTGTTAGAGTTGACACCAGAAAATAAATATGCCTCAATTGTTTCTCGGATGATGAGGGATCGCATTCCGAATAACTATTGCCTATCATAAAATATACTATCAAAGTTCCTTACATAGTTCCTATCATAGTTCCTATTATAAAAATTACTGTTTCATTTCAAATAAATATATCTTTAATATGAATGACTTTTATTTAATTATTTCATAGAATTTTAGCTTCTGTTAATAATTGCCCCTTGCGTTAATACTTACCCCAGCTCCGTTAATATTTACCCCAGATACGGGGTATGTATTAACAAATGATTTTATTGGTTTTGATGACTCTGTCTCTGAAAGGACTTACCTAACTGATGATTTTTGTTACTAATATCATAGCTGAATAACCAAAGCATGCTATGAATAAAAAAAAAAACAAAAAAGTTCATTATCATTGAAAATATAAACCATATTACAAAATTTGTTAGTACCAGCCCAGCCCTCCCCTACATAAAGTTTTAACATTTCCGCAGGAAATGGAAATGAATCGCTACAAGATGATAGCCAGGTTCGGCATGATGCACATGATAGCCACCAACATGTGCGAATGGATCTACATCCTGGTGGAAGAAACAAAACACGAAATTGTTCATCTTCAACACGACATTTTGAGAGCTGACGCGCTGCGGCCGATCTGTAAGTTTCTTATCAAATACCTACGTCAATATTACCGTGGGTTTTTTAAAATATTATTATGTCCATTGTTGTGGAGTTTTAAAACGTAAATTTGGATTTGTGGCCAAAATACCAAACTAAACCGAATAACTATTTTTGTAGTCAAAAGGTATATCAAATATCTGGTACGGTTATGTACTATTATATTTTTTGTGTTTCAAATTATGAAATATAGGTCATTCAAAATTTGATTTTTCGTGATTTTAGAGGAAACTTTGGCAATTATTTGTGAGGTAATGATAATTATTTAAAAAGATAATGATTTTTTATTGACTAGATAAATATGAAAAATCAAAAACTACAATTATCGCAAAACTAACCAATTTACGTCGGAATTTTTTTTTTAATGTAAATTAAAATTTCTACCCAAAAAAGATTAATTTTAGATATTTGCTGCACTATTTAAAAAATATATTCTGTTTGGTCATGTATTTTGTGGTAAAATTCAAATTTGCCATTCCGCTTGTGACTGAATGACTTTAAAAATATCAATTTATGTTCGTATGCTTCGTTAACGTCTTACGAGGATAAACATTACCTATTGTTCGAAATTTTTGAAAGATTAAGCAATTTGTATTCACTCCTTCAGCGGAAATATTGACGATCAACAACGACAGCCATCACGCTGGGAAAGAGAACTCCACCCGCCATGACATCTATGAGTGCATGAGAACTAACATCATGGGTTCTCTTGTGCAGAATGCTTCGCCATTCCTCTTCCCGTGTACCATTGAGTATTCACTCATATGCGCCGTCATATTATTCGAAATGTGGAAGAACATCAGCGTAAGTCAATTTTTCAGAATTCATACCTAAATAAACATTACACCTTTTGCTCTGCACGGGTGGGCAGAGGGGACGGACTGCCATACAACTCGGTCTTGGCACACACACTCCTTGTTTGATTCACGTTCATAAAACAAGTACTTGGTTCACTTGATGGTGTCTTGTCTTCCTCGGGCTTCCCTGACTTCTTACACCATTCACATTTCCGTCATATAATCTCCTTTCCTCGTTCATCTTCTCTACATGCACAAAACATCTTAGTGTCTTTTTAATCTTACTCATAACACTTACATCAGCCTTGCATTCTTTGCAGATCACCACATTTTTCACACGGCCATACATGGTCATACTTTCATCATTCCTCTGGCAGTTCCATGCCTGCTGCGGACTGCTAGCTACGCTTCTTTTGTAATTTTTTTGTTAGCGCCAACTGAATTTTCCTACATTTACTCTTCTTTCAATATCCCAAGTACCCCTAGCAGCCTTTCCATCTCTCGTAAACATACTTATCAAATAAACAAACTCATCCACCTGCTTCAAGTATTCATCATTCACAACTTCATTACACTATTTTAATGCGCTTTTCATCTCTCGTAAACGTTCTTCTCAAATAAACAAACTCATCCACCTGCTTCAAGTATTCATCATTCACAACTTCATTACACTATTTTAATGCGCTTTTCATCTCTCGTAAACGTTCTTCTCAAATAAACAAACTCATCCACCTGCTTTAAGTATTCATCATTCTATTACAACTACATTAGATTGTTTTAGCGCTCTCTCTCTTTTAAACACCATGCCTACAGACTTACAACATTCAACATTAGTTCATTCTTCACACATACTTCATTCATCCTACATACGAGAGACTGTGTAGATCTACCATACTGTTATAAATCAACAATGCATCATCAGCATTCAACAGGCAACCTACCTCTTTCAACTCTTGCATACGATTATCCGTGCATATATTGAATAACCACGGTGACATCATGCAGTCTTGCTCAACACTTTCTGTGATGTCAACCCACCCTGTAAAACCATCGTTCACACTAACACATGCAACGCTGATTGAGATTCGTGTTCACTCCATACTTGTCCAGCATAATATTAATTGTTTATCATAATAATAAGAATCCTCTGTGAAACGCCTCCACTCCACGTTCATCCACCTATATTAAATGTTAGCCTCTTAAACTCTCGGCACTTCTTCGTCCAGCAAAGTTATTATACAGAAGTCATTATGGTGGTCGGCTGATCGAATTAACTTTTATTATTTTCTAGACCAGGTCAGAAGAGAATATCAAAATAAAAAAGGCTGCCCTTTCTAGTTCAATACGCAGCAGACCTTCAAAATCAAGAGAGAGCTCAATGACACAAGAAAAACTTGCTCAACATTTTACATATCGTAAGTAACCACATTAACATCTAGGTCAACCTACACGGAGAAAGCTTGCTGATATGATATAATGTTAATTTATTAAAAATCTTGTAAAATTATTCGTTTGCCTGTTAAAAACGGGACTAGAGGCCTATAACGAATGATTTGACAAACGTCATAACAAACTATCAGTAAAGCACGATTATGTTATGATAAAGTCGGAATACGTGTTCTTTAAAATAATAATATTTCCGTATCTGATCCATTAAATTTATTCGTACAAGAACACCTACGTGAACACGCGTTCATATATTCTCTGGATGACTGATATTTTATTAAGAAATGGTCATGTAGCCACATTTTTATCTTATATCTTGATTTAAAAAATTTTCTCGGTGTATTTCAGTTTATCGGAATACCACAATGGCTTAGCGTGGGTCCTTTTTTATAAAATGAAGATTAAAGTTGAATCGACACGTCTCATAGAATTATCTATTTCTATTCTTTCAGTTTTCTCCGGAGGTCGTGAACGTCGCTCAACCAACCAATTCTCAGTCGATTGTGCAAAAGCACACAGAGGATTATTTGCTGGAATCATTATCATTGTCATGACCATCATCTCTCTCATCATGTTCTTCGTGCTCAACAAAGATCCAACTCTGCACAGCGTAACATTTTGTTCGTTAACATCTTAAATCAATTTGCTGATCCAGATGAGCAGTGTTTCAATTAATTTTGTTTTCCTTTTCAGATGGCTATATTAGAAGTAAATGTATGTGAACTGGTGCTGTATATCGTGACTCTTGTCGGAGTTCTCGTGGCCATGTATCAAATGAGAGACCTGAAATATTACAGGAAGAAAGGAAGTTAGTAGTTATATCAACAAACATTACAGCTAAAGCAACTTTACTCAAAAACCCATTTAGTAACCCGTTTAGAGAGGATCTTCTCAAAACTCTCAAATCATCAATTATTTCTAACATTTATTTCTATTTTAATAAATATATAATATCAGATTAATTTAACTTCCAGCTGCAGGTCAACATACTCTCGGCCTGGATACCACTCTGCTGGTGATGGCTCAGACTGGAGTTTTCATATACAGCATGTTCAGTATCATTGGCTGCTATTTCTCCATCACAGAACCTGAGGGTTCTGGGACCACAGGGCTGGTGGCTGAATTGTTTTCGCTTATCCAAGTTAGTGCCATTTTTTCTGTTAAAATTTCAAAGACGTATTTTATTATGGAGCAAGATAAAGTTTCACAAATTTTGGTAATGTTTCCACGAATGCCAACTTTAACGATTTTAATTCAACAAAATATGGTCTCCCGCTCTCAATACTGTACTGTACACTACTCTGGAGATAGTGTGGTCCGCACCTCTCACTCTACGAGACTTAATATTAGTGTTTGTATGAAATATTCCATAGGAATAATTTTTCCGAAGGTGCGTTCTTGATTCCGCCCTTATGAATAGATTTTCATACGGTACGTACCCTTTACTCCACGTAACATAATATTATTGTTCCTATAAAATATTCCATAGGAATTATCTGTTCATAGCCGAATTGTCGCACAGGCCGGGAACGTGGATTTTTTATAGAAAGGTGTAAGTGGCGCGCTTCACAAAAGCTCCTTAGAAAGAGTTGTTATTACGTGTGTTATTTTGCAGACTGTCATACAGACCATGTTCGTGCTGGACGCTTGGTGGCGCCGCTGCCGCTCCGAAGCGCAGGCCCGTGAGAAGCCGGGGCGCCAGGTGGTCACGTTCCTGATCGTGGCCAACATGGCCATGTGGACCGTCAACACGCTGGAGAAGAACCGCGCGCAGTTCCGCCCTACTCACCTCAAGTTCTTCGGGATCTGGGCCTGGACAATCATCACGCACGTCTCCATGCCCATGGCCATCTTCTACAGGTTCCATTCCACCATCTGCCTGTTTGAGATTTGGAAGACCGGATATAAGATGAAGCCCGAGTACTTACCGAGCCGTTAAAAACACATTGGACGTGAAATTATGGGTACAGGGTAAATGTTTGTTCGGTACCCTGTCCTATCAAGTCATGTTGACACATCATCTTGTGGGTGACATTTACATCTTCCAACACGGGTGTAGAAGGTATCACCTAAAGTATTTTTCATCTTCTGACGTCATCTCCAGTCGAATGTTGAATGCCATCGCAATTATCTTTGCCCTACAGCCTGGAATCATAATCGTAATGTTCATGTAGTTGTCAATATTAGAGACGTAAGTTTTTTTATATTATTTTATCTTGATTTGGGTATATATACACTTACCTACATGAAGCTTACAATTTATTTTTACAATGTCGTACTATATGTTTAATCAAATGAGAATAAAAATCAATCTAAACGTTTTTTATATATCAGATTAAAAAAGATATTCTCAATTCACTTTCCAAATGTTATTTTTCATATCCCAACTAAAACTTTTTTGTTCAAGTTAACACTGAACTCAATATGAACCTGATTCTTAATTATTTAAGTACATAGAATAGTTACTTTACAGGAAATAAGGACAATGAACGTTTCATTAGTTTTAGAAAAATAGTCTTCCCGAATATTACGAAATAGATAAATGCATAACATACGTTTAAATCTTTTCAAAAATAAACTAATTCAAGAGTTTAATTCTCTTTTTCAACCAAAACTATCTCCACAATCCAAAATACTAAATTTTCGTCCCATTCCATTCCGAAATGCAGTGGTATTTTAAAACTACCCAACCGAATACTTTTACAGTAGTAACCCTTCCCAGCCCCCACCCTCCCCTAATCCAGTCCAGTTGAGGGTGACAATTCCATCAAAGCCTTCTCTCATATGTTAATAATGTGTTCACAAAGAAGTACCCCACCTCCTACCCCATCCGCCCCTTCCCCGTTACCCACTGGACACTAGATGCGGATGCGGAACACGAACGGGGATGCGGGACTTTGAATCGGGAGTCGGGACTTCGGCTCGGGACTCGGGACTTTGGACAAAGTGAAGACCTTTGAACGGCATCAAAGACTGGGAACGAGAACGGACTGTTATGGAGTGCATCATTTTCTACATGGATATAAAAGGGATTGCCGGAATATTATTAAAACTTTTTTAGTTTTTAAGTACAGGGCGTGTTTAGAATGAAAGTAAGTGCATTATTTGGTCCCTTTTGTATAACAAATTCAATCTAATAATATAGAACCAGTTCGGCACAAATTTCTTAGGTACATAAATCTTAAGCTCAAAATTCCAATGGATTTCATTATATCAGTTCGATTAATCAATTGCATTTAATAACGCTGTCTGTAACAAATTAATTGACAGCCCTGCCATCTTCGCCACTAATAAATTCCAAATACCGACTAGGAACACAAGGCTAAATGTAACATTCGTCTGCAATATATACACAGCCAACTATCAGACACACTCACTAACCAATAGGAATGATCTAGGCAACAAGTATGGGTGTATTATTGATATATTTACTGACGTCATTTATAGAATTATTATTTTTAGTGACTTGTCTTATATGTAGTATTATTATATTTTTTATTATTTTATGTGGTGAACGTATGTCTGTCGGTATGAAAGAGACAGGCATATCTGAGTGAGACAGCATGACCGAGACGTATAAAAAGGCGTGTCTGTTGTAACTCGTCCTCTCTTTGCAATAACATCACGAATACTGTCCATTTGTAATAACACTAAATAAACCAAATAGTATGGAGTATCCAAACGACTATTATTTACATCTTATCTGAGTGATCGACACGGCAGATCACCACAGTTGGCGCAGCCGAAAAAGGAAGCTGAACGGCCGCAAAATTTCTTCCTGGAGGAAGAACCGTAGCCGCAGCTGAAAGAACTACAGTTGGAGCAGCCGAAAAAGGAATCTGAACAGCTATTAAATTCTTCCTGGAGGAAGAACTACAGTTGGAGCAGCCGAAAAAGGAAGCTGATCAGCCATTAAATTCTTCCTGGAGGAAGAACCACAGTAGGCGCAGCTGAAAGAACCATAGTTTGGTTATAATCCCACCGAGCACCGCGGAAGGGATTATTGTCGCATAAAAAATAAAATAATTTGGGGGCAGCTTCACGGACAGTATCGGACATTGAAGGAGCATCAAGGCAAGGAACTGGTGAGGAGATTCAAGGCGCTGAGCTCAAGGAATCAGCAGCCGAGAAACCGGATGAAAAACGGATCCAGGCAGCTTGTACGGGGACCCGACACGGGAAGGCGTGGCGGTGGTGACCGGACGAGAAGGACGACCAGGAATCCGGACGGAGCCAGAAGACGGTCAGACGCGGAAGGGCGGCGATCGGCGGCATCATCAATCATCAGATTCGTGAGTTGAGTGCTGTTTGTTGTTGTTTTTTCTGATTATTGGTAATCTGTGTGGAAATGGAGGGAGTGGGTTTACCCAGGTTTTGTCACCTTAGGGACGGGCTGGAGACGTTCGTGCTACAGTTTGAGCAGTTGATCCTCGTCAATGATGACAAATTTAAATCCGAGGATAAAAAGAGGGCGGTTTTAATATCCCACCTACACACAGACACGATTAATCTACTGATAGATTTATGTTTTCCAAAAAAAAATAACAGAATTATCGGTTGAAAATATATTTTTGTTATTAGGAAACCACATTGGTGTTTCAAAGAATGTGTTTAAGGAACGTGGAAATTTTTTTGCGGCGAAACAAAAAGTTGGGGAATCTATAAATGATTATATAGCTAGGTTACGTTGTCTAACAAGATTCTGCAAATTTGAAAGCAGACTGGAAGAAAACTTAAAAGATATTTTTGTGACTGGTTTATTAGAAGGTCGTATTAAAGAAAAAATGTTTTTAGATGCAGAGAAGCTGACTTTAAAAAGTACATTAGAGTGCGCATCGGGAATGGATTCATTTCATAAAAATATTACGTGTATTAAATCCGAGAGTGTCGGGCTCATTTCTAGAAGTAAGAAAAATTTTAATAGTAGTGCAGGTAGGAATTATTCTACTTCACCGGCGCGGGCGAAAGACAAAAATGTTACAATTCCCAGAAAGAAATCAGTAGAACGTATACAACAGTTGAAGTGCAAATATTGTAATTTAAATAATCATGATTCCAGTAATTGTAGATTAAAAAACGTGACGTGTTTTAATTGCAAAAACAAGGGACATTTTAGTAAAAATTGTCGCGAAAAAAAACGGGAGGAAGTTTCATCTGTGTTTGTGAATTCAAGTGAAATAAATTCAAGGTTAACAAGAAATACCGATCCCATTTATTTATCGTTAAAAGTTAATAACGGTATCATCATAAAAGGATTATTTGACACGGGTGCAGGAATATCGATCCTATCGGATAAAGATTATTGGGAACATTTTAAAGATGTACAATTGAAGCCGAAGAATTTAACCCTGAAGGGTTACAATAATTGTAAGTTACAGTTACTTGGATGTTTAATTTTGTCAATTAATTTCAATGGTATTACTAAAATAATGGAATTTTGTGTTGTAAAGGATGGTTCAACCACTGTGCTAGGTAGAGACTTCGTAAAAGAATTTAACATTGGTTTTACGGGTTTCGAGACGGTTTCTTCACAGTTGAAAAGTGAAATACTCACGCATAATATTCACGACGTAAACAATAATAGTGTCGATACGTTAGTGCGTAAATATCCGGAGGTATTTTCAAGTAAACTAGGTAGATTCAATAAATTTAAAGTTCATTTAAAATTGAAAGAAAATGCAGAACCGAAATTCTGCAATCCGAGAAGTATTCCTTTCGCTTTGAAAGCGAAAGTTGAAACGGAATTGAACCGTTTACAGGAAGAGGGAATTTTAGTTCCGATTAGTTATAGCAAGTTTGCATCTCCTATCGTGCCCGTAGTTAAAAGCGATGGAAGCATTAGAATTTGCGGGGATTATAAATGTACTGTGAATCCACAATTGATTGTTGACAAATATCCCATGCCGAAGATAGAAGTTTTATTATCACAAATTTCGGGCGGAATAATATTTTCAAAAATTGATTTACGTCAAGCTTATTTACAGTTGGAACTAGACGAAGAAAGTATGGAATATACTACGATTTCTACACATTTAGGATTATTTAAATTCACTAGGCTAGTGTTTGGGATTAACAGTGCACCGGCAATATTTTGTAGAACTATAGCTTCATGTCTACAAGGTTTGAAGAAAACAGCGGTTTTCCTGGATGATATTATGGTTACAGGAGAAACGATAGAGGAACATAATGCTAATTTAAATGCAGTTCTTAATAGGTTAAAAGATTGCGGTTTGTGCGTAAATATTCAAAAGTGCAATTTTAACGCTTCATCGGTTTGTTTCTTAGGGTTTGAAATCTCGAAGGAAGGGATTAAACCTATGGAAGATAAAACGAACGCAATTAGTAAAGTCGCGCAACCAAAAGATTTATCAGAGCTACGCAGTTTTTTAGGAATGGTAAATTTTTACCGATCTTTTGTGCCAAATATGTCTATGTTATTAGATCCTTTGCACAAATTATTGAAAAAAAATACGAATTTTGATTTTAATCAAGATTGCGTAAAAGTTTTTAATAAAATAAAATTAATTTTATGTGATAATCGAGTGTTAGCACATTACGATCCAAATGTTACTTTGAAGGTAGTTACGGACGCCTCAACGAAAGGTTTGGGTGCAACATTGTTACATGTGTATGAAAATAATTTACAAAGACCTATTTCTTTTGTTTCTCGTAAACTGACAGAAGCGGAAAAGAAATATTCAATTTTAGACCTCGAGGCTTGTGCAATTGTGTTTGCTTTTAAGAAGTTTTTCGAGTACATTTACGGAAGGGAATTCATTCTAGAAATAGATAATGAACCTTTATGTAGAATTTTTGGTGAAAAAAAAGGAATTCCTGTTTTAACTTGTAATAGATTACAACGTTATGGTGTAATTCTCTCATCTTTCAATTATAAAGTTCAATACGTAAAATCAACATTAAATTGTTCGGATTACTTATCTCGCGTACCTGTAGGAGATCCTGTTGAGGAAAATAATAACTTTGATTCAAGAATTTTGTGTTTATTCAAAAATAATAGCGAGATGCCAATAGATGTTGAGGAAGTTAAAGCAGAATCTAATACGGATAAATTATTATTAGAGATAAAAAATTATCTTAGAACAGGGTGGCCAAATAAAGTCAATAAGGATGATTGCAAATGGATTTATTGGATAAAAAGGAACGATTTATCAATAATTGATGATTGTATTTTCTGGAACCATAGGTTAGTAATTCCAATAAGTTTAAGGGATAAGATATTAAGCTTATTGCATAGATCTCATCTAGGGATTGCCAAGATGAAAGGGCTAGCTAGAGGCTATTTTTGGTGGCCAGGGATTGACAGTCAAATTGAATTTTTAGTTAGAGAGTGCGGAATTTGTGCGGAAATTCAACCATCACAACCCAAGAGTGAGTTAACTCCATGGCCGATAACGGAAGAAATTTGGAGTAGGGTTCATATAGATTACGTAGGGCCTATCGGAAATAAATATTTTTTGGTAATCATAGATTCAACCTCAAAATGGTTGGATTGCGTGGAAGTAAATTCACCTAACTCAGATAATACCATTAAAATCTTAAAGAGATTATTCAGTTATTTCGGTAGTGTACAAACCTTAGTTTCTGATAATGGAGCAGCATTCATGTCAGCAGACTTTAAACAGTTTTGCGAGAGAAATGGCATTAAACATTTAACAACACCTATAAATCATCCTCAATCAAATGGATTGGCAGAGAATGCAGTCAAAACGTGTAAAAATTTTTTAAAGAAAATATTGTTAGAAAAAAAATTTCAGTCAGGTTATAATGAGAAGTTAGAATGTTTTCTCATAGATTATAGGAATGCACCACACTGTACAACAGGGTTAGAGCCAGCAGTTGTAATGTTTGGTAGAAGGTTAAGGTCAAATTTGAATAATTTTATACCTAGAGGGGGGAAGGTAAAGGAAAATGTGATTGATAAAGATACCAAAATGAAAATGTCAAAATGTCAGGAAAATCAGAAATTCTATTATAGAAGGAATAACAAAGTATCTACGAATTTTAAGATTAATCAGAAAGTTATGGTTAGGGATTTTAGAGACCAAAACAATGATAAGTGGGTACCAGGGAAAGTACATAAACGTTTGGGAAATAAACTATATTTAATTGAGGTTAAATTGAATGATAAAATCATGTACTGGAAAAGACATTTTGATCAATTATCCAAACTGTGTGTATCATGGGAAAAGAACCCTAGTATTTTAATCCCTGAGTCTGAGACGAGGAGGCTATCGTTCGATGAGTACGATGTCTCCGACTTTGTTTCGGATGACAATCTAACGGGTGACCCTCTTTTTCCTTCCAGCTCCAGTGAACCCGTGGCGTCAACGTCGGGGAACTGGAAGGAGCGCCTTCGACCAAGGACAGAGAAATCAAAATAAGCAGCAGTCAACTCTCCGAATCAACATGGTTATAAATAAAAAAGAAAATGTTGTAAAATAATAATTAAATATGTGTATGTATGTTTTATAATTATTATTATGATAATCATGTTGTGTTACTGTCTGCTGATTTAAGTGTGGAGGGATGTGGTGAACGTATGTCTGTCGGTATGAAAGAGACAGGCATATCTGAGTGAGACAGCATGACCGAGACGTATAAAAAGGCGTGTCTGTTGTAACTCGTCCTCTCTTTGCAATAACATCACGAATACTGTCCATTTGTAATAACACTAAATAAACCAAATAGTATGGAGTATCCAAACGACTATTATTTACATCTTATCTGAGTGATCGACACGGCAGATCACCACATTTTATGTTCCTTTTATGCTTCACTAATACTCTTTCATATTGAGTTTATCATTTCAATATTATTATATGCTTTAAAAACATTGTGTATAACTTTCGATAGCTCACTAGGTATATTCTGTTCTTATAATTCATGTAAACGCGATGGGCGTAAAAAAAAAGTAAAAATTATGCTTAAGGCGATGCACTACGTCGTGTAGTATTTTAAATTGAGCCGTTATCAATAACAACCTTTACGTAGATGGCGATAAGGTTTAAAATCCCGCTTAAAACCATCCGCCTGTTTTGATTTATGCAAGAAAAAAACATGGCCAAAAAGTGCCTTTTATTTTATTTTATGAATGTTCAGGAATAATAATTTATTTTTTTCGATCATTTTATAAATAACTTAATTTTCCACATTATACAATAAAATCAAAAATAAAAATGGGTTCGTAAGTAGGAGATTTTGAACTTTAAAGCAATTTTTATAGACCTTATACATTATTTTTTTCTGGGCTTATCAAAAGGCTTATCTAAAAAATACTCGATTATTTCAAAGGCCAGAATGTATTCTACTCGCAGTATTTAATTAAAGCATCTGAAACATTTCTAGGCGACCAAATTTTCAAACCAAAAACATATGATTTTGCATTACTACGTATGGCATCGCCTTAACTAATAATTACGGTGTGTTGACACAATATTATTTCCTCAATGATGTTGCCTACAACAACGAAAATTCATGTTTTTTAGAAATGTATCACATTATTAGGCCGAATATAATCCTTCATGTTGATATTTGCGTCTGGACGAACAGCTTGTGGCATCACGATACGTTCGCCGCAGTACTACAGCATTGCCACTCGAATTAATAATAGTACTGAATCGTGTATCGTGTGACGTCACGAGACACTATTTCGTACGTTTTACCTAAATTCACTTTGAAAGCTCATAACTTCGTCATTTTTTGAGATATCGAAAAACTATTTTTTCTGTCTATTAGCTCTTTAAATGTTTTTTTTTTATCTTTTTACATCCTGAAAATTAACTAACAAATGTGTATTTTCACTGTACGGGTATGGAACGAGAAGATTCAACTCATTCTTCGCATACATTCTAACTTCAATCACTTTTATTAATTGTCCCAAACATGTTGCACGACTCGACATGACCCAACTCATAACAAAAGTATTTGGTTAAGTTGATCGTGCCATTTCTCCTTGGAACATTCCTGACTTCTTCTTCCATTCCATGTCATTTATTCATCTGCTACTGCTTTCTCTGTCCATCTACTCAACATATCGCTTCTTTATCCTATTTATTAAATATTTTTATGGTTTAGCACTATTTTTAAATATTTTAATTTTCGCAGGTTAATCGTGGTTCGTACCTAAAAATGTACCTATTTACCGTCACATATGATTTAGCGATATAAAAATATAACAAATAAATTAGGAAAAAAAAAAATTCGACATAATGTTGTTTTTCTTAATGTGGCGTATGTGATGAACAAAGAAAGGGTTGCAATTATAATGTATGACGTGGAAGAAAATGGTAGAAGAAGTCGAAGACGCCCGAGGAATACATGGCACGATCAAGTATAACAAATACATTAAAAAACCAACTTTTTCAATTCTTTATCCACCTTAAAAATTCACCCAGTTTTCAAGTACACTAGAATTCACAACCTCAAACCTTTCCTGCAAATCATTCATAACCCCGAGCAACGCCAGGTACATTTCAGCTAGTTATTAAATTTATACAAGGTAAGTTGTCTTCTCCGATACGTAAGCATTTCGTAAGCCCCATTAAAAACGTGTGAGTTTCAGTGAATACAGAAATAAATCAAATGCTTTTTTTTATTAAATATTTATTGAATAATTAATCAATTTACAGAGTATAATCAATAATGTTAACTAAAATAATTCATACAATTAGTTTTCACTGCTCTTGATTTTTTAATGTTTCATCTTCTATAGAAGCTGGCGCTTGTGTTTAAAAGAGTGGTGAGCATCAAGATGAGGAATATTTAGTGTTTGTAATTATGAATATTAAAATTTATAATTAATTAAAAAGATAGTTTCATCAAAATTGGTATTTTTACATTGAACTTCTCTTTAATTGCTTTTAGTAGGTGTTTATCGTTTTCTATTGTTCTGATATTTTCTGGTAGGCTCTTGAAGTATTTTTTCCGTAGATATATTTAATGGTGTTGAGCAAAAGTGGTGTTTCATTTTGTGTTGGTAATATATGTTTTTGACGAGTATGACTTTCAGTTAAAAAGCTGTGATTTTTTTTTCTTTTATTATTTGAGTTATGTTTTTTTTGGACAAGATCATTATATTTAAATATTTTAAATTCTTCAAAAATTAGGTTTGTTGGATAATCTCTTGGTTTTTTCAATATTATTTTTATAATTAAACGTTGAACAATTTCAACAGGGAGTAGATTTGTTTTGTATGCAGCTCCTCAGCTGATTACAGCGTATTGGAGATTTGATTGTACTAAAACGTGGTAGACTGATGTTAGAATTTCCAAAGAGAGAAAATTTCGAATTTTCAAATTTTTTTTTAATTAATTTTCTTCTTTTGTTGACGGTTTGGTTGATTTGATCTTTCCAGTTTAGGGTTTTGTCTATTATTATTCCTAAGTATTTAATTTTATTTGAAATTTTCAATGTGGAACAGTTTTTTATAATGTTTTTTTTTAAATTGTCATGTATAATTAATTATGTAGTTAGGACTTTTATTTTTTTAACTATCCCGCAGCCAAGTGGGGGAGTAGGTAGTACCCAAAATTAATATCCTCCTTATATTAGCTTAAATACTTGACATATCATTTTGATATTTTACGTATTTCTGCGCAAGTACATAAGTTACCTTTAATAATTGATATTTCTATATTTTAAAAGCCCATAAGACAGAAAAATGCATGGTTTCGTCAGAAGACCCACTTGGTTACAGTTGTTTTGTTTGGCATCTTGGTTTGTCAAGAGTTAACAAAGCAATATTACACTATAAACAAGAATCATGCTGAGTCACAAATTAAAGAAGCGTCAAGTTAATTGAAATGGTTTTAGCTATCTTAACTAACCAGCTCTGAACTTATAGGTAGGTACTTCCTAACCTTCTGCTTCCTCACATTGGTCCGCAATCTGGGATCCCATAGTCCTACAGGCTCCAGGCAGTTAGGACTTCTGTCTATAAAAAAGTTAGTGAAATTTGATGGCCTCCGTGATTGAGTGGTAACGATGCTTGACTACGAATCCGGAATTCGCGCGTTCAAATCCCGGCAAGTGCAAGTTAATTATATATGGTTAGTTTGTATTATTTTACAACTTATTCATTTAAAATAAATTACTAATCGTGACGCCGTTTTTTCGCAAAGGTAAACGACTCTGTCATGGCAGACACTCTCTGCTTCGTTCTCATTCATACATCGTCTCATATGAGTATTTGGTTCACTTTATCGTGTCTAATCTTCTCAGGGCGTCCCCGACTTCTTCTTCCATTCGCTCTACATTCCAAAACCACCCATGCGTCCCTTTCTTGATCCTACTCACTAGGCTTACATCAGCCTTGCATTCTTTGCAATTCTTTTCTCAAATCATTTGTTCACATATTTCATACATGGTTAAAATAATATTATAAGTTATAAGCTATATTTGTGGCACGTTCCATATTGGTGGATACTTTCAGTATCGCCCTGTTCAAATACCACCATTCACAATCGAAACATTGCTTGAAATGGCTTTAGCCGTGTTTGGTAACCAGATTTGAATGGCCAGATTTTTTCACATCTTTCTCTTCCCCTTCTCATTCCCCTTTCCACTACCTTCAGCCTCACAACATAACCCAGTTGGGGAGGCCATGGTGTTATTGGCTCCAGACGGTTGGGAGCAGTTGGAACTCTTGTGCAGTACTCATATAAAAAAGAACGGTGGCAAAAATCTCCTCGTTCAGACATTAAAAAAGCCACGAAGATGAAATTTCGTTTTAAGATTTTTGGCCATTTAACAATAAACCGGACATCCTGTCCCTCCCCTCCCTCCTCTCCCGTGGAGGGATACCTGGCCACCCGTCCTAATCGGGAGTGTTTACGGATGGGCGGACTCGATTTCCTAAATAAAATTTATGTGACCGCTTATTGCCATATCACCCACCAATCTTCTTCCCCTCGAATAAAGGACAGAATTATATTAACATACGTGGCTACTACATATTATATCTGTGGCTGTATGCAGATAGATTTGGTTGTGATATGACGTCTCTTGGCGCTCGGATAGGCAAAGGCCGAACCAAATTTTGTTTTCACGTGTGACGTCATTCTCGAGTGCCAATATAGGATGCCAGGAATTCTAAAACTGTTTTTTGTTTTTCCGCCTCTTAAAAATAATTATGTAATATTTTTCGGTAAAATTTCAAATAATAACAATATACCTGAACTACCAAAAGTTGATGCGAGACAGCAGTAAGTGTCAGTATTGCTTCACAATAACTAAAAATATTCAAAACACGTTTCCGGAAACTTTGTTTATTTTGAATTGTGTCATTATTGCAACAAACGAACGGTATGATTTTGTTAATTATTATATCCATCTAAATTTAAAACGCCTTTCAGATGATTTCTACCGTTTTACTATTCAGGCTTTTAAATATTTTTACCTTCGAGTAAGCTTCCGATCTTTGTATTTTAAATAAATATTACATTATGAAATAACAAAAAAGTCCGAAACATTGTTTCTCGAAAGTCCATATTTTTGAGAGAATTCGATATTTAAAAAATAGTATTCGACATTAGTACAGTACCGCTCCGCGGGTTTTTTTCTGCTAGGCCCTGCGGGCGGCTCTTACTTGGGCTTCGCCCATTTTAAGTGATATTAACAACAGTTACATTTAATAGATAGATATTAGGACATTCACAGAGAGAGGGTGAGTATATATATTGTTAAAACACGGAACAGGAAGGAGTTAATTAATAATAACATGCTAAATTTACGCATAATAAGAATGACAGTTGTTTGAATAAATGAAATTTTACGTATTTGTGATGGATTATTTCAAATGAAACACTATTATTGACTACATGTCTACAACTGATATTAACTGTTATCGTACCTAATATAATTAGCTCATAGGAGACTTGCAGTGCTTAAATATGTGTTACAACCGTCAATGTCTATAAGTTTAATCAATATCGTTTAGTTTGTCACAATTAAAGATAGTTATAACAAAGTTGACTTAAATAATAGATTATTACTTATTGATTAATTGTACCCGTGTTTATGAATAAAAGGAGGTTAATCATTTTCGGTAATCATTTGGTAATTCTTTACCTACAACTGTTACTGTATCTAATAAAGTTTAGATTATATATACACCTTCATCAGGAGAGTAAAAATCTATATATAAAGGTAGATTATTACAATATAGCGCCCCTGAGGTGATATCTCACAAAAGCGGCGCTATGCAAATTGTCCAATAAATAAATAAATATAATGTTTACATTTTATTGTGTATACACCGAAGTCAAAAATTAAATATAGATTGCAATTGGGAACGAAGAAGTGGAAGGAGGGGGGAGGGGTAAGAGTAGGCTGGGTTTTTAATAATTAGGAATTACAATATCGTTAGACGGAAAAGACCAGTTAAGTGGGAAAATATTTAAAAGCGAGTTTATAAAAAAATTCTTGTTGATAGTTGATAGTTGAAATACTAAACAAAAAAAATTAAACATATTCTCTTCAAACGGTCTTTCTAAAGATAGAAATAAACAATGGCGTAGAATTCTGCTTGTGGATAACGATACTTCTAAAATTATATATAAAAACAATTCTGGTACTATTCAACTGGCGTTTTACACTAATAACAGTGAAGAAATATATTCTTAATAATAAAGATAGCAAAATTCAAACAAAAAAATCAGGAGTTTAAAAACTCAATTGGGATGATTGTAATTTCTTTTACAAAGGTAGAACCAATAGAAACTTTGAAGTCAGAACTAAAGAATATCGCAGGGCTCTAAATGGAATTAGTGAATTTGAGTTTTCAAATCATCTTTTGAATAATGATCACACTTTCGATAAAAATTCAGGTCTTAAAATACTTCACTCAGGATATAAAGCATCGCAAATAAATAATTTTGAAATTTTACAAATTAGAAAACATGTCAATATAAAATCAGATATAATTAATAAGCAAAAAAAATATTAATAATAATGAAAAATGCCATTACAAAGTGATAAGCTTCCAGAAGAAATCTTCTTATTAGATGCTTGTTAATCGTAAGTAGTCAAATATTGTGAACTGCATATTTAAATATTCGCGCCATTCATTTGGTTCGTTTTTAAACCGCCAGAGGCGAGCTCTGTCGGCCATCTATAGCCGTGCGTATCCGCCATATTGAATAAGGAACGCGTGATTTTTTATAAACGTCAAACATAATCACGTAACTGTGGATAATTTTCATTGTAATGTAATTAATCCAATGGATTATGAACTTTCTAAAACATATTTTCTTCGATATTATCCAAAAATTATATGAACAGAAACGATGCTTTTGAAGAAATCTCGTATTATTATCAGGCGATCCTATTTTAGTATGAAATCGTGTCTTAATTTTCAAGTTAGCTGAATTTACCCGAAACAGACAATTTTAATTCGACCAATCAGAGGGCCTAGATCGTCCAGACGCTGGCGTAATAATACTATCAGATTTAGTGAATTATTAATTAAACTGTCACATCACTTTTTATCCCATTAATATAATAAAAATGCATTAATTTTTTTTTTTACTTATCTATTTTAGATAAACTGAGAAGGATAATGATTTCTCTATCTAAAGGTGAACAAATTATACTCGTTTATCCCATTATAGAAAAAAGATTTTTTAAATACTTTTATAATTTATGGACGCCCGGGGTCAGATCTGTCCCTGGGAGGCTCTAATGGAATACGATGTTTTGTGGCTAATAATGTCCTTCCGAGGCTTGAGGGGTTATTTATTAATCTTAACATATTAACAATACAAATATATTGTATATTGTCCTCCAAGCTAGGAGTTGAGTTGTGTTGCGGTGGACTTTTTTCAGTGGTTAATTACTTTGATACCGTATAACAAAATCATTTATAATTTATATTTTTAAATAAACTTGAACTATGAAACTGATAACTTATTTTGTTTTAAAGTTCCAAGATTCTTAGTTTGGTTTATTTGAATAGTGTGTGCGTATTTATATAGAAGCGATACTTCCGGCAACGTCACATCATACTAACAAGATTAAACATAGCGACAATTCTAACGACAAAATTATTCGCCCTTGAAAGTTTTTAGCAAATATGAATTTAAGCGCATGTTTTTTCCATCTCTCCGTAAGTAATTGTTTCTCGTAATTGTCATTTGAATAATTTGGGCAGATTTTGAAGAAAGTGGAATACGGAATTTTTTATCTTTTTAAAGCTGCTTCACGATGATATTAAAATATTCAAACAATATTAGTAAAAAACAAACAACCTGAAACAGAAAAAGTCGAAGAAAATTTTTAAAAAAAAAGATCGTTAGACTGATACTGGCAGATTATTAGAAACCAAGAAATGTATCGATTTATTCCTTCTTTTTTTATTTCTTATATTTTGAATATGTTATTATTTTATTTGCTCATGTTCAACCTTATTATGTTTCATTTAAAAAATGTAATATATTATGTGAACGCCCTCTTGGCGTTAAATAAATAATATAAATATAACAAATCTATTTACATTACATATGTGCGTAGCAACGAACTGCACACGCAACAAAAGAATTGACACCGACATACTGATCACCATATTATAACGGGATTATTTAATAGGTGACATATGTAACGAGGAAAACATGTTTTTCAATTATTTTCAATCCCTCCTCATTGACTCTTTTTTTACTCGTCAGACAGAAGGTTAACATAAAAAAATTACAACGCAATAACAAAAAATAAATACCAAACTTCCAATAACTTTGTACGACAACATCTAAACATAAAAGAATCAGTTTTTTGAAGTCCAAGTTTTAGTACATAGGTAATAGAATATTATTAGTAGTTTTAGAATAGATATTCAAGATGTAAATAGTAAAAAATTAACAATAAGTATGTATGTAAAACAACAACAAAAACAAAACAAGAGACAGTAAAGTTTGAGTTGTGAAGTCAAGTTAAAACAAGACATTCAAGAAATATAAAGTTCCGAGGGCTATCGCTAAATAAATATGTCCGGAATCTTGCAACTACAGTGGATGTTACTTATTTCATAAAACATATTTTGTCTTTGCTTCGTTAAAACCCTTCCAGCCTAATTTTTTGGAATTGTTACTTTTCAGGTCTTTTTTAACCTACTGCAGGAGAAGGGGTCAGAATAATTTATGTAGCGCCATTAAAGCGTAGTATGTCACACCAACTTATAATACGTATATGCCACGACCAAATTATACGCGCAACACCCACGTACTAGGTATTTATTTCTGAATTACATCCTTCTAATTACCAAAATTGTTAGAATGTGGCTAGCATACTCGATATAACATACTCACCATTGAGCCACTTGAGAAATTAGGAGTGCAAATATAAGCGAGCCGGCTCGAAGCGGGTCAGTGTGACGAGATAAGTTCATGTGAGCGTAGTGCGCTTTAGCGTGAAGAGTATGTATATTTTTATCTACGTACATTACTTTCGTTGCTCCTCCTTTCGTTTTACAACACGTACCACTCGTGGATTTCATTTCTACTGTATTCTGTCCACTCTCGCCCTTCCTCTGTCCGCTCCACACATCATACGTTAGGGTGGGAATCAGCACTTCATTATAGGCTGCTACATGACTGCTACCAATTCACAATCCAGGGGAAGATTGATGCCGCAGTTCATGCATTCGAAACGTAACTGGTACTAGTGCAGTTCCATAAAGTGTTGTATAAACCCTAGACTCTGTGCAAAAACGGGCGGTCTGTTTGATAGATTCCCCAATCTTAACAAACGGACTGCAATCTTTAGAGCACAGGCGTCAGGTAGGTATGCTGTCCTTGTTCTATCGGTATTATAATGGAAGATGCTCTGAGGAACTAGCGTCATTGATCCCTTCGGCACCGGTGCGTAGTCGGGATACACGCCAAACGCGTGCCCAACATTTGTACACAGTTGACACTTGTCACATGAGAACGCTTCTACGATTCGTTCTTAAGTTCAACAGCTCGGCTGTGGAACGAACTGCCGGCCTCTGTGTTTCCTCCCTCCTACAACATGGGACTCTTCAAGACCCATGTTCACTCCTTCCTCTCCACAAAAAGACCCTCCACACAGCATCCCCAAAGATTACATAGGCCCTGAGGGAAATTATTTTCTTCAGGGCCTCCTGTGTGGAGTTAATATTAAAAAAAAAATATTAAAAAAAATAGGCTACAGTCTGCAGGGTAAATACTGCCCTGATGGAAAATGGCGCCAGAAGATAATCAATGTGTATCCCACAACTTTAATTCGTGAAATAAAAAATACGATTAAAGCAATATATTATTTAGGCTGTGTGACAGCACAGTTTGATTTCAGTGTACAGAATAATATTGGCATATCGATTTGAAATCCTGACTATGCGATGACCACTCCACACAAGTATCGCGGTTGGCCTACGGTTAATTAATTAGTCAGGAGTTCACTGATATTCCCTATGTTCTCCATCGATTCCCTGTGCAGGATTTCCCATTTACCAACCATGGCGGGTCATGGGATGCGGGAATGATTCCCATTTTCAATCCTGACTTATATCTGCGCATGACAAATAATAATAAGAGAATGTCCCCCACATCGTAGAAAAATGACTCCGTGCCGCCAGAGTAAAAAAAAACTTCTAGCTCCTCGTTTTCTGAAGTGGAAAATACGATATTTCACGTTGACATGTTCGGCGTTTGAAATTAAGTTCTCTTATCAAGTGAAATTTTCCAATTATTTTTGATTGGTGCAGTTATGAAAATTGGTTTGGGTTTACCTGGTTTTACTAAATATGCTGGGTTCCTTCCTTAAGCTGAGATCCCACTCGATCTATTCTATAATCCATTTCATAGAACGAATCTTTATTTTTAATTTTAATTTCGATTATATAAAATTGCAATACATTGAACAAACAATAAACTTATCTATTCGTTTTATATCTGGGAGGATGATATTGTGAAGTTTTGTTGCAAAATAAATTGAGTTTCTTTGTCCGAATGTGGTTTATAACTTTGAATGTATTTTATGTCATTTTGATTCGATCTAGTGTAAAGGATACGAGGTCTAGTAGAAGGGTTCTGTATTTTTGAATATTATATTTTCGGCATATATTTGGTACGTCAAAACTATTGAAAGTTTCAATCGAAGGCGTTCTTACGGGCACCTTCGTGGAAAGAAGTTGTCACGCGGTCACACTTTCTCTATTATAATTCGTTCACACATGCTCTATTCTGTACAGAAAAGAATGAAAGTTGAATTAGATTCAACATTGGGTTTTCTATTTCTATGGAAATTCTTTTCTTACTGATGTTTTTCATAGATTCTATGAAATAGATCATAGAATAGATGCTGTGGAAACGCGCCAGTGTAAATTCTGCTCTCACCGATCGATTTCATAGATTCTATGAAATAGATCAAAGAATAGGTGGATGGGATCCCAGCTTAAGAAATATTCCATAGCGGTAAGTACCCAGGTAGGTATGAGTTTAAGTCTGTTCTAAGGGTATTATAATGCAGCCTGATCTAAGGAGCTAGACACGAGCGGAAGACCCGATCACAGTTGATGTTAGCTTCGTGAGAACGGGCCTTTTCTTCAACTCGTTTTTGTGCAAGTCGGCTCGTATGTGGAACGAGCTACCAGCATCTGTTTTCCCTCCTTCATATAATCCGGACCTCTTTAAGAACGGCATTAATAAATCCCCTCCTACAGCCCCTATATTAACCCGCCTCACAACGCTGTCCAACCGGGTGGCGACATGGTTCCCCTGCATTTACACTGTACACACAGGAGCGCTCTTGTGAGTTGTCACATAAAAATAAAATAAATACTTAATCTAACTTGTTCAAACTCATTTGTACAGTTTTTTAGGTTGGTTTAGTAGGTTTATGACTTCGTTAAAATTCAAAATATTGAAACGCGTCACTGATTCCGAACAATGAAAGGCAATTTCCTCGTAATTTTAGTAACCAAATTTAACGTTGATTGCAGCAGGACCATGCCACCGATAATGCCGCTTCCTATGCTAAAATGTCGGTACCTACCTACCTAAATCTACTCTATACTGGTGTGTGGTGAACATAATATTATTATAATGGAAACTGTAGGTAGGTACTTTTGCGGTATAGGTAATTGTAGTATCGTCGATATTTCCCTGCAGTATCTACCTACATATATGTGACATATACCTAATATATGTGACATATTATGTGTGCAGGTAGCTAGTAGGTACCTACGTAGGCACCTGCCTGTAGTGGTGGCATAAATTCAATATTGGGTCATTGTAGTGTGTAAATTACGGTAACCAACGTTTAGATTTGATCGTTAAAAAAATATCGTATGCAAAACATCGTCTGTAAAAGTATGGTAATTATCAATTAATTGTTTTTATCTATGTTTTTTTGGTTATTACAATTATTGGGTATGTTAAGACCACCAAGTTAGGCACATGCCCGTATTGTGGCGGTTGATTATATATACAGTAAATTAAAATAATAAATCAAGTATGAAATACAGAAGAAATTAAAATAAGTATAGAAAGTATATAATTTAAAAGAAAATAAGGAGTATAGAGTTTAAGATAATACATGTAGTATACAATTAATATATATATACATAAATTCAATTTACGAAATCAATGTACAAATATGAAAAAAATTTACTGTCGATAATTTATATGTGCGAGTTAGTGTTTATGTGAAATACATTAAAATAATTTGAAAGAATATAGAAAAAGATTAAAATATAATAGAATTTAAAAAGAATAAAAAAATATACAATATAAGACATAGTAAAGGTAAAGAATTTAAAGAAAAAAAAAATATAAGAAGGAATTAAAATTATATACCTATAGCATCAAAGTGAGTATGTATTACTAGGTAAGCAAATGTAAAAAATACGGTAAACAGTTGATAAGTATGTGTGAGTTACAGTGACATTATGTGAATACATTATTTTTCAGCATTTTAAGTATAGATTCTTGTTTGAACTCCGGCTAATAATACAGGGTTTTCCAATATGAGGTGTTATTTTGATATTCAATCGTAAAAGATCAATGGTTTTGTTGCTTGTGTGGCACGTAGCGCCGTCTTGTTGAAAGTAAACGTTGTCCAGATCAATACCATCCAATTTTGGCCATAAAAAAATCATTAATCATCTCTCGATAGCGCAATCCATTCACCGTAACTGTTGCTCCAGCCTCATTTTCAAAAAAGTAAGGTCCAATGACTCCTCCGGACCATAAACCGCACCAAACAGTCACACGTTGAGGATAGAGAGGCTTTTCAACAATAACTTTGGGTTTTCCGAGCCCCAGACGCGACAATTTTGCTTGTTGACGAAGCCACCGAGGTGGAAATGGGCCTCATCACTCACGATGATTTGCATTTGATTCACTCAAGTGAATTTTAATCATTTCAATGCTTTGTTGAAGAGTGTATTGTTCCATTTTTATTAATGGCATAGTTTTTACTTGTCAAATGTCAAAAAATGGCAGCTTCACAGTAACATCTACCGAAATAGCGGGGTATTTAAAATAACACCTCTTATTGGAAAACCCTGTAGAATCCATAAATATTTACGAATGAAAAAAAAAACAATTAATAATTAATAACAGAGCTTTAAATAATCTTCAATTATCTATCCATATTTTAATAAAGAAGGTTGTCTGTGGCGCGCGAAATTGTTTTGCATACATAGCAATAAGTGCTGTAAAACGCTGGGAGGAAAATTAATTTCGTATCGTAAGGTAACGGTCTGCAGCACAGTTCAGTGTGTAACTTTTCTGCGCGGGGTCTTACAGGATTTGATTTATGTTAATTACTTACCGACCGGTGGGAGGACGGGCTAAAATTTACAGTTTTATTAATTTATTTATTTATTTTTGCAAGAAACAAACAGCTTTTATATAATATACAATGATATATATAAATATACAAGTTAACTGAAGTCAAGCCACAGAAGTTTTTTATGTTAAAGTTCATTGGAAATGAAGTTTTAATATCTTAAAATTAATTTGGTGTTAAAGGAAGGGGAGAGGAAGAGGAAAATATGAAGAGGATAGGAGATGCTCCCGATACATAACATACTCTCGTATTAATAATCGATCGTACGCATTAATTCATATCGATATTTCTTTAGGAATCTTTATTCCAAGATTGAGGAGATTGACCTTCAAAACAGACACTGAAAAATTCGGTGTAAAGCCCGGGATACACTGGGGACTTAAACTAGTTGCAATACAATCAACGCTCACAACACTCTGACGCCGAACGACCGGAAATTACAAAATCCGGTATACTCGCACCGATTATTCTAATAGTGGAAAAGTTTCGTTTAGAAATTAGTACGCAATAGCGCCTCTAATTGTACAGCTCTGTGTAGACAGAACCGCACACGAGTCCCAACTAGAAGTGAGTCGTTCGCGAACGAGTCGGCTCAGTGAACCGGATCTTTACGCGGATCCGTAAGATCCGGTTCCCAAATCAGCCGCTCACTCGTTCGCGGATCAGTAGTGACTCACTCGTTCGGGTGAGCCGGTTCACTAGTTCGTCAACGATGAGTCGGTTCATTCGTTCGCGAACGGTGAGCCGGTTCACTTGTTCGCGAACGATGAGTCGGTTCACTCGTTCGCGAATGGTGAGTCGGTTCACTTGTTTGCGAACGATGACTTGGTTCACTTGTTCGCGAATGGTGAGTCGGTTCACTCGTTCGCGAATGGCGAGCCGGTTCACTCGTTCTCGGCGTCGGTGATTAGTGTTGGCAATTTTTTTTTTTGTGAGGAATTTTTTGAAATGGAATTCCGTAGCCATACGTAGGGCGTATGTATTTTGAAATTTTTTTGGGGAATTACGGTTCATAGAAATTCTGTAACAACCCCCCCCCCCCCCCCACGGATTTCAAATAATGAAAGGGGGAATCAAGCTCACGTAGAATATTTGTGGGGAATATGTGGGCAGAATTACTGCAACTGAAAAACGGCGACATTAGGTCAAGATCCGCTGGCAACACTGCCGGTGACCCGCTCAATTGAGCCGGTTCACTGAAGCGGATCTTTCAAGTGAACGGGAACTAGTGAACCGGCTCCCACAACTGAGCCGCTTCGCCCATCTCTAGTCCCAACTGCCTGGAGCCAGTGGGACTATGTTATCCCCAATTGGGGTACGTTATGAAGCTTGAGAGGTGGGGGAAGGGCAGGAGCAAAATACGATAAAAGCCAATTAGAGAAAATTAAAGATATTCAACGGACTGTGATTACGGCACAATATTCCTTACTGCCCAGAGCCAGTGGGACTATGTCATCCCCAATCAGGGTATATCGTGAGGCTGAAGGAGTGGGGAAGGGCAGCAGACGAGGAAGAGGGAAGGGAAGTGCCTGGCTCTTTACTAAATATGACAAAAGCCAATTGGAAGAAGTTTTGAAAATATTTTGGGAGCCCCCAGCCTATGACCGATCTCTCGAGATTCGCATCCAAAAACATTGCGCCCTAGGCTTTAGCATAGTAAGCCTAAGGTTCCAAAAATAGTCGGTTCCTCAGAAGATCCTCCAAAGTGACTGCAGTAATGGTATGCCTCATACATAGACATTACACCACTTACTGAGCATATCAATATGCGGTTAGTCCACGTTGGCCCAACGTGTACAGTGTCTCGGGCAATAAGAAGTTTTAAAAAGTTTTTTAGACTAATCGAAAAAATTTTGAATTATTTTTTCTTCAAATTCTTGGCGAACCTTCTTTTTGCAGATTTTGTTATTGATTTCACTTCGGACCACAATTGGATGGATTGTTTGTTCTCACAGAGGATCACCAGATTTTAAGTCATTAGATTGTATGAGAACCCGTGAGTGGTTAATTTATGGTCCTGGAGGTACCGATTGTGATGAATGGCTTTAATCAACAGTGAAAACAGAAAAACCGTAGCTTCCCACTTTGCGAATTAAAAATATATCAATTACTTATGAAAACGGACATCCTTGCGACACCTGTTGAATTAAATTTGACCGAGTTATGTTGACGGTAGACATCTGTAATAATTGAACTTATATCGAGGTTCTAGAACGAAAACACAGAGGTCGTTAAAATCGTCTCGGGACAGGGGAAATCCTTTTTTTAGGCGTGATAACAAACATTGAGTTTTTGACAGCCAATTAGATTGAAACAAAAGCGTATAAAGGTTTGAGTGAACCAATCAGTAAACGGAGAGGCGTGTGTCAACGGGAGACAAAGGACTGACCTTTACACCGACAATTAAAGAGATAATTAATGACTTTTTCATTCCCACAGAAATTGGAGGTGAATGCACTGTAATATAAATATCGAACGTTTCAAGGTTTTTAGTACGACGAACCCAAGGAATGTTTGAATAACGTTTACATTTATGGGATAGTGAACCCCAAGAATCGAGTGCTTTGGAGCCTTTTACATGTTGAAAAACACACGCGAAAATATGATGAAAAATTTATAAATGAAATATTTATAAGAAAGGGCGGAAAAACAAAGGAAAATTACTGGCAGGATTTTCAACTGTCGTGCGATTGCTTATGAGAGCGGGAGGGTGCCAAATTCGAGGAAAACCGTGCTAAAGAAAAATGAAAGTGTTGGAAATAATGGGAACTTATCGTTATCAATTATAGATGAAGCGGAGATATTGGGAAAACGATTCGGAAGGATAATTTCACAAAAAATGGACATTTTAGAAAGAGTGCAGCGAGTGAACAAAAAAACAATTCAGAGATTTTGGGCAATTACAAGGTCCTGAGGGACATGATAATAGAGTACCAAAGGAAGGCAATAATACTAAACATATAGCGATAGATTTAATTCAGGAAAAGGAGGCATTTTACATAATTATGAGGGTAGGTAAATCTTAGAGTTGCACGAGACTACAGGGGAAATGAGACGAAATAAAAGGTTGACGATCTCATGTGTATTTTAGGTTATAAACAATCAAAATTCGAACATGGTTTTCGTTTACGTTAGAGTAATAAGCAATTAGGAAAGCAATTAACGTTAACATAGGGCTTACGAGATGTTTAGATAAAGAAAAAGACATAAAATTTAATGATTCTGTAATAAAGAGAAATTTACGAGCGGAGTACCAAAGATTGAGACCTAAACAAATGTCAATACGTATGATTTATGGAATTTTTGGTAAGAAAGAGACAAATTTTGGGAGGAGTTTTAATCAGACAGTTAACCTGACAGATATCCCAGAGTCGAATTAGGAATATCTCCCATAGAAGTGTGGAAAATGATATATTAATTAATAATAGATGAAGGATGAAATTTTCCTAGAGACAGCACACATCGGGAACAGTATGGGGTATGGTAAGAAAAGGGTAAACAACGGAGATAAGAGATGATCCAAGTGGTGAAAAGCGATACAATTCCAAGTTATCCATGAAATTAATAAAAACGGCTTGGAATATAATTAATTATAGAGTTATGAGAAATATCATAAGAATAAAGAAGAAATTCGTGGAGAAAAACGTCGCGAATAAAAGAAAATTCAAAGACAAAAGGAAAACTCAAATCTACGACATAAATAGAGAAAGTACGGGTTAAAATGGAAAAGCTCATATAGGTGACAATAAAATTAAGTAGAATTTAGGAAAATTGAAATTCAAAAATGCATAGTAAAGATTTCGACATGGGTTTAATCATTTTTCGCACGAGATGCATAAAATTGAGATCTATATATATATATATATATCATTGAGGACGGACCTATCGCAAATTGAGGAAAAAAGGAACACAAAATCATGATATTCTAACCAGTGGCGGCTGGTTGCATAGTGCGTTCGTGTGCAGCACTATCTAAATTGTAATGGCTAAAATTAATTTATAATATCTTACTGAAGACTATAAAATCTATAAAAATCATTTAAAAATATTACTTACCAATACAATGCAATGAATATTATCAAGGAGAGCGATTTTAATCTCTCCAAGTATAAAGTATGGCCGCCGCGCGGCGCTCAAATCCCCCGTGTGCACAGATTTGCAAACGGATGAAAATACGTTTTTGTATGTATTTTTTAAAACACTGCGAGCGCCTCAATCTAGCCATTTGTACCAGAAGTTAGCTAATTCTCGTGTGTCACACAGCGCCGACATAACCCGATCATTTCCGAAGATTACCGAATTATGAACTTTGACCCGAGGTTACACGAAGACATCCGAAGTTCGTCGAACTTGAAAAACTCGATATTGGACAATAGATCACAGATCATCATCTACCGTCGTTATCGCGAGCCGTGACGTAATTATTGTCATTGTTTTGGTATTGATTTATCGAGTAATTTATCAAGCTAAATACAGAACTTAATCCTTTTAATTTGTAACTTTATAAGAAATAAAAATGAGTGTAATCACTGTCGAATATATAAGAAATAATAACAGTTTGTTTGAAAATAAATTATTAATTAAAAATTCCGGTCCACCTCGTCCAGTGCTTGTGATTAAGCAAGAGTGTAAATCTAAATTAAGAGCTTTTACTCGAGTGTTTGACAAAAAACTTTATGATAAAGCTTTTTGGTTGTGTGGTTGTGACATAGTTAATCGCTTTTTTTGTTTTCCGTGTCTTGTGTTTGGTGGAGATTCAACTTGAACGTTGAGTGGGATTAATGATTTAACGCATCTATCAGAGAAGTTGAAAAAGCACAATTCATCTACTTTACATTTACAAAATGTTATGAGTTTAGCCGTTTTAGGTACAGTTGACATTCGTCAACAGTTGGATTCTGGATACCGTGAGCAAACTAAACAACATAATGCAATGGTTGAAAAAAATAGATATACATTGTCTAAATTAATAGATTGTGTCATATTTTGTGGAGAATTCGAATTGGCATTGCGTGGTTACGACGAAACCCCTGATTCGATAAACCCTGGTGTATTTCGCGGCTTAATAGATTTCGTAGCAGAATTAGATGCAGTATTAAAACAACATTTAGATAGTGCCACTGTTTTTAAAGGGACATCAAAGACTATTCAAAATGACACATTGGATTCTATAATGGAAGTATACAGCACAGTATATCCACAAAAACGTTATTAACAATCCTTATGATATACAACTTCGAAACTTTTATAAAAGATATAGAAACATTTGTACCCAAATAATAAGAAAGGCTAAAGAGATATATTACAAACAGAAAATAGAAAACTGTAATAATGATCCTAAAAAACTTTGGAAAACACTTAAAGAAGCCACCCACTCTCAACCTAATCCTACGAATTACTTAAAACAACTAAAAGTAAATGATAAAATATTTAGTTTTTCTAGTAATCCCGATATTATTGTTAATCATGCAAATAAATACTTCTCAAAAATAGGTGAACAACTCGCAAAAAATATCGATGTAAACCATACCAACTCCAGTTCACTAAGCTGTAATACAAATTTGCCCAACAACTTGCATTTTAGTCTAAAACAAATTTCAAATGAAGATACTAGATTGATCATAAACTCATTAAAAAACTCGTCTTCAACTGGCTTGGACGATATATCAAATATTGCCTTAAAAAAACTTGTATCAGAAATAACCACTCCCTTAACAAATCTTATTAACCTAAGCATCCTAAAAGGCCGATTCCCCGACAACCTAAAACACGGAATCATAATCCCAATACATAAAGGAGGCTCTAGAGCGGACATAACGAACTATCGTCCAATTACATTACTAAATTCACTATCTAAAGTCTTTGAAAAAACTATTAATAATCAACTAATTGAATACCTTGAACAAAATAACATACTATCACTCAACCAGTTTGGATTCAGGAAAAATAAAGGCACCTCCGAAGCCCTGGCAACAGTTACCGATTTTCTAAATGAAAACTTAGACAAGGGATCAAAATGCATATCAATATTCTTAGACCTGTGCAAAGCATTCGATACTATCTCTCACTCTAAACTTTTACAAAAACTATCTAATATTGGTATAAATGGTGATGAACTTACTATTATTAGCGATTACCTGTCAAACCGAAAGCAAAGTGTGAAAATCAACAACTGCAATAGCAATCAATTACCAATTAGCTACGGCGTGCCTCAAGGAAGTGTTTTAGGTCCTACCCTGTTCTTAATATACATAAATGAATTATGTAATCTTCAAATAGATGCCAAAATTGTAAGTTTCGCTGATGATACGATTCTCCTCTTCAAATCAAGCAATTGGAATGATGTATACATAAAAGCTAACAGGGGCATAACTGTGGTTAAAAGATGGTTAAACAATAATACACTAACAATGAATGTGACCAAAACTAAATACATTGAATTTAGTATTAATCCTTCCTTAAGAAACCCAGAAAATCAAATAAAAATTTGTGCTTGCAACCTGACAAATCCGATAATATGTGATTGCCCTTATTTAGAACAGGTAACTAAAATTAAATACTTAGGTATTATTTTTGATAGCAATTTAAAGTGGAAAGAACATATAACCTCTACAGCAAACAAACTTAGAAAATTCATTTATTTTTTTAGACAAACTCGCAACTTTCTCAACCTAAGCCAGCTCAAAACAATCTACTATGCACTTTGTCAATCTTTAATAGAGTATGGTATCATAGCATGGGGAGGAGCAAACGCTGCCGCCATTGATCTAATATCTAAAGCTCAGAAACTTATAATAAAGATTATCCTCAAACTACCAATCACAAGCAGTTCGGATGAAATCTTTAGGAAAATCTGTGTTATGGACATTAGGCAACTTTATGCCAAAAACATACTAACATACCTCTTCAAACACAAAACTACTTTTGACAATATCCAAACTGCTCGTGATACTAGAACAAAAGGACATAATTTCTTACAAATCCCTTTCGCTAAAACAACTTTTGGCCAGAGAAATTTTAGATATTTTGCAACAAGGCTATATAATGCTCTCCCACTAGCCATTAGACTGAACGATTTTTTTCTGAAATATAAAACAGACATCAAATCTTGGATCATCAGCCAGATCAGATCCATGATAAATTTTTTTATAAAAATCCCTACATAAGTATGTACTCCAACTAGATGCTGATTAACAAATGTATCATTTATTATTATTGTTTATTATTTTCTATCTTTTTCACAATGTCATTTAATGTAGTGAAATATTTAATGTATCAAAAAATATGTAAACATTTTTAATGTATCAAATACGTCTGTCTCGACACAGGTTTATCCTAGTGAGACAGACATCGAAAAAAAAACCTGTAAAAGAAACTTTATAAAAAAAAAAAAAATAAAAAAATAAAAATAAAAAAATAAAAAAATAAAAAAAAAAAATAAAAAAAAAAAAAAAAAAAAAAAAAGTGAAACGACAAATTACGGAATGTGAATTTATTGCGATTCAAGCAGATGAAACTACAGATGTCTCTACGACGACGCAAATGGTTTTGATCATCAGATATGAATGGAAGGGCAATATTTATGAACGCTTTTGGAAATATTTAATTCCAACCTTGCATTGCGCTGACGGTTTGTATAAAGCCATCTCAGAACTTCAAGGTTTGAACATCAGTTCAAATAAATTGATAGCTCAATGCTATGATGGAGCCTCAGTTATGAGTGGAAGGGTTGGAGGGGTTCAAGCAAAAATTAAGGCTAATTTTCCATTTGCTAATTATGTTCATTGCTATGCTCATCAGCTGAATTTGATAGTCGAAAAAAGTGTTTCACAAAGCAATGTAATAAAAACGTTCTTCGCACATCTTCACGCATTTCCAATTTTTTAATTACATCGTTACATCGTTTAATTTGTTAAACGATGTAATGAAAAAGAAAATCCCTTCTGCCCCACCAACAAGATGGAATTTCAACATAAAAACTGTGAGAACTGTTTCGGCATACTCAGAATTGTTGATACAATGTATGGAAACTATTTTAGACCAAAATAATAATGATTCGAATACTATAAACCAGGCCAGTATGTTATTACATTATCTTAAGGATGAACAGTTTATATATTGGTTAGGTTTTTTCAACAAGATATTACCCCATTGTGACATTTTATTTCAACAATTACAATCACGCTCTTTGGATACCATCATGATTAAGAAATATATATATCAATTTGAAAAATGCATTCAGACAGTTCGTGATTCCATAGACCAAACAGGTGAGCCCAAAGCAAAAAGAAATAAAACGGTGAACTATGCAACTTGCATCGAAGTATGTGATATTATCTTACAACAGATCAAAGACAGATTCGAGTTTACTAACCATTTATTAGCAGCAAAATTATTTGATTGTGAACACTTTACTCAATATAAAGAAAACTTTCCTCAAAGTGATTTCAATGAAACAGTGAACACGTACATCTTTTTAGATAACTTTAAATTGAAAAATGAACTATGTGCTATATACGGGAGAGATGATTTCTCTCACGCCGATGGTGCAGTGGCAATCTTGCAACTTTTTTATAAAAATAATTTAGTCGAGTCGTTTTCGGAGTGTGTGAAGCTTTTAAAAATAATATGTACAATACCTATGACATCTGTGGAAAGCGAAAGGTGTTTTTCTACCCTAAAACGAATTAAATCATTCTTGCGAAACACAATGATTCAGGACGGTTTGAATGCTTTATCTGTACTTAGTATTGAAAAAAAATTTTTGCAAACAATCCCAAATTTCACTTCAAAAGTGAAGGAAGTTTTTACTCTTCACAAACAACGTAGAATAGACCTTATCTACAAATAAGGTAGGTGGAATAATTATTTTTACCCAAAATCTTTTTGTCATATTGTTTTATTTTGGATTGTCAGTGAACCACCACCTTTTTAGGGCAGCGGCCGCTGATTCTAACTACATTTGTATGAACAGTAGGACAGAGGAAGATTGGGCAATTTAACGCAGACTTACTCGATTCGGACCCTATGGAGATGAAAACATGAGACAAAGCCTAACCACCGCCCAGAGCCAGATGACTGAAATGATACAAAAGATCACATGTTGGTACAGACAAAAATAATAAGGAAATGTCAAATGATTACGAGTTGATAGGAGATAGGATTAATTATCAAAAGAAATTCAGATACGCTTTTTTGGACCTGAGAGGGGTATTTAATATGCTGCAGAGGGGATTTCGGGACAGTCAGCCGTGGGAGTGGAAAAGAGTTTTGCGTGGCGGTACGACGCGTTCGGTAAATTAACAGTGAAATATTTCTAAGTGTTAGATTATGTGCAAGCCAGTTAGTTAATTTTGGGACTTGTAAAATTTCGTAATAAAAATTAGTGGAATATTTCTAAGTGTTAGATTACGAACAAGTCTAGTGACTTAGGAAAAACTCGCAATTAAAATCAGTGAAAATATAGACAAAGTGTTTCTTTTAATTAATTGTGGATAGTTAAAAAGTAATTGGGACAAGTTAAAAGTTTTGTGATTAACACAGAAGAAAAATACTTAGTGAAAAACAGTGAAGTTAATAAAAATAATTAACAGTGGATAAGTTCTAAATAAATGGTTGCGTCGAGTTTAAACGGGAAGATTTAACAAATATATGTATTGTTTAAATTCAGTATTGGTGAAAACAGTGCAATTTGGGAGAAAGTTTTAACAAATATTTAATTTATTAAAATTAAGTTAATTAAAAGATTGCGCAATTCGGAATAAATTTTCTTATAAATTTATATAAAAGAATTTTAGAATCAATAAAGTGACCAATTATAATTTATTGTGCGTATAAAAGCTGTGCTTTAAAGTGTTTGTCGATTTAACTAAGTGGATGAAATAAAATTTTAGAATCAATGAAGTGACCAATTATAATTTGTTGTGCGCATAAGGGCAGTGCTTAATAGTGGTTGTCGATTTTGACCAAGTGAATGAAATAACAAAAATAGTTAACTAAATAATTTACAATTTTACGGCACATCTATATCAAAAAATAATAATCTAATAATATATATTAATTAAAAAAAAAAAAAAAAAACCTAAAATTAAATAAAAAATAAAAAAAATAATAAGAAATAATAAAGCATAATAGTATCTTAGCGCTAAATGAAGGTTCGGTGGAATGATCAATGAATTTTAACATGAATCTACCATTTCAAAATTAATTTTGAAGTAGCTATCATTTGAAAGTTTAAACTAGAAAAGTGTTATTAAATCAACGGGTTTTCTGGAATAGGATTTTGTTAAGAAGGATAAATATTAAATATCATCTAATTTATATGGATCTATTTATATGGATTTATTTTGAAATTAGTTGAAACTACAGGTAATTAGGTAGGGATTCTTCGACAAGGTTTTGTCGTGTAGAACCCGACCGGAAAAACCTTAATGGGGTGAGTTACCTTTTTATAAATAATTTTCAGGTCCCAGGAGAAAGAAAGTGCTGCAGAGTGATGGTATTTCAATTTAATTATTAAAAACAACAAAAAGAATTACACAGTAATATATGTGTATTATGTATGTATATTATGTATGAATATATATATATTTATCCCCTCTCGTACTTTGTTAATCTCGCGCGACGGTACGCCAGGTATATGTTGATCCGTTTGCATTTGTTGATCCACCCCGGATATGTTGATCCATTACCCAAGCTGGCATACAAATGTAAATCCCTACAGATCAACTTGTGTCATCGAGATTTTGCTGTAAGCCACGCCCATTTTTCGGTCGCATATACATTTTACACGATTTATTTTGTTGATCCATATATTTCTGAAACTTGACGGCTTGCATGAGTTGTAACTTGTAACCGCCAATTTTTTTCAAAGTTTTCTTACTTTTTAGATCCTGTTAGTTCATCCATATTCTATGAAAATGACTTTATACTTAAAGAGGATAGACTGCCTCACGCGTATTTATATTGAAATGGAACTTCAAATCCATACTAAAAAAATCTTTTGAACCTGATTAAACAAAAATGTTACTTTAATGCATCATTTACTACATTTCGTGACTTAGCAGGGGTGCCCGGGTTCATGGGGTGAGGTTTGTCTAGGTCATTTTATAAGAGAAATTTTGCACTTGAACTGATTGAATAAAATTTTATTTTAATGTACTTTTACCATCTCTCTCGACGTAAGTTTCTTGTAATGATTAAGTTAAAACAAAGCGTAGTATCCATAATATGTGCCTATTAAAATTGCGTCGATTAGATTGGTGAGAATTTAATTTTTCATATTTTAAATTATGATTGCTGAAAAATTTATTCTAATTTGTTTTTTATTAAACATGGCTAAAGTCATTTCAAGCACCGATTCCAACCAACGATGTTTTAGTATATGTTCGTCAATCAACAGGAGCCATAATGTCTGTACATCGGAGCCCTCGAGAATTATTACAATTATGTGTACCGCCGCCCCGGGAACCATTTATTAGATAACCAACACCCCTACCATTAGTCACCGCCAACGATTTAGCGAGATTGTTGTATATTTTTTGTTTTTTTTTACATCGTCTCCACACTGGAGGCCCTAAGAAAAATCGTAACCCTCGAGGCCTATGTCATCTTTGTGAATGCTGTGTTGAGGGTATTTTGAAGGAAAGGAAGGACAGTGAGTTCTGGGAATGAAAAAGGTATGATGGGTGGGTAGTAATCTGGGGCTCAGTGTGTTCGAGTGATAAACATAAGATCCAACTCTCCTACTGCGTTGCAAGGCGATGCTTCGATAGAGGATTAATCGATCCGGCCCACCACGCATTTGGTAGGCAAGCGCATCCGCCGCCAAGAACCGAACACACCTCACCCCATAAGCCCGGGCACTCCTGCTAAGTCACCAAACATATCAAACTACTTGGGGTGACTCTCGACTGGCAATCCGAAGGTCGCAGGTTCAAATAAATTTAAAAAAATAATTTGTACTATTTTACAATTAGTGATTGGTGACCAAATCTGAATAGCCAGATACTCTCCCACCTTCCTCCTCGTCATCTCCTTCGAGGTCCACAATATATTCAGCCTCATAATAACCCCAATTGAGGATGCCATAGTCTCACTGGCTCCAGACGGGAGCAGTTGGGACTCTAGTGCGGTATACACACAATTTTTTATTTGTAAAAAATGACAACAAAAATATTGTTAATATTATAATGAGATGCCAATCATATTTTCTACAAAACGCTACAGCTAGCTTCAAGAAGTTGAATAAGAATAAAGTATTTTTAGCACAAAAATGGCAGAAGATGAATGAACACGTGCAGTATAGTAATACCAACTAAAGGATAGGATGAAACACTTCAAAATACTTTATTTAAATTTTGATAATTCCTTGATGCTTCATATTAATGTTTCATAAAAAAATACAAATCATATCACACCACATCCTAACTAAAAAGCCGATATGTTTTTATACACAAAAAGGTATATTTGGATATTATCTGTATGAAAACTAATTTCGTTAAAAAATAATACTGTATTGAAAATGTGATCAGACCAAAACTTCGTTGTTAAGACAATGCAGCTGCGGACTGGCCGGGATTTGACAACACCCTGATTAGAATACATTTAACT
Source organism: Hesperophylax magnus (assembly GCA_026573805.1). Taxonomy (NCBI): domain Eukaryota; kingdom Metazoa; phylum Arthropoda; class Insecta; order Trichoptera; family Limnephilidae; genus Hesperophylax; species Hesperophylax magnus. Next base: position 24,362,717 of record JAIUSX010000072.1, read on the forward strand.
CATATAATAAGTATAATTTAATTTGTCTTTGATAATCAACTGCTATGGAATTTGTGATGTTTTGAATATTCACATAAATAAATAAACGAAACGAACGTGCCCCAAAAAATTTTTTATTGGAATAACAACATAAGATTTATTGACAGGCAGGTTTTATGAGTAAACATGTTCCCACGGGAAGGAAGAAAAGCAGAGATCGATGAGGCAGTCGGGTCTTGAACTTGGGTACGTTGACAGCTCCGAGAAATCGATACAAGTCAGGAGTGTTGTGTGAAATTACAGTTAATTAGTGAATTCAGATGGTGTAAAAATTATTGTGGAATATTGAATTAAAGTGATATATTATTGAACCGGTGTTTGTGTGAAGTGAAATTGGTTGTACTCAGTGAGGATAGGATAATTTGTAGAGCGCCGTTTTGTGAGAAATCACCCCAGGGGCGCTAAGAGTTGGGCGATCGCGATTATAATATAAAATGTGTTAAATTAAACGTGATTTCGTAAATTTGTAGTTCAAACTAAATTACTTGTCTTAAAAACATGAAAATAATAATAATAATGATTGCGTTTTAAAACAGAGTGAACGTATTTAGGCAGGAAGTTTTTAATCGGGCTAGGAAGGAATTGATTTGGCGAGATGGCATTCTATCCACGGAGACCGAAAACCAGAGAACCAAACAAATCATGAACTCGGGTTCGAATCCTGACAGGGATTAGGTTAAATTAGGGAGGTACAATTTTATTTACAAGAGTTATTTAATTACCCTTTTATAGGCGTAGGGAGGGGACCAAAATTGAACAGATTGCAAGGATTTCGCTAAAATGAGGAAAGAGGCCGATAGGGAGGAGATCGAAAATTGAACTGATTTAGCCATATAGTGTAACCAGGTAAGCTTCACGCTGAGAATGAGAGATGACTAACTGGGTGAGTTTTTTTATATTATTTATTAAATTCCAGAGGACCCTTTTAAAAGACGGATACAACCGAGGTACAGGAACTAAGTTTACGACACCTGCCGCCCAAATAATGTTATCATTAAAAGGAATGTGCTAGGTGAGCTGTCGATCAGCTGTGAGCGAGAGACGATCCAACGACCTTTTCATATATAGGCCGATAACTTTTGTTTTAGGGGAACGCCTTGGACCGAGGGTCATATCGAGAATTTACCTACCTGCCGATCTGTTATTCTTTTAAAACATTACGAATCAAATCATGACGTTGTCCCTGCGGTAGGTATTGAATCGCCGACGAAACATTAAATACCTATTACAAATTAGGCCAACCAATATAAATTCGCAGTATAAAAATACCTATCTACAGGGTACCTACCACAACATTGGCGTACAATTGAAACAGCGAACACTATGAGGGATAGAGGCGTTTAGGCTACGGCAGTGTACAGTCAGTCGAAGGAGAAGTTTTGCTAGCGTATGACCGCCCGAATAGAAAGCGATCGGATGCAACCAGACAGAACAAAATTTAATAGTTTTCATCTATTGTTTGACTTTCTAATTTACAAATTGGGGTGCACAAAGACAAATCTAGAGTCAAAAGAGGGAGATGGTAATCTCCGAAATAAAACTACCAACCGAACAACTTTTCTCAACAGGTACCTTTCGAGAGGTAGGCAACCTCTTTAAATTAATTGCAAAAATCAAACCAATTATCCGTTTATACCTACCTGAGAGGATAGGTATTCAGTAGAAGTTACCCATACCTAATACACGAGGATGCTAGTAACCTCACGAAATAACTACTGGAACCAAATATTAAAATACAGACAGTCCTATCCTAAATTTGGCATTTCGAGTAAACCTTGCATATATCTCACATGATAATTGGCTGAATGGGTAGGCACACAACCTATCGATAAAAGCGGGCTAAATGTCGACAAGATCGTCGTGTGTTATATATGTTATTGACCTAGAAAGGGATGTAAATTCCCGACGACGAGGAAGTTACAACGTTTTCTAGAGGTGGCACGTAACTTAGGACCTTACGTGTCACATTTTCGCGACTAGATTCGTGACAAGGGATGTCATGATTTTCCCCTTCTACACTCAGTAAAGTAGATTTTCCTGGAGGTGCATGAGGTTGGGGCAATTCTGAAATTGGTGAGGAGACCTGGTTTTCTTTATTCTGGCGTGAAGGTTGCCGATTTGGAACAAGGGGAGACCCGGCCGGTTGTGATATCCAGACACGCAGATATCGATCGCCTTGCTCAAATTATCATCCATCGGTTTTGTTTGGTAAAGAGGAGGAGCCAATCTTAGTTTGAACAAATTCATTTCCTTTCCTCTCCTTCCCCTCCCAAAATATATACATGGATGGCGCCGACAACTAACACCATAAATTTATCGTATGTTTATCACACATATAAAATCTAACACCTTGTTATACTCACATTACCCTACTATAGATAGAATCACGTAGTTAGTTGGGGAGCAGGCGACTTAGAAGATAAGGTTTATGAAATAGCTTTAAAACACAGCGGTAATGGATTCAACTCACTCTATCTCAAAAGAACCGAGGGATACCACACATACATAGATAACTAGGTTTCTAAACCGAGAAACAAAAAACCAACACAACGTTCGGTGAAGCCTTTTTATACGGAACCGTCACGTGAAATAATTACGTTCAAGGCCGTAAAACACGTAGACAAATTATGATGCACACAGTTGAAGGGGTGTGTAATAAAGAGGATAGAAAAGGCTTGTAAAAGGCAGGGAGGAAATTCCTACCCCGGATATATACATAACCAAAGCCTTATGGAAAAGTTACCTATGGGACTTAAAGAAAATTTATCGTAGAAAGAAGAGAAGGAAAAGTTTGAAAAGGGCAGATCATTACAAATTTTACGTCTTGCCACCGCGTTCCCGGATAATATTGATTATAATAATATATATATACATGTTATTTGGGCGAAAGTTTTATCTCATTCAAAAAAAAAACTTTTTCTCCTTATTTTTTATTGAGATTAAAGCAAACTATGATATTAATATAAATTTGTTTTGTTATTTTATTACATTAAATAGTTATGGTTCGTGATTAAACTGATTTTCTTGAGGCCAGATAGTGTATTACGTTAAACTTAAAAAACTTATTTTCCTCGTCATTCCGTAAAAGCTGCAATGACCCCGGGGTCGGGATCATTGCAGCTTTTCACTCGATCGGTTTATGAGTATATAGCTTAATTTATATGAGATTAACAAAATAAGAATTTGGTAGGCATCTAGTTTTCTGCCGTTGATTATGAGTATTTTTATCGTAAACCTAAGTTTTTATCGCAAGACGTAGAAAATGCTTAAAGTCAAATTGGTTCAATTGGCCCCATGTAATATTCATTGGGCCACTGTGAAAAAAACTTCACATAAAAAATAATCGATCAAATTGATTAAATATAATTGCATTTGTAACCACCTTGTAGCTGTTTTTTTAGTTTACGCTTTATTTTATTTTGAAAGATGCCGACTTCCGGTCATATTGTTTTAAATATGAGATGATTCTTTTAAGAGCATTTCATTTTATTTAGGACGGGTTGTTTCGGAGAATTTGAACAATTCTTCAAATTTCAAAGAAGTTTTTCAAGTTATGTGACGGATTTTTTCAAGTTCTGTTATTATTTCAGTTCTATCAAGCTACTAGCCTATAATGATATAACAACAGAATTTAAGAGTGGGTTATAGGGCATAATGGTGATTTGCTGGAAAACAGCTCCCTAAAACGGCTTAATACTACCTTTCGTATGTCATTCTCAGACTTCATATTTTTTTATACCAATTAATGGACTATTATTTTTCAGTCTGCCTATTTTTATTTGTAGTTGTTGTAGGCATTCGACTATAAAAAATAAAAACATTGATACACCATACAACCCACTTTTAAAACTTGGATGTATGATTATGGCGTTAATAACGGCTTTACACTATATTTTTAATTTAAAATATGCATATAATACACACATCTGTAGAAGTACGGCCTCTTATTATCGTTATGCTATCTGTGGATATTAACAATTAAATAAATACTTCATCTTGCACCAAATTTTCAACGCATTTCACAGTTTTTTACTTATTCCGGGATGGAAGCCCCCGGTGATGGCGGTGGAGCTATAGGCTCCCTGTTTTACGGCGTATATATTTCGAAAATGCCATCAAAATGTTTCATTAATGGGTCTAAAAGTAGAATACCGACTCACTTAAAGAATTGCAATAATCTAATGAAGCTACAAAAACAGTAATTACTCACAAATTCTCTTTTTTCATGTAAATTTGACGTATTGTATTTTTTCAAGTGTCATATTTTAAAATACAACATTATAATGCGTTCCTTTTCCTAACGGTTAGCACTAACGTCATGTTGTTTACTGGCGGCATCTTTATGCAAGTGTGTGTGAGAGAATTCATTGTCTTTACGCGCTCTGACCAAGTGGGAGAGTGAATGTTTTTTCATAGGGCACGATTGGTAATTGAATCAAAAATTACCAATATTATTTTTCTCTTTGTAGATCAATATTATGATTTATCCATGGCAGCCGGAAAAAATACTCCAAACAAGGTATGCTTCAAGTAACGAATAAATGAAAAAAGATTATTGTTTAGTTGTACTAAATAACACAGAATAATTTAACAAATAATTTATTTTATTTCTCGAGGTCAATTTATTAATGATGTTATTAATATGTATAGATATTCTATCAAATATAAAATTAAGAAATTCACCAAATAAATCCACCTTCGACTTTCTCGAAAACGAAAGCTCAAATAAAAGAAGTCATTACCCAAAATTGTCAATAAATGAAAGGTTATTCACAAGTTATCCCTTTATAGGACAACTTTTTTTAAACGATACGCCCGTAATGGTTTTATTTATGTATTCTATATTCATTTTGATGAACAGAAAAAAACTTTTTTTTGCTTAGCTTTTTTGAAATTTTCGATTTTCCAGCGGGTTTTTTTCTGACCGGTGTCCATTTAAAAAAAATGATATAAAATTATTGTTTTCATTACAAAACGACAGGTTGGTAAGGAAAATGTACTTTTATTTATTTGCGTTACAGGGGAATAACTGCTTTGATAATGTTATAGAGAAACTGACCAGGACGCGATTTTCGTAAATTTACTCAACATGTGCGAACTTCGGGCGGTTGGTTCGATTCAAGACCTCTGTGCGTTACCTCAGAATGATTACAACCCAAGGGCTTATAACTTGTAAACATAAAGAAATATAAACCTTAATGTTGCAGGTCTCAAAACTATCCGTTTTTAGCTTATGACCTATAAAGGGTTTTACCGTTTATACCACGAGTTTCCGAACACCGTGTAAAGCAAACTATATGTATCGGAAATGTTCCTCAACACTAATGACAACAGCAAGTGAATGATGAAACATTTATAAAAAATGTCAAATTAAATGCTTTACCAAAATAGTAGGTTATGCAAATAAGTCATACCTTTTTACTATGTTGTTTGTTTTACTTAATATTTCACATTCATATTATACGATCATTGCTTTGCGACAAACGCACATGTGATGTTATATTTTAACATGTTCATTAATGTACAACTACCGCCCTCTAGTGACAAAAAAATGAAGACATTTTGACAGTTTGCGAAATTTCGCTATCATATAACAAGCGCTTAAATAGACCTTTCACAGAACTTGAAAATGAACGTTGAAAATTGATGAATTGTTCAAATTCTGCGAAACAACCCATCCTTAGAGAACTTTAAAATATAAACATTTCCAGTAAGGGTTCTATGATAACTCAACACAGTGACAATTCAACACACCTTTAAAAAGTGATATAAAGTCATTAGAAATGATGAATAAAAAAATTAAACCTAACCTAACCTACTTAACCCAGTTAATAATGTTTTTCTTTCACCACTTTCCATGAGATTAAGTAACTTTTTAAAGATGTGATGAATTATCATTTTGATGATTTATCCGGTCACCTCCGGTAAGATGTAACAATCGTTTATACAGAATATTAATATTTGAAGTTGAGTTGAGTTGTGCGATTATAAAGCTTACGTTTTTTTTTAAATCCTAAGAAAAGGTGATAATTGATAAAGATGGGTGGATTCATTGGTTATAATATAGATCATTTTGTACTCGTATATCTCTATATTCAAATTCGGAGGTATGACTTTTTTGTGACACCTCTCACAAGAGTGCCCCTGTCTTTTACACGTTAAATACAGAGAAACTATGTCGCCACCCAGTTGGGCAGCGTTATGGGGCGGGTTAAGATAGGGTCTGTAGGAATGAATTTATTAATGCGGGTCTTAAAGTGGCCCGGATTATATGGAGGAGGAAAAACAGATGCCGATAGCTCGTTCCACATGCGAGCCGACTTACGATAAAACGAGTCGGAGAAACGACCCGTTCATATATGTATAGATAACATCAACTTAACTGTGAACGTGTATTTTGCTCGTGTCCGTCGAGTATCAAGCACGTGCACGGTGCACCGGGGATCAATGCTGCTAGCTCCTTTTAACAGGCTCTAATAAAATACCCCTAGAATAGACACAGCATACGCACATTCCGTCATACATGATTTTACCACACATATGCCTCAGGGATCTCATTTCTACAGTATTTAGTCTACTTTCAGCCTTCTTCTGCCAGTTTCATGCCTCACTTCCATATATTAGGGTAGGTACCAGCACTCCATTGTGGACTGCTAGCTTCGCTTCTTTGGACAGTTTTTTTGTTAGCTCCAACCGCGTCCAATCATCCATTAATTACCCATTATAACCAAGAACCCGGCCTCCCCTGCTAAGTCACGAAGCGTAATCAGGAGAGATGGTAAAAGATACAGGTTCAAAATTTCCCATATAACATTATTTCTTTTGCCGCCATTTTGGATTTTTATGGTCAAAAGGTATCCCTCAACCAGTTTCTTTCGATCCGGCCCACCACGCAGTAGATGGGCAAACGCATCCGCCGCCAGGACCTAGACTAACCTCACCCTATGAACCCGTGTACCCCTGCTAAGTTATATGTTTTTTTATGGATTTGACTTTTGCGAAAGTTTCGTTTCAATCTAAATACACATACATTTCTTATAAACAATTCAAACAACAAACAGTCGATGGATCACGTCATTTTGATATGAAACGCTACCATCTCACACTCATTTCATGCGATATTCGACTCTAGAGACTAATACTTTGAGTTCAATATCACAAAAGATTACGGAATCAGATAAAACCTTGTGATGAACAGTTCACCGATTGCCCCCTTGATTGGTTCATTTAGTAAAACCATATATAGGGACACAGATCAACTTTGTCTAATAACTTCTTACCTGGATCAACATACTACGGGAATAGATCAATATATATGAGATCAACATAAGTATGCCAATTTGGGTAGATCAACATAAATTATGCATCCGATTTCCATACAAATTTTGAAAATTTTATGAACAGTACATCAAATGGTTTTTCTGGCAAACTGGCAACATTGATAATTATTGTACCACTGTTGTCAATTCATTCAGATGTATTCCATAATTGCCAAGTTATATGGTGTTAAAGGTGGATCAACTTAGTCTAACAACTTCTTACTGGATCAACATACTACGGGAAGAGGACAATATATATATATATATATATATATATATGTGTATATATAAAATAATATATTGTATATAAAGTGTATATATGAGTAATTTATGTACATGAATATTTATATATATATATTATTTATTAATCGAAACATCGAAATGGTAACGATTTTAAATACCTACCTATGGACATATCTATATTATTGGAAAAGAAAATATGTACTTATTGATGTTCAAGTCCATGTTTATTGTTTACTCTTGTAAAGGTAAACATGTTGATTTTTATTGAAATATGTTCTTACTATGTAAATTTAAATAATTATACTGTATTTTATAAAATAAAAAAAAAATAAAAAATGTAGAATCATATATTTTATATTTATTTATTAATATATGAACTATTATTTAACATATTTTGGCAATCGAGATATATGTATTTATATATATATTTATTCTCCACTTAACCTCTAGTAATTTTACTAAATTCGGATAATGAAATAAATCGTTTTAACTTTAAAAAGGAATTTAAAATATTGGATTAAATACCAAAGTTCTGGGGTTTTAATTAATTATGCACAATAAAAAAAACACAACTGACTTATAAGAAGAGGAAGGTATGACTTAAATAAACAAATCTCACATTTAGGTCAGTGTGTCAGAGGAGGTGTTTACATTATTGAAATGTTTATAATAAATCGTTCACCGGAGAACTGGGTTAATTAAATAGTTTGAAAATGACCTTGGGCCGTAACTAGATAATTATCAAGATTATAAACTAGAATAAAAGATAAATTGAATTTCAGGATATTATTGCGCAATATGGAGCGATTTGGGTACTCTCATATACCTATCATTCACATACAACAGTTGAAAAATCACGGGTTAGTAAGATTTATATCGAAGTATTATATGAAACATTCGAATATTATGGATTGGGTATTCGCATAGATTCCCATCAGTTACCTGAAACAGCTGGGAGTTGCGTACTCTCTTATGTGGCAACCAATTACATGAAACAGTTGAAAAATCACGGGATAGTATGAACTAAATCTAATGTTGAGCCCTGGGGAAAAATTAAAAATACAGTTCAACCAATAGGAGGCAGTGGTCACTTCTATAACAAAGACCATTAACCAAACAAATAGAGATGGCGAATCTCTTAAATAAAATCGTCAAAACCAAACAAAAAAAAAGCCTGGAGTTTCGGTAGCTCTCCGAAACAAACTACCAATAAGATCTCAGTATATTAGTATCTATTTATATCACCTACTCTTCTTATGTATTTATTCGGTTACCAAGCTTAGAATTTCGCAGAATTCTTTGTACGAGATACGAGCTTGGGATGCGAAGCAAGTAGCCTCGTATTGCAAGTTATAAACCTTTCCCAAAATGTATGTATACATATATATCTTTTTATGTACTGTTCATTGGAGAATGCGGACCTGCATACAGCTTGCATTTTAGGTCTCCGGACCACTCTCGCATTGTCTCTTGAACGTGGAAGGAGGATTCACGACCCGTAATTCCACACCACACCGTGAGTATATGATTGTATATAGGACGAAACCGGTTCGCCCTAAGTAAATAGTAGACTGAGGAGGGGTAGGAATTTGGGGGTTTCGAGGCTCGGAAGAAGACCTGAAGGCAGTGCATGATGACGAAGGAAGATTCTTTTGGGACGCGGTAACTTAGGTACCAATCTATTGAATCGTGTCACAAAATTGTGCGAATTTCTAGTTGACTCTCGACCACTTCGTTTACTTGCAGGAGGAAAGGAGCCAAATTTTGCTAGCAAAGGGTTATTCTGAGTTCGTCAAATATACAATTAACTAATTACATTAACCTACTAAATCAATCCTTACATGTACCTAATAGCAGCAGAGTCATAAAGGAGTGACGCCAAACAGACACAAGAGTTAACCATAATCAAATTTACTAACAATTAACCATTTGAGTTATATTTAATTACCTGTCCAAATAGACATGTATTATATCGTTTACTAGCGTTTAACTACGAATTCGTTAGGATGCAGGGAATCAAAATAGTTACAAAGGGAAAGTTAGCTCATTTAGAGAAACCATTTAAGTTTAGATTTGCAATGGAGAGACCAATTCAATTTTGAAGCTCAACACCCTGATCAGAATCAAAAGGGTTACCACAAAAATGAAAGTAATTAAAGTCCTATATCATAAACCAAAAAATTACACAACGTTTGTTGGAATTTAATTACAATATAAATACGAAAATATTTACGTTCAAGGTCGTAAATAACGTATTAATTAGTTAAGGTAAAACTTTCCTACTTTGCTCCTGCGAGGTAACTGTGCTCCAGTAAAATAAAAAGATTTGACTTTTTCTAGATGGAAGCACTCGCGTATTTTAGTCATTTAAAAAGTGAAATCGGTAAATACTATTCTTCCTTTGGCAACACTAATATGACAGATTGCCGGAAGTCGAACTTTTTTTGACATTCTCTGTCATGACCTCTGAGTGTGAGCTTGCTGTGGTTTACGTTCTCCGTCAAAATCCATTTGCATCTGAGAATTTTTTGGACGAATAGAGATGAGTGTTATCTCATTTTATAAGGAATTTCATTAACTAATTGTGGACAAAATATTTTTTAATTTGGTGTGATATTTTTGGAATAATAGGATATTTTCGAGATTGGGTATTCTTTGCACATACTTTTGGGGATACAATGCTCCTGGAGCAATGTACCCCAATGAAGGAATTTATCCCCTAAATAGGCAACCTCTCTTAGATCGACTTCCCTGTACTGGTCCTATAGATAAAGAGGCCATAAACAGTTCTTTCTTAGAGAACCTTCAAAACAAAAGAGTCGAATGGACTAACGGCATCAGCCAGAAAGGACGTAAAAAGCTAAAGTTAGTGACAGGAATGAGCGTTGCGGAGCAATTACTAACAGAACCAGAAGAAAATATTGTGCAACAGATTTTATCGGAAACGACTGGGGAAATGGTAAACATCATGCCCAGCACGAGTTCCAGAAAAACTCGTAGCAATCATAGCTGTAGTGAGGCTAGTGATAAAATTTCATTGAGAGATTCGTCTGAAGGACTTTCTGATTTGGAAAATGAACCACCTAATGCTTTCGAAGGCCAAAATCAACTAGATTTGCAACCGTTAGTGAGAGAGGTGGGCCGGTATGTCGTGTTTTTATACGAAGGAGAAATGTTTCCAGGGGTAATAACAAAATTCGATGGGAATGGGCCCACTATTTCGGCAATGGCCCGTTCATTAACAAATTGGAAGTGGCCAAAAGCTAAAGACGAAATTATATATAAATGGAGCGACGTCCTGGGATGCATAAATCCACCAAAAAATGGGAAGACGCGAGTTTTACTCTGTACCCGAGTTAAACCACTTATTTGTTTTAACTCATAAACATGTTTTAACTCACTTATCTGGTTTAACTCATAAATTAGTAATGTTAAATGTTATTTTTTGGAAATTTTATTGCGTTTTCTACTTGATTACCAAAGGACCATGTCTTGCTTTGTTGAAAATTACATTGAAATGTATTTTTAAATTTAACCAAGCATTTTTTTTACTATGAACCAAAGTTATGTTGATGAATCTCTCAAAAATATATGTAATTTTCATTTATAGTTGCATTTTTCTTAATCCTGGGTCATCTTCCGATAGCGCAAAGTAAAAAAAGTAACGTAATTTATTGCTCCATAGCATAAATAAACGTAAAACTTAAGGAAAGACAAGGTGGAGCAAAGTTACCCTTATCGAAGGAACTACTTTGCTCCAAAAACAAAGTTTTAAAAAATCAAAACAAACCATTAAACTTTAAAAAAATTCCTGTCTTTCTAAAGCTTAAATGTGCTTCTGATCGGTCAAACCAATAGAAGAGATGTACAATACGCCTTTCTCAATTTACAATAAAATTTATGAAAGTGGAGCCAAAATTGGTGCAAAGTAGGAACGGTTTACGGTACATATGTCTATAAAGATATATAGTACAAGAGAGCTTTAAGTAGCTTTCTGTAGATATCAAAGAAAAGAAGGGTCCAATTTTCATGGAGGCTTATGTGATGTAGGGGAGGAATTTTCCATCACTACGAACACATATGCAAAGCCTTAGGAAAATATAAATATCGGTCATAGCCAAAAGAGAAGAAAATTCTATATTGTTTTAAACAAATAAAAAGAATGGCAAAAAGCTTAAAACACCACACGGTACAGGACGACAGGAAGACGTTGCATGCGTTGGCCGCCAACGTTGGCCGGTCAACCCGATTATTGTCGGTTTTCATGCACACGTCAAAAGATCTTGTCGCCAATCCGCTAACAGCGTTCACACGTTGGCCCAGTCCGCAGTTCGCACTTCACTTTTTCTGAAGCTTCGAAGAATCTCCACGGCAGAGTGGGGACTTCGCAGACCGGCTTTGCACGCTCTCTACAAGGGGGTATATGTTGCGCAAGTCGCATATGCCGCCTCTGTTTGGGAGCATCGCCTGGATAATTGCTTAATACTTCTTGCTCTCACTGGGGGTCAGCGCACTCCCCTGCTGGCACTATCTGGGGCATATCGAACCGTTGCTTCGGACGCTTTGCCAATTTTGGCTGGTATATTACCAATCGATCTAGAAATTAGGGAGGTGTTAGCGAAGCAGCGATTAATCCGTGGATCCCCGGCCAACCACCTTGGTGTCGTCCTGACACCGGGTGGACCAGGAACTCTCCCAGGACTGCTCCGAACGATGAGGGACCTGTCGCTCAAAGAGTGGCAGGTCCGTTGGGATAGGTCGAGCAAGGGAAGATGGACCTTCTCCTTCTTCCCTTCAGTTAAACTCAGAATGGAGGGGGCCTTCCTCAAACTGGACCATCACGTTACGCAGCTCCTTTCAGGACATGGGGAATTCAGGGGAAGGCTTCACAGCTTTGCCCTGTCCACCCACCCCAATTGCGCTTGTGGCAATAATTACCAGTCGGCCGAGCACATTCTGTGGCACTGTGAGATTTTGAAGGATGCCAGAGACGAAATGATAGAAGGTCTGAATGTCCCCATTAGACCGGTGTGGAACACCGATCTTGTTTCTAACAGTGTGAATTTCGAATGTTTGAGGAAGTTTACTAGGATCTGGGTTGAGAGATGGCCTGTGCTTAGAGTCGTTGACTAGTGTAATAATTGGGAACCCCCGGTGTACTGCTCCTGCGCCATGACTTATTCTTTTGCAACTCTTTCATTATTGTATATGCTATTCTGTTTTTCTTATTTTATTATTCTTATCTTATTTCTTTTTCTTACTGTACCAGCTGTTGCAGATGATTTCCATTCGTTTATATATTGTTATTTTTGTTTTTTTTAATTAACTTGTCTTGTACTTTTTAATTCTTATTTTCTGTTTTCTCTTCATATGTTTCTTTTTCCCTGTCTAAGGTTAACACACTGTTTTTCTTTTTACAGACACTGTAAGCACTCTTATATATTTGTGTTTACTAATTATCTCTCTTACTTTACTTTGTTATCTTATTCAATACTTACTGTCCTCTTTACAGACCATGCAGATCTTATTTTTACACCTTTACTTTTGTTTTTACTTATTTACCGTTGCCCTTATGTGGCACTTTTTGGATTGATTATTGTTTTTCATTTTTCCTCTTATTTTCTCTTCTTTTTACATGTATTTTTTCCGGTTTTCTTTTCTTTTTTTTAGTAACAGCAACGAGTTTACAGGCGAGAACTGAACTCCGTTGTCTGTTTTGTTTTGTTTATTTTCCCCATTAGGGGTTGGATAACGGGCCTCGTCCCCGCATGCACGACTGGAGCTTCTTATTATTCTTTCTTACCGGGGGACTCCGCCAGTCACCTGCGCCACCCCTGATGAGCGTTGGTGGTCAGAGGGGTGACTGTGCGGGCTGGGGTAACCTCCACCCTGCCTCCGACCTCCTGACGCTTCTTTCCCCTAGGTTCTTTAGGGTTTTATCCCTCTTTTTCCAATACTTATCTTCAGGGCACCACCGGGTGGTCGGCTAAGGGGTGTGGAAGTCCTGACCTGCACCAGTCGCCCCAACCACCACCAATTTCTCAACAGGACTGCCAGTCGTGGTTCGGCGAAACTCCCCCGTCACTCTATTGTTTACTTTACTTTTATGTGTTTACAGGTACTGGAGTGTGGGTCCCCTCCACCAACTATCTGCCTGACACTTGAACTTGATTGTTTTGTTGTTTATTTTTCTGTGTTGTCCTTAGTTTAGTACTTGTAAGCGCTTGCATACCGCTTCATAACACCGTATGCGGGGACTTTGAAGGCCTAGCTTCATTTATATAAATTGTAGAGCCGTTTATTCAAAAAAATTAGATTCATGCGAGAGCTCCGAAGGGGTGACCATAAGTCACCTATACCGGGGTGGGACAGGGTGGGTGTACCTTCAAAGTCCGCAGTTCGCAATACGCGTTCAGCAAAGACAGTCGTGTTGATTTTTGCGTGAGTGATTATTAACGTTTACGAATTAAGTTTATTAATAATTAAACATGCTGTGCAAATATATTCTTGCGGCTGCGATAATTTCCACATCTATCTAGATTTAAGGGGCCTCCGTGGTCGAGGGGTAAGGCTTTCCACAAGCAACCCGAAGGTCGCAGGTTCAAATCCCGGCTTTAAATATAAATTAATTTAAAAATAATATATAGTATACTTGCGGCACGTTCCAGAATGGAAGATTCTCTCAGTATCGCCCTGATGTAAGACCACCATGCAGAAACGTTGCTTGAAATGGCTTAGCCGTGTTTGGTGATCAGACTGAATAGCCAGGTACTCCCCCAACTTCCTCTTCCCCATCTCCTTCCCCTCTCTACTACCTTCAGCCTACAACATACCCCAATTGAGGGTGCCATAGTCTCACTGGCTCCAGACGGTTGGAAGCAGTTGTGCGGTATTCACATTTTAAAAAAAGATCGAATGGCCAACGCAGCATGGGGCATTTTCTTTGTTTTTTTTTTATTCTCGAAAAAAAATATGATAATGAAGATTTAGTTTATTTTTATGTTAACAAATAAATTTTGTATGACGATTTAAAATTTGCCATTTTCGGTTAGCCACTTAAACGACGTGACCGTTTTTAACCGACCAACTTTGGCGACGGCGTTCACACTTTAGCGAGTTGGCCTAATCAAAAAAACACTTTTTGCTAGCTAGGCTTCAAAATAAGATGAATTTATTTATTTATTCACGCCATGGAGGCTTTTACATGTTTACAATGTTTAAGGTAATCTAATCAGGAGCACAATAATGTATTATATTAAATAACATAATAGGACGAGTACGGATAATATAAACAGGTACAATATTAGTTATCGTTGAGAGTAGTGTGTTTGCGCCATTACATACGGAATATGAATAAATAATTTGGTCCTTATAATAAAATTCTTTCAAGAAGCATACAAATACAGTATGGTATGATACAAAAACAATCTTGGTGATTCGATCCAATACTATATTCGTATGCCCTTCTTCAAACAATTGAGTTTTTATACAGACAAAACCATTCATATTCCGTGTGTACAGGTGCAAAGAAACAATTATTCATCTTAATATATTTTAAAGCATAACTAGCAAAAATTGTTTTTTTTCTAAAATACTTCAATCAACGCCATCTATGAACGTAGATTATAACATAATTTCAGTTTACCCACAACTAATAATCGTGATTTAATGTGAATACCACACAGGAGTCCCAACTGCTCTCAACCGTGAGGAGCCAGTGAGACTATGGCACCCCCAATTATGTGTATGTTGTGAGGCTGGAGGTAGTAGGGAGGGGAAGGAGATGGAGAAGAGTAAGGTAGGGAAGTACTTAGCTATTCAGATCTGGTCACCAAACATGGCTAAAGACATTTCAAGCAACTTTTCGATACCGAATGATGGTCTTCACCAGGGCGATACTGAGAGTATCTTCTACTCAGGAACGTGCCACAGATATACCTTATAGTATTTCAAATGATTTAATTGTGAAATAACACACATTAATCAAATAAAATGTATCTGCGCACATCGGGATTTGAACCCGCAACATAAGGATTAAATCATCTGTCATTCTTATTATATATATTTTTAATCCATTGCATAATATAATAAGTGCACAATAACAATGGATAAATGGAGTATGCGCAATACACTGAGTTGCAAAGAAGAAAGTTTTATGCGACGTATACATATGCGAGCCGAACTGCCGAACTGAACCTCAACTTATGGGAAAGGAACGAAGCAACCGTAAAAGGCGCGAAACGCCGCTTGCTTCGTTCCTTTCCCGTAACTCATGGCTTGTTCGCAAATGTATACTTACCATTACTCTCAAATGCGTTTTAACCGACTACAAGTAACAAATACAATTTTGAAACACCCATTAAAATATTAATATACAATAATGACATTGAGTCACAAATGAATAAAACGAGGTTTGGGAGTAACTCATTTATTTTTATAGGAGGATAAATGGCCTTTAAATAAACTGTAAGTTTACAGCGAGCCAGTCACATTTACTAGCTACACAATTCATACACTCCATTACTATTTGCACACGTAAAAAAATAAAATTGAAATTCATCATTATTCTACCAACACGAGGTTCACTTCTCCACATACATCAATCATCATTTCATATTGTAAAACATAACTATAAATTATTACAATTACAAAAAACTTATCAAACAAATTGTGAAATATCTTATGGCAGGGCAAGAATTTGCATTGCAAGATATTTCTAAAAACAAAATTAACAAAATGATGTGATAAGCAAAATAAATAACAGCATAATTTATATCACAAAACTTTCAATAGAAATATTCACACTCTTCTTTTCTTCAGCAGTCTTTGGAATCTTTGTCAATCCACGTCTTATCATAGAACGTTTATTATACCAATGTCTCAAAATAGCAACTTACATACTTCGCAAAAAGTATTATCACATACCGATATTAACACGGAAAATGTACCCTTGATAACTCAAGCACTGATTTATCCATTGCAATATTATACAGACCCATGAATTATCATAAGAAATGGGTTAACAATCAATGTTTACGTAAATAAAATTAATATGTATAAGCATAATTTTAAAAGTAAAACATGTGGAAATAACACTTGTCTCAACAATTTGAAGGTTATTCATTAATAACACACCTATTAATGATCTAATGACATATTAATGATCTGATATAGTTCAGGTTCTGAAGAGATTTTCATTCACTAACATAATATAAGTACATAGTTGTTTTTTTCTCATTTTTCTATTAATTCGATATTACTGAAACTGGGGTGAATAATAAACTTTATAAACCCCAAGATTTATTAAAAAAATGATATTATTAAATGTATCAATAAATCAATGTTTGTTTATTGTAACTGTGTATTATTATTATTATTTAACCTTTGAAACGCCCAGCTTAATACCACCGTAGTGCACCGAGGGTAAAAATCCCACGAACATGGATATGCCGGTGCTCAACGGATACAAATTTTTCATAACTCATCATAATGGGTACTTTTGGCGCTTGAGAAGTTAATAGGTTTCTTCATAATTAATTAAAAAAGGAAATTGAAGAACCACATTATATTAATCAAATGTCTAACAACACTAAATCTAACATCAATAATAATTAATATACAATAATCATCGATATATTTCGTTATTGTCAATGACAATAACGAAATTTGCGACTTTGGGAGAAAGCTCCTGAAGCTAAATATTCGCTTGATTATTTCTTATTGATTTTATATATTATACAGCATATGAAATTACCAGTGGCTTAATGCACACATGTGTTAAGTGTAATTTGAAAATTAGTTTTACCAGAATACGTTATATTAATTATAAGATTGAAAGTAACAGAATTACTGAATTATCAATTCTAGATGAAATAAGGTAAATTTCTCACGAAACACAATAAGTAATTTTGATAACTGCTTTACAAAAGATGTAATGGTTTTTACTTAAAACTGCACTTAACACCTATGTGCGCTAGGCTAACGTTATGTTTATTCTGAAAACAATAGAAGAGAACAGCTTCAACATACAGAAAAGTTTAAACATAGAATAGCTATAAGAAAATGCGTAGAAGAAATATTTTTTCTGAAGGTACACTTGCGTAACTTATTAAAATTACTATCACATTATCCAAGGATACATCAAAAGCATTTAGCTTCTCATATCAGTCTAATTCGTGGTAGTAATGTGGTCCGGTTCCTGGCCTTGGGAGAAGCGCTCCCACATGCGCGCAAACAGCCCCTCCAGTCCGCGCGCATACTCACGGCAGTCAAAGAGCGGACTCTCTTCCCGCCGCGCCCACACCTTAGCCCGAATCATCTTCAGGTACTCCTTGTCGTTACCGAGGCGTATGGCTATATCCTTGTACTCTTGGGGGGTTTTGGCTATCAATTCCGGGCAGCCTAAAGTGGAGAGTTGGGAAGCGGCCACTCTGGACGCCAACGTCACACCGGGAAGGGTGACCACGGGGGTACCGGTCCACAGAATGTCCATGCAGGTGGTGTGACCATTGCACAAGAGAGTATCGAGGCAAATGTCTGCCAACTGTCCTCTCCTCACGTGCTCCTCCTTGGCAGCCACATCGGAGAAGACTATCCTACCGAGTGGCAGCCCTTGTTGATTGGCCGCAACTAACAAATTGTTCTCTCCCATGGCCGGGAACCGAAGCAACCAAAGCACAGAGTTCTCCACATTCAGCAGGATATTCACCCACATGGAGAATGTATCAGGGTCCAACTTGTAGAGCTGGTTGAAATTACAGAACACAACAGCATTATCGGGCAAGCCATACTGCTGACGAGTCGTTACGAGAATGTTCCGAGGAACCTCTTCTCCCATTGCCGCTTTAATACCCGAATGATTGGTCACCTGGCCATTCTGGACCACAATTCCATTCAGAGAGGTCTGAGCTTGTCCGCAGGAGATCATGGAGACTATGGTGGATGTAGTTGGAAGCTCAGCTACTTTGTGAGAGACCATTCCAGCTTCTGCAGTGCCCAACACTGTCCCCACTTCACTCACTGATAGTTTCTCCTCCAGGTGAGACAGATCGGCTGCATTGATAACAGCGACATTATCTGCCAGGGAAGAGATGGACTGAGTACTGTCACTAACAATTACCCTCTGGCGCAAGTGCGGAAACATCTGTTGGTGATCTCCTACAAAGAAAGTATTTGGCATGTAGGCCAACTTCTCAGAATATTGTTTTGACAGTTCCAGAGGGCTGGTTACGGAATCTGTAACAATATAATCCATATACTGAGCACCACTTGTCCCTGGGTATCCCAGCCACATGACTTGTATGGGGGCAGGCCGCAAGGCAAATATCTCATTCCGCGCACCCTTAGTGTAACCATTCATGTTGACAAGGATGTGGATTCCGTCTTCATAGATGAGATCGGCCGCCTTGCCGTTGCAGGAAATGACCGATAAGTCTACAAAATGTTCCGACTCACGAGCCACTTTAGCCCGGAAGGCCGTGCCATCATCGGCATTTAAGGCGTAACAGAAAATCTCAACTTTAGAATTGTCATGCATACCAGGAATAGACTGCATGAGATGGGAGGTTGGATGATTTCCAAAGTCGCTGCTTACATATCCAATACGCAATCGCCCTTGTAGCTGTTTACTGAACTGATAGGGGGACTTCTCGAGCATCTTTATTCTCTCCAGGCACAAGTTGGCAAAGCGTGATGCAATCTGCTTCCTGGTTTCCTGCCTAAGTGGATAGAGCATTGTATGGTGGGGGTGAATAGACACCAGCCCGCTGAGTTTCAACTGTTCCTCGATTATGCCAAGGATTTTTGACATCCTCGCATCGTAATCTGTCCAATCGCAAGTTGTCTGTAAACAATGGGCAAGGTTGCAAAAGGCATCAGGGAAATGCGGCTTATATTTTAAAGCTGTCTTGTATGACTCAATAGCTTCCGAAATGTTCCCAAGATCCTTATGCATGCTGGCAAGGTTGGAGTGAGCATCAGCGTAAGCGGGATTTATTTCAATGGCACGGTGGTAGCACTGCATAGCTCCGCTCACATCGTGCATTTCCTTCAAGGTGGCCCCCATGTTGTTATACGCCTCCACATAGGTGGGCTGGATTCGTATAGCTTCTTTATAATGCATCAAGGCTTCATCAAGCTTCCCACGCTGCTGCAGGACAACTGCCAGGTTGCTATGGGCAGAGGCGTAGTCAGGAAACACTTCTAAAGCCTTCAAGTAAAGCCTTATGGCCTCATCCACTAACCCCTGTTCTATTTTAATAATGGCGAGGTTGTTTAGAGAATCAGGGTGGGATGGGAACAGTCGAAGGGCAATGTTATAGCACTCCATGGCTTCATTTACCAAGCCCTTCATCTTGAGAGCATTAGCGAGGTTGCAGTAAGCATCGGGAAAGTTGGGCTGCAGCTCGATGGCCCTGCGGTTGCTGTCCACTGAGAGGTCCACCAGTCCCTGCTCCCAATAGACGAAAGCGAGGTTGGCATGGACAATGGCATTTTCAGGATCAATTTGCAAGGCATTCAAGTAAGCCATGACAGCCCTCTCGAAAATTTTAGCTTCCTTCAAAACATTTCCAAGGTTGATGTGTGCATCGAGGAATTTGGGATCCATAGCGATGGCTTTCTCAAAATGATGTATAGCGAGCCAAAGTTCTCCTTGGGAGTTAAACACGCAACCAAGATTACTCCAAGCCACAGCGAAGCATGGCTGGGTGTCAATTGATTTTAAGTAACATGCCTTGGCTTCCTCCAGCCTGCCTAAAGATTTTAGCAGATTCCCTAGGTCACTTCGGACATCATACAAGTTGGGATTATAATGTAAGGCTGTGACATAAGCTTCAACAGCTTGTTCCATTTGTCCGGCAGTCACGAGGGCAGCAGCGAGGTTAACATATCCATCTTTGAAGTCAGGTTTCAGGCGAATAGCGTGCCGGTAGTGCTCCAGGGCCTCCTGAAGCTGCCCGCGCTCTTTGAAAACATTACCCAAGTTGCTGTAAGCTTCGGCCAGAAGGGGATTTTGCTTTATTGCCATTGTTGAAAAATATGCGGATCTGTCGTAACGCCGACATCGAAAGTGGATGGATGACAACAGAAGCAGCACTCCGGTGTTTGAAGAGTCCTCGCGCAATAGTTGCATACAATAGAGTTCCGACGCATCATAGCGACCGTGTTGGTATTCGCTGTGAGCCAACTCAATAAGGTTTGCTAAGGGGAGATCATCCACCGGCACTACAACCATCTGTATTTTGAAATCCATTTTATATTTAATTTGGCATCAGAACATAAGAACACACGTACGAAGAAAAACATTAAAAATAAATCACTGAACGACTACTGTCAAATACAAATCCGGGGGAAACAGTTCACGATTGTCGATTAATGATTTAAAGAATACTTTGTTCATTAGGTCGATCCATAAATAGCGTGGGTCGCTCGTTGATTAAATGTCAAATTTGCTGCATGACATCAGTCAGCATTCAGCAATCACAAATCTCTAGAAACTCGTTCAAATAACACCATCGACAATACGCATAGACAACATGCACTGAGAAATACGCATATATAAAAAAATACATGATAATCTTATTATTTTAAATAAAAATGTAAATGTTCGTTTGTACAAAATCTGAAATCTCCGAAAGTTCTTCACCGATTGCTTTGAAATTGTGACGCAACTTTGCATTCGAATACTCGAATCATAAATAAACCACACTGGAATGTTTTCATGTACCTAGATTATACAAATGTCAGTTGTGAGAGGTAAAAAACATGCTTTTAAAAAAATCAGTGCCAGTGACATGTAAGCAACACGCGCTACTATTTCTCTATCTGCACAGACAAACTGAGCCACAGCAACGCATGGCGGAGTACCGCTAGTAAATTATAACAATCTTGTATAGCAGATTCAGACATTTCGATTTAAGTTGATTAACTCGACACTTTTGAGTTAGTGTAACCTCTTTCATAAAAGTTGATCGGGTTTTTTGTTAGAAATCTTGTATTTCAATTTTATTTTAGTTGATCTAAACTAAAATTGAAAGGTATCAACACAATATTAGTTAACAGCAAAATAATATTCCATTCGAAAATGAACTGTTAGTTTTATTAATGGGGAGACAATTTATTTAATTTGATCTCATTTGAAGCAAGGGCTTCGGTCCATGAACAACTGCAACACTACGGAATGAGTTGTATATCTATGACCAAAGACAAATTTAATAAACTTCAAAACTCCCAACTCGCGAAATTGTTCGATCCTTGAGAAAACGGATTCTCATCAGCTTTCATCGTTCATATTTATTAAAACTCAAGTTAAATAATATAATGGCAGCCGCAATGGATGTCGATGAAGAAGAAATTGAGATGCCCTCTTCCAGCAGCGGCAAAGGCGAAAAGAAACGTTTTGAAGTGAAAAAGGTACACGAAAAATAATTATAACCCTCATCAAACGTTTTGCATTGTAAAAATGTCGGCTATAATAATATGTTTTTTCCTTTGTTTCAGTGGAACGCCGTTGCTCTTTGGGCCTGGGGTTTGTGCAAAATCCATTATTTTTATTAATTAAATTTGGTTATTTAGATTTTCATCTAATCATTCGTTTTCGGAAAATTTCGTGTTTGGTGGAAAAATTGTTTTAAATTTTGTATAAAACCAGGAAGTATTTAGATACAGAGTTTGCTCGCACTTTCAAGCATTGGTAATTAAGTCTATTTTGCTTATAGAATAAATAAGAACAAATTTTGTAGTATCTAAAAGTTTTAAAACAATTTATTAGTGTATATTTCGTGTATTTTAAAATTTGTTTGATATTTCAGATATCGTTGTGGACAATTGCGCTATTTGTAGGAATCACATAATGGACCTGTGCATTGAATGCCAGGCTAACCAGGCTTCTGCCACCAGCGAGGAATGCACCGTGGCCTGGGGAGTGTGTAATGTAAGCAAGGCTCTTCCTTCATTCTTTGTCTGCTTATTTCGGGTGAAACTAACTTTGATTTAGGCCGTTGTCCCATAGGTCAGTAAGGAATCGACATAAACGGAGTGCTGTAAGACCCTGCACAGTGCCCGACAGTGGACTGCAGCACTCGGTTTATGTCAATTTCTTACCCATTCATAGGATGACGACCTTAGTGTCAGATTTACCGGTTTGTTTATTTATTCGTCATCGATAACTCTTACTAACTTTATAAATTAAAATATTTAGGTGCACTTGCCTACTATCAGACAACGATACATCAATGACGTTGAATCAAGTTTTGGTATACTTTTAGAACAGCTGGCTATGCTTTACAAAATGCAGTATTTTCCATTCCCCTGAAGGCAAATAGTTGCCTTTTATAGTAATTAAGTTGAATCAAAGATTTTTTTTTCATAAAAATACTTGTATTAAGTGGGACCAGCTGTTCTATAAGTCTGGGTTTTTTTTTTACAGTAAATAAATAAATGCCTACAATACCATTCAATATTATAATGTGACTTTGGTTGAATCTTGAAAAGTAATCTACAATCTAAGATTAATTCAAATAGGGGTCATAATTGCCCCAGATGTGGATTTATCTGGGAATATTTTACCACTTTGTTTAAAGCAGTGATGCACAACCAGTGAGGTATGCAAAACCCTGATTTATAACTTATGCATGTATATTTTTAATTAATTTTGATGTGGCATCTAAAGATTTTGTATTAAGTTCTTATGAATTGAGATATTTTAGGTAGGGGGTAACTAGTTAAATTTTTAGTTTATAATAGGTATATACCCACTGGCTTCGGAAAGTTCTGACATAACTAACTAACCATGACGCAGGGGTAAGCAGACAGGACGGACCACCAAACAACTCGATCTTGGCACACACCCCTTGCCTCATTCACATTCATAAATCGTCTAATACATACTCTTCTATTATTCTGACTCTTGACATGGCCCGACTCACTCGACTTGATCGTGCTATGTCTATCTTCGGGCATCCCCGACTTCTGCTACTATTCACATTTGCATTATATATTCTCCTTACACTCCTTTCTTCGCTCATTCGCTCTACATGCCCAAACCATCAAAGCGTTCCTTTCTTAATCTTACTCATCTTACGTTAGCCTTGCACGCTTTACTCACACGATCATACATGGTTTTACCACACATACACCTCAGGGATCTCATTTCTACAGCATTCAGTCTACTTGCATCCTTTCTCTGCCAGTTCCATGCCTCACTTTCATACATCAGGGTAGGTACCAGCACTCCATTTTGGACTGCTAGCTTCGCTTCTTATTATTTGTTAGTGCCAACTGCGTTCAGTCCTCCATTAATGGAGTCACCTGCATTTACCCTTTTTTCAATATCTCTGTCGGGTCTTCGCAGACCGGCTCTTCTTGCTCTCTACAGGGGAGTATATGTTGCGCAAGTCTCATATGCTGCCTCTGTTTGGGAGCATCGCCTGGATAACTGCTTAATACTTCTAGCTCTCACTAGGGGTCAGCGTACTCCCCTTCTGGCACTATCTGGTGCATACCGAACCGTTGCCTCGGACGCTTTGCCAATTTTGGCCGGTGTACTACCAATCGATCTAGAGATTAGGGAAGTATTAGTGAAGCAGAGATTAATCCGAGGATCCCCGGCAAACCACCTGGGTGTCGTTCTGACAGGAACTCTCCCTGGACTGCTCCGAACGATGAGGGATCTGTCACTCAAAGAGTGGCAGGTCCGTTGGGATAGGTCAAGTATGGGAAGATGGACTTTTTCCTTCTTTCCATCAGTTAAAATCAGAATGGAAGGAGCCTTTCTTAACCTGGACCATCACATCACCCAGCTTCTCTCAGGACATGGGGAATTCAGGGGGAGGCTTTATAGCCTCGCCCTGTCTAACCATCCAAATTGTGCCTGTGGGAACACGTACCAGTCGGCTGAGCACATTCTGTGGCACTGTGAGATCATGATGGATGCAAGAGAGGAAATGCTCGATGGTTTGGATGTCATCATAAGACCGGTGTGGAACACCGATCTTGTCGCTAACAAGGTGAACTTAGAGTGTTTGAGGAAGTTTACTAGGATCTGGGTTGAGAGATGGTCTAAGCTTAGAGTCGCTGACTAATTGCAAACTCAGGATCCCTTGTGTACTGCTCCTGTACTACCACGGACACTGCTCACTTTACTTTACCTTACAAACTTGTATATTTTTTCTTTATTCCTTTGCTTGTCTTTCCTTTTTCTTCTTCTTTTTTTTTCTTTAATTCTCATGATTCAGGACTATTAATACGACTTTTTCTTATGTTCTTTATATTTTTTTTACACTCTTTACTTCTTTTTCTTTTTGTATCTAAATTATCTTTTATCAGGAGATTTTTCAATGTGGATGAGTGTTTCAGGCTAATAATTATTGCTTATAAAATAATTGTAATATAAATGTATTTGACAATAATTTGAACTTGGCAAACTTTAAATGGAGTATGTGCGAACTATTTTTACCTAATTTGTAAACCATTGTTATACTTTCTTATTATCATTATGGTTGATTTGGAGGATTTTGGCAGATTTTCTATTTTTCATCTCACTTATTTGTACTCTATCCATAGGTACCTATATTTTTTAAACTCTTATATTTTATGTAACTTATTTTGTCAACTCTGATATTTTTTTATGTAACTTGTATTTTGTTAACACTGATTTTTTTTAAATGTAATCTGTATAACTAAAAAATACAGATGTACATTATTATAGGTAAAAGCCCTATGGGCGTTTAAATAAAATAAAATAAATATATACTTCTCATCTTTTTTTCTTTTCAGTTTGGTGACACATCTACACTTTATATTCTTTTCTTTTTTTTTCTCTTGGTTTTGTGAAATGATTACGAATTCTACGTTCTCCAAAATGTCCATCTTTCTTTTTTTTTCAGTTTTGTTGTTGTCCGTTCTTAGCTGAGAAGCATTTATTGCTCTGTAGTTACTTACCTGTAAGCGCTCGCATACCGCTTCCTAACACTGTATGCGGGGACATTGAAGGTCTAGATTCTTTCTTATATTTTGTAGAGTCGTTTACACAAAAAAATTAGATTCTTGCGAGAGCTCCGAAGGGGTGACCATAAGTCACCTATACCGGGGTGGGACAGCGGTGGGTCACTTCAATCTCTGTCCGCCAAGTTTTGACATTTTCTCAGTATTCACATAAATTAAAAACTACACTAGCGTTGTCAATGACTGCAAAGTTAACCATGTCGCGAATATATTAAAAATGGATAAATTGTCCCTCTGGCTAAAAAGGCTGTGCATCACTGGTTTAAACTAGACAAACAATATAATATCAGTGAGACTCTTTTGTTAATTTTCTTGCTCACTAAAAAATTTATGTAGTGACGATCTTCAGCTCAAGTTTTTTTTTTAATGATTTAAATTTTATCTATTAATGTCTTGTACAACAGCCATTAAGCCATTGTCTAGGTCTATCAAAGTTAACTATCAACATCGTTACACCCAGAACTGGGGGTTCTAGCAAAGTGAAATCGATAACTTTACATTATCAGATTGAGAGACCTAATTTACCAATGATTTTATACCGATTTCCCGAGTACGGTTGCGCTGACAATAGCCAAACCAATATTGATAATGCAATAAATAAGAAATCAATATAAGATGGGAACACTTGAGTCAATTCATTGTCTATAAATTGACATTCCGAAACGTCAACAGCTACAAAAAATATTAAGGAAATTTGAAAGGACTATGTTGAATTGAAATCTAATCTAAATATGCATTGGCAGTGCGCATTTACTTTTTGACACTAAAAAGGGAGTTAATTAGTTAATGAGGTCTTTATTCACAACTTGTCATGTGAACAGCTTTCGTTTCTCCAAGCCCGAACCAATGTAGCATCATTGTCCCATTACTCACCGCTTATACGACTTCTTTCAATTCAAAGAGTTAATTCTTATTCTAAGTTCCTTAATAAGCCGGTAATTTCGCATAACTAATGACATTATTCAAAAAGATATGTACATTGACAGTTAACCGAAGATTATCAGATACTGTGGAGGCTGCGCTAACATTTGTCTATTTGGCCGTCGGAACATTTCTTATTAATTGTTGACAGTGTTCGCAAATATCACTAACTGACCATAGATGACGAATTAGTCAATAACGTATTGACCGACCGTGCTGGACCTCCTGCAAGCACCCATGCGTAGATTTTTTTTTTAAAGCATTGAATGGAGACTCATTCACAATTGACTAAATCATTTGATACCAAAATCTTTGTTACTTAACTAATTTATACAAGTTGTTATTTGTTTGTTCACAGCATGCTTTCCACTTCCACTGTATCTCACGTTGGCTAAAAACTCGACAAGTTTGTCCTCTGGATAATAGAGAGTGGGAATTCCAAAAGTAAGTTAAATCTGGCCTTTCTACATATCATCAATACTTGCTTCTCAAACTTATACTACACCTTTACTACCTCTCTTTACAGCCAATATATGCACATTAGAAATAAGCCACATAATTTAATATAGGATTTTTAATAAGTTCCTGTACAGGGTTTCCGGGGGTAAAGTGCGCTAACTACATGATTGTAGAGGTGAGGCGTATTTATCGTACCCAGTAAAAGTACCGGGTATTTTCATGCGATACTTTGGTACTTGTGTCAAATCTCCAAAATACCTGGTTCCAAAATACTCACAAGTATTTTATACTGTGACTAAATATTTTTAATACAGGGTTTTCCAATAAGAGGTGTTATTTTGAATAGCCCGCTATTTCGGTAGATGTTAAGGTAAAGGTGAGGTAAAATTAAGTTCTTATGGCATAGACATTTGTAAAAAATTTACTCCGCACAACCTTAACCTTGGGGCAGATCGCCTTCAATTATTTCCATACCCAATGTCCCACAACTGAGTATACGAGTAAATATCTGCGAGTTGCAATTGTAACCGTTGCAGACCCAGTAACCATGCTCTAAGGCAGGGGTTCCCAACCCCGTGCCAATTTTTTTGAGTAGATATTGTATGTATGAGTGGTTCCTTTGCTGACAGTACTTGTTGCAACCTATCTAGCGGCGAGCCAGACTGCACTCTTCACGCTAGCCTGGAACGGAGAGTTCTATTTGCACATCACCCCTTGTACACGCAGAAAACCCGAAGTGAACGAACACCACGAACTGAGCCGATGAACGCCGAAGGCGCCAAAACACATGGCACATGACTCTGCCAGCTCTGTCTGTCAGTGAAAGCAATGAGCATGGCCCCGACAGCCAAACTGACAGTAGTCACATGCTCGTATTGTCGGGTTTTCGGCGTATACAAGGAGTGATGTGCAAATAGCATTCCCCGTCTGGAACCGCGTTGTCATTTTGATTGCGATTGCTGCCCCGAGTTTGTCGATTAAAAATAGGTGGTGCCCGCCACCCTACCGATATTTAAGAATGTGCTCTAGAGTACAAAAAGATTGGGAACCCCTGCTCTAGGGTGTACGCCATGTCCACACCGGCAAGTCGGCATAAGCTTGCTGAACCACGTACACACTATGATTTTTGGTAGTGGTCACAGCTTACAGATGAGTAAGTGACTTAACTCTCGATGGGTTTATTGTAAAAAAATCTTCTTTTCCAGGTATGGCCACTAGAGGATTAGTAGAAGATTGGAAATAATTTTATAAGTTATGAATCACCGCAGGATACTACTCTTACCGTATTGAATACTTAAGCTGCTTCCAAGCAGTTCTTTAAATAAATAATAACTGTTTTTCATCTGCTATAAAATGTATTATTTTGTAACCAAAATTAATAATCTCAAATAAAAAAGCTTTTTATACAGAAATGTTTTGTTTAATTATAAATTGCAACAAGGTTTAAAGAGTACATAATCGAATATATCTAGGTTCTGAAATGAATATGAGAAATAATTAATAATATTGGAAATGTCATTATTAACCCTATAAATATATCATATATAACACCCCCATACTGCTTAATGAAGTCACCAGAGGGATCAAACCTTCCGTGCATATGCTGTTTCCACTTTTCTGTGCTTGCAATATTATGCGTATACTAATAAATCAGCCAAAAGAATATTGATACAGGACCATTTTGTTTACTAGATTACAAGAGCTCAGTTTCGAATACATATTATATAATGTAAGCAGAGAAAATGGGAAAAAGCATTTTGCAATGCCAATTTTTTTCTAAACTTATCTGTATTTTTCCACAATTTGAACATTAAGACTTAGACACATTATGCTATATTATGCGAGCATAATTTCAGCAAGGCATATATGTATTATATGTTGGGGTAACACACTACGCTATAATCTTCCTCGGGAGAGGGGTCACATCAATTGGGAGACTGCTGAGGAATATCATTTCTTTGTATGGGATCTGTCACTTGACAGATGACAGCCGCGTAATTACAGCGCTCCGTAAATTGTATCGTCCCCTTCTCTTGCCGTAGGTAGGAGGGGGTCGCATAATTTTCTAATACAGCCTGGCTAGAAGATCACCGCGCATATCGTCGCCACGCCCACATTTATAACAAATCATCTTTTTAGGTGTGACTGGTCTGTATGGGATTGTGTGGCGAGCAATATGGAGTTATATAAAACGCTTTGAACTTATAGCGTAATCTGTCACCCCCTTTACCTGCATTTGCATGTATCAGACCTCGCCATGTAAGTTATATGTTCAGTTGGGTTTACCAAAGACATGGCAATGCAGAATGGGCCATCAAGAAAAGCAGTAATCAAACCGTGGAAAAATGCAGAAATGTTTCTTTCTTAAATAATATTTTACTCATTAAATATTAGATTTTCATTGAAATTTGATCATCAGAATAAATTTTCAGTTTATCAATCATAGAAATAGTCATTATAATAAGAATAATTTTAATATTACATTCAATACCTACAATATAGTGGCAGTAACAATTTAAGGACACATTAATTATTTCTTACATTCTCCAATGATGCAAAATTCAAACAAATTTAGAATACAATAAAGAGAAAAATTATTTTTTATCGATAACCCATAGAAATGTTCAAACAAAATTGATAGGATTACTTATTTAACTTATTGTGAGTTTTGATAGTGTGAGCAAAAAAAAAAACAACAAGACCATTATCTTTAACTAGTGTAAATACATTATTCTAGAGTTTGTTTGGTGGTCAATCACTGTGCCAAATTCTGGTTTAGAAAACAGTGAGCAGAATTAAACTCAATTCAAAGGTGTTTCTTTGTGCATTCTCATACAAAGGATTAAGGAAGCTGTTAAAATAATGTTGTGAAACGGAGAATACAAAATGGTTTTCCTTTGAATATATTTAATCCGGAAAGGGAAATTTCATCAGAAATAGATATTATAATATAATATGTAAATTATGATTATTTTATGAATCAAAAAAATTTTGAAATTAAATTAGATTTTCTAATTAATAGTCTACACTTTGCACAATATGAGTTACACGTGGATTAACTAAGAAATTTGGGTTTGTTTAAGGATTAAGCAGATAAAAGACAAAGTGAGAAGAGAGGTTTTAATTGGATTGTTTTTGCATTAAATGGAACTACATTAATAAGTCCAGATCTGGATACTTTACTGTCTATATCACAATATATTGTGATAAGAAGGAGTTGTGGTTTATTCACATGAGATTCGAGTATGATTTCCTTCCATGATAAATAAATTACAGATTCAGATTTGGTTTGAACTTAGAAATGCTTAACCAGTTCAGTGCAAATCACTCCCATGGGCAGATCAAGCATGTGTAATTTGAAAGGTAACAAAAACTAAGCCCTGTTCATATTCGGAGTCTAAAAGTTCCCTGCATTTTGCTCTAGTCAATTGCAACTGCCCGAACAATGGTGACACTTTTTTGAAGGTGTCTTAAAAAAACTCATTGGAAGCTTTTTGATTACAAAATGAACAGAGAATCACAAGGGTCAATAAACAGATTAGATAATCCTAAGAATTGTGATCTGTAACAATTTGCAAGAAACAACTGATGATACCAAATTACAAAAGACCTTTTGACTCTGAAATTGATAATCTGTTCAAGAAATAATTTTATTACAGTGAAATCTCAATCGATTGTTCTTCGAATAATCATTTTCCCGCTTGTCTCCTTCATTTATTCCAGTCCCAAATTAATTTCGTACAAAACTCACAAAAATAGATTGTATCGATCATTGCTCTATGCATCGTTTTACCGTTTAATTGTTTGAATCATACAGTTTTTGTACTATTTTACTATATCTATAGCTGCCAGCGGTCGCTTCTGACATTAGACATTCAAAAGCAGCGGTGGTTACCTTTTTACTTTTGAGCGTTTCAACCTTAAAAATGAAAGGTCCGTTGAAAAAAGTGCGTACTCTTCAAGAAAGAAATTTGGACTGAAAAGAGCATTGATGTAATAATGATTGGATTATTTGTATAGCGCCGTTTTCGTGAGAAAATCACCTCAAGGACGCAGGAATCACCAAGCGTTTAGGAATCACATCATTAATTTTATATGTATTTTTTTCTATATTCCTGCATCCAGTAATTTCCTACATTCATATATTATTTCAATAGGACCCTTCAAAAGCGGTAGATAGAGATTTCACTGCATTTGAATATTCAATTTCATCAGAAACAGGGAACAATAGTTATTGTTGAGCTCACTTCCAGCACACAATGCATTTCTTTCAATTTTTCTCTTCAGTGCTTCAACATCAATTTTCCATAAGTGTTTTGTAATAATTATTTTTCTAGGTACAGAAATAGGTATGTTTCACAAGAACAATTCAATTATAAATAATTATTATGATAATGGAGATATCAACTATTTATTTTATTTAACTTCGTCACATGTCTTGATTCTATGCACTTTAGCTCTAGCAATAGTAATATTATACAAAATCTGCAACCTTTCAATACTGTTAAATAGAATGTACATATATAATATATACATGCATATACAAAATAGCCAAAATGTGTGATGTAAATTAGAATATTATTCTATTTTGATAGAAATACAATCTTTTGAATCAATTTGATGGAATAAAAATTATATACAATTATTTTATCACATTGTTTCATGTGATGATAATAAATAGAAATACAAATAGGAAAGTAATT
This sequence comes from Hesperophylax magnus, assembly GCA_026573805.1. NCBI lineage: Eukaryota > Metazoa > Arthropoda > Insecta > Trichoptera > Limnephilidae > Hesperophylax > Hesperophylax magnus. Next base: position 24,394,404 of record JAIUSX010000072.1, read on the forward strand.
ATACTAAAAGAAAGCAATCTTTATTTACATCCGTTTTCCTTCCTTGTAAAAGATGCTTTTGTCATAGTCAAAATGACTGAAAACTGAAATAACTAAAATTCAAGAAGAACTGATGAACAAATAAGTATTGTTTTTTTTTTCATAGCAGTGATAGGTGGATAAATAATTATGTAGCAATATAAGCTTGGATGGTAGATTACATTTTACATAATTTCATGATACAGTTCTGTCCTTGGAACAATCTATGGCCAGTGTGATTTTATAGATATTTCAATAATAATGTTAAAAATGGCAGAAAACCAATTTTTTAAATGTTATTAATCAAAATCATATCTATTTTATGTAGTTACAGAAATAAATGGTCATTACAGATAGACACCTAAATAGTGATTGAAGATACACTTTGATAAGTTAATTAATGTTTTTAATTAAGTTTCCAAATGTAACAAGCTGATTATAATATTGAATCAGAACAAAAAAACTGGGTTGTTAAAGCAGTTTTGAACTTGATTTTTAGCATCAAATACATACAATTTATTACCAAGTTAATTCAATAACTTATTAAAAAATTAATTAAAATAAAATTAACTGTAAATTGTATGCACAAAGATTTACGTAAAATCTTATTGCATAATACAAATGCTACCAATTGGTATAGAATACGGAAGAAGCCAAAAATGGTGTTTGGTTTCTATTTTTTTGTCCTCCCTGATAAAAATTCTTGCAAGGGAAATTTGAAAATGCTCGTCTATTTTTCTTCCGGGCACCGCGGCCTGTCCCCTCGGATGCTCTTTTCAATAACAGTGTGTGCGGTGTTATTCTCATTAAGGGTATTAACACACATTGTAAGCATGAAAACAAAAACAATAATTGCACTATGCTGGGGATGTTAAAGGATTGCTTACTCATTGTAAAATCAGTGATGCAATGATTATTCAAACTTTGTAACGGTTATTTAAAGGTTCTTAAATAACTGAATATTTTTTGTTTAATCAGATTCTTACAATTGTTTAAAAACTGTTATGTAGATGAATAAACGAGAATGCTAGGGAAAAGTAAACGCAGTCAATTCTTTGAGGAATTTCCGATAAAGGATTAACCGTAATCTGAGTTTAAGTATCAGGGGTTGCGGCGTCACTTATGTTATCCAGCCTCCCGTAATTCTGATAGGTGCGAAAGAATAATAGTCTTGCATTTGCAATTTGATTACAATTTCAAATAATCATTTTGACGTTTCAAATTGTAGATTGCACCTATCCATATTATCAATAATAAAAATAGCAATAAATTGATGAATGACATACTTGTGGGCTCTGTTAGATAAATGAAAAGGTGAATCCGGCGTATTCTAAATGTATACCAACATAACCGATAGATGATAGTGCCTAACTATTATAAACTATGCATATCACATCCCACCATAATTTATACTAGTTATAAACGAAAATGTACACTTGCGATAGCACGGAACAATTCCAACCATCCTTCCTACTCTGATGAACACGGGCGAAAAAATACCAACTAATAAAGTATACTGTTTATTATTTTACAAGTGGATGAAGAAAAGCCAATTGTTCAAACCCCAAAAGTTATAACACTTTATTATAAATGGCGAAAAATTTACATTAAACTGTAAAAATTAAATACAGTCAATAAATTTAGAAAGAAATAGTTTTTTTTTTCATAAATTTTTATTAAATAAATTGTGTAGATAAAACAATAAAAAAAAGTTTCGACATAATTTGATAAAAATCGCATAAATATCATTGAGAAAGTTCAGTCATTTTGTCATTTGTAGTAAAAAAAAAATAAATATACAACTCAAAATCAAGGAAATACAAATAATTCACTGATTCAACTAAATGACTTAGTGAGGGCAAAGGGTAGATTATGTTACTTCGTGTTCAATAAAAATATAAATTACAGCCATTTTACTATTTACAAATTATCTTCTAATACTGACTTGTCTAAATATATTTCCGTAACTAAAAATTATGTTCAGTTACAAGTTCAATTTCAACTACGCTTCTTCAGTTACTTCTATATTATGTATTAGAAACCACAATCTCTCCTCCAGCTCAAGTCAGCTTGGTTCCCCGACATATTCTACTTTGTATGAAACACACGGCTCATTCGCATTGGTCAACCCCGCTCAATTGCTTCACGCCCTCAAATCAATAATAACCTTACAATCGCTCTTCCTAACCCAATATTCATTCATTTTGTACAATGCTAACCTAAAAAGCGTAAAAAGTTTCTCGATCAACCAAATCAAATATTTTAACGATTCAAATTGAAAAATTTACCAACAGTTGGGCAAATGAAAGAATTTGAGAAATTGACCAACTGTGAAAATAACGTCGAAGTGATGTAAATGTTAATAATGCGGACACCTCACATAATGGAGCAGACTTTATTCAGGAGTGGGGTGAATTGTCAGTTGGCACTGGAGGGGGGGATGTCGATGGTCCGGCTTTCGTTCCCGAAGATAAGGCGGAGTCTCTTCATGGGCGGGAGCGGCATGTCTGGGGTGGGGGGGCGCGCGCGGCGGTGCTGCTTGGCTTTGTGCCTCTTACGCCGTCGGGGGCCATCCAGCCCTTCCACCCGCAGCACCTCGTACTCGGGCTCGTAGGAATCCTCACTGAGACTAGTGCCTGACTCGATCAACTCGTCCAACATGGGGCTTCGCTTCATACGCAGGGTCAGTTTGAGGCGGCCCCTCCCGGGCGGAGTGCACGGACATCTGTCCGCCCCGTTCTCCCAGCTGGGGGTCTTGTTCTCCCACGAAGAGCTGCTCTCACTCTTCACTGACTCACTGCATTTGGACGCTTTCCGTAGGCGAGGTTCGTCTGAAACAAATTCTTCCACCTCGTTGAACTCGTAAATATCCTTTCTTATACGGTGGTTGACTTCAGCGGTATCCATGGGCTCGGTAGCTAGGCTGGGAACATCAGGAAGAGAATGGTGTCCAGAGTCGTGGGCTTCCGTAGTGTTATGGTTAACTTCAGACGTACAATGGTCTGTAGTGGCTTCCATATTACACTGAATGTTTTCCGAATTTCCCTCATCGGGCTTAACTTTTTTCTTGACTTTGGTTTTTTTCCGAAAAGAATCGATTTTATTATTTGAAATGTCAGTTTTATCGTCAATTTTTTCTACAAAATTATTATCTAATTGCTCTATAGCGACTTCTAATTTAGGGAAAACAACATCGTAAGACGGTTTTTGCTCCTTGCTAACACACTCTTCATTATTTTCATCATTCAATCTCTTATGGTTACGGAGAACTATACCTTGGGTGGGTCCACTGTCCACACTATCACTGGGGAGGAAGGGCTTGTCCGGCTCGGGCTGGCAGTGGTTGTCGGTAGTGCTGTTGGTGGTAGTGTTGGTAGTGTTAGTAGTGGTGGTGGCGGTGGTGGTGGAGGCCGGCGGTGGCGTGGGTGAGGCTCGCGCCCTCCTCCGCTGCAGGCGACAGGCGCGTTCGCTGACAGCTTCGGCCATCTCAGGCGGCGGCACGGGAGGATCCAGAGCCTCCACCACGGGGACGGGGGACTCCCGGCCGCTGGCTCCTTGCATCATCTTTTCCTTCATGTCTTCATCACCGACATCGGAGAACTTACAGCCCTGCGCTATCAGCAGCTCCGCATCATATTTAGTGAGACCCTTCTGTTTCAATTCCTTCATACTTAACGGACTAATAATCTTGCTCTCCCTTCGTGTTTGAGTGCAATTATTTTCTGGGAGTGAAGCTTTATCTATAATGTTATCTTTTTGTGTTTTGTTAGATTTGGTCCTGTTAATCCTATTATCCGTTTCGCGCAGTCTGTACCTGGTGGCGTGGTCTTCCGTGTCGGATTTCTGGACCGTGTAAGCCCCGGTGCTCCGTCTCTCGCAGGTCTCACACTCGCAGTAGCAATTGCCATCTCCAAAGAAGTCCTCACCGTAAAAGCAAGTAATTTCTTCTCCCACCTGAATGTCCCGCAGGACCTTGACGCAGGCGGTGTCCCGGCCGGTGGCGACGAACTTGCAGTTGGCTCTGCAGTCGTGGTTGATATAGGCGGCCGGGCCAAGCCAGAGTTGGGCGCAGTTCTTCCGGCAGCTGTACATAACGGAGAAATCATTTTTCCCCGGGTGCAAGAGCTGTGACTCTTCCTCCTCCGTGAGCTCCGCGATGCATCCAACCAGGCATTCTATTTTTTCGTGTTTAAACCATTTTTTCGTGGCCGCTATTTTAGCTCCCACCTGACCCTCCAAAGAATATCTAAAGCAAGGCTGAATCTCAAACCCAGAATCCTTATCAAAAACTCGCAGATAACGGTACACCTAGAAAAATTAATTCAGTATTAGAGAATGGCAATGGAGGAAACTAAAAAAAATACACAAATAATTATGATTATTCACATTTGACAGCTGAAAAAAAAGTGACAGTTGAAACTATTATATATATTAATATAATAAGATAAAAGCTAACCTCTAAACCACAACCAAAAATTGCACAACGACTACCGAGCAGACAAAGAAATCATAATCGATTTGAATAGAATTAAAATAAACTATTAGATTTCTAAAAAAATATATATTAAAAATGTCATATTTACACTATTCCATAAAAAAATTACCAATATTCCAAAAGAAAAAAAAGAAAATCTTTTTTGACAGAAGAAAAAATGGTAATATACAGAAAATAGGAACACGGTTATTAAGCACTTTTAATAGAAAAACCACTGTGCATCAGTTAGATAACGATGAGAAGTATTTCATTTGCTGCAAATGGAAAATAATGCATTTTAGTAGCTATTTTGTAAAAATAAAAAATTAAATTTGACGACTTTTCTTCACGCCATGTTTTGATTTTTAATAATTTTGAATTGTTTTTTTTGGGCTTGTTTTTTACTTATGTTTTAATTAAATCCAAACTGACAACCTATTTTAGGGTCATAGGTTCATATTTTGGTTCAAATAATGGAAGAAAAACGTTTGACATCAATAACAAAGGCCGCCAAGTAACAAGGTTTTAACAAAATAGCTATTAAAATGCATTCTTTTCAATTTCCGAAAACTGAAATACTTACTCCTCACTATTATCTAACTACTAAAAAGTATTTTTTAAATAAAATATTGATATTAAGCGTGTTCTTATTTTCTGTATATTTTCTAATAAAATATATAAATAAGTTATACAGACAAGGAGTATTATTGAATAATGAACACAAGGGCTAAAATAATTAATAACAGCAAACAAATAAGTAAAAACAAATCAAAACTAACATGTTCTCGCAGCCGACTTGTTTGTTGTTTATTTTTGTGCAGGGTCCTCGGCATCCATTCGCCACACAATATCTTCATGTAAGCTTTCTCATAGGCCTGTGTCCGCACAAAGTCCTCCACGATGGTCTTGAGTTCCTCCTTGTTGGCTTTGAGAGGGCGATAGCGGATGTTCATCTTGTGCGTGGTGAAACCGAGGAAAGGGTCCAGGACGAGGGAGGTGGCCAGGTCATCGTTCTCCGACAGCTCGCGGGGCGTCATGCCCGTGGGCTGCATCTTGCTAGTCGCGTTTCTAGGGGGCGCGCTAGCCGAGCCCACAACCATCCTGATTTACTAAAACCAAACAAACAATCCGCTCTTAGACCACTTGCTCTACTCTTCCACCTGTTTCTATCGAAATGAATTGTTACCTAAATTGATCAATTGTTATTCCACTGTTTAAGTTTTGGTTTACCAGTATCAATGCGTCCATCAATGAGTGGTGGAAGTTTGACTAAAATAATAACAAAAATCGGGCGAAAAGAGCCCCGACATTGAAACTATATAACACACTCAATACAATATCTTGCATAAAAATTTCAGACTGTTGATGAAATTAATGACCGTGGATGTCGAATAATGTGTCTCCGGGCAGTAAAAAGTCAGTTTTAGTTTTCCAGGGATGATTTTCAGGGAATATGTCAAAGAACGGCATTGTAAAAATGGCTGCCGATGAAAATCGCCATTACCAGACACGTCAAAACTAAATGAATTAATGAGAACACTCAGACGCTCTTTTAGACCTTATAGAGGTTAACGTTTACAGAAAAAATATTAAACATTTACCACTAGACCATCAGCAAGCTTCCAAATACAACACATAATAATAATTAGTAAATCTTTTCAACAGACAGAAGAGACGCCTGAAATCAATCATGGCAGCACTTTACGGAGTTGGACAATGTTCTTTATGTATCCATTGGATAGCTTGCACTTAGAAACACTGAAATTACACATAATAATGTAGCTTAAAATACTAAACTGAATTGTTTAAACATTTTATAACACATAATTGTTTTAATTCTAAATGTAATCACAAAGAGGCACTCTCATCCGCCAGCCTCACAAGTATAAAGTTATGTTCCCGAGATTTTGAAGTTTTTCAAATGAATATTTCTTCCCAGACACGGAAGAAAATTAAAAAAATTGAAATTATTTAATTAACTAAACTAACGACGCGACTTTTTGAAAAAAATATTTTATTTTGATTTTTTTATATCCAGCATTCAACAACTTTGAAGCAGGTACGGGACGAACATGCTGTCAGTAGGTATGGTTTTGCTTTTGTTTGGATCTCAGTACCAGCTGATACGGTTCATAAACGGTTATTTTTTTTATTTTATATAAATAGATGAATTTCGCCATAATTTTTTATGTTCAGTGGAATTTTGGAAGTATCTTATAAGTTTTTACAACCTTTTAAAAATGTTGGTTTTAAATGATTACATATTTCAAGCATTCCATTCAAGTTTTGGTCTTTTTTCGCCATCTAGCGGCCGCCAATCGAAGGAAATATTAAGTGCTTTAGAGATTACACCGAATTTATTTTATATACATGCAAAAGTAGCTCTTATTGTTAAGACACGAAAGGCGTGTATTCCATACTAAATATTTTCAGAGATGTGAATAATTATTTTACAGCGTTAAACGGAGTACGAACTTTTTTTCCATCGTTCATCAATTTTTATATATTTCAATATCATGTTTCTGCAAACTGGGGAGATTGTTTATACATAGGTATTGAATATATCTTTTATTCGGAATTTTTGTTCTAGTTGTATGGTAAAATCAGTAAAAGAAAAAAAAGGGGTAAAATTGAAAACTTGGGTTTTCATTGGAGTGCTTAAAGATTGTAAAGCCGCACTTTATATGTTAAAATATCTGATAGCAATGATTAAGATTGATTGATAAGTGCTATAATTAATTTGAACCAGTTTCTCTAAACCAGTCAGCTGGCACTCGGATGGATCGACATAATCCTTAAGTGATTCCTGACTCATTCACTTTGCGGAACGATTTTTATTTTTCTTTCATTTTCAATCTTTTGGAAGTAATCAACAAGCAACATTTTAATCAATTTTTTTTTTTTGATGTTTTCCATTTTATGAATTTTTGTAATATTGTTTTATGATTTTTCCTAAAAACACGTAAGTAGGCTACAAAATGTCGGAAAAAGTACATCATAATAGCGATTTATAAAAAGACAGCCCTAGCTTTGATTTTGACATTTGTGTTTATAAAACTGTCTTTATCTTTTATTCCTTTGCCATAGAAACAAAACGTAATCTTCTTGCTGCACGTGCCTTCTGCTCCCGGCGGTGTTTTGAAAATAAATTGTTTATATTCGTCGAAATATTCACGTACTAACTAATCAAAAGTTTTGTTCATCGTAGTAAAATATCACAACATATTTTTTAGGTAATATTTAAGTTATATAAAATATATTTGCAATCTAAATTAATTTTACATCACTGTTTTTTTGTTGTTTTTGTTTTGATTACTGATTATGGTGCAATAAGGACTAACCAAAAATTACAAATCATATTCTTCTGTTTATTTGAATACGTCTTAAGTTTTATTCATTGCATTATTTACAATAAATTGATTTAATACAATTTTAGATTTGTCAAGACCCTCATGTTTAACATGAATTTTTTCTCTGATATTTTAATAACGCAACTTTGCGTCTTATTTTCAACAGATATATTTAAAAACACCTTGAACAATAAATTATAATGGCTCACGGTGGCGGAGAGGGAAAGCAAAGTTTCAAGAGTGGTTTCATTGACTTCACCGCAGGTTCTCTGGGTATGAAAATGTTTTATTTTACTACAATTACACATTAACATCAATGAACTTCGTTGTATATAACACGGTAAATATTTGCCTAACCGCCACACTTTTAAAAGACACAGGTTATGGAATTTCGTTTCAACTTATTACTATGAGAAACGGCTATTTATGTCGAGAGAGATGGTAAAAGATGAATTGAAATTCGATTTTTATTCAATCAAAGTTTAAAATTTCCCTTACAAAACAATCTTATGTCACCATTTTGGATTTCTTTAGTATGGGGTGACATTTGCGAAAGGTTTCGTTTCTATCTAAATTATTTCAATGTAAATTACTTGTCTAAACATTAAAATCCGCTTTTAATACGTTAAAGTACGGTATTTTGCCTTCATATAAGTTGTGTCGTGATCAAGTTTAAAAAAAAAAACCCCAATTTCAATTATTTTTACAAAATTTTACACATGAAATATTGTTCTATGGTATGACGATAGAGCTGTCTTGTTTATTCACTTTGTGACACAAAGTGGAATGCTTGTACCGGCTAGTAACATAATCAAGGTCTATCCATCAAATTGTTAAGTCTTATCTCAAATGGACTGTCCGTTTTTGCACAGAGCCAAGTGTTTATTTTTCAGGTATTTTGGGGCTTTAGACCAGAGGGGACTGAATAATTCAAAGTGTGGCACGCTTGTGATTTGTACAGGGTCAGTAGTTGTGTATTAAAGTGTCTGCGAGCCCTGGGCAGAAAACCCAACTTCTGAGGGGCTAACTTGACTGATTTCGATGTAGCCTCCATGCCTTAGTCGGTCACTTAAAGTTACTCCGACTATATCAATGGAACGCGTGTCGGAAAGTTTTCCTCCGTTTGAATGAGGCTAGATTGTCCTTTTTTTTCCCTTTTAGTTTTAGTTTAGACATGATTGCCGATTGGGTCTTTCAAACATTAAATTCCAAGAAGTTATTCTTACCCCAATAAGAAACCCACTTAAATCCTCATGCCTCTGGCATATTCTGTCAGAAGGTTGGAGTATTTCTACTTTGCAATCGAATCCAAATAAATGGAATATTTCTGAAAGTATCTGAAAATTGTTTTTGAAGGGTGATGAAATATGCTTTCAAATTTTATAATTAGAAATTAACATATATTTTTTTAAATATTAAAATATTTAGTTTTATAACTAAAATTAGTGATAATGAAAAATATATGAAAACATACTTATTTTATTAGACAAATGTATAACAAACGTTAACGTCACCTCACTTTTTTCGTTTCATATAAAAATAATTAATACAAAATTCACAAAGTTCCAAAGTTTGCTATCAGAATCTTTGGTTTCATAAAGCTGCACATTTTAATTCTTCTGTGATTAACTGCTAGATTTGAATATAAAGCGTGGTGTTTTCTCTTTCTAACACCGTTTAAATCATATTTCTTTAGATTGTGTTATTTCATCACTGGTCATCATTTTCCTTTACAAAATGTGACCCATATCTGCATATTATTTTTTGTGCAATATTTCGAAATTCTGTAGCTAGGGGTCGTATTTGTTTAGAGACATTGTATTGTTTCCAAGATTTTTGTGCTACACTTTTATTCTCTGTTTTTTGTAGGTACTTAACATTAATTTCTTTCTGATTCTATATTCATTTTTTGTTCTTTTTTTAAATTTTTTTTCTATAATTATCCTATGTCTATGATTAACCCCTTAGGGCCCGTTCCCACTTCCGTTTTCAAATCGGAGGCGGGTCCTGTTTTAAAAACGGATGGCCAATGGCCCTGTTCACACTTCCGTTTTAAAAACGGACCATACTCTACGAAAAAAAATAATTGTCGATTCAACCAAAACATGTTATTTGCTCATTCTTCAGTAATGGTGCGCAATGGACGACGATGAAGCTCTTGTTGTCATACATGTGGTACTTATTAAAAAGAAGGAAAAAAGTGAAAAGAAAATTTTGGGTACACCCAATCATAGCCGAATGATTTTCTGTAGGAATTTTCCAAGTGTTAATTGGTGAGTTGAGAAGTGACGAACTAAAGTTCTTTAATTATTTTAGAATAATAATGATTGGATTATTTATATAGCGCCGTTTTCACCATGAGAAAATCACCTCAAGGGCGCTTAATGGCTTAAGAGAATGTCTATCACTTCCTTTAACCATCTACTGGAATGAGTTTCAGAGAGCTTAACATATCAAAATACAAAATTGAGAGAGTGCATTTGTCCTGAAGAAAGGCTATCGATATTTTAAAGTAAGAAAACAATAACAACTCAAATATTTTTATTATTTGTTTATTAAACTAATACGCTCTTCCGTGCATCTCATTAAAGCTTTAAAATTTTAAAAAAGTTAACTTTAAAAAATTAAAATATAAATTTTGATGTACAAAAGTTGTGTACACCAAGTGTTTTGTTTTTATTTACAAAGATAAAATATTACTATACTCTTTCTTCGACCAGTGGTATTAAATTTTCGGGATTTATTTCCTTATCCATTATTGTAGTTTTGATTTATTTACTTAACAAAATAACCAAATACAAGCACGCAGCGTGCAAAATAACCAAATACAACTATATGAATGAAATATTTTTCAAACTACGTTGGCTCCTCCACTAACCAATACGATAACGGTGAATGGTGATCAGAAATCAAACATTGACTCCGACGCGGCTAGACTGTCCCCCATAGCTGGCAACCCATTTCATAAAGGTACCCTGACCTATGCGGATCCGTTCACGTCCGAGAGAAAACGAATTAAGTTATCACGCCATTTCCGAAATCGCTCCAACGCCCATACCTCCGGATGATCTACAATACTGGCTCTAGATGGGGAAGGTAATTGCATCCCATATCATGATGCTAACGCGGAAAGTGTGTCATGTAGGTTTCGTCTGATGAAGCTCAACTCCCACGTGCTTGCAGACCTACATTCCATCTCAAAGAAGCTGTTGTAATTCCGCCAAGGGAGCGTTCCAGTTGGCTTACATCAGCTTCCCGGTCGACACCATTGGATAATGTAATAGCGCTGCGGACTTATACTCACGTGATATCACGTCGTCGCCCCCTCCACGTGGATTTTACAGACACCCCAAGGTATCGTCATTCTAGACGCCCCGACAGCAAACCATATCCCCGTTCATTACAAGGCGGCATCACAATTTTTCATTCCTCTCTCACGCCCCTCACGCAACATGGTCCCGTCAGAGGGAATAGTTTTCAACATCCCGTTAGTCCGCTCCGTCTACGATGGCAACCCCTATCACATTATAGCGTGAGAAAAAAAATCCTTCTGACTAGTCCATATTTGTGGGATACGAATTTACAGCGTCACTAACTGACATTAACCAACTATGAAGTTTAATCGAGGTTCAAATTCGGGGATGAGGTAAAGGTTTGCGAATGATACTACCGAGGTAATATAGGACTTGTTGAGAAATCCTGAAAGATTGACATGTTGGTTTTATATACATATCGAAATGGATTAGTGGTAATTGTTAGTTGACAGATGTCAGCATCGTTCGTTCTAAGTTAAACTGGAACACCTCAATTGGAAATGAAAAACACTTACCAAGCTCCTACCCGCTAAATAGCAACATCCTGTCGGGAATCACACGACCATTGCTCTTGGGTGGAGCATCCCGTAATTACTACTAGATTTATCCTGAGATGGTAACCTAAAATTTTATATCTTAATCCGAGATATCTACAATCTTATTTTCCTAATTTGGTTGTGTTATCCACACTACCCACCGTAATGAATGTACTTCAAACTTTCCACCTTCCACTAATCTATATTTGAATTGCCTATAGAGTCAACCCCATAACTGTAAAATCAACACCCCTCCCTAACCTAGCAATTATTGAACTCTATCAGCTATGTCTTTTATTATGTTTAAGAAGACTTCAGGCATATTATTTTGTTTATCATAAATTTATTTATAATACGGCTTTGATCGAGCCTAACACTCGCGTTCCTATACACATACAGTTCAAGAAGACATTTAGGTATATAAATTTTCAATTATAAATTTATTTATAATCCGAGACTCTATCAAAATCCTAAAGGGAGATCTTATACTTGCGTTTTATTTTGTTCGAGAAAGACTTTTATGTATATTATTTCAATTACAAATTTATTTACAATCCGTGACTTTATCAAAATCATAACAATTGCGTTTTATTTTATGTATATTATTTTAATTATAAATTTATTTATAATCCATGACTTTATTAAAATCATAACAATTGCGTTTTATTTTATTTCGAGAGGGAATTTTAGGTTTCATTATTTTTAATCATTATTTTATTCTTAACCCGTGACTTTATCAAATCAAAAATAACCTTCGGGCCTGTCTTTTACTAAACAACAATTCATGTTCGAAAACACGCGACGTAATTACACGTTCTGATCAAAACTCCGCGAAACTGTCAAAACTCTTTAAATTTAAATTGAACACTTTGCTACTTTGATTTGAGATTTCTATCTTGAGGTATCTAACACTGGGTTCCAACTCTCCCAAGTCTGAATTTAATTGTTTAAAATACCACGACGTATTTACTCTGCGAATTCGCTTCTTAAAACTGCAGAAAAACTTTCCAAAACTGTTTAAATTAATTTGAGCACTTCTGTTTAAAATCTCGCGACGAACTTACTCTGCAACTAACTCCCCAAAAATTATCAAAAAACTGTTTAAATTAATTTGAGCACTTTTGTTTAAAAATCTCGCGACGCACTTACTCTGCACCTAACTCCCCAAAAATTGTCAAAAAAACTATTTAAATTAATTTGAGCACTTTTGTTTAAAAATCTCGCGACGCACTTACTCTGCAACTAACTCCCCAAAAATTGTCAAAAAACTGTTCCCATTTTTTTATTTAAGCTTAACCACACCCCTCTCTTAAGATATCCTTTGTCCTGTAAAAAAGTCGTACCTCCATCTTTCCCTCTGTAATCCGATTGGGCAATTCAATTCTTCTGATAATCCCTGATAGAAAATTCCTACCCATGTATGCAGTTCCCTTTAATTCATACGCTCCTGTTCCGATAGTTGTCTCTACTATGACAGTTTATACCATTTACCTGGGAAAGACCTTGGTCCATCACACTGTCATGGTGAGAAAATGAACTAAACGGTGTTAGAATGAAAAAACACCACTCTTTATATTCAAATCCAGAATAATTAAAATGTTCACCTCTATGAAACCAAAGGTTCAGACAGAAAATTAAAAAAGCTAGCTAATTTTTTATTAATTATTTTTAAATGAAATGACAGCAAAATGAGGCGGTAATAACGTTTGTGATACATTTCTAGTAAAAAAATTGTTTTTTTTTTTCACTATCAGTAATTTTAGTTCATTGTTTAGACAATGAACTTAAGGAGGAGCCATTTCAAAACTTTTTGATGTTTGGTTTCTAAATTTTAATGTCTATACCACGTTTCAAAAACTGTTTTTAGTTTTCAGATAAGTTCAAAAATATTCCATTTATTTGGATTTTATTGCGAAGGGGAAATAAACACAAATTCTTCAACTTTCTGACAGCGTCTTTAAGAACGAGCAATATGCCAGAGGACTGAGGGGTTAAATAATATGTACTAATCCTAAATTTAAAAAAAATATATTTGGTTTTTAAGTTCCCGTCGACAAATTGCTTTCTAGACAAAGAACAAAGAATATCACATGATGTGCGTGCCTTATGTGTTTCGTGATTCAAATATTTGCCTAATTGGCTTAAATTAAATTAAAGTACAAAACTGTGTTTACGAAATTCAAATGGGTTGGGATCTACAATGCTAGGTGAGTATAAGTAAGACGGAGCACTGGGCTATTGGGCTATACGGAACATTTGTTTCCATTCAAATTTGTATAGAAAGCACTTCTTTATTCTATGTATCTAGTAGCAGTTTAACAGAATTTAATTTAATTATGTAACATTTGTGTAAGTAAGACGGAGCACTGGGCTATTGGGCTATACGGAACATTTGTTTCCATTCAAATTTGTATAGAAAGCACTTCTTTATTCTATGTATCTAGTAGCAGTTTAACAGAATTTAATTTAATTATGTAACATTTGTGTAAGTAAGACGGAGCACTGGGCTATTGGGCTATACGGAACATTTGTTTCCATTCAAATTTGTATAGAAAGCACTTCTTTATTCTATGTATCTAGTAGCAGTTTAACAGAATTTAATTTAATTATGTAACATTTAAAGAAAAATAAAAGGTATGTATAAAAAAGTCTAATAACATCCAGCTTTGAAGATAGTCCTCCCTCAATTATTATTGTATCCAGTTTTGCTGCACACTCTTCCATCTAGAGTCAGCATTTTTCTCATGTCGTCAGGCCACGAAGGCCCAATTTATTTTGTTCTAACTTTTTTTCATACCGTTGAATTTATTAAATGCTTATTGTTGTTGTCTCTCTTCTCAATGTCACATATTTATTTATTCATTTTCGGGTAATCGACAGTTTACATTTAATCAGTTTGTACATTTATATAGTAAATTAAAACCAATTATGGATTTCCTCCTTGTGATTTTACCTCTGCTACTGAGATAGCATAATATGGAATAACTAAATTAAATTTAAATTTGTGAGAACGGAATATGAATTAAAAAATTTATATAAAATGAAAAATTTACAAAACAATACATTTATAGCCATGGAGAGAGGTTGTAGATATAAATCAAATCATAATAGAGATATAAACAATAGAGACATAAACATTATTCACAAACCATCAGAGAAATATTCTTTTATAGACCTCTTGTATTTGGTAAGTTCGCAACTGAAAATATCAACCTTGGATAATATGCTATTGTAATTATTGCATAGTCTGTTCAGGCAAGAATTCTGCTTATATTATTTGATTCATGAAGTGTCACTAAAACACATACATTGTTTTCGTGCCCTGTGATAGATAGATTGCGTTAAAAGGGCCATCACTTTAAAGGTTGAAAAGCGGCTGCTCAAAATAATTTTTTTTTTTTCTTATTGTATTTGTTATCTTCTAGGTGGCATAGCCTTGGTCTATGTAGGCCAACCTCTGGATACCGTGAAGGTGAAGATGCAGACCTTCCCGCACATGTACACGGGGATGTACAGCTGCATCAAGAGCACTCTCCGCAGTGACGGCTTCGTGAGGGGGCTGTACGCTGGCACGACGCCAGCCATTGCTGCAAACGTGGCGGAAAACTCTGTCCTCTTTGCCGCGTATGGAGTTTGCCAGAAAGTGGTCATGGGTGTGACTGGTACGCAGGTATTTAAATGAATTGGCTAAAGCATGAACATATTTAAAAGATAAAGATGACTAAACCTCTTGTGTACAAACAGGATTTGTCATATATTGTATAGTGAAAAAAAAAATGTTTTAGAAGAACGTTGGTATGTAGAAATGCGGACTTTGGTTTGTTGTGGTGCCATAGAAACCTATTAAAAAATAAGATAGTGCAGTTGTATGGTGTAGATTTAGTGCTTTACGAGAAGTAAGTCAACATGTAATATTAATACTGCCGTGCTAAGTAAAAACACAGCATCTTCCTTGAGACATTTAAGGAGGACACTGTGTTTTTACTTACCAATATAAATACAGGATTTTTATTACAAATATATACAGAGGATGTCCGGCGGTATAATGCACAAACTTCGGGAAGTGATTCTACATGATGGTAGAAGTAAAAAATTAAATTATTTATTTCGAATTTCCGCTTTTTTTCCATACAAGAATATTTTTCCAAAGAACAATATTATTTTCTCCGTAGAAAAAAAAATAAACTTTTGTATCTTAAAATGTTGAAATTCTAAAATTATTTTATTCTAATTATGTATATCAAATACAATGTTTTTGCTGCAAGTGAAAATTTGATAAATTATTTGTTCAATTTACGAATGCATTAGAATTAAATATTTTTATATAGCACGATTTTAATTGAAATTCGTGCCAGCTGGTTAGTGAATCATTCATTCATTGAAAGTTTGATAAATAGTATTAACAATAATAATAATAAACTTGTTTTTGATTTGTAACTGTTTTCTTGTGAATTTCATTATCTATAATTATAACTTACTACATACATATTTATAATCCTGATGTTACTTTTATTACTGGACTTTGTTGTCAGTTCCAATTTAGAAAATGGCAACTAGAATAATTTTCTGTTAAAAATATTGTACACTGTATTCCCAATCACCTCGTGAAACTATGTAAAAAAATTTAAAACTAAGTTAAAAAAACTTAGATTATCATGAATAACCAACCACCCTGCAAAGTTTCGCAGTATAAGTACGGAACACGGTGTATAATAGTTACTTTATGGCTTGTTAGAATTCTTCACACAATCAGTTCCAATTTTGAAAATGACACATAAATTCAAAACAAATTTGAGTTAGTTGAACCAGTGTTACGTAGGACACACAGACAACCGAAATTAATATTTTTGATTAGATTATGTGTTAATTTGTTTTTAACCCATTTTCGTGTCATTCACTAACATTTTTAAAACTAACTTAAAATTATACAAGTACAGAAATAATAAATTGTTAGGTGGGTGTCGAAACCCGTATCCAATTATATAAAATAAGAAACGAAAGTGTTAATTGTCAAATAAAACTCTTCAATGACAAAATGTTTACAAATTGTTACATAGTTAATGCAGAAGAGGTACAAGATACATTGATTCTTATATAATAGGATTGAGTTTCATAACAACATTAGATATCGGCCAATTTTATGATTTTGTTTGACTTATGGTAAATAATAATTATAATAAATATCTTCTTCTTTTTCCAGCGTGTGAATGATCTGTCCACCTTGGAGAATGCAACGGCTGGATTCCTGGCCGCTTTCTTCAGTTCCTTCACGCTGTGCCCCACCGAACTGGTCAAGTGCCAGCTGCAGGCCATGAGGGAGGTCTCCGTCGGCAATGGACAAACCGTAAGTCAACAGATGCTAAGTAAATTAACCTTGTGAAAGTATTTATCGACCTATGAATAGTGAAGTAAATAAGACAGATACGTAGATGGACACGCAACAAACAATAATGGAATGTATTTTATATCACAGATCAAACCTGCCTTGAAGTTTCTCATTTAGCCTTGTAGTAACATTATTTATTTCTACAACAAAGCATTTGTTTTGGTGATCTTTCAAAATACCTCTAAACTATATAGATACATTTTCGTATCAGTTTTTCACTGTTTACATAATGATAGCCTATCTTTTTCAAATAATGTTTTCTAAAAGGAGCTGGTTAATAAATCTCTGAGAAATATTTTATAGTAAACAATGTTATACAACGCACACACCTCCCTACGTAATTTGAAAACAAAACATTCAAAATAGATTATCGTCATCACAGAGCTACGTCCCAGGGTGGGATTTGGCTTCCTCCACAAATCGATCAGTTCTAGTCCATGATCATTCGCATCCTGTCCTCGGACCTTCCCAACCTGTTTCAGACCATCTCTCTTCTTCCTCTTGCTTGCTTACGCTGGTGCACCCACATGATCAGCCCATTTCTGTCTTTGACACATGCAGAATCTTACTATAGTTTCATTCACAATTAGATCTTGAGTTCTTCGTTCATTTTAATTCTACAGGATCCATTGTCTGGCGTAGATCCAAATTTTTTTTGCTATTTTTTTCTTTCAAAGGCAGCTAATTTGGTTATTATTAAAATACAAAATGTACAAATGAAAAAAAAAAAAAACTGTTCTTGAATAACATATTTTTATCAATGAATTCAATAAAGTAAATTATTTTGGGCCAATACATAATATAATATTGTTATTTGCATTGTTGTTGGCTGCGGATAATTTCTTCTGTGATTGGAAAAATAATAATGATCATTAGTTGATGCTAATTTGATTTTATTGAACTTGCACACTAAAATTATTTATTTTCTCGCCATCTTTGATTTCTGTC
This sequence comes from Hesperophylax magnus, assembly GCA_026573805.1. Classification (NCBI taxonomy): domain Eukaryota; kingdom Metazoa; phylum Arthropoda; class Insecta; order Trichoptera; family Limnephilidae; genus Hesperophylax; species Hesperophylax magnus. The sequence goes on from JAIUSX010000072.1 coordinate 24,412,430, forward strand.
ATTAAATATAAATTAAGATCTGTTGTAATAATGTGTTTAATTATCGATAAACTTTTGATTATACAATCAATATGTCGTAATCAATACTTTTCTCACGCTTGTATTTGAGTGTGAGAACTACGTATATTATTATGGTTCTTAATGTCTTTTTAATTTTCAATCTATTTCATAACATTGTTTTCTTTTTAATTAGTTTGATAATTTATACCAGCTGTACCCCGCCACATATTGATGTGGCTCAGTCTGTCTGTGCTGATAGAGAAACAATAACGAGTATGTATATAAAAACACCCAATCGGTGAAGAACTTTGGGAGATTTAAGATTTTGAACAAAAGAACATTTAAATTTTTATTTATATAGATAGATAATATGTATCTAATAGTTTTAGTACCCGGCACCCAGATTTTAGTGCTTCAAACAATTAATTTTCTTTTTTCTTCATATGAAGCGGTTACTTTGTGATGTGACATTATAATTTAAGATTAAACAATAACTTTGTAAACATCACTTATAGGTAAATACTTAATGCCGACCGGGTTTCGCTACAACCGTAGCTTCATCAGGGCAGTATAATACTAAACATCTAAAAATTAAATTAACATGTGTTGATATCACGGTGAGTGGACAGTCTGAGCTACAGTGGAAGAGGTAGGGATAGGTGGGAGATTGAGAGGCGAGTGCTCTTTGTCAATAGGGAACAATCTGAGTATAGGACTTTTATTTAGGTTTATTTGGTTGTTGATGACTTTGCTATTGACGTTTTTGGCTTTCCTCTAAATTAATTTTCTGTTTATTAGTAACGTTTTTATTTTATAAACTAGCTGAAAGTGTACCCGGCGTTGTTGGGGGTTATCCTATGACATATGCCATTGCGGACTTTTCTGTAGGCCTGTTTAATATATACAATTCCGTAGTACATGTATGGTGTATCTCATAAAGTTTAGCCAGCGTTAGCAATGTAAGTTCTCGAAAAAACTTTTTTTTATGACAGGATTACAAAACATCGACTCTTCTCTACTTTCTATAAAAATAATGTGGATGTATTATAATTATAAATCTTCCGGAAGAAAATTCTCTAAATGATAGTGAAAACCCTAACAAAATCTGTTGCTTAGTTTAGAAGAACTAAGCGCACAAGCACACAAGCAGACAGACGCGGATAGCGACTTTGTTTTATACTATTTAAATTAGATGTCAATAACTAAAATTTGTACAAAGTTTATGGTATGTGATCCCAATCTTTTATGATGATTTCTTATGAACATTACGCTTTGCCTTTGATAAATGTGTGTATTTCTCCCTTGATCCTAAAATAAGAGAAGCCAATAAAATGCAGGAACGATAAACACTATTGGTTGGAGTGTTTCACCGTTTGTAATTATAAATATGCTGCTCCCAGGGCAATTATCATGTATTTGAGTGATGGCTGGCTCTGATAACAAAACACCAGTGACGCAAGGGGGATTTCATTATTCACAAGACAACATGTTATCTGCAAACGCTCCATTCATTTTCCTGTAAAAACTAATTTATTTTAAAAATTGTACACTTTATCTTCTACGTAATATTATTCGATAAAATAAAAATATAGTTAAGTCAATGTCCCTACTCTTGATTAGTAATAGAAATGTTATCATAAAGGTCAGATTTTTTTTTTCTTAATAATGCTCATATGTATTTTCGATATTACATATATACTGTAGTAATTTTACATATTTATCAATTGCATTATATAAAATATCTTTAGATAATTTAAAGCAACTGCAAATTTATCAAATTTTAGTGCAAGTTACCAACTGGTAATTGTGGCCGTGAACAAGAGATTTATTTGTATATGAAATTTCCCTGTTTTTTTTCGGATCAACTATATTTGTGTAAGATAAATTTATTTAAGTAGCCTTAAGCACTATGCCCCCCCCCAAGTCTGTTCATAAAGTCTATTTTAATTTTGTTATCATATTTCGTTATCCGAGTTCTGGACCTTTTGATGTGATAGGTGCACAGCTGTACGGCAAAAAATTATCCGTTTAGCTTACCCATAATCTTTCATTTATATTCCAGGTGCGTATAGGTCCCATCCAGTTGACGCAGCAGATCTTGAGGGAGCGAGGGGTGAGGGGAATGTTCAAAGGTCTCACTTCTACATTCATGAGGGAGATGCCTGGATACTTCTTCTTCTTTGGAGGATATGAAGGTACCTAATACTTTTACCTTGCTGCCAACCGTCTAGAGCGAGTGAGACGGCATCCTCAATTGGGGTATATTATCAGGCTGGAGGATGTGGGGAAGGGAAAAGCCGTTGGGTAAGAGGAAGGTGGGGGAAGTACCTGACTATTTAGATCTGGTCACCAAACACGACTAAAGCCATTTCAAGCAATCTTTCAATTCTGAATGGTGGTCTTTCACCAGGGTGATACCTAGAGTATCGTTTACTCTGCAATGTGTAGCAAATACACTTATTATTTTTAATGAATTCATTGTCAAACAAACATATTAATTAAATAAATTTACTGGCCCACGCTGGGATTTCAACCCGCAACCTCCGGATTCATAGTTCCTACTCTCTCCGGAGGAGAGCCTTACCCCTCGACCACAGACACCGTCATTGTGCGATGTAAAGAGTTTAATATTCTAATACTGGGTTCCCACCTTATTCATTCTATGCTCTATTTCACAGGACGGAAGTTTAAGTTGATTCAACTTTCGGTTTCTATCGCATAGAAAACCTGTTCTCACTGATCTGTTTCATAGGTTCTATGAAATAAATAATAGAACAGTTGATAGATAACATTGCCATCAACATATTTTTATTTGTATGCCTAGATCTTTCATACCGTTGACTCTTCAGTGTCACCCAAATCATGACCTAATTCTGTTATCTTACCAAGTTCACTTTTTAACATTTTAAGATAACATAATTTTAGGCTAATCGATACTATGTAATCTAGTCAGAAGCTTTACTATTTAAGAAGTCTTAGACATAGAACCAAAACGAGACATTACAATACTAATTCTAAGCTATAAGATGCAAAACAAGAGAAAGGGGATAAAAAATTTACTAGATTCATAAAAAGTTACACAGCTTGAAGTCGGCGAATCGTACTTGACTCAATTTGGAACCTTAAATGTTTCTAGCATGTTAAAATATATTTTATTCACTTGGCAAGTAAGTAATACATATATATATATCTTTATATTATTCTAGTTTGTCATTTCGTCATTTGCAAATATGTTTATTTTATCTGTGAAAAAGTGCATTGCAATAATGGAAATTTCATCGAACTTGCAACAGACTTCTTGCGTTTGTTTGTCATCTATCTTAAATCTTCAAAAGTTCTTTACAGATTGCTTTGAAATTTTGACACAAAGTTGCATTCTATTTTATATATTTATATTATATAGATGTCACCTGTGACAGGTAAAAACATGCTTTTTGTCAATTGTGACAGAAAAAACTTTGGCTTTTTTGAAAAACAGTTCCATCTGTTAGACAAACATTATTTTTTTTAATAACAGCGCAATCTGTTGGACGTAAAAGCAACACGCACTATTGTTTTTCTATCTGCACAGACCGATTGAGCCACGGCAACGCGGGGTACAGCTAGTATTGCTATATTTATTTAGATTCATTGTGAAGGACACTTATTTAGCTTTATGAAAATATTATAAAACCATAAAAATATCTTTTTGGATTTCTGTATTTAACTTTTTAATATAAAATCAGGGAGAAAAAATCACTTTGAACATAAGTAGCTATTCTATGGAAACTACTTATAATAATATTTGGCTAATTTATGTAGCGCCATTTTCGTGAAAAATTACCTCAAGGGCGCTGCAATAAACATAAAATTTTAATAAATAGATAAAAACATTATCTGGTAAGACTCTGGTAATACAATTTACAAAAACATAATGGGTCTGTACTTTTGGGAGCTCGGCATCCCAGTGGTTAAAAGCTGTTGTGGAAGTGCAAAATGCTCCTTTCCAAAAAAATTTTTTTAGTAAAATGTTCAAGAATTTACATAAAATATATTCCTATAATTTTAATATTACAGGGGCAAGATCATTGTTAGCAAAACCTGGCCAAAACAAGGATGATATCGGTTTAGTCCGAACCATGATAGCCGGTGCAGCCGGTGGTCTGATTCTCTGGACCGTCATATTCCCCGCTGACGTGGTGAAGTCTAGGATCCAAGTGGCCAATCTCAACGACTCCTTCACAGCCATCACCCTGAAGATCTGCAGGACTGAAGGTAAACAAACTAAATAAAACCTTTTTGATGGGATCAAATATGCTTGTTTGTTGATTTAACCCTTAGCACTCGAGTGCCGCTATAGGGGTGGCATGCATGGTTTGCCGTATTACTCGAGTGCCGCTATGGCTACAAGAAAATAAAGTCTTATTTCTCAATATTTTTAATATATTGGTTTTTTTACTTTTCAATATAATTTAACCAGATTCATATTACTACAATTAAATAGTAATAAGTTACGGAATTTTATTCTATTTTACCAAATCAAATAAAAAAATTAAATTAATATTTTTATGTATTTAATTATATTTCAATTCGAATGATTTATTTTCTTAAAAAAATGCTTTGAGTTAAAAAAGGGTTAAAAAAAAAATTTACCAAATACCTATGATCTTAACTAGACAGGTGACTGCTCTTAACACGTTCGGACGAGCATGCTATAGCATTCGCATTGGATAGTTTAATTATGTTGCGGATGCTATAGCATTCGAAGTTTATTGAGTTTTTTTTGTCAGATATGCTTGAGCAGTTGCTTTATCCTTATAAAATATAGGTAGTCTATTTCTTACTGTCACTGCTGACACAACCACAGATCGCTTACTGTCACATGAGACCTTTTCTGCACACAAAGATAAAACAGTGTTTACCCCTTCCCGTACAGCTCGCCCGACGTACCCCGCGTGGTTACGTATGCTATAGCATGCGTCAAATGTATTGAGATACGTCTGCTATAGCATTCGCGTCGCACTTGATGGTGTTGGTTGGTACGTATCATGACGGAAATGCTAGAGCATTCGCAAAAATCTAATACAAAAAAATAGTGCCAAAGTAGGGTGACTCACTGCCCGCGAACGTGTTAACCAGAGCTTTAAATTATATATTATGTTAGGCGGGTATGGTACCGCCACCCCGGGAACCATTTATTGGATAACCAACACCCCTGCCATAGGTCACCCCAAATGGTTAGCTACGTTTAGTGACTTAGCAGGAGTGCCCGGGTTTATCGGGAGAGGTTGTCTAGGTCTTGGCAGTGTATGCGTTTGCCCACCCAGAGACACTGGTTGAGGGAGACCTTTTACCTCTCCAGCCGGACTCTCTCGACTCATCGCCTTACACTACAGTGGGAGGGATAGATCCATACGTCCATCACTCCTGGGCACTTTGACCCCAGATTACTCCACCGCTCCATTTTTTTTGCTAAATTATCCCCAATATTATTTACAAATTTCAACAATATCTCCAGACCTTAATCATGACAAAACAATCACTGCATACTGTTATTTTATTAATTCAATTTTATTTTAAATTCTAGGTCCTCTGGCCTTGTACAACGGTCTGAAGCCAACTCTAGTTCGAACCATCCCCGCCACCGCAGTATTATTTGTAGTCTACGAATACTCAAAAAAATTGATGAAGGGGATGTTCGGAGACGATTGATGCAAGAAAATGTACAAGAATTGTTGCATTTAACCACATTGTAAAGTACCTCCTACCATATTGTTAAATAGTTTTATTTGTAGTGTTACCAAATAATGTATATTTATGACTAAGGATTATTTTATTTACAGGTATGTTGTTATTTTACATATTATTTAATAATAAAAATATTTTTATACAAATAATTTATTTGAGTATACATATTGTGTTTATATAAATCGAATTACCTAGGCAGAATTTATAATATATTGTAGATAATGCACTTTGTTTTCTTGGCGTTTCAAATTCCTCCATTCCACCCATGAAACCTGTAAAAGAATTTTTTTACATAAATAACCGTTCAGCATAAAAAATTGCCATGCTGTTTGCATCTCATGTTTCAATTCAATAAGAAAAATTATCCAGGAATCAACGGAGGAACAAAATAAATTATTTACAAGTACCAATTTTTTTAGATTTTAAGGATTTTGACTGCCGCAACAACTTCGTTCAAATACAAAATAAAATAATATTACAACAACATGTATAATCAATTACCTCCTAAAGTTTCTGCACTTTATTACCGAACAAATTGTATAAATAAATACATTTATTCAATATTAGCGCTAATAGTTCTGCTGACAGTAGGCGTCACGCCTGAAAGAGTGTGTTTCTATTTAATAATCTAAATCAAAATTTCCTCGGAAATTATACGATTTGTAAGTAGGAACCGGCTTAATTATAAACCATATATTTTATGGAACATTTTTTATTTCAAATAAGTTGATCCGCTCACGGGACAACTGAAACTGGTTGGCAACTACCGGTTGCAAACTGGTTGGCAATCGAGCTTCTCTCATGGCCCAACTATAGTTTACGATTTCACAAATTATCTAAGCTTGTTTAACCATAGAATTAACAAGAACACTTCAGCTGTCACATGGTTGTCACTATCATGCGTCAAAAAATGTATACAGAATCAAGTGATGATGAAGCCGCCATTATTTTTTTCTTTTCTTGCATAATCAGGAAGCCTATAGTCGTAAATACATTTGAATTTTTAACCTCCTTAACAAATTTAATGTTTTCCCGCTCGGACATATCATAATCTGACAACTCTTTAGGCACGACAAATTGCAAATTTCTTGAAAACTAACATATCTATGTGCAATAGGCCACTTGCATCATATTTTTTAATTTTTTTTTCCGGTTAAGTAAAGTATTCTAAGACATTCTGTATTATTATTATTTTTTTAATCGTATTTTTGAAACCCTGGGGATTTTTTGAAAATTTCAATCCGAAAAATCAGACCTTTTTTTATAAACCGGAAAGACGGAACATAATTTTATAGGTGAGAAAAAACAATGATTACGTAGCCGAAAATCATTTAAAAAAAAAAGAACGTTTTCCACACGAATGACACAGCAGAATAACGAGGCATACCAAAAATATTACATCTCATAAATATTTTTTTCCTTGATCCATCTTGTTGATCATAAATCATTATAATGTACAACGTCTATATTAATAAATCCAATGTAATATACTTGTACTTGTAAATTATAATAATAATAAGAATAGTATAAAATTTGATTTTGATAAAATCAGCACCATAACCATTATACCTCTAAAACACGTACCGACATCTAAATTGTACGGGGTTCTCTTCACATCTGTCAAAAATTCAAACCAAATGAAAAGTTCGCAGAGAACAAACAATAAATCTAGTGAACGAATTAAAAAATTCGCCTGAAATCAAAGTGATGCCATATAAAAAAATTAAATCAGTGTGGAATTTTACAAAATTAATAGGAACATTTTCAGTAGACGGGACATTTTCATGTAGTGACGACACGAGCCCAAATAATGGATTTATTTATTTAAAAATAAAAATAAATGTACATTTCTACAAAATTTTACTAACATTTTCGTAATCTTAGTAAAAAGATCTATCCACACGATTTTTTCCAAGTCGTTATGAAATCCATGCAAGTGGCCTATTGGCAACTGAAAACACGAAGGCGATTGGCACGGCGAGTTACGAGTGACTGGTTGTGTCGTTTTTTGGTAGGTTGTGCCGTGTGCGGACCACCATTGAAATACATAGGATAGCAACTAGAGTTGCCCCGTGAGTGGATGGACCAAGCAGTTACACAATTGTCTCAAGAATCGTCACTATTAAATGACAATTCTTTTTTCAAAATTTTTTTCAGGCAGATTAGTAGCTACAATATATTGAAAAAAAATGCGAATAAGAGAGTCCAAATAAATAAGACGTATTCACATTTGAAAAATTAATCCCTACTGAAGCATTAAAACGGCCACCATCTTGAATCGAAACGTAAAAACATATCTACAGACAGACGAAATGCAAAATAGATGAATTAAAACAGGACTTCGCTACGCTCAGTCAACTATAGCAAGAAAAAAGTCACCGGCCAACACTGCCCACAAATAAATATTTTATGCATTTTTAAGATATGCTCAAAAGTTTTTTCAATTTGCTACAAAAAATACTTCAGCCTCCTGAAAGATCATCGCTTACCACAACCGGTGTGTAGCCAATCTTTCTCAGTTGCCTTATCTTCATCTGCGGTCCTGCCAGGAGTTCCCGCGTATTGCAGGTGAAGCAATGTCTGCCGGCTATCACAATTGCCACCCATTTATGTTCAGTGGTGGGTGGTCGCAAAATTGAACCGATATCCTGATTCTGGAAATACTTTGCTGTTTCAATTGGCTTTCCGCTAGTGTCATTTGCTAAGACTATATCTGTAAATTAAATAAAATTATGAGAAACATGTTTTTATTTCAATTGCGCATGTTATGTTATTCTGCTGAAATAGTGAAAAGGTTCCTAATAGCCCAGTCAATGAAGGTTTTGTGTCGGAACTAATTCCCCGAAAGCTGAATTTTTCACAGATGTTAGAAGACCTTTAGACATGTATTTTTACAAAAGTCCCCGACTTTCCCCCTTGTGCTTCCTTCCCCACCCCCTCTTGAATATATTTTTGAAAGCCTTTCGGAATACGCTAATATCTCCTTCATCGTTTTATAAAATCAGATTATTTATTTTTTATTTAGTTTTTAATTAGTTATTCTAAAAAATTGTATTCTTTCATTTTTGCGAGAAAAGCTATACAATCTCTACAATTTATTAGTAAAGGAAAAATATCAGTTTTTAAAATAGTATTTCAGAATAAATTTGCACATAACTTTTTTCTGAGCCTGTTAACGAAAAAAAATAAATCAACAAAACTTGTAGACAATATTTTTAGCTATAAAATAATGTATATAACGATGGGTTTTAATTTATAATAAGGCACGTAGGCTGTTAATAAAGAGCACGGCGCGCGGCGGCTCGAACGCGCAGCGGTTCGCGGCGTAGCGAGAAATTACAAAAACCTAAGAAAAGTAATGATTAATTCATGTTTTTTTTTTTATATAACAAATTCGTCTAACGTTGAAGAGTTTTATTGTTATTTACCAGTTTTAGTTCGGTGGGGAGGGGGGTAATATAAATATTTTACCCTGCCCAATGAAGCGCTTTCATTTTCCACCAACCGCCGTGCCTCGGTCTGGCTAAACAGTCATATTATGTTGTATGATTGTTTGTTACTTAAAGGTATGTGAGAAATTTATGGGAATCAGTTTACGCGTCCTCAACAGTAACCCACATGCTCCATGGACATGAATATTCTCGGGCAAACAGAGCCTACACTTTAACAGCAGCGTCTCTTGTCCGCGTAATGAGAGAAGAATACCGAGATATTGATGGGAAATTAAGACAAATAGAAAATATGTACATATCAAGATTTGGTTACGTGGAGAAAAGATATGGAGGAGGTTAATAATGATGACAATCTAAAAGAGAAGATTCCATATACTGAAGCAAGTGACAACAGGATTAAGGAATCATCGAGTAGGACTGCCAAGTTGTGGCTTTACCTTCTACATTGCATCGACCTCATGCTTAGATTTATATTTGCAGAGAAGTCCGGGAATCGGAAAATGCACCTAAATACTATTGTTGATATGCTTCCATTTTTCCACCCGGCAGGACATTTACCATACGCAAAATCAGCACATATGCACGTTCAAAGTATGCTGCAACTAGAATCAAGAATAACTAAAGAAGAATATAAACTATTCACTGAAAATGGGTACTTTACAATAAGAAGAAGCGACATATATTGGTCCGGTACGTGGACGGACATGATCATCGAGCAGTGTCTCATGCGACCAATGAAGTCAGTAGCAGGTTTGACACATGGGCGCGGAATTACTGACAGCGCTTTGTCAAAGTGAAAACTTGGAACCACTTACTACGTGAAAGTGCAAGAGAGCATTGAAGAATTCATCGGTATAGAATTTAATTTTACTGAACAGCATGTTGAGCTGCACGAATCACGGAAGAAAAGGGATGAGCTAGATATAGGAAAATATACATCATGGCTAAGACAGCACAGCCCGTTCACCAAGCTCTCGGGGGAGCTGGTGTCTTTATCTTCAGGGTTTATTTCAGATAATAGTGTCAATTGTGATAACGCTTATGAGGTGGGCCTGGCAGCTATGCAAAAAATGAAAGGATTTTATTTTGGAGATATACGACTAAAAAGGAAATACGTGGTGACTACCCAGCAAGATTCAAATCAGCAACTGTCAGGACGAGACAAGTTGCAGTAAACCCCCAGCAGCTATTTAACAGAATACTGTGCATTAGTGATAGTCCTATCAAGCTTTCGACCTACTTGGGATATGAATTGGCTTCAAGACCCCTTCTATTTTTGATGAAGTCTCCCTTCGTAAAGGAACAAAATCATGTATGGCGAAATTATTCATGACGAAGTTGATTTGGAAAATGCTGCAATAGTCATCGATGGGGGATACCTCCTACACTCTTTTGTTTGGCAAACTGAAATTACTTTTGGAGACATCATTAAATCATACTCACGTTTCATCCATACAATTCTCAAACATTCTCTTGTCGTTTTCGATGGATACCCTGAAGAACCAACTGTAAAATATGAAGAGCAAAGACGAAGGTCGGCTAGCAACTCATCGTGCAATATTTAATTAAAATACTCGTTGTTTGGCTAAGAAGGAAGCTTTCTTATCTAATAAGAAAAACAACAAAAATAATGCTTGAAGCACTGTGTCATGAACTTAGTGAATCTGGTTTGAAAACAGTCACGGCCGCAGGTGATGCCGATATTGACATTGTACTAACCGGCATCGAACAACTCAACATCTTCTCAAAAGTGATTGTTGTTGGCACGCATAGTGTTCTTTTGGTATTACTTGTAAGTCTTGCTCCTGAAGGAAAATCTATTTTTTTTCTGTAAAGATGTTGGTGGAAAGGCCCCTTCAAGAACTTTCTACATCATAGAGAAACCTATAATGTTACATAAAGATATTCGAAAACACATGCTATTTACCAATGCCATTACGGGCTGTGATACGACCCCATCTTTATATGGGTTAGGAAAGATAAAAGCTGTTGACATGATGAAAAACATGAGGCATTTCAGGAAAAAGATGCAACTGAAGAGAACTTGTTGCAAAATGGAGAAAAATTCGCTCTCGCCATGTATGGTCTTGGTAGCTACTCTAATTGAAATGAAACTCGATACTATAAGTTTACCAGACTAACGACAAAATCAGCTTTTAAATCTAAATTTGACTTGGCGAAACTACCACCTACTTCAGAATCGTGTCATCAACATTTGTTGAGAGTTTATTTGCAAGTACAGTTTTGGTTAGGAAACAAACTAAACCCTATAAACTGGGGATGGAGGTATGAAAATGTAAATGAAAATGGTGGAAAGAAGAAATTTTTGAAACCATTTGCCCCTGATGACCTTCTTTCTCTCGTGTCCTGTTCCTGCAAGTCTGGATGTGAAAATTACTGTGACTGCAGAAAATCTGGATTTACCTGCTCTGCCATGTGCTACAACCGTAACGGATTATTATTTCTGAACACACCCCAGTATGACGAATAAATGGAAGACTCTCTTGACTAGAAAATTATTTGAATATTTGCCTAATTTTGTCATAGATAATATTGATAAGTATATAATATAATTTACAAACCGTTTTGTCATTATAATATTTTTTGAGGTATATTTTAAGAAGCTTGTTTGAAAGTAAACCATTTTAGATCTATGCACTATTTTAAGTGATTTGTTGTTTCGGTATTTTATTGTTGATAGGTGCACATAATAAAACAAGTGAAAATTTCCACAAAAGATTTTTTAGAACTTCGCCATAACATAAGGTCTGCAATATTTTAATGTTGTGAAAGGGTAGTCCCACGCTGTTGTAGGTATTTTTGGCTTATTTCACATAACTTTATTTAAATAATATGTTACAAACAATCATACAACATAATTTGACTGTTTAGCCAGACCGAGGCACGGCGGTTGGTGGATAATGAAAGCGCTTCATTGGGCAGGGGAAAATATTTATATTACCCCCCTCCCCACCGAACTAAAACTGGTAAATAACAATAAAACTCTTCAACGTTAGACGAATTTGTTATAAAAAAAAACACATGAATTAATCATTACTTTCCTTAGGTTTTTGTAATTTCTCGCTACGCCGCGAACCGCTGCGCGTTCGAGCCGCCGCGCGCCGTGCTCTTTATTAACAGCCTACGTGCCTTATTATAAATTAAAACCCATCGTTATATACATTATTTTATAGCTAAAAATATTGTCTACAAGTTTTGTTGATTTATTTTTTTTCGTTAACAGGCTCAGAAAAAAGTTATGTGCAAATATATTCTGAAATACTATTTTAAAAACTGATATTTTTCCTTTACTAATAAATTGTAGAGATTGTATAGCTTTTCTCGCAAAAATGAAAGAATACAATTTTTTAGAATAACTAATTAAAAACTAAATAAAAAATAAATAATCTGATTTTATAAAACCATTAAGTAGATATTAGCGTATTCCGAAATGCTTTGAAAAATATATTCAAGAGGGGGTGGGGAAGGAAGCACAAGGGGGAAAGTCGGGGACTTTTGTAAAAATACATGTCTAAAGGTCTTCTAACATCTGTGAAAAATTCAGCTTCCGGGGAATTAGTTCCGACATTGGGTCTTTTTTTCCCTTCATTGACTGGGCTATAAGGCCTGTGACAAGTTCAAAAAAGACAGAAGGAGCCTTTGGACTCTCAATATGGACATTGAATGATTTAAAAATAATTGTTCTGATTTATATATCGTTGGTTCTTGACCAGAGAACTGTAAAGTCATACCGAGACATACAAGGACCACATGTAAAAAGAAAAAATATTTTTGCGCTAAGCTGTTCCCAGTTCTAGAAAATTTAGACGATGTAAGTCAATTATTGTAAAAAATACTAATATATGTAAAATGTATTTACCTGCTCTGATGAAGTGTGGTAGTAAATGTCCAGTGAATAGATAATTTTTACCGCCTCTTAATTGCTCTATGATACACATTACTTCAAACATATATTTTTGATTGAAATTGAGTCTTTGCATATTTTTAACATCTGGTATTTTTTCTTTGTATTCGGCAATCAACATGTTTTTAATCTTGGTATTCAAACGGTTTCCTTTGTAATTTTCACATTCAATTTCAACAGATAAATCAATAACTTTTAGAGCCCTTCCACTGGAGAGAGAATCTCTATATGCTTCTGCGATAAAGTCTTCATGAAGAACGTTACTTATCAAGTCCTCAGGAAATGTTCCGTTGATAACTAAGTAAGACAAACAGCTAGCGAGGCAACTTCCATATTGAGCTATTTCTTCAGATTTGCTAGGACTTCTCAACTCGTGTACAATTACTCTGAACAATGATGGGTCTGTTTCAGTCACAAATGTAGAGAATACAAAGGCCAATCTTTCCAAGTCTTTCAACCTTGCTGAAGATGCTGATTCAATAACCTTCTTCTTTAAAGCAGCCAGAGTTTGTCTGTGGACCAATAGGCTGGTTGTTCCCACTAAGGCAACATGAACGCATGCTAAGAATGACAGTCGAGGTATTTCTTTAACTAGTGAGTCGAGCAGGAAAGGAAGTTTTTTATTGTACTTTTGAGTTGAATAACGTATTAACTTTAGAATAGCTGCCAGTGTTATATCACTGACTGTATCAGCTTCAGCTATTATTTTATCAATAAGTTTTTCAACTATGATGTCATCCGTAAGCCGAGTTTTACTTTTGAAAAAGCCCATACAGCAAATGGCAATTTCGTCTATTGTTAATGTATTTAAACAATTTTTAAAGCTTCGTTCTAGACCCAGTATATTATTTGGCTGTCCCCTCCAAGTGCTCACATAAAACAGGGTCTGCACGAGTTGCTGAGATGTTAATTTGTTGCATGCGAGCTTATCTAGAGCTAGACTCGTATATTTTAGATGTTTTTTTGGCACAGTTGCATTATATATGTAATCTGAGAATAGGAGTAATTTATTAGAGTTCCAATCCTTTATCTTACTTATCATTGCATTGTCTAACTCACGGTACAAGTTATTGATAGTGTTTCTATTTTCCATGTCCTGAGCTCTTGGCAGATTATTGAGGCTAGTTAATACAATTACTAATTCGTTTTCATTTAAGTCTTTTATGATTTTTTCTAATTTCATAAAGAATGAATTAAAAGTTTTTGAACATAAGTCAACGCTGTCATTGGCAGCATAGTTGCAGAGCGATTTTAAGTACTCGACAATTTCTGTGGAGGTTTTACTATTCCATTGAGAAATATCTTGGTCAGGTTTCAAAACGTCGCTTCTTGATATCGCTTTTAAAGGGACCACATGCTTTTTAGCAATGACATATTTATCAGAAAATTCGGACATAATATTGTGAGCAAAACCACTTTCATTGGCTTCGTACTGTATCCAAGTTGATTCTGAGTTTGAGTTGAGATTCCAAGAATTCTGTTTGTCATTAGATACATCTTTGACATTAAAAATACTTGATTTATATTTGTTTAATGCCAAATTAGAGCCTTTAACTCTAGCTGTGTTAAAAATACTAGTACATGGCCTCAGAAACATAGCCATCAAACTAATAGTTTCAAGTCTGTATATACAGATAGGTTAATAAAATATCAGATTCAAGGAAACTAAAATAAATGATTTGTCGAAAACTTTATATTGTTGGTTATGTTATGACTTATTGCTTATGACAGATCATCGACAGACGAAAGCGGACGAAAGAGATGTCACATGTACTACCATAGACATTCGATATACCCATAGTACACCCAAAAAAGCATTTTCTACAATGGAGCTAAAAAGCCCTGGACAGAACATTAATGCGATTTTTTATGAATGGCATTGAAGCCAAATCTAGGGTGAGGGGAAATTGCCCGGCAGCCATCTTGTATGACTACTTTTGAATTGATTTGTATGCAAAGTGGTGCACAATGAACTATTATTATTATTTTTTGTGTTGTTAATGCAGTTATATGAATTTTGATGAGACAAGAAATGGGGTACGTCATTAAAGTTTTTTAGTAGATTGTATCAATTTAAATACTGAATGAAAAAATATTAAAATTACAGAAATTTGAAAAAAATGCATTTTTACAGTTTTAACGTTTGAAATACATACAATAAATGCTAAGCTTACTAATTGGGCAGTTAAAACATTTTATTAAACTTTTAGAACAGCTGGCCTCACTTTATACTAATATTATTTGAAAAAAAAACACTTTTCGATTCAACTCAGTTACTATATAAGATAACTGTCTACATTCGGGAGAATACTGCATTTAAAATTAAAGTTACCTGAAATTAAAATTTTCTTTTATATGGGATCCCCGCCATATTGATGGTTTACCATAATAAAAAAACACACGATCTTTAAATTTCAAACTTAAATAAAATAAAAATTCCCTGAAAACTTATTTTATATTTAATAAGAAATATCAGGACTAGAGATACACCAAATTGTCAATCCCATACTAAAGCAAATGTTCATTTTACGTCATTGTAATTTTAAATGCAATATTTTCCATTCCCCCCGATTGCAAATAGTTGTCTTTTACACTAATTAAGTTGAATCCAACTGTTTTTTTACATTAGTAATAAATCTGGCAAGTTGCTATAAAAGTTTGCACAATTTTATTTTCTGCACTAATGAATAAATAAAAATAACAAAAAAATGTTTAAAGTTACTTAAAAACAGAAATTTTGTTTAAATTAAGAAATTATTTAAAATATTACTTATGACGTATTCATTATTCTGGTGAAAATGCACTCTTCCTGGATAAAAAGTAAACACCACTACAACTCACCATAAAACTCACCTACGCAGCAGAACAGGAATCCAATACTGAAGAGGAAGTATAGAATACCCGTCACAACTATGTTCCTCCCAACTCAAGAAGACTCCCTGGCCCGACGCCCAACAGCTGGCACTCCGACAGAAGACAGGGGCCGTACTATTCACGGTCCCCGCATCCCAGCAGCCCCGCCCCGAGGACCCGAGGACTCGGAGGCCATCAAGCTCCATTGGAAGGTTGAAAGAGCCTAAGCGAAATCCGAACACTAAGTTTGGTGATCATGCATTCGGAGTATACGGCCCTAAGGCTTGAAATAAACTACCCATGGAATTGACATGTATAACCAGCCGAACAGAATTTAGATCCAAACTAAAAACTCACTTTTCAGACACTCATTTTCATAAATCCGTCATTGTATCCAAATTTTCCATTTTTCCTTTTTGTTATACTGTAATAGTTGATGAAAACACTTAAATTCTGTAACGATTCCGTTCAACTACTCATGATAAAGTCAAAATGCTATTGACTTGCCTACCATTGGACAATATCAGTGGAAACATAACGCGTCAATCGGCTTAATTGTTGGCAGATGAATCATCTAAATGCGGTAGAGATCGACGATTAATTTCATTAATTCATTTAAGATATATTTGTAAACTTTTCTATAAATCCAGCTAAACCATGGGCGAGTTTTGCACCCGTGTTCTAAACATCCTAATATTATAGAACTATCTTCTTTTACTGGCGCTATAAAAATTAGAAAGAGTATTTATCGATGTATATTTAAATGTAATTATTTTAGTTGTAAGTCTCTGCATATGTATGTACATACACATAGCGGTAGTTATAGGCCTTAGTCTTATGACACTAGATATAAGTCTTAGGGCCCGTTCCCACTTCCGTTTTCAAATCGGAGGCGGGTCCCGTTTTAAAAACGGATAGCCAATGGCCCTGTTCACACTTCCGTTTTAAAAACGGATCCGTTTTAAAAACGGACCATACTCTACGAAAAAAAATAATTGTCGATTCAACCAAAACATGTTATTTGCTCATTATTCAGTAATGGTGCGCAATGGACGACGATGAAGCTCTTGTTGTCATGTGATACTTATTAAAAAGAAGGAAAAAAGTGAAAAGAAAATTTTGGGTACAACCAATCATAGCCGAATGATTTTCTGTAGGAATTTTCCAAGTGTTAATTGGTGAGTTGAGAAGTGATGAACTTAAGTTCATTAATTATTTTAGAATAATAATGATTGAATTATTTATATAGCGCTGTTTTCACCATGAGAAAATCACCTCAAGGGCGCTTAATGGCTTAAGAGAATGTCTATCACTTCCTTTAAACATCTACTGGAATGAGTTTCAGAGAGCTTAACATATCAAAATACAAAATTGAGAAAGTGCATTTGTCCTGAAGAAAGGCTATCGATATTTTAAAATAAGAAAACAATAACAACTCAAATATTTTTATTATGTGTTTATTAAACTAATACGCTCTTCCGTGCATCGTGCATCTCATTAAAGCTTTAAAATTTAAAAAAAGTAAACTTTAAAAAAATTAAAATATAAAATTAAGATATACAAAAGTTGTGTACACCAAGTGTTTTGTTTTTATTCAGTTAAAAATAAAATATTACTACACTCTTTCTTCGACCAGTGGTATTAAATTTTCAGCATTTATTTCCTTATCCATTATTGTAGTTTTGATTTATTTACTTAACAAATTAACCAAATACAAGCACGCAGCGTGCCTGCTTCCTTGCGACTGGGAGCGGGCGGGGAGGGGTGGGGGTGTGGCAGGGCCTCTGCCGGAATGACTAGACGACAAGTGTGAACAGCTCCATACAACACTATGAGCGAGCGTGTTCCGACACGATTTGAAAACGGACGCGCTGCGCTGGCGATACATCCGACATCGTTTTCAAATCGTGTCGGACAAGTGTGACCATACATCCACTACAGCCACTAGGGCATCCGTTTTTAAAACGGGACCCGCCTCCGTTTTTAAAACGGAAGTGAGATGAGAGGCCCTTAGATGTAAGTAGTTATTATGAATCCTAGTTGTAAGCCAGCTGTATTTAAAAATAAATTAGCCAAATATTATCTATAACTTTAAACAAATTCGCTCTGTAGCAAAAAGCACAAGGCCTGCCGCCTGCCGTTCATCTAGCCCAAGGCTGCCCAACCCCAGGCCCGCGGGCCACAATGTGGCCCGCGAACGAATTATAAGTGGCCCGCGTGAAACATTTTCAAAAAACCCGCCAATCTCCGCCAATTTGACAAAGTGTCGCGGGCCCGCGGTAAAACAAACAATGCAGCTAGCGCGCGGTCACCAGTGTTGCCAAAGACGGCGATTTATCGCTATTTAGGCTACTCAGAACGAGAATCAGCGACGAAAAAATCTAACCTGTTGAACTTACTTTTGAAACAAAAATACACCGGTTTTCGACATAATATTCTTTGCGTCGAAATGGAATTCTGTAGCCACCCCCCCCCATGGAATTTGAAAAATTGCTGTGGGGTATCACATATGATGTTCGGGTGTGCGGAATTTTTTCTCAGCGAAGTTCCGTAACAACCCCACCCCCCCATGGATTTCAAATATTTTGTGGGGAGCACTTATTTAGATTTTTTTTGTGGGGAATTATGTTTTATAGAAATTCTCTAACAACCCCCCCCCCCCCATGGAAATAGGAACCATCAGGTATTCAGTGGCCCGCCAGTGATTCAAAATCGTCAATTTGGCCCAACTGCTAAAAAGGTTGGGCAGCCTTGATCTAGCCCAGTCATACTCAACCTGCGGCCCGCGGGCCGCATGCGGCCCGCTAGTCTATTTTGTGCGGCCCTCAATACATTTAATATCAGGAACATGGTTTACAAAATCTGGCATTCTACATCACGTTAATTTGAGATTGATTGCGACTTTGACGTACAGACATTGAAACCCGAAGAGGATAGTCGTTGTCGTGTCAACATCAGATCTGGTATAAAAGTGTTGCTACTGCACACGCTAGATCTATATCCAAAAAACAAAGATATGACAGACAAATATGCGCGCAAATAATTTTGCTCGTGGCAACACATAAATTTTTGACAGCTCCAAAGTTAAATGCGTCACAGTCACAGTATTGCCAAAAAACGGGGGTGGTGGGTTTCATGATATTTTTTGTCATACCAGTCAGTGTTGCCAACGAAGGCGATTTATCGCCATTTAGGCTACTCAGAACGAGAATCGGCAACGAAAAAATCTAAAAGGCGAATAGTCGCCTATTAGGCTACTTCAAAAACAAGTTATTTAAATGAGCCAAATCACAAATAATAATAAAAAATAAAAATAAAAACACAACAAAAATCTCTTGAACTTACCTTTTAAACAAAAATACACTAATTTCGTTTGAAGTTGTCGTTTAATTTTGCCCAATTTATGACATTTCATTTTGACGTTTTGTGATTTGCTGACAGTATTTTTGATGGGTATTTTTAGTAGCTATTTTTGACCGGTATATTCGATGGGTAATTTTGATGTGTATTTGTGACCGGTATTTGATATAATATTTTTTGCGACAGGAAAAATGTGAGGAATTTTTCGAAATGGAATTCCATAATTTCCCCCCCCCCCAACCCCATGGATTTCGAAAAATTGTTGTGGGGAATCACATATGATGTTTTTGGCTGTGCGGAATTTTTTTTCAGGGTAGTTCTGTAACAACCCCCCCCCCCCATGGATTTTATTAGAATTTAGCTTTAATTTTATTTTATTGGATTTTAGCGAGTTCATTAGAACACTGATACTAGTATAGTGTTGCGGCCCGCGTAGCTTTACAAACATATGAATGTGGCCCGCAGAAGAAAAAGGTTGAGTATCATTGATCTAGCCTCTAGTCTGCTCAGAGTAGTATATTTATGGTCTGCTCGGTCTGCTCTAGTCTCAATTCGAGTGGTTTATTTATGCTCAATTCCAAATTACATAGATAAATAATTATTATGTAAAGATTTCGCTGCCGCTGCTAGCGCCAGTACGATTTTTGTCAAGTTTCGTCTTTTACCCGGCGATCGCCGCCAAATTAATAAAAAACAAAAAGTAATCTCAGATCATCTGCCCTTCAATCTCGTTTTTTAATCACTTTCAAAGGTAAATATACCTCTTTAAATGTTTACCGCTGTCCATTGTGTCACTTTGTTATCCGGGATATAAAATAATTATTTACCAAGCTATCTAAAATTTTGCAAACAAAGATGGACGCTTGACAGTTGAAATATAAACATTGTTATTTTCCAGATGCCGAACATAAAACTTCAATCTTCGGACAGTGAGGTGTTCGATGTCGATGTTGAAATAGCCAAGTGCTCCGTTACAATCAAAACCATGTTAGAAGATTTAGGAATGGACGATGACGAAGAGGAAATTGTTCCTCTACCAAACGTCAACTCAGCCATTCTAAAAAAAGTGATTCAGTGGGCGACTTATCACAAAGATGACCCACCCCTACCCGAAGACGATGAAAACAAGGAAAAGCGAACCGATGATATTTCTTCGTGGGATGCTGACTTCCTGAAAGTCGACCAGGGCACTCTATTCGAGCTAATTTTAGCAGCAAACTATCTTGACATTAAAGGACTCCTCGACGTCACATGCAAAACTGTCGCAAATATGATCAAAGGAAAGACCCCAGAAGAAATAAGAAAGACTTTTAACATTAAAAACGACTTCTCTGCCGCCGAAGAAGACCAGGTCCGCAAGGAAAATGAGTGGTGTGAAGAGAAGTGAAGACAGCTAGCTTAAGTATGCATTTAATTTAGATTCCTTTTTTATTTATACATTTGAATAATATATCATTTTGAAATAATTGGTTTCCTTAACATCGCTTTCGGCCTGTAACAGTATTTTATCTCTTTATTTCTATACTTACCACACATAATAAATAAAAATTGAAACCATAATTATTCGTTAATTTTTACCTTTGAAGGTTTTAATGTTTTCTTTAGCCTATGTTTACCCGAGTGACTTAATCTCAATTCATGTATAAAAAAACATATTTCCCAATGTAACCATTGATTATTGTTGTGAGGAGTTGATTTCCTTCTTTATTGTGTAATAATAATTATGTTCAAACCTAAATGTTTCTTGTTTATTTACTGTCTGTTTGTATTCACTCAAGATTACACTATCAACAGTTTTATTGATTAAAATTAGAAGTCTATTGTTTACTTTTTTAAATACGTTTACTAATCTTACGGAAACTCATGTGGATCTGTTTTTTTACTGCTCATCATAAAAAATGGACACCTAGATTAGCCTCACGTCTACCACTGTTCGCATTTAGGCTAGTTTCACATTGCCTACGCAGCGCGCATCAGCCGCTGTACATTGTTTAGTACATAAATCAATCACGCGGCTAAGTAGCTAATGTGTATAGCCTTGCGATTACCGATCCCGCTGCTAAGTCGCCAGCGTGAAGCTAGCCTTATTATTAAGAATTACTTCACAAACACATGTAATTAAATAACCTGGTTATGTAATTATACAAAGACTGTCATAATTTTTTTATACTGTATTTATTCATCTCTTTTGTCAACATGTTGATGTTAACCAGTGGAAAGCCGATAGGTCTCTAGAGAACATGCGAGTATTCTAATATTATCCTTTTTAGAATAATTTGCCTTGCGATTTTGACCTTAATGCTTTGAAAAATGCATGAAAAACAAAATCGGTATCGCTTTGACTAATAAAACTTTAGATTCCACCTTTGAATTTTATTAATTTAATTTGCGCCACTCTGAAGGCTTGAGAAATATTTTTCTGTTTTATGCTCTGGCTCTCAACAGGTCTGCAGAATCAAGTAGAAAAGTTATCCAATGAAAATTATTTTTCAATACTTGACATACCAATTCAGGCATTTTTCAGGGAAGCAAACTATTTCTAATAATTTAGCACCAAAGACATATAAATGAAAAACTGATCATTTTAAAATGTATATAATATTGATTACCGATGTAAAGTTTATATAAATAATATTGAAGGATGATCACTACAACCAGGTAACTCCGTAATCAGCTTTCTGGAGTTGCACACAAAAGCATAATTTTTTTTCCTTGCTCATGTATATATGGTCTATTTGCATGTAACTCGAAAACGCCTATTCGGTAATTAAGGTGATTAACGGCGTGTAGTTTTTTTCTTTGAAAAATGATCACAACTGAACATGCTCATTTCGGCGATTGCACAAAACTAAACAAGATTGTGCCCATTAATTATAATAATGCCAAATTATCTTGTATATTGTTAAAAACAAATTAAGTTTTTACTCATCAGGATTGCTTTATATTCGTCAACTTTGTAAGGTATTATTAAAAAACAAATTATTACATGGGTATTTAGCACGGTCCATCAATAAAGGTTTTGGGTCATTCCCCCGAGCAGGTCAAAATTGTTTGTGTGATTTTCATGTTAAATATTTACTATATTATTAGCATAAATGGCTTTAAGTTGTGGCATTACTAAAGAACTATGTTTGAAGTTTCATGTCCATAAATCACTCCTGTCGATAACAAAATATTGATTATTTCGGAAAAATTTTAAGATTTTCAAGTGAAACTTCAAACTTAGTTATTTAGTAATGGCACAACTTAAAGCCACTTCTCCTCATAATATAGAGTAAATATTTAACATGAAAACACGCGCGAACACATTCGAGAGAGTCACCCTTTTATCGATAATGTCGGTAACTTTTCATTGTTCCGGAGCATGACTGCAGATTGCCAATGAAAAAACAACAGTTCTTAAGGTGCTATTTCCAGTTTAATGAAAAACTCTTTCTTTTTATTGGCTTCACCCCATAGGAGTATTCTAGTCGGGGGTAGGTGTGTAGCGGTGAATAAGGGAGAAATGTAATGTTGATAACTTCAACAACACTCTACTTGTCGGGGAAATGTGGTGGGACTGAGGATTGATGTAAAAGCTCAGTGGTTATAGCAGCTACCCAGAGAGATGAAGTTGAAATCCTGGTCAAAACAATTTTTTTGTTTTTCTAATATGATTATGAAAAACTGTTTCAATATTTAAAACACTCATAAATTTTTAATATTTTTCATTAGTAAACACCATGATAGTTATCACTCTTCTCGGAGTTTAGCAACATGTCAATTATGTTGATAATGCGGGGAATGCTCTGCATGTGGTTGGTGTCAGAACTGCAGGCCATGTTGCTGGCTTGGAGACACAGAACTACCGTGGTGATGAATCCCAGAATACTCATCCCAAATATGGGAAAGTAATGCCTGATTGCTTCTTTGTGACAGCTCCATCTGCAAATTAAATTATCTTAATAAACTAATCCAATTGTGGTTTTTTTGTTACCTCGTCATCTTTCTTGCATCGTCATGCAAGTAACAGAAAGAGTGTGGCAGTTTTCTCTAAGGAGTTTACTACAAAACGGTAGCAAAAACGAAAAAATGACACTTTCGTCCGCATGAAACTCCGCTCACAGGAGCTGGATACAGAACATTTGATACAACAAAATTTTCTGTCTTGTGGATGGAGTCCAAATATTCATATTTACTCGGTGCACCTTATACTAGCATTTTGCTTCGAGCTTTCGTGCGAACTCTTATAAAATTAGCCAAGTGTGCGCCTTGGGGGAAAGTGAAAGTCAATTAGAAATTATTATTGGGTGCACAAAACATTGTTTGGGTTTTATCACTTTTCCTATATTTTTACATCTATTTACGTAAAAGGCAATTTTCGTATGTTTGTGCCCTAAAGACTCGAAAACTACTCAACCGATTTTGCTGAAAATTTCAAAGTTTGTTCTCATTAGCACCAGGAGTGTTTAGAGAGTGGTTTGAATGGTAGAAGAAGTCGGAGGTGCCCAAGGAATACTTAATGCAATATATACTGGAATGAGGTACGGAGTCGAATTAAAGTTGATATAATGTAGTTATTTTAACAGTAACATTGTGGTATATAGTAGTGAATAGTGGAAAAAGTCAGAGAAGCCGGGGGGAAATATTCGCAATAGCGAAGTATTGCCAGGTCCGCTGGTTTTTAATAATTAAATATTAAATTTGATGTGATTGCAAAAATACATAGTAAAAATTTAATAGATTTTATGTGAATGGAGATTTAAAACAAATTATTTTTTCTCTCTAAACTCATTCTCGGTGACTATGAACTGTCACTTTTTACAATGGAGCTCTCAATAGCAGAGTTTTTTTTATTACTATGATGATATTTTTTGGCTTTGGAGCCTTCTCTATAGATCATATCAACTAACGTGTTTTCAACTTAATTTTTCTTTCAAACCTGATTATATTCATTACTAACTAACCATCACGGTTTCCTAAGGGATAGGCAGAGAGGATGGGCCGCCAATCAACTTTGTCTTTGCACTCCCTGCTTCATTCACATTCATACTCATACATACCCTTTTGTTATTCTTTTTGACTCTTGACATGGCCCCGACTATTCGCATACTTACCAAAGAATTTGGTTCCCTTGACCTTTATTAATTATCTTCCGATTTTATGTCCGGGTTAAATCTTCCCCATAGGAAAAACTAAACCCTTCCACACACTTTTCCACAAATGATCATCTAGTCAATCAACATTATGTAAGTGCATTATATAAGCAAAATAAATACAAAACAATACAAGAACAACACGTCAACTCACCAGAGATCAAATGGGAAAATAATTTAACGACTCCAGATATTTTCATATCAGAGGGTTCGGCTCGGTAGAACTCCTAACAACATTTAAAAAATCTTTCGTTATCCTACATGTATTCAAAATGACCGACTTTTGCATCTTTATATATAAATTTTTTGATAGATCTAATACGCCTAAATTTTTAATGAGAGAGCTAGGTATAATGCCAGTAGCCGAAATAACGAATGGTAATATTTTTATAGTCTGAGAATGCCAAATTCTTTTTATTTCTTTATAATTTTAAATTTTAATTCTTTTTATTAAATGCGAAATTGTACTACTCTCCCTTGTATTTTATTTTTATTATTATTATTATTAGCATTTTTATTTTTAATTACGTAAAATGAAAATTCGCTTTCGTTGTAATGACAGACCCAAACTATAATAACCAAACCTAACCTATAATAACCTAACCTACCCTATAATAATCCAACCTAACCTAACCTATAATAACTCAACCTAACCTATAATAACCTAACCTATAATACCCTAACCTAACATAACCTATATATATATATATATAAACTTTTTTTTAAATATTTATTTATTTATAAAACATGCCTAAATACCGTTATTTTATTTTTCGATTTCGGCCAAAATAGTACCTACCAAGTATTTACATAGAGTAAATGGTAAAATTTCTAGCCACTTATATGGTACCAGGAATACCAACATAAGAAAATATCATCAACAGAAATTATTCTGACTGTCATCACAACGAAAGCGAATTTCTATTTTACGTAATTAAAAATTAAAATGCTAAAATTAAAAATTTCTCAAATGCAGTCAGTTTCCTTTTCAAAAGGTTTCATTTAAAAATATTTCGTATTATCTGTGGCCAGCGATCCCGAATAATTACCCAGAAAAATATTTTTTTAGCCTTCATAAAAATCACAAGTGCAACCTAAAGTTTTGTTAGCCCAAACAATGTTGATTTTGTTTTTCATACATTTTTCGAAGCATTAAGGTCAAAATCGCATCGCAAATTATTTTAACAAGGATAATATTATAAGGCTTGCGTGTTCTCCGGAGACCCATCGGCAGTCCACTAGTTATGTTGAAACCAAGTGCTATTTATAATTTTTTTTTCATATTAAGCATGCACTTGAATTCGACAAGTTTATCGAAACTGCTTACTGCGGTTTAAAGCCAATAAATCCACCGAGATTTCACCGTTTAACCCACATTTTAGGTTCTATAAATTTGGCACATTATGGCAGGCGATCGCTCAAAACGTTTTTGCAAACTTGGCAAATATGCCAAAAATGGCTTGAGAATCGCTCGCTCATCACAGAATATACTTTTCTATTTACCCAGCACACTCAGGGACAATGAAATCAGCATCGTTCATAAGATTTCTCATTTGAGTTTCTGCCAATTTTAGCACGGGTGATTTAATGTTCAAAATGAAGTCTATTTCATCTGAACAACCTCCTATCGAAGAACAACTGTTGAAATTACTGTCAGCCGTCATCATAACATTTTTGATGCTGGTCAATTAGATAGGAATCATAAATAAACCACTCACGACGGAACTGAAAAGTGACAACCATAAATAAGTGAACAGTACCACTTTGTTTGAATTGTTGTTTTTTTCTGTTTAAATTTTAGAACCTCTTCTTACATTTTGTGAGGTAGGTACCTTTAACTTAATTTAAGTACCTCCTTTGGGATGAAAAGTCATTTAAAGAAAAAAAAATAAGTACCTACTGCATTTCTTATCTTCTTCTTCAGGAGTCCTCTGGCATCCAGCTTCAAACATAGGCCTCCCTCAAATTTTTCTAGGTTTCATACGGCTCTAATAAATCCGAAGTCTGGAGGTCGCTTCAGATCGTCAGCCCATCTTATGCTCATTTCTTTGCTCCTCTTAATAAAATAATAATAAATATTAATATATTTTTTTTATTATATGTAATAAAATTTAATGTGAAATGGCACGAGAATCCCAACTGTTCCTAAACGTCTGGAACCAGTGAGACTATAGCACCCCCTATTGGGGTATGTTGTGAGGCTGAGTTATTGGGGATGGGGAAGTACCTGGCTATTCAGATCTGGTATCGAAGCACGGCCAGAGCCATTTTAAGCAGCGTTTGAATCATTTACTTGTGTATGCTGGCATTTGAACCTATGACCTCCGGCTTGCTAGTCGAGAGCTTTACCCCTCGACCACGGAGGCTGTCAAATGATGTTGTACCAACGGTTGTCTATTTGTTAAGTCACATCTTGTGGTGGTAACATAAATAATATTTCTCGACTGTGGTGGTTTTGTTGGCCACCTTAGACGATCAGAATGCCCTGACCAAATTTATAAAATATTGCTAGAAACGAGGGTTGTCCTAGTATTAAAGACGTTTAGTATTAAATCATTTAAAATATCCGGAATATGTTATTTTTACAAAAAAAACATAAAATTTTAGGCGCACAATATTTTTTTGATTGATGCACTTGGTGAGACAACCAACTTGGAGGACAACCCTCTTATTACATTAAATGTTTATTTAAGTAGACATATTTTTGCCTTGGGAGTAAATACATATCATTTAAGATGGACCTTTTAATAGACCTTTTAAAGATTGAGTTGTTTGGCGGTCTTGTTCTATGATTGAAGTAATGAGAAAAATAATTATTTCTAAATATCCAGGTACAGATCCATAAATATGTTAGTCCCAGAGAGAGATTGTACATACATATTTAATACAGGCTTTTATGTGCGGGCTGCCAAAAGACTATGGATTGGCAGATCTACAACTTTTCAAATTAATTGCATGTTCAAATTAAATTATTTAATACTAATAGGATTATTAAATAAATGTGCAATTTTAATGGTGAATACAATTAAGCTTTATTTTGGGTACAATCATCCATGTATTTATAGCAGGACAACAACAATAATACAGTGTAATAAACTTTTAATCCCTCTATGGGTTCATTGAGGAAACAGGTTACACCCGTATCTTTCCCCCGACGGAAAGTAATATGTTCCCCTAACCCTTTGTTTATAAAAAGGGTTTCAACAAATATTTTCTCTCTGGGTTCAAAGCGTGGCTTGAGTTAATCCTGCCAGAGGTAACTGAAGTTAGGTAACTTATCTTTCTAGAGCAAAAAATAACCTTTTAAAGGTCATCACAGCTGTTATATCCCTTCCATGGATCACATCTATAAGCCAGAGCGGCGGGGTGCAAAACTAATCAATAGCATCCCCCGCCCTAATTATTAAGGGACAAAGTGATGCGGGAATGGAAAAGTATTCGATCGAAGAACCAATCAATATACGCTCCGAATCAGCATAAAAATGATGGTTTTTACAAAACTAAATTTTTAGTGCGTAAATTTCCCGTCAACGGTATCACTAGTGCAGATTTTATAAATTCCACATAATATAGGTATTTAAAAAGTTTGTCCGTTAGTTCCCCTTATAGCCGCTGGAAAAGTGCGTCAAGTTCACTCGCATTTTTCAGTATAAAATGAACATCCCAATGTATATTTTTTTGAGAAAACAACTTTAATAATATTGTAAATTAATAATTATATAAATCTTTAATAAAAGAATAATTTTCTTAGCACATGTTACATCAGAAACAGACATAGTTACATGAACTCCAGTGAAACATATTATGGCTTAATTTTTTTTGTTGTTTTATATTGTATTATTTGACATAGATTTTATAATTTGTAATTTAAAAAAAGATTAAAACACCATCATGTTAAAATGCACTCTGGTTTATAATACTGAACAGTCACGGAACTCGGTCCACGAGTGAATATTTAATTCTGGTTTTGTATTGATGCCAGCCAGTGAAACTCGGGTTACACACAATTGTATTTAAAAGATTTCTTTGTTGTCTGATAATTAAAACCCGGATTGAAAATGACGGATTTCGGTTACATTCGGATAATCGTCCCGTAGTTGATAGAGCGATGATTATTTTATTCTTTTAAGTATAATACTGACTATATAAACTGCACAATTTCATGGAAGAAAAGCTTTTGCAAGAACATGATCTTATTACCTACTTGTGTTTAGAAGTCATAATTTGCTATAAAAAATACATTTTTAACTATGTAATTTTAAACTTCACCAAATTTACGATTTTTCCAAGTATCCCCTAATTTTTTTTTCAGACAAAATAAAAATTTCAAAACTTCAAATAATATCAAAAAGATAAATGGCTTGATATAATTTTCCCGATCTATTTTCCGACCAATTTTTCAAAATGAAAAATCTCTTAACGTCGAGTAACAAAATCAAAAATGTTTGTAAAATGAAATTTTACATGTAAATGGTAATCATGTAATTTTGGAGCTCTAACCGATTTGGTAAAAAAATGACCACAATCTTACCCATGTCAAATCCGTAATTTCGTCACTAATACGTTCTTTAATTTCTTGAGTTCTGATTGGCAGTAAATTTCTTAAAAGAATTCATAATCTGCTCTTTCATAGATGGCGCTAATTCAATTATTTCTCTTAAAAACACCTTTTGCAGGTTAATGAATTAATTAGCGCCATCTATGAACACGTAGAATATAACGAGAGTCGTGTTTAACTCACACAATATTGTACCGATGATTCAATCCGAAATTGTATTTGTGTTCTTTTCTCGATAGAATTGAGTTTTTTACTGACAACACTGTTTATTCATAATCATATTGCATATGTAAAGGCGCAAACAAATAATTTATCTTAATATCGTGAAGCAATACCTTGCAAAAGGCGTATTTTAATAAAATAAATCGATTAACGCCATCTATGAACACGTAGAGTTTCCCGCTTCTCATGGGCGGGAGCCAGGTTCTGGTTTTGAGGGGGTTCAAGAAAATGACAGGAGGGGTGAAGGGGGGGTACCACTAGTTTCAGGGTCTTTTTGAAGAATGAAAGTTGTGACGCCTGGGTCTCGAAGAGCCCCGTGTTGTAGGTGGAAGGAAGCACAGAGGCCGGGTGTATCAGGACGCACAAACTTTGAACTTCTGATTCTTGAGCTTATTTGCAGTATAAATGTAGGTGCTGTAAGTAGGTACTCAGGTGTAGGGGGCCTCAGCACGGGTAAAGCACCCAATGGACGGAGATAAATGAGAATTTCTGATTTATTAAAATCGTGTTAAAAACGAGACAGCAGGCTGTTTCCCAATAAAATGTTAGAACTTTACAAATATATCGGAATACGTCTTCACGCACCTGCGTTTGCCCCGTTAATATATAATGACGAAATGCAAAAACATAATGATTTTTTAGAAAACGTGTTCGATACATTATTATTTTGACGCCTATCAATTCATTCGTTAAATTCATTTATTCGTTAATATAGATTGTACCTTCCGAAAACTGTATTCACTTACATACCTACTTAGTCAATTGCTTCAGTCGTTTTTCCATTCACCTGTATCCAGGGGAGTCAAACTCTTTTTACGGATGCTTTTTAATAAAAAATAATATTTTAATCGTAATTTCTTACTGAGTACCAAAATATAATATCATAAAATACGCTTACAGGAATTAACAGACAAAAATACACAAAAACAAAATTCTCGTTATTTATTTACAATATTTTATTATAACTTACTTACAGGATTTTATTATTTTAGCTAGAATTCCCTAACCAAACACCGAGAGCCTTGTATCATTATGGAAAGAAAAGGGTATTATTATTTTCGTTACAACACTGTGTAACATGTAAAAAAGTGTTTATTTTTTGTAAAAATTATAAATATTAAAAAAATATATATCCAACTAATTTAGTAATATAATACATAGTTTAGTACTCTAATATTCATAAATATTCGTAAATAACCTTAGCCCAAAATTTAAAAAAATGACCTCGACACACTCAATAACTGGTGTATTGTCAATGATATGCACAAATGTTGAAAAATGTTACACTTTAAACTTCACTCGTACCAGGACAGTAACAGAACTTGAATGTTTATGAACTATATTTTATGACGGGTTATTTCACATAATTTGAACAATTCATCAAACTTTGATTTTCAAAAGTTCATTTTAAAGTTCTTTGAAAGTTCTATTCAAGTTCTGTTATTATTTTTATTATTACTCGGCTGTGGATCGAACTGCCGGCCTCTGTGTTTCCTCCCTCCTACAACATGGGACTCTTCAAGACCCATGTTCACTCCTTCCTCTCCACAAAAAGACCCTCCACACAGCATCCCCAAAGATGACATAGGCCCTGAGGGAAATTATTTTCTTCAGGGCCTCCTGTGTGGAGTTAATATATATAAAAAAAATTGGCTTAGTGAAACAACTGGCAAATAATGATATAATAACAGAACTTGATTAGAACCTTCACAGAACTTGAAAATGTGGTCGGGTAGGCTCCGCGCCGGTCCGATCGGAGCACTCAGAACGCTCATTTTAATTTTTATCATTATCTCCTATTGTTTTTAAACATGAAAATCTAAGTTCTTAAAACAATAATGTAATAAAATTAATAATAAAAATAATTGATCCTAGGCTCTGGCCTTATTTGAATCATATAAGATTTTGCGTGATTCTCTTTGGATTCACTTCAGAATTTACTTTTCTGAAGCTGTAGGTCAAGTAACTCAAATATCCGAGACGAAAAAATTGATACTGTAAACCCTCACCCAATAATTGCCATAATATACAATCTTAGGTATTTTTTTGTCCTTATCGTCGTGTTTATTGTACGGCAGTATTTTAGTGATGGATACTGAGAAGGGATGTAAAAAGAAAATTCGAACGGTTGCATTATTAATTTACGAAAGCAGATTTACAGCACCTGCCAGGAGTAGCCAACCGCGAACGGAGATTGGGCCCGCGCGGCACTAGCCGTAGCTTTTGCTCTGGTACAAAACAAATAGCGTTGGCAATAAACACCCTATACACCACTCAATTAGGTTGGTTCAACTGTTGTGTGTCAACCATTGAGTGTTGTGTACGGACGACGCGATGGCTGGTACAATTTCGTCTGTTGCTCTTCTGGGGAACAAACGAAGCATGCCCCCTACTTTATAAAAAAATAACTAAATTTGGGATCTTCTTCAAACTTCCGATCATTAGTAATACTTATCACTTATCACCAACGATCAGGAAGACTGATTTAAATCGGTTCAACCGGTCAACCACGCTAAAGACGATTGAACTTGGTTGGCGGTTGAGTGTTTGGATAGTGGTTGGACGTTCTGGCGGTAAAACCGTTCAACTCAATTTACAATTTGGCAGGCGGGTATCAGTACCGCCGCCCCGGGAACTATTTATTGAATAAACAACACCTCTGCCATAGGTCACCCCAAGTGGTTTGCTACGTTTGGAGACTAAGCAAGGGTGCCGGGTTGAAGTTCAAGGGTTAGGTTCATCTAGGTCTTGGTGGTGGATGCGTCTGCCTACCTATTGTGTGGCGGGCCAGATTGAGATACTGGTTGAGAAAGGTCTTTTGGCCTCTCAAGCAGGACTCTCTCGACTCATCGCATTGGGCCGCAGTTGTATGGATGAATTCTTACGTTCGTCACTCTTGGACACACTGATCCCAGATTCCTACCCACCCCTCATACCTTTTTCCTCCCCAAAACTTCCTCTTATTCCTTTCCTTTAAGACCCTCCACACAACATACCCTAAAATGACATAGGCCCTGAGGTAAATAGTGGAGCTTATGTAAAAAAAAACTCAATCAGCTTGATGAATCAAATTGAATGGTCTGTATCGCCCATATTTGGTAAACTCAACGGAGCAGCGCAACTAGAGCTGTAGCTGTGAGCTGGACGCCAAACCGGGAACAACAACAATAACAGACTGAGTGGTATTATGCTGCCGGTGCTGGTGCTGGTGCTAGTGAGCTAGTGTTGCTATCACTCTCTATCCTCTCAAGCCAGTTCGCTCAGTTCGATGTTCAGCGCGTTTGCTGCTTGCCGCTTGCCGCCACTACTCGAGTTGGCTGTCAACTGTGTCGGTCGCTTCCGAAGCAATCCGCGGCGGAACTTTCAAATTACCCCGCGACGGACGACACTGAACCGCCGTATAGTTCTCATCCGGTCCGTTCTTTTAATGATTTAATTACACAATTCAATGATTTGTGTACTACCCATCAGTGTTTTATTATTAACAATCCTTTGTTAATTGTATTCATAAACTAAAACCGTGTCATTTAAACATAAACATTCTTGTGGTTGAAAAGTTGGGATTCAGTGAACTATTTGGAGGAATTCGTAAAAGCATTTTGCGTGTAAAGTATGTGCAATTCGTTTGATAATGTAATTTTTACTTGTGCAATTTGCGTGGAACAGATAGTTTCACAATATTTCTCAACGTGAATATTTAAAACAATAGATTTTATATGTATTTATTTGTAGCTCTGCTTAGTGCCGTGGTTATTTTTGTACATAACGGAATATTTTTTCGTGGATTCTTGACTGACGGCTTTTTTTGACAAAAGTGGATCTTATAAAATTATTATTATTTGTTTTGTAGGTAGTGCAGGTAGGTAGGCGTAATATAGCTACATAATAATTATGCGCATTACACAATTCTATTGCAATGTGCATTTGAAGGTGATAATGTTTTTTATTGTTGTTAGATATTAATCAATTTTATGCAGGTAGCGCCACTTACTGATTAAATAACTTTAGACCGCTTTACGTTAGATGAGTTGTTGAGATTTGCAGTTTATCGAAATAAATGTTTGTGACTGTCTAAAAAAATTTTATCATTAAAATACTGAATAAAATATATATAATAAAATAAATTGTCGTGGTAGATTAGTATATAACCTATTAGGTCTTACTTATGGCACATGACACAACTTCAATAAGACATTACTACATAATATTATATTTAATATAAAAGTAAAGTTCCTAGTAATTAGTTAGGAAAATATATTTATTTGACCACGTTCTTTACGATAAATCAACCATAAAAGTTAACACAACACTCAGTCTGGCAGTGCCTATAAATAAATTAATAATAAGGCGAAGCTTAATGCCTAATCAATATTTTGATTAATCTTTATAACGAATTGGTGTACATTATGAATACCAAAAATATGCTTTAGATAAATTGAAGGTTTTCCTATCATTTCGCTTGAGTAGAATACAAATAAAAAAGTAAATTACTCAATAAAAAATATAAATGTAAGCTACTAAAAAATTTTTTTTTCAATAGAAATGTACGAACGCATAAAGGAAACAACATTTAAAAATACAGTATTATAGCTAAGATTATCTGTGACAGTTTCACTTGATTAACTTTTTTGCTTTCTTATAAAATTGTTTACAAAATAAATAAAAAACAGTTTTTTGCTTGAAATCGAACGTTTCTTGACTCCGTTTTTCAAGCGATTTTAATGCCAATTACCTACAATATAAGGTGTGGTGATCTGCCGTGTCGATCACTCAGATAAGATGTAAATAATAGTCGTTTGGATACTCCATACTATTTGGTTTATTTAGTGTTATTACTAATGTACAGTATTCGAGATGTTGTTGCAAAGAGAGGACGAGTTACAACAGACACGCCTTTTTATACGTCTCGGTCATGCTGTCTCACTCAGATATGCCTGTCTCTTTCATACCGACAGACATACGTTCACCACATCCCTCCACACTTAAATCAGCAGACAGTAACACAACATGATTATCATAATAATAATTATAAAACATACATACACATATTTAATTATTATTTTACAACATTTTCTTTTTTATTTATAACCATGTTGATTCGGAGAGTTGACTGCTGCTTATTTTGATTTCTCTGTCCTTGGTCGAAGGCGCTCCTTCCAGTTCCCCGACGTTGACGCCACGGGTTCACTGGAGCTGGAAGGAAAAAGAGGGTCACCCATTAGATTGTCATCCGAAACAAAGTCGGAGACATCGTACTCATCGAACGATAGCCTCCTCGTCTCAGACTCAGGGATTAAAATACTAGGGTTCTTTTCCCATGATACACACAGTTTGGATAATTGATCAAAATGTCTTTTCCAGTACATGATTTTATCATTCAATTTAACCTCAATTAAATATAGTTTATTTCCCAAACGTTTATGTACTTTCCCTGGTACCCACTTATCATTGTTTTGGTCTCTAAAATCCCTAACCATAACTTTCTGATTAATCTTAAAATTCGTAGATACTTTGTTATTCCTTTTATAATAGAATTTCTGATTTTCCTGACATTTTGACATTTTCATTTTGGTATCTTTATCAATCACATTTTCCTTTACCTTCCCCCCTCTAGGTATAAAATTATTCAAATTTGACCTTAACCTTCTACCAAACATTACAACTGCTGGCTCTAACCCTGTTGTACAGTGTGGTGCATTCCTATAATCTATGAGAAAACATTCTAACTTCTCATTATAACCTGACTGAAATTTTTTTTCTAACAATATTTTCTTTAAAAAATTTTTACACGTTTTGACTGCATTCTCTGCCAATCCATTTGATTGAGGATGATTTATAGGTGTTGTTAAATGTTTAATGCCATTTCTCTCGCAAAACTGTTTAAAGTCTGCTGACATGAATGCTGCTCCATTATCAGAAACTAAGGTTTGTACACTACCGAAATAACTGAATAATCTCTTTAAGATTTTAATGGTATTATCTGAGTTAGGTGAATTTACTTCCACGCAATCCAACCATTTTGAGGTTGAATCTATGATTACCAAAAAATATTTATTTCCGATAGGCCCTACGTAATCTATATGAACCCTACTCCAAATTTCTTCCGTTATCGGCCATGGAGTTAACTCACTCTTGGGTTGTGATGGTTGAATTTCCGCACAAATTCCGCACTCTCTAACTAAAAATTCAATTTGACTGTCAATCCCTGGCCACCAAAAATAGCCTCTAGCTAGCCCTTTCATCTTGGCAATCCCTAGATGAGATCTATGCAATAAGCTTAATATCTTATCCCTTAAACTTATTGGAATTACTAACCTATGGTTCCAGAAAATACAATCATCAATTATTGATAAATCGTTCCTTTTTATCCAATAAATCCATTTGCAATCATCCTTATTGACTTTATTTGGCCACCCTGTTCTAAGATAATTTTTTATCTCTAATAATAATTTATCCGTATTAGATTCTGCTTTAACTTCCTCAACATCTATTGGCATCTCGCTATTATTTTTGAATAAACACAAAATTCTTGAATCAAAGTTATTATTTTCCTCAACAGGATCTCCTACAGGTACGCGAGATAAGTAATCCGAACAATTTAATGTTGATTTTACGTATTGAACTTTATAATTGAAAGATGAGAGAATTACACCATAACGTTGTAATCTATTACAAGTTAAAACAGGAATTCCTTTTTTTTCACCAAAAATTCTACATAAAGGTTCATTATCTATTTCTAGAATGAATTCCCTTCCGTAAATGTACTCGAAAAACTTCTTAAAAGCAAACACAATTGCACAAGCCTCGAGGTCTAAAATTGAATATTTCTTTTCCGCTTCTGTCAGTTTACGAGAAACAAAAGAAATAGGTCTTTGTAAATTATTTTCATACACATGTAACAATGTTGCACCCAAACCTTTCGTTGAGGCGTCCGTAACTACCTTCAAAGTAACATTTGGATCGTAATGTGCTAACACTCGATTATCACATAAAATTAATTTTATTTTATTAAAAACTTTTACGCAATCTTGATTAAAATCAAAATTCGTATTTTTTTTCAATAATTTGTGCAAAGGATCTAATAACATAGACATATTTGGCACAAAAGATCGGTAAAAATTTACCATTCCTAAAAAACTGCGTAGCTCTGATAAATCTTTTGGTTGCGCGACTTTACTAATTGCGTTCGTTTTATCTTCCATAGGTTTAATCCCTTCCTTCGAGATTTCAAACCCTAAGAAACAAACCGATGAAGCGTTAAAATTGCACTTTTGAATATTTACGCACAAACCGCAATCTTTTAACCTATTAAGAACTGCATTTAAATTAGCATTATGTTCCTCTATCGTTTCTCCTGTAACCATAATATCATCCAGGAAAACCGCTGTTTTCTTCAAACCTTGTAGACATGAAGCTATAGTTCTACAAAATATTGCCGGTGCACTGTTAATCCCAAACACTAGCCTAGTGAATTTAAATAATCCTAAATGTGTAGAAATCGTAGTATATTCCATACTTTCTTCGTCTAGTTCCAACTGTAAATAAGCTTGACGTAAATCAATTTTTGAAAATATTATTCCGCCCGAAATTTGTGATAATAAAACTTCTATCTTCGGCATGGGATATTTGTCAACAATCAATTGTGGGTTCACAGTACATTTATAATCCCCGCAAATTCTAATGCTTCCATCGCTTTTAACTACGGGCACGATAGGAGATGCAAACTTGCTATAACTAATCGGAACTAAAATTCCCTCTTCCTGTAAACGGTTCAATTCCGTTTCAACTTTCGCTTTCAAAGCGAAAGGAATACTTCTCGGATTGCAGAATTTCGGTTCTGCATTTTCTTTCAATTTTAAATGAACTTTAAATTTATTGAATCTACCTAGTTTACTTGAAAATACCTCCGGATATTTACGCACTAACGTATCGACACTATTATTGTTTACGTCGTGAATATTATGCGTGAGTATTTCACTTTTCAACTGTGAAGAAACCGTCTCGAAACCCGTAAAACCAATGTTAAATTCTTTTACGAAGTCTCTACCTAGCACAGTGGTTGAACCATCCTTTACAACACAAAATTCCATTATTTTAGTAATACCATTGAAATTAATTGACAAAATTAAACATCCAAGTAACTGTAACTTACAATTATTGTAACCCTTCAGGGTTAAATTCTTCGGCTTCAATTGTACATCTTTAAAATGTTCCCAATAATCTTTATCCGATAGGATCGATATTCCTGCACCCGTGTCAAATAATCCTTTTATGATGATACCGTTATTAACTTTTAACGATAAATAAATGGGATCGGTATTTCTTGTTAACCTTGAATTTATTTCACTTGAATTCACAAACACAGATGAAACTTCCTCCCGTTTTTTTTCGCGACAATTTTTACTAAAATGTCCCTTGTTTTTGCAATTAAAACACGTCACGTTTTTTAATCTACAATTACTGGAATCATGATTATTTAAATTACAATATTTGCACTTCAACTGTTGTATACGTTCTACTGATTTCTTTCTGGGAATTGTAACATTTTTGTCTTTCGCCCGCGCCGGTGAAGTAGAATAATTCCTACCTGCACTACTATTAAAATTTTTCTTACTTCTAGAAATGAGCCCGACACTCTCGGATTTAATACACGTAATATTTTTATGAAATGAATCCATTCCCGATGCGCACTCTAATGTACTTTTTAAAGTCAGCTTCTCTGCATCTAAAAACATTTTTTCTTTAATACGACCTTCTAATAAACCAGTCACAAAAATATCTTTTAAATTTTCTTCCAGTCTGCTTTCAAATTTGCAGAATCTTGTTAGACAACGTAGCCTAGCTATATAATCATTTATAGATTCCCCAACTTTTTGTTTCGCCGCAAAAAAATTTCCACGTTCCTTAAACACATTCTTTGAAACACCAATGTGGTTTCCTAATAACAAAAATATATTTTCAACCGATAATTCTGTTATTTTTTTTGGAAAACATAAATCTATCAGTAGATTAATCGTGTCTGTGTGTAGGTGGGATATTAAAACCGCCCTCTTTTTATC
Source organism: Hesperophylax magnus (assembly GCA_026573805.1). Lineage (NCBI taxonomy): Eukaryota > Metazoa > Arthropoda > Insecta > Trichoptera > Limnephilidae > Hesperophylax > Hesperophylax magnus. Next base: position 24,450,721 of record JAIUSX010000072.1, read on the forward strand.
CTCGGATTTAAATTTGTCATCATTGACGAGGATCAACTGCTCAAACTGTAGCACGAACGTCTCCAGCCCGTCCCTAAGGTGACAAAACCTGGGTAAACCCACTCCCTCCATTTCCACACAGATTACCAATAATCAGAAAAAACAACAACAAACAGCACTCAACTCACGAATCTGATGATTGATGCTGCCGCCGATCGCCGCCCTTCCGCGTCCGACCGTCTTCTGGCTCCGTCCGGATTCCTGGTCGTCCTTCTCGTCCGGTCACCACCGCCACGCCTTCCCGTGTCGGGTCCCCGTACAAGCTGCCTGGATCCGTTTTTCATCCGGTTTCTCGGCTGCTGATTCCTTGAGCTCAGCGCCTTGAATCTCCTCACCAGTTCCTTGCCTTGATGCTCCTTCAATGTCCGATACTGTCCGTGAAGCTGCCCCCAAATTATTTTATTTTTTATGCGACAATAATCCCTTCCGCGGTGCTCGGTGGGATTATAACCAAACTATGGTTCTTTCAGCTGCGCCTACTGTGGTTCTTCCTCCAGGAAGAATTTAATGGCTGATCAGCTTCCTTTTTCGGCTGCTCCAACTGTAGTTCTTCCTCCAGGAAGAATTTAATAGCTGTTCAGATTCCTTTTTCGGCTGCTCCAACTGTAGTTCTTTCAGCTGCGGCTACGGTTCTTCCTCCAGGAAGAATTTTGCGGCCGTTCAGCTTCCTTTTTCGGCTGCGCCAACTGTGGTGATCTGCCGTGTCGATCACTCAGATAAGATGTAAATAATAGTCGTTTGGATACTCCATACTATTTGGTTTATTTAGTGTTATTACTAATGTACAGTATTCGAGATGTTGTTGCAAAGAGAGGACGAGTTACAACAGACACGCCTTTTTATACGTCTCGGTCATGCTGTCTCACTCAGATATGCCTGTCTCTTTCATACCGACAGACATACGTTCACCACATAAGGTATACCAAGAAAAAACACATTTTTGGCTTGTAGCTTCCTCTTAATAAAACCACTTAAGGCGATGCCATACGTAGTAATGCAAAATCATGTGTTGTTGGTTTGAAAATTTGGTCGCCTAGAAATGTTTCAGATGCTTTAATTAAATACTGCGCGTAGAATACATCTTGACCTTTGAAATAATCGAGTATTTTTTATATAAGTCTTTTTATAAGCCCAGAAAAAAATAATGTATAGGCCTATGAAAACTGCTTTAAAGTTCAAAATCTCCTACTTACGAACCCATTTTCGGTTATGATTTTATTGTATAATGTGGAAAATTAAGTTATTTATAAAATGATCGGAAAGAATTAAATATTTATGCCTGAACATCCACAAAATAAAATAAAAGGCACTTTTTGGCCATGATTTTTTCTTGCATAAATCAAAACAGGCGGATGGTGTTAAGCGGGAATTTAAACCTTATCGCCATCTACGTAAGGGTTGTTATTGATAGCGGCTCAATTTAAAATATTACACGACGTAGTGCATCGCCTTAATCATTTTTGCACTGTACTATTTGGCTTCAGAGTACGTGAATAATTCGTTGAGTTTGGAGAGTACCTACCTATTATAATGAGTTAGGTAGGTACCGAAGGTATTGTAATAATTCAAATCTACTTATATAAAAAATATATATCTTAAATTTTACGCCTTCCATGGTTTTCTACAAATCTAGTGAAATAAATGTTGAGTGGTTTATTTATGAATTGGAAATAATGCGACCAACCGATGAAACCTTGTGTTTTTAAATGGCGCTGTTTAAGAAATTAACTTAAGCGAGAAAGAAAAAAACTCGTTCGGCGGCCAACTTTCTTCCGGCCGTCTCTACGACGGAATCAATACAAAACTAATGTGATGTATGAGAAACTGTTTACCTCCTTATAAACACCTGTTAATAATAATTATTGTTGATGAGAAATGCAGTGGATGTTGAATTGCTGAAGCCGTGTTCCTAAAGTTTTCTCTCCATCATTAGGCGATGACGAGAAAAGTAGCTTCCAGTTAGAAGTTAAGAGAAATGAATTGACTCGTGTCTGTCAGACTAATGTATTGTATTTTTATTGTTTCTTCTGTTGTAAGTTGACAGATTGCAGATCACAGGTGATCGCGTGTGCGTGTTGTGTTGACAATTTGGACACCTGACATTGTATTGCATTGTGTTGTACACAATTAAGGAATTCAGTTCAGTTGCGGGCGACGGACTTCACTTTTATTTCAACTGGTAAGTTTTAAAACACGCTATTGTAACCATTTATAATAATTAAGTTTTTGTTAAAACATCTACTCAAAAAATATTATTAAGATTTTAACATAAATGGATAAGGTCAGCATTAAGTTTATTTTTATGTGATAACGCACGATGGTCACTGCTTGGAGCCAGTAAGACTATGGCAACTCCCATATTGAGACATGCTGAGATAGAAGAGGGTTGGGAAAATTTTCTATTTTCATCTCCTTCCCTCACCAGTCCCTTTAGAATGACCAAAATTAGAAAAGAAGCAATAATAAAGTTTTTAATATATTTTTTATTGGAATATAGAGGTATGCTGATATGGTGTGAGATATTTAATGATAGCTAAAGCATTTATCTTTTGCGAGCAGAAAATAATCATTTGTTTCCTTTTGCGAATGAAAAGTGCGCCTGTTGCCTAGGCAACTTCATATACGTGAAAGGAGCATTCTTATTATAGTTGTTCCAAGAAAGCAACTTCGTTATCGTTTTTTTACTTCGCTTCAGTTCTCGTGTCAATTGGACTGTGTCGTCGCCATTGTCGATTACATGAGGAAACTCGGACTTTTTTCAACAAATATCGCATTTAATAAATAAAATGTTACTTGTATTTGAAATGTATGTTATGTATGACGGGTGACATAAAATGTACAAATGGTAATATTATGCCGGTTGGTATTTTATAAATTCTGTCTAATTTATTTACACGAGATTAGGTAGGAATTACAACATTTTATTTCAGCAATACTATATATTATTTTTGTCTTAAATTTAATCAATGCTTTCATTATATATAGATTCACAAAAATAACATTTGCTATATCCTTCTAACAACAAAGATAAAAGTTACACATTGTGTTAATTTAGCGATGATTCACCGCCATGAAATTAATGATTTATTTATACCATAATATAATATATCGCTAAGTTATCTACCGCTATCAGGTGCCTACTTATCTTATTTCCTAAATATTGATCTATTTTCCATCGTTACCATACGCCTAACGTTAAACCAATATATATTAATTTACCAAAGGCGGAACTAAATTAATAACTTACCCCCTTACTATACGTCTTTTAAATTTTACATAACTGATGAATAAAAAATTACGATACACATTTATTAGTAAAGCCCTAAGTGTCCACAATATTTACAGTAGCGACACCCTAGACCCAGACTGCACCGATATAATGTACAAATTACTAAAATAAAATCAATAAATAAATAAAATTCTACAACAATTTTTATCAAAGATTTTTTTAATTCATTGTTTCCCCCACATATGGCGGGTATCGCAAAAATATTTTTTTATAATAGTCGTTAAAAGTATAAAACCTTTAGTGGGGGACTACATTATGTTCCTAATTTCAAAACGGACTTTTTTTAATTGTGAAAAAATTACCATCGAATACCAGGTTGCTACTAAAAGTATAAATTTATCAAAAAATAGTTAAAAATTATAAATGTTGAACCATCGCAAAATAAAAAAAATTTCACCAATTTATGACAAAAAATAAATTTAGATTTGTTGCAGCTTTTCTAATTTTTTTCTTCTTTTATGGTTGGTTTTTAAGTAGATTTTTCAGTCTTTATGAGTACGCCACTGAGTCTGCACCTTCCTACGGTTTCCACAATTCCTCAATGCTCCCCATCTTTCTTTATTTTTACTGTTTGATCGTTAAAAACAATTTGGAATTTGTTTATCTGCTGTTAGGGGAGAAAGTTTAACCAATTGACATGAATTTGGAAAGTTTTGTTTGTTTTAGAAAATAAACATTTCTCCCAATTTCATAAGAAATCAATACAACTGAATATCTAAAAACCGTAGATGTTTGTTTTAGGGTAAAACCCGACCGGCTGAGTGCACTCTAAATAAATCATAATTCAACTTAACCATTTCTCTAAGTTTCTTCGACTAACACATTCCACGTCTGCGACATGTATTTTTTACAATTTTGTATTTTCTACTTAGAATTGCTTTGTATATAATTTTACTACACTTTTACCACCAGAGTTTCCAATACTAATCCACTCAGTCAGCAAACTAAAATAGTATCCCCAATACTTATTTAGAAACGCATAATATACTCTATGTTATGAGGCTTAATAGATGGGGTAGAGGAAGGTTGGTAAGTACTTGATTATTCAGATCTGATCGCTCTGGTATGGTGGTCTTTCACTCCATATTGTACGTCAACAATCGATAGTCAATATCATATTAAACATTGACAATTGATAATCAATACCATTTTAAATGTTAATAATTTATAGCCAATCTCATAATGTACGTTAACAATTATTGATAGTCAATACCATTTTGAACTTTAACAATTGGTAGTCAATACCATTTTGAACGTTAACAATTGATAGTCAATACTATATTGTACGTTAACAATTGATAGTCAATACCACATTGTACGTTAACAATGGATTGTCAATACCATATTGTACGTTAACAATGGATTGTCAATACCATATTGTACGTTAACAATGGATTGTCAATACCACATTGTACGTTAAAAATGGATTGTCAATACCATATTGTACGTTAACAATTAATAGTCAATACCATATTGTACGTTAAAAATTGATAGTCAATACCATATTGTACATTAAAAATCGATAGTTGATACCATATTGAACGTTAACAATGGATTGTTAATACCATATTGTACGTTAACAATAAATTAGTAGTCAATAGTTGATAAACAATACCATTTTGAACGTTTCATTTTTTAAATTATTATTCATCTTTATTAATTATATTTAAATTGGTGATGTGCTGTGTCTGTCTCTCTGAGAACTCCTGTGTTCAGAGCAGGCGCAGTTTATAAAATAAACAGTTTACAACATTAACAAAAATAACAACACAATTTTACATTTAAAATAAAAGACTATCAGCATCTTACCATAGAAATACACGCTTTAATGAAATCGTCGATGTTTGATCTGTCTCGGCTGATGATCAAAAACTTGGTGTCTGATTTATTTTTCAAATAATTTGTATTCTGTCTAATGGCCAGTGGAAGTGCAGCTGTGTTGCAAAGTATATATATTTTTTGGTCAAACGTTGTTTTATCGAAAGGGATAAATAATAAATTAAACACGATAAGTTTGGACACTGTCAAAAACATTTCTGCGTTTGATTTGAAGAGGTATGCTAGTATGTTTTTGGCATAAAGTTGCCCAATGTCCAGAACACAGATTCTCTTAAAGATTCAATACCATATTGTACGTTAACAATGATTGATAGTTTGTTATAAAACTATATCTAACTTTGCATATTCATAAAAATGTGACTTTGTACTTGCTAATTGATTGATTCGTCAGGTAGGTACCTAACTAATAAAATTCCACTCTTCATAATGTATATGAATGAAGAATAAAGAATGCAGCGTTCGATAGAGGTAAACATTACACATCTGCTTTGGTATATACTGACCTACTTACGTAACTTTGTATCTATTTTGTTTAATAGAAAACAACTCAGTGTAAATTTAGCGATTTTATCTAAAAATGGAAATTTAATTATGAACGTGTCTGGTTTCCTTTAGACAGGTAAGGTACCTACTTACATTTTAAAATTAAAACTTTGCATTTTATTAGTTTTTCCATATCTTGGGTATGGAACGAATGTTCTTAAATTTTATGTTGCAAGGGTTTTGCTAGTTTTTCGAAGTCAACAAGTGTTTAAAAAAAAAAAAAAAACATTTTGATAAATCGAACACCAATCCCACTATATACGAGTTGGTAGAGAAGACAAAACGCCATAAATTAAGGGATATAGATACTTTTGATTTCCAACCTCTTGATATAGATATACAGGGTTTTCGAATAAGAGGTGTTATTTTGAATAGCCCGCTATTTCGGTAGATGTTACTTTTGAAGCTGTCATTTTTTGACATTTGACAAGTAGAAACTACGCCATTGATAAAAATGGAACAATACATGCTTCAACAACGCATCGAAACTATTAAAATTCACTTGAGAGAATCAAATGCAAATCATCTTGAGTGATGAGGCCTATTTCCACCTCGGTGGCTTCGTCAACAAGCAAAATTGTCGCATCTGGGGCTCGGAAAACCCAAGAGTTATTATTGAAAAGCCTCTCTATCCTCAACGTGTGACTGTTTGGTGCGGTTTATGATCCGGCGGAGTCATTGGACCTTACTTTTTCGAAAATGAGGCTGGAGCAACAGTTATGGTGAATGGATTGTGCTATCGAGAGATGATTAATGATTTTTTATGGCCGGAATTGGATGGTATTGATCTGGACAACGTTTACTTTCAACAAGACGGCGCTACGTGCCACACAAGCAACGAAACCATTGATCTTTTACGATTGAATATTAAAATAACACCTCTTATTGGAAAACCCTGTAGATCTAAATAAAAGTGCGTAGACATTTCATGTTTAGTAATAACTAGATGACATGTACCCGGTGTGGCTGGGAGACTTTTCTCTACTTTCTATAAATGTATTATATATATATATAAACCTTCCCGAAGAAATTCTCTAAATGATAGTGAAAACCCTATCAAAATCCGTTGTGTAGTTTAGATGAACTAAGCGCACAGACAGATGCGGATAGCAACCTTGTTGCATACTATTTAGAAGTTTATTAAATATATAACCTAAGTGATCGATCATTTGAGCGCTACTAGTTCAAGTATATTATTTAGATTTTTTTAAATATCCCTCCCAACATCCCTAATTGGGGTATGTTGTGACGCTGAAGGTAGTTGGATGGGAAGGAAGCAGGCAAGAGGTGGGAAAGTACCAGGCTATTCAGATCTGGTTACCAAATATATTTAAAGCTATTTTCAGCAACGTTTCGATTCTGGATGGTGGTCTTTCACCGGGGAGACACTGAAAGTATCTACTGCTCTGGAACATGCAGCTATATATATATGGGTTTAAATGAATAAATTGTGGAATAACACAATTAATAAAATAATATTTTTTGCGAACACGGGTGTACAAAAGTACCTTTACACCAGTAATAAAGACCAATCATTCCATACAATTATTATCAATTTTAATTTGTAGACACTTCATTAATACCTTCAGAGGGCGAAACAGCTGTCACGCGTAATAATAATATTAACAAAGAAACTCGTAATTTTTATATTTTCAGTACATTATTAGATTTATGACAACACCTCCGTTCTTACAAATAAAAAAAATATCCCGTGACTTCTAACGTGTTCTAGCATGGACACGTTATTTATTCATGTTCTCCATAAAACGCCTTTGCACCAATATATTATGGAGAAGATCACAAATTTGAGGCACATGTAAGTATAAAAGGTCATAGGGGCAGTTTTACTATTTTGTAACATACGTCAAAAGATAGTTGCAGAACTATCTGTAAGTGACGTTGAAAATGTCGATGGTCAATGCAGAATCGAGTCGCTTTGTTGATTGGCGCTTTCTGAACGGCAGAAATCTTCGCTTTAGGAGTGTAAAAAAGTGCAAGAGATCTCTCACGAGTATACTTGTTAAGCACACAAAAAAACCTCTTTCAATAAAAGTGAACAACCTGTCTAACTGATGAATACTGTGTAACATACCTATAAGATGTTCCTTTGATACTAGATACCAATATATATATTTTTATTTTTTTTTCCCATCTCTATCTTTTTTAATTATAAGTACTATATTTGCTCTATTGTCTACAGATACTATTGGCGAGTTAATCTAATTCAAACCAAGATCTAAAATTACGTGGATGGAAGTCGTGTGTAATCAACGTTTCATGTTTCACCGTGCGAATTTAGTTCAGAACAAATAATTGTTCCGACGGAATTGCGACTTAAATTTATGTGGACTGCACGGAGTTTGTCATTGTTGTTGTTATTATATATAATATTAATTATATAGCGCTATTTACTGTCAATAAAATGGATACAAGACCAAGAATATCCTAGCTGTGCATGGCTGCCAAATAGGCTTACCTACTTCTTGACATGAGAAAAAAATAATTCTACTTCTTTCATACTTTGTACGTATATTTGAGCTGAAGAACATTTTTTAAATTTCATTTCTTAAACTAGAAGACGCAGTGGCGTAGTGAGGATTTTGTTTACTCAAATTTTTAAATCCATTTAAAGTCATAAACGTTAAACATAGGTTTTACAAGTGATCTTAAGCTGCGGATACACATGCCAGTGAAATAGATGCTTTTGGCGAGTAGCTGGGAAGTTTGTAGGTCAGCATACTCAAGCTAGATACGGGCATGCTAGCTACTCACATATCTTGTTTCGTGCGCGTAGCTTGCTGAAGAAATGAACTGCAATTTTATTTTTGTGGAATATGTATTCTACAAGCACTTATAGCTGCGATAGTGTGTAATGGAGTTCAGAGAATTTTGATTGCCCCACCGGGCCATTTTAATAGTGAAAATATCACCTTGCAAACTAGCAACAAAATATCACCTTGCAAACTAGCAACAAAATAGCGCACGAACGTGTTCTAACTACTGGCAGAGCGTATTCAGACATGTTGTGCTTCCCCCATCACTCACCCCACTGCAAATCGCATATAATACACACGTTGAAGATGGCTAATGGCATGCATTGAGCGAGTTAATAGCACAAGTATTTGCAGTTTTCCCAACTACCCAATAAAAGAAAAAAAAAAATACCCTCACAAGACGCAGTCTGTTTCCGTTTTTTTTTCCGCCGTGAGTTGTATTCCAATGACTTTTTTTATTTTTTAAACAATCACTGGTTATACACATAAGTAAACACAAAATTCTTCAATTTTAACATTATTTTCCCGCCGCCCGGTGCAGTTCGTAATAATTGTGAGAAAAAGATTGCTCACGAATTACACAATAACTCTCATAATGCCTGTAGGTGCCTACAAGTTGAAGTAAATAAAAACCATCGCAATCTGCAAGAATTAAGCACGCCTAAAACATATACTTCTTCTTCTTGGAAAAACATCTATAGGTATATTTTTTTCTTCATTTTGGGTTGCGCCTTTGAAAAATGGTACTTAGCTCGTCTTTTAGGCGTATCTACCCGTTTATAACGGTATGAATTGATGAATCCACCCGTTATGATGTATCTAACAAAAAGGTATGAATTGCAAATTATAGTTAAGGATAGTGTGCCTTAGGCTTAATATCTGCCGACTTGTTAGATATCATAGTGTTATTCCGTCTTCTACAGAACATTAACGTTAGTTTTAATAACACGTACCTATGCATCAGGTAAACCTACCTACTGAGGAATTCAATATATTACTTGTTCAAGCAACAAAATCTTAACATTGTGACCGGAAACTAGTGGTACAAGCAGGATACTGATGAATCTACGTCATATTTGGGGTTGATTTTGTGGTATAACTTTTTTGATTTGAGCTATCGTTTTTTTTAGTTCAAATGAAAAAAAAATCGGTCGCCACGGGGTTACTATCAACTGCATTGTCTTTCAAAATGTTTCGAAGCGTAGACTAGGCTACGATAGATTTTCAAGCATTTTGTTTCCGATTTTTTTTTCAAATCGAAAGGATCAGATGTACTTTTGTGTGTACTTTATGGTCAAAAATAAGAAGGCTGTCAAAACCTGTAAGGATTAAAACAGAGTAATCAATTCGGTCAGTTTTAGCAGACATGTTAGAAACCAATAATGAACGATATTATTGTGTAAGTATGATATGAAAATATTGTTAAATTGTTACATTAGATAAGTTAGGAGAGTATACCTTAAATTACAGATAAATGTTTATATATTATATATATATATCGCCCTTGTACTAGTAAAGCACCCAGTGAGGCCCACATTATGTATTACTTTCTCAGTTTTAGGCGTGTGATCATTTATTGAATTAAATAGCTTCATGTATCGGACTATCTGAACAGTAGCCATTTAATTTAAATGCTGTAACTTTCGGAGTCCGTTCACACGACCCCAAGGAGAGCGTATGCAGCTGAGAACAGTGCTGCCTACCATGTCTCCTCCTTCCAATGCAGAACCACAAACGCAGATAAAATTTCCTCTCACATACCTGGAAACAGTTTACCAAGACAGGCGACTAATTACTGTCCCGTGGTTAACTGCAGAATAGTGCACTGAGAAGTGCATGGAACAGTACGAGCAGGGCCGCCTCCTCTGTGCGAATCTATATTCCGCCCTAAGAAAGATAAAGCTTACTAATAAAACATAATATTAAGCCCTGATTGATTCTGTATGCTTTGTGTTAGCCTAAAACTTCTTAAATCGGCCGTATACGACACGTTTAAACGCGGTATTCAACAAGCGCTTTTGATTATCCTCATTGAATATTATTTCTATAAGACTACGCATTTACTTATGTAAGCATGCGCCAAGAATTTATCTGAAAGTAAACGATTTAAATAGCAATGAAGAATGTGCTGAAAAGAGGCAACTAATAATTCTGTTGGTCGCCTTTTGATTACAGCCGCCCGTGTGCCGCGCAGAATCACTTGGGTACGTGGCGTCCCTGACTGCAATATATCTGCGCAATCCACGAAGCAGATACAAGATCACAGCATTTCTGCACAAACTTTATTGCAGTGATCAGGAACATTAGCCTAGATTGCACTAATGTAGGGAAGTCAATGATTAAAAAGAAAATAAATTGTACATGAGAAAATCATCGGAACCTTTTGTCCGACCCGATGCTCATCAATTTTCTAATGGCGTTTAAACGGATGAACATATCGTGGTCTATCGTGTCGAATTTATTTTTTTCTATAGTGTTACCCATACTGCCAATCTTTCTCTCCAGTGTAACCTAATTATGACAACTTATTTTTCTTCGATCATAGTCGTAAATTTCGATAAAATGAGATGGACAAAGAACTAAGGTTTTATTTAATCATTACTCTACATTATAATATTAACGCTTTTAATCATGTAACTTATAGAGAAACTAATCAAATGTTTTCAAATTTTGATATTATTATTTTTTTTTATGTGAATACTGCACAAAAGACGGTTGGGAGTCTGGAGCCAGTGAGACTATGGCATCCCCAATTGAGGTTATGTGATGAGGCTGAAAGTAGCGATGAAATGAAAGAGATGGGGAGGGAAAGATGGGAAAGTACCTGGTTATTTAGACCTGGACACCAAACATGGCTAAAGCCATTTCAAGCAAGGTTTCAAATCTGAATGGCGGTCTTTCAGCAAGGCGATATTGAGAGTATCTTTCAATTAACTGATTATCAATTTCATTGACCTAGCTGTGTTCTGAAAGGTCTTATGTAAATTAGCGGCATCATTTTTTTTTTTTAAATCTGCTGAATATTTGTAGGGATTATTTTTGGTTCAGTGATTTGTATTAAAAATTATAAAATAAATTATTTTGCACATTGCAATGTTCGAACTGACAACCTCTGAGACTACAAGGAGAAAAATAAGTATTGCTAATTTATTAAGAATCTCTTTAAATAATTTATAATCCGGTTGAAAACGGGATTGCAAGCCTTAACGAATGAATTAATTGGTTTTCTGATAAACTTTTAGTAAATGACGAATTAATGTCGGAACATGTGTTCATGAAAACCCTAATATTCTCGCGTTTTGTCAGCATACATTAAAGCGAATGAACGTGCTTGAACACGTGTTCCGATATATTATAAATTTACTCAAATTTATTAGGAAACTACCTGCAATCTTGTTTATAACTAAATTACCAGCAATTTGAAGAGATTCGCAATACTTATTCAACACACTTAGAAAACTCGGCATTTGTAAATAAAAAAAATATACTATATAAATACATACTCATTTATCTCCTTGTACCTACATAGAGCAAATAGCTACACATGTTACTCCGACATGTGTAGCTATTTAATAATATTATAATTCACTTGATCAAATTTAACGCAGTTTGTTGCAAGGATTCACGTAAATACACTTTTAATGTATTGCTAACAATCTGAGATGGAAAACCACCATTAATTTTTTTTTATCATAGTCCAATTGTCACGGTTTCACGGCTATAACACTACCTTGATTACATGTCACGAAATATTATTGTTTGAAGGGCACGATTAATGCACTGGTAGAGTTGTTATTTAATCGTGATTTTTTCAAAGTGCATTTCGAGGAACTTAACCGTTGTTTGTTGTGAGACATTTTAAATCATTGATTGTTAGTTAGAATTATTAGGTATTTTTTCTATTGATTATTTAGCAATATAGGGCCTATGTTATCTTTTGGGATGCTGCGTGGATGGTCATTTTTAAGGAAAGGAAGGAGAGGAAGTTCTGGGAAGAGGGTTGGGTAGGAATCCAAGGATCAGCTTGTCCAATATAAATATATCCTATCCACTGCGGCTCAAGGCGATGGGTCGGGAGATCTGTTGGAGAGGTCTCCCCAAACCAGCCTCTCTGGATCTGGCTCGCCACGCAGCTGCTGGGCAGGCGCATCCTGAACACACCTCAACCGATGAACCCGGGCACCCCTGCTAAATCATCAAACGTAGCGAATCACCCGTGGCAGAGGTGTTGGACCAATAAATGGTTCCCGGAGCGGCGGTACCCAAACCCGCCTCCCAAATTGTGACATTTTTAAAATTGGGAGCGATGACGTAGTTTCCCGCCTATCATCAAACATACTAATTTCATAAAATAAAATAAAATACTTTGTGTTTTAAAACCACGAGTTTTTAATAATTTTTATAACCGACCGGTTTCGCTTTACTCATGCATCTTCAGGGTACAAATTATTACTAGACAAGAAGTACAGAGTGTGAGCTTATATATATTTAAAAAAAATTGAGGGAGACAACATGATATAAATATAACAAACACAGAGAAATCATACAATACATTTACACAAGTACAAAAGACATGGGAAAAACCGAAAGATAATTATGTAGACTAATGGATTATAATAATATATATGGAGAAACAAAGCATCAACTGACATTGTGATAAGGAGAACTTAGACATTTTTTAATGGTTTATTGGAAACAAACTTAATATTGGACTACTTGATATATCTAATTGATTATTAAGAATAGGACTTTTGGTTTTTACAACATTTTTTATTTCCATTGCTTTAAGATTATTGAGTCTGTTACCATGCCCGTTTGTATGTAAAATATTAGCGCCTGTGTTATGACAGAAAGTATGATCTTTACTAATCAGATGATTGGCAAATTCAGAGAAACCGTTATTATTGAGACAACGAAGATGCTCTTTAATCCTAATACTAACATTACGTGTTGTCTTACCGATATAAAATGCCGCACAATTATTACAATTTAATTTATAAATGCCTGAATGGCTTAGTTTAGTTAGCTTAGTTAACTTAACTTATTTAGCTTAGTTAACTTAACTCAGTTTGATTGTAACTCTGGCTCAATGAACTCAATGAATTTAATTGTCATTTTCAAAATTGGAACTGATTGTGTAAAAAAATGTAGACAAGCGATAATGTACCTACCTATAATATGGCTAATATTTTTTATTGTGTATTTCCTTTCTTCAAATTTCTTATAGTTTGGGTCTGTGCTTTTTAGCTAACATACAATTATCAAACCTACAATTATAATATTATAATTATGATTTTTCACTGGTCTTTGCTTGTAATTAATACTATTATATTTTTCAAGACAATTATTTTTATTCTCTATTTGAAATTAGAACATTTTGATAGTAATTTTTTCATTTCTAACAAGTCAAGTTAGCAATTATTATGTGGAATCATAATATGAATCCTTTCACCACAAATAAACCACTCACCTTTCACCGTATGCCTATTTTCTAAAAATACTCGATACAATTTCGCATTAGTACAAATATGTGTTATTTGCACAGTTTTATCTTTGATTGTTAATCCTGATCATTACTAATATTGACACAAAATTAACAGCAACAGACACATTTACTCGGGAAACAAAATATTTTACAAAAACCATCGCCATTTGCATTTTTATTCTTGTGTGAGTTATTAAAAAACCTGTCAAATGATTTAACAGTACCGTGTGGTGTTCACTCTGGTGTATACGTACCACACATAATGTCCATAATGATAATGGTTTTTATTATACTATGTACTACAGGCTAAAGACACCATGCTCCGTTGTTACTTCTCCTTCTGTCTCGTAAATGTCGCATGTAATGAAAAAAGAGGTTGCATCGGAGCTCTCGGCAGAAGGATTCCATGCAAAATGCATTAGGCAGGTACTGTACTGAATATTTGATCAATACGCGCCGTGTTATTATTGTTGCTTATCGTTACAGCAGGTGACTCAGTTGGGGGAGATGGGGGATATATCGATCAGATAATAACTTAACTGCGTAATTATTATCTAAATAATCGTCATGCAACATGGCCAGTTGTAGTTCGTTAAAGGGAATTTCGAAGCATTTCTCACTAAATCGAACCATGATGACAGTGATAGCCTTAATTTGGTACTTATTAGTTTCATGTAAAATGTAAACAACACCGTATTGCGTACTTCATCCGAAATTTGTGCTAGAGCTGCTCGTGGATTGAGATTCTACAACCCTTGATCCCCTCTGCCAGTTGATCCCTTGGATACTTCCTGCATCCCCCTTATGGATCCCCCATCGGATTATTTCGTTTATACTTCCTCTCTGGTAATTAATGCAAATAGAATATACGCCCATATAACAAATGTCCATGTAGGTATTTTTATTATCTGCAGGTTATGTTTTTATAACAATAAATAACAATAATGTAACAATAATGCCGTGTCACCGATTAGCAAAAGTCCACATTTAAAATTTGCAATCGGTTTAGAGAAAATATGCTGTACCTACCTAACTACATATATAACATAACTAAGTGTCCCCGAAGTACAACAGAAATAATGCTTTGGGGGATCAAGTGTCCGAGGGATCAACTGGTAGAGGGATCAACTGCCCGGGGACTCAAATGTCAAGGATCATCTGTCCAGGGGATCAACTGTCGGGGGATGAAGAGTCGGGTCATCGTAGATTAACACTATTATTAAACTTCCTCGAAGTTTTCGATGCTAATATTATCTCTAAAATAGCTCATATCAAACAGAAACATTTTACATTGGCTTAATAAATTAAGATCAGTGAGCTACGTAATGATCTCAATAATGTAATTTCGAACAGTTTTACAGTGCCATCAACGTACCGAGAAACGTAAAATACACTTAGATAGGTATTCAAAAGCGATTTCTTATTTTATCTAATTTAAGCTTAAGAATTAAAAATAATAATAAATACTTTTGTTCATTTTTCACTGCTTTGCAAACCGCTTTTCCAAACATAAAATAATCTTGAAATTTTGAATGCATGCTTTTTAAAATTTATTATTCTTAAAATAGAATCACGTCGTGTGGTCTTATATCTTAGTTACAAAATTCATTTTAATTTAGGGTTTTAATAATTATTACGTACATATTTTTTGCACTTTTCTTTGAATTTTCTTAAACTAGTACATTTTTAATTTCACTAGAAACTAAGTATTCATTTGGATTCCTTTGTACAGTAATTAATTCAGTGCTTTCTTCTAGTATTTTCTTTCTGCTTTGTATGGTGTGTGTGTGGAAGTCTTCATTGTATTTTAATTTGTCTCTCAAATAAGTTGGTAATAAATTGTTGAAATCTTTGTAGATGAAAACTTTATAAGCTAAACTAAATAAATAAGTATAATATATTTTATAATAATAATTTTTGAAGTGACCTTGACTTAGGACGTTTAAAAATGACAAAAATGAAATGGGTTTTTTATCAATAATTTATCTGAATTTTAACAAAACATGTTTATTATTATAAGAGATTGCATATTTCGTTCTCCACACTAGGAGTTCATCTTTATTGTGGATGATAATTTTAAAGTGTAAATTGATTCCGTTACGGTTTAGATATAAATCTTTCATCACAAAGCATTATTTTTAAAAACACAAAATGGTCTAATTCGTGCCTTTCGTTACCCCTATCTCCTCCAAAGCTTCATGGTTGCATGCCCGAATGAAACCCTTCACAGCCCAGCGCATAGCGGCTCGGTAGGTACTGTGTTCTCTTGCCCCTGTCTCCGGTGCCCCAGTGTATAGCTTCCTGTATTCAGCCAGACGGTTCCTGAATAATTTATGCAGTTCACCCTATGAACCCATAAACTCCTGGTAACCGGTGTGCTATATGCTGTATGGATGGGCACTGATGCGTGAAAAACAGCCGGTGCTTCCGAGTTCCTATGCGTAGATCCGTTTTGGATCTAAAATACGTTTAATTTAGAGTTTTAAAACTATTATGTAAGTGTGATTATCACACAAGAGTCACAGCTGCTTCCAACCGTCTGAAGCCAGTGAGCCTATTTGTGATATAATTGTCATATGTTAATAGGCTGGAGTTCGCGGGGAGGGGAAAGAGATGAGGAAGGTCGACAAACACGGCTAAAGCCATTTCAAACAACGTTTCAATTCTAAATTGAGGTCCTTCACCGGGGCGATACTGAAAGTCTCTATCACTTTGAAAAAATGCCATGTTGTACAAATTTATATAGGTGAGTTGGGGTAAGAGCACTGTATAAAATGAATAGATGAAGTTTAAAGTAATCCCATACGTCATAGCATTATCCCATCGCATTCAAATTTTTACACAAGGAATATTAACTATTCCTTAATCAAATTGTTTTATCACAAGAAGTTAATCTGCTGTTTTTATTAGATTTTTAAGTATTCAAAAAAAAGGTCTTGATAGATCCACTTACCCCGGAGGCGGGGTAACTGGATCTAACCTCAATATTTTGATTTTTGGCTAAACGAATAAAAATGTGTAATTGCAAATCCAATCAAACGCACTAAACACACAATTTCGCCATTTCAAAATATTGAATATAGTGGAATATACATCATAAATCAATTATTATTTGGCAGATTGGGGTAAGTGCAACATTTTATGACTAGTGATGGGGCAACGAAAGCAAACTTTTTTTTTATGTATTAGTATTATTTTTCACAATATTTACTAAAAATGTTATTATAATAATATATATTTACTACTAATAACTGAACTTAATAAGTTTTTATAGGAACTAATATTTTGGTTTCTAGATTTTAAAAAATTACACAATATATGGAAATAATAACGCCTTTGCGGAACCTGTTGTTTCCGACATTAAAATGATAAAAAATAACATTTCTTTTACAGGTAAGAATTTATCTCATACAAAATCCTTTTTTGAATATTAAAACCATTAAAGGACATTTTGAAAACGAATTCTCCTCTTCTCCTAGTTAAGGGGTTTGGCAAAACAGATATAATATCTGCGTTATAAATATCGGATACGTCATCAGCTTTCGGGAATGAAAATACGTTACGATTTTCTCTGGTTAAATGTGAAACCCTTCGTACATATTTGACTGTCTTCTTATATTCATCATGTTTTATAATATTTCCTATGTAATGTTTGAGGCTCTTCTTCGCTATAAATTTAGTATCCAATCACCAACTTTTGTCTCAACGTTTAAATTTGGTTGTACATCCAGTTCTTGCAAAATGCCATTAATGTCAATAGACAGAACATCATCTAAAGGTACGTTATTTGTATTGTCTTCCACGTCTTCCATTAATAGATTTTGGAAATAGTCGCATTCATCTTCAGAACTAGACTTCCAATCAGATTCGCTGACAGATGTTTCGGACGCCAGGCTAGGTTAGACTTCTTGCTTGAACTAATTTTCTTCTTCGAATCATTTAGTTTATTTTTTAAACACGACATTATCGTATGTTATGATCTCCGCACCAGGTGCCACTTTCGTCTTTTTTACTTTAGCAGGTTCGTTTTTTTGTATAGATCTCAGCATAAGCTTTTCAAATGATTGTTTGACCTTTACAGAACACAGAAAATCTGAATTAGCTGTTTTAATTATTCGGTCTTCTAAAATTGTAATCTTCTTCAACGGGTTAAGGGAGTGATTTTTGGTAGTATAAGTAGAAGACTCGGAATACTGAATTGGGTCATTTCCAACATGTGATACAAATTGTTCTATAAAAGGTTTGACTTCTTTAGATGTGGAAGGTATGGCATAAAATTTTTCAATATTTTCTATTGATGGTAGTGGATTTTCAGGTAATGTTTTTGTTGGTTGCGCATTCCAATTGTGACTTGGTTTATCTATTTTTATGTTTTCCTCATCAATACACATTTCAAAATCAGTATTAGTTATTATTTCTATGTCTGATACTATGTTTCGTTTTTTTAAAGTAGTATGCACATCACTAGTAACATTTGCGTCCATACAATAATATCAGGGGGAAGTGGATCTACAGTTTAGTAGCACTTACCCCAGCGTGATAATTTATGGGGGAAGTGAATCTAGTCTCATAAATCACAATTCTTTAAGATATTCATAATTAAAATATATACACATCAAACCTCAATTCAATTATAGAGTACTCACCAATTTGTAACTTCCTAGCACAAGTTTTTGTCAAGTTATAGATAAATGAAGGCAGCACTCACAACTCGCACGCAGACTAAAACCAACTGCCAAAATTTGAAGCTCTCTAACAACTCTCTGTCTTTATGAAGCAGCTCCATCTATATGTCAGAATGAGGATTTAGCTAATTATATTACATTATCATAGATAGCAGCGCTTGAATATTGTATTCAAAGAAGTTAGAAGGCCTGGATGAACTTCCCCCAAAAATTCACTT
Organism: Hesperophylax magnus; assembly: GCA_026573805.1. Taxonomy (NCBI): domain Eukaryota; kingdom Metazoa; phylum Arthropoda; class Insecta; order Trichoptera; family Limnephilidae; genus Hesperophylax; species Hesperophylax magnus. The sequence continues at coordinate 24,469,593 of JAIUSX010000072.1, forward strand.
ACCCCAACTCACCTTTATTCAATTTCTTTCTAAAGAGCATCGTTCTGTAATTTTTCTTCTAGTTTTACTTCCTGACTTGTAATCAGTTATTCTAAAAATATGGAATAAAAATAAATCTATATTATATTCGTAGTTAAATAGTGCATAGTTCTTAGTCAGAGTTCCATGATTCGTGATGAAAATTACACTGCGAACTGAAAATTGTCGGGAAATCTTAGACAGAAATGCAGTAAAATTTTTACTACGCCTTAGTTTGGCGTAGGGGTGCGTTATTTCCAAATTAAATTTCTTTATATTTGATAGCGTTTAATATAACATGTATCCCAATATTATTCTACTCAATTTTAATATAAGATAAGGCGCGTAAGTTTATTGTATACGTACCAATAAATTTAATATAAGATAAGGCGCGTAAGTTTATTGTAAACGTACCAACAAATTTAATATAAGATAAGGCGCGTAAGTTTATTGTATACGTACCAACAAATTTAATATAAGATAAGGCGCGTAAGTTTATTGTATACGTACCATAGACATATGAATATTAGTAGACCTGCCCTAAGTGATTAAAAGCGTATTATTCCCCACTCCCCATCCCGGTTCCATTGGAGCCGGCTGTGCTCGCGTATGGCCTCAAGTGAATTTAGAAAACGTGACGTCATCATTCTTGTGCGAACTATGGTCGAGGCATCATCGGTTCATTTTACGAAATAACACGGCAAAATGGTGACTTGTGCTATGAAAACTTGTAAAAATAGATGTTAAAAAGAGAATAAACCCAATTGTCGTATTACATTCCATATATAAGCATTATTTTACTTTATTTTAAGCATATTCACATCGTATAATATGGATCAGTTGTAGAAACATATACTATCACATCGAGATACGTCTGGACGCGAAACACAAAGCTGGTTGGTTGCTGGGAAGTAAATTATGAACATTTATAAAAGTGTCTTAACTAAATACATAAACGAAATATTCGACTCTGAAAATAGAAGAAATTTATTTTGCCGAATTTGGACTTCGCAAATTTGTTCATAACGTGGCGAGTAATTTGCGCTCCCATGTAAAAATGTCTATTCATTCAAAAGCAGATTTTACTTTTAAGAACTAAATGGTGATATTATAATGCGAGATGCCTATTTACTGTCAGATTGATTTATTGACGAATCACAGTCAGCTTTCCTCCCTGCGTCCCGCAACTCTTGTTTTAACCCCTCGTCCTTAACTTCTCGTCTATTAATATTCATATGTCTGTGATACATACCAACAAAATTTAATATAAGATAAGGCGCGTAAGTTTATTGTATACGTACCAACAAATTTAATATAAGATAAGGCGCGTAAGTTTATTGTATACGTACCAACAAATTTAATATAAGATAAGGCGCGTAAGTTTATTGTATACGCACCAACAAATTTCATATATAAAAATGAATGTTTCTTTGTTTGTCCCGTTCGCGTACATATACCATTTATCCGATTGCGATGAAATTTAAAAGTTTGTCTTATTAGTGCCAAGAGTGTATAGAGAACAGTCTGAATGGTAGAAGACTTCGCATTATAAACGCATTACCTCTGCACTGGAATGAGATACGGAGTCGAATTAAAATCGACATAATGTTATTTTTTTAACAGTAACAATGTCGATTTCATGATACTACACGACGTAAACGGTGGAAAAGGTCGGGGATACCCGAAGAAGACACGAATCAAATAATTATTTGTAGTAAAATGAGACGAAAGTCATGAACGAAGAAAGAGGTATAAGGAGAATGAATGACTTTGAAAGAGGTATAAGGAGGAAGTGAATGGCTGAAGAGATCGAACGCCCTAGGAAGACATGGCACGATCAATTGAAACAAATACTTATTACAATGCAATAATATAGGGTTTTCCAATAAGAGAAGTTATTTTGAATAGCCCGCTATTTCGGTAGATGTTACTTTTGAAGCTGTTATTTTTAATTTATATACATAATAAAACAAAATAAGTGATAAGTGATAAGAAGTGATGTGTAGTTTGTGGCAAGTGTGTGTTTATGTATATAAAATAAATATATACTTAATTTATATACATAATAAAATAACACCTCTTATTGGAAAACCCTATATTATTTCCACCTCAACAATGTACCCAGTTGTCAAAATCTCCGAGCGACGCTGGGTAGACGTCAGCTAGTACGTCTATGAATCTATGAATGTCTATGAATCTATGAATGTCTATGAATCTATGAACGTCTATGAATGTCTAGTAATCTATGAAGCTTTATTTTAAACGTTTTAAACAATGAAGATAACAGGTGAATAAAAATGCATGAAAATTTTAATGACTTACAACGCAATAAAAACCAAGCCATGTACAATTGTACAAAAAGTGTCGATCGAATAAGCACGAAAAAACACAACAAAAGATCAAGATAAAGAAAATACTAATGGAAAATCACATGAATAAGAAAGAAACAGTTAGTAATAGAAATGTCCAAAGTCAGTGTTGATCGGTCAATATCCTCTCAAACGTATCGTAACACACAAACTTATCAAGTGCAAAATAATCTACAAAAACTGTCGAGTTTTTTTACGTTCTTTTGTTCACCATTTAGCTGTTTGGCGTTTGGTCAGTATTTTGGTGGATTAGGCACAAGCTGTGAAGAAAATAACTCATTAAAATATATCCAACAGTGATTTTGATTGAAAACAGAGTATAGTAAAATCAATTTACAATCTTTTTGCCGATAGACTGAAAACGGAGAATCAAATAAACATATTTAAAAAAACGATTCTATCGATAGGTGAACAAAATTAGAATGTTATGTAAATACGTAATAATTTTTAAGTAACTGTTATGTGAGATAAGATATTAATTTTATATATATGTTAATATTAATATAAACCATTTATATATATAGGTTCCTATACATTAGAAATGCAGGTACTTGTAAAAGTGATGTACATAATTTTATTGGGATTTTCATATTTTTGGCGTAGTTTTTGTTTTGATTTATTTATGATTCACTAGTAATTGGTGTAGTTACTTACTCGGCTTACTTTCAAAACTTTTTTTTTCTCTTTTCGACAACATGACATCTTGCATAAAATTAATTACATTTTGAAGACTCAATAACTCACGACGGAGATTACATTGCAAGCTAAATAAAGTTACGTTGATCTGTATATTTTTTTGCTGTCCAATTTTCACGACGGCAGTGCTCACTGTTTGAGTATTTTTGGGTTTACGGTTGTAGCCCCAGATTTATCTACTTTATGGTAACGATATTTATATACTTTATCGACTTAGGTTTAGCATTGATCTACAAATTCATTGATAAAATCACTAAATACAGAGTTTTCCAATAAGAGGTGTTATTTTCATATTCAATCGTAAAAGATCAATAGTTTCGTTGCTTGTGTGGCACGTAGCGCCATCTTGTTAAAAGTAAACGTTGTTCAGATCAATACCATCCAATTTCGGCCATAAAAAATCATTAATCATCTCTCGATAGCGCAATCCATTCACCGTAATGTTGCTCCAGCCTCATTTTCAAAAAAGTAAGGTCTAATGACTCCGCCGGACCATAAACCGCACCAAAAAGTCACACGTTGAAGATAGAGAGGCTTTTCAACAACAATTCTTGGGTTTTCCGAGCCCCAGATGCGACAATTTTGCTTGTTGACGAAGCCACCGAGGTGGAAATGGGCCTCATCACTCAAGATGATTTGCATTTGATTCACTCAAGTGAATTTTAATAATTTAAATGCGTTGTTGAAGCGTGTATCGTTCCATTTTAATTAATAACGTAGTTTTTACTTGTCAAATGTAAAAATATGACAGCTTCAAAAGTAACATCTACCGAAATAGCGGGCTATTCAAAATAACACCTCTTATTGGAAAACCCTGAGTAAAAGTTCTCCTAAAATACGCAACGGATTTTGATGGCGTTTTTACTATCATTTAAAGAATTTATTCCGAAAGGTTTACACATATAATACATGCAAATTATAATAATAGAAAGTAGAGAAAAGTCGATGTTTTGTAATCAAGTCGTTAAAAAAATATATTTTCGGTCGCTTACATTGCTAACGCTGGCTAAACCTTATGATATACATAAAAATAATGTAGTACGGAATTGCATATCTTAAAAAGGACTACAGGAAAATTGGGAACAATATATGTCTATCTCCTAAGGATAACTCCCAGCAACGCCCGGTATACCTCAGTGAGTTATTAATATTTTAGAGTCAAGCATATTAATGAAAGCGATTCGTAGTTTATTGCTTACTTTGAAGTCACCGTGCGATGATCTCTCATCCGTGCTATAAAGGGGATCATAGAAATTCTGCCCCGTTACCCTTGTCACGAATTACTGTCACCAGGTGGGCTTTGTACCTATTTCTAGAAGTATCGCCGATAGGTCCGTTACAACCTCTCCCTCTGTCACATAAACGATGCAAGTTACAGAAGGAGAGATTACGACATTGCTCTCAACGGGAGGACGATACGAATTAGTCTGTTTACCAGTCTGTCTTTCCAGCAATACTCGTGACAACCGATGACCGAGCGTTAAATATAATCCACATTTAATGTGAACCGCGCGGTTTGTTTAGTATTTGAAATCTCTCTGATTTAATGCGGGATTAGCTGAAGTATTCGTATTGGCCACGGTGATAAAACGATCAAGAGAAATTGAAAATAAATTAAACTAGAGTCGGAATTGGTTGATAATTATGAACTCGTATTTACCTCATAACAACGTGTTGCGGTTTTTAAAGTAAGTTATTTTTAAAAAGATATTGAATAGAAAACAGGCAGTGAAGAAGTATGATTGGATGAGTATAAAATGGCAGGAGATGGTAACTTTATATAGAACCCAGCTTTGGTAGTCCCTCTCTCCTACAACATGGTTATGGATTAAGGCTGGCAAATATACTCAGCTGAGTGGCCTCAGGTGATCAGCTGATAGAACAAGATTGATCAGCAAATAATGTCAACCCCTAACCTAGCCTAACCTAACCTAACCTAACTTATTATTTAAAATTTTAATCCTGCAGGACTAGGAGGATAGTGCAATCCCAGTCTGAAATATTAAATGAGAAATAAAGACAGAGACAAATAAAAATTATATGGAATTAAAAATATAATAGGTAGGTTAAGCATTATTGAGCCTGATATTATTTTTCTGCTGACAAAACATAGTGTGATATAATTTAATAATTTTTGAGATTTATTAATTAAGCAGTGTCAGAAAGAGACGGCACCACAATTTGTATTTGCGTTTAAAAGCTACCAAAATACACAGCTACAATATCAAAAATTGTAATTTTATAATTCGAAAAGTCATCGACCGTCATTAGTTGCACGTTTGTGAAAGATGTGTCAAAGCTGTGTGAATTTTTTATATGAAACGAAAAAAAAATAAAGCCCACAAAAGCGACAAATACCTTTATACTATATTGGTGTAGTTAAATTTGTTTTTTAGATTCGTAATAATTGGTATTTTTACAGTTTACAAGAAAAAAAGTAAAAAACTATTTTTTAAAAATTCATCAATTTTTAATATTTTTAATAACATCAGAATATAATATCGAGAACACGTGTTCTTTTCCTAATAAACACACAACGGAATGCGCTAATGTAAAACGAATAGTTTAACCAGATTTTCAATAAATTAACATATTCATCAGTTTTCTACGTTGGAGTTACCCGAAGGGTTAAAAATATCCTCCGAATATAATCCCGAAAGAGCACAATATAAATAAAACGTCAGACTCTCATATTATAATACTTGGAGTGTATAAAATTATTACTACATTCTCTTTTAGCCGGTCTTCTTCTCTTTAGACGCAAAATTAAGATAATTTACGAAAAATCTTACAAAAGAATGGTTTACAAGAATTACTATCATTAAATTGCAGAATCTTCCGTTCGTGAACACAAGACACATTATGTTATTATGCAGCTGCAAAAAGTGAAACCCTCGACAATCAATTCTCCAAACCGCATTATTTACCTGCGAACATTTAAAGGAAGGCGTCTGTACGATTTGAGAGTAAACACAACATGAGGTAGTGCGCTCTTCCGACTTCCGACCTCGTGACCCACTTCCGCGTGCAGAATTCCATCCGAACCACCGCCGGCACTGCCTTCAATACAGCCTGCGTGCCGGGTTTATCGACCTTTGCTTCGTGGAGCCCAAACTCATGATAAAAATCGAAAAAAAGAAATCGAATCATCAATTGGTCGTGGGTAGGAAAGATATTGGGCGGAGGAAGGTTGGGAAGTACCTGGCTATTCAAATTTGATCACCAAATACGGCTAAATCCATTTCAAGAAACTTTTCAATTCTATATGGTTGTCTTACACCAGAACCATAACGAGAACCACTCTGGAACATGACGCAAATAAATAATATATTTGGTTTATTAAATGAATTATGAAATAACGCAATTTAAGCAAATAAAATTTCAGGAAAATGAACCCACGACTTCCGGATTACTTGTCGAGAGTCTTACTCCTCGACCACGAATTCAATTTAACGTTTTTAAGCAATCTTGACCCAAAAAAATATATTCATCTTCTCTTGTATTTTTATCTACGCGAAAACTTTGATCGATTGTAATGATAATGGCTGGGAAACGCTTTTTACATGAACCTTGGCCGTAAGAATTAATACATTTTTCTCAATTTTAAGCAAAAGTGTTGTAATAATTTTTTTCAAAAATATTACGTTTTTAGTTTCTGAAAAAATTTTTGTCTTCCATTTTTGCTGGCACTTGCACCCATATTCTATTTATTTTTACATCTATTTTGAATTTCACTTTTGTTTTCCATAATGCTAATCTTGGAAGCGGAAATTAACCCACTTCCCGACACCCGGTGTAGCTGAAACTCGGCAGGTAGACTCGTTGTCGATGACAGTGCATTCTATCGTCTGTGGCAATCACGTACACACCCGTGGACTTATTATATGCATTTCATTGAAATCGGATGAAATTGCAGCATTGCAGCATGCAGATCGGCATCAACGCGGTTGACTGCGGTCTCTGAGACGGAAGGTTCAATCCTAAACCAAACCATTTTTTAAACTTTTAGATCATGGCCTAGAGCACTCTTGAAGGGCAAAAGCAAGCGAAAATTGAAAATTTTTTTTTAAAAATATATGTATTATAGTTGTTTTTTATTGTAAGGTCGGGTTGTTTCGGAGAATTTGAACAATTCATCAAATTTAAACGTTCATTTTCGAGTTCTGTGAAAGTCCTATTCAATTCCTGTTATTATATCATAAAAGGCTAGTTCCTTGACAGATCTGAAATAATAACAGAAAAATCTTTCACAGAACTTGAAAATGATCTTTGAGATTTGAAGAATTGTTCAAATTCTCCGAAACAACCCGTCCTAAATCTTGCTTTACACGGGTTTATTTTTTAAAGTAAATTTTTTGTAAAACGTGCTTTAAAAGCCCCGCCCGAGAGTGACAGTTATCCAATCTAATCTGTTTAATATGCGAAGTTCTTCACATGAGCTGAACATTTACCTACCGGTGTTATTGTTGTGTATTCACCGAGCACTAACGTACTTCCCTAGCTTCTGCCCGCCTGGCACGGTGAGCGGATAATTGGGTTAATCAAAGTAGAAAAGCAAAGGCTTGTTTAAATTAATATATAATGTAATTCACACGCTCAATAATACAAAGCCAAGTATTTATTCAATGAGCTTGTAATGGTTTCACATAGTTTCTGGTTGATTATCATCAATCTGCTTAGGTTTTTTTTGCTTCGTAAGTCTTCTGGCATCCAGTTTTGGACAAATGTCTCGATCAGCCGATTCTTGGAGAGTCACACCCATACAAAGCCGGAACTACGTTATTCCTACTTCCCCAATATAAATATGAAAACATTGGTACACTTCCTTTGAAATTGAACAAAAAGGGAATCTACGCTTTGTGGGGTAATATCATTATTTTATTTGTTATTATAATGAAATTATAAGGAAATCAACAGTTTACAATGTGGTTGGTTTACACATATGCAATTTACTTAACTGAGAAACCGAGATATAGATTTTCTCATTACACTAATACATTATCATCCTTGCTATAAAAACTTGGTGTAAATATTACGAGGCGCGTAAGGTCAGAACAGTGTAAAACTTGATATATTAGCATGGCGTTTGTTTGGTTAAAACAGTCTTAAACTAGGCTCAAGGTCAGCTTTACCGAACCAACGTCAAACGGGCGTGTAAGAATCTAATTAGTAAGGTGGTTTGTATTTAACAATTAAATAGTATAGGTATTAAATATAATTAATACAAGAGGTACTCCATGGTATACATCACCACATATTATTTGGTGTCTTGTATAGGGCTGGCAGATTCTACAATAGTGATCAGCTGCTAACCTTATACAAATCTCAAGTACGCCCAACAATTGAATTTGGAAGCCACCTCTGGGTTGGAGTCCCACAATACTTGATAAACCTTTTTGATTCTGTGCAAAGGTGTGCGGTCCGTACGATTGACAATCCATTGTTAACAGACCGTTTGCTATCTCTATTGTACAGATGCAATGTGGGCATGCTGAGTCTGTTCTACAGAAATTTTAATGGAGCCTGCTTTAAGCAGCTACCAGCATTATACCTTGGTGCACCGGTACACGTGCGTGTTTTTTGTAAGGCGGCTACCGGCATTTGTTTTTACTCCTTCAAAACCCGCATCAATAAATTCCTTTCTATAGCCCCTATTTTAACCCGCCTCATAACTCTGCCTAACCGGATGGCGACATATTTCCCCTGCCTTTACAGTATACAGACAGGGGTGCTCTTGTGAGGTGTCACATAAAAAATCATTCCATTCTATGTAATTTTGTTTTGTTTTAATACATTAATATAATACATTTTTAATAACACTCGATAAAATTGTGAAACTTAAAGATTCGTGATTTATTTCACGGTACCATTTTCCTCCATTTATTTAAGAGAACATCTGTCTAAAAGTACTCGCAAAGTACTTAATGTTGACAAAGAATAATGTGGACCACATCCTAAGAACACAACAAACTCTTTACATAGTCAACATGCACGTAGATGTACACTGGTAGCAATGTTACGTGCTTCGTGCTACAAAGCTCCATCATTTATGTGCGTCCATAAATGTGAATGTAGGTACAGTTTCGACGTTTATTTATTGATGTAAACAATTAATAAAGCACGCCGTCAACAATGTCAACAACATAACACATAGCAAGGTGTGTTCACGCGACGGTTTTAAAGATCATAACTCAAAACTTAACATCTTAAACCGGAGAAGATGAGTTGGAAAGAGAACAAATATTAATTGCGTAATGCAGATGATCACCGCTTTCTTTTGCGTTTCATCTACGCTTTATCACCGGTTTATTTACTATTGATTATTGACCTATCAAACAAGAACTGCGAGGAGCATAACTTAGCATTTTAATGTTAAACGTACAGCATCACTAAAACCGAAATAGAGAGTCTGGGAAGAGGAGTGTCGAGCCGCTGACCCCAAATTGGGAAAGAGCAAGAGAAAGATAAAAAAGAAGATTCACGTATCTGTATTCTGTGACTGATTTTAAGAAATTAATAATCGAATCAGACGTGTAGTGTCATCATCAACGTCGAGTAGCATAAACTGACTTAAATGGTCTTATTTCTTTCAAGTGGTTCCAACAATATCATTTTTTTTCTTTCGTGTGGCATCTGTAATTACTTCTGTCCCAAACTAGTTTTGTATTATATATAATTCTTTTTTATTGTTCGTTTATTTTTTTCTTCTTTATAACTTTAAATATCTACTTTCTTCCTGGTTTATTATAACTGGTTTATTTTGCACTCAATATCTTAAATGCAAAATTATTTTACACGAATAACTGTGAATAATAAAATAACTGGGTTTCTTAAATATACTCAAATAAAAAAAGAATCATAGTAGCGCAGACCCGCAAAAATCACGGGATATTTAATTGTTGGATTTGCGAAGCTGAAAGAATTTTAAAAAAATTCCCAGGATCCTTGTGCCTTTCAAAAGAAGATTAGAATTTCATATGAACACCGTTAGTAAACTTGTTTAAATTACGATATCTGTCAAAACATTTAGCAATAAGTGCACATTAAAAAAAAATTAGGTACTTAAAATTTATAAAATAATTTTGGTAACTACGTGGTAGCTTGTCTAAACCGTTTCTACATTCTATTTCATTTTTGTAAACTAAAGCAAATCCCTGTTCTTGAGTTCATTGAACCCGAGTTACGCCGAAACACACATGTAGGTTGTACATTTATTTATTAAGTTTTGTTCATACATAAAATAAATGATATTTTTTGGTCCAAAAACCTATTTCTTAAATCTTTTTAAAAGTATTATTGTTTTTTTTATTATTATTTTGTGAGGTGCGTGTACGTTATCGTTCCATTGGTGGTAAAAAAAACGTAACCAACTATTGCTCGATAGTGTAAATTCATACCTTTGACAGGATCCAATTTCTTAATATAGTTTTAATTGTGTTTTTAATAGCCGCTTGCCAATAGCTGCAATAATTGAGGTAAATATTGTAACGTCGTCACGCCATATTACTACGGCGGTGAGAAGCAATGGAGAGACATGGTAATAACAACTTCGAATCTTTCATCACCGAATCACATCGTTTCGATTGCACTGGGAGGCAGCTAAAATAAGAACCAAAAATAAGCAGCAAGAATTACAACAAGGCTGAGCAGCAAGATAATGCTGCAATAAAAAACAAGAATTGTAAGCAAGACATAGATATAAACAAGACCAGCTAAATAAGCTATTAGACTAAGCTGAAAGAAAATGTCACATACATAATCATCAAAAATAAGCTGCAAGACCACACGGAGAAAGTGAGGATTACTTATTAGTTTCCTGATGAACTTTTAGTAAATTACGAATGTATTATCACGATGTCGATTGATAATACATGACGAAATGCGAAAATATTCGGATATTCATGAACACATGTTCTGACATCGTGATAATATATTCGTAATTTTTAAAAGAATACTCATTTTTCTCTGGCCGCAAGATATAACATCAACATTGAGCTGAAATAAAACGTTGAAAAAATAAGCAGCAATAACGAGAAGCAATAATTAGCTGCATGAATAAATAAAAGAGAAGCATTAAGAAAAATAAGCAGACATAAACACCTATAACAAGAAGCAATGATAAACAGCAAGACTAAGCAGCAACAAAATTGGACAAGAATAAACGACAATAATAAGAAGCAAGGATAATCAGCAAGACTCAGTAAGAAAATGTAGGTAAAATAAGTAGCAAGAATAATTGGCAAGAATGTGCAGCAATAATTAGCAACACGTATGTGGTATTCTGGTTGCGGAAAGCTTTGATGGAGAATGGAAACAAATGAGATGAGATGTGAAGAAGATCGAATAAGTATTCAACAATCATCTTTAGTTCACTGCGCCCCCATATGCTCTGCACTCTCATTTTTTATATTCCAAATAATTACAGGGCCAATTACCAGCATCTTGTTGGTTAAGTAATTATATCATAATCGTGCCGGGTATTCGAAAGGCGAGAAAGAAAGGATGCAAAATGGAACACCAAGATCATTTATCTTGGAACACAACTTACGCAAGACTGTTTTAAAACACTTTTTTCTGACAGTCTCTGTCTGAAATTTAAACATTTAAAAGAAGAGATACCACTCAACCAGGAGAACTACTCGTATATCACCATCAAGCCGGGTTATCTGATGTTGGTCATGCCTGCAAAATAAATCATTTTAAATTTACACGTTTTTTTGATAATTTAATGGAAATAAATTATTTTACATCTCGCCATAGAGTGGAATACACTCACCATCTTACTCATAATAGATAATACGGTGGGTCAGGAACCGGTTGGCAGAAAACGTTACTCATAATCACGCGCATCCGTACTGCGTATACCCGCCGTAGTACGCCAGTATTAGTAGTTGTCAGATATTTAAACCGCCCGTCCACCAGGTGTAGGAACGTATCAGGATCGTAGTAAGACGGACATGGCTTCAGCTTTCTGGTTGATTTGACAAATATCAATCGGTCGCGCAATGAATATTTAAAAAGCAGTAGGTAATACCCACTAGCAGCAATGTCAGAGGAATATTTTAAATCGGAATATCGATATACCAAAGCAACTACGGAACTCGTAATCGTATTGGCCGGATTTCGATGCAATTAAAAACAGACCGGGTCAATGACATTACAAATATCATCTGAAGAATCGTGGAGTTGGCTACAAAATGCGAAAATAACCGTTTTTTGGGGGTTAGGAACAGTGGTGCCAGTCTGAAAAAAACTTGCATGCACATTATTATGAGTAAAGATTTTAACCCGAGCATAATACGGCCCTCTTCACCGTACAGCTATACCAACGGTGCAGCTGCGTATTAGGTCATCTTTATACGTAAGACTGTCAGTGTTAACATAAAAATTCTCCTCAACTTACGCACATTTTACTACCCATATTTAAATCTTTATACAGATGGGTATACTTCTGCTTTCATTATCCTAAAAAAACACCAAAAACATCTCACAGCAGTGCAACATTTTCTTAAGCAATTTTAACGGTTGATTGTACATTCATTACTGGATTACATAATAGAACAAACTACCTGAATAATGGTCCAATTAGCTGTACCCCTGCTATGTGCATTAGCAGGGTTATTATTTGACGATAGCGTAGTTTTACTACGAGTAAGCACCAATCCACGCTCCCTGACCTGAACGGTGTTCTCCGTGTAAGAAATGTAATTGCTTCACCGTAATGAATTCGTAATGGCGGTAACCAGCGGTGCTCTATTAAGCGTTATGCAAAGCTTGAAACGGTGGCAATTATTTTCAATAAAATCATTTAGAACAAATTATGTATAACACTTATGAATGCGTTACGGCAGTCTTCTCCGAAAACATTGTCAAACTGTCATTGATGAATAATGACATTTTCTCTGACTTGGCAAACTTTCGAGAGTAAGCTTAAAGTAGTTACATAACCATCTATATCTTATTTTGTATGTATAATATACAAAATGTATGATTCCATGACAATTGATCCGCCGACAGTTAGCCCACCGGCAGTTGATCTCAGACAGTTGATCCCCTGGACAGTTAATACCTCTGCCAGTTGATCTCTCGGATAGATGATCCCCTAAGTTATTATTTCTTCTGCACGTCCTCATCAGTAAAGTAAGTGTGGTGGATTTCTATGCAAGACGCCTGCAGATATATGTACATATATCGACTTTTGATATGTGGCTGTATATCTACTGCATACTTACTTTACCAATGAGGACGTAAAGAAGAATTCTCTAGAATAATTATTCAGGGGATAAACTGTCCGAGGGATCAATTGTAGGATAACCAAAATTAATTTTTGCTTTTAACAATTAACATATTTAATTATACCAACCAAAATTCATGGATATTTTAGGGTTGTAAAAAATATAGTTGTCTATGTTGTTAAGGAGTCTAAGGCAGACATCCGTGAGGTTATTGAAATGGATGTGTTAAATGTCAGGAAAATGCCATCACATTCACCCAGATCGGCTCTTAGGAGAACTAAATCGTAGTAACTAAGAGCCTCCAATGAATAGGAGAAACAAGGAAGACCAAGTTTTTTTTAAATAGCAAAATGGCATTATTTCATCCGCCTTCTTCATTTTAATAATTCTTCGCGTTTCTTCTCAGAAATCTGAACCTTTTCACAGTCCGCGACATTTGTAAAAAAGTAAATACCTGTTTATATCGTCGTGATTCATTTTTGGTATATTGCGCTTCCTCCTTCTTTAATCAACGTTTCGGTTAGTGTTACAGTGTCAATATTTATTCTGATGAAAGTAGACAAATGTAATTTAATTATACTTTCCGCTCGGTTTATTAACTTGTACAGGTATTGCTTAGATGGCTTGCATTCCATTATAATGAACCTATTTCTAGATACATATTTCAACTAATCGCATTAACTTATTGCTGAAAGGGTCATTATTCGTATACTTCGATCGCGTGTTTTATTGCTTAGGTACTAAATCTGTCACCCATGCAAGTTCTAATCAGGTGCTGAATTCGTGCATAAAATTTCTAATGGCAATTTAGTGAAAACATACAATTATTCATCGTACAATGGCTGCGAAGACTCGTGGTATTGAACTCAATTATCACAGCACCTGTGTTAGGAAATGTATTGCAATATGCAGTCACATCTGTGCTTTTAATAGTGAAGCATGTCGGTTAGATAAATGATGGAAATTACTTATAATACTCCTCGTAACTCAAGGTCTTAGGCGCTTGACCCGGCCGATCCTTAGACATCTTTTTGCAATATTTGTAATGGTACCTACTTAATATCAATAAAATGCTTTTTGTTTGATTTCTGCGGTTTATTTAATATTGTATAATGTGAATTTTATAGGAAGAACATGTTTTTTCTCCGTCTCTAATTTCAGTTGGGTTAAAGAGGTGCCTCAAAGTTGCAAAAGAAATATACCATCCACTTACCACATATTAATGATATCTTTAAGATCTTCTGCGTTGCTTCAATAAGGATATCTCTGTAGGTATGCCTTTCGTACAGATCTACACATGAGTAGCCACTTCCAGACGTATTGTAGGTTGGTACCACGCTGGTTGAGATTGAATTTAATAAATAGCACGATACATCTCGTAGTATAAATGCAGTAGGCAGCAGGCAGGAGGCTGTGATCTCGCGATGTTCCTCACGCCCAGGAATGCCACAAGGTACTCTCATTGGGCCTAGCTAGAAGATGCTATGAGATGCCACAGTTACTTTATAATGGCCGCGCTGTTTCTTCACCTTCAGATTAACATTCTCTTTGTTTTCCGATGGGCTTGCCTTCACTTATTCATATATTATCTACGTTTAGTTAGGTGTATATTTGCTAACACTTTCTCGTGCTCTGATAAGTTCTTTTTTACAAAATGATGCCAAACCATCAAAATAAACGCCCTTACTTAACCTATGCATTTTTAAGCGTAACAAAAGTGAAACTGGGATTTATGTTCTTTCCCACTAAAACATCAAACACTGCAAATTAAGAAATTACAGTTTGTTCCATCGGTTTTGTATTTGCAATTGTGAATACCACCAACCTATAACGAAATTTTGTTTAGGTCTATATTTATTTAAACTGTCAATCAGTCAAAGAAGCATCATAATTTCGTTCGCCGAGAGGAATGTGAAATGTTATATTATGTAATAAGTTTTGGAGTGGTTAGCAGCATAATGAGAAGAGATATGTATATGGTATGAAGCTGAACGGTTTACCGAGAACATATGTTAAGGATTTTTTTACTGCTTCTTGAAAATAATAAATTCTGTGAAACAATAGAACATTTGTAACTACGTCAGAAAAGGTTTGGGTTCATAACGCAAGAGACAGTGTAGAGATTTGTCCAAGTGCTGATCTTTGCCATTCTTCTACCCAGCGACTGTGTGGACCGAGACTTCATGCCCTTCAAAGTAAAAAGTTAGACGACCCATAAAATATAGAAAATCTAGGTTTACCTACATTAAATTTATTTGGTTGTCGATTTATACTATAACTAGTGCGAACCCGTGAAATATCACGGGATATTATAATAAAAAAGGATTTGTAAAACTAGAGACGGTTAGAAATTTACCATTAGAAAACATTGACATCTTTAAAAAATACAAACAAAAAAAATACGCATTTCAAATACAGAACGATTAATAAAGAATATAATTTTGGTACCTTTATCGGTTGTCTGAATCGTTCACACAATCAGTTCCCATTTTGAAAACCAAGGTTTTCAAGTACATAACTATGAAGATTGTGCATTATCACGAATCTTTTTGAAAGTGCTTTCATTTTTTCATAAAATTTTATCTAGGAACTCCGCGCCCAATTTTTCCGCAATATTCTTTTGCGAAATTCAAATTCTTTTTACAGTAAAATAGAAATATCTTTTTTACTACAACACGAGAAATGTTATACCATTTTAAAAACACAAAATAATCATTTTTTTAAATAACTTGACTGGTTAGCATGGTACATTTTAAAAGTATGATTAGTCGAAGTTAGCCAATAAAAAAAAGTAAGTCGTCATCGAACCAAAATGTTTTTTTATTTATTTTTTACAGGCACTGATAGTTTCATTTTTGACTGTGATCAATAGCAGGGATATTGAGGGTAGCGTAATAAAAAATAGAATTTTTCGAATTTGTAATTTTGGCACTCAAAAACTAATCTAAGTTGTTTGCCAATATCTCGAAAACTAACTTACTAAAGTTATTTGAATTACACCTATATGAGAATTTAAAATCATTTAAAAATATATGTTATGTGTAGCGTTTCTTCTCACTAGGAGAACCTGTTCTAAAGTGTTCACGTAAAATTTTGTATGTGTATTCCAGCGAATTAGTTATAGGATTAGGAGAATGATATGTTTCTAATACTTACTATTACAAAAAAAACGATTATAAATATATGTAAGTGGCATCGCTTTATGTTTGATTTGGTGATATTAAATTTGGGGAATTTGCGTACCTTTTGTTTTGCTCCAGACCGAAATATTTTGTTGGATTATATTATAAGGTGGTGCGTTCTCTATGGATTATTTCAATTATGTAGGCATGTGGTTATCGAGTTTAATTAGCCACTAGACTATTACATTTTGGTCAATTTGCAAATTTATTTCGACGCGTTCGAAAATGTGAGCAATTTGAAGAGATATTTTTAAACATTTATTGGAATTATTTCGTAAACTCCAGCGCGTTGGAATCTTCGATTAATCATAAAGCTAACATAGTAGTTTTACACTCTAATAAAAGATGTCTCGCATCTAATAAAAAAAAAAGTGGGTGTGTCAAGCCTACGCAAGACAGAAGTGAAACTTCTAGTATTCCTCTCTCTCTATTTTCATTTCATCATCTCTATTTTCTCTCTTAGGTTAGTTTGAAAATTAGAGGTTAAAATGAAATTCTGTACCAAACCGTATGAACCACAATCAATTACGTATTTCACTCGTATTACACTCACGACGCAGTATACTAACCAAGCAGCTGATGCTTGGCGTGGCGCAGTTCGCTGGTGTCTGAGAGAGAGGAAAGAAGAGAAGAGAGAGAACGTTCGTGAGCGGCTCCCCCACCTCAACAAGCGCATATGGTGAGAGAGGGACAGTGAACGGTGAGCGGTGGTGGGGGTACCCGCATTTTCGTGTCGATCCTGACTCGGTTTTACTCCGTCCCCGAAAATCCATTACGCGCCTAAAGAAGTTTCACTTCAAAAAATACTACATGATATATGTTTATAATTAAATTCATATGTTACTTTGTTGTAATATTAATTTCTTATAATTAAATTATAATATGTAAATGAGATCCCCAGCACGGGAGATCCCAGTGAGGATATCATTATCTCTATATGTTACTATGAAAAGAAGACAGTAAATCATTATTATTATTATCTCTTTCGACTTATTTGTTATGGACATTCCATGAACAAATTTATTGAAATTTTTTTTTCTTACAGATCATTGATCATGTGTTTACGTATTAAAAAATGCATGCTAGAATTTAAATTTATAGTAATGCTTATCAACTAGGCCATAGAAAACATACAGAAGTCATAATATTTAATATTTCTCGAAGTAGATACTACAAAAACGGCAATTTTTAAAGTAAATATCGTAGGTAGCTCTGTAGCACTATTAGCACTTAATGTGTTTCCATCATATGGTTTCCATATTAAAATTTGGAGATATATTTTTTTGAAGGAGGGCGGGAAATTTCCAAACTAAATACTCAAAAAATTCAGAGCGCTCAAGGCTGAAATTGATTTTATAGCAGAACGCTCCAGTGGATAAGAGAAATTAAGAAATTTGTGCTCACTTTCAATTTTGGTGGTCTATTTTAGAGCCCTTCATACACGTATATAGTGCGCCTGGGTGTAGTGTCCGTTTGCCCCACCTTTATCTCTGCTTTGACGCTATCCATCTAAATTATATCGTGCCTGTTGCGAGATGTTAACTCCTCGTATATCTTCGCAGTTTATGGGTCCAACGGCATCGCTATTTTCTGTTAGCCTTCGCCGGAGATTCTAGTTTTAGTGCGACTGGAAATACCTCAGAAGATGCTGCGATCTGCTCTTCGATTGGCCGCAGATGAGAGGTATATTACAACGTATCCGCTAGAGCTTTGATTGCTTCTTATTCATTATGTATTTGGATTCTGCAGTTTCCGCTCGTTGAAAAAGTATACGATTGATTACACCGCCGATTATTAATTATGAACATCCTCCTGGATTGAAGCTAGGATTGAATATTCACATGGGAAAATTAATTAAAACAATATTTAAATTAGCACGCTGTTACATAATGTTGAAGAATGTGCATATTAATTAAAATCCTCTTCGATATCATGTAAACGAAATATATATATTTTTAATTTTATTATTTTGACTACAGTTGTAAAATAGAAAATAGAAATGAATATTTTTGAGAGATCTTAAAATACTCTTCAAAAATTGATTTAGCCACATGAGCGATTTCTGGCATACTATGCCAAGTTTGAAAAAACCTTTTGAGTTGTCGGTTGCCATAATGTGCATATTTATAGACACTAAAAATATGGGAAAACAGCGAAATTTAGGTGGATTCATTGGCTTTAAACCGCAGTAAGCAGTTACATATATTACATATTGATATTTTGAGGAATGGTATTAATCAAATAATTTGGTAAATGTATATATGGCACCAATCGTTCGAGTTGATCAATCACTGACACCAATCGCTCGGTTGTGTGTTGTTATTGGGTGTCTATAGAACACAGCTATTATCTCAGTTTTTGTTTTGAACCCCAATAATTAAACTTATTTTATCATTTCAACTACACGTTACTTCGAACTTAACTCAATAATTTCCCTTGTTACGACTTTCTTTCCGAAAATCCTATTATACCTCCAATAATCCATCCGTTAATTACCATTTTAAAATTAGGTACATGTAAACATGAAAACAATCAACACCTGACTTTTCCGTCATTTTTCTCGATCTCATAATATTACGTCTCAATAGCTTAGTGGTTACAACGTTCTCCCGATAAGAAGGTCTTGGGTTCGATCCACAGTTGCGACCTTTAACTGTTTTATTTCCTGTGTCTTGTTCTGTTTCAAATTTCGTTTAGATTAATTAATATTATCTTATTTAATACAGCACTTCACCTTTTCAAATCCAAAATAAATAAATAGCATACTTATAATGCATATTACTCAACACAGACTTGGTCTCTCCCCAATTTATTCAATTTACCTATATCCCACCACCCCAATCCTATAGACAAGTGTAAATCTTTCTTGTATATCACCAAAAATTAAGATAGATCAGTGAAAATATCTTATTGGTTAATAAATAATTATAAATATTTCACTTCACATTGTAAATGCTAAAAATTTTGGTATTCCCAAATAAAATCAAAATTTAAATGATTAAATATTACGTTGATGTGCATAACCTTCTAAAATGATTACGTTGAATTAACTATTATTACAAATAACCATGGCTGTATTAAAAAAATCTCCTGTATTAGATTTCAAAAGCATACCATTGAAACAGGACTTACGAACTAGGAAATAGATAAATGAAGTTTCCTCCAATTATTTCGCAATGCAAAAGTCAAAAGGTACCTCTTCCAATTATTATAATAGATAGGTACGTACCTACGTATGTTCGTAGATTTGCTAGCTGCTTAATAACACACAGTTACAGAATTAAACGTTTCCCCATAAATCATTTTTGTAAATATATTCATTTTGATCTACCATCAAGTGAAATACAACCTGCTAAACAAAATTTGTAATTCAAAGTCTTTCCATTCAAACCGAAATTTTGTAATAATTTGTTTTGGTATTGCCATCGACAAAAAGATTAAATAAAGATATTCGTGATTTGCAATATTTTGTTGAACCTCACTTTACCTTGGCGGAGATTATGAAACTCCTTGCTTTATTTGAATACGATGCTTTAACTGTGCTAACATTCCATTGTCATTTTGTATGGAAATAAGATTTTTTTTTCACCTCATTTTGCGAAGGTGAAAATGTTGATTGATTTTTCATACAAAATCTTTTTTTTAACCGATTATAAGCATTTATTTTACACGATTAAAAATCTTTAGTGCTTTTTTTACACAGAAGGCCCTGAAGAACTAAAATTCCCTCAGGGCCAATGTCATCTCTGGGGATGCTGTGTGGAGGATCTTTTTGAGGAGTGAACATGGAGTTCCACAAGTTGAACTCGAGAACGAGTTTTAGAAGCGACCCATTCTCGTGTGTGACAAATGTCAACCGTATAGGTACATATATTTCCCGAGTATGCACCAGACGCTCGTTCCTTGGAGCATCCTACATTGTAATACCGGTAGAATAAGGCCAGCATACCTATCTGACGCATGTGCTCTTAAGATTGACAGCGGATTGCAATATTTAGAGAAATTTGAAAAAAGGTGTCTTAATGTTAAATTAAGTATAAATAATATAATTATGTATTGGAATTATAGCAATGGTTCAATAAATCGCCGATCCGATGCGGATATTTCAGTTGATTTGCAATTGATTGAATCTAATCTGAAAATACAGGTAGACTGATAACTATTGCCTCATAGTCTCATCGATTAGATGTTCATACACCAAAGAAATTGAAGTAAAACCTCAACTTCCGTCGTATTTTTTATCAATTGACATTTTTATTTATATATTTGCGATGGGCATCATCGAGAAATGTTATAATGAAAGCGATACAAGAATTACTTTTCAGTCATCATCAGAACAAATCAGTACCTAATTAAAACAATCTTACGGGGGTAGCGTAAATATGTTTCTAATATTTAAACCGTTAATTAATTCTAAATATCGATCAGAATACCGATCGCATTTAGGTTATGTACACCGGTCGAATTTTAGTCCAAACATTCATAGATCCAAAAAAAACTATAATATTGATTGCATCCTGTTTTGATTGGGTTCTTCAAACTGTATAACCTCTACACATCTATTTCGATGTTATTAGATATTGAATTATGTCCACTATTTTATAGATGTCCAATAATGGGACTTAATTTTACCGTAGGCTCAGATAAAAGTTCAATTTCTAGAAATAAGTACGCTTTGAATTTCTTATTCACGGACAATCGGGACAATGACAACGAGGCTCGTCAACAGCCAACAAAGGTAGTCACGTTCAGAATAATGATTTGAGAAATTGTTTCTGACCTGCACAACTTAGCAACCTACCAACCAACTTACCAACTTATAGTAGTAAGTATCGACACGATATTATGGAATGAGTCCTCTATGGCTATTAGCTAGAGGTAGGTTTTACAGAATGAGTTCTCTATCGCGAGTATGTAGTTGATAGGTATTGCAGAATGAGTCCTTTATCGCTAGTTGTCGGTGTATAGTAGGTATTACAGAATGAGTCCTCTATCGAGTAGTTCTTGTTCATCAGGAGTGGTCATTTATCTCCCGCCGAAGCGGTGTGGGTACAGAATAAGTAGGTAGTGGGTAGGTCCTGGGTAGGTACTGGTCTGGGTCTGAGTACTGTGGGTAGTTACCTACTCCACGGGGCATGTCGGAGTGCCGGGGAAGTGACCCGAGGTGATTGTACTGTTGGTCAGTATCAGTAGCGAGAGATATTTATGGTATTTGAACTGAAACTACGAAAGCAAGCGATCCGGCGCCGCGCCATCCGAGTGACTACTTGGAAATCTAACAAACGATTTCAAGCATGATGATTCGAATTTTGCGATTCAAATTATATCTATCTCAATTTTCAATCTAAACGTACCTAAAACTTGACACGAATAACTTTGTAGTCGGTGACGTGGCGTGGAAAATAAATCCTCATAATTATTATAGGTACATTGATTATTATTTTTGAGTATAAAAAATTAAAATTAACAAATTTGTGCATTACACGCCATTAGCATAAATAAGAAAAAAATAATTAAAAACCAGTAATTTTTACCTCACCTAACACTTGTTTTACTAGTACCTACCCGCACTTAAGGTGATTTTTCACATAAACGGCGCAAGATAAATTATGCAATTATTAGTATAGTTAAAACCCAACAAAAACAATTATCCTCTCTGATAATTATTTTCCGCAAAGATGAAAACGGTAACCGGATAACACAATGACAATTCAACACACCCTTAAAAATTGACATAAAGTCATGAAAAGTGATGAACCAAAACTAGGGTAAATAGGTTACGTAGGTGGGATTCACAAGGTTTTTTCATCGCTTTTAATGACTTTATTTCACTTTTAAAATGTTTGTTGAATTGTCATTGTGTTGAGTTATCATGGAACCGCTGAAAACATAGCCTTATCTGGCGGTACCCAGCCTAATGTTGGAAATATAGGGAATGCCAAAACCTTAAGAAAACTCGTCATCTTTTTCACAGTATTTCTATTTTTTAACACTTTATACCATACAACAAAACAATGGTTTGAAGCGGTTTCAAGACAATTCAGGGCAGTGGTAATACAAAATTTTTTGAATAGTGATATAAATTCATGAAAAGTTTTTAAGAAAAATGGCTTATAAACCTAACTTAAGGTAACATATTGAACCTAGTTTTTACATCACTTTTTACGACTTTATATCACTTTTCATAGAGATTCTCTTTTTTAACACTTAGGTATACCATAAAAAAATAATAGTTTGATGCGGTCACACGACAACTCAGGACAGTGGAAATTGAACAAACTTTGAAAGGTGATATGAAGTCATTAAAAATGATGATAAAAACTGGCCTATAAAACTAACTTAACGTAACATATTAATCTATTTTTTTCATCAATTTTCACGACTTTATATCACTTTTAATAGAGGTCTCTTTTTTAACACTTTATACCATAAAATACTATAGTTTGATGCAGTTCCACGACAACTCAGGACAGTGGCAATTCAACACACTTTTGATAAGTGATATAAAGTCATTAAAAGTAATTAAAAAAAAAACTAGCCCTTATATCTAACCCAACGTAACCTTACCTAACCTATTATTTTTCATCACTTTTCATGACTTGCGTGGCATCTTCAGTTCCTCTAATTCCCCTAATTCTACAAACGTTTCATTGAAATTCCAATTATTATTACAATTCTACTTTATCCATTCCCTCATTGTTTAGGATGGTGACCCCGTATGATCCAGGAACCGATCGTGAGTCAGACTCCTTCGTTCATCGCCGTTGTACACTGCATGAAGAGCTGTGGATACCGATGTTCTGGATACTCGTGAAATATTATGAACAGTCTAGCATCTCCTACAAGTAGGTATATAGTAGTCCCAGAGAAAGGTCGTATGTGACAGAATCGTTTTAGTATCATCTATTTATTTTTTTTCATTCAAGTCGTTATGTGAGAAGGAAGATTTTTCATCGATGATCTACGTACGACCTCTCTCTTTGGGACTACTATATTATTATTTGCTCGTGATTATTAGTTTCTCCACGTTAGAGTTTTCAAGAATTTGTTGTTGATTCGTTCGCACAGCTGTCCGTGGTATCATTAGTATTTTTTTAAACATCACAAGTGGTTCGCTACGTTTGGTTACTTAGCAGGGGTGCCCGGGTGAGGTAAGGTTTGTTCAGGGGTTGGCGGTGTCTGCGTGGCTGCCGGATCGTGAGTGACGGTTGAGAGACACCCTTTGACCTCTCTAGCTGAACTCTTTCGACCGATCGCCTTGAACATGTGAATCCATCCCTCCTAGACACACTAGTTTATAATATGTTTTTATCCGTTATTCAATAATAGTCAATATGTATTCTTTTTCCCTGATGGATAATTTAGACAAGATAACACATACTCATAATAATGTACTCTCTCTCTCTACTTATAATTATTATTATTTAGATCGACTGTTTTTTATTTTTGTTTTATGAGTCATAACACCACCGTGATATTGTACACGAGATATAAATTATTCTTCTTTAATCTATCAAGTATATACATTAATGTTTGTATTGTAGTATGCTTTTTTTCCGTTATTTTATAATACTACATTTGTATTCTTACTTACCCAATTGGCTACTTTCGATAAGAAAACACATACTCAATATAATGTACTCGCTCTCTACTTATCATTATTGTTATTATATAGATCGATTGTTTTTTATTTTTGTTTTATGAGTCACACATAATGAGATATATTATAGACATAGACAAATCACACACTTACTTTCGCATATTTTTGGTTCCTTGGAACGGGCAATTTGCCTAGTTAGGAACCTATAATTTCGACCTGATAAGGTACAATAATCTATAATCACTAAATTTTTTTAAATTATATCTTTTATCATATTGTACTGTGTGTAAATCTAAAGGAACACTGACCCCTAGATTTCTACCCACTTCTAATATTATTTTCCTTTCTAGAAATTTCACTCCTTTCTTTCCTTAAAATGACCCTCCACACAGCATCCCCAAATATTATGCAGGCCCTTAGGGAAATTGTTTTCCTTAAGGACTTCTCTGTGGAATTAATGTTAAAAAAATTAAAACTTGAAAAACAAAGTTTTTTTAAACTATAACAAATTTATTTTCAAATGTCTTATAAAACATAAAAGTTTTTTTTTTATTTGACTAAGAATTGAACTTTCCTATCCAGAAACTGAAGTCGACAATTCTACCAATCTCGCCAAATTCCGACTGGATAAAACAGACATTTCTTGCGTATATTAACTGCTGTAATGTCATCGAATCGTATGTCCGCATGTGTGTGCGTGATTACCACCAAAAGTTGTTGGAATGCATTGTCATCGTCAACGAGTCTATATGCTAAGTAATAGCTCGATCGGGTGTCGGGAAGTGGTTTAATTTCCACCTCCAAGATTTGCATATGTTTCCACAATTCTTTACAAAGCGCCCGTGAAGTGATTGAATCTGCAATGGGCGGTATGCACATTATAATGTAAAGTTGATCATTTCTATATTCCATCTAATATTTCTGAGCAAGTTCATTTACCAGAGGACGATAAATTCCTAATCCGATCTGGCAGTAACTGAGCGCAACATGTTAAATTGCAATAAACATTATCGGCGTTAGAAATGTGAGCGCGGTGCATCACTGCGCCTACGCACTTTACCGGCTGACAACTACCCACTTATCGTTCCGACTCCAACTGAGATTGGTCATAATATCTGCATTGGGAGAATAAAGGTGGAAACACATTATTAACACCCGACGCGACCCGATGAAACGCGATGCGTGTTGAGTCGAATCAAATGTATTGTTTTCTTATGACCAGAATCACACTATGAACATCCGACGCGACGCCATGCGCGCACACGCCACCCGATCCAGACGTGCCAGGTCGGTGTGTTGCCCATGGTGGGGTAAACACGCCACCCGACGCGGCCTGCGCAGTATGTTTCTAGACAACACCCGACGCCACGCGTCAGTCGTTCGAGAACTGTCACAGAGCATATACGGAATTTATGCCAATTTAATATTATTTTTGCATTTATTTAGCGAAATTGACCGACGAACAATTAATTGAGTTGGTAAAACGATATCCTGTTCTATATGACATGAGTTTAGCTATATACAGGGATCATACTGTGAGAAATAATGCATGGGAAGAAAGTAACGCATATAAAAAAAAAAAACCCATATTCAAAATACATATGAAATCTTTCATTATCTTGAAGTAAGTCTGGATACAGAGTATGATATTCACCAGACATACTTCTCTTTTGATTTATTTCATGAACCCAGTAACGCCTGGTTATTCTCCTTTTCTTGAGTCGTTTAAGTATCATATATGTACCCATAATTTGCATCAAATCTTCTTCAAAGTCTTCATCTGACTCGCTATTTATTAAATCCATAGTACAAAACCATTCACTTCCACTTCTGTTAGCTAACTGTATTCATAAATTGCTAGTATGTCGTGGCGTCGCGTGTTGGTAATGTGCACGGTGCACATCGGGTGTCGAGACGTGGCGTCGCGTCGCGTTTTAATAATGTGTTTCCTCCATAAGCCATTCATTGTCCATAGATGTGTAGAGTAACCCACACGCACAAATAAAAGATTTATTTATTTTAAGACAGATTATTTAACCAGTTAAAGTACAAGGTTTCTTATTTCGACATTCGGGTATACCATAGACATCAAAATTAATAGACGAGCCAATCAGGGAAAGGTTAACAAACCAAACTTTTGCGTAGCACGGGACTTGGCGTGACCGTCCCATTTTCAATAAATGAATCTTACAGTAAACAGGTAACTGGCATTTTAATATCACCATTCGGTCCTCGAAAATAAAATCTGCTCACGAATTACTAATCATTTTTAAAATGGCGCGCAAATTGCTGGCTGCGTAAAACACTTAACAATACACATCCCAAATCGAGTATACAAATGTTCGGGCTTGTTTTCAAAATTTGATATCTTGTTACACTATTTAGTTGGACACTTTTACGAATGACTTATAATTTAGGCACCTCACTCAATTTTAGCTAAGTCCCACAATGGAGAGAGTTTGCGAACCTTTGCCTTACTTTAGCGAATTTTACTTTTATGCGCATGGTTTGTTTATTTCAATGTGCGCTCTTCGGTGGTCAATGTACGACTTTGTGTTGACACATCTGCCACTGTATGGGATGGACACTGTAATGTTGCCCAAAACGTTGGCTGAGGGTAGTAATAACCCAATAATAAATCATCTGATAGTTTTGGCGGTGAAAATCTCAAATCATTTCCGACTGATGTTACAGTGTACTCAAAGCATTCTCTATCCCTCTAAGTGCCAAAAGTCACGTATTTGCCTTCAGCTCGTCGAAATAATAACCAGATCATATTAGGACTAAGTCTATTAAATTCAATTTGTATATAGGGAAGACAGTTGTGGTCCGAATCGGAGGTCGGGTGCAGACTGCAAACCACAGTGGCAGACCGCAGACTTAACACTAAATGTTATTGTAATAATAATTGACTGGTCGGTGGATGAGTTGACATCGCGTTGGGCCTAGGCGTAGTGTGTTTAATTCATCGGATGACTAAGTCCTCCTTCTCAACACAAGCAACATTTTTCGCTTACTGTGGTGGTAGTAGGAGATAAAAAACTTATGGGCGTATAAAAGAGAAAAATAAACAAATAAAACTACAAGTATTATCAAGCACCCCTTTTTCCCCAAAAATAACCTGTACAAAGCATTCCCAAAGATGACATACGCTCTGAAGGAAATTGCAATAATATTTATCTGAAACTGCATTTACATTTATCTGAAACTGCATTTACATTAATCTGAAAGTGCATTTGTATTAATCTGAAACTGATATTTATCTGAAACTGCATTTATATTAATCTCCAATGTGCAAAGTTGAAGTTAGACCACTCTTGCGCTAGCGGCCTCCGTGAGATTTGCACGTATTTTATATTAGAAAACCATTGACGCACTGACCAGATGAGAGTTAACTCATTTAACCTGGTCACGGCGTGTCCGGTATATCATAAATACATAAAGTCACTTTACAGAAAATATACTTCCAGCTCCTTTCTTCGTCTTCTTGAACAATGGCCACAAACCGTCTGCCCGCTGGTACGGAGCAGTAAATCGATTTGTCTGACCTTACGTAGCCTCAATACGGGAGGCCGGTTAACAGACCATTTAAATTCATTCATACAATAGATTGCACATGTGATCAGTGCTGGCTTATTATTATATGGAGAAGTAGACATGTAAAAGCTGGGTTGAATTGATAGCAGAAAGTTGGATGAGTAATGCATTTAAAGAGACAAGAAGTGACTGGTCGTGGTCGTGTGAATTCTCATTTCAAAGTTTTTATAATTGATTGGATTACGATAGTCACCTACTATGCATCTGAATCTCTGACTTGATTTAACTAAGAGCAGCTTTGTTGTTTATCCTCTTTATTGTAAATTGACATACTCTATCGTAACAAATTATTATAAACAATAATTAGTCGCCTGAAATATCCTGAACCCGCACCTTCTGATGTCCGTCAGGTGCTCTGGACCACCAGCTACGTCGGCATATTTCCAACACGCCAAATAATTCAATATGTAATAATACTTCAATGAACAATTACTGCTTATTATATTTTTTCACATGAAAACAACCAACTTTACTTTTGTAGGAAAGGCTTTGTTAGTGCTAAATTATAAATAATAATAATAAATGATAAATTGGTTAATCAGCATCTAGTACATACTTACGAGGGGATTTTTATAAAATTTTTGATCTTGGATCTGTCTTGGCTGATGATCCAAGACTTGGTGTCTGTTTTGTATTTAAAAAAAAATTAGCATTATATAGCCTTATTGCAAAATATCTAAAATTTCTCTGGCCAAAAGTTGTTTTAGCGAAAGGGATTTGTAAGAGATATAGTATCACGAGCAGTTTGGACATTGTCAAAAGTAGTTTTGTGTTTGAAGAGGTATGCTAGTATGTTTTTGGCATAAAGTTGTCTAATGTCCATAACACAGATTTTCCTAAAGATTTCATCTGAGCTGCTTGTGATTGGTAGTTTGAGGATAATCTTTATTATAAGTTTCTGAGCTTTAGAGATTGGATCAATGCTATGATACCATACTCTATTAAAGATTGACAAAGAGCATAGTAGATTGTTTTGAGCTGGCTCAGGTTGAGAAAGTTGCGAGTAGGTATGTCTAAAAAGTAAATGAATTTTGTTCAAAGTTTGTTTGATTACATTCATTCAGTTGACATATTAGTTGGTGAAATATTTTGACTTGTCAAATATTATTTAAGGCGACTAATTATTGTTTATAATAATTTGTCATCCTTTGTGATATGCATAAGAAACCTTGCCTTATAAACATTAGTTTATCATTAAAAAAATAATGCTCTGTTGCATTTTTGTTTGATTATTATTTATATCTGTCTTACGAAAAAGTACATTTTTAAATAATTATTAATTTTTATTTAAAGTAAATTAAATTTGATCAGGAAGTATTATTTAGCTGTGCAAGTATTTTAGTTTTATATGTATTATTGTGACAGCTGTTTCTGCGTTCTAGGCCATTATCAATATGTTTGATAATGGCCTCTTTTCAATAATGGTCTTGAATGGTGAAACGCTATTTAATAATAATAACTAAAATACTTGCAGAACTTAATAATTCTTAACATCGTTAAATTTGATTTGCTTTCAATAAAAAATAAGGAAATTAAATGAAGTTTCACGAATTGAACACGTTACCAATAAATAGAACACTTTGCAAGTGGCTGGTTCAAGCGGTCTTTACAATAAAATTACTTCTAAAATTAATCCGAAAGAAACAGTTAGGATGCAGGCGAATTCTCCAGTTATTTTCTTACTGATTAATAACTTGTGTTAATTTTTTTTTCTTTTAAATTGCTTTCAAAGGAATGCCAAAGAATTGTGTGGCCGGGTACTAGTATTAATACTAGGTAGTTCTGCTTAGTCCGACAATTATGTGCCCGGGTATTAGTACTAATATTAGGTAGTTCTGCTTAGTCTGACAATTATGTTCCGGGTATTAGTACTAATACTAGGTAGTTCTGCCTAGTCCGACAATTATATGCCCGGGTACTAGTATTAATACTAGGTAGTTCTGCCTAGTCTGACAATTATATGCCCGGGTATTAGTACTAATATTAGGTAGTTCTGCTTAGTCCGACAATTATGTGCCGGGTACTAGTACTAATACTAGGTAGTTCTGCCTAGTCCGACAATTATGTGCCGGGTACTAGTACTAATACTAGGTAGTTCTGCCTAGTCCGACAATTATGTGCCGGGTACTAGTACTAATACTAGGTAGTTCTGCCTAGTCCGACAATTATGTGCCCGGGTACTAGTACTAATACTAGGTAGTTCTGCCCAGTCCGACAATTATGTGCCGGGTACTAGTAATAATACTAGGTAGTTCTGCCTAGTCCGGCAATAATTTTTACTTGCAAAGCTACATAAATCTAATTTGTAAAGAACTTTAAGAACAAACGGATTCTATTAAAATGAAAGCTTCCTTGATAAATAAATAAACTGATTTGCTAGTTAAAATAGCGTTTTGCACAATGTGTACCTTGTATATAATATTCTCTATTCGTGTTAATGTTATACTTTGAGACATGCTTAAATTTCCAGTACGAGTTATATCGCCAACTGGCCCTGGCCCGAACGTTGAATAGTGAACTGGACGGACTCAATATATTGCATTACGATAAGTCATGAATATGGCGGGATTAAAAGCTAACTTTATGTTTAATATTTTTGATTCATGACAGTAATAGATTATTTGGAGTAATTAGTGTTATTTTTATACCCTTTGTAAAATTACACGAATGAAATATTATTATTTAAAAAAAAGCCATCGTAACATTTCAGTAACTTTCCGGCATCGCAAGAGTTTGACTCTATATTAATTCGATTTTTTTTTAAACTACACAAATCAAAATATCGAATAAACAGTATGGCGTTTGGAATTTTTTTTATAACTGTTGATCGGATATTTCAAAGCTTCACATTTCACTATGGTAATCACGTTTCGATATAAAAAATGTTGCGTTGACCTAACAATAATTCTTTGTTTTTTTTTTGTTACATTAACTCCACACAGAAGGCCCTGAAGAAAATAATTTCCCTAAGGATCTATGTTATTTTTGAGGATGCTGTATAGCGGGTCTTTTGAAGGAAAGGAAGAAGAGGAAGTTCTGAGAAGGAAAAAAAGTATGAGGGGTGGGTAGGAATCAAGGGATCAGTATGTTAAAAGTGATTGGCGTATGAATCTATCCCTCTCACTGTGGCACAAGTCGATGGGTCAAAAAAGGTCAGTTGGAGAGGTCGAAGGGTCTTGAGGGTGACCTATAGTAGAGGTTTTGATTATCCAATAGATGGTTTCATGGGCGGCGGTACCAAAACCCGCCTCCCAAATTACATTTTTTTTAAAAAGAATTTTAAGAAGAATATTATTGCCAAATGATTTTAGTGGCCACAACTCACTGTTCGAGATTTTCTACTTTGTAGTGTAGATGACTTTGTACCTGTAATGCATTGATAAATGATTTATTTATGTTTGACTGAAATTTATGCAATGCACGGATCACGGAAGAAAATTGGTTGCACATTGAGTGTGTATTGAAAGCTTGTTGGTTGAAATTCTATGAAATGAAAGATGGAATAACTGTTGCACATTATTACCTACCAAACAATTAAAATCAAATAGATTATCTTTCAATATTAACTCGTTTATGATAGACTCGTTAAACAGATCAACACCGTTCCATACCAATTTGACGATGACCAAAATATGATTCCCGTTTCGTTACGCTCCAATTTTTTTTTGTTGGCGTTCTTGTGTTGAATATAATTTCTTTCCGAACTTGCGCGATTGCTTATAACTTGGTGGGTATAAGGCGACCTAAAATATAATGTTATATTATTGTAGATGGTTTTCATAACAGATTTTTTAAAAAGGTGAACCATCTCACATTGATGTGCTTGTTTAGGAAAATTTCCGTAAGTTTATGAACGTCTACATATGATCTTTGTTGTCTACGAATCTTTTGGGCAAAAGACATACGGATAAAACTTTGAAATGCAAAACGCAATTTTTTTAAAATTAACTCCACACAGCTATGTTGTGTTAGCCTATGTCATCTTTAGGGATGCTGTATGGTGGGTCTCTTTGAGAATATAAAAGAGATGAATTGAAGGGCAAGAATCAGGGGATCGGTGGGTCCAGGAGTGACGGATGTATGAATCCATATATCTCAATGTGGTGCCAGGCGATGAGCTCGGTTTCAGTTCTGCTGGAGAGGTCAAATGGAACATTCATTACTTATTTAAATTAGATAACTCCAGGACAACATAGGGTATCAGGAGTTGTAATGCTATAGTGTTGTAAGTAAAACATTAATTTTATTTTACTGGTATAATAATTTTATAGGTTGGATCCATTTTCGCATTAAAATATCAATCATTTTAAAAACACGTATTTTATTTTAAAACTCTCTAACTAATATTTTTAATTTAAATAACATTTTACCGCGAATTCTTCATTTCATAAGCCAACATTTATTTTGCAAGCAGCTGACCAAAGTTCTTTATGACAATAAAAAATCCGGTCATCGTCATTTAGTTTTTATAGTTCAGTCTTTTGCGCTATTTCATCCACGCTTTTTGTAACCATTTCAGTTTTTTTAGAAGAAGAGAACTTTTTGCTTGTCACGGCTTGAAATAATTTTGATTCGATTAATTGTACTTGTAGTTACCTACTATTAATTGTATATTTCGAGGCAGATCAATTACTAATACTATCAAAATAAAACAAATCACTTTTCTTGTCGTTATGGGTTTATTTGATTAGTTCCGTAATGGCGTTATTTAAGAATTTAAAAAAAAAATCTACCACGAATACGTCGTGCTTGTGAAATCATATTGATTTTACGATCTCGACAAATACAGCTTTAATTATAGCTTGTTTAATTGTATGAACACGAAGTCTGAGTAAACACACTCATAACGTAATAAGACGGTTTAATTATTTGCTCTCAGATAAATTGGTTTTACATGGGTTCACTGCATGTTTAAGTGAAATAAACGTATCAGAACATTTATTGAAAGCAACACTATTAAAGATACCCCATTACTTATTGAAAAACATATATTTATTCATAATATTTTCTGCGTAATAATTTAAGACCGTATTGAGTTTTTGTTCCGAAATTTAATTGAAGTAATTTTACCGAACTCACTCAAATAGTAATTATTTTTCCGCGTGTGATAATACAATAGCATTTTACTTAATACAGCATTAAACATTATTTTAGAAGTTAGGTATTTTAATGGTTATTATTTATTTTTGATTTATTCAACAGTGAAAACGTGTCGATTTAGTTTTGTTAAAGTTTTCTGATGCCAGGAGCACAGCAATGAGTAAGACAAATCGATTTCCGCAGATTTGGTTCGGCTGCACTCGTCTGCAGAGAGCATCGGCCCTGGAGGGTCAATGTCACCTGGAAGCTGTCGATGGTGTCGGTGGGGTGGGGCAGGGAGGGGAGTTACCTCCGGGGATCAGCTGGGATGGTAGCGAGATGGGATAAGGCGAAAATCACAGCAATTTCTTGCGCTATTTTAATCAATCCGTATGATAATGATACATCATTGTTCGGTTATCTGAATCTATCTTTACGTGATCTACTTTGCAAATACATTTTTTTATTGTTCAGTTTTCAACTTGCAATTAAATCATAGGAGTCCTTGAATACAATCATTTTCTAATTATGTTTACAATAGCGAAATATACTTGCTATTCAATCCTCTCCAATCCTATTAAAATCCTCTGAATAAAAACTAGAATTCCCAATTTCTTCTTTTTATTTACACCATGTATCGAAAAATGCATTTAAAATCACTTCAAAATCCACATTTAAAAATGTTTCTAAGCTTGTCATTAAATTTCTTCTTAAATAATCATTGGCTTACCCACAATGTGGTTTAGAATGATTACTAATGGTACATTTGTTTAGCACTTGAGGATTCTGTGTTCATCTCAACTCCGTCCAGACCTCTAGGTGTAGGTCTCCCAAGACCTCTGTGTCTTACACGTTTATAACAAAGAAGTTGTTTTAAATTTTCTGTCATTCATTCTTGCCAAATGTCTTGCCTAGGGGAGTTTTCCTTGTTTAATAACTCGTGTAATTGAAGAAAAAAATAATCAATACACATACTTCTGTAAAGATTCTGGTTATAAGTATTTTGTCCGCACTGAAACCTGTATGGCTTCCAAAGATTCCCCTCAGAAATATCAAGCGCTGGTGTTCTTCAAAAGGACTTAAAACTCTGAACCGTAACCCAGCATTGATCTACCAAGCTCGACAAGCCGAATGTATTTCACAATAAATTTCTACAATGAACATACAGTCTATTCGTTACTCTATGAGAGCTTTCTTCCAGTCGACTGCGTCACGTCATCAGGGTATTTTATGTAACATTATTTTATTGGCAACATTAGTGCCTGTCCAGATGGTTCGTGGACTCGTAAAGCCGCGGTTATTAGGCCTTGTTGGCTGTGCGGCGGCTAGGATCTCACAAATGAGTGATGTCTCGAGAAATCGCGGACCGTGAGAGAGGTCAGGTTCGGAGTCCTCGGCAGTATTAGGTATAGTACAATAAGGGAGACATTTTGAAAAGGCTTTGAATAATGGCTTTTGAAACAAAGGAGATAGTGATTAAATCATTTTGCGGAAGTAATCTAAACGTATTATATGCACAGACAAAATGATTTTGTTAACAAACTGATAATATGCCAATATCCTGATAAAATATTAGTCATTCAGAATATATCAAGAACATGTGTTCTTTTCAGTAAGTCAATATCAATATCAGTATTTGTACTAACACGTGATCCGCCGTCCTCATAAAACATTAGCTTTTAACTGATACTGTTCGGAATTTTGTCAATTTATTCGTAAAGACCTGCAGTCCCGTTTTTATTAGAAAAATCAATAATAAGACCAAAAATTTAATAAATTTAAAGTATTTTATGTCAGTAAGTTTTCTCCGTGTAGTTGCATATTTTCTTAAAAATTTAGGAAGTTAGTGGTGTGATGATGGAATAAGACTGAATTTATTTATGCGAATATCCCAATCGGCTTCAACACATCTCCATGCCTCCGTCATGGTATGCGTAATACTATGTTAATTTAGAATATACGGACCTCTTTTGTACTGATTTTTAATCACATTTTCTGAGGAAAAACAGCTAGGTAGGTTTCAATGACTCTGCATTTTTTTGTCAAATTCAATCATTAATTGTTTGAATAAGTAACGTGAGAACTTAAAAAATAATTGCTTGAAATTGGGTAGGCATGCATTGATAATTGCTCATAAAAAAAAGAAAATTAGAATTTATTTTTTCTGCTTGCGTATTGTGGAATACTACTTTAAAAATCTGTTTTGCTCTAGTATTATCTATTCTAACGCGAAATAGAGGTCCGTTGTCTGTTATATAGGTGTTTAAGAGTATTTTATTAGGTCTTCCGAATTAAATATGTTTCCCAAATTAAATTGCTCTTTTTGCAGAGTCGAATCTTAAAACGAGGCGGGTTTCTCCCTTGCAATGCGATCACGCTTTTCCTAGCGTTGATGTCTCCCCATACATTAACTCCTCTGGCGTTTGTCATATTTTCACAAAAAGTGTTTCCGCTTTGCAATAAAATCAAAATTAATGGAATATTTCTGAAAGGAATCCAAAAAATAAAAACTGATTTTGAAAGGTGATAAAATACGATTTTATTGTTATAAATAAAAATACAATTTTTTATAAATTGAAATAATGAATGCAAACATAAAAAAAAACACAAATGGCTCGTCTTACGTTTTTTGTAACTAAAATAACTGACTACGAAATTTTTTATAGAAAACATGCATTTTATTAATAAATGTATTATAACGTAATTGTCACTACACTCCTATGTCGTTTCATAAAAAAATTAATGGAAGTTGTTTAAAATTGCGTTCGGAACCTTTGGTTTCATAAAAATGCATTTTTTTGTAGTAAACTTTTAGATTTGAATATAAAGCATGGTGTTTTATCTTTCTTAAGGCGATGCCATACGTAGTAATGCAAAATCGTGTGTTTTTGGTTTGAAAATTTGGTCGCCTAGAAATGTTTCAGATACTTTAATTAAATACCGCGAGTAGAATACATCTTGGCCTTTGAAATGATCGAGTATTTTTTAATTATTGAAGACAATATTAGCGATTTCTAAACGAAAATCTGAAACAGAAAAATCAGAAAAGGATACGGTCACATCTAGGACTCGAACCCTATCCTTTTCTGATTTTTTCTGTTTCAGATTTTCGTTTAGAAATCGCTAATATTGTCTTCAATGATTAAATATTACAATTTGATGTTTTATTAAATAAAGTTATTCTGAAAAATAAATGAGTATTTTTTAGATGATTTTATTGTATAATGTGGCAAATTAAGTTATTTATAAAATGATCGAAAAAAAAATAAATAATAATGCCTGAACATCCACAAAATAAAATAAAAGGCACTTTTTGTCATGTTTTTTTCTTGCATAAATCAAAACAGGTGGATGGTGTTAAGCGGGAATTTAAACCTTATCGCCATCTACGTAAGGGTAGTTATTGATAGCGGCTCAATTTAAAATATTACACGACGTAGTGCATCGCCTTAAACCGTTTTTATTACATTTCTCACTATGACAGTAAGGGAGATGAACCGATTCTCAAACGTTTATGTATGGATACCTCTTCCACCAATCAAAACTGAGCGAGCGCTAAGTCAGGTAATAATTAACCCCCAACGAAAGAATAAATTTAAAATAGTTAAATAACGCATATACTTTATATATTATATATACAATTGTACACCAACATATAACAGATTAGAGATGTAAATTACAGAACACGTAAAGCGGAAATGGTAAAATATACATAAGTGCTCACGCTGATAATTAATTAATAAATTGTGTTACGATGGTACACAACTAGAAAGGGTTGATTTGAAAATACGGCAGAATAGAAGTATTTAAAGGTCAGGGTCATGGTGACAGTTTTACTTAATTTTTATTTTAACCATTTTGTGACTTGGATCAAAAGATAGTCGCTAGACTGATATTGAAAATATCAACCGTCAACGCAGCAGTTGAGTCAGTCTAAGGGCCGGCCCTATGCGGGCGCAATTGGAGCAGGCCGCTTCGGGCGCCGAATTGTCAAGGCGTTGATAATACCTAACACCTAACGGCCCTTGAGATTATTTTTCACAAAAACGGCGCTACATAAAAATACAAATCATCCGAATGTTATTGATTGATTACAGTGATCACCTACCCAGCGTCTACTGGTTTTGATAAGGGACGTCAATATTTTTATTGTATTACCTATTTATATGACTATTTTATTTTTGATTTATATTTTAATTTTATGTTTAGGTACCTGCCTAATATTTTTTTTTCTCTTTGTTTTATCTTATTTCCATTTTTATAATTTTATTTACTTAATTTTATTGTTTCCCTGTTTTACTGCATTTCATGTAATATGGCAGACTGGGATTGCACTATCCTCCCAGTCCTGCTGGATTAAAAGTTAAACAAAAAATAAAAAAATAAAATATGTTACTCGCGCCGGCCCTGGTCGGTCTGATGATTGGCGCCTTCTGATGGGTAGAAGTTCTCGCTTTCGAAGTACGAAAAGTGCATGAGACCTCCCACGAGTATATTAAATAGCTCAATTTGTAGAGATGTTAGTCCCATTAATACTATTTATATAGGATCCGGGCTCGAGTTCTAGTTGCAAACGTTACATATTTTGAGTTGTAGAGTTATAGAAGTCATTATCTTAATTGATAAGAAATTATCGCATTCAATTACAAATTAAGTTTCCTATCCGACAGAATATCGACTACCTCAAAAAAGAACTGATATTTTTACGATGCTCTTTGTTCTGGTCAAATTCTTAAAAGAGTAGTGAGAATTCGTTTCGAGAATTTCTCCAAATATTGCAACGAAATTTCGTGCTTCCTAAAATATGCACATTTTAAAAAATAAAACGTGCATCAAAGTTAAAAGCCTGTAATTTTAATTTACTAGTCTTGTGATTTATTTCAGTAACCATCCTTTCAAGTCTTGTAGTTTTGCAAATGCTTTAATTATTTATCAAGAGGTTAGTTTGCTTCATGGACACTTCATGGGCACTTCCATGGACATTGGACATAGGCTAATGCACTGATTTCTACCAGACCAAAGATGTACGCGAGTGCGGCGCGCGATATCTCAAGGACTTATGGACCGGTCAGTGATCAGCATGGAACATATAAATGGGGAAATGCAGAATAGCTATGATAATACGAACATGTAACAAATTGCGTTAAGATAGATTTAAAAAGTAATAGTAAAAATAATATTTTCAGGTCAAATAATTTTTTCCATAATATTACTACAAAATTCAATTTAAAAAGATTTTAAATCTGTTTTCGGAAAGCTTTGGTATTTCCAAGTTATGGTACCGATGTAAAACGGGAAAGGAAGAAATTTTATTTGCAACTAGCTGAACATAGTTTTCGAAATCAGATGAAGTCAGTAATTTTCCTCTTATTTTGAACGTCAAGTGTCCAATGCAATTGTGCGGATTGTGAAGATCCGCAAAGAATGCAAAGCTGATGGAAACGTAATAAGTAGGTTGAAGAAAGGGACGCTAAGATAGATTGGGAATGTAGAGCGAATGAACGAAGAAAGGAGTCTAAAATGAATAAATGACGCAAATTTGAATGGTAGAAGAAGTCTGGGACGCCCGAGAATGACATGACACGATCAAGTGGATCAGATACTTGAGTCGGGCCATGTCAGGAGTCAGAATAATGGAATAGTGTGTAGAGACGATGAATGAATGTGAATGAGGTAAGAAATGTTTGCCAAGACCTAGTTGTTTGGCGATACGTCCTCTCTGCCCCGCCTTGCGGGAAAATGGCGTAATGGTTAGTTAGTTAGTTAGTTAAGTGTGCCAAATTTCATCAAGAAGTAGGAAACTGTTTCTCTGAGGGGTGGGAAAAGAGGAAGGGGGTGGTTTTTAAAAACCTCAAGTATAATGAACTTTCTCCTGTTTTGAAGGTCAAGTATGCACACTTTCGTCAATCTCGAAATAAAACTATAGATTTGTTTAAAAAACAAACCAACACGTAGATGCTCTTCTTTTGTAAATATTGGAATGCCTGTATGATTTATTGGTATACAGGTCGCTTTTGCTATACAGTCGACAGTAGAACGTTGAATTTCTAGCTCGTCCAAAAATGAGATCGGCAGATGATCTAATGCTTTACGCTTCTAGAACTTAACATCGTAAATTCTTATATTTAGTGACACACTCTTTATTCTTCTTTCATAATTGGCAAGAATTTAACTCCTCCAAGTGGAGGTGGGATTCCACATCGACTGACGTTTGTTTCTGCGCAGCGGGCTCGATATAATACCAGAAAAAAACACACAAAAGCTGGAGATCTCAGATCATTCACCCGTACCTACCTCAGTAGTCACTTATGCAGTAAAAGCTACTAGTAACGGGTGGCACACCAAGAACATTAAATAACCTTTTAAAACTGTTCGCAACTGTTCCATCGTAATGAGCATAATGAAACCAATTTGAAACTTTATTCCACTTGTTTTTTTTTCTGTCTTCATATAAAATTAAGAGAAATATTACCAATCAACAAAATGTAAATAAAATCATTTTGTTATCAAACCAAAAAAGTATAAATACCACAAATTTTAGCTAAAATATACCAGTCCGAGGTGAATATGGACTTGACTGTTTGAAACCGGTCTGGTCAGACAAAATAAACAAGTTTAATAAAGTATTATTAACCTCAACTCATGCTTGTTTTAATGAAGTTAAAGATTTTTAGCAAATTATGTTTTTTTTTCTATTATTCTGACATTTTGCTCCCAACCGTTTGGAGCCAGTAATACTAAGAGCCCTCCAATTGGGTAATGTTGTAAGGCTGGTGGCAGTGTAAGGGAAGGGCATGGTCAAGGGGAAGGTGGGGAAGGGACTGGCTAATTTAATTCTGAAAGGTGGTCTGTCACCAGGGTCCACAACGTGCCGCAAATAAGTATTTCTTTTAATTAATTAACTAGTGTGAAATAACAGAAATGAATTAAAATAAAATTTACTTGCGCTCGCCTGGATTTGAACTCGTGACCGCCAGATTCCAGCCGAGGATAGTAACCACTCAACTACGGAGGCCGTTTTGAGTGGTTATGAGGTTTTGGTTATGTTGTCTGAAGTTTAAATCCGAATTAACTAAAAGGTCTAAAAATAAATATTTTTACCGTTTAGGAATGCCTCAAGTCCCTTTCACAGCCCTCTTCCCTTTAACGTTGTCCCCCTTCTCTCATCCCAATACACAGTTTTGCATTTCTGACTTTGCTCGTTACTTTGTGATGATACCTGCAATCTGTTCTCACCTTAATTACCATAAAACTTTCTCGCACAGGCCCCTGTTTTCTCGAGAGGTAATACATTCAGTGACCAACAATTAAACTAGTACAATTAAACAAGAAGTAGGTAATTGTACTAACTTAACGACTTGCGTTACCTAACCAGTAGAGTAATGGTTATAGAATGAGCTATATGCTCGCTCTCAGCTCCTAGAAAAGTCAATCATCATTATTCAGTAATGCTCCACAAAAACTATTATAATAATGTACAGAACATAATATCTTCGACTTAACTGCTTAGTTTATCAATAACTACTTTAGAGTCAATTTGAATTAATCGTGACATACAGTAGCTCATGATTTGGAATACGGAAACAGAGTTATAATCTATGATTACGTTATAGAAACAGGATGGTCAATTTAGACACAGATTTGTGAAATGAAATGAAATTTGTGAATGAAACCACAGGTACATGGCCGATAATCTTTCTGTTATAAGTTCAAAGGTTTTAAATATTCGTTTACGTGGGGTTAGAAATACGTTTTTAAAGTTGTTTTACATAGTTCTTGAGTAAGACGATAATAGATGAGCCTTTATATAGCGTTGCACAATCTCACTCAGCCTCTTTCTATACCAGACCATCATCTAAGTTGGACATTAGTTTGCTACAATAGTACTATCGCAAACGGTGTGTTAATCCAATAAACTACATTCAGAATAGAACAGAATGTAAGTATTGTAGAAATGTTCATAAGCCAAGTTACATACAACACACAAAATTACAAAATAATAGTTTATAAAATCTTTTCTGAAGGGAAACTGACACTTAACACCGACGTGAAATGACAATTTTCTTTTTAATTTAAATAGTGTACGAATAATCCGTTCTTCACAAGACTGGGTTTTTATGAATTAAGACATTTACAGTAGGTACAATAGGCAAATGGTCTGAGTTCTTGAAGGAACTCCATCGTACAGTGCATTGACAGTGATGTAGATCATTGTAAGGATTACAACTGGTCTGTAAAATGAGGTTTTCCTTGTGGGATCTTCTCTGCTAACTCTGCACTTTATTTTAAATCTGCACTAATCGATGTATTTTTTATTAAGGGTGGTTGATTAAATAAAAAGGTTTGCTATCTTGCAGTTTGTAATCAAGATGATACCTTACTTCTAAGGTCCTCTTCTTCCGGGATCAATGGCCACGGGCAAGATGATGACAAAATGCTTCTGAGACGCAATGAATTGATTAACATGGCTAAGTGATTGATAGCGGCTAATTAATACTTTACGTTAGAGCAACGGCAACCTCTCGCCAGTCTATTTAAACCGGAGAAATCTTTTTGATGACTTGCAAGTCGTTAGGGGAAATGAACACATTTTAGTACACTGCATTACAAAATCGAGTACCTACAACTTGTAAGCTCGTTTGTAAATGATTGTAATTGAAATATTCGCATTTGTAACGTGAATATTCAAGTATTACTTAACTTTAGACCATTGCTACATAAATGATTATTTAATATTTTGTTTCAGAAATATAAGTGTTAATTCGATAACATTATAATCTAATCGATTTGTTGTGATTTTAATCAATTTCGATTTGGAGAAAAGTGTTAAAATAGCGAGAAAGTCTTGCTAAATTTTGCTGTTATTAAACGCTGCCAGTTTCGTGTTGGCATTTCTCATCTTAATTCAGTATTTTCTACTAGACCATAATTATTTAATGTTGTTTTTTTAGATTAGTCTAGTCTAGCAAATCAAACATATTGTTCCATCACCTCTTCAACTAAACACCTCAAACCCAAAACTTTTGGTCAACAATAACTTATCCGACAAAACGTTCTCCGTAAATACGTAATTTTCTTCGACCAGCACTATTTTCTTCTCCTTACCCTTCGTTCTCCGCATTCTATCCCAACAAGCTACTTTACTAAAATTAATTAAATACTAAATCAAATGAATTGATTATAAAAAGTAATAAATTAAAATACAATTCGGGGGGCCGGTATAAGTACCGCCGCCCCAGGAGGTTATCAATGTATTGGATAACCAACACCTCTAGCGTAATCTAGCACAATACTTGTAATAAATATGTCACTGAATAAAGAAAAATTATAATTTTTTTTTTTAAAAATCACCCAAGTGGCTCGCTACGTTTGGTGACTTAGCAGGGGTGCCCTTATTCTTAAGGCTGAGGTTTGTCCTGGTCTTGGCAGCGGATGCGTCTGTTGGGAGAGGCCGGTTGACAGAGCCCCCTTGACCTCTTCAGCCGGGCTCTCTCGAGCCATCGCCTAGCACTGCAGTGGGAGGGATGGTTTCATACGTCCGTCACATATGGACAACGTGAGCCCCAGATTCTTACCCACCCCTCATATAGTTTTTTCTTTATAGAACTTCCCATTCATTATTTCCTTGAAAAGACCCTCCAAAATGAGTTATGCCTCTAGGGAAATAATTTTCATCAAGGGATTCTATTCGGATTTAATCTAAAAAAATAGATCGTATGTAAGTGACTTTGTCACAGTTTAAAAATGCCTCCGGAAAGCGAAAAAGCTGTGACGCGTAGTAATAGTAACAGTTTTAAAAAACAGTGATAGGTATATCTTTGTTAAAATTGTGATATTTAAAATAAGAACTTTATATTGAAATGGAATTCTGAAAATTTTACTTGAAAACAATACACGATGTCTTTTAGTTGTCATGACTTAGTTGATGCTCATAATTTTTTTGTATTAAAATTCTGAAATTGAATAAAAAAACATTGACAAAAGCTCTCAAAACATACATTCCTCTCAGCTTTATTAAACAGTGACACAATTTATCTTTGGAACCGCTAAGTTCTGTATCTGTCTGAATGTATTTATGTAATATGTTTCAATTAATTTTGCTTAGTTTGTCTGTTTTAAAATCTATGTACACACTTCATTGAACTCCACATTAAATTCGTAATATGTAAAAATAATTTCCTTTTTAATTGTATAATTTTGTCTGTCCCGGAATGAATTTTAGTAATCTCACTGGGAATAGTAT
Organism: Hesperophylax magnus; assembly: GCA_026573805.1. NCBI lineage: Eukaryota > Metazoa > Arthropoda > Insecta > Trichoptera > Limnephilidae > Hesperophylax > Hesperophylax magnus. The sequence goes on from JAIUSX010000072.1 coordinate 24,512,612, forward strand.
ATGTATTATAAATATTATTTTGTAAATTGTTATCACTTAGAGACTTTTCTCTAGACAGTCAGGACTTTTCAATGGTTGACACAGTAAGCAAAATGGTGCCTTTGGTCTAATAGTATTTATCTCCTTTTTCCAGATGGCTCCCAGTGACTGAGTGAGTGCCCAGCGAGGATCAGCAGACGCGATGGACCAGTACAGCGCGCGGTTCACGGCGTCGACGGGTTCCACCACGTCGACCGCTTCGGATACCGTGTCGGGCGGGCGTGACTCGTTGGCCGGGGGCGGCGTCCGACGCTTGCGCCTGTCCCGCCCGGCGGCCGCGCCCTACGCCAAGCGAGCGCCCTTCGGATTCGCGCTGCGCGGCGGCCGCGAGCATGGCACGGGCTTCTTCGTCACACATGTGGAGCCGGGCTCGGAAGCCAACAATCAGGGACTTAGGGTAAGGAGAAGAAAAAATATCTTAAATATTATGTACTGAAAATGTGTCTTAAATCAGTGAAAATAATCACGTTTGCACAAAAATTATTACACATTGTAGATACAACGCTTAAAAAAAAAACATTTATATTATTACATACATAAATTATATGTTATATTGTAAATACATAAATACATTTAGAAAAATACAGAAGTTAGAAGTTCCAAAGAAAGATTGTGTCACTGGTTAATGAAGCTGTAGAGGAATGTACATTTTAAGAGCTTTTGCCAATGTTTTTTTTTAATCAATGTCAGAATTTTAATACAAAAAAATAATTAGTATCAACTAAGTCATGATAACTAAAAGTCATCGTGTATTGTTTTGTATAATTTTCAGAATTCCGTTTCAATTTAAGGATTTTATTTTAAATATTACCATTTTTATTTAATTTGTTTGGAAATGAATATGTTTAACCAAGAGTAAAAACATGGCTGAGAGATAACAGTGATATTCAACTTGAAGACGATGTATGTACAACTTGAAATTAAATACAAAATCAACAACATACCGCCTCAGAACAGGAAACCGTAGTGAAAAAAAAAACTGTGAAAAACTGTGAAAAAACTAAAAAAACCGACTGTGAAAAAAAACTTATGTTATACTTTATACCTACATGTATAAACTTTGCAATTGCAACTAATAAAAAAAACATATATAATAACTTCTGCTATTTAAGTACTAATTAAAATAAGGTTCTTACTACCAAATAAGTTGAAAAGGAATGGCAACAAATATTTTGTTCACCAAAATAAGTTTTGACTCCCCAAACACTTAAAGCGACAAAGAACACCAAAAAAAGGAACGTCTACCAAATAACGAATGTGTAAATATATAATCCGCATCGCAAATATAAAAATTATTTACAACTGATAAAGTGACGCTTGAACTTTAAAATTAAACTGAAGCCAAATTGAGTAAATGTTCACCAAATTTACTACAACCAATTTACGCGCTAACGCTACCCAAACAAACTACAACGTATAATGTAGGTAGGTATAGACCAAAACAAAACTTTTCACGCCAAATGTGGATGTATGCTCGCGGTTGATTATGTCCCCGCGCCCGCCCCTTGACAGGTTAGGTCACAATTATACAACATTTTTTGCATCACAAGATTTAAAATAGGCACCCTGATCTATACATTTTACAGTCAATTAATTAATAAAATGATATTCAAAACTTTACTTTTTTTGAGGAAACAAAACTTTATTTATTTATTTTATTTTATTAATACATGATTTAGAGGGTACATGTGGTTTTTGTGATATTTCACCCTCCATGCTAAGGATGACCCTGTGTTATGGCGGGTGAATTTTACAGTTTGCGGACATAGAATCTATACATTACTATAATATGAAAAAGAAAAATAAGAAAAATGATGTATAGCTAGTTTGGGTTGCAAGAAGAGAATGGAGAAGTTAGAGAATTATAAGAAGATGAAAATTTTGAGAAATTATTAGTAAATAGATCGCACTAATTAATTATGTTCATACTATACCGCTAAGTTGGGGAATAAGGATATATTAAGTTTTGTCTGAAAGGTGTTTATATTGATAGAGTGTAGAATGAATGGGTATTGTAGTTGTAATGTATTCCGTGTGTAAGGATCCATTTCGTTATTTGTTTTTTAAAGGAATGAGATTGAATCACGGTTTTTAGGTTTTCAGGGATAAGGTTAAAGATTTTAGGAGCTAGGAAGAAAAATTGTCTTTGAGCTGACGTGGTATGTAGTGAAGGTACTTTGTAGTGACCGTTGGTTATTGTTCTGGTGGTGTAGTTGTGTTGTAAAAGAGTTTTGTTTTTATATTTGAACAGGAAAATTTTAGGTGGAGTTGTCGTATGTTTTAGACCTTATACTCTATGAGGAGTCGAGTGGAGGGGTATCTTGTCGGTCGCTCGTTAATGACACGTATTACCATTTTTTGGGCTTTTAGGAGAGGTTTGATGGTAGATTGTGCACAGCCACCCCAGATTATAATGCCGTAAGCTAGTAGGGATTGGCAGAGAGCGTAGTATACAGTTTTAAGTATTGAGGTAGTAAGGATATTTCTTATAAGTAGATATTTTATTAGAGTAACAAAAGGGTAATATTTTGATTACATTTTAGAATAAATTTGGTTACAAATTATAAAACATTTACCACTGGTGAGAAAACGGTATTATTTTTGGGGTCAAATACTTTATTTGACTAACATAAACGTAAGTATATAGGTAAATTTTTAGCATAAAATAGGGTGTCAAATTTACCTATGGGTTGAAAATGTATTTTTTTGGATGTAACTTTTTACTCCATTTGGTAAGCAGTTAAACCTAAGCCAAAATGAATTGTGTGTTATCTTAAAATCTTCTGATAATGAATACACGATACTTCCCTTTGTTACGAATATCGAATACAGCAAACGTTTATCTTATTGTGCAATTAATTGCAAAAACACTGTCGGCCTCAGCCCAGTAGGTGAATAGGACCTACCAACCAATCGGCCTTTGTTTCGGCTATCATTAAACGCGCATACACTTTACATAAAGCGGTCCAGCACAACACCAAATACCAGACTACTGGATACAGCAGATATAGATAGCAGATATAACAGCCGAGAGAAACAGGAAAAGCCCACTTAGTCCAACCTAAATACCGCAATCTCGAAGGAATGCTCCGTGGACCAGCTGCAAGAGAGCGAACTCGAGATTCGAGAGTTCCACACCGTCCATTTTGACTTTCGCACCGCGTCATAACAGTTCATTTTAGTTGTTCATAACCGGCGGTTAAACGTTGGCAGCAGTTACGACGTTGGTTACTGGTTACCGATAGCTAATAGTTACAAGTTCGGAAACAATGGAGTTATTCGTCAGTTGCACAACGGCTCCCTACTTCTACTGTGCGAGCCACTGACAAAACAGTACAGGGTGGATAAGATAAAACATACATTTAAATGTTCCATCACTTTTACACCGCAGCTACATCTCATTACAATTTATTTAGCTACTGGATAAAAGATGCTTAACCTGTTTTCTGTTGTCTAGCACATTTGCACGGATTTCCACAAAAATAGATTAATTGACTATTCACTGTTAAACATTATTATTGTTCATTGACTGAGCGTATTAGCGCAGTAATGTTATAACTCAACCGTTTAGCATTTCATCTGTCTGTAAATTTGTTTGTATATTTTCGGTTTTGAAAATCTGCCGCAACCATTTTATTATTAAAGCATACTTTTTTGTCTAGATTTCTAACTTTTACTGAGAGAAATAACTTTTAACTTTTTTTTTTACTAACCATTTCATCTCTTGTGATGATGTGATCTTTTTTAAGTAAATGAAGGAGATGAAGTTTTGGGAAGGTATAGGGCGGCGATACCCAAACCCGTCTCCCTAATTGAAATGTTACATAAAATTTTAAATAATTAATTATGGTAGGTATTTAAGTAGCTACTTACAAATCTTAAGAATTCCGAGAAATTTTGCTTGTGATTTATCCAAGAGAATATTAAAAACATTTTTGATGTCTACTGTTCAAAGAACTTAACCATGGGGCGCACTTGGGATTTGAAGGCTCTCGAATAGCAATCTGGAGGTCGCGGGTTCAATTCCCAGCGTGCGCAAGTAAATCTTATTTGATTAATTTGTATTATATGACAATTTATAAATAACAATAATATTTAATATGAAGATACTCTCAGTATGGCTCTGTTGTAAGACCACCATTCAGAATTGAAACGTTGTTGGAAATGGCTTTGGCCGTGTTTGGTGACCAGATCTGAATAGTTAAGTACTTCCCCACCTTCCTCTTCCACATCTCGTTCCTCTCCCAACTACCTTCAGCCTCACAACGTACCCCAATTGTGGATGGCGTAGTCTCACTGGCTCCAGCAGTTGGGAATATTTATTTATTTATTTAAACGCCCATTGGGCTTTTACATACATTGTTATTACATTAACTATGTGACATTTAAAAGTTTACGTACATATATAAATAAAATAGTTATTATATCTGTGGTACATAAATGTTTTACAAATGATACAGAATACCACTATGGAGAACAGTTTTTTTTTTTCTTTTTTTTTTTTACTTGCTTAGAAAAATAAATGGATTGAAATTAATCAGCATTTATAGGGACTTAAAATCATATTCGAATTGTTATTTAAATTACAATATTAATTTGTAAAGTTAAAACATATATATTAAAGTTAAAAGTCATAAAAGAAAAGAGTGAAAAAACAGAAGCTAAAAAATGGGTTTTTCACTATGGAGAGGAGAAGTCATACATTTCAGCAAAGTGTTTATGTAGATTTCGTTTAAGGGCCCGCTTTCCGCGTAAAGAATTTAGATTTGGGCAAGACCAACAAAATTTAGTGTTAAAAGAATCCGACAGAGGTGTCTGAATTCGTATTAGGAATAATTTTGGGGATTATGAAATTAAATTACCGACATCTATTGCAATTTTAGAAAAACAGAACCATTTTTAGTTAGCACCGACCTTAGAGTAATAATGCACCAACCAAATGAGAAGGAAGTCGAAATGAAGATGGTTCTCAAAATATGGGTTTTATTACGGATTTAATTAATTATTTTTTTTTTTAATTTTACAAAAAACATTTACGAAAGTTATTTGTATAGGTATAAAAATTACTTTACTTTACTAAAATACTATTCTCACTTTTATAAAAGTAATTTATAACTTTTATAAAATCAATAAATATATTTTTACATCAATAAGGTTTTAAACTTTTTTACTCGAAAACTATCTTAAAACGTTGGAATTCCAAAAAAAGTTTTTTTTTCTTTTTTACTTGTACTATCAATTAGAATCACCTCCCGAAGTTTGTGCACTTTACCCCCGACATCTTGTATAATATGCGCAATATAATATTTATACACGTGTAATATCTACTTTTGTACATTTATATAAATTATATACACGTTTACATTTTTATGCTCATCAAATTTATTATATTATAAAGATAGATAGAAAGATCCTTAGTGCTTCCTGAGGACTTACAAATCAGAAGACTTTTTTGTAATTATTTATTTATTCATTTAAACAATTCAATAATTATAAAGAGTAATAAAACATGTAAGCAACATAAAATTACATTCTAAAATGTGAAAGGGGCTCTATTTATTTACATTTTTATGAAATTACTACTTTTAATAGTTTTAAGCTTTCAGTGAACTTTCAATTTTATTTTTAACTTCTCTAAATATTATTTGTTTAAATCGTCAAATATAATTTAATCACAAACACAAGATTCACTCAAAATGAAAGATTGGTGGTTCTGAAATGTTCCCATAAATACGGTGAAAGAACCCTAAACTATAAACTTATTACCCTAAACATGCTTCGAGCGAAATGCGGATCTGGAAACCTTATCGTCAATCTGAGCAAAACATACCATGAACGTCAATATAGCAACAGCCTTTGTTCTGCTGCAGTTTCATTAAATGCCGAGAGATCCGTTTACAGTCTCCAAAAAGCAATACTGGGGCACAACCCTAGAAGCAAAGCTAAATGATTGGAATACAGAAAGATAAAAACACACCATTGTCAAAAATATCTTGGCCGTAAATGATTAAATAAAATTAGATTTATTCAGGAAGGCAAGCTATCGATCAAATGATTTGCGAATTCGGAAAAACCGTTATTATTGAGGTTTTATTGATGTTTTGTTTCTCCCGATTTATTCGTATAACCCATTAGTCTACATAATTATCTAGCGGGTTTTCCATTACTTGTGCACTTATGTTAATGTATTTTATGACCGTCTTTGTGTTGCTTATATTTGTATCATGTTGTCTCCCTCTATATTTTGTTATATATATGCACACATTATGTACTTCTTGTTTAGTATTAATTTGTACCCTGATGATGCTTAAGTAAAGCGAAACCGGTCGGTTCTTAAATTAATAAATATCGTGGTTTTAAAACAAAAAAGTATTTTATTTTATTAAATTATATTCCCCACAGTTTCAGAACTTTCAATAGCTTCTTTCGCTCGCATGTTCATTATTATTCTGAATTCCACGTTCGAGTATTGTTATTTGAAACAGATGGCCCGTATATTATTATTACATATTATATTATATTTCGGACATCGTTGCATTGTGAATTAATAAGAACTTGCCCTGTAATTTCTAATGTTTTGGAATTAGTTTTATTTCCCAAAGTACGTATTCTGAAAAAAATAAAATAAAATTTTTTATAACTTTTTACTACACAATACATAAATAAAAATAATAATTAATTTTTATAATAAATTATCGTTTATCGGATTCTGAAAAAAATAAAATAATAATTTTTATAACTTTTTACTACACAATACATAAATAAAAATATGAATTATTAATTTTTATAGTAAATTATCGTTTATAATAAATATAAGCTTATAAATCAAAAATTGTATTTTTTTCTTCTCACCTATTAGATAGGATATAATTTTATGAGATATCATTTTTTCTTTGAAATACGGGATATCTTTCGTGTATTTCCCATCTTTGAAAAAACAATATTTATTAACTCATAAACTTTACACGCGTAAAAATTATCTTTATAGATTCAAATATTTGCACGTAATCGCACGTCTGTAGATCATAGAACGTTGAACGACATGTCTGCCCCCAAAGCCCTCGAGTTGGCGAATGAACTTTTCAAAGAAGATAGGTTAATCTTCAAGTCGGAGCGAGCGCGCTATAATAAATATGATTTAAAAGCAATAGGCGTAAGCGACAGTTGTGAAAATGTTTAATAAATCACGGCGTATTTCAAAAATAGCAAAAATCACTTTTGGGGTCTATTGAGTAGCATTAAAAGAAGCATTGTGATTTTTTTCATACATATAACTTGTAAAATAACAGAAATAAACGTGTTAATAATATTTTTCGGAGCATACTTTGCGATTTATTTCTATCGAGGGAATTTCAAATAATTACCGTTTCGGCTTTTGGAACAAATAGATACTATCTTAAAGAATAACATATATTTTTTTAAGAGCTTAAAAACTTCAAAATTTTAAGGAAAGTATGTCGGAAATTGGATGAAATTCGAATAGTGGGCCCTTGGGCCCGCTTTCCGCGTAAAGAATTTAGATTTGGGCAAGACCAACAAAATTTAGTGTTAAAAGAATCCGACAGAGGTGTCTGAATTCGTATTAGGAATAATTTTGGGGATTATGAAATTAAATTACCGACATCTATTGCAATTTTAGAAAAACAGAACCATTTTTAGTTAGCACCGACCTTAGAGTAATAATGCACCGACCAAATGAGAAGGAAGTCGAAATGAAGATGGTTCTCAAAATATGGGTTTTATTACGGATTTAATTAATTATTTTTTTTTTAAATTTTACAAAAAACATTTACGAAAGTTATTTGTATAGGTATAAAAATTACTTTACTTTACTAAAATACTATTCTCACTTTTATAAAAGTAATTTATAACTTTTATAAAATCAATAAATATATATTTTACATCAATAAGGTTTTAAACTTTTTTACTCGAAAACTATCTTAAAACGTTGGAATTCCAAAAAAAGTTTTTTTTTCTTTTTTACTTGTACTATCAATTAGAATCACCTCCCGAAGTTTGTGCACTTTACCCCCGACATCTTGTATAATATGCGCAATATAATATTTATACACGTGTAATATCTACTTTTGTACATTTATATAAATTATATACACGTTTACATTTTTATGCTCATCAAATTTATTATATTATAAAGATAGATAGAAAGATCCTTAGTGCTTCCTGAGGACTTACAAATCAGAAGACTTTTTTGTAATTATTTATTTATTCATTTAAACAATTCAATAATTATAAAGAGTAATAAAACATGTAAGCAACATAAAATTACATTCTAAAATGTGAAAGGGGCTCTATTTATTTACATTTTTATGAAATTACTACTTTTAATAGTTTTAAGCTTTCAGTGAACTTTCAATTTTATTTTTAACTTCTCTAAATATTATTTGTTTAAATCGTCAAATATAATTTAATCACAAACACAAGATTCACTCAAAATGAAAGATTGGTGGTTCTGAAATGTTCCCATAAATACGGTGAAAGAACCCTAAACTATAAACTTATTACCCTAAACATGCTTCGAGCGAAATGCGGATCTGGAAACCTTATCGTCAATCTGAGCAAAACATACCATGAACGTCAATATAGCAACAGCCTTTGTTCTGCTGCAGTTTCATTAAATGCCGAGAGATCCGTTTACAGTCTCCAAAAAGCAATACTGGGGCACAACCCTAGAAGTAAAGCTAAATGATTGGAATACAGAAAGATAAAAACACACCATTGTCAAAAATATCTTGGCCGTAAATGATTAAATAAAATTAGATTTATTCAGGAAGGCAAGCTATCGATCAAATGATTTGCGAATTCGGAAAAACCGTTATTATTGAGGTTTTATTGATGTTTTGTTTCTCCCGATTTATTCGTATAACCCATTAGTCTACATAATTATCTAGCGGGTTTTCCATTACTTGTGCACTTATGTTAATGTATTTTATGACCGTCTTTGTGTTGCTTATATTTGTATCATGTTGTCTCCCTCTATATTTTGTTATATATATGCACACATTATGTACTTCTTGTTTAGTATTAATTTGTACCCTGATGATGCTTAAGTAAAGCGAAACCGGTCGGTTCTTAAATTAATAAATATCGTGGTTTTAAAACAAAAAAGTATTTTATTTTATTAAATTATATTCCCCACAGTTTCAGAACTTTCAATAGCTTCTTTCGCTCGCATGTTCATTATTATTCTGAATTCCACGTTCGAGTATTGTTATTTGAAACAGATGGCCCGTATATTATTATTACATATTATATTATATTTCGGACATCGTTGCATTGTGAATTAATAAGAACTTGCCCTGTAATTTCTAATGTTTTGGAATTAGTTTTATTTCCCAAAGTACGTATTCTGAAAAAAATAAAATAAATTTTTTTATAACTTTTTACTACACAATACATAAATAAAAATAATAATTAATTTTTATAATAAATTATCGTTTATCGGATTCTGAAAAAAATAAAATAATAATTTTTATAACTTTTTACTACACAATACATAAATAAAAATATGAATTATTAATTTTTATAGTAAATTATCGTTTATAATAAATATAAGCTTATAAATCAAAAATTGTATTTTTTTCTTCTCACCTATTAGATAGGATATAATTTTATGAGATATCATTTTTTCTTTGAAATACGGGATATCTTTCGTGTATTTCCCATCTTTGAAAAAACAATATTTATTAACTCATAAACTTTACACGCGTAAAAATTATCTTTATAGATTCAAATATTTGCACGTAATCGCACGTCTGTAGATCATAGAACGTTGAACGACATGTCTGCCCCCAAAGCCCTCGAGTTGGCGAATGAACTTTTCAAAGAAGATAGGTTAATCTTCAAGTCGGAGCGAGCGCGCTATAATAAATATGATTTAAAAGCAATAGGCGTAAGCGACAGTTGTGAAAATGTTTAATAAATCACGGCGTATTTCAAAAATAGCAAAAATCACTTTTGGGGTCTATTGAGTAGCATTAAAAGAAGCATTGTGATTTTTTTCATACATATAACTTGTAAAATAACAGAAATAAACGTGTTAATAATATTTTTCGGAGCATACTTTGCGATTTATTTCTATCGAGGGAATTTCAAATAATTACCGTTTCGGCTTTTGGAACAAATAGATACTATCTTAAAGAATAACATATATTTTTTTAAGAGCTTAAAAACTTCAAAATTTTAAGGAAAGTATGTCGGAAATTGGATGAAATTCGAATAGTGGGCCCTTGGGCCCGCTTTCCGCGTAAAGAATTTAGATTTGGGCAAGACCAACAAAATTTAGTGTTAAAAGAATCCGACAGAGGTGTCTGAATTCGTATTAGGAATAATTTTGGGGATTATGAAATTAAATTACCGACATCTATTGCAATTTTAGAAAAACAGAACCATTTTTAGTTAGCACCGACCTTAGAGTAATAATGCACCGACCAAATGAGAAGGAAGTCGAAATGAAGATGGTTCTCAAAATATGGGTTTTATTACGGATTTAATTAATTATTTTTTTTTTTAATTTTACAAAAAACATTTACGAAAGTTATTTGTATAGGTATAAAAATTACTTTACTTTACTAAAATACTATTCTCACTTTTATAAAAGTAATTTATAACTTTTATAAAATCAATAAATATATTTTTACATCAATAAGGTTTTAAACTTTTTTACTCGAAAACTATCTTAAAACGTTGGAATTCCAAAAAAAGTTTTTTTTTCTTTTTTACTTGTACTATCAATTAGAATCACCTCCCGAAGTTTGTGCACTTTACCCCCGACATCTTGTATAATATGCGCAATATAATATTTATACACGTGTAATATCTACTTTTGTACATTTATATAAATTATATACACGTTTACATTTTTATGCTCATCAAATTTATTATATTATAAAGATAGATAGAAAGATCCTTAGTGCTTCCTGAGGACTTACAAATCAGAAGACTTTTTTGTAATTATTTATTTATTCATTTAAACAATTCAATAATTATAAAGAGTAATAAAACATGTAAGCAACATAAAATTACATTCTAAAATGTGAAAGGGGCTCTATTTATTTACATTTTTATGAAATTACTACTTTTAATAGTTTTAAGCTTTCAGTGAACTTTCAATTTTATTTTTAACTTCTCTAAATATTATTTGTTTAAATCGTCAAATATAATTTAATCACAAACACAAGATTCACTCAAAATGAAAGATTGGTGGTTCTGAAATGTTCCCATAAATACGGTGAAAGAACCCTAAACTATAAACTTATTACCCTAAACATGCTTCGAGCGAAATGCGGATCTGGAAACCTTATCGTCAATCTGAGCAAAACATACCATGAACGTCAATATAGCAACAGCCTTTGTTCTGCTGCAGTTTCATTAAATGCCGAGAGATCCGTTTACAGTCTCCAAAAAGCAATACTGGGGCACAACCCTAGAAGCAAAGCTAAATGATTGGAATACAGAAAGATAAAAACACACCATTGTCAAAAATATCTTGGCCGTAAATGATTAAATAAAATTAGATTTATTCAGGAAGGCAAGCTATCGATCAAATGATTTGCGAATTCGGAAAAACCGTTATTATTGAGGTTTTATTGATGTTTTGTTTCTCCCGATTTATTCGTATAACCCATTAGTCTACATAATTATCTAGCGGGTTTTCCATTACTTGTGCACTTATGTTAATGTATTTTATGACCGTCTTTGTGTTGCTTATATTTGTATCATGTTGTCTCCCTCTATATTTTGTTATATATATGCACACATTATGTACTTCTTGTTTAGTATTAATTTGTACCCTGATGATGCTTAAGTAAAGCGAAACCGGTCGGTTCTTAAATTAATAAATATCGTGGTTTTAAAACAAAAAAGTATTTTATTTTATTAAATTATATTCCCCACAGTTTCAGAACTTTCAATAGCTTCTTTCGCTCGCATGTTCATTATTATTCTGAATTCCACGTTCGAGTATTGTTATTTGAAACAGATGGCCCGTATATTATTATTACATATTATATTATATTTCGGACATCGTTGCATTGTGAATTAATAAGAACTTGCCCTGTAATTTCTAATGTTTTGGAATTAGTTTTATTTCCCAAAGTACGTATTCTGAAAAAAATAAAATAAAATTTTTTATAACTTTTTACTACACAATACATAAATAAAAATAATAATTAATTTTTATAATAAATTATCGTTTATCGTATTCTGAAAAAAATAAAATAATAATTTTTATAACTTTTTACTACACAATACATAAATAAAAATATGAATTATTAATTTTTATAGTAAATTATCGTTTATAATAAATATAAGCTTATAAATCAAAAATTGTATTTTTTTCTTCTCACCTATTAGATAGGATATAATTTTATGAGATATCATTTTTTCTTTGAAATACGGGATATCTTTCGTGTATTTCCCATCTTTGAAAAAACAATATTTATTAACTCATAAACTTTACACGCGTAAAAATTATCTTTATAGATTCAAATATTTGCACGTAATCGCACGTCTGTAGATCATAGAACGTTGAACGACATGTCTGCCCCCAAAGCCCTCGAGTTGGCGAATGAACTTTTCAAAGAAGATAGGTTAATCTTCAAGTCGGAGCGAGCGCGCTATAATAAATATGATTTAAAAGCAATAGGCGTAAGCGACAGTTGTGAAAATGTTTAATAAATCACGGCGTATTTCAAAAATAGCAAAAATCACTTTTGGGGTCTATTGAGTAGCATTAAAAGAAGCATTGTGATTTTTTTCATACATATAACTTGTAAAATAACAGAAATAAACGTGTTAATAATATTTTTCGGAGCATACTTTGCGATTTATTTCTATCGAGGGAATTTCAAATAATTACCGTTTCGGCTTTTGGAACAAATAGATACTATCTTAAAGAATAACATATATTTTTTTAAGAGCTTAAAAACTTCAAAATTTTAAGGAAAGTATGTCGGAAATTGGATGAAATTCGAATAGTGGGCCCTTGGGCCCGCTTTCCGCGTAAAGAATTTAGATTTGGGCAAGACCAACAAAATTTAGTGTTAAAAGAATCCGACAGAGGTGTCTGAATTCGTATTAGGAATAATTTTGGGGATTATGAAATTAAATTACCGACATCTATTGCAATTTTAGAAAAACAGAACCATTTTTAGTTAGCACCGACCTTAGAGTAATAATGCACCGACCAAATGAGAAGGAAGTCGAAATGAAGATGGTTCTCAAAATATGGGTTTTATTACGGATTTAATTAATTATTTTTTTTTTTAATTTTACAAAAAACATTTACGAAAGTTATTTGTATAGGTATAAAAATTACTTTACTTTACTAAAATACTATTCTCACTTTTATAAAAGTAATTTATAACTTTTATAAAATCAATAAATATATTTTTACATCAATAAGGTTTTAAACTTTTTTACTCGAAAACTATCTTAAAACGTTGGAATTCCAAAAAAAGTTTTTTTTTCTTTTTTACTTGTACTATCAATTAGAATCACCTCCCGAAGTTTGTGCACTTTACCCCCGACATCTTGTATAATATGCGCAATATAATATTTATACACGTGTAATATCTACTTTTGTACATTTATATAAATTATATACACGTTTACATTTTTATGCTCATCAAATTTATTATATTATAAAGATAGATAGAAAGATCCTTAGTGCTTCCTGAGGACTTACAAATCAGAAGACTTTTTTGTAATTATTTATTTATTCATTTAAACAATTCAATAATTATAAAGAGTAATAAAACATGTAAGCAACATAAAATTACATTCTAAAATGTGAAAGGGGCTCTATTTATTTACATTTTTATGAAATTACTACTTTTAATAGTTTTAAGCTTTCAGTGAACTTTCAATTTTATTTTTAACTTCTCTAAATATTATTTGTTTAAATCGTCAAATATAATTTAATCACAAACACAAGATTCACTCAAAATGAAAGATTGGTGGTTCTGAAATGTTCCCATAAATACGGTGAAAGAACCCTAAACTATAAACTTATTACCCTAAACATGCTTCGAGCGAAATGCGGATTTGGAAACCTTATCGTCAATCTGAGCAAAACATACCATGAACGTCAATATAGCAACAGCCTTTGTTCTGCTGCAGTTTCATTAAATGCCGAGAGATCCGTTTACAGTCTCCAAAAAGCAATACTGGGGCACAACCCTAGAAGCAAAGCTAAATGATTGGAATACAGAAAGATAAAAACACACCATTGTCAAAAATATCTTGGCCGTAAATGATTAAATAAAATTAGATTTATTCAGGAAGGCAAGCTATCGATCAAATGATTTGCGAATTCGGAAAAACCGTTATTATTGAGGTTTTATTGATGTTTTGTTTCTCCCGATTTATTCGTATAACCCATTAGTCTACATAATTATCTAGCGGGTTTTCCATTACTTGTGCACTTATGTTAATGTATTTTATGACCGTCTTTGTGTTGCTTATATTTGTATCATGTTGTCTCCCTCTATATTTTGTTATATATATGCACACATTATGTACTTCTTGTTTAGTATTAATTTGTACCCTGATGATGCTTAAGTAAAGCGAAACCGGTCGGTTCTTAAATTAATAAATATCGTGGTTTTAAAACAAAAAAGTATTTTATTTTATTAAATTATATTCCCCACAGTTTCAGAACTTTCAATAGCTTCTTTCGCTCGCATGTTCATTATTATTCTGAATTCCACGTTCGAGTATTGTTATTTGAAACAGATGGCCCGTATATTATTATTACATATTATATTATATTTCGGACATCGTTGCATTGTGAATTAATAAGAACTTGCCCTGTAATTTCTAATGTTTTGGAATTAGTTTTATTTCCCAAAGTACGTATTCTGAAAAAAATAAAATAAAATTTTTTATAACTTTTTACTACACAATACATAAATAAAAATAATAATTAATTTTTATAATAAATTATCGTTTATCGTATTCTGAAAAAAATAAAATAATAATTTTTATAACTTTTTACTACACAATACATAAATAAAAATATGAATTATTAATTTTTATAGTAAATTATCGTTTATAATAAATATAAGCTTATAAATCAAAAATTGTATTTTTTTCTTCTCACCTATTAGATAGGATATAATTTTATGAGATATCATTTTTTCTTTGAAATACGGGATATCTTTCGTGTATTTCCCATCTTTGAAAAAACAATATTTATTAACTCATAAACTTTACACGCGTAAAAATTATCTTTATAGATTCAAATATTTGCACGTAATCGCACGTCTGTAGATCATAGAACGTTGAACGACATGTCTGCCCCCAAAGCCCTCGAGTTGGCGAATGAACTTTTCAAAGAAGATAGGTTAATCTTCAAGTCGGAGCGAGCGCGCTATAATAAATATGATTTAAAAGCAATAGGCGTAAGCGACAGTTGTGAAAATGTTTAATAAATCACGGCGTATTTCAAAAATAGCAAAAATCACTTTTGGGGTCTATTGAGTAGCATTAAAAGAAGCATTGTGATTTTTTTCATACATATAACTTGTAAAATAACAGAAATAAACGTGTTAATAATATTTTTCGGAGCATACTTTGCGATTTATTTCTATCGAGGGAATTTCAAATAATTACCGTTTCGGCTTTTGGAACAAATAGATACTATCTTAAAGAATAACATATATTTTTTTAAGAGCTTAAAAACTTCAAAATTTTAAGGAAAGTATGTCGGAAATTGGATGAAATTCGAATAGTGGGCCCTTAAGCACTGCTACAGAATCTCTAAATATATCAACAACATTACCAAATTTATTACCAAATTTTTGTATTCGATTTAACGATATGTGCGCTTGATAATTAGATTTGAAATTGTCACAGAAAAAGGTGGAATTTTGTCTCGTATTTTTGGAAGGTACAAATAATTTTATTGTGGCAAGAATTTCAGGGCTCTCGATTCTATAATTAATAATTTTATTTAGTAGAACAAGGTCGGAGATAATTCGCCTATCTGACAGCGTAATCAAATTTAGTTGATATTGCGCGATATTCACATAAAAAGCCTTAGCAGTTTGCTAAAAAAATTAAATCGTTATAGTATAATCTTCTTTTTAACAACTGATTGACAACGGCCTATGAAAAAAACACCAAGCGTGGGAGATAACTCCAATCCCGAAATTTGAATTGGAATCATCTTGTTATTTCTCATTAAAGTGACGGTTATAACCATACTTAGTATCTCTCCCCCCTAGGTTAATCCATCTACTTATTATAAGCTCTAATATTATCCACTTTGCGGTAGTTCCTAGGCCACCCAGCCTCCTCATTGAAATATAGACGCGTAGTTATTACTTCTTATGACTCCAACCTTCCCCGCCTCGATGCACGTTTGTGCGGCAACAGAATAGTGGGTGCTTTGGGTTTTGTATCCGATGGCAATTACATACTTCTCCGAATGCAAAGCAATCACATCTCATTTCCTCTGCAACTCATCTCACGTCAGTTAATATATAACTTGTTCGAGGGATATTATTATATAATCCAAAAATTACTAATAAATATAGCAAACGAACAATCATTTATCTTTCACATTCTATATTTAATAAGATGCCAATCGATGTAAAAAGCTAATAAACCTGCACCATCGAACTCAAAAAAGCTAAAAGGTATTGCTGCTGGAATTATGAGTTAAATCTCGGTAAGCAGTTACCGTTTGGAATTTTGAAAGTTTCATCGTGATCAGTTTTTAATTGGATTACCCATTAATGATTTATTCGAGTTTGTTATTTACAACTAGAAACGAACTCATCGATTTTCTTTAATAACAATGAATTATTGATCGCCGACTGGTTGTTCATTTAGTGTGTGATATAATTTGGTTAAAATGTGTCCGCTCTCAACTAACAAATAAATAATAAGGGAGTAGAAAGGGCAAAATATAGTGTATGAAATCAATTGTGACTATAATAATCTATTTTGGCCTTTCCATCAACGTTCAAGTTTAGTATTAATTTTTGGGAGTGGCTCACACCTGCGTTACAATATAATGAGATTAATATTGGTAACTTTCTTTGATGTTACTTTGGTAGAGGAGGGTGATTCTTGGCTTTGGATTCTGAGCTTTCAGGTTCACATCCGGCGAGGACAAATACCATTTAGACTAGGCTGCGCTTGTTTTATGCAGAATATAAATAATAGTGTTTTTTTGCCATTTCCGATTCTCTTTTCACCCCTTTGCGATACTGAGAGTAGAAGATACTCACAGTATCGCTCAGGTGAAATACCAGCGTTCAAAATTGAAATGATCCTTGAAACGGTTTTACCGTGTTTCGTGACCAGATCAGAATAGCCAGGTATTTCCTGATTTCCTTCGTCGACCCTTCTGAGAAATAATAACCGAAAAATAGCGACAATTTCCTATCTACAAATTTTTTTGTGGGTAGGAAATGATTTTTTTGATTATCTCATATTTAACCGAAATATGATCAATTATTCTTTTTTGTTTTGTTGATTTTTTTTACTCGTTTGTTTTCTCCTACAGTTTAAATAATAACCTATAGAAGTGATTGCGCTTTTGACTTGATTTTCCCAAGAGAACAGCGCTATGAAAGTAATCCATTTATTATTTAAATGTTGTACAAACAAATCTCGAAATCGTATAGCACTGAATAAATTATTAAAGAATTTACACGTCAATGCCCGTAACTCTTTTAAGCACAATTTGACACATATTTTTCCAATTAAGGCATAGCACAATGCGCGAACATGTTTGAATAATGAGATTATTACGAGGCATTATATCTGACCGCCATTGTGAAGAAAGTTGACTTTTATTTGAGAAAAAAATCTCTCGTAAATCAATAATAAATAATAATAACGTTTGCGGTGTCGACTGACGACTAAACTTTCTCTTGTTATCCCACGTGGTTAAAAGGCCGGCCAACTTAACTTGATCGTAAATTCATATTTTTTTCATGTAGGAACCTACATATCTTGTACCTGGTAGGTGTTAACACTAGAACGACCGGGTACTGCTCCATACTTATAAGGACTGCTACCGTCATATTGACGGCTGATCACAAAAAAAGTGTAATATTTAGTATAATCAATATATATATATTATTAAAGTAAGTGTACAATGTGCGTGCTACTAAAACTCATAAACGAGTCCAGGTACGATTAAGGGGGTTATATGGTGTGGTAGTCCTTTTGCTTTTGAAGGTATAGGGGCTGGAAGTTACGCCCTCTAGAAATTTCTAGAACATTTCCAGAATATTCGAGAGTATTCGAGAGCATTCCACAACATTTCCAAATATCCCGGAACATTCTGGAATGTTGTGGAATGTTCGGGAATAGTCTGAAACATTCGGGAACATCTCGGAACATTTCAGATCATAATTAAATAAAAACTGGATTACAGGCCGTTTCCTGATAAACTTTTAGTAAATTCTTAATCGTGACAACTGGTATCTCTAAATACTATGAAACAAAGTCACTATGCGCATCTGTCTGTTTGTGCGCTTAGTTCTTATAAACTATGCAACGGAGTTTGATAGGGTTTTCACTACAATGTAGAGAAATTTCTCCGAAATGTTTTTGGAGGATTGTGAAGTATCGCAAATTTAAATGGATTGTTGGCTGGATGATTGTGTGAAGTTAATCTTTAGTTAATCCTCCTGTGTGGAGTTAATATATAAAAAAAATTCTCCAATCCGCAGAACCTAAGGTTGCGGTGGTTACTTTCGGTGTGTAAGATTTTAGATTTTAGATTTAGATTTTCTGATTATTTTTAATTGAGTTTTATTTTAACAAACTCACGTTACAATAATTTTATGAACAAAAGTAGATCGCGTACGTTAGAGGGGATTTAGGGCTAAACCTGGGGCTGAGACCACTGGAGAGAGAATGAAATATTTGCCGCACCAGGTATCGCGCGCGAGTATACAATGATACCAGTCTCACATAAATGTAGGGAAAAGTAAACGTTGTTATTATTTTTGGGAGATGTAAACTCCCTAAAATTTACCCTACAAGTTTATTAATACACGGATATTATATTTATTGAAAGTAGAGAAAAGTCGAGGAACGCCGGATACACGTCAGCTAGTATAAAATAAATAAAACAATAATTAATTAAATTGCTTACTTTATTTAATTAGGTACAAATTTGGTAGAACTTAATCTAAAAAATACAAACGAAACTAATATTCGGTGACTTTACATACGTGAGTAGAGATCAACATGAGATGGAATACTAATAACTGACACTAAAAGACATTGACCAATCAACGTACAGATCGATTTTGAATGATATGAGATATCGAAAGAAAGGACGGACAGATTAGTACTATGATTTTGCGAGGTGGGATGAGTAAATGTAAACGTATTTAGTAAACTTGGAGGAAAAAGGCTGTAAACATACTCAGCTTAGTAGTTTTACTGTCACATTAAAGGTGGCGGTTCCTTGTAGGTATAAATCATTAAATTTCAAAGAGTAAAAAAGATTCATACCCTTTTTCCATCGTAGTCGTTAAATAAAGAATATTAAAATGTAAAATAAAAATAAATTATTAAGATAAACTTTAAGCAAGATATCGTCACATTACGTCGGGCACCCGTCAAAATGACAGCAACGGTCTTTCTGGTGTTAATATGTAGTTTGTTGTTTATTTATAACTATTAAAAGCGTTTGACACGCATTCGAACTTCATCATAAAGCAATTTCAAAAATATGTTAACAACGAATATAATTTTAAAGTAACGCTTTGAATGCTTTTATATTATATGGTTTGACACGTTCAAAGGGGAGACAAAAAAGATGTGTTGGATTGAATACAATATATTGTTTTCTTAAAATCAACATCAAAACAGATATTTTTAATATTTCCATTAATATTTGCACCGAGAAAAATGAGTATTGCTAATTTTTAAGAATCTCTTTCGTGATAATATCAGAACACGTGTTCATGCACCTGCGTTTGTCTTGATAATATATAATGACGAAATGCGGAAATGATGGAATTTTTTAAAATAAGTGTTCCGAAATCGTGACAATACATTGGTATCTTAATAAAAATTTAATAGGAAGCCTATCAATTCTTTTTTTAAGGGCCTGCAAACCCGTTTTTAACCTGATAACGAATAATTTGAAGACAATTTTAATTAATTAGCAATATTTTTTTAACAGTTTAAAATAACTAGAAAACTTGCTGAGATCAATGTAGGTATGAATGTTGATTCGCCGCCACAGACAAAGCTGAGGAAATCATCTCCAGAGGCTGTGAGAGGAGAAATTAGGTCTGAAATGGACGGAGGCCATCGTAGTAGCATAGGACAGGAACGCCTGGAGGCGTCTTTGTGGAATCAGGCTGTCCCCCGAACTGGATAGGACAAGGGGGAGAAGATGAGATGAATGAATGTGAATTAAGCGAGAATAGTGTGCTGCGGCAGGTGTTTTTTTTTACTTGTTTCGATTCGTAACAAATGGATTAAAAAATATTTTTTTACTTTATAAATATACTAGTCCCAGCTAGAGGCGTACGTGATGTCATCATTCTATTGTCTTCTCTATTTTCCGTTTTCAAACAAGACGTGTGAGAAGGAAGAGGGAGAACGTTGATAACGTACGTATGAGCTTTTGCTGGGCTTAGTAAAGCGTTTTTTTGTGTGTGTATTTTTTGTATTTCTTTCAGGGCCTTGGCGGGTGACGTATTTTGAAGTGTCACGTGATCAAGTCAGTGTCATCGAGAAATGAAATTTTGCAAACCACCGCGGTTGTTGTTGCTATTCGTTATTATTGCGGATTTGTGTTGTTTTACAGAAAGCATAAATAAACAATACCCCCTTACTAATAATAAACGTGTGTTAAATATTACCCAGCGGACAAAAAACCTTTTGCCCTACATTAATGGTTGTTGATCAGTTGTGTAAATTTTAGACAATTTGAAGTGATGTTAGAAAGTTTCTTCGAGGTAGGTAGTTAGTTATCGTAATAATTATTGTCCTACTGAGAAAAGTGATCGTTTGTATCGCCGGAGATGTGCCCATTGTTGAAAGAACGTATAGCGTCTTTATTAAATGTTACAAATTATGTATATATATTTAAAAAAATAATATTTAATATATTTAAAAAAATAATATTTTTTCACCATCGGCGATCAAACGAGATTTTAGCGAAGCTTTTACCTCTTTTCTGGGGTTATAGCTAAATAGTAGGTTTATGTGTTTAATAACTACTAGGTAAATACTATAATAAAAAAGCACCGTAAAAAATAATTTCACATCTATTCGCATTCCCATTCTCTTCTCCATCAATCATCAATCTCTATGACTCATACGTGAAATGTTTACTCGTGAAAATAAATGCTAATTTAGTCGAGAATTCCATTAGCTTCGTATAATGCAGTCTACGAATTTGGCAAAGTAGACTAAATGCGTATAATTAAGCGAAATTAATCTAGTTAAAAATAATTAATAAGTGTGCTCCCAAATTGAGTGCCAAGTTAATCATCTTAGAGAGGAGAAGATCAGATTTACGGTGGCATATTTTATTAATTAGTTTTTAAAGCATTACGCATTGTGTGTTTTTTTGCTGGTGAAAATCTATCTTACTAAAGATAATTATTTTGTTGTTTGATTTATGGGGTGATTAGTCGTATTTTGCAACCTCTTAAATTTGAACCGACGATTTATCATCTTGGTATCTTATTTTGCCTTGAAGTTGGGTACCGCAAACATATCTGAAATGTCGACTCAAGGAGGAAGAAATCACGACAATACCAGTAGCGTTGTCCAAATTTCTTAGTTTCAGAAATTAACCTCTCAATCCTCGGAAGAAGATTACTAGCTACAAACATATTCCACTAGAGCCTCTGGACAGTTCTGACCCGGAGTCCATACAATATAAAATTATTTTTATTTCTACAATGCGGAGATGTATGATTTTTCATCGTTGGAAAGAAAAATAATTATTCTTCTGAGTTTGTCCTAAATATTTATACAAGATCCCGTGCATACAATCCAATTGCAAATTAGTGGAATTTTTTATGAAAAGTTGAAAGTAAAAAAAAACATTTATGTATCTTTAATTGTATAAACTTCACAAAAAGTGAAGTGACAGTTTTATTACTAATTTTCTACACAATATGAGAGTGTTTTCTTAATATTGAATTCATTCAAAATTATGGTCGTTTGGGGTTAAAATGTTTTGGCAAGGTTTTTGTTAAAATTTTCATGATTGATATTAAAATTTTATTATTTATAAAATGTCAACGTTTATTACAAATACAACCATCTCAAAAATTATTTTGTCTTATTTCTAAAATGGTATTTTTATACGACATCTTTAAAAATAAGAAATTATAGCACATTTAAAATACCTATGAAGCATTTCGAAATTCCATGAAATTTCACTGTGTCGTCGAGACTAGAGATAGGTAAAAATATTTTAATGACTGGAGGGTTAAAGTTACCTAAGGTATATTGGACGGTGCAAAACCAAATCCAACAATGGTATTTTAATTTAATATTATAATTATGTACCGGAATTAGATTCCCAATTTGGTCTGGCATTCTGAAAATATGATTGCGCAATTAAATAATCACCATGCTTCTTGTAATAAGAGATTGTGGTGTTCTGTTTCTTCAATTATGGTAAATGTTTATAAACACTAAAGCTACTATTATTTTGAAAGCACAATCTTTCATGTTAGTTATGAGTCTGAAATCGCTTGTCATAGAGGATTTAAAAACATACGCATCAATTTCAGTTGTAATTTTTCACGAATTTTAAGCCCCCGCATTACCAATTTCTACCGATTTATAACAAGTTTCTCGTTAACTCTTTAAGTTTTCAGTTCTAAAAAAATATATGTTATTTTTTAAGATAATGTATTTAACATTTGTGTTATGCCGAAACGTTCATTATTTGAAATTCCCTTTGATAGAAAAAAATCGCAAAGTAAGCTCCGAAAATTATTAAAAACAAGTTTTTTCTGTTATTTAATATGTTATAGGTATGAAAAAAATCAGTGTATCTTTAAATGCAACTAAAGCCTTTATCGAGAGATTTTAGCTCGATTTCAAACGAGTAGTGATTTATTAAATATTTTCACTTAATTGTTATCGTTTTTCTCCCTCTAACATTCGTATTTCCATATCTCCCTTTCAAACCATCTGTGAACGCTTACTACGGGGCCTTTAACAAATTATATTGAGCCCACAGTAATTCAACTTGCTCGTCATGACATATCAAAGCAACATAATGTATTGTTGTGACGTGGGTTGACGGCTCTTTCTGATGATGTTTACCGACAAAACTAACTAATGAATGATTTTATGCAAATAATAGATTTCCCACGCCAAATTATTGGGTAGATAGAAACGTAAAAATTAATACTTTTATGGAGATACTAGCTGTAAATAAATGTGATATTTCACAAAAAAAAATATTGGCAATATTTTATTTTTCACGTAGGTGTGATGTTATATTATTAAGAATTCCCTATAGTTAATCAAAATAGATACTACACTAAAATATATTCACAATAAGTATAATCATTGCTTTCAATATTTATTTCTTCTTCAATAGTTGCAAAATACTTTGTGGCGTCATTATAATTAAATGAAATCTTTGTATAAACCGTTTTTAATTAATAATAATCCACATTTTCAAAGCCGATGGCTTCTTCATCAGGACAATGAAAATTAAGGAATGAAAAATGAAATTAAATAGTCATTTTTTCGTACATAAACAAATTTTGATTCCAGTTATAGTGTGAATTGTAAAAAGATTCTCAAAATTGTAACAAAGTAATAAGGAATGAAATAAATGAAAATATAGACTTCCAATTACCGGTCGATAGGTAACATAATTACTTCTTAAGTTATACATCTGTCTGTCTGTCTGTCCGTCTGTCTCAACACAGGTTTATCCTAGTGAGACAGACATCGAACATAAACCAGTAAAAAAAAATTGCATTGCTATTAAAAAAAAAATTTAAAAAAATACTTGGTTTTTTGTATCCTGCATCTTACAACTAAGTAGGTATCGCTTTAGGGTTCACCAGATAATAAAAAAAAAGTAAATGAATAATTACACATGAAATATCTTACGAAAAAATCTTCCCTTATCATAAAGTCAATTAATTTAACCATCGAAGAAGATAATATTAACAACTCTCAATGATATTTCATTTTGAAATAGAAAAAGACATCGATAATAAAAAGGTAACTGTCGCATCGGAGAATCGAACCCAAATCCTCTCTCTTACCGGGACAATATTCTACTAATGGTTCTATTGTGACTTAATTATTTTCCGTCATTTTTATCGATCTTTTATTTAAATTTAGGAATTACTAATATTACCCTCAATTATTTTTTTCAGCTTTTTTTTGTGCCTATAATTGAAAAGTTCTAACCGAATATTTGAAATTTGCCACCCAGATAGTGTCTCAGATACGTGTATCGATTTGTATAGGACATTTATTGCCTATTCTATATATCTCAATTTTGCGATCACCAGCATATTGATAAGTGAAGACCTGAAGACCTTGGACTGCTACTCTTTCTCCGGCTCAAATTCCTCCAGTACCTACCAGAACACCTCAGCGGCTTCTCGGTAGAACCTACCTTGTTGATTTGAGAGTAGAATCTTTTCTCCTCGCCATCTCTTCATGTTAATGTCAAGCCTCCGCGGCAATGTCGACCAGAAACCTGACAGCCTACCTATGCGGGAATACTGAATACGTATCACTCGAACACTTCAACTCGTTCAGGTAAGGAATTTGTTGCATATTTGCATTGTGCTGCCGTACAACTTTCAAAGTTATGTAATCAGATACTATCAAACTTGTTGATTTAATTTAAAGGCGTAATATTTTATGTGGTTATAATGTTATCAACAACTTAATGTATGCACGGAGCTTACAAGAAAGAAAGTATTGATTGGCATCAGCTAAATAGAAATCTGTCGTTATAAAATTGATACATTCATTTTTATCAAGTGACTCAATAAAAGTCATGACTCTGAAAACAGACATTGTTAATGACTGTTATCAAACATCAATCAAACCAATTTTTAAAACGTAATAAAAATGTTAAGCTCAATCAAACCAATTAATTTTCAAAGTGTAATAAAAGTTAGATCAATATATAGTTCGCAGTAGGTACTTACTGACTTGGAAGAGAAATTGATTGTGCAATTGATTAAAATGACGCGTATCCGTATCAAGATTTCATGCCGTATTAAGATTTTTTGCTTCTAGAAAGAAATAATACTGATCAATGCTATAAAAATATATACGTGTATCTTATTCGTACGTCTTACGTAAAAGGAAAAGTTTTCTTTCAGCATTAATTAGCGTATTCGTACGCAATTAAATCAAGTCTCTGAAGTTTTCTATTGGTAGATTAGAAAGATGTATGTGTTAAGTTATCAGGAATATCTAGTATGAATGAAAAGAAATCATACCACTTGCCTTGGGAATGCCTAACACTGGGTAATAACGGCGTGAGAATTAGGTTTAATAAGCTGGTAGTTCTATCTGCTACCCCACTAGCCGAGCCGTAGGTGTACATTTACACTGTACAGGGTACCTGTTGATGATACCAGTTTGAATACCTTCACGTAGCTATAACTTCAGACCCTACTGTCTTATGTCTTGTGGCGGTGGCAGATGAAGTGGAATCATTATTATTATACTCATTCCCTCTTAACTTAAATCGATTGTATTAGTATTTTTTAGATGACAACAAATTTGTTTTCAAAATTATAAATAACTTAACCCTATTGGCCACATTCAAAATCTATAGATTTAAATCACCGTCTACTAAGAAATCACGAATCTTTCCATATTCCTTTCCAAATATTTAACCTACTCCCAACTCTTGTGCTATTGTGTCAACCATATAACACCTAATGTGGTAGCAAGATTCCGGACATATGATAGCAATAGCCCACAAAACTTCGCTAATTTTCTCGAATCTCTTGCTTTCATATGACTTCACTTGACCCAAACTTTATTGTCTCTTGTTGTTTACCGTTGATATTTTTTTACATCATATTATTTTATTCTTCTATATTGTTGTACATCGTTATTGGACGGTAAGTATTTATTCTTCAGTATCTCTGTAACTTTTTTTTATGTTAGCCATCTGTTGTGAATACTATAAATAAAATAAAATAACTATATTGGAGCTTACTTTCTATTTATCGCATAAATATTGGCACTTAATCAAGCTGCCTTTTCTTTTTGGAATCCAATACGATTCTCCTTTCATTTTTGTTAATCATTTCTACGTTTCTGCTGCATAATTTTAATTCATTTATCTTGTATGGTTTCAGAATAGTTAAATTTGGAGAAATGTATTATGCAAAGATTTAAATTAAGAAACTGTACAATGGATCTTAATTCAAATTTTCATAAGACTGCTTCAAGGCGGGTTTTATACAACTGAGAAACTGCAGTGTTCGTATTATATTTCGTTGCGTAGAATAGACGTTTTGTTTTGAATAGCTTTGCAGTATTCAGCTCGATAGTGGAAACTGTTTGAAACACGAGTTCAAGTAGGAAGACTGGGTGCAACAGAAATTCAAGTAGGAAGACTGAGTGCAACAAAAGTTCAAGTAGGAAGACCGAGTGCAAGACAAGTTCAAGTAGGAAGACTGAGTGCAATAAAAGTTCAAGTAGGAATACTGAGTGCAACACAAGTTCAAGTAGGAAGACTGAGTTTTTTTTATATATAAACTCCACACAGGAGGCCCTGAAGAAAATAATTACCCTCAGGGCCTATGTCATCTTTGGGGATGCTGTGTGGAGGGTGTCTTTATGGAGAGGAAGGAGTGAACATGGGTCTTGAAGAGTCCCATGTTGTAGGAGGGAGGAAACACAGAGGCCGGCAGTTCGTTCAGCCGAGCTGTTGAACTTAAGAAAGAATCGTAGAAGCGACCCGTTCTCATGTGACAAATGTCAACTGTGTACAAATGTTGGGCGCGCGTTTGGCGTGTATCCCGACTACGCACCGGTGCCGAAGGGATCAATGACGCTAGTTCCTCAGAGCATCTAGTTCCTCAGTGCAACACAAGTTTTAATATATCAAGTTGAAAACTCTTTTACATTCTTTTACCGAACTCAAATACTTTCATTTTTGGTTATACATGTACAATGATACCACGTTAATCCGGCTTAAATTATACTTGGTGTATTGTGTCTGGGCGGGCACACCTGGAAGGGCGTGTCTTGAGGATGATCTAGAAAAGTAGTCGAACTACTTTCGCTGATACACTCTGTACCAGTACCACATGACTACACTTCATTTATAAAGAAATCGCTGGAATTTTCTTCAGGAAAAAGATGGAATATATCTCACGTGGT
This sequence comes from Hesperophylax magnus, assembly GCA_026573805.1. Taxonomy (NCBI): domain Eukaryota; kingdom Metazoa; phylum Arthropoda; class Insecta; order Trichoptera; family Limnephilidae; genus Hesperophylax; species Hesperophylax magnus. The sequence continues at coordinate 24,540,020 of JAIUSX010000072.1, forward strand.
TCCATGATAACTCAACAAAGTGACATTTCAACACACTTTTATAAAAATATATAAAGTCATTAGAAACGATGAACAAAAAAATTCATTTTAACCTAACCTAACCTAACCTACATAACCCAGTTATTAAGTTTTTGTTTCATCACTTTCCATGACTTTATATGACTTTTTAAAAGTGTGATGAATTATCGTTGTGATAATTTATCCGGTTACCATCTCACGTAACCATTTATTTATGTTAAATTAGATAAAACACACAAACGTGATGTTGATTTTATAACGATCTTCTCGACGTCTTAAGTCTTAAGTTAAAATAAAATATAATATTTTTTATAATTTTGTCAAAATCGGTATTTGATGGCCGACTCAAGTTAATTTATTAATTATTCTAAAATCGTCATTCCAGTATTAATGATGAGATTTAACGAAATTAATTAAGTGTATTTTCTAATTTCTTCGTCAATAAGAACAAAAATATCACGTTGTAAATGTCCCGTTTATATATTCATGAAATAGACTGTCTGCAATATCAAATGTTGATGTTATTTTAGTTTAAAGTGGTATTAACTGTCACTGAGAATTATTATTCAATAGGTTTTAAACAAGCTAATAATTTTTTGTTCTGCGATATACCCATGAGAGAAAAAAGTAATATCTCAGTAGAACCTTTTTATGTTCTCTCCATAAAACATGTTGAAACGTGGTTAAACTTCAAAAAAATATACTTACCTACATTAAACTTTCATTTTTTTTATTTTATTATCCATTGTTTTTTTTTAATAATATTTATTTCTCTGAAAGGTGAAACGCCTCAAGATTTAAGGTCCATAATTATTTAAGGTTGTGAAATACTTGAATCATTCCCATCACCTACCTACGTAGTTTAATATTCAGACCTTACGGCTAGCTTTGATGTTGATAAAGATCAACTTCAATCATAAATGTTTAAACTGTTCGTAGATATTGTTGTTTAGCATCTGATATTAGGTGCATACCTAAGACGCCAATTCGATTATAGAATATCACGACCAGCGGCGGTTAGAGGGTTATGATTAAAAAACTAATTAAATTAGATCCCTATCTTTACTTACAGCCTAAAAAAATATACAGAAAAAAATTATAAACAAACAGTTTACTTTTGTAATATATTTTCTTTCTATGAAAATTTTCAGGAACCGCTCCAATAAAATGTCATTTTCGGTTGAAACGATAATTTAATTAAATTAAATCACTCTATATACACCACTATTTAAATAATAGCGTATACAAAGTGATTCATTTTCATCATATTAAAATGACGGCACAATGTAAATTTGCGATTTTGAAGAAATAATAATTATTTTGAAAAGTTATCAAATGAGTAGAATGAAATTTGTATTTCAATTGTAATGAATGAGAGAAAAGTAGGTAAGCCATTCCCCCGGGCAAGTCAAAAAGTGTTCGCTCGATTGTCATGTTAAATATTTACTATATTAGTGTCTTTAAGTTGTGGCAATAATTTTTAAGTTTCATTTATCAATCTTTAAAACTTTCAGAAATAATCAATATTTTGTGGTTCAAAAATCACTTCTGTGGTTCAAATAAGACTGATTACAAAAATCACTCAAGTGGATCATAAAATAGAGATTATTTCGGAGAAAAATTGCGGGTGAATGACCCACGTACCAAATAATCATAGGTTTATAAAAGTTTTTAAGGCTTCGTAGTTAGCCTTCTAAAAGACGAAGATGATAATTTGGCAGGGAAATCTGTACACACGAATGTTAGAGAGAGTACGCTAATATAAAATAAACGATTACATTTAATAGGCGTAAGTGACAATATTTAATAAAGTGTGACTTATTTAAAATAGAGTAAAAATCTCTCGACAAGTAGCATTTATTTAAAGAAACTGTGAATGTTTTCGTACCTACATATTATAAAACGTTAAAATCAGAACCTGATGAGTTTTTTTTATAATTTTTGGTGAAGGGAATTTTATATAACTCCTTCAACTCGGCAAATGTACACTGAGAAAATGTGACATCGTGATGATGTATTTATAATTTACTAAATATTTTCAGGACACCTGTTAATTCATTCGTTAATTGCCTGCAATCCCGTTTTTAACCAGATTATGAAGATTATTTGAAGAAATTCTTTATACATTAGCAATACTCATTTATCTCCGTGTATAGAAATTATCATAAAAAATTACATATATTTTAAGAACTTAAAAACAATGTTCCAGGGAAATATTTCAGTAGAAATTCGGAATGCGGTGTCTTTAATACGGATTTTTAATTTGAAATAGTAGTAAATAAGTCTTAAGATAAAAAGCGTAATTAATAAAACATTTTCAGTATTAAAGTGTTCCCGAGGTACCTAATGTCTCGATTTAATCTATCATTTAATAATTGAAAGTTAATAGGTATAGAATGTTATACAAGTATCAATCAGTTGGCACCTGGCTTGCTGTGTTGATTGCACCTGGGAGGTCCAGAGACAGCATCCCATTACATTTCTCAAATCATACATATTAACATTAAAATACCCAATATGAGTAATATTACGGGCCTCTCCATTTTTTTCTAATGATACCGCTCCCAACGGAGGAAGCCCATTTTTACCTTAATTGAATCCGTATTATTTACAAACCTGTTTCGAGTTACGGAAATAGACTGGATCAAGGGGATACAGGGGAATCCAGGTAGCTAGGAAGTATCCTTCACAAAGCCGACTTAAGGCCCCATAGTAAGCTTTAAAAGATGGTTTAAAAGGGATATATGTAAATACGAATGTTAGAGGGAGCGCGCCAATATTAAAGAAAAAACGATAATAATTAAATAATGTATTTTATTAAATTCATTTTTTGAAAATGAATTTTATAAAATATATTATGATAAAACTATACTGACAGACCGAACGATTAGTCATAATAGACCCGATATAGTTTTACACGACAACATTAAAAAAAAAAACTTATATCATTGATGTCGCTATTACAAATTCCTGTAATATTCAAAAATCTGTATCCGAAAAAATAAGAAAATAGACGGATTTAGTAGGAAATGAGATTAAAAGAATTTGGCATTCTCAGACTACAGAAATATTACCATTTGCTATTTCGGCTACTGGCATTATAACTAGCTCCCCTATTCTAAATTTAGGCGTATTAGAATTTAAATATCAAAGAATTTAAATATAAAAATGCGAAAATCAGTTATTTTAAATACATGTAGGATTACGAAAGATTTTTTAAATATTTATATTGAGGGACCAGTAAGATTTATAAGTCCACTTAGGAGTTCTACAGAGCCGAACTCTCTGATATGAAAATATCTGGAGTCGGTGAATTATTTTCCCATTTGATTTCTGGTGGGTTGACGTGTTGTTATTGTATTGTTTTGTATTTATTATGCTTATATACTGCACTTACGTAATGTGGATTGACTAGATGATCATTTGTGGAAAAGTGTGTGGAAGGGTTTAGTTTTTCTTGTGGGGAAGATTACGACATAAAGTCGAAAATTATATAAAAAAAACGACAAACATTTAATAAACACGACTGGTTTGAAATAGAACAAAAATCTCTCGACTGATTTAGTTGCATTTAAAGATTTACTGTGAATTTTTTCATGCCTATAACATATTAAATAACGGAACAAAACGTGTTTTGAATAATATTCGGAGTTAACTTTGCGTTTTTTCTATCAAGGCAATTTCATTTAATTAACGTTTCGGTATAACAAATGTATGGATATTATCTTAAAAATAACTTCTATTTTAGAACTTAACAACTTCAAGAGTTAAACAGAAACTTGTAATAAATCGTTAGAAAATGGGTATGGGGGGGCTTAATCTCCTTTCATGATTATTTGACGATCTTCGTCTTAGAAAAAACTTAGTCGTCGGTCAGAAATCTAGAGTTATTAAATGGTGAAAATTATTTATATTAAATACCTATTTTTATAACTTTTTTGATCTTTTAGTATATTTCGTTAGGTATAGCCCTGAAGAAGGCATATTTGTGCCCGAAACAAGTCGAAATAATACAAAAATAAATATGTGCATTGTTACGGACGTACTGCTCCTTGCTCGGCCGCGGTCGCCAATCTATAATCTACGCCAATCTGTCTAATCCTAAATTGTATTAAATGAAATAAATGTATAAAATGTATGTCTGAACCCCTATGTAAAAATGATTATGTAAACAATAAATGAAACGTCGGAGCTTGGATAGAGGTATACGGGCAGAGAAGTATTGTTAGAGCTGGTAAAATCATGAGAGCATTTAATTCGGGCACGATTATTAGAGTCGTGCTTATACGAGAGTGAACGCTCGGCCGCGACCCGAAGGATTGGGCCGCGCGCCGTCACAGCGTCGAGGTGGTTTGCCGCCCGAGCGTTCCACAAGCGCGACTCTGGGAACCGTGCCTGAACAAAGAGAGGCCGTGGTCGCGTTCGGCCACGAGCCCGAAATTACCGGCCGAGGGGCGGTAGCCAACCCGGCGGCGGGCCGCGGGCACGTAACAAACACGGGCCTCGATTCCAGGAATCAAAGAGAAAGCGGGCCCGTGTGAACGTCGCTCGGTCAGCGAAGGCCGCCGGGGTCCTATAAAACGGGCAACAGCCCCTTGGAAAGGCAGATATCCAGCAACCACCACCAGCTCTACACTTCTCTCTGCTCAGCCTTCTACCTCGCTCCGACTTCTGACTCTACTCGCCTTCTCTTCTTCTTCTGACCCTCGCCTCACCCCGGACCTCTCTGCCTCTACAACAAGACCCGGACTCTACGACAAGGACCAGAATCAGCATCGGACCAGCTACAACGGCTTCAGAGACGGCCCCGTTCTACCCCTCCACGCCACTGAAGGAAGACATCTCACGCCTCCACGGATTGGGATCACCGCCCTGTTTACAGTCTTGTGTGTCACACATTACGTCTGATACATGCATAATGATTCGTTTAAATACGTATATTTGATTTCACTCTTGTTTTCTGTTATATCTCTGCTTACTAGCAGATTTCTGTGTGTTGGGAACTCTTGATAAAGTAAAAGGTTCTTTACAATAATTACGTTTATTTACGTTGCAATAAATTAAGTTTGGATTTAAGTACACTGTTCATTACCCGAGTGTTGGTAATTCTCTGTTTCTAGAAGCTTGAAGTCTGACAAGGATACCCCACAGGCAATTGCTACACTCTAGCAACATCTGTCGGACTCTGGAGTAAGCTTTCTGACTAGTGCCATCTATCGCTTGAATACCCAACTTATTACCATACATCACATAATATAGTGAATAAGTGCAAATTTTGTAAGCGGAAATCAACCCACTTCCTAACATTCGATCAAGCTGAGACTCGACAGTTAGACTCGTTGTCGATGACAACGCATTCTATCAACCTTTGGTGAAAATAGTACACACGTTACGATAGCGGACATATACGCATTTCTCTGAAATCGGATGATATGTAAATGCAAATTTCGGTCCTACCCGATCGGCATTTCGCGAGGTTGATAGAATTTTTGACTCCAGTTCCTGGGTAGGAAGGTACAATCCTCAGACAAACCAATTATTTAATATATTTTATTTTATTTTGAAAGACTATTAAAAATAGATTTATTATTTAAAAAAAAAAGTTATTTTTGAGTGAATTCCGCACAAGGGCTTTCAAAATGCTCCAAACCGTCAGAACCAGTTGGATTATGATATCTCCAAATGGAGTATGACGTAAGGTTAAAGGGAATAGGGAGGGGAAGGAGATGGGGAAGAGGAAGGTTGGAGAGCATCTATCCAAGATAGATTTCAAAATAATACGTTTGCGTTTATTATCGTGTCACGTTTGACAACATTATATCATTAAGGGGCATAAACAAAAGTGTATTTAGTTTTGTGTAATTATAAGTTAATTTAAACGAGGAATTTCCCCTTATTAAGTGTAATATAATCATTTATACACGATAATTGATTGAAATTCAATAATTTCTCATTCGTATAAGGATTAATCGTTTTAAAATTTACCTACATATTAAGGAATCTACATACGTACTATAATATGATCAGCGATGGACGCATGCACCCGGTGTGGCATATGACATATTGACGTATACAAAATATAACAAGAAAACTATGGTTAAATAATATTAATTTACTAATAAACGCCCTGTTGGGCTTTTGCATGATTTACTGTGTGATGCAGTGGCAACAAGAGTTTTTAAATGTTTAGATAAAAAAATAATGAACCTAATACATGGTAGATATAAAGTTGCATATAAACGTAGGTATACGAGTACGTTTATATAATATAAGAAAAGAGAGAAAAGAGAAGAGATGTGATGTTACCAGTACCCGCATTTCATTTGTTACGTTAGTTAGGGCAACCTTGAAAATGCCTTACCCCATTGCTGACGAGAATTGTTCAGGGCTTCGTGTATTGAATTTCTAAAAAAAATCCGGCTTCCCCCCATAAAAAGCTAACAAAATATGTATCTTGCTTTTACGTTCGGTGAATTGGAAGTCGATGAACTGTGATACATTATGCCGCCTAGGAGAATGTACATAATTATGTATCATATTACTGTAATGATTTCTAAAATATCACATTATATCTTTCCTACTGTGTGAGTAACATTATAATTATTACTATTATGTGAATGGCATTTATATTCGTTGGATCAATAAAATCAATCGGAAAAAATGACTTTCTTTTCCAGGTGTGGTTTCTCTGTGCAATTTTTAAATAGTAATCAACTTTTCGAATATTATTGTTACCCCTTTACTACGTTTTATAAATATGCGCAAATTATTTTTATAATCATTAGAAAATACGATTAAATCTGCGGTGATTTGTTGTTTGCCTGTACTTTTTATTAATAAAAACAATTTAAAATTCAGCTGTAAATTAGCACGTAAAATAATTTCGATAAATGAAAAGCGGTATAGATTAAAATTATGAAATTTGAATAAATATTTTCTTGAGTAATTTCTTTGAAATATTAAAATTTTAAAGAAATCATTTTGCACTACTAGGTAAGTTCTAAGTTTAACGTGAAATATTATCTCTTTAAATTTTCAATTCGTTTTCAGGAAGGGTTTTTATTATCCGCTATCAAAACATTAAACTTTAAAATTTACCCTCTGTCAAAATATTAGACTTTGTTAAAAACTAGCGCTGACCCGTAACAATCTCGGGATAGACGTACGCTATTGTGTACTAGTATCTCGTCAAATCTCTCATCGTTCCACTATTACCACGCAAGTAGTAGAGCGCGGTGACCGGATTCGGTAGTTTCCGATACTTCGGCGTTAGAGCGTTGGAGGTCAAATTTAAACTAATTGGAGGTAAAAAATTGCAATTTAATTCGCTTAATTTCTCATCTAAATGGGATATTCTGAATTCTGGTCAAATCAGTTACAAGTCTAGTCTTTAGAGTCTAGGATTTTGTCGCTCTGTGACGGGACTGATGGAGGTTTAGACATAGTATGTAATTTGGCTTGCCTAAAAATAGTGAAGCTCATACTTGTAGGAATAAATAAAAATAATTTCGGAATAACGAAAAGTAAAACCTCAAATTGTAATATTTAATTATTGAAGAAAATATTAGCGATTTTAAACGAAACTTAGAACAGAAAAATCAGAAAAGACACGGTCGCATCCGGGACTTGAACCCAGGACAATAATGGACCCAGGACCGTGAAGATAATGTTGGTAGTTCTTATTCCAAACCAGTTTAATATCACCGAAGGAAATAGGGTGTCGTTAGCTCAGTTGGTAGAGCAGTGCCCCGGCAAGGTGAAGGTCTTGGGTTCAAGTCCCAGATGCGACCGTATATTTTTCTTTCGCATTTTTGTTTAAAAATCGCTAATATTATCTTCAATAATTAAATATTTACCTATAAAGTTACACATCAATTAAAAGTACTTTAACCTGAATTGTATAGACTGACATTTTATTTACAACCAATTGAACTAGGCTTATAATTGAAGATATATATTATAATTTACAATCCCAATTCAACAAGTTATTGCTTATTCCGATATTAGAGAAACCACCCCAATAAACGTAGCATTAAATCTGTTATCATAATCAGGTAATCATAATCAATGACATTTCTAGTATTATAATTGACTCCGGTTATAGAAAGATGATACAACCGGGTTATGCTAATGACATCAAGTAAAGATGACATCGGTTCACTATAACTGGGCTCGATTAGAAATTATACTATTTGGCACACACACACATAACAGTAAAGCAATATTAATTTGATCTTCTTCAATGGAATAGACGTCTTGTCATATTACACAATTTTTAACATTTACAAAATATTACCTATGATCGAATATGTATAAATGTATATAGATAGTTTTCAAAAAATGAGTACATATTACTGGGAGGTTAAACGTGTCGTTCGTTAAAATGTACGTTTTTGTCGATTCGTTAGTTCGTTAATTTAATTATTTTATTAAAATACGCTTTTTGCAAGTTATGCTTTAAAATTTTAATACGAATTATTTGTTAAAACTTAATTTTTTCAAGAGAGGCATGCAAATACAATATTGGTTTGAGTCACCGATACAATATTGTATTTGCATGCCTTTCTCATGCGCAAACGAATAATTCGTACTAAAATTTTAAAGCATAAATTGCCAAAAGTGTATTTTAATAAAAAAAAAATCAGCCATCAACGAAAGAGCAGATTATAAACACTTTTAAGGCGATGCCATACGTAGTAATGCAAAATCATGTGTGTTTTAAATGTTTCAGATGCTTTAATTAAATACTACGAGTAGAATACATCTTGGCCTTTGAAATAATCTTGTATTTTTTAGATAAATCTTTTTATAAGCTCAGAAAAAAATAATGTTTAAGGCCTATGAAAACTGCTTTACAGTTCAAAATCTCCTACTTACCAACCCATTTTCGGTTATGATTTTATTGTGTAATCTGGCAAATTAAGTTATTTATAAAATGATCAAAAAAAAATTATATTTATGCCTGAACATCCACAAAATAAAATAAAAGGCACTTTTTGGCCATGTTTTTTTCTTGCATAAATCAAAACAGGCGGATGGTGTTAAGCGGGAATTTAAACCTTATCGCCATCTACGTAAGGGTTTTTCTTGATAGCGGATCTATTTAAAATATTCCACGACGTATTGCATCGCCTTTACCCTTAAGTAAGAAAGAGTAGCTTTGTCAGAATTTATCAAACTCGATTGAATTGCTTGGAGTAAGTATTTCAGACCGGCTCAAATATCGGCACTCCATAGAAATCAGAGTAAATCTGACTTCCAAGAAACTGGCTATCAAGTATATGGCTAGCAGATTCTTCAACGTGAATAGCTGCTGACCCTGAATATTTAAATTTGTGAGCCACTTCTGGGATGGAACCCCAAAATTCTAGATAAGCCTACTTGGTTCTGTACAAAGTGTTGTCTACTTGATAAGCCGTTCTTAACAGACCGATTGCCATCTCTAATACACAGAAGCAATGTAGGCATGAGTCTGTTCAACAGGTATTTTAATGGAGCCTGCTCTGAAGAGATATCAGCATTGATCCCGGTACACTGGCGCACGTGCATGAGACTCGACTGACACGAGCGAAACATCCGTTCACAGTTGATGTTGGCTTCATGAAAACGGGTCGTTTCTTTGACAAGTTTTACTGTAAGTCGGCTCCTATATGGTACGAGCTACCAGCATCTGTTTTACCTCATTCATGTAATGCTGGCCTCCTGAAGACCCGCACTAATAAATCCCTTCCTACCGCACCTACCTTAATCCGCCTCACAACGCTGCCCCACTGGGTGGCGACACAGTTCTCTTGTCTTTACACTGCATAGACAGAGGCACACTTATGAGGTGTCACATAAAAATAGAAAGTCCTCACTAAATGCAATCGTGTTAATTAAAGGTATAAATAATTACACACGAAAAATAATTACACGAAAAACGTCTCTCCGAAGTGCTATTTTATTTGTAAAATTTACACTGCCACCGGACTTTGTATTCGCGTTCACAAAAATTAATTTCTATACACCTATCTCTATCTAGGTATAACATATTTTAACATCCTTCCATTATATCTAAAAAATATTGAAGATATTCAGGAATTTAAAATAAAATTAAAAAATTACCTAAAACTACTATAAAAGTCCATATCTTACTCTTATTATTATTTCCTTCAAATCTTGAAACTGTATTATTGATAAATCTTGCCTATTTCTTACTTATCCCTTTGGTTTTGCAAATATATTATTTACTTACTTACATGATTCCATATAATTGAGCTAGGATTCACTCACCAAACACAAGAGCCTCGTCTCTTTATGGTGAGGAAAAGCTATTATTATTTACCTTGATAACTCTGTATAATATGTATAATATGTATAATTGTATATTTATTGTAAAAAACATACAAATATTAAATAAAAAAAATAAAAAAAATTATAATGTAGTGTTAAGTGCTCAGGTATGTAATTTTGAGAACAATTTTGATTGTACATATATCTTAACAATTATGTATAACTCATATTGTGTGGCCATAGCTATAATAACTCTAAACACTTCTTATGTATAACTCATTAAACTCTAATAACTCTTAACACTTCTTATTACTTTCCAGCGGAAGTCGTAATATAACTCTTCGATTTGCCGCAGAATATGATTGGCTGTCTTGTTCCGAGAATTACAATCACTAATCACTAATCACATAATCACTGAGCTCAAAAGTGATCTCGAAGGAAGACGTAATGGTTTAGGGAAGTGAAATACATATCATAGAATGTCTTGCTTGCGGTTTGTGAGATGAGAATGAGAAACTTACAAAAAATTATTGGATTTTATTTTGAGCTTATATTATTTTTTTTTTCTGGTGTAGGTAGATTGTTTTACATTGTGTAATATAGGACAGTATGAATAGTAATAAGAAGTTTCAACAATGAAATAAGTACTCTGCTTACCTACCGTACTTGTGTTGAATTGTAAAATAAAAGGGAATCATTAAAATAGTTTTTTTTGCTGAAATGTTAACCCTTTCACACCCGCATTATTGTTTCCACATATATAAAATATGTAATGCTTGATAATACCTCGGAAAATTATTTAATTTTTTTTTTTTTTTAGAAATTATTCTATGTTAATTTGGATTAACATTGGATGTCAGAGGGTATTTTTTAAATAGTTAGGTAAAATAAATAAAACACAAAAGTAATACAAATAACTGTTTCATGTAAAAAAATGCACATTTATAATTTAGTGATAATCTCTAAGGTACGAACAAATAAAATTTTTAACTAAAATTCATTCAGAAATAAAGAAATAATCTAGTAATAATAAATCTTAAAAAAATCACCATACTAGTCGAAAACATGTAAGTCACTACCAGTGTTAATTTGAATGAACATTGAAATTCATTTACAATATTCTGGCAAATGAATCAGTGAATTGAAATGATGTTATTATTATATAACACATCTTAAAGCGTTAGAATATTTGTAATTCGATTAGAAAATATTGATATCTCACCTAAAATGAGGTAATAAATGACGGCAAAAATTCGATGAAACTCACAATCAGCAGTTGTCAAAAAATATTTATCGTTGTTGTGTCGGGAATAAGGATTTCTATCGAGCGGAAAAAATAGACGCAACATAAAAGATTACAAGCTATAAGAAAACAAAAACATGGCTTTTCTAAATCGCTACCGTTACGGTAAAAAAATTCACTTAGTTAATATTAATTTGATTTAACACTGGGGTTGAAAGGGTTAAAGAATTTAAATAAAAATTAATGAAATTAAAATAATAAATAAATTAAAACATTTTTAATTAATCGGTATTAATTACCTTTGACACCGATAGGTTTTCTAGTATACTCGTTTATTAAAAAAAAAAACAATGAAATGGTAACACAGAAATTCATTTAAGAGGAATTTTCGTCAATTATCTTTGGTTCTAGTAATTTTATAAAAAAATGTTGAAAAGGTAACATAATAAGTATTTTAAGAAGACTGTTAAAAAATATATCGCAACAAAATAACTGTCGCTGACAGTACTCTCCGCAGGCATTTGAGCATTTATCTTGTTTTTTTGTGTAAATTTGTTTTTTTTTTTTTTTTTTTTTTTTTTTTTTTTTTTTTTTTTTTTTTTTTTTTTTTTTTTTATATTTGTATGTTTTTTACAATAAATATACAATTATACATATTATACAGTTTTATAAAGGTAAATAATAATGGCTTTTCCTCACCATAAAGAGACGAGGCTCTTGTGTTTGGTGGGTGAATCCTAGCTCAATTATATGGAATCATGTAAGTAAGTAAATAATATATTTGCAAAACCAAAGGGATAAGTAAGAAATAGGCAACATTTATCAATAATACAGTTTCAAGATTTGAAGGAAATAATAATAAGAGTAAGATATGGACTTTTATAGTAGTTTTAGGTAATTTTTTAATTTTTTAATTTTTCAATCCCGTAATCTCGTAAATTCCGCATTTGTATTGTCGAAATCTCGCGAGATTGTGGGATTAGAAACCCTAGTTTTGGCACATACTCCTTGCTTCATTCATATGCATACGTCGTATTTCTGTTATTCTCATTCATTATATGTCGGGACGAAATATTAGATTTCCAAACCATTAATTGCATCTAAGCGTTGCTTTCCACAGTTTTTACTTCGAAACTTCATTAATATTCTAATTAGGACAAGTGAGGTCAGATTAGGTTAGAAAGATGACATATGACTATGTAAGGTCAGTTGAGGTCAACTTAGAATAGGTTAGGTCAGGTTTTGTGCTCCTTTCGTTCCTCAAACTGATTAATGATTTTCCGTAAGACCGGTCATCAATAATATCCACTAATACTAACCCGACCCGTGGTAAGTGGTTCCAATTGCAACCAGTACGCCGCATTTAGAATTATTATTCATTGAGTTTCCACTTTTACAACCATTTGAAACAAGTTTTTGCTGTTAAATACCCTACATATTAAAAAAATATTAGATACCATCTTGTTAGCAAGTAAAACGGCCAATAATAATGTCAGCGAGTTTCCCAGGTTACTGGTTTTATTCATAATTCATAACTTTTACCGTAACATTTAAAGGATGCGTTTAATAAGTTTACAGACGTAAACGATAAAAAAGTGTTTAAAACATCAATTAACATGAATATTATTTAAATATATATATTGTGGGTAGAAGGTAAATTATAGGTAAAAATCAGATTCCTTCTTCAACGCATTAGGTACACGGAGAACAACGAAGATTGCTAATTTATTAAGAAAATTATATAAAATTATTCATATTCAATGATCTCAACTTTGGTTTAAATTTGTGTAATTTTTAAAATATAAGAACTGTATATATGAAGAATAATTTACTGCAATTTTCAAAATTGGAACTGCATATATGAAGAATAATTTATGCAAGCTATAAAGTAGATACATACCTACCGATCTGTAATCAAAAACTATTTTAATTTAATTTATATTTTTTATGACATCGTTTATGTAAAAGGAATAAGAACTTAACGGCAAACAAATGAATTGAAATCAAATTACAATTTTTAAATGACTTTACAAGAAAAAAAAATCTATATGTTTAGAGAACACTGTTCTATTTTTCTGGACGAGTCGAATACTAAAGTTAAATATAAATTAATATTAGGAGATGGGTCAAAAAGCGTGGGGTGGGAAGGTGTATTATTGTTACATATATATTACGGTTTCAGGCTACAATTCTGTTATAAATAGATTACTCCACATTGGTAACTCAAATGCTATGTTAGCTGATGTTTTTAAAATGTCTCTTTAGCAGTGCGTATTTTAACAGGTTTTTTTGGGTTTGTTTTAGTTTATTATTGTTTGGTAAACTAATGTTTAAGACAAGATTTTTTATGCATGGCACAAAGGGTAACAATTATTTTACAAGCAATAATTATTCGCCTGAAACACTCATTAATCAAACAACCAGTTGTTTTCAGGTGAAAAAATGTAACAAGCAGTAATTGTTGAAAGAAACACTAGTATAAATTGAATTATTTCGCGGATAAGAGATAAGCCGCCATAGCTCAGTGGTCAGAGCTGTCCACCGGAAATCGAAGGGACACGGGTTCGAGTCCCGTTGGCGTCATGTATCTTTTATCAGGAGATTTTTCAATGTGGATGAGTGTTTCAGGCGAATAATTATTGCTTGTAAAATAATTGTTGTTTTAGTTTCTTCCTCATTTCTTTCACTAAGTTTGTACTAATGTATATTCTTTTTTCTTTTGTCTTGTTTACTTATATAATCTTGTTCGATCTTCTTTCTACATTGTACTTACTATGTCTGTAAATAACTATAATGTATGTAGATGGCACTAGTGCCGTTAATCTATAATTAGTATAAAACAAAGTATAAATATTAATGGTATAAAACAAAGTCGCTATCCGCGGCTGTCTGTTTGTGCGCTTAGTTCTTCTAAACTACGCAACGGATTTTGATAGGGTTTTCACTATCGTTTAGAGAAGTTTTACCGGAAGGTTTTTGTAAATAAAAATGAATATTATATTTTTAGAAAGTATAGAAAAGTCGATGTTTTTTAATCAAGTCGTAAAAAATATTTTTTCGGACGCTTACATTGCTAACGCTGGCTGAACCTTACGAGATACATCAAAACAACGTACTACGGAATTGTATATCTTAAAAAGGTCTACAGAACAGTCCGCTATGGCATATGTCTAAGGATAACCCACAGCAAAGCCGGGTAAAAGTCAGCTAGTTCTAAATAAAACAATATATACGAGTACCTTGATACCTTCTGTATCTCAATCAAGTTGGCTTGAAATTCATTGAAGTGGTATCTGCAATTTTACTTTTTAACATGATTATTGTTTTCCCATTCGAGCGTGATAAAAGGAACAAGATCAGTGATTACCTTTCGATCCGGCTTTAGGACCACTTTGCTTTCTCTCAATCTTCTCCATCGCACTTTCATTCATCTAGTTTATTGCGTGCCTTGACATAAATACATATCAGTCCGACATGTCACCTACGAGTTAGTCATCGAAGGCCATTAATTACGATTAAAACAACATATTATAGATCGTTAGCTAAAGAATGCGAAAGAAACAAAAAAAACGTGTTTTTTCTCTCCCCATCTATAAACTTTGCTAAGATATGGATAAACCGGGACTCGAACCTGGTTATTAAATTGGCTAAGCTCAGATAAAATGGTAGAGCAGGCGACTCGTGTACCATCAGGGGTGGGCAGTTCTTTGATCAGCAGCTCGTCCATCGGTCAGGAGGTTGGAAAAGGACATCACAATAATAACACATAAGTAAAAGGCACAAGGTATATTAAATGTCTCGAGAAATACAGGTTAACATGGATCTCCCTACTAACTCTCTCTACTAATTTATGACGACCAGATAAAGCGTGGATTCTACATGAAATTTACGAGAATTGAACACAAGAAAAAGGGGAAGGTTGAAAGCTTACGAATCGTCTCGATGAGGTAAGGGGCATCAGGTTGAGCCAGAGGTACCCGCGCTCACAGGCGGCGGGTCAGTTGAGGCGGTGAAGTGCACTCGGGATTTTTCACGGGAACGGGACTCCATTGAGTAAGCCCGAACCGTAATAATAAACATGATTGTAAGTTTGATGGCGAAATGCATCTAGTAGGAAACTGGCACGAGATCGCGTCTGTTTCTATTATTACGTAATTCCGCGCGCTCGAACATTGTGAGCGTTTGTGGTTCGCTCTGCGAGAAACACACTGTTGCCATGACCGAGGTCCGCTCTCGACTGGCGGGGCTCGGCGGTGGCGGGCAGTGTTGAGCCGAGAACGCTCCCTGGGAGGTCTGTGCCATCACGCGGCGGCTAGCTGCGTTTTGTCACGTACGCCACGATCGTTTGCATGGGGAAAGCGAGGCTAAATTATGCATCTTTTTTATAGGGTGACTTGTATTACGTAACAACTTTTACGCGGAACTTTCCCTTCTGTCTGTACCTATAATTTTATTTAGATTACTGCCAAAACGCAAACACAAATCCATTTCAATAAAAAAGAACCATTTATCATAAGCTTGATGGATTCTTTGTGTACTGATGTTTTGGTCTTTTTAGTGAGCGTTGGTGATTTTGCTGTACCTTTTGTGTTAGTTGTTCCGGCAGCGTGAGGTGGGACGGTTCCCAGGCCGAGAAAGAAGAAAGTAATGTCCGAGAAAAATAATAAAAAAGTTGTGCTCATTCCAGAGCGCGAATAATCCGGTGGGCGGCCGCGGCATTGGCCAGCTGGGCACCTGGGTCTAAAAACGCACCTGTGATTGTGACGTCGGCCAGGGGATCTCAATGCCCAATCATATTTGTTAAAAAATATATACAGAATGTTTAGAGACTTACCCGACATGACGGTTTCAGTGGTCGCGGGTTGAGGTTCAGTGGTTCATTTTATTTGTTTTATTTTTCTAACTCATTTGAAATAATAAATAGTTTTTTTATATTATATTACGGTCCAGAGTGGAAGATACTCTCAGTTTATCCCTTATCTTATTCAGAAACGAAACGTTGCTTAGTGTGACTTTAGACGTGTTTGGTGACCAGATTTGAATAGCCCGGTGCTTCCCCACCTTGCACCTCTAATCTCCTCCACCTCCCCACTGCCTTCAGCTTCACAACATACCCCAATAGGGGATGCCATAGTCTCACTGGTTCAAGACGGTTGGGAGCGGTTGGGACTCTTGTGCGGTATTCACAAAAAATAACATAATGTTGGGAACAACAGTGTACAAATAAGTTTCGCTTCATATAACATGAAAGCCAAAAATTATTAATAATTGTAAATAATATATTTTTAATAAATTATTTTATTTCTTAAAAATCTTTTATTGATAAATAATAGTAAATTTTAAAATATGTTCTCGATAGAACGATTGTTTTAGTAGCTATACCCCACCACGCGTTGCTGCAAGCATTTAAAAAAACAGCGTTTTCTGTGGATATTTAAAAAAAATCTAAATAAAATGTTGTTGAAAAAAATTCCACTAATAACAGTTGGTATTTGCTCCAATTGCGCCAGCATAGGGCCGAACCCGGGTAAAGTACAGTTAAGGTTGGCATGTGGGGTTAGATGGTTAATCGGCAGACCACCGACATGTGAAAGAGTTTTTTTTGTGAAAAAAAAAACAACAACAAAAAATGTCACTGGAGTCCAAAATTTCATCAGGAATCACTGGTTAGTCAGGAACCTACATCTCTTAACACCCTACAAAGTGAGAAAAAATCTCTATTTTGTAAAATACCTAGGTATCTTTGAAAAAAAAGTGCATGTTGTAATAATTATTGTGTTTTGCTTGGTTTATATTATTTTAGTATAAAGATTCGCTCATTGTATATCAAATTACTGTTATTATTACAATACGTAAACACTCCGTTAATATCAATGTCTAAGTAGTTGATTTTAACGTTTAGGTACTTGTTTTACACGTGCCATGTGTCGATGACAAGGTTAAAACATTTCCTATCTGATTCAAATGTTTAGAACCTTAACATTGCAGGCCTTTATAGAGTAACGACCTGGGTATCGATTCTTCAATCCAGACCGCTCGCAATCGGCATACATTGCTCGACATTCTTTTTTTTTTTAATTTTTCTTTATTCATTGTTTTTTGGTTTTCTACAATTTTTGGGTGTGGTAAGACCACCAAACTAACACGTGATGTGGCGGTTGATTATATATATAGTACATCAAAATAATAATATCTTATTCCTGAGTCTCATCGAAAGTACATGCCTACATACGCTAAACGTCAAAAGTCGTTCCATTCAGTGGTTCGTCCCACTCGTTGTTCGAGTGGAATGTTTTCGTCGAGAATCGAGGCCCTGGTTTTAGGCCTTTAAGTCGAGAAATTGCGGGTTCAATTCCTGCCTTTATAAAATATATAATAATAGGTCAGTCAGGGGTCACGGTCTTGTTAATGCTTGACGAACTTCTCCAAATGTTATTTTTTTTCTCGTGTACTTGACAAATTTGAATATAATGTAATTTATAAGATATCTTCAAATTATCATTTTTAGATTGTAAATAATCAAAACATCATTGTGATTTACCATCAAACTTGCTAATACTACTTACTAATAGTAAGGTTAAACTTTAAGTAAATCCCCTCTCCATTACTTACCTAATGAAGCTGTCAATGGTGTACATCTTAAAAGGTAATTTTCTTCAGGACAGTTTGCGTAATATCAAATAACTTGCCTATAACCATAAAATAGCAATATTTTATAATATATGTCTGCGTGTAGTTTAATCATAAATAAACCGTCACATAAATTATACTTATAGCGAATTAGCCTGATGAAATTGGCATGGTTCATCCGAGCATTAAATGCGTATCATCTTCCGCTACAGAACTTACGAGTATGTTACTATTTCCTGATCTCTGAGTGTTTCCGTGAGCAATTTCCAATTATAATAATACATAATTATGCATTTCCATAGTCATATGTACATTCTATTATAACATCACATGTAGTTAATTCATATGCAATTATAATAAGAAATCTACGATAACAGATAAATAATAATTATTTTTCGTGATTTGTATTATTTATTAATACATAATTGCTTTATTTAATAATCTCCACGATTATCAGTTTATGTATAGATCATTATGTATGTTTGAAATACGTAGGTACTATTTTAAAACAATAAATAAATTCACATTTAAAACACGACTAAAATGATAAGTAAAAAAATATGTCATCACTTACCGTTCAATTTAAAAATAGTAGCATTTTAAAAATTAAACTGTTACCTAGGTTGAGTACTTATGTAATACAATTTACGTCATAAATGAAACTTATTTTCCAATGTTTTATTTTAAACAGGGTGAAAGCGTCAGAAAATTATAATAATCCATAAAAGTTTACATTTTAATACAGTTTGTATTTTGAAAATAACGTAAAATTAACCTAAATATTTTTAAACCCCTCCAGCGTTTGAGGGTCATATATGACCGGGCGTCCATATTTTATAAAAAAAAATTTTTTCTATCATAGGGAAATACGTAACTTTTTTGGCGTTAGAAAGAGAAATAATAATTCTTTCCAGTTTGTCTCATACTGGATGCCATTGATAACTTTTTTTAATTTTTTTATTACGTGAACGAGAAAAAAAGTGAAGTTACAGTTCTTACTAATTCCCCAATCCAAACGAATGTTTTTTCGAAATATCGAGTTCTATTAATTTTTCAACGATTGGGTTAAAAAAAATAGGTAAAAACGTGGATTTTGACAACATTTTTAATTTGTTGTCAAAAAGCTAAAAAAAAAAATTTACTTAATTTTTTACTCCAATCGTCGAAAAATTTAAATAACTCTATATTTCGAAAAAAATATTCGTTTGGTCGGAGGAATTACTAAAAACTGTAACTTCACTTTTTTCTCGTTCATGTAATAAAAAAAATTCAAATTGAATAAATTAAAATTTAATTATTTAAAAATAGTGTATGTTTATTTTAAAAGCACACACCGGAAAGATAATTTTATTTTGTTTCTAGAAGAGTATTTTTTTTTCAGAATATTAAAAATAAGATGTATATAGCGCATTTGAAATACACAGAAAACATGAACAGTTGAAAGTTTTAAAGAAAAGGCAACGCAAGAGTCTAATATGTGCTCTCGTTTTTGCAAATGGCGTCTTAAAAATATTAAGTAAATAGAAGCAAGAAGTATATAAATAGTCTCAAAGAACGCGGAATAATTATGACCAATCAATTCTTTTAATTTACAACAAATTTACAGTCATAGGAAATCGATGTAGGACTTTTACGTCACATAAATTTTGTCAACTGATTTCAGGAGCGCACTTCCCTCATCAAAAAAATTTCCGAAAAAAATAAATAATGATCTAACTTGGCATTTATAAGCCTTAACGTATCTCTCTTTTTAGAAAATGCAATAATTTGAATAAAAAAGGTCGATTTCAAAATCAAAAGCTTTCACAAAAATTTCATCGATATTTCAAGTGAAATTGACTTTTCCCTACGAAAAAATAGGTACCTATATAACAGTTTCCTTCAAAGTTCAAACCTATAAATATACCATGCTTTAATTTACATTACAAAACGTGTGTTTTTTATCTAATAAATAAAATAATGCTAATGTGAAAAAAGTCGGTGATTTCCTGCCAGCCGATGAGCACCGATCACTGAGCATAGCATCATCAGTTCTTGAAGCCATTCGTCATCGAGTCAGCGTCGGGGATTGACTTTCACCTGCCGCGGCGAGTCGAGGCGAGTCGTGACCCCCCTTGACGAGGCCCGCCGCGGCGAGCCGATTGTCATCAGTGTCCGAATGTAGGTAAGCGGTTCGTAGACCTAATTCACAGCGTCCAGTGTTCACATTGCGACTTGATGTGTCGGCTTACTAGGGCTCCATCGAGTCTGCTGAGGATGCTGATTGTTATGAGATGTGTATTGGATATATTAAGAACAACGCTGTAAGCGCTCTGTAACTTGTCTACTATCTACATACTATGAAAAATATCGTACGAACTGTCAAACTTACAGATTTTTTCATTCCTATTTTAATAAGGGTATTGCCTCATTTAAATTTTAGTTTTTCGAATCCTCATACTGTAGGAGCCAAGGAAAAACACTTTAAGCTTTACTTTACTTTAATAAACGTGGTGAAAATTTTGTACAATTTGGGAAACAACGGTATATGTTAAAACCTTACTGATAGAAACTGACAAAAAAATGTTCTTATAAAGGTATGTACATTGTTTATACAGCCAAAGAGGGTTGGTTATCTGTTGTATAAAATGTTAATAATAATAATATCACATCGAATTTTGGAATATTTCAAGGTATTTTAATATTCTATATATTTATTCTTTTGAAGATGTCGTAATAACAAATATCATTTTAGAAACAAGATAAAATAATCTTTTATATTTTTGTATATGAAATATACTTTAAAATTTACAATATGCAATATTTTAATTTCATACTTGAAAAGTTGGAAAAAAGCTTATGATTATGACTAACATTTTTAATAAAAACATCGAAAAATTTCAGAGAATTCAAAATTTAAAAACATCGCTCCTTTTATTTAAGGAATTTATAAGAAAACAAACACACCGCTTTTTAAAAAAATATTTAAAAAAAATAAAAATTTTATATTTAAAATAACTTCCTCGTGTATATAATCTTTAAAAAATTTAAATTCACAGTAATGACAAATGAATTGCCAGGATCAAATCTATGGATAAATGATTACCAAGGAATCTCAACATCAGAATTCGTGCATTGATTGCTCATAAACATATTAATGTCCGGTTCATTTTTACTGCGTTGAAATAAATTCCATGATATTCCGATCTCATAGTTGTCACAAGTGGCGAAACCAAGTCCTACATTACAATTTCAAAACGGTACCTACCTATTTTTGACTTCACTGTTTTCAAGTGACAGCAGAACGGTGCCGCGTGACGTCAGAGGTCATTAACCAACATTTCCGTACTTGACCTCAGCGTGCAAACTGCACGAAGAATTATTCGGACCCCTTCATCACGTCCGCGCCGCGCACATTGCCAGTATGAGAAGTAGAAGCAATGTGAGAGATTGGAGAGGCGTGCCTCACACAAGTGAGGTTAATCTCAATTTCAATGAACCTAATATTCTTATACAGATGCTTTAAAACCTACATTCTTAAGTGTGTGCCATTTAAAGCTAAGATCTGCGGCAAGACGTGATGTTGTTGTATTTAAGGAGGTTTGTGGAGTGGTTGATCGTTTGACCTGCGGGTATGGGGATTCGTTCAGACAAGTTCAATGTCAATGCCTAGTGTTATTTGGCAGTGTTTTATTCGTACCTCAAACGAAAATAATAATAAATAAGTAGAAAAATTAATTGTTGGTTGATTTGTGTGATCAATGCTGTTATTGTGCAAGAATTAAAAAATATTCATGAGTATTTGTAAAATATATTTTTTAAATTTATAAATTTCCCTTAAGGCTTTTGTTATCTTTGGGGATGCTGTGTGGAGCGTCTTTTTAAGGAGGGGAATCTCTGGAACGGACGTATGAATTTAAATCATTTACAAGATTTTGGAGGTGATCGTGGTATTTTTAGCACCACAAATGAAAGATTGGTGCAATCACTTGTAAGCTAAATTTTTACGGCTTGAAGGGGCTGACAGATTACGCTATATGCATCATGGCTTGGCGTATTTCAGCACATCGCTCGACCTACAATCTCAGTGAGAATGAATGGCGAGCGATATGCTAAAATAGGCCAAGCCACGGGAATATAGCGCTCTTATGGCGTGGTCTGTCACAGGTTTAATACGGACTCAATTGGCACACGATTAAGATTATAGCAAAATAATACGTTATCTTTAAAGGCGGTAAATGTCACAGATAGAACAGAAGAGAAATAATATGATGAGAAGTCTCTCTTTCCTACATGTTAAAAATATCATATCAATCAATTAGTTTATTTTAATCTAAGAAGGACATGATCCAGAAAGACTACTAGAACTATTCTCTACCCAATGGACTAACTACTTAAATAAAGCACTGGAGTGGCCTTGAATGAAAATGGAAATAAGGAGAGAAAAGGAAGATGACTTCAGAGAGATATGCGTAGGTAAATGTCGTAATATGTGAAGATTAAAGATGAAATACCACGCTGACGGTTCCCAAAACTTCACTCCAGCCATTGCTCATCAATCGGCAAGTCATTCACTCTTGTTTTTTCTCCGCATGTGCCACTTCGGGGAATTTGGCGCTCAGTATTCGCACAGCACACACACGTCACAATACTGGATTAATCACATGCTCAATTCATGCTCACGGTCGAGAGAAAGTTACACAAAAAATTGACACCAAAATACAACGTTACCGGCAAGCCTCGTAAGGAACACTTATTAAGATGGCTTTGATAGAAAATCGGGCCTGAAGGCAGCCGCAGGTTTCGCTATGTGCTTGATAACGTTATGTTTAATTATGTTAGATACATAAGTACAATTATTAAAGCTTCCAATCTTTAAACTACTTTCTTCAAATGGTTGAATTAATAAGAAAGAAATAAAATGTATTTAATTCATCTTCGCAAATTTAAGATATAAGCATTGATAAATATTTTCAACTGTCAGCAATTCCCCGAAAAAGTGTAAGAGCCTAAATGAGGCGTGAATAAACAAATTCCCAATTGAGACTAGACGTAGTCCTACTAGCTTCCCAATCGGGGCTAGTCATATTCCTACTAGCTCCGGATAGTAGATTTTTTTATATCTCACTAAATGCAGGAAAAAACAAACACATTTTCCCATTACTATTATATTAATTACACAGAGAAAAAACAGTATTACTAATTTTTAAAAATCTCTTCAAGTTATTCGTAATCCAGTTAAAAAACGGGATTGCAGGTCCCTTAAAGGTTTCTTGATAAATTTTTAGTAAAATACCAATGTTTTATCACGATGTCGAAAGACGTGTTCATAAATACGCAGACGAACGCAGATGCATGAAAATGTGTTCCGATTAGTACGAATTCACTAAAAGTTTATCAGAAAACAGCCTGCTATACCGTTTTTTACCGGATTACCAATAATTTAAAGAGATTCTTAAAATAATAGAAATACTATACTTCACTCCGTGTAGCTGTGAAACGTTCGTGAATGATTAAAATTAAAAATTATAGATTTTTCCATTCCTACTGATAATTTATTTGATTTTTCATTGTTTTTTTTTGGTTTTTTTCACTTCTGGTGACAGAATTTATCAGAGGTTGGTCATTCCCAATGCAATCTTCATTCTAGAATGCAGTCTGAAATAACTCAACCACAATTATTCTTCCATCCACTAAGACTAGAGTTTTGAAGACATTATAAGCTGCATCTACCTCTGCCTAATCAGATATTACTTTTATACTGTAGGTATTTTTTAAAAACATATTTAAAAATATATTTTCTTTGTAATCTCTTGTCTTCACTAAGTAATTAAGAAATATTTATCATTGTGCGTGCTACAAACATGTATGAACTTGCCTACTGAATTATACTTCTCATCAACAAACTGCAACTACATATTATGATAAACAGCCATAAACAAATAGAATAGAAACAGTTATGGGCCTACCTACGATCAATTAATCATCTCTATACAACAGAATAATTAATTATACGAATGAACGTGGTCATGATCACCATTATTTCTTTAGCTTCATTAAGTTTTTGTGTTGTTTTTAGAATATAGGTGATAAAAAATATTGTAAAAACTTTTGAACTGAACTCTAAAACAAAGCTCTTTTTTGTTATTTTTTGGTCTTGGTCTTGAATTAAGAAAGTCTGTCGGAAGCTGGGTCTTTTGTTTAGCTCCCGTAGATACTATAATAGTACATGACTGTCAGTCCTGTACAACTTGGTCTGATCGCGTGCTTATATCTGAACATAATGCTTAACGCCAACTATTCCGCTTACCGAAATACTGCAGCGCTACAGAAAGGTTCCTGAAGGGACGAGTGCACTCATTCAGAGCATTTCTCCGCCACCGCATGGGAAGGGCGCAGACTATGCCAATCGAAGAATACCATCATCGCTGCTATGGTTGCATGGATGGAGTCCCCCTGGATTTCCCTCTGGAGACGGGAGACGGTCAAATATCCGCCATAAGCGGCTAATGCCATGCATCGTTATTTTGTATAATTTACTTTTTTGTAATTCCGAAACGTGGAATGTATTGCATTTCACTACCTGTGCTTACATTTTGGAATAAAAATCTTGACCTCCATGTAGCATCCCCAAGTATTATGAAATATCTTTTCTGATTTTAAATTAGCTGTTTTGCGCAAGTATTATGACATAACTTTTCTGATTTTTAACCAGCTGTTTTGCGCAAATATTATGACATTTCTTTTCTTATTTTAAATCGGCTGTTTTGCGCAAGTATTATGACATATCTTTTCTGATTTTAAATCTGCTGTTTTGCGCAAGTATTATGACATATCTTTTCTGATTTTAAATCTGCTGTTTTGCGCAAGTATTATGACATATCTTTTCTGATTTTAAATCTGCTGTTTTGCGCAAGTATTATGACATATCTTTTCAAATTTTAAATCAGCCATTTTGCACATTCTCCCCCTTCTGGAATAGTTAGTAATTCATTTTATAAAAGAAGAACTAAACCGGTAACGAAAAAGTGATCGCTTATCACTTTTCCCTCCCTACCCAGCTTCTGACTTTCCGTTTCTTGTACCAACTCACCTGCCTTAAAACAACAACTCAGTGAAATACAATAAAAATGGCAACATCTGTTTCGTTACACTTCCCATGGTTTAATTTGCAGAATCAGTAGCTAATGACAATCTTTTGTTCGCCGGTGAAAACACAGTAACCGCTGTTAATAATAGATTATTCTAAAACAGTATGAAATTTTAAAATCATCACTTCCTAGTTACAGAAGAATATCTACTACATTTTCAATAATATTATTGTTTAATATATGAAAAACATTTTATTTATTCACAAGTTCTGTTGTGTATTTATTATTACTGTTTGATGTTGTCTTGACAGTTTGATAGTGCCTTCAAAAGGCGAAACAGCTGTCATGCGTAGTAATAATTACAAAGCAGAACTTGTTTATCAAATTGAATAATATTTATAAAAGAAAAACTTAACATTAAAATGGTGTTATACCAATTAAACTTGGTGACAATAAAAAAAGTATCTATGTAAATGTATTTTTAATTTAGCTCATTGCCGTCCAACTATTATTATTTACCTATGCAGAGATTTTGTTGTAAGACGTAAATTTTAATCACATTTTCTCACGGTCTCCCAAAGATAAACTTCACTACTAAAGCGTTCAAGAGATCAGCAGATTCTGTTATTAAAAATCTGCGAACTCCGAATCCCAACTGATGAAAGCATCCACAGTGTTATTATGGTATGGTGGAGATTTTCTCATTAATCTTAAATAACGTTTTTCTTTTAACGTTTATTTTTTTCATTGTGTATATAATTCCATTTCGGAACAAAACCCGATGCCTTTTTTACAGAAATAACATTTAATTTTCACGCCAATATTACCATCGTACGCAAATTTCAAATTGTAAACAATGTATTGTAAGAATAATACAAAAACCACTATCGTGAATGGGGGTTAAATAATTCATATAACAACGCAAATATGAAAAATCAAAAGGAATGGAAGTCGACGTCGGAAACAAGAGTATCAGTAGCGGGCGGGCGAACACCGTGCGGTCGAATAACGTGCGGTAGAATAGCGTGCGGTCGAACACCGTGCGGTCGGCGTGGATTTTTACACAAATTTACAGTTTTATTACGAGATTGATGAAATTTTGCACACTTGACCTTCAAACAAGAGGAAGGTCACCATTTACACGAGGTTGCGAAAAATCACCCCCACCCCCCTCTTTCCCATCCCTTAAAGCAGAATATGATACTCCTTGATTTAATTTTCCACACTTGACATTCAACATAAGAGGTAAATTATTGCTGTCTTCATCTGACTTCGAAATTCAGGGAATTAATCTAGTAGTATATAAAATAACATGTAAGCATAACTTCCTAATAGTATTGTTTTTAGGTCAACCAGGTAACAATAATAATGAAATGCAAAGACTTCTTCATTCCGCTGCCGTACAAAAGAAGCACCTTTTTATGCTGTCACTGTGAAATGGGAACTGGCCAAAAAACGCTATTGTTTTTTTATCCATCGGTAGCCAATGCCGCTGACCTCGAACAATGGGGCACTTTTTTCAAGATGACCGACATAAGTCAACATCATTTTACCATAGACAAAATTGTCAGGTACCTCGTGATGGAGTCCAATTATCTAATCACATTATTCAGCAAATTTGAATGCGAAATTCCTGAACCTTTTCAATGTACATAACGGTTTTTATTCTGTTTCAGAATTGTGACGTATACGTTTGAGCACCGTTAAAATCAGATTGCATAGGGTCAATGGACATTCTTGTATAACAGGTTGAGATGAGGTGATACAGGTGATATTTCACAAAAAAGGGCGCTTTAAAAATGACAAAATTATATTGTTATTAATCAAAGTCACTGTTAGTAGAATTTCATTTTTATTGGAAGCTTAAGACGGCACAGTATCGTCACGGATTTACGATGAAGGTGTTTTTATCACCACTCTTCAACATAAAAGCAGTATTAATTAGCAAATATGACAAAAGGGTGATTGCGGGAATTTTAATCATAATACATACTAAGTCATTAGTGAATGTAAGCAATTTAAAAAAACCGCAAATAATTTTTTAAAACCAACCCTGTTCGACATTGAACACACGGAATTGACAGAGGAGGGATGAATGAATAGAAGAAGGATGAAGGAATAGTAGATGAAATTCCGAAAGTAAAACATACTATCGCTGTGGGTGGGAAAAGAGTCAAGGACATCTCAGAGAGACATGACACGATCGAGTGAGTCAGGTTATGCAGAAGCGTAGATAATTTCAGTGTTGCCCTGTTGAAAGATCACCATTCAGAATCAAAACGTTACTTAAAATGGCTTTAGCCATTTTTGGTGACCAGATCTGAAGAGCCAGCTACTTTCCCACCTTCACCATCCCCATCTTCTTAGAGTCTTCCATAGTCTCACTGGCTCCGGACGGTTGGGAGCAATTGGGAATTTTTGTGCGGTACAAACGAAGAAAGAGGTATAAGGAGAATGTATGACTTGGAGGCGAATGGTTGAAGATGTCGAAGACGCCCGAGGAAAATATGGCACGATCAAGTGAATAAATACTAAAAAAAAATGCAGTACAACAATATTATTTCCACCTTAAAAATGCATCCAGTGTTCAGGTAGTCTAGAATTCACAACCGTAAAACTTTACCCGAAATCATTTATAAGTCCCCGAGCAACGCCGGGTTCACGTCAGCTGGTGCATTATAAAGTCAGTGCTTAGGTAAGTATTCATTCATAGAGAATCGATTGTGTATTACATCAGAAGTAATTTATTGCGTTAGGTACAATTACACAGAGTAAATCCATTTAGAGTCGTAAAGGCTCAAGGAGCCCCTACGCAAATCTACGGGTGTTTTTATCTGTTAGTTTCTAGAGTTCCTATTGTTACAAATTGTTCATATCATTCTTAAGTACTTCCATTGAAAAGAAATCTGATTATGTCGTGAAACAATGAAGAGTTACATAAATGATTATATACATTAGGCATGTCTGTTGGTTTTGTTCAGCCCCATTCATAAATTTCTGAACGTTAACACACCCCGGAGAAAGATTAAAAATCATCATCGTCAATTAAAAACTTCGTTATCATATGTCCTGAAATGCTCTTATTCCTCAATGTTAGTTTCCTGCTGTATTTATCTAGTTGGACAGCCAAACAAATTGGTCTTGGCACACACTCCTTGCTTTATTTACATTCGTACATCCTCTCATACATAACCTTCTGTTATTCTGACTCTTGACATGCACGGAAAAACATGAGTATTGCTAATTTATCGAGAATATCTTGAAATATTGGTAATCCGGTTTGAATAAATGAATAATAATTAAACGTGATTGCAGGCCTTTAACGAATGAATCAAGAATTTTCCTGATAAACTTTTAGTAAAATTCGAATACGTTATCACGATGTCGATCTATTTGAATTTTGATTTTTTTTTCCTTAATTGAATGAATGATGTGCAATCTTGGAATTTCAAATTAACACACTTCGCGACATCCGATCGAGCTCGACAATAAACAATGACAATGCGTTTATCAACTTTTAGTGGCACTTATGCAAACACAAGCATTTTTCTGATATGAAATTTATTAAATTAAAATTTACAGCAGTATAAGCGCCAGTCCCTGGGGAAGAAGGTTCAATTAAATTAATTAAAAAATAAAAAAAACATCTATTAATAATTCTTAGTTCTTAATTGTTTTTTAGTTCTTTGTCTTTGTTCTAATAGAAGGATTAACACTAAAAACATTTTCCAATTTTGTGCTTATTTTTTAAAAACGTTTCATTTTTTTAAAATTATTTAGTAGTTTTTTTAATGTGTCGGCCAATAATGAAACCGACTGTAATTGCCTCCTGCAGCACGCATGTTATGACGTCTCTATTGTCTATTCGAAAATGTATTCTATTACAAAAAACTGACGTAAAGCGTGTCAAATGTAGACACGATGTAGGTATTTATTTTATGAAAAAAGACTATTGGAAAATTTATAGATTGAATGATAAACTTTATCCAACATGAAATGAAATCTATTCACTCGAATCGATTACTATCTAATAAATACATATCTATTGGGTACTTGTTGTTGGTATCGAAAAAAATAGCTATCTACAAATCAACATAAGTTCCGACTTTAAGTATTTGATTAATTTGATCGAGCCATGTCTTCCTCGGGTGTTCTCGACTTCTTCTACAATTCTCTTCCACGTCATACATACCACTTACACCCCTCCCTTCATTCATCATATACGCCTCATGTTACCACCACACTTAAGTATTTGATTAATTTGATCGAGCCATGTCTTCCTCGGGTGTTCTCGACTTCTTCTACAATTTTCTTCCACGTCATACATTCCACTTACACCCCTCCCTTCATTCATCATATACGCCTCATGTTACCACCACACTTAAGTATTTGATTAATTCGATCGAGCCATGTTTTCCTCGGGTGTTCTCGACTTCTTCTACAATTCTCTTCCACGTCATACATTCCACTTACACCCCTCCCTTCATTCATCATATACGCCTCATGTTACCACCACACTTAAGTATTTGATTAATTTGATCGAGCCATGTCTTCCTCGGGTGTTCTCGACTTCTTCTACAATTCTCTTCCACGTCATACATTCCACTTACACCCCTCCCTTCATTCATCATATACGACTCATGTTACCACCACACTTAAGTATTTGATTAATTTGATCGAGCCATGTCTTCCTCGGGTGTTCTCGACTTCTTCTACAATTCTCTTCCACGTCATACATTCCACTTACACCCCTCCCTTCATTCATCATATACGCCTCATGTTACCACCACACTTAAGTATTTGATTAATTTGGTCGAGCCATGTCTTCCTCGGGTGTTCTCGACTTCTTCTACAATTTTCTTCCACGTCATACATTCCACTTACACCCCTCCCTTCATTCATCATATACGACTCATGTTACCACCACACTTAAGTATTTGATTAATTCGATCGAGCCATGTTTTCCTCGGGTGTTCTCGACTTCTTCTACAATTCTCTTCCACGTCATACATTCCACTTACACCCCTCCCTTCATTCATCATATACGCCTCATGTTACCACCACACTTAAGTATTTGATTAATTCGATCGAGCCATGTCTTCCTCGGGTGTTCTCGACTTCTTCTACAATTCTCTTCCACGTCATACATTCCACTTACACCCCTCCCTTCATTCATCATATACGCCTCATGTTACCACCACACTTAAGTATTTGATTAATTTGATCGAGCCATGTCTTCCTCGGGTGTTCTCGACTTCTTCTACAATTCTCTTCCACGTCATACATTCCACTTACACCCCTCCCTTCATTCATCATATACGACTCATGTTACCACCACACTTAAGTATTTGATTAATTTGATCGAGCCATGTCTTCCTCGGGTGTTCTCGACTTCTTCTACAATTCTCTTCCACGTCATACATTCCACTTACACCCCTCCCTTCATTCATCATATACGCCTCATGTTACCACCACACTTAAGTATTTGATTAATTTGATCGAGCCATGTCTTCCTCGGGTGTTCTCGACTTCTTCTACAATTTTCTTCCACGTCATACATTCCACTTACACCCCTCCCTTCATTCATCATATACGCCTCATGTTACCACCACACTTAAGTATTTGATTAATTCGATCGAGCCATGTTTTCCTCGGGTGTTCTCGACTTCTTCTACAAATCTCTTCCACGTCATACATTCCACTTACACCCCTCCCTTCATTCATCATATACGCCTCATGTTACCACCACACTTAAGTATTTGATTAATTCGATCGAGCCATGTCTTCCTCGGGTGTTCTCGACTTCTTCTACAATTCTCTTCCACGTCATACATTCCACTTACACCCCTCCCTTCATTCATCATATACGCCTCATGTTACCACCACACTTAAGTATTTGATTAATTTGATCGAGCCATGTCTTCCTCGGGTGTTCTCGACTTCTTCTACAATTCTCTTCCACGTCATACATTCCACTTACACCCCTCCCTTCATTCATCATATACGACTCATGTTACCACCACACTTAAGTATTTGATTAATTTGATCGAGCCATGTCTTCCTCGGGTGTTCTCGACTTCTTCTACAATTCTCTTCCACGTCATACATTCCACTTACACCCCTCCCTTCATTCATCATATACGCCTCATGTTACCACCACACTTAAGTATTTGATTAATTTGATCGAGCCATGTCTTCCTCGGGTGTTCTCGACTTCTTCTACAATTTTCTTCCACGTCATACATTCCACTTACACCCCTCCCTTCATTCATCATATACGCCTCATGTTACCACCACACTTAAGTATTTGATTAATTCGATCGAGCCATGTTTTCCTCGGGTGTTCTCGACTTCTTCTACAATTCTCTTCCACGTCATACATTCCACTTACACCCCTCCCTTCATTCATCATATACGCCTCATGTTACCACCACACTTAAGTATTTGATTAATTCGATCGAGCCATGTCTTCCTCGGGTGTTCTCGACTTCTTCTACAATTCTCTTCCACGTCATACATTCCACTTACACCCCTCCCTTCATTCATCATATACGCCTCATGTTACCACCACACTTAAGTATTTGATTAATTTGATCGAGCCATGTCTTCCTCGGGTGTTCTCGACTTCTTCTACAATTCTCTTCCACGTCATACATTCCACTTACACCCCTCCCTACATTCATCATATACGCCTCATGTTACCACCACACTTAAGTATTTGATTAATTTGATCGAGCCATGTCTTCCTCGGGTGTTCTCGACTTCTTCTACAATTCTCTTCCACGTCATACATTCCACTTACACCCCTCCCTTCATTCATCATATACGCCTCATGTTACCACCACACTTAAGTATTTGATTAATTTGATCGAGCCATGTCTTCCTCGGGTGTTCTCGACTTCTTCTACAATTCTCTTCCACGTCATACATTCCACTTACACCCCTCCCTACATTCATCATATACGCCTCATGTTACCACCACACTTAAGTATTTGATTAATCTGATCGAGCCATGTCTTCCTCGGGTGTTCTCGACTTCTTCTACAATTCTCTTCCACGTCATACATTCCACTTACACCCCTCCCTACATTCATCATATACGCCTCATGTTACCACCACACTTAAGTATTTGATTAATTTGATCGAGCCATGTCTTCCTCGGGTGTTCTCGACTTCTTCTACAATTCTCTTCCACGTCATACATTCCACTTACACCCCTCCCTACATTCATCATATACGCCTCATGTTACCACCACACTTAAGTATTTGATTAATTTGATCGAGCCATGTCTTCCTCGGGTGTTCTCGACTTCTTCTACAATTCTCTTCCACGTCATACATTCCACTTACACCCCTCCCTACATTCATCATATACGCCTCATGTTACCACCACACTTAAGTATTTGATTAATTTGATCGAGCCATGTCTTCCTCGGGTGTTCTCGACTTCTTCTACAATTCTCTTCCACGTCATACATTCCACTTACACCCCTCCCTACATTCATCATATACGCCTCATGTTACCACCACACTTAAGTATTTGATTAATTTGATCGAGCCATGTCTTCCTCGGGTGTTCTCGACTTCTTCTACAATTCTCTTCCACGTCATACATTCCACTTACACCCCTCCCTACATTCATCATATACGCCTCATGTTACCACCACACTTAAGTATTTGATTAATTTGATCGAGCCATGTCTTCCTCGGGTGTTCTCGACTTCTTCTACAATTCTCTTCCACGTCATAAATTCTTCTTACACCCCTTTCTTCGTTCATCACGTACGCCTCATTTTACCACAAATAATTATTTTATTCATATCTTCTTGGGCATCTCCGACTTTTTCTACCATTCACGTCATGTAGTATTTATTATGAAACTAATGTTTTTACAATTAAAAGAACTACATTTAACGACTTTAATTCAACACCCTATCTCTTTCCGGTGCAGAGTTAATGTGGCCATGTGGCCATTTCTACCATACAATAAAATGATTTTTTTTATCAAATCAACTGATGTTGCGAAATATTTTCAATAATCATCCGAGAAATTATTTTGTCATTCTTTCGCTAATAATCAAATCGGTTTTGCAAAATTTGCGTGCGGCTATTGTTATTTCTAACACTTTGTTTGCTAATATCTTGTCTTGCCTGATTTGCTACGGTTAAATAATTATGTTGGTAATTAAAAATTACTAGCAATTAGAAATTATTATATCGCGGATGACCAAAATTTTGTTTAGATGATTTGAAGAATTTTCGAAAGGCAGCTATTAGTTGACATTTTAAGCTATTTTTAGCTGCCAAGAGTAATAATTATGATTTTGGTTTTGTGAAGTAAATAATAGAACTGTGACACCCCATCAGAAGAAGAAAATACCTAACATTTAAAATTAAATCACTAAATATTGATCTTTCACCATTTTAGAGTTATTTCTGCGTTAAAATGATTTATCAAAGTGTGTATTTATGAAGAAATGCAATTAAATGTATATTTACATTTTGTCTTTAAATCCAGAGCCAAGGATTCAACTGCTCTGCCACTAAAGTATTCAAGTAGTCAAATGAGAAAACACAATTTGTATTTTACCACTTTTATAGAATTAATAAATAACAGCCAACCAGGTTTCGCTTATCTCAAGCTTCTTCTGGGCTATATGATCTTAACTAATCATAAAAATAACACAATTAGAGAAGAAATAAATAGAAAAGAAGACGACACTTTTTTGGTGACAGAAACAGATATAACTAGAAAAGAAAGAGACAAATTATTATAGGATGGGTAAGAAAGGTTAATTAATTTCACTAACCCCCGCTGAAACTATTTCATCCCCTTATCTACTTTCATAATAATTTGTCTCCCTCTTTACTAGTTGTATCTGTTTCTGTCACCAATAAGGTGTCTTATTCTTTTCTATCTCTAACTCTCACATTGCATTATTTTTTTCTATATTTGTGCCTGTGTGTAATTATGATTAGTTAATATATGAGCCCCGATGAACCTAGAGATAAGAGAAACCTGGTTAGCTTTCATTTATAAAATTAAAAAAATGACGGTTACAAACTGTGTTTTTAAATTATTGTTCCGAAAAGATCTCAAACTATTAGTACAAACTCTGGCTTCAACAAAACTCTTTGGTCTTTATTGTTATAGATTTACAATGGACTCTGATATATTAATTAGCGGGCGGTTGGAATAATCTGGACCTCGACCTTGAGGTTGCCACCATATTTTTTTCTTATATAACGCTAACGCCCTCTATGGCTAACCTAATATAGTACTAACTAAGGATATTACATAAAGCTTATTTGCTTCTTTCGAAAAAATATTTATGTAGGTAATCCTTTCTGGTATGCATTACAAAAAGAACGGTGTGATAGTAAGCTCACCTTATTTGAAAAAACAGAATCTTTTAAAAGAATTTCGATGTACGTCAAAATGCATAACAATTTTCCTTTCTGGGCTTAGTAATGTTGATTATTAAATATCATAAATCTTGTAATGGATAGGTATGCTGTCACGAGGGGTATTTATAATTGCTTGTGAATGGCGCTGCGTGCCTAGTTTATTGCTTCTACCGTATGTAATCGTCTAAATAGCGTGATGTGAAATTTGCACATGATAAAGTGTACATTTGTGCAAAGAAAATGAAAATAGCATTGTTAAATTTTATAAATCTTACGAATTGATCCCATGGTTTCCCGACTTCATTACTTGCAGTCTGCTGGCTTCCCTCCAGTTCTTTAGACTCAAGGAAGCAATGTTGATTTCCACACCATCCAGCAACTTAAGGCGAAGCTTAATGCTAAGTCACTATTTTGATTAATCTTTATAACGAATTGGTGTAAATTATGAATACCAAAAAAAATGCTTTAGATAAATTGTAGGTTTTCCTCTCGTTTCGCTTGAGTAGAATACAAATAAAAAAATTACTCAATTAAAAATATAAATGTAAGCTACTAAAAAAATTTATTTTTAAATAGAAATTTATGAACACGTAAAGAAAACAACTTTTTAAAAATACAGTATTATAGCTAAGATTATCTGTGACAGTTTCAGTTGATTCACTTTTTTTCTTTCTCATAAAATTATTTACAAAATAAATAAAAACCAGTTTTGTGCTTGAAATCGAACGTTTCCAGACTCCGTTTGTTAAGCGATTTTAATGCCTATTACCTACAATATAAGGTATTCCAAGAATATACACATTTTTGGCTTGTAGCTTCCTCTTAGAGTATTTATTCAAAAACTGCTTACATCATGTAGAATTTTTTATAATCTTAGAAAGAAGCCAACATGTCAAACAGCGGAGTTATTCCAATATCATAAGAAGTAACCTGGAAGTAATGTGGTGTATGGAATCCGCACCAAATTAAATACATAAATATGCTGGAACAAATTCCGAAAAAAATCCTCAGATTCAAAACATGTGGACGCATGGAACTTATCCGAGGCTTATGTACCATATGGACCAGTGGCGTGAACACAGTTTTCGATCAGGGTAGGCGGTACGAATAACAGCGAATTCGTTGATATTAAATTTAAAATTACCACCGGCAAGTTATCACTAAGAATGGTCGGGCTGCTGGGTGTAGCAAATGTTGGTTAGGATTGCCTAAGTTTCAACAAATATCCAAATAACCGTTTTATTTATACGTATCAGAAACCAATTACTGGAAACGTAAGATTTCCTTTTTTATGCTGAATAAACGGACAAAAACTATGACAGAATGCCAACACATGTGTACATTTTTGGTGTAGAATACAGTGAACACTCGAATATGACGTAATTTTGCAAATATCATCTTTTAAAACCATAGTAGCGCGCTGCGATTCGTGATGTACCTATTTTTGAAATTTTTTCTTGCAATAACTTCATAAATTTTAATATGTTTTGTGAGTAATTCACGCCTCTGATTACCTGTACTTACTTGAGGTAACGAATAGATACATTAAGACACTATGCAAATCTTGCAATACGTACTTAGATTTAATACAGTACATCTCGATTGAAAGCCCATTCCTCTTCGTATGCTATAGCTTATACGTGCCAGAAAACCTCGGCAATCGTCTTCACCACGACTTGTTAAAGATACCACACGGCAGAACATGGCTCTAGCACAGCATGGCATGATAAGAGGGATGGTGCTAGCGAATGAAAAAAACAATATAAACATTAGATAATATTATTAATGAATACTTCTTTAAATAACCTTAAAACTTTTTGTATACCTATCTTCCCGAATGTTCAAATAACATATCTTGTAGTGTAAATAGATGATTAATCTCTTGAAATATTATAAGTCATGTAATTGACGTTACTTAAAAGGTTTACTGTAATGTTTTTGTACTTTTCTTCGAATTAACAAAAAACGAGTAAAACAATTTCTAGGTTTCTATGGGACCTTTTTTAAGTTGGACCTTCGTAATATTTAATCTCATGGTGTCAGGGGAAAAACAACTTTGCAATAACGCAATTTGTGTACTTGAGTGTGAAATTTGAGTTAACTATGCCGCGGTCGGTGCTTTGTTGTCAGAAACTCATTAACTTATTACAAGCCTTAACATAATAATGACAAAAGTATTATATAACCTAAAAAAATCTTATAAGCCAGTCTTTTTGGTATTACAGACAATTTCTCAACATTTTCACTCTTAGAAGTCCTTGATGTGATTTTTCATAAACGCGATACAAAAATGAGCGGTTATTGGCTGAGTTGACAAAAAATGTGTCGGATTACCACCAGGTATCGGATTCGATCTGCTAGCTACATCATGACACAACCAGTATATTTTCTTAGGAAGGATTGTTTCACAGAATTTGAACTATTCATCAAGTTGATTTTCAAGTTCTGTGAAGGATCTATTTAATTTCTGTTAATAATTCAGTTGTGAAACGACTGATCAATAATGATATAATTATAAACTTGACAGAACTTAAAAAATAAACTTTGAAATTTGATGAATTGTTTAAATTCCGTGAAACAAACCGTCCTTAGTGTGATGGTAGTAGGAGATTTTCAAGTATTAGTAAATGTTTATTAATTAGTGTTAAGTAAATGTTTGCATATATTTTTTTAATAATTCGTATGTAATGATTATTACACAAATGCCTCCCACAATTTTTTCGGATTATGTCATTTCTAGGTGGGTTACAGTTCGTAATTAAAAATATTTTTTTATACAATAAACGTTTCTTATAGGTATGAATACCTATATCAAGAGTTATGGAATTCACGGAATTTACCATAAATTAGAAATTTGAAGAAAACAATTCGTGTTGTTGTTATGTCAATGTGTTATAAAGGTATGCATAGAAAATATGTTTCTAGATTTCCTAAAGTCGAATGGATAAGATTTTTTGAAAAATTGATAAATATCTGCTGCGTGAAGAAATAATTTGGCTTCCGCCATTACGCTTTCTTTGTTATTATTTCGATTAAATTCGGTTGTTATCTCTGTGTGATTCGTTTAAGTGTTGTTTTACTGCTTATGAGCGCCTTTTGTAGAAATCATTACGGTTACGAGAGACCTAATACTAACTGGATGTAATAAAAATAAAATGATACTTTTGGTTGTGTTTGTGTTCGTGATTTAAAAAAAAAACTTTTTTCGTTGATTTTTTAAAAATATTTAATTTATTCCTGAAGGTGTGCAATGCAATATATTTAATAAAATAAGGAAAATAACAATGTATTAATAGGTATTAAAAAAAGAAAAGAAAAAGAGGGAAAAAATATTTAATATAAAATATGCAAATAGTCAAATAAATTTTCTGCATTTGTTTTGTACATTAAATTAAATAACAAATAAACAGTATGAAAATCTGGATTTCTTCAAATCAATAATAGCCTTGTCCAAATTCAAATCCACCGCTAAAAAAATACAAAATCGTTTAAATTACAAAATATTGTTTAGTATTATAAAATGTTGAAAAATGAAGAAAGGTAATGAGGCAGTACCTATTAACTAGTAATAAGCTTAAAAATAGATATAAAATAAAAATAAATATACTTTTTGCCAGTGGTGTTTTCTTAGATTTATTTAATAATATCATTCAAGAAAATCAATTAAATCTGAAAAACACTCGACAAGTATTCAGATTTTGTATTCTTAATTTTATTAATTTTTATAAATCAGTTCCAATTGTTGCGCAAATTAAAAGTATTGATGTTTTTGCTGTGATCAAAAAGTTTTCATTATTTGAGATACACTACTAAAAACTAACAAATGATTTGTCGATTTTTTTCCAGTAATTTGATTGTTTTTGCTAAGAAAACTTCTAGTAACTTATGAATGTTTATATTTTGTTTCAGATCGGTGACCAGGTCGTGAGAGTAAATGGTTACAGGATCAGCGATGCTCTCCACAAGGAGATGCTCAGCCTCATAGCCAGCCTCAACTACCTCAAACTCAAAGTCAGAAGTGAGTACATTTTCATTATAGTATCACATTACCCTAAAATTGAAGTTTAGACTTACGGAATTTGCTTGTGTGAAAGCTTTATGAAACAATCCTTCCAGCTCCTAACATACAAACTACAGTCTTTGCTGAGTCTTGGCCGCCTTCCAAACCCTGTTGGCTTTCTGATATTTCCCTACAATACCTTATACCTAAGGGTCCGTATACAAAAAGCAACCGCAAGCGGCGTTTCGCGTAGTTTCGGTATATTTTCGTTTCCCATAATCGCGGCTCGGCACGCGGAAATTTTGTGGTCTTTATACGTAGCATAGGGTTTTTGCTTCCACACCATCCTTTCACTTTAAATTTGGCCAAACCCAACACTCCTTGTTCCTGCAGGTTTATTAATAGATACCTTTCTGCATGTTCTGAAATGCGGAAATATTAGGATTTTTATGAACACGTGTTCGGGCATCGTGAGAATACATTGGTATTTTACTAAAAAGTTTACCAGGAAACAATATTAACATCAATTCATTCGTTAAGGACCTGCAATCCCGTTTTTAACCGGATTACGAATAATGTGAAGAGATAAATTAAATCAGCAATATTTTTTTTCTCCGTATGGTAGTGGAACCTAGAGAAAAAATATTTTTTAAAACTGGGTAAAAATAATATAAATTCTTAGATCAATAAGGTACGAGAAAAATTAAATATTTTAAAATAATACGTGCATGGTAATAAATATAATGTCATGTATTCTGTGAGTCCACTAGATGCCGTTATTTGAGTAGATACTAGGTACCAACTCAAATAGTTTTTTACTCTCAGCTTATCGATTAATTACCTAAATGATAGAATGCTGATCGAGTGGTTCCGGTTTTACAGATACAGTGTGATTATTTTAATCAGTTAATCAATAACCTTATCAGGAGAGAGTGTCGCGCACTAATAACCTCTCTGGGACGTAATGGGTACTGTGTATTGCGATTTGCGATATTTAATTAAATCCCAAGGGCGTTCTCAGTCACAGAGCATTCTGTTAGCGGATGCTGATAAGGAGTACAGGCTACGTCCGACAGATACAAGTGTAAGCAAGTACTGTAAGACAATTTAAAAGTCAAACGCAAAGTAACAATTCTTGCATATCTAATCCAATATACATTATAAGAAGAAACCTGTGTTTCCCTACCCGCCTATTTGTCTTCACAACCAGCCACTGCCACCCACCGGTGGTTATGGTGGTGGATAGCCCTTGGTGTCACATCGAAAGTAAGAGAGTTTGGTGGGGGTGGCTGAGCGTGGGTGGGAGTTAGCAACGAAAATGTGTTACCTAACACTATTATGGGAAGGCCGCAAATGCTTCAAATTACTTCAGAATGGGCCGCCGATTGTGTTGGTGAGTCTAAAAGGTTCCATAAAGTTCATAAAGGTTCTCGAATGCTCTAGAAGGAGAAAGTTCAAGAAGGTTCTATAAGGTTCCAAACTGAGTTGGCGGAGTGTGTCGGTGAGTCTAGAAGGTTCCGGAAATTTCAAGAATGCTCTTGAAAGTTCTGGAAGGGGGCACAGCAAAGCTAGTAAAACAATAAATTGATATAGCAGTTTCGAGAATGGTAAAATCTTTGAGTTTATGTCTTTGCTCCACCTGTTCATTTTACGAAGACAATAATTTATTATTTATCGGTTCGTATTTAGTTGTATGCCGTTTAAAAATATCTAATCACTTTTTTGTATTATTTTAATTTGTTTTTTTATTTTTATAATGTATTCGGATTTATTTTTATCAAGTTCAATTTTTAGAACTGAATTTTAAATTGAAGTTTTTTTGTATGTTTAGTAATGTTTAATTTATTTTAAAAAAAACAGGTTGCTTATAAACGAGTTAATTATTTATTATCATCAGTCTAAAGCAAATATTTTATGAGGACGGCGGAACACGTTTTCATACCAATAATGATATATGCGCTTGTTATTGAAGCAAAATATATGTAGGCATTATTAGTGTATTTTTGTAAAAAAAACTCAAATTTCTTCATTTAACTTTTTATTATTTCTATTTTAAAAGCGGTAGTTAGGTATCTACTTAAAAGTCGCTTTTATAGTAGTTACTCTAAAAGACGTAATGGCAATGTAATCCACAAAATAATTCTTCCAATATACGAAATAAGAACACAAATAATGCTTCGTGACAATACATAAGGTAACTTATTTATAATATTTAATTTGTGCTGCGTCACAAAAGTTCAATACATCACGTTTTTATGTTGATTTTCCACGAAAATAACGCTAATCTTGGAAACAAGCCGTAAAAACTATTAAATATAGTAAAGTTTACAGTTAGTCGTAATATGCACGAGTGGTTCAAGATTAAGCCGAATACTGTGAACAGGAAGCCACAATGAAATTTTTTGATGTGAACAACAAACCATACGAATATCAACAAGATGATTTTTAACAGAAATTTTGATGACTGGGTTACAAATTCTGTGGTTCGCAAAACATGTATTAGTGCAAAAAAATTTAAGGTCTATCTATTCGTCATGTCATGACTCTTTATTATGACTACTTCGTGCTGAATAGCTTTGTGACTTCGACATTACAATTGTTTTTGTTTTCTTACTTTTTAGGTATTTATTATAATATGCCATTATTAGTAATTGACAAGTCATGTTCAACGCTAAATAAATATCTACCGTGCATGTGCAAATAAATATTAAAGATTGTTCGGTTTTATGAACTCCAAGAAAGACAACGCCAAAACATTAAGGCCATCGAAAACATGATGTATATATATTTTTTTTGTTTAACTGAATTATACTTATTTTTTTTATGTGATTCACTGACTAAATTATGCAAATATATCGTTATCGCCAAACCATTTTCCGGAGAGGTGTAATTAAACCAAACGCTTTTTGCTTATTTTGTAAATGAACACTTGCCTTACAATTTTAATCTTGAATTGAAGCCATTGACCGTCGTTCGCCACAATAAAAAGGCGTAAGAAACCATATACCACCGCAGGAGTTAAATGACTCTGTGTCGGAAACTCCCCGTCATTGCCCATTTAATTATTTTTGTTTCCCGTTTATAAGAAGTCAAATAAATGTTGATGATCCTATTTCGTAAATATTCTCTTAACAAAATCCTTAAAAAAAATCATTTTTTTTAAATAGTTCCATACTGGTACAGGGTTACTCCCTGCTCTATTCGTTCTCTTTTTATAAACCTCCTTAAACAAGTAATAATGGTCTAAGTTCCATCCCTAATAATTATAAAACAAAGTCGCTATCCGCGTCTGTCTGTTTGTGCGCTTAGTTCTTCTAAACTACAAAACGGATTTTAATAGGGGTTTCACTATCATGTAGATATTTTTTCGATTTAAAAGTCGATTTTTTGTAATCTAGTCGTAAAAAAATATTTAGGACGCTTCCATTGCCAACGCTGGCTAAACCGTATGAGATACATCAAAATAATTTATTTTTATTATTTCAACAGATAGATTATCCAATTACTGTACAATTCTCAATTTGACAATCTTAACACCTATGAAGATAATTACTATACAAAAAAAAACTTTAGGCTATTTAAAGAAGAATTATATATATATCTAGTGCTTCTGAGATTTCATTCAATAGCACCATTCCTGTTGTCATGCTATGTTGTGCTAGAATATCTGTTCTGCCGTATGGTATTTTGATTAAGTCGTGTCGACGACTACGGCTGAAGTTTTCGGGCACGTATAAACCATAGCATTCCAAGAGGATAATGTACTATGGAATTGTATATATTAAAAAAACCTACAAAAAAGTCAACAATAATATCTGTCCTTCTCTTAAGGATAACCACCAGTAACGCTGGGTACATGTCAGCTAGTCTTCGATATTTAATAGTACCGACAAAATTTGAAATAGAAACTTTTCACGATCATTTCAATTAACTTAGTCGAAGAAAATTTCTTCAGGTATGATTTGATTTTCCAGGCAGTAAGTATTATCATGATTTATTTTTGGAATATTATGCCGTTTTGCGCTTCCTTCTTTCGCCAACGTTTCGGACAGCATTACGGTATCCATAAAAAGGGCAGGTGCCAAATTATTCCCAATAAAATAATTTATTGCATAATTACACTTGAAGGGTTGGAATATTCTCATTTCATTATTAAAAGCATTACATTTTTGTACAATTCTAATAATGTACAAGAAAACAAGGTTAGCAATAATTAAAAGATTGCACGGTGAATAAAAATACGGAAAAGTTTATTGATTGTCTTTGTGTTTAATTCGTAGAACGCTATTTTGTTTTTAAATGAAATTTATTACGAATTTAATAAACTAAAGTACTTGGAGAACTTAATAATAACATTATTTAATTTGATGATACATTAATTTAAAAAAAATAAATAAATTAAAGAAAAGACTTAAAGAAGTAAATGGGCACTTCTGTAATACTCGTATATTTTCTGTAATGTATTTATTTTTTAAAATTAATGTGAGTCCATACTTTATTGTTCTGAATAAAATATAATAATATATTATTTTGGTTGAAATGGGGTGGTGATCCTTTAAAAATCATTAGCGGAAAGGAGTGAAAATGCGATAAGTGTTATTTGACTGGTAGAATTGTTCCCCCACCAGCATGACCATATCCTACAGATCAGAAAGTATGGTGATAATATATTATAACAGTCATACTTATACAGCTACAGGGTTTTCCAATAAGAGGTGTTAT
The DNA here is from genome assembly GCA_026573805.1 of Hesperophylax magnus. Lineage (NCBI taxonomy): Eukaryota > Metazoa > Arthropoda > Insecta > Trichoptera > Limnephilidae > Hesperophylax > Hesperophylax magnus. The sequence goes on from JAIUSX010000072.1 coordinate 24,583,383, forward strand.
TTTGAATAGCCCGCTATTTCGGTAGATGTTACTTTTGAAGCTGTTAATTTTTGACATTTGACAAGTAAAAACTAATAATTATATTTTTTTTTGGTAAACTAATGTTTAAGACAAGATTTTTTATGCATAGCACAAAGGGTAACAATTATTTTACAAGCAATAATTATATAATAAAGTTGGTTGTTTTCAGGTGAAAAAAATGTAACAAGCAGTAATTGTTGAATGAAACACTAGTATATATTGAATTATTTCGCGGATAAGAGATAAACCGCCATAGCTCAGTGGTCAGAGCTGTCGACCGGAAATCGAAGGGACACGGGTTCGAGTCCCGTTGGCGTGATGTATCTTTTATCAGGAGATTTTTCAATGTGGATGAGTGTTTCAGGCGAATAATTATTGCTTGTAAAATAAATTTAAGTAAAAACTACGTTATTAATAAAAATGGAACGATACACGCTTCAACAACGCATTGACATTATTAAAATTCACTTGAGTGAATCAAATGCAAATCATCTTGAGTGATGAGGCCCATTTCCTCCTCGGCGGCTTCGTCAACAAGCGAATTGTGGCATCTGGGGCTCGGAAAACCCAAGAGTTATTGTTGAAAAGCCTCTCTTTCCTCAACGTGCGACTGTTTGGTGCGGTTTATGGTCCGGCGGAGTCATTGGACCTTCCTTTTTTGAAAATGAGGCTGGAGCAACAGTTACGGTGAATGGATTGCGCTATCGAGAGATGATTAATGATTTTTTATGGCCGGAATTGGATGGTATTGATCTGGACAACGTTTAATTTCAACAAGACGGCGCTACGTGCCACACAAGCAACGAAACCATTGATCTTTTACGATTAAATATCAAAATAACACCTCTTTTTTGTAAAACCCTGTATATCATATCTTATTGACAGAACGATATCCAGATGAATTATAAACGGAATCATACTTAGCCTGGTTAAGTGAATACCTCCGTTATAACAGAGTCACAACATTAAAAGCATTTTTCAATCGTTTGCGTATGACAATTCATCAAAATATCCTAATAGGCAATACCTGTCGCAAGCAATCGTTCCACAAGCTTCTTATCTGAATTCATCATCCACCATGTCGGAGTAGGGCCTCACCTCTTCAAGGCGAATAGCCCAAATCACTTGGGCAACCAACCATGGCGTATTTTTAGACACAACAGGGATACGTAACATTTAAAACGTGTTTTTGCATTTTTATGGTTAGCAAAAGTCAAATATTGAAACCAATTAAAAAATCTAAGAAAAAGTAATTACAAATAACATGACAATCCGTTAACTGGGTGACCTCTAACTAAACCACTGGTGGTGTTGATGCCACCACTACACTTACGCGGTAATCCATCGTAATCTGATTTTTTAAATATTTGGCGTTACACAGGGATCGATTTGGACTCCGGTATTATTTTTTGTACAAAGTAATCACCATCCAATGATAGCATAGTTCTTTAAGAAAGCCATTTGTTTCAACTACGTCCAAAGTTGATAATATTTATGCTTTTATTATTACATTATTTTGTCGCATTGTACATAAACATCATTATGGCATTGGTTATATATTTCTCAGTCTTACATTTTTAAATGATAGTGCAGTCTATAAAATCGTTTTTGATAAACCCTCAAAAAGCAGAGCGATAAAAAATAGCTCAGAATGCTTTAAAGAATAACACATAACATGAACCGCAAATCCTAACAGAGATTTTTTTTGTGTATAGGTACCGCGCAAGAGTTCCAACTGCTCCCAAGCATCTGGAGCAAGTGCAACTATGGCATCTTCAATTAGGCAATTATTTGTTGTGAGGCTGAATGTAGTGGGTAAAGGAAGTAAATGGGTAGGAGGGAAGCCAAGAAGCATATAGCTAGCTATTCACATCTGGCCACCAAACACAGCTAAAGCAACTTCAAGCAATGTTTCGTTTCCAAACTGGTTTATTCACGGAGAAAACTTACTGATATAAAATACTGTTGATTTATTAAAAATCTCGTAAAATTATTAGTTTTCATGTTAAAAACGGGATTGCGGGCCATTGTCGAATGAGTTCCTAAAAAGTAGTTAAATGCGAATGTTTTTTGAGGACGGCGGACTAGGAAAATAACAAGTATTCTCGATGTATTCTGAATGACTAATACTTTATCAGGCAATTGTTTCGTTATCACTTTTTTAACAAGATAATTTTTCTCCGTATTGAATTATATTGAAAGTGTCTATGACCCAAATGTGCCACAAATATATAAATTTTATTTATTCAAGTAAAAAATGTGAAGGATTTGAAACCGCGACCTTCGGATTCGTAGCCTATTATATTTATTTAAGTTTTAATCCAGCGGTACTCGGAGGATAGTGCAAGCGCAGTCTGCCATGTCTCATGACTAGAGACCGGATTATATGCATTTGCATATTTGCATATGCAAATGCATATTTAGACCCTTTTCAGCGGTAGTTGCATATTTTAGCAAATAATTTGAGATCTTGCATATTTACGCTTGATATCGTTCAGATGCCTCACATAGTGACACTATAGACGTCAGATAGCAAGGCGCGCGGCCAGCGAAGCTGAGCGAAGAACTGATAACTGATCTTACTGATCGCTACGGCCGGCGGCCGGAGCGGGGGGGAACCTCTCTCATCTTCGCCTGCGCTCGCGCCTACTCGGCTTGATTCGGCTAATTGCCGAAAACAATTCATTCATTCGTATGAGGGGTGATTTGGTATATTTTTATGGTAATTCAGTGAATTGCGAATTTTGTTTTTGACTGGTCGCACGCGCTGTTCTTTAGAGTTTCGTCTAGTGTTTTGTTTGTTTGCACGAAGTTGTACATTGTGAAAGTGAACCATGCCCCCTGAAAAAAAGTGCCCATACGTGGATAGCTGAATATCCTGGAATATTTACATACGACGGAAAAGTTTTATACTGCCAATTTTGCTAGAATAACATTTCTAGCACAAAAAAGTTCCAAATAGACCAGCATGTCAAAACCAGTGTTCATATCGCAGGAGTGCAGAAGAAGGGCCCACGACAACAAGTTCTTACAGTGGCAAGTAGCAGTAACAGTGAAGTAACCTCCAAAGGTAAACAACAAAATCACTTTAGCATGGATCTATGTGAAGCATTTCTTGCAAGCAATATCCCTCTATACAAACTGACAAATCCTGCCTTGAAGGATTTTCTCAGAAAATATTGGATAAATCAAAATATACCGGATGAATCTACTTTACGTAAAAATTACATACCATCAATTTATCTACATGTGCTGGAAGAAATACGCAATGAACTCAAGGATAACATTATATGGATTTCAGCTGACGAAACCACTGCGGCCGTTACATTGCAAATTTGATTGTTGGTGCATTAAAACTTGAACCTTCACCTTCCTATTTGGTGGCCTGCAGAGAACTTGAAAAGGCAAATCATTCTACGATCGTCAGATTTGTGAATGAGGGTATAAAAAAATATTTCCTGAATCTTCTGCGGATGAAAATGTGTATGTGTTGCTCTCAGATGCTGCCCCCTATATGATCAAAGCAGGCAAAGCCCTCCAAGTATTTTATCTCAATTTGATTCATGTGACGTGTTTTGCTCACGGAATTCACAGACTCGCCGAAGAAGTGAGATCCACGTTTGCGAATGTAAATAACATGATTTCATCAGCAAAGAAAGTGTTTCTTAAGGCGCCTGCTCGTATAAAGGCCTACAAAGAAAAACTGCCAAATATCCCTTTACCTCCTGAGCCAGTAATAACACGTTGGGGTACATGGATCGAAGCTGCGATGTTTTACCATGAACATTTTGAAGCCATAAAGGGTGTTATCAATGACTTCGATAGTGCAGAGGCTTTGGCAGTTTTCCAGTGCAAAGAATCGTTTGACGACGCCAGTATTAAAAACCTAGCTATGATTACCACTCATTTTGCCTACATACCTGCAAGTATAAAAACGCTTGAAACTCATGGATTGGCGTTGAATGCATCTATTCAGGTTATGAAGGAAATTCGCCTTATGAATTCCTCGTTGCCAAAGCTATTCCCGAGTAAACTCAAAGAAAAATTTGAAAACATACTGAATAATAACCCAGGGTTTGAACTTTTGTGCCAAATTGATAACTTCATCAACGGGGCAGGTGAAATTTTGCCCGGAACAATAAGTTCAAAAATCGCACCCAAATTTAAATTCTGTCCAGCCACATCAGTAGACGTAGAACGTTCCTTTTCCGCTTACAAAAATATATTAAGCGATCGTAGACACAATTTGTCTACAGAACATTTAGAACAGTACTTAGTCATATACGTTTTTAAAGGTAAATTCTAAATTTTATTGTTAAATACATTTTATAATTGAAATTTTCGAAAATATAATTGTTATCCTTGAGAACTAATAGCTTACTAAAATAAAAAAAATATGTAAAAATACGACTTCCTGTATTATTTCATGTTGCATATTTTGACCCTTTTTATGGATTTTCGTGCATATTTTAGCTATTTTTATTGCATATTTGCATGCATATTTTGGGCTATTTTTGTTGCATATAATCCGGTCTCTACTCATGACGGATGAAAAATTATGTCATTTAAAGAAGAAAAAAAATATATATACATAAATTATACTACAAGTAATGAGAACATAAAATAAAGACACTAAAATAAAAATTATGTTTAAAATCTTATCATTATTATCTAAAATATATTGTAAGAATCTTAGAGCAGAATAATCTCGTTGTTTTTTTAGTTTTATTTTCTCAGTTTACCATCAATGCCCCGACTCATAGTGCAGGTACTTTGCGCCATCTACTAATTGGTAATTGCTTCGTAAAAATGATTCTAATAAAATTATATGCTAGCATAATTAGATTTCCATCAAATTTGGGAGGCCAGGGGAAAATTATTATGTATAAAGGTCACTCCGATTCAGGTATTCATATTGAACACTGTACAATATTGTACTCTTCTCAAACCCACAAAATACGTAATTTATCGTAATTTGAATTGTAAATTAGGAAATTCAAGCGTAGAACCATTGGAGTTACCAACATTATAACAAACCTTATTGAATTCATATTAATTATACATTATAATAATGTGAATGCCCTTTTTCTTTTTTGTTTCAGATGTCGGGATGATACCAGTAAAAGAGTAAGTTATCTTAGAAATACTTATTTATTTTATTTGTTTTACTGCACAAAAAAAGCACAACCGCTTTTTTTAGTCTACATTAATTTGCAAATATTTGATTGTATTCTTCTGATTGTATTGTTCTTTTATTTGTGGTTTTTTTCAATCGATCAAGTAATATTTTTCAACGTTATAAAATCAACCAATTTATATATTATTCTATAAACCGTGTCTATACTTGAGATGTGTAATAAAATAAATAAGAATTATTTCAAGTTTAAGGCGAAGCACTACAAATTAATGCAAAATCAAATGTTTTTTTTTGAAAATTTATTAGTTAAAATTTTTTTTAGATTCTTTAATTAAATACTGCTAGTAGAAGACAACTTTCTTATAAGCCTAGGTAAAAAAATACATCAGGCCTATAAAAACTGATTTAAAGTTCTAAATCTACTACTTAGGAACCCCTCTTCAGTTATGCTTTTATTGGATAATGTGGCAAATTTGTTCTCTAAAACTGAACTTCGCGAAATAAAATAAAACATACTTTTTGGCGATTTTTTTTTGCTTTAATTAAACAGGCAATTTAATTATCGCCATATACATAAGGAGTGTTCTTATTAGCGGCACGATTCCAAATGTTACACGATGTGGTCCGGAATAGTCCGATGTTAAAATAATTATAAATTTTTTTTGAAATTTTAAAACCATTTAACAAGGATCAAATCGATCGGATAAAGATTAATTTAGCTTCAGTAATTATTTTGCTAGTTTGTTATTAGTGTCTCATTACCACAATATAGAAACGAATAAGTATATATTCAATATTCATGAAATTAATTAAAAAATACGAAATTGATGTGTTATTTTTGCCAATTAAGAACTTATTCCCTAAAAACTTATTTATTTCTGCCACATAATAATAGGAGTAACACCCAATTTTACTATATAAATAGCACAAAATCTTTTAACATCCTTGGGAGGAGTATTGTTCAGAATTATGAATTAATTGTTTTGCCTAACGTTTTATATCCACATGAAAATTGACAAAAGTTGTGCATATCCCGCCAAACCAAAACATTTAATTGGGTGAATAAATGTATTCTCCATTTAGCAACGAACAACCTGTAATTAATCATTATCCTAATTCAGTTAAAATGCCATTATTTTATTGATTGTGTGATCAGGAGAGGAACCGACCCCCTGACGTGGCGCCTGGTAGCGGAGTCTCCGCCCTCGCCTGCCGCCCCCCGCCACTCACCGCCCCCTCACCAGGTCAAGGGAGATAAAATAAGGGATGTGAAGCTTACACTCCTGGTACCCTCGAGGTCGAAACTTGGATGCGGGTTAGTGACAACTATTTTTTAGTAAATTTAAAAACGGGCGGATGAAAATCGTTTGAATTCAGTTGACTGATAAGGAATGCTGTGTTTGTGTTCCTGATAATTCATAGATTTCTTTGAAACTGGTGCGCATCGGTGCATCTTGACGGCAACCGTGGTTAAAGGTAAGGATCTCGATCACTAATTTCTTCAAATCCCGACGTGCACAAGTAAATTTATGAAATTAACTAGCAGCACTCCTAGTTAAAAAAAGCATTTTGATTGATCACTAAATAGCCAGGTATTTCCTCACCCTCCTCATCATCTTCTCCTCCCCACTACCTTGAGCCTCACAGCATACCTACCTCAATTATTGATACCATAGTCTCACTAGTTCCTTACGGTTGGGAGACACTAAAATAGATTCCATTTGTCGCATTAGAACATGTCATATTTACGACTTGTTTCCAAGTTTTATGCTCTAGCGTAAAGGCTCTTGGAAGTTTTCGAGTTATCTCCCTTAAGTATACATACCACCATAGTAACAATATCAGGCACAAAATTTCCACTGATGTTTTTAATTTGTATGCCAGAATCTGCAAGGGCCCCGACTGGAAGCCCGGTATCTTCGTGCAGTTCACCAAGGAGAACGGGATCGCCCGAGAGTCCGGACTGCGGCCGGGGGACCAGATCATGCAGTGCAATGGAATTGACTTCAGGGAAATACAGTTTAGCGACGTAAGTCTACCACTTTTCCATCAGCTAATCATTTGATCAAAATAAAAAATGCTATCACTTACGGTTTTAAATAACCTGAAAAACAATCCAAATCAAACATCACGTTAAAACACGTATATATACAATCTGATTATTATTATCTTGATGGCTGTACAGTTTAGGATTGTTGTAAACAGAAGTGGCGCCCTCTATTATTTTCTAAAAGAACCGTTGATGTTTTCAAACCGCGGTAGTGAGTTTTTATCTTTTAGTTACTATTAGATTCGTGAACAGTAAACATCGCATACAAAAAGATATGTAGTTTCTAATTTTATCTTATTATATAAATCAAAACCAAAAATTTCTTCTAAAATCACAAGATTTTTAAGTTCTCACTTACTCTACTTTAAATACCTACCTACTTAATTGTAAACCATATTACGTATATTTCATGTAATATTTTTTTCAATTTCAAATAAGGAGTTATCAATTTGTCCAAAGAAACGTCACTATCTTTTCGTCTAATTCTTTTTTTCAAACATTCTTTATGCTGGTAGGTACCATAATAACTGCGTCAAAGTTAGCCATCTAGTCAAAAAAAAAACTTGCTTGAATAACAAAGTGGATGTAGCAACAACCGGAAACGGAACGCACACACAAATTTACAAACAGTTGAATGCCAAACGGTCGAGTTAAAACAGGACTTCGGAAGTTAATTAATTTGTTGTAGACAGAAAACGTTACTTAATTATCGACATTATTTTCTCTCGTTAAAAGATAAAATTCTCTTACTAAACTTCCCTTCTCATTCGATTTTTTACCCTAGTAGCTTTTGAAACCTGAAAATCTATATTATTACCTTCTAACTTCTCGAGGAATAGTTGTATAATTGATGCAGTGGATGGTTTTTTGCTAAATTACACCCGATTACAGTCCAGAAACCCTCTGCAATCAACTGTCTGATGAAACTGTATCTTAATTCCTGGTCTAATAACTACTAAGCATCTGCTGAGTCGCGTAGTTCAAGGAGACTAACGGTACCTACACTGCAATGCGTAATGTTAAATTTTTGGTAATCAATAAAAGTTTTCATACAGGTAACCATATTTTTTACCGGAACACTCAAAACAGAAAAAAACAGTTCATGATACAAAAACGCACAATTTTTTGAAGGGGAAGGGAAGTTCTGGTAAGGAAAAAAGGCGGTGGTGTATCTATAGCATTCATATATAACGGGGGATTTGATCCCGGTGGGGGGACAAGGGAGAAGGGAGGACTTCGTCAAAGGAAAAAATGTTTCTCTTTCCCTCCCAAAGGAGCTCTCGGCGACAGGACCATACTAAAAATTATCCATCGTTACTAATTCCAGGCCGTTAATCTGATGAAGCAGTCCCGAAGGCTGGACCTTTGGGTGCGCACGGGGGCCGGGCTAGAGCTGTTCCCGGGGGAGTCCAGCGGCTACAACAGCTCGGCCTCCAGTGCCACGGGGGACCAAAGTCCCTCCAGCGCGGACCACAAGCGCCTCTCGATCGTCAAAGAGGAGACCTTTGACCTGGAAGATAGGTAAATATTTATCAATGAATTATTGCTGCCAACCTGAAAAGCTAAATTCATACATATAATAGATATAGTTCCCTCACTTTTGCTTTATTATTGTTCTTTTATGCAAGACTCTATACCATGACGTTTTATCTCCCAACTGTTGATCTCCCGTCAGTTGATCCCCCAACAGTCGATCCCCGGACAGTTGATCCCCGTACAGTTGTTCTCCTTACAGTTATTCGGTGGTATTTTCTCTCTGCATGCTCCTTCGAGGATACAGCATTATTGTAAGAAAAAAATGTTCGGCGGATTTGCACTCAAGTTCTGCAGATATTACAAGTATATCGACATTTTTTGTATCACATTATAATATCTTCTCTGCATACGTTACCTGGAAGGAAGCATCACAGAAACGATCCATTGGGGAGATCAAGTGGCCGAAGAATCAACTGTCCAGGGATCAACTGTCCGGTTTATCAACTGTTTATCAATGGATCAACTGTTGTGGAATCAAGAGTCGGGTCACCGCAAGAACCTTAGGGCCTCCCGTGTACGGTTTATGTTCAAATTGACTTATTTGCGGTTCCTATGGAGAGGGTTTTTATTTAAGATAAAAAAGAAGTTAATGTGGGTCTTCAAGAGATCGCCTAGCCTGCAAGACTCTTTTTTATGGAAAATGTCACCCGTCCTGGCACGTGCTCGGCGCCACTCCCAGCTGTAGCTAGTTTTTCTACAAAGGTACTAATCTTCAATAGAAAATGTCAACCGTGTACTTTAGGTACGTGCTCGGCGCGACTCCCAGCTGTTGCTAGTTCTTCTACTAAGGAACTAAACTTCTGTAGAAAATGACAATAGACCAAACACATCATTCCCACTTGGAAGTGCCTGGAATCAGTAATTATCTTGCGAATCCAATAACCATTTAACTACCCATTGCTGGATATAAATAAGCGTTCTGCCTCTATAAACCGCTTTCTAAATCATCGCTGCGGTCCTAGAACTTATTAGTGAATGCATACTCCCCATTTAATCATTCTGTGGCTTGCTTCTAAAAGGGCCAATGTCAGGTTTTCACATTTCACAAGGCCCATATAGAATTTGCTATTTTTAGAAAGGCATCATTCGCCCCCAAAAATCTCAAAATCGAAAGGTTCTTTTAGATTAGGCAAGATCAAGTTCTTTTAGATTCGCAATTTCGATGCGAAATCATGACAAAATATATATCGAAAAACTGACATTATTCCTTTTAGAGGAAGCCACAGAATAACATTTTTGTTTTAACTTTATTTAGAAAATTCATTAGTAAATCTTTTTCCGATAGTAGATTGTTTATTTATTAATTGACTTATTAAACGTATTTGGCTCTTTTTAATCGATAAAATAACTTCACTAGTTCAATCATCTTGGTTAAAGTTTGAATGTCAAATCGTGTTTTGAGGAGTGTCATTGAGTTATTCTGCATGTTGAGAAAGTGAACATACGATTGTTTCGGTTTTATTTTTCTCATAGCCCCGAAAGATATAAATATTTTCCATCTAAATAAATTTAACGTCTCAACTTTCTACTGGAGTTACGAATATATTTATATAAGTATCATTATGTTACACATAATCAGCAGTTACTATGTGCCTTCGCCCGAATGTCAGCCCTCTTCTATGGAAATATTTTTTCTTTTGGGAAAATTTCGGAATTTATTTTTTTAATATATTGGAATGTTCAAAGCTCTTTTCACTCATAACGAGCTGAAAATGGTTGCAAATTAACCAAAACAAATCTGTGTAATTTTCATGACGCCAGAGATCACCATCTTTCAGTAGGAAACTAAATTATAATCTAAAGACTGAAGATTATATTTGCATACGAAGCAGATACTGTGATGACACATTATAATTTTAAATAAAACGATAACTTTGTAAACACCACTTTTATTTTTTAAACCTAATGCCGAACAGTCATCGTTACAATTGTAGCTTCTTCAGGGCAATATAATACACTTCTTACTAAACTATACTACCCTGAAAAATAATATTGAAAAATAATGTTTCACTACGGTTGTAGTGAAACCTGGTCAGCATCTCTTCTTTAAATACAATAAAATAAAGTCGCTATCCGCGTCTGTCTGTTTGTGCGATTAGTTCTTCTAAACTATGCAACAGACTTTTATAGGGTTTTCACTATCTTTGAGAGAATTTCTTCCGAAAGATATACATATATAGTATTTGCATGTTATATTTATAGAAAGTAGAGAAAAGTCGATGTTTTATAATAAAGCCGTATAAATATTTTATAAAGCTGTCTAAATCTTATGGTAATAAATAATAATATCAAAATAATGTACTATTAAATTGTATATCTTAAAAAGGCCTACAGAAAAGTCCGTGATGGTATATTTCAATCTCCTAAGGATAAGCCCCAGCAACACCGATTAAAAAAAATAAAAGTGGTGTTAACGAAGTAATTATTTTTTTAACCCTTCAGGCCTCTGGCATATTGACCATTATATTTCTTAAAGAAATTCAAGTCAGTAAGTTGGAGAATTAGTGTGTATTTCCTGTTCTTAATAAAATCCAAATAAATGTAATATTTGTGAACGTATCCGAAAACTAAAATATTTCAATAAGGTGATGAATTTCGCTTTCTATTTTACGAGTATTATTATTAGAAATAAACATAGAATTTTAGAAATTTTGATATCAAACATAAAATGTTTTAAAAACAGCCCACCTTACGTTTTTTCGTCTAAACACTGAACTAAAATTACTGTTAGCAAAAAAATAATATTTTCTAAGAAAAACTTATTATTAACATTACTGCAACCTCCAATTTATGTTGTTTCATACAAAAATAATTAATAAAAAATTCACAAAGTTTCATAAAATTTTCTCAAATTGCGGTCAGAACTTTTGGTTTCATAGAAGTATACATTTTAATTCTTCTGTGGTTAACTTTTAGATTTGAATTTAATGCGTGGTGTTGTCTCTTTCTAACATATATTTCTAACCATGTTAAGGGAGACAAAACGATTGAGATAACAATATGATTCATAGCCCCGAAAAGCGAACAAGCTTAACCTGCGGGGTTAAATGACGATTATTTGTTCACCATATGGTTAAGAATATTTCTTGAATGGAGGACTAACAGTTAATTCAACTGCCTAAGTAAGATAAGATGTGTTATTTTGAATAGCCCGCTATTTCGGTAGATGTTACTTTTGAAGCTGTCATTTTTTGAAATTTGACAAGTAAAAACTACGCAATTAATAAAAATGGAACGATACACGCTTCAACGACGCATTGAAATCATTAAAATTCACTTGAGTGAATCAAATGCAAATTAGAGTCATTGGACCTTACTTTTTCGAAAATGAGGCTGGAGCAACAGTTACGGTGAATGGATTGCGCTATCGAGAGATGATTAATGATTTTTTATGGCCGGAATTGGATGGTATTGATCTGGACAACGTTTAATTTCAACAAGACGGCGCTACGTGCCACACAAGCAACGAAACCATTGATCTTTTACGATTGAATATCAAAATAACACCTCTTATTGGAAAACCCTGTACTTGGATCACCTCATCAGGAAGCATTTGGTAAACAATATTACCAAACCGGACTGTTGAAGCGTACAATTATAATAATTTTCAATGCGTGTTACGGCGATGACTGGAGTGGCCAGGCCCGGTTTGTTCCTACACCGCTGTCAATACAGAATCAGGGCTTGTAATTCAGGTTGGTTAGGTGGTGTGTACACTTACAGTGAGTGCACTGGATCTGTGCACAGAGCACGGGTAATGGAAGTGGTAGGTATTAATGCGCCAACGCCCCCGACTGGAAAAGCTTATATAAAACACTGAGATAATTTCATTCCTAACTGTGCATTCCATCCAAGATAAGCCTGTAATTATTAAGTAAGTTGATCTTGACTCACCTACCTTCGTTCAGGTGTGCAAAATGTACAAATTCGTTTGATAAGATCAGCTAGCTGAATACAAATTTTAGAATGAAACTTTTTTTAACAGAATTCAAACGACAGAACGAATACTTTAAAAAAATATTCAAAGTCCACTATCCAGGTATTTAGTTGAGGGGGTGCGATATAGATAAGTTTGTTAGCAGCCGGTTAAAGAATATACCTTTAAAAAAATGCTTTAAACCTGGCGCATACGAAAACGGTAAATAATCTCACTATCTGCTGTTATGGCGAATTAAATAAGCCCGGTATATCAGTTGATTTTAAGTTCGGCTTGGTTGGAATGTCGAGCTTAGCACGGCTTAGAAAATAATCTTTATATAGGTCGTAAGCCTAGATATCAGCAATATTACATGTATTGTCTATAATTGTATTAGAGGAACGTGTTTAATTTTCTTTGTAAAACCAAACTACTCTCTCTAGACTTCTAGGCGCTTCAAAACTCTAACACAGCGGTGTTTTTTGAGCGGGTGTAATTTATGAATTGAATTTTGTTAACGTTCCCCATTTGCGTGGATACTAATTTTAAATACTATTAGTTTTGCTGGAGAAGGTACTCTAAAATTGTGACGAACTAACCGCAAATCATCATTTGAATACCATACTAGACTATATAGATTGATTTAATAATTAATAACACCAACATTCCTCATTTCTCGATGAATATGAAAGTTCATACTGATAAAAAATAGACAATTTACGTAAATTACGGTGACACGAAAATGTCAGATTTGATACGTGTTACTGCTAGTGCCTCTGCGTCTAAAAAGGGAACTATTCTGCCGCTTATGAAGGCTTGAGCGACAGATTTAACCCGCTTAAATTTGAGCGAGGAATGTAGTACATAGAATATGTGTACCTGGCCTTATAGGTATAAACACTAACACTATAAAGCATTGTACTGGATTTTTTATCAGTAGCACAAAAAGTATTCTTCAGGTCATTGATATATGCTTTGGTTGATGCATCAGGCATTTTTTGTTTTTTTCTGATGTTATGTGCTAAATTTTGTGCTGCTTTCATAAACAAGGTTTTATTTTTGGTGTTTTATCGGGTAGTGTTAATTGAAGATGCTTTTTTTCTTGTAAACATATGAAAATTCTTTTTTGTATATCAAATTTTTCAATCGTAATAATATTTAATATATTAAATTTGTTCTAGATTAAGCCAGCTGGATAAAAATAGATACAAAATGCGCACCTGGGAGCACAGAAACTATGAATGGGATAGGGAGAACTCCATCAAGGAAAGCGATTCTGAATTCACAAACTACCACGACGGCCAGAGCAACACTATGACAAAATCTCCCTACACCAACAATGCCTCCCCGGAACGGGAGAAAGCTTCAATGCAAAACAGGACCATCATAAACCTATCAGAAAAGGGAACAACGATACAGAACGGGTATGTTGTATCTACAGTGGACAGTGACAAAGTCCTTAATGGTCATCGTTCAACAACTCCAATCATGATGATCGACAAAAAGACGGTTGTTGTCGATGTGCACAGAAGTGAAGAAGAATTCAGGAGCTATGGAGCAGATAATAACGTCACAAATATTAGTTGCCAAGTTGTGGAGGATATCAAGATGGGTTTGAGGAAGGTTTCGGCGGCTTCTGCTATCTCTGCTGTTTCGCAAGTCTCAACGGTGTCGACCAGTGGAAGCGTCCTCAGCCATAGTAATAGCACTAGCAGCAGCACTACCAACACCAGTATGATGACCAACAGCAGTTTGTCCAATGCTATTTCTGAGGAGTTTCAAAAAAGAGCAGAGGTAAATTTTGACAACAAAAATTCTATTTCCGTTTCCCTGCTTTTGTGGGTTTTATGGTTTAAATTTACAAATTGACGATTTAAAAAAAAAACCAACTGGAGCAGGCTGATATCACAAAAAAATGACATAAAACACTTACATTTACAGAACACGTACTTTTTTAATATAATATATGATGTGGCATGAGTTAGCGCCACCTGTTGTAAGCAATTCCAACTAAGAAAATGAATGGCACCGTAATCGATCTGCCAAGTAATTTTATTTACAGAAGGTTTTTGAATTCTCTGATAGAGGGGGCTGCATAGATTCAAATTCACTTTTTAATATTTTCTTTACGGTTACGTGACGTTAAACAGAATAAATAAATCTGGAAAAACTTTTCCTTTCATTTCATATAACAATAGAAATTTATTATTATTTTTATAAAAATCTGGACATAACAGGATTATAATAATATGGTACGATGAAGTTAATCAAATATTTTTGTCAGTGTCAAAGATCAATGTCGGAATAATAAAAGGTTATTATGTATATGAATCTCGATGAAGCAAGAATGCTGCCACGACGGAGTTGTGCGGTCTTCCGACACCAAGATTATTTTATTTATCAAATCATATGTAGACACTAGAAAAACTTATGAATAACAACAAAATTTCACCTATGCGAATACTGATTGCGGCAAACATTTTCGAATACTTATTATGATTTAATAATAATAAAGATTTTGTATCATAATAACTCCACTTCAGTATTACTTCGCCGGCAAGACGCACGTCTGTTCATTATTTTTGTATAAGTTATTATTATTTTATTCATTAAGAAAAATGAACAACAGTGAGTTTGTAAATGAGCTACGCCTGCTAGCTAAGATTGTGAACGTGTTGAGCAGTAAAACGGACAGTTTTGCAGATGATTTAAAAGAAATCAAGTCAATTATACTCGTCGGTTCGTCAAACAATAATCAAAGTACCAGCGCGGTCAACCAAGGCGTCGAGAATGCGTCGGTTCCAAAAATCACTACTGAGAGCGCTACGAGTCAGCTACGCCAGCTCCAAGGATCTCGCAAGGTTTTTAGAACCTCGGGCCCGCCCTATCGCGCCGCGGCTACCAACACATCTACTAAGAATGCTAAAGCTATATCCACTGCAGCCACAACCACTAATGCAACTTTAGCCCGGCCCGGCTCGCCCCTGCCTCTCTTCCATACCGCTTTTGTCACGCAAGCCGAAATGGTACCACGGGTGAGAGTTACACGCTTGCTGGCAGATAAAAACTCTGTGTCCAAGCCAGGATCTTTACCATCAACATCGTGTGCCATCGTGAGTTGCAGCAACCGTTCACAGCATCAGTATCGGCCGTACCCGCCGTCTCTGGTAATGCGAACGAGATGCCGAAAACATCGGCACCCGTTATTGAGGTGATCTCAATACGACTGATGCCAACTAATTATCACCCAAAGATCCTTCTGAACAAGGGACCAAAGTAGCACGAAAGCGATGTAAGGGGTAACCAAAGGAGCAAAACTAGGAGAACTAAACTGGACTCCTTTCACTGTACCCCTTTCACCGTGATACTTCTTGCAATGATAAGTCACATTATTTAACTTCCCTTAGCTGACAAAACTGACACAAAAAAGCTTATTTACTACCAGAATTTTAAAGAGTTGAAATTATTTTTTTACTATAATGTTGCGGCCGGTGACTATGACGTAATAGCGCCGGCCGAGACTTGGTTAAATGCTAGGGTTTTGGTGGGTAAAAGGTAGAACGCATCCACACCCCGAAAACTGAGTAAGAGGATTTATTGGTAAAAATATCTTTCAAATTGTCACATTCATTTGTGTAGTTTATTTTCTACTTAGCAGTAGTAGTTCATAAATACTTTTTTAAAAGAACATATTCTAACTTTTATATAATTGGTCAAAAGAATGTCGTCATAGTAAGAAATTGTAATTTGCATTCAGCTCGTGAAGTTTATAAAGTAAGGAGTAGGTATGCAATTTCAGAATCCTTGACATTTTAATTAAAATTTTGAGGTGAGATGGTGTGTTTTTCGAGGACAGCTATCATCAGGCCATTAAATTTCAATGCGGTTGATCAGAATACCTTTAAAAGTTTATCGAGTCCCAGCCCTTCAACGTAAAATTTAAATGGAGTGGTATTTCAACAAAGCACGTACAAACTCATCAGCATGTACGATTCAATAAGCCGGGTGGACTGGTAGAACCTCTTTACTTTTGCCAAGTAGATAAGGCGGAGCAATTTTTTTTACAAATGTAGTTATGATGCAGGTAATATGATTATGGCCCATCATATTCGTGGTTGGAAGGTTGGAGACCTTCAGAGTGAATGCGATCACTTTATTTTTTTACGTGTCAATGGCTTATGGAGCGTTTCGAATGGCTTATGGAGCCAACTGTTTGCCTATAATCGAGGGTAACATTGTGGTCTTGATGATTGGTATCATGGT
The DNA here is from genome assembly GCA_026573805.1 of Hesperophylax magnus. Classification (NCBI taxonomy): domain Eukaryota; kingdom Metazoa; phylum Arthropoda; class Insecta; order Trichoptera; family Limnephilidae; genus Hesperophylax; species Hesperophylax magnus. The sequence goes on from JAIUSX010000072.1 coordinate 24,600,306, forward strand.
TGATGAAAGACGATCATAAATTTCGTAAATAGATCGTCTCTCGGTTCCTGCCAAACTTTTTCAATAATTAATTTATAAATTTATTATGTCTTAAACAGACGCAAAACCTTATCACCGAACAGCGTGGTTTCGAATCTGATGGTATTACTAGGTCCATAGAGAGTGATTACCTAGTAGACCTTTCATCATACAAGATTTCTCCAAAGCCTTTGATATGCATGAATCATAATATTTTACTAAAAAAATATATTTTAATGTGCTTCTCCTTCGTTATGTTAAAATTTTTTTAGAAGTTACCGTAAAAAAAAAAAAATTTGTAACACACGGAATCTTCTAATACGCAAAGTTTCTTGGGTACCTCAGGGATTAGGTTTAGGGCCCCTTTTCTTTATATATTTTTATTAATGACATCGCTAAGGTCATCCATTTTACTTGTTTTCTCCTTTTTGCTAACACTTTTGTTTTTTATCCAGCGTTTGAAGAACAGCAACTTCAACGTGACGCAAATCGAAGAGGTGCGCAAAAACAAGATGATGAAGGACGTGGATGACGATAAGAAGCAGAAGCACGACGCGCTGATGGACGAGTTCAAGAAAGCGCACAGAAGGATGTTCGCCAGCCAGACCGATACGTCCGGTCCTGAGAAGAGCAAGGAGAAGGACAAGTCAGCCGAGCCTGCCAAGGACAGCGCCTCCACGGAGAGCTCCGTGGCCTCTGAGAAGATGGAGATGCCAAGGTCTACGGGGTCTACCATAATTTTTGCTGGAGTGGTAAGTCAATTTTATTTTATACTTTTAAAGTCCCCGGAATTTTTCTAAATCGGATGTAGACAGTAATAAAATTTTCAAGTGTGCAAAATTTCTCCAAGAAGTATTAAAATTCTGCTTTCAGGGGTGAGAAAAGGGGATGAGGGAGGTTTTTCGAAGTATCATGTAAACAGTGACCTTTCTCTGGTTTTAAAGTCAAGAGTGAAAAATTTTATCAATCTCGGAATAATAACTGTCGATTTGTATAAATAACAAACCACGCAGCCCGGGATACTCTTCTTTGACACAGCGTAGTGATGCCCTACTTTAACTCGACCGTTTAGAATTTCGTCTGTCTGTGAATTTTTTTGTACGTTGCGTTTCCGGTTCAAGATGGTAGCCGTATTGTATATTGCAAGAAATAATGTTTTAAAAAAGGATTGTCATTGATAGTGACGTTTCTTTGGGCAATTTTTATAATTTCTTATTGAGAATTTTTTTAAATGCTAGATAGAATATATTATTTTGTTCAGTGGATAGGTATTTAAGTATCTACTTACAAATCTTAAAACCAATGACTTCAGAGGAAATTTTTGTTTTCGATTTAATAATAGAAAATTAAAAACATACTTTCACGGAAGAGAGGTTTTCTGTTCACAGAACTGATATACATATTTATCGATAGAAGATTGTCGGCAATCCGGGTTTTTACTCGTACATCATTAGATAAGGTATGTTCTGAGACTGGCAAAACGGAATTATTTATATTCATTACTAATAGTTACTAACTACCTTTGCACAAATTTCGACGGTAATTTTTAGTATATATATTTATATTTTTTTTTTTATACTAAAATAAATTGCGACTGGTCTATTTTCCGACTCGTGGTATGCCTGCATCTATTAAAGCACTATACTTCATACTGGATATTGGGTTGCGAGTTGAAAATAGTTTTATCGAGATAGAAATTTAAGGGTAAAAATTTTAGAATTTATCCTGAGACCCGTAAATTAAAACTCGTACGATGTAATTCCTTAAAGTTAAAATCGAGATATTTTTAGCTACAAAATAGATTCCATTTAGCAGAAACATAACTGCTTAGACATAAACATTTTGCAAAGTAATATCCACAGTCTGTGGAAAACTTGCATATTTCAGGAAGAATTTTTGCATACGGTCATAAAAATAAAATGGAATCTTATGCCCGTATGCAAAAAAAAACTGCATGAACAACGTAACTTTAACGAAGCTATTTTATAGCAAAGAATCACGCGATCAACTTCAAAGAATTTCTAGCCGAGGAATTCTCAGAAAATGCACTAACATTTTTTACTAAAATTGTCGAATGCTGTCAGTTTTGACTGCACCGCAATCAATTAATCAGAATTTTTATCGCAAATGCTATAATGGTGGGCTGCATTCAAATGTGCATACTTTAATATAATTATGTATAATCCTAAACAACAACAAAAAATTCCCAGATAAAGATGTAACACCATAAGCCGAATCACAGGTGTTTAAGGCACTCTAAAATGGTGTATTTTTGGCCTAAGTAACTTAAAAGACCTCCTATATAAAATCACGTAAAAGTCGGCGTATTAAGACTCCGTTGTGAGTATTCAAAAAAGAAGTAGGTTTGAAAGGGATATATATAAAAACGATTGTCAGAGGGAGCGCGCTAGAATTAAAAAAACGATAATAATTAAGCGAAAATTGTGAATATATTCAATAAAATACAACACTTTTAAAATAGACTATGCCTAGATACACTGTGATTTTTTTCATACCTATAACATGTTAAATAATGGAGCACAATGTATTTTAATAATTTTCGGAGCATACTTTTACTCTTTTTTTTCTATTAAGGCGATGCACTACATAGTAATGCAAAATCATGTGTTTTTGGTTTGAAAATTTGGTCGCCTACAAATGTTTCAGATGCTTTAATTAAATATTGCGAGTAGAATACATCTTGGCCTTTGAAATAATCGAGTATTTTTTAGATAAGTCTTTTTATAAGCCCAGATAAAATAATGTACAAGACCTATGAAAACTGCTTTAAAGTTAAAAATCTCCTACTTACGAAACTATTTTCGGTTATGGTTTTATTTTATAATGTGGCAAATTGAGTTATTTATCAAATGATCGAAAAACATTTAACAATTTATGCCTGAACATCCACAAAATAAAATGAAAGGCACTTTTTGGCCATGTTTTTTTCTTGCATAAATCAAAACAGGTGAATGGTGTTGTGCGGGAATTTAAGCCTTATCGCCATCTACATAAGGAGTGTTATTGATTATTGTTATCGATTCAAAATATTACATGACGTAGTGCATCGCTTTAAAGGAATCTGATAGTATTAATACGCTTGCGTCTGGACGATGTAGGCCCTGTGATTGGTCAAATTCAAATTGTGTTTAAATAAGACATTAAAAATTAAGACACGATTTCATACTGAAATAGAATCGCCACATGTAATACGATATTTCTTCAAAAATATCGTTTCTGCTCATACAATTTTTGGATGATATCGAAGAAAATATGTCTTAGAAAGTTCATAATCCATTGGATTAATTACATTACAGTGAAAATTATCCACAATTACGTGATTACGTTTGACGTTTGACGAAAAAAGCACGCGTTAATTCAATATGGCCGATACCCGATACGCACCGCGGCAATAGGTGGCCGACAGAGCGCACCTCTGGCGGTGTAAGAACGAATCAAATGACTGGCGCGTATATTTAAATATGCAAAATTACTTGAACATCAAGCGTTTAATAATAAGATTTCTTCTGGAAGTTTATTTCAACTTTGCAATGGCATTTTTCATTATTATTTATTATTTTTTTTTGCTTATTAATTATATCTGATTTTATATTGACATGTTTTCTTATTTCTAAAATTTCAAAATTATTTATTTGCGATGCTTTAATCCTGAGTAAAGTATTTTAAGACCTGAATTTTTATCGAAAGTGTGATTCAAAAGATGATTTGCAAACTCAGATTCACTATTTCCATTTAGAACCCTGAGATGTTTTATAGTTCTGACTTCAAAGTTTCTATTGGTTCTACCTTTGTAAAATAAATTACAATCCAGCCCAATTGAGTTTATAAACTCCTGATTTTTTTGTTTGATTTTCGCCATCTTTATTATTAAGAATATATTTATTCATTCTGTTATTAGTGTAAAACGCCGGTTGAATAGTACCAGGAATGTTTATATATATATAATTTTAGAAGTGTCGTTATCCACAAACAGAATTCTACGCCATTGTTTATTTATATCTTAAGAAATAGGGTAAAAATACCGTTTGAAGATAATATGTTTAATTATTTTATTTAGTATTTCAACTATCAATTTATTAGAATAACCGTTATTAAATGTTATTTGTCTTATGAATATATTGTTTTATGGTTATATGCAATTTTTTTTCAGGTCTTAAAATACTTCACAAGCATCACAAATAAATAATTTCGAAATTTTAGAAATAAGAGAACATGTTTATAAAATTAGATGTAATTAACAAGAATTTTTTTTTCTAAACTCTCTTTTAAATATTTTCCCACTTAACTGGTCTTTCATATTGTAATTCCTAATTCTTATAAACCCAGCCTACTCCTACCCCTCCCGCTCCTTCCACTTCTTTTTTCCAATTGTAATCTATATTTAATTTTTGACTTCGGTGTACAATTCGTTCATGAAACATGTATTGGTTGTATATAATAAAGTGAAGTTAAAAAAAGTTATTTGTTTTTTAATAAAATAAAGTTTAATCGGATAACATTATTTGATCTATTTCCATTGTATATCAATGCATACGTACATAATAAAATGTAAACATTATATTTATTTATTAATTGGACAATTTGCATAGCGCCGCTTTTGTGAGATATCACCTCAGGGGCGCTATATTGTAATAATCTACCTTTATATATAGATTTTTACTCTCCTGATGAAGGTGTATATATAATCTAACTTTAAACTTTATTAGATACAGTAACAGTTTTAGGTAAAGAATTACCACCAGTTGGAGTAAAATTCACACCTTTTAATTAAACCGACTGCTAATCACATCGCACAATTACCCTCCTTTTATCCATAAACACGGGTACAATTAATCAATATGTAATAATCTATTATTTCAGTCAACTTTGTTATAACTATCTTTAATTGTTGTGACAAACTATACGATATTGATTCAACTTATAGACATTGACGGTTGTAACACAGATTTAAGCACTGCAAGTCTCCTATGAGCAAATTATATTAGGTACCATAACAGTTAATATCAGTTGTAGACATGTAGTCAATAATAGTGTTTCATTTGAAATAATCCATCACAAATACGTAAAATTTCATTTATTCAAACAACTGTCATTCTTATTATGCCTAAATTGAGCATGTTATTATTCATTAACTCCTTCCTGTTCCGTGTTTTAACAATATATACTCACCCTCTCTCTGTGAATGACCTAATATCTATCTATTAAATGTAACTGTTGTTAGTATCACTTAAACTGGGCGCAGCCCAACCAAGTGCCGCCCGCAGGGCCTTAGGGTTTCATATAATTACCTTAGTATGTATGGAAATTTAACTTTCTATGGGCAAACTTTTATAAATCTTTCGAATACCTTCGACGGTTTTTAAACAATTTTTACAGGCTAATTCACAATTAAATAATGAAGTTTTGATTATTATCTTTTATAATTATACACGCCTTGGTATGTGAGGAATTTAATCAGCGTATTGTATCTCAATATGAATCATCTTGAAAAAAACCTTTCGATTGATTGTCATTAAGTACTGATATAATCGTCGGTGCATTTTCTCGGTACATAATTTATTTTTAATACATTTTTAGTCGACAATTCTAAGAAAATTTCATAGATCAATGTTCAGACAAAGATCTTCTAATATGACAAGAAGATTCCATCGAATCTTGTAAATAATTGTAATACCGCAATAAGTGACGAAACGATGACATTTATTTTATTAGGTATTCATTCTTAGAAGAAGTTACCTCGTTCAATGTTCGCGGTACTTGGAAGAATGTATACGTCCACCTCATGGTAATAAAATATCATATTTTCTGCCTGATATAAACGGCTACCAGGGTTGGGGTAGTAAAATGAATCCAAATAAATTGTACTGGGGTTGATTCTTTCTAATTTTTATTTAATTTATTTATTACAAAGATTTCAAATTATAACAGTATGCAAAATAAATAATTTTTTTCCTAATTATTCTACTAGTCCTTCCTTAAGGTAAGCTCCAGGAGCTCGTGTTTTTGGGAGGAGTAAGTATATAAAAAAATAAAACAATTCTTAAAATGCGATGCGTAAACAATACTCAAAGAATTATTAAACAACTACAAACGTAATTCAACATACAAATTAACATAACACAATATTAAAATTAATAAATTATGAGAATTTGTATTATAACAATAGACAAAGTTTTTGTTAAATCCTAGATATTATTGATTAAATAAAAGTACATTACGGGTAAACGTTAAACTTATATTGTACATATAACGTTAAACATTAAACGTATATTAATAAATATCATTATCCAATTTCAGGGAGTTAATTTTCATTTTGAATTGTTTCGGTTTCCTTAATTTTGATTTTGGTCAGTAATATATTGATTATGATTTGAGATTTGTACGGATAAAACTATTATAGTGATTTGCTTTTGGGGTATTATGCCGTGTTGCGCTACCTCCTTCTATAACCAACGTTTCGGACGGCATTACGGTGTCCATCATCAGGGCAGATGTGTAATCTGGATCTAGATTACACATACTCCAAAAACAAATCACTATAAGTAATATATTGTACCATCTCACACCTAATTACAAGTAGGTAAACCGTAGTGGTTAATAGCATTGGGTGGCTATTAGGTCCATTGTTTCGAATAGATAGTTTATGCCATCTAAAGGGTGAATTTTATGATGAAATATTCTTTAAAAAATTGATATAAGATTTTTCTTTTATAAAATTCCGTGATAGTTAGTACATTAAATTTCCAAAATATCCCTAAAGTTGGGAGTCGTATGGTTTCCTAAGGATAATTATAATAAATATTCTTTAAATTGTTATTCCTATAGTGCTCCCAACCCAATAATGCCATACTCCAATGGTCATGTTACCTCCACTGTGAAGTGTAAAGAATGCTGGGTCAGTAGTTGAAGGGTGATTTTATTAATCTAATTTAGAAAATAAAGTGACGATTTGTATTTACACAAGCAAGGTGGCTTCATATTCTTTTGAAGGGAAATTTGTAAGGAAACTCGTGTCGTGTTCTAAGACAGTGTGCTCAGTAATAGTTCATTCGGAGATGTGTTTATAATATATATTCATAAGATTTATTTAATTTGCAGTACTGTTTCTTTATGTATTCTAAATATAATATTTTTTTCTTAATATGTCATAATAAGTCAACGTTGATTGAGATTAATTAACCTTTATGTAATTCTCGAGATTTGTGATTGCATACTGTTTTTTCATTTTTGGTATTAATCAGCGTATTGTTTGCATATAATTTATTATTTGTAAGTACCTACGCAATAATATGAATGATTATATTATTACAAATGAATATTGTTTTTATTGGGCAATTTTAGTGAGAAATTACGTCGAGGGCGCTTTGAAATTAATAGCACCATGTAAATGTTTTTTTTCTTATATAAATGTGAAAACACCGTATGAGATGATTACACTTTTTTGTATCACAAGAAAATATGTCAAATTTATTAAGGGGAACGGTTGCGCGGACCTTTTCATACAAAATTAAAATTTGGAAATGAGGCCAAAATACCCAACTAATATGAATAATTTGTATATCAAAGTATGTAGCAAAAATCTAGTACGTATATGGGCTACTCTATTTATTTGTGTTTCAAATTATAAAATATGGGCAGTTAAAGAAATCGATTTTTGACGATTTTATAGGCAAGTTTGGCTATTATTTGAGATTGCTGATATAAAAAAAATTATCTAATTATAATATAATATAATTATATCATTTTTTAATGAATTATATTTTCTGATTTAAAACACAAATAAAAAAGCAACGCATATCCTTACTAGATATTTGCTTTCACTTTTGACTAAAAAATAATTATTCAGTTTCGTCAAGTATTTTGACCTCAAATCTAAATTTAAGTTTTTTATGAAGAAAAGACCGCGCAGCCGTTCAAGAAGAAAAACTAAAATTTGTATTTCCAGTACCTACTTCGGTTTTACACTCTCTGTGCGATATTATTATGTCTATAATCATTCACCAATATCTAACAACTTAACAATTCAAAATCATATAACATTAGCGCAGACCCTTGAAAAATCTCGTAATCGAATCAAGATTAACTTTTATGAAATTAAAACAAAATAAATATGTACATATTTCTAATATGGAATAAACGTTTTTTGGTAAAAGATAATACATTATAGGTGGGTATTTTATCGCTTGTCTGAATTCTTGACAAATAACTTCCAATTTTGAAAATACCAATCAAAATAATTTTATGTTAAAATATTATGGGTATAATAAGCAGGTACTTTATCGGTGGATTGAATTCTTGACATAACAGTTCCAATTTTGAAAATGACACGTGAATTCAAAACAAATCCGTATTTAATGAAACATTACAATCGCTCAGAAACAGACCCACAACTAGTATTTTTATTAGAGATAAAATAGTGGAATATTATGCACTTTTTTACTACGAACAGAAAAGAAAAATACAGTGGTTAACCCTTTAAATATTAGGGAAAATTCATATGATGTTTGGGGCCAAATTTGGTTTCCTTATAATTAACGGCTTAATATGTTACTGCGGGAATATTTGAAATGAAGGAATCCATCAATAATCAAAAGATACAGATTTCTCTGAAAAGGGGTTCTAAAATAACAAGTACGGGTTATTTAGCATAATTTAAACAATAAATCAATTTTCAATTAAAAATCAATTTCTATGAAAGTTCTATTCAAGTTATCTTATTATTTCAATATGAGCCAGTAGTTTATCAGAACTGAAATAAAAAAAAAAAACATTACTTGAATAGATCACTCACAGAAATTGAAAATTAACTTTGAAATTTGATGATTTGTTCAAATTCCGCGAAACATCTAGCCTTAAGTATTTTCATAGTGTTATTTCAATATTAAAATCCATAAAACCGTTATCTTTTCATTGCTCTTTCTCAGAGCCAGATCTACCACAGATGCAGATGGAATACGTATTCACGTGGGAAAACGTTAATCTCTAATTTTTCAGAATGAGTCCAAAAATTCATCAATCTCTGTTTTTTATAGCACACGTTATTCTGCTTGGGCCTTCGTTACATGTTAATGACGGTATTTTCATAATATCACAGCATCAAATTTACTATATCGATGGTGCCTACGTATAATCCTTCTATAACGTCCTGATTTTATATTCTGCACATAACGGCAATACTCCTCGACGTGTAACATTCGGAGTAGGGCAAAATCACGCACTCACGCACGCCGCCTGGTGTGATATTCGTTATAAAAACATCGCCAAGAGGCATGTTTTATTTTATTTTTTGAAGTTCGGGCAGATATATTTAAAAAAAATCTGATTGCAATCTAAAGAGGTTCACTTTCAAAAAAAAAAAAAATTATAACAAAGACCAAAAATAAAAAAAGTGCAATTTTGATTAAAAAATAAATTTATAATGATTTTCTATGTCCGGTCCTGCCTTTTATAGTTATAAAAGCAGCCACATTACTGATTGCACTCGGTTGAAAACGTGATGATAAGCATGTAGAAAAATTATTTTATTTGTTACTGTTCTATCAATTCCAAAACCGGTGAGAATTATTTATTAACCATTTGCGCTACTGGCACGAACACAATGTTAATAGACCATAAGCAACTACTATTTGCAACGGTTTTTTTAATATTTAATTTATCGAAAACGCTGAAACTATGCGGAGTGTCTTTTCATCGGAATCCATTGTAACCGTTGTTGATAATAAAATTCAATAAAGAATAAGGTTTTAAAGATGACCAAATGAAATGATTGATTTGTTTGATATTTTTATCCGTTAGTAATAAATTCCGCTATATACCTTTGCTAGTCTTTCGTACTGCGTTTTGTAAAGAATATATTTCTATTTATTCGTTAGTACGTCTATCCAATTTATTTTTACTTACTAGGGATCAGTGGCGGTTTGAGACTTTTGGGTGTTCTAGAGTGCTAATATTACAAAAAAAATGTATTATTGATGTTGTTGTAGCTGAAAATTATTTTTTATTTTTTTTCGTTAATTCGATTTTTTTTTATGAAGATTTTCAGGAAATTTCAGTTTGGTCGTGGATTTCCTAAAGAAATTTATTTTTTGTAATATTAGCACTATACAACACCTAAAAGTCACGAGCCGCCACTGCTAGGGATATCCTGTATTGAAACATGCAAGATTAAGTTATATCGTATAATTCAACAATGTAATTCAATCAAATATGAATCAAACTAATTAATTAATCAATCAATTAGTAAATCCATAACGATTTCGTCCATCTACCACGTATTTTTCATACATTCTTTTCTCGGGCTATAAACTTGAATATGTGAGAAGGATTATAACGTACGTCATAATGTGCGCGTTCATAGATAAGTAAAAACGTAACTTATGTTATTGTTACGTTATTTATTGTTATTGTTACATTCATAAATGCCATTAATTTCATTATTTTTTGAAAATACACTTTTTGCATGTTGTGCTTTAAAATATTAGGACGAATAATTCATTTGCGCCCGTAGGTACCTACATATGCAATATATCCATTTTGAAACCATGTAAAATAGGTTCTCATTACACGGAGAAAATTGAGTATTTCTAATTTATTAAGAATTTCTTCAAATCATTGAAAATTCGGATAGACACGAGATTGAATCCCCCAACGAAAGAATTAATAGGTTTCCTGATAAACTTTTAGTATAATACGAATGTATTATCATGGTGTCGGATATGTTCATATAATCCTAATAGGTTTCCTGATAAACTTTTAGTAAAATACGAATGTATTATCATGGTGTCGGATATGTTCATATAATCCTAATAGGTTTCCTGATAAACTTTTAGGACGAGTTGTTTCGGAGAATTTGAACAATTCATCTAATTTCAACGTTCATTTTCGGGTTCTGTGAAAGTCCTATTCAAGTTCTGTTATTATATCATTGTAGGCTAGTTGCTTGAAAAAACTGAAATAAAAACAGAACTTGAAAAAATCTTTCACAGAACTTGAAAATGAACGTTGAAATTTGATGAATTGTTCAAATTCTCCGAAACAACCCGTCCTTAGTATAATACGAATGTATTATCACGGTGTCGGATATGTTCATATAATCCCAATAGGTTTCCTGATAAACTTTTAGTATAATACGAATGTATTATCATGGTGTCGGATATGTTCATATAATCCTAATAGGTTTCCTGATAAACTTTTAGTATACTACAAATGTATTATCACGGTGTCGGATATGTTCATATAAATCCTAATTTCGAATTTCATCATTATAGCCATCAAGGCAAATGTAGGTGCACGAACACGTGTTCCGATATATTAGAAATTTATTGAAAATTTTCAGGAAATGGTCCGCAATCCCGTTTTTAACCGGATCACTAATAATTTGAAAAGAATATTAATAAATTAACAATACTCATTTTTCTCCGTGTAGTGTGGGTTTAATAAAAAAAAACAAGCCTAAATACCTATAATATGTCACAAACATCACATGAACTCTTGAATTAAAATATTGACATCAGCAGTTGCAAGCGTGTTTCAAGGTAACTGCCTCAAAACACGTATTAAAACACGCTGTAACAATGTACGTGTACAGAACTAAAGGTAATTGCCTTTAATTGACTGATAAGACGGTAACACAGTAACAATGAGTCTTTTACCACTTGCACGAGTTTAGTATACTCCAAGTACAATACATTAAAATGCACTACAATGTAGAGGTGAGTTATCCAGATTTATTTTGAGATTAACTAATACTGGCAAATTTACCCACTTACTTGTGTTTGCTAAATGCAATGCTTGACTGCATCTTAATCACATCTGATTGATATTATGCAGTTCATGCGTGTTTTATTATTCCACGAAGTAATGTATTAAGAAAAAAAGTGTGATAGTGAATAATTGTTTCATTTGTATTTTAGCAAGCAAAAGTAGTGATGATCAAATCGCTTTGTAAATGGAAAAGTGGTACATCCCCTTAACCGAGAACTGGATTCTTAGGACGGGTTGTTTCACGGAATTCGAACAATTCATCGAATTTTAAATTGATTTGCAAGTTCTGTGAAGGTTCTATTGAAGTTATGTTGCGATTTCATTAATAAATTGTGTGATGAATGAGCATGCTTATGGAAATAATAAATTAATATTTAAAATTACGAAAATTCTTATAAGAAATGCTGTCTGGTAGAGATATCTCGTCTTAAAAGAGCAATGAGTGAGAAAGTTCATTCCTCGACAGTTGATCCCCCGATAGTTGATCCCCGGGACGGTTGACCCGCGGACACTTAATCCCCCGGGCAGTTGATCCTCTGGACAGTCGATCTTCCGGATAGTAGAATACCCGAAAGGTTTATTAATCTTTGGTAACGAAGGCAGAGAGGATATACGGCCGTATAACAAAAGTTGATATGCGCTTAGGTATGTATGGCGTCTTCAAAGGAAATAAATAATGAGTTTGCAGAGAGAATATCAAAATATTACACCAAAACATTAGGTCGATTAATAAAAATTTTGATGAATTTACGATATACCTACAACAGCTTGATAATAATTTTGATATAATTGTGCTGACAGAATGCTGGTTGAACGATAAATATGTACCAAAAATAATCGAAAACTATAACACACACCAAACAAAAAAACACAAAAATCAAAATGATGGTATAGTTATATACACCAATGATAAATAAACACAATCGTCAAAGAAATACACATCATAGACTCCAACTGCATACAAATAACATATGATAAAGAAACGTGTATTCTTGCGATGTACAGATCTACATACAAAAACAACATTACACATTTCCTAACTGCACTAAACAATACTTTAAAAGAAATCAACAAAAATAAAAATATCATCATCATTGGAGACCTAAACATAAACATCTTACAAAACGGACACCCACAAAACATAGAATACCTAACACTACTAGCACAGCATGGACTGGACCCAACGATAAAGGTTCCAACACGAGTCACACAAAGCACAAAAAGTTGTATAGATCATATAATGATCAAAACAAAACTAAAAACCAAAACCGTAGTACTTGAAAGCACTATTACAGATCACTACATGAATATGATAGCAATAGACACCGAAAACACAAAACCCAACCAACATAAAATATTCACAAAAAAAAATTAACTTCTCAAACTTGAAAGAAAAACTCAAAAAAATTGACTGGAGTACAATATTCGAAATAGAGATTATATACATAGCAACTTAGATCAAGGGTACAAATGCTTAGCGATATATCTAGATTTAGCTAAAGCCTTTGACTCAATCTGCCACAATTCACTTTTAAAAAAATTAGAAAACATGGGTATCAAAGGCAAGGAACTCCAACTATTAAAAAGTTATATGAGTAACAGAACACAACAAGTCAAAATTAACAACCATACTAGTAAACCACTGCCGATTATATATGGAGTTCCACAAGGAAGCATACTAGGGCCCGTTCTTTTTACTATTTACATAAATGAAATTTGCAGCATGAAAATAGACGGTGAAATAATTAGCTATGCTGACGACACAGTTTTACTCTTCAAATCTAAGGTTTGGAATAATGTATATAACATAGCGAATTTGGGAATCTCGCAAGTGAAAACATGGCTAGACTCAAACATACTTACACTTAAGATATCAAAGACAAAATTCACAACATACAGTATAAATAGCACGGGACAGCCAAAAAACAACACGAACACCATAAAAATACACGAATGTTTAAACACCAACATCTGTGATTGCCCTCCTCTAGAAAAAACAGAACAAATAAAGTATCTAGGAATCGTAATTGACCATAACCTTAGATGGATACCTCACATCAAACAAATCACAAATAAACTTCTCAAAACAATACACATTTTCCTAAACATAAGAAACATATTTAAAATAAAACAATTGAAAACAATATATTTTGCACTTTGCCAATCAATAATAGAATATGGAATTATTTCTTGGGGAGGAGCAACAAACTCGGCTATCAATTACATAGAAACCGCAAAGAAAACGATCTTAAAGGTAATACTAAAAAAACATAGACTGACTGATACAGACCAAATATTCAACAGCTGTGACGTACTAGATATACGCCAATTATACGTTAAAACACTACTAAACTACATTTTTGACAAAAAAAATAAATTTCAACATACACAAAATAACACTAACAGACCATTTAGACAAGCGTTCAAAGAAAACATAAAAACTCAACAGTGTAAAACTTGAAATTAAAATTGAGGAAAATAAAAATAAATTCACACAGAAAATTACAAAATGGATTAAAGAACAAAAAAGACAATATTACCAAAATGTCATAGCATAAATTAAAAATAAAACCTACACGTAACACACAAAACCAATATGACACATCACTCACACACACATAAGATTATATTTTAAATGTATTATTTTCTCATTAAATGTATTATGTAGATTATATTTTCATATTATAAAATGAAGACCTCAGCACGGGCAAGCCACCCAGTGAGGCCAACATTACTGGAAAACTTTGTAATGTAAAAAATATTGTATCAAATAAAATAAAAATTAAAAAAATATACTGCCAAATAAGAAAATATGACATTCTTATATCTGCAGTCGGCTTAGGAAAAATACGATATGCCTACATATAACATGACTAAGTATCCCCGAAGGGGTTTACAGATAGAAAGCCGAAAAATCTAAAGTCAATACAACAACCATAACCTTTTGGGGGATCATGTGTCCAAGGGATCAAATGGCCGGGGGATCCAACTGTCCGGAGGATCAACTGTCGAGGGAACAACCGTCGAGGGATCAAGAGTCGGGTCAATCGTCTATGCCTAGTTTTCTAAACCTTGTTTATAACTACAAGAAACTATTTTCCACTGCATTCGGTCTTTCGTACTTCCTCTGCAAGGTCTCTGCCACACACAGAGTATTTCACCATCCTCTTGATAGCTTATCCATAGGATAAATAACCTATATTTTTGACAAACGATTTATTTATTGTAAATTCCGATTACTTTTACTATTCGGTACTCGAACCTACGAATAATGGCTATATATGAGATAAGTTAACCGAGTTTTGTATTTAATGCGAGTATTTACTTGTTTATTTGTTTATACACGCTATTCTACAGATAAGCTATCAAGAGGTAAAGAGTGATGAAGTGAAGAGGCTTATGGTGAAATACCATCTTAGTATCTGAATTCTATTGCGGGCTTAAAACATTTCATTAGGCAAAATTGCGTATACCAGAAAAAGGCCTGACTCACCCACTGGTTAGGTATGTTTTGTTATTCATGTTATTATGATCACAAAAATATTTAAAGCGTTGAGTATTATTGTTATAAATTAACTGTATTCTTTGATTACGGTATCCAAAATAAAATATTTGATCATCTTATTTGTGTAATTTTAAAGCTTATAACAAAATCCAAGCAGTAAATACTCATTAACTAAAAACATTTTGACACCTGAATCGCTTGCACTATAATATTTAAATTATTATGACCGTTTAAACAATTTACATGAAAGAGTAAAAAATATATACATAATATATAATTATTTATTTATATTGACTAGAAAATTATTATTTTCAATTTTGGAGTCCAATTTATAAGCAACAACAAAAATGAAATCAATAAAAATTCCCTCTATAAATATTAGAATAATTGGTCAATCACATCGTAGCTAACTGATATGACATTAGTCGAGTGGTAGCGTTTTTGCTTTCGAAGGTCGTGTGTGGGTTCGGAGTCGCCATCGGTAAACAGTATAATATGTATTTATTCATATATTAGAATTCCAGTCTCGTAGCGGACTGTATAGGTGTGATTTTGTTTTAATCAATAATTTAAAATTGCAATTGATATTGTAGACTATCTGTCTGTTTGATCATTGCAAAGTGGATAAAGTTTTGCAGTTTTGTTATTAAAAAAAATCATTTTCATATTATATCTGATCTTAGATCGTATTACTTTTCACTATTTTAATGAGTGAAAATGTGAACCTTGCATATTTTTTAAATCTTAAAATAGTTCAAGAACGTTATAAGATATGTTTTATCGACAATGTCGGAAACTTGTCATCGTTCCCGATAGGTACTACAGATCACCAACGAACTGACAACAGTTCACATCGACTAAGTGCTCTTGATTTATTTATTTAGTGATCTGAAATCGTGCACGGGAACGATGACAAGTTATCGATATTATTGACATATTCTTTATCGATCGACCGTGCTAGATACCATGGGCCTACCTACAATGGTTGTTTATCAGTTTTCTAAAATTTAAATTACTACTAACCACGTTTATTATTTACCACGTAGTAGATATGTACCTAGATTAAATAAAAACAATAATGATTACAGAATAACACAGCACGCATAACTGGAGAATTTAGGTTCATTGTAACAGGCAATCTGCCTAGCTGGGAACTAATATCGACCTGACAAGACATAATTCATTATGATTCTTCAATAGATTTGATTGTTTTAACTTCAATAATTACATTTTATTATAAACAATACAGTGGAGACGGTTTACGGTTAGTTTCCGTGTGATAGCTCCCATTTTACCCAATTCCTTAATAACAGTAATCCGGTCCCTTTGATAAAGTTCACCAGGGTTGTCATTGAATATGTGGCTATGTCTTCTGGTTCCACAGTGTGCCTTCCCAGAAATCTAAGCCTTGTTCTCATCAGGGTGGGACATTGGAACCATAGGTGAATAGGAGTTTCTTCATCTTCTTCAAATAGATGAAATAGACATTAAAATTATACAGAAAAGTTGTCATTTGTGACTCGGTATTTTTTTTAAATGGTAGCTTACACATTAAAATGGATTTAATTGTGATTTTCCATTGACGTGAAAATTAATTTACTAACATTTTGATTCGTATTAGGACGGACCAAACCCTTGTGTAAGCCCAGTGTTTGGCACGAAGATTTGCATTTAGATAGGCTTTGCTATGTTTATTTTGAAATCACCTTATTTCAATAAGAAAACAGACCTCTGGGAAAGTGACATTTGTTGGCTACCGACCAATTGTGTACAGTATTTGTAAGATGGTGCGTTCTGTCACTCAATTGCAACTAAATCGTTGTATTAACGAAATTGAATAGTAAAATTATTTAATTTTTAAACACATTTGAATTTAACTTTTGTTTTCGTGAATGAATGCAAATATTGGAAGCGGAAATTAACCCACTTCTATTCTGGTAAGTTTTTAGATTTTCACGGCCAAAAGCATTTTTGTTGTTTGTTTTTGGGGTGTTATGCCGTGTTGCGCTAAGAAGGAGTTCCATAACGGTTTACCCATGATGTGAAGTATCTGATTGAAACGGTCCCATGTAATTTCAGTTTCTATTAGTTGGCAACCAAACACCCTGTATAAAATATGCTATTCACATAAGTGGGTGGATCTCGATTAAAAAATGTAATTCTTTAAGTAGGCTTTACCTTTCTGGTCGCAAGGTTTTACCTCTATGCTAATTCGGTGTAACGAATGGATATGATTATATTAGATTTAATTACACTTGACATTTGATAAAACGTTGTTTGAATTGCCCAGACTAATACAGGACTATACTATAATCCTAAAAATGTTGAAGTTTCTCAATAACATATCCTTTTGTCGTATATTTGAAAGAAATATCAACGGTGTTTGTTTGACTTTTTAATGAAAGATAAAACATAATTAAATTTATTATACCTTACATACAAAACTAGGTGAATTATGGGTACTGAATTTAATAAGATTCAATTTATTTTTTTAATAACTTTCAGAGTAAAATCTCGAAATTGTAATATGATAATCATCGAAGACAATATTAGCGACTCTCAAATGGAAATACTAAACAGAAAAATCAGAAAAATATTTGTTCTCATCTAGGAATTGAACCCAGGACCTCGGCCTTGCCGAGGCTTTGCTCCACCAGTGAGCTAATGCGATCATATTCCATTTGGTCATATTTAATTGTATCAAATTTCGACTAAGAAATATTCATCCTAAACTTGTAGAAAAGTCAATAGATGTCTCACATTAAAATAAAAATGGATATATTATCTAAGACACTGTCTAGATTTCTTTTAGTTCGGGAAGAATCTGGCGATCATAAATATAGCAGCCAATAAAAATATGTGTTAAGAAAATGAAAAAAAATGTTGCTAGTTCTTAGTCGAAGTATGATACGGTTAAATCCGCCACAGACAATATTCTTTATATAAATATATATAGAAGATAAATTGCAAACTTAGTACCTACGTTGATCACTATAATAAATTTATGTAAATATGTATATGCTACAAGCCACGCCGGGAAATTTCTTTATATAAATAGAAACAAAAAATAGATTGCAAACTTGGTACCTACTTTGGTCACTACAATATATTTATATAAATACTACATACATGTGATGTCGGGAAATTTTCTTCCCGCTTTGTTACAGGCTTAACAACTTGTCTGATTTATTTTCACATCTAATGTTTTCTAATTCAACAATCTGTAATATTAAAAAAAACTCTTTTTTCTTACATAAAACTTTCATCGCTTAAAAGAAAATCTGATACAACCTATACATGGCCGGTAACAAACATATCTCCACATGAGCCATCATTAAAATCATTATCAATTGTGTTCATAGTATTAATAATGATGGGGTTCACAGAAGCAGATGATTTCAATGACGCGTTCAGTGCATTCAGCAGGTTTCTACATCATCTTCGTATCATAAATTTCTCACTTTCTCTGAATTTCCCACGATAAGTCAGAAAATATAACGATTGTACCGCAAAAGGTTCTCATAATTCAAGAAATTATTACGAAAAATGGGTACCTCTATTAAGAAGCCGAAAACCATAAATCAGCCATTCAAACCATGTCATCATCATATTATCAAACCATAAAACATATACTTTAGTTTGAAATGGTTTTAGCCGTGTGTGTTGACGAGATCTGAATAGCCAGGTAATTCCTTTTACGCATCTCCTTCCAATCCCTACTTCAGCCTCGCAACATACCCAATAGGGGAATACCCTATAGTCACACTTGCTCCAGACGGTTGGTTATTCACATAAAAAGGTAAAGTAACTTTTGTTATTATTTATTTAATGATAAAATAATGTTTATAAGACATGCGTAGCACAAATAACAAATTATTATATCACAAATTTAAAAATATAAAATAAGCAGTTGATTGAAGTACTTGTACATATTGAATTATTTGGCGTGTTGGAAATAAGTCGACGTAGCTCAGTGGTCCAAAGCTCCTGACCGGACATTAGAAGGTGCGGGTTCAATTCCTGTCGGTGGAATTTATTTTTACTCAGGAGATATATTTTTTAATTTGTATTGATATGTCAGGCGACTAATTATTGCTTATAATAATTTGTTTATTTCTGTTCATCTAAATGTCTATTGCAACTCTTTCTTTTCCGTTGAAATACGACGAAGTAGAGAAGATACTACCTGAATCCTTATTTTATGATTTAGTATATAGTTACTGGTTTGTTTTAAAACCAAACCTTCTAAAAGAAAACAAAATTTAAAAAATCGTATTTCGAATTTTTTTAACATATCCTTGTCATCTCTGCATACGAAAAATGTTCGGCGAACGAGTAAATCAAGGAAATCTGTTTTCTCCGTTTATTATTGATCTTCTAATCATTATCCCCTTTTTTTTGTCTTGCATGCCTCTAGTTTCGATATTTTTTTTACAAAGCAGTAGTTATTCAATCTAAATCAGTAGTTATTTTAAACATTGGTTAAGTGTTTATTAAGTGAACATCAAACTGTACTCTCTCTATATTTAAAGTGGTATGCCATTATGCTACCATTGTTACCTATAAGTCTTGAGATAACAAGCTTGTCCGGGACTAAAAACTGTCCGGGGTTAGACTCTATTTCCCTACTTCAAGTTAAATGTACTTTAGTTAAGTCACGGCTACACACAAACTGCACTCTCTCTGTACTTGAAGTCGTATGCCATTATTTTACCATTTTTACCTATAATTCTTGATAATAAGCCTATCCGTGACTAACAACTGTCCTAAACTGTACTAAGAAGTATGCAAAATTCCGATTGGGTTTGACCGACAGTTATTTCGTATATAACTGCTTTAATATCATCGATTTTCAGAGATATTCGTATACGTTCGCGTGTATATGTGTGATTGTCTCAACAACAAGTCTATCTGCCGAGATTCAGCTCGATCAAGTGGGTTAATTTCCACTCCCAAGATCTGCTTTCATTCCTTCACGATAACAAAAGTGAAAGTCAAAAAAATGTATTTAATAATAGTTACTTTTTCATGAGTGAAATTCGAAAAAGATTTAAAAAGTGTCAAAATTATTTACAACATTCATATTGTTGACAATTGACGAAGATTGATCGTCAGACACTCTTGTTAAACCAACTGTTTCTAATCATTTTATAATGCTCAGTTATTAAAGAGAAATTGATACGTTATTATGGAAGGCGTACAAAAGTAAAATTGTATACATTTAATCCCTGTCTCGATCAATAACATAGAAAGTATAATGATATATTTTTTATAACAACGTAATTTAAAAAAAAACAAATTTTTAATTTTGTAAGCAAGAGTTAAAGGTTGAATGGCAGTATTTTAAAAACATCTTAATTTCTATTGTCACGGTATCGAGAAATTAATTGATGTTAAACGTTGTCTTTGAATTAATATTTGTAGGTCGAGCGAATGGTAATTAGCAACCTTCGAACTTCTTAGGTCGCCTCAACTATTAGGTTGTTAGATTTCTATTATCTCTGTACTAAGTCACACAACACAAATCATACAAGTATATCATTTCTTTTGTTTGAACATTGGATCGTTACTATGGTAGTTTTAATCAACAATGTTCTGTGAATGTTATCGATGCGCTCGGGCATTGATATTTTCTAAATAAAAATTATGGTTATAAAAACTACTCATAAAAATTTAATTTTTTTTTTTTACAATAATACATCAACTTTCAAATGTCTTTTAAACTTCAAAAAAATATATGGTTTAACTGAGGATTGAACTTTTCTACCCAGGAACTGTATTCGATAAGTCTACTAACCTTGTCAAATGCCGATCGGGTACGACCGACATTTCTTCTGAATATTAAGAGGAAGCTACAAGCCAAAAATGTGTATATTCTTATTGTAGGTAATAGGCATTAAAATCGCTTGACAAACGGAGTCTAAAAACGTTCGATTTCAAGCACAAAACTGGTATTTATTTATTTTGTAAATATTTTTATAAGAAAACAAAAATGTTATGTGTAACTGTCACAGATAATCTTTTGTATAAATTTCTATTAAAATTTTTTTTTTTAGTAGTTTACATTTATATTTTTTATTTATATATTTTTTTATTTGTATTCTACTCTAGCGAAACTATAGGAAAACCTTCAATTTATCTAAAGCAACTTTTTTGATATTCATAATGTATACCAATTCGTTACGAAGATTAATCAAAATAGTGATGTAACATTAAGCTTCGCCTTGACTGCTGTAATGTCATTCGCTTTCAGGGAAATGCGTAAATGCGTCCTCGTGTGTATACCTATGTGATTTCCACCAAAAGTTGATAGAAAGCATTATCATCAACGACAACGAGTCTACCTGCCGAATTTCAGCTCGATCGAATGTCGGGAAGTGGATTAATTTCCGGTTACAAGATTTGCATTCATTCATTAACGAAAACAAAAATATTCTATGTTCTATTTTTAACTATATACGTACTTTACTATAAAATAAGTTAACTGATAACTACCACTTATTTAGAACATAAATTCTTCTTTAAGGGGTGGGAAAGGAAAAGGGGTGTGGGTGACAGTGACCTTCAACTTGTTTTGAGCGTCAAGTATGCAAAATTCATCAATTTCGAAATAAAGTTGTAAATTTGTATATAAATCAAATCCACGCCGCCCGCTACAGACACTATTCTTTATATAAATAATTTTAATCTGTACTAATAAATATTAATGGATTTTATTGAAATTGTTGGAAAAAAAATTATTGTTTTTCAAGAGTGTTGTTTATCTAACTATACCGGAAATAATTGGATCATTAAAAAAACGAAACAAATATCGACAATGTATTAATTTATTACCAAAACATGATTTTATACTTAGCAATCACGTCGTATAAAAGAGGTACTTTCTATTACTTTTAATTATTTAAACAAATACCCAGAATTGTAATCTTATCTAAGCTTAGTTATTTAGAGCAAGCGGATCGTAAATATTAATTTGTTCCGAGTTGATTTCAATTT
The DNA here is from genome assembly GCA_026573805.1 of Hesperophylax magnus. NCBI lineage: Eukaryota > Metazoa > Arthropoda > Insecta > Trichoptera > Limnephilidae > Hesperophylax > Hesperophylax magnus. Next base: position 24,622,609 of record JAIUSX010000072.1, read on the forward strand.
GTTTGATTATGCCGTGATTTCAACAAAATTTGTCAATAACCGTAAAATTTAATACCAACCGATAATATTCGGTAGTTCAAAGAAACATAATATAGGTATGCTTAATTTGACTATAAATCAATGAGGTATGATTCATTTCAGTCAATCTCTGTTAACCATGGTAACTTGTTACAAAAATCTAACAAATATACTATGAATTTCATATTCTCTTGTAAGAAAACTTGCATTTGAGTTGAATTGCTCTCCGATTGTAACGTAACTGGAATGGATTAAATATAGATAGATTTTTCGTCTAATTTTGTGAAAAAACTATAAATCCATGTATGGATTGATAAAATAATCAATTTTGTCTTCAATAATTCTAATTACTTCCATTCGCAAATCCGTTATCAATTTACATTCCTTACATAGTGTTATTGTCCGTATCTTGATGTATTTATTTGTTGGAATATTTCCTAATGTGGAGAATATAACCTGTTATCATTAGGCCTCTTTTTATCTAGAAATTCCATTTAGAAACCTGAGAAAAATTCATGATGCCATCAATGAGATTTTGTTGCTTGATTGTTTTCTGAAATACTTAAGAATCTTTAAATCATAAACATTTTAAAATCTTTAATTTTATTTTTTTAGTGACATGTAAGGTTAAGGGCAGGGGAACTATATCACCACCCGTTTGGGAAGCACTGTGAGGCGGGTTAAGGTAGGGGCTGTAGGAAGGTATTTATTAATGCGGGTCTTGAAGTGGCCTGGATTATATGAAGATGGAAAAACAGATGCCGGTAGCTCGTTCCAAATAAGAGCCAACTTGTACAATAATGAATCGAAAAAACGACCCGTTCTCACGAAGCCAACATAACCGTGAACGGGTATTCCGCTCGTGTCTGTCGAGTTTCACGCACTCAATGCAATCAATGCTGGTAGCTCCTCAGAGCAGGCTTCATTAAAATATTTGCAGAACAGACTCAGCGTGCCCACATTACGTCTGTGCATTAAAGATGTCTGTTAACAACGGATATCAATCTGACGGACCGCCCTCCTTTGCACAATCAAGTAGGTTTAACAAGTATGATTTGAAATTATCACGGCCAAAAGTATTATTGTGTTTGATTTTTGGGGTTTTATGCCACGTTGCGCCACCTCCTCCTTTTTCCAAGCTTTCAGACAGCATTTCTGTCCGAAACGTTAACTATTGAAGGAGGTAGCGCAACACAGCATAAAACCCCAAAAATAAATAATTGTAGGTTTATCAAGTATCGTGGGGCTCCAGCCCAGAGGTGGTATGCAAGTGTCATAGAAAAATAACAAATGAATAATGAACTTGTAAGCATGCAAAAGCAATGTAAAACAACACCCTTTAATTATTTATTTTATTTATTTATTGCATCTCACTATACATACATCACGTTTTTTCTCATAAAAATCAACCTCACTAGGACTAAGCCTGTATCGAGGTTAACAATTTACATTTGAGTGAAGAAAACATAGAGTAATCACAAACATAAAGTAATACAAACACAAAATATTTCAAAAAGAAAGAAAAAAAAATGTATTTGATGAGTTACCAGATGGGTAATTTGACAGTATATTGTAAATATATTTTAACCATAACTACTTATTAATCATTATTCCCAAGAAGAAATAAGTAGATAATAAAGACAGCAGGATGACATTCAGTTCTTAGCAAATGGGACTTATAAAATATAAAATCTTATTATTTAACAAAGGACAAGGATGAAAAAATATTAAGACAGTTGTCTGTCAATACAAACATCTTAATTATCTTTTTTAAATTTAACTTGAAGTTTGATGTTCCTGTGGTATTTATATTTCTGTACCTATTATAACTCAGCTGTGTGCATTTGAAACGGAAAGTACGTTAATGGAAAACGAAACCTCTTAAGTATCATTCAACTCAATTTTTCTTTTTTTTCTGAGTACACAAATGCGGCTAATAGTGAAAGAGTGATTTTCCCCATGACTGAATGAGATTGCTGTATTTATTTACGCTAGCGATAAACTATAGGGACCCGATGATTTCCACAACGAATTTCCACGAAAACCCATGACCCAAAAATCGACCGGCGACAATTATATTTTCCAAAAATGTGATTTTGCAAAATAAGAGTAAAAATTTAACATAATTTTTTATTAATTTATTATAATGTAGGTCAAATAGAGAGTCTTGTTATTTTCTGCTGATTAATTATAATATTGTGAAAAAACAATTTGAAATACTAATAGTTATGCGTTATGTCCAATGCTCCCAACTGCTTAACAATATCAACAAGAAAAAGGAATGTAATACATTTATTTTTCGCTTTTTTATATTAGGTAATTAAGCATCTGGTAGAGACCAGTGAACCCGATGACCAACACATATGAATTGTAGTCACGTACCTATAATGTCATAATAAAATAAGTACCAATGACAATGAAAACATATTTATTTATTATTTAAAAAAGCTAATATTAAAATAGAGCTGTACAATTATCTAGAGCTACTAATATCTTGTCGAAACGTGTTCCACTATTAGAACGCGATAAGAGGTGCGCGTAGACCGGACTCGGTAGTTTTAGTTAAAACGTTGGATGTCAATTGGAGGTAAAAAAATTGAACCTAATTTTTCGCTTCATGTCTCATCTGAATTTAATACAGCAAAGAAAATTAAAGTTAAGTCAAAAAATTAAAATAAACAATTTTAGAATAACAATTTTAGAATTTTCAAAACATTTGATCCTGTTGCACGGATGTTGATAAATAGTTTGAATGTTATTTTAGTTACCTTTTGCGAAACAGAATTAAAATTGCGATTTTAAATTACAAATAAAAAGTAAAAAAGCTCTTTTAAAAGGTTCTCACAGTTTTACAATGCCTATCCAAAAGGCTTAAACAATTAATCGTTTCCATCTCCATGCCGCTTCGGTGGATTTCACAGTAATCTGAAACAGCCCGCGAAGAGATAAGGCGTCCGGCGTCCCTACCCGCCCTGCCTCGTCTAGGTACCTGGCTATCTGCCCCACCTGAACACAAACAATAACAACAAGCCAGACCTGTAGCAGCCTACAGCCGCTGGTTAATCCGACGTGAAGCTACATTTTGAATTTTCATTTCAGTCTTTTCCCGCCGCGCGAGCGTGAAAGTCGCCCGTTTTTAACTTTTCTCAGCTCTTCGCTCCGATCTTTTCGAAACTTAATCTGGTTTGCAGTGAATTAGTACGCTTTTGAGCAATTTTCTTTAGTTACAGTTGCTAACGGCTGTAATAACTAATAACTTTGCCCTGCAGTGTAAACGTAAATAATGCACAAATGCGTTGAACTTAGCGGAGGATGCTATCAGTGATGCGTGCATTAGAAAATTATTTCTGTTGGAGTAAATAGTGTTTACCGCAAATACGTTGTATATCGAACCTTACTCGTGTATAATAAAAAGTGTTGAATAGTAAAACGAAGGTTGTGCCAAAGGTTGAAGCGATTATTCGCTTAATCTTTATTGTTGGTAACTAATTATAAACATTAGAAAAACTGTTATAGTGAGTGATTCTTCCTTCAGGATGGCAGGAAGAACTAAGCCTTTGGTTATAGTACAAGCTTATGTAGTAAGTTTCCCGTGATAATATTTTTGTGTTGTTATGTAGTTTACAACTTTAATGTTATGATATGTTTCTTTATGCACAAATGTCACCCTTTTACGTTTGTTTTTGTGATCATGCACTAAGACTGGAAACAAATATCTTGGTCATACAATTAAATATAATTTTGTGATTAAAATAGTTAGAGATTTTTAAATTAAAAAAAGATTAAAACATATGCTTGTTTTCTTTCGTATGGTAGTCTAAAATACCCAAGAACTTGAACCAATAACTGCAATACTACAAAATTAGTTCCACAGACGAAAAATTTCTCAACCTTCGGGCCCTTATGTCGTAGCAGAATTATAAAAAAAAAACTTTACGTTTAGACTCTGGCTTCATCTCAATAAATAGGTGCATTAAGATACTCATAAGAACTTAATTGATAGAGCAGGGTCGAACCTGAGCCAAACGGCGCCTGGCGCTAGTAAAAATCTCAAGGGCGCTGTATTGGGTGTAATATTATTATGAGCGCCTAGGCTCCTTGGCGCTTTAAAGATGTTACTGAGATTTCACACTTTCTATACCAACTTCACATCATTTAAAAAAAAATGTTTACTTTTCTTACTTACAAAATTAAAATGCATTTAGAAATACAGATAATTTAATACTTATTACAAAAATGATATGTTTTTTTAACTAAAGTACCTTAACTTAATTCAGAATTGTATCAAGTAGTAAAAATAAACGATTGTATCAAGTAGGCAAGCGTTTCTACGAGCACCTAAAATTTAAATGCATTTCCAACTCATAATAATATGAGATGATTTTTGTCATTATACCCTGAATTTTAGAAAAACCACTGGTAAAAGTGCATAAGATCTACCGCAATATAATATCTGTGTAGCATTGTTTAACGTGGCTAGGAGTTTAGGTAATAAATTATCGTTTAATGATGAGTAACGTTATTTGGACGGAAATAGGAAACCACTATCTGTATCTCTTTATTGGAGAAATAATCGTAATCTTTGTATTGCGTTTTTCGATATGATCGCTGATTACTTCGTAATTAGTTCTCTTGTTGTGATAGTACGTACCTCAATATTGTTAAAAAAATATGTAAGTATGTATTTTTATTACATTTCGTGTATTATTCATTCTTAACCATTTAAACACTGAATGGGCATTGATGTAATAAGTCAATTCTGATGGGAGTATGTTTTTGCGACTCGTTCGATTTTTACATAAAAAAATTAAGAACATATTCTCAATCAATCAATTACATTATCTTCAACGTCCGAAAAACTTTACATTTGGTCGTTTTCATTTGTTTTTTTTATGTTTAAAAAAAAAAACATAATTTACATAAAACATAGTAATTGTTTCATCTATTTTATACATGAGGTGTACCATCATAATAAAGCTAGCCTTGTTAAAATTTATATATTTGCCAAAGTATTCGTTTTTTTTTATTATTTAAATTATGACAGTACCTAATTGGTAAAATCATGATTTTGCTCCTAAATAAATAATGACCTTAGTTCTTAGACAATATCTAATTATTTAAAAATAGGTTTGGGAAATTAATTTTGGTTAAATCAATGTTATAACAAAAATGATTAAACATTATTCTGCGTGGTGATTGGCGTGGCGTATTGTTTTTCTCAAATTTAAATGTTGAATTCAAGAGTCGCTTCCGCATACTTACCGGATATTTTTTGATATTATTGTTCATTATTTATATAAATACTAGCTGTACCCCGCCACGTTACAGCGTTGCTGGGGCTCAGTCTGTCTGTACAGGTAGAGAAACAATAGCGCATGTTGCTTTTAAGTCCAACAGATGGCACTCTTAAAAAAAACTGTTTTACCTGTCACATGTAACATCTGTATAATATAGATTTATAAAAACACACTTGTATTCTAATGCAACGTTGTGTCAAAATTTGAAAGCAATCGAAGAAGAATGTTAGGAGATTTAAGATTTTGAAAAAAACGAACTTTTACATTTTTTTATTTATATAGATAATTTAATAGAATGTTCTTTTTGGTGTTTTCGAGGACGTTTGACATAATTAAACAATCAATATTTTTGGTTGTTTTCTAGTTTTTTATACAATTTCTTTATGAAGGATAAGGATGAATTTCATTTTGCGTTAATTTCGGAGATTCGCGAATATTGTTAAATCGTTAATTGTCATCTCAATGAACATATGTGATTCTTCTGTCGAATTTTTTTATTTTTTTTTTTTTTTATTTATTTATTTATTTCATTCAAAATACAGTTTTTACATAAAAAGCATACTCTGCACATCTCACTAGGGCATTCCTGTATCAAGATGTGCAGCTTTACAATAATATCATTTAAAAAAATACATATATGTAAATTTAAAATAATAACAACATTAAATTAAATTTAAACCAAAAAAGAAAAGTTTATGACACGGACGTTTCGAGACCGGTAGACAAAAATAAACAAAATTTTAGTAACAAATGTATGAAAAAAATAAAAACAAAAAAGTCAACAAAAGAAGCATTATTAAGTAAGTTGGCAACAATAATATTCTTCTGTTAACTAAAGTACAAGGTACCTGTGCTGGCTTATCAGACACAAGCATAGGGTAACCATACTAACAATTACAACATGGAAAGTATGAATAATAGATTATAAGAAAAAAATAAAAATAACTAAATAAAAAAAGGTAAATAATAACCGATAGGTAAGTAGATAATATTATAATAAAAAGTAAGTAAGTAAATAATTGAGCTAGACAATAATTAAAGTAAATATTAATACGATAATTAAGTAGATAATAATAATAATAATAAGTAACATAATAATAAATAACCAAAAGTTATTTTAGAAGTAAATAAGTACATGCGCAGTAAGTAAATAAGGATTGTATCGAAACAGAGCTTCCACAAGGAATTATGATATAAGCGACAACATGGGTGATCTAAAATCATCACTCTCAGCTAGTACGGAGATTTTGACCATTTTCTTGAATGAATTTAACGTACCTATAGTTTTTATATTTTCTCCAAGCATATTATATAGCAACGGAGCTTTATATGAAAAACTCCTTTGTCCGAAGGATGTTCTGGTATACACCGGCTGATACATTAAAGAAGAACCCATTCTAGTGCTGCGCACTTGTTGAGATCTTTTAGCAGTAATAGTGTTGTTGAAAAATTTACAGAGAGCCTGTATTATGTACAACTGCCTTATTGTCATAATTTTGCTTTCACTATATAATAACTTTGATGGATACATAAAATTTCTCTTATACATTATTTTTAAAATTAATTTTTGTGCAACATTCAAAGGCTCTAAGGTAGTCTTGTTACAAGAACCCCAACAGACAACATTATATGAAAGCATTGATTGAACAAGAGCATAATATACAGTTTTTAATGTAACTTTGTCCAATATGTTTCTTAGATTTTTGAAAATGTAGGCTAGCCTTCTTATTTTGTTTCTTAATATAGTAATGTGATTGTTCCATTTTAAATTTTTATCAATAATTAAACCCAGGTATTTGATGTTGTCTACTCTTTCCAAAGATTGACAGTTACACTCCTGCACACAACAATGTAATTTTAATGAACGTTCCAAAGATGGTTGATTTACAGAGGAAATGCTAAAAGTAATATATTTAGTTTTGTTCATGTTTAAGGTTAACAAGTTTTGATCAAGCCAATTTTTGACTGCCCTTAATCCTGCCTCGCACTGAGCATACGTTTCGTTCCATGTGTCAGCAGCAAACACCAAGACAGTGTCATCTGCAAATACAATTGAAGATCCAGAAAATTTCAGTTTACAGAGGTCGTTAATATATAACAAAAATAGAATTGGACCCAGAACACTACCTTGAGGAACACCATATACAATTGATTTATTTGAGCTAATGTGATCATTAATTATTACTCTCTGTGTTCTATTTTCAAGATATGATCTGAACCAATCTAAAGATTTATTAACAATACCCATTGAACTGAGTTTTTTTAAGAGTAAACCGTGGGAAACGGTATCAAATGCCTTAGACAAGTCTAAAAAGACGGCCATTGCTTTATTGCCAGTATCAAGAGCTTCTACGACTGTGGTGATTATTTTTAATGCAGCATCACTTGTTCCCATGTTCTCTCGGAAGCCAAATTGATTATCTGAGAGAATTTCATATCTTTTTACATAAGACATCAACCTAATTTTAGCTAATTTCTCTATTATTTTTGATAACGTATTTAGCAAGGAGATAGGTCGATAGTTATTTACATCTTTGTTATCTCCTCCTTTAAATAAAGGAATAACTTTGGAATTTTTGCAATGATTAGGGAACAAGCCATTCTCAAAACTAACATTTACAATGTGTGTAATAGGTATTACTAGTTCAGAAGCATTTTGTTTGTAGACCATTGCACTTATATTGTCATTTCCACTCGAAAAACCTGATTTTAGCTCATTAATCACATTTAAAACTTCATTACAATTCGTTGGTTTGAATTCAAAGCAGGCATTTTGCATAGATTGTGTTGGATTATAATTTTTTACTAAAGATTCTTCACTGGTGTTATTTGCACTACACAAAAGATTAGCAAAATTTTGACCTATATCACTAAAAAAATTATTCACATGGTTAGTAATGACTGTTGGATTATCATTTATGGATACAATGTTATTATTTACTTTCAGTTTATTTATGGGCACTGATTCCTTTTGCAAATCCAATGCTTGTTTTATTATTTTCCATTCTTGCTTTATGTTTCCTTTTACCTCGTGAAGCTTCCCTTTATAATATGTTTGTTTGGTCGTTTTTATAATTTTAGAACACCAATTTCTGTATCTTTTATAATGTGCAAACAGTTCGATATTATTTGGTTCTTTACGACAACTCTTGTGTAATTTGTCACGTTTAATGAGGCAGTTAACAATTCCAGAAGTTATCCATGGTTTCAAGTGCTTTTTATTACAATGGATTCTCTTAGTATATGAGCAATTTCCAATATGTAATTTTAGACGTCTTATGAAATTATCAGCTGCAGTATTGACATCACTGGTGGATAAGACTGTATCCCATGTTTCCTCTTTCAGTGTCGAATTTAGTAGGTCATTATCCACAGTTAGTCTAAGCTTAACGTCTATTTTTTTTGATTTTGTTACTCTGGATTTAGGATATTTCAATAATGTAGCAAAATGGTCTGTAATACTGGTCCTGAATACAGCACTCTGAGGATCGTCTTTTGACTTAACCATAATGTGATCAATACAACTCTCAGTACTTGATGTTACTCTAGTCGGTGAAATAATAAATGGTTTTAGACCGTGGTAAATCAAAAGTGAAAGATATTGTTCACTTTTTATGTTGTTCATATCCAGAATATTTATATTTATATCACCACATAAAATCACTTCATGGTTATGTGTTGATACAGAACGTAGTAAGTCATTTAGGTGGTCAAGAAAGGTATCAATGTGTGCTTGAGAAGGAGATCTATAAACTGCTAAAACACATACATTATAAGGTAGTTGTAATTTAAGACAGTTGGCATGTGGAATAGTTATTTCTTCAACAGAAACTATGACATCATTCCGAGTGTAAACGACAACTCCATCATTTTGTAAATAATTTATTTTGGTGCTATGTGATGAATATCCAGTAATACTTGGGATATAGATTGAATCTTTCAACCAAGCCTCACTAAAAACGATAATGCCAAATCTATGTTGTATTGCGTCGAGAACAGCTATAGTATCATTGAAATTTTTTTTTATGCATCTTATATTCATACAATATATAGAGAGAGCAGAATGGTTAAGAAATTCATTACATACTGATGGGTCATCTATGTTGATATTGATTTCCTTGTCGTCATTTAGTTCTTCATCGAATATAGAATCCATATTAATACTTTTTTATACATGTTGCTGTTGGTGGTGTGACTCATAAAACAAAAGCAAATAATATGCTATGTAATTAATAATAATAATAAGAATAATAATGGGTGTATATTAATTTGAGCCTGTGAAAACTTGTCGAAAATGTAGGTATATCCCGCGAAGGTACAAACGAAGGAAATTATGTTTACATAATTATCAATCTTAAAGTATATATTTATAATAAAGTGAATAATAGCAATAAAAGTGGTTATAGAGTGGTAGTAGATCTTTTGGTGGTAATAGATTGGTAAGATAAATAAGTTAGCATCAAGAACGCAACTAAAATGACAAATACATTCAATAACATTAGAAATACACAGAATGTGACTAAAATAGTGCGCAGGTATTTGCAATGATTTTATGATATTAACAGAACAACAATTATTAAATGATATTAACAAAAAAATATAGCTCAGAGCATGGAGCGTACTTAAGTTGTAAAGAAGTTGCAAAGAATATGTTGACATAAAATAAATACATACAAAAACATTTGAAATACACAGCGATGTGGCCAAAATAGTGCGTAGGTATTTGCAATGAAAATTTTTTTTTTCTGGTATATGCACAGTTGTTATTTGTATGTTATTACCTAATGACAAATTATATGTGATAACAACAGCTAAGGGTGGTAGGTAAATATAGAATACATCACATTGCTTATTCATTATCCTATTGAAAATTATGAAATGAGTCTTAAATGAACAAGTAATGAATTTCATAATTACCGACTTATTAATCTTAATCAGAGCACGGTGAGTACTCAATCTGTAAATATGTAGGTGCGACGGGTGTGTTGCAATAGAAAAAGAAGTTACAATTACCTGCGAACTATTCCAGAATCTGACCATAAAAGGAATATAGATATATTTATTTATTTTTTTCCCAGATTTATATATTTACTAGAAGTATGAGGTTACATGAGATCTTACTGATTGTGATAAAAATAAATGAGTATATTTATTATATTTATTTTGCTTTGATGGAACATAAAGCATCCCAATGTCCATGTGTCATGAGAAACTTTTGTCTCTATTCAACTTTAAAAGCATTTCGGCTTATCTTCGATGTAGGTATTGCTGTTTTGTATTCTAATATATTATGTATCAAAATCTTAATAATATATAGTAGAAATTCTGGTAAAATAGGAACATGCTTAAAACGCACTTTAAAAAAGCAGTTTATAGTAGTTAGATAATAATGTTAAGAAAGGATTTCAGTTTCCATAGATGATAACAATGCAATTTAATAGTTATTTCGTTAAAATTATTATCGATTGTTCACTTGGCGACCACTGTTATTGATGTCAAAGTTTTGATGATGTTTTTTTTTTAAATTTCCTATTTAACATAAGATATGAACCAACGATCCTAAAATAGGTTCTTATTTTGGGTTTAATTAAAAAACTATAATATAATATTATTATATCAAAACATGGCGTGAGGAAAACACGTCAAATTATCGGTTTTTTAACGAAATAGGTTCTTATTTTGGGTTTAATTTAAAAAACAATAATATAATATTATTATATCAAAACATGGTGTGAGGAAAACACGTCAAATTATCGTTTTTTTTAACGAAATAGCTACTAAAATAATGAATTTCTTCATGAAACTGAAATATTTACTTCTCAATGTTATCTAAATGTACAAGATGTTTTTTTTTTTAATTAAATGTGTGTTTTAATTGTCATTGTAAGCGTGTCACTATTTTCTGAATAATTGCCGAAATTCTGTTTGAGTAAGCCACTGTGATAAAAATAGCACAAATTATTATTTCTCGATTTTGTAATTTATGGCAGCTATTTTTACTGGCAACATCGTTTCCATCATGATCTATGGAACTTTGTTGTAATATAGATTTCTTTCAATTCTAATTTGAATAAGATAATACCTACGATGTGTGTCAGCCGCTTCATTTTATAAATAAATACTCGTACGAAACTTAGTCTTAACATGAAACAAAATACGGTTATGTTAATATGAGTTTGAGGTTTAATCTGTAATACCTTCCCAACATGCACGCGACGTTGGAAAAATACGTGTATTTGTTTACGAAGATAATCTAAGATAAATCTCGTTTGATTTTATCTAATATTTGTGCTTGCTCTGTTATCCAACCAAGCGGACCAACCAATTAGTGATTCACCTCACACCATTGCAAAATTAACAATACCTTCGTTTTTATTTCACCTGAGAACTAATCATTTGTTATAACGAATAACGTGGGTACACTCGCAGAATTAACTGTTAAATCTTCAAGTTCTCCTGAACATCTTATAGAATAGGCATACAGATATTATATTGTATCGGCGATTCAATCCAATATTGTATTTGTATGCCTTTCTTGATAGAATTTAGTTTTTATCAGACAAAACCATTTATTCATACTCTTATTGCGTATGTACCTACGGACGCAAACAAATAAGTAATTCGTCTTAATATATTAATGCATAGTTTATGTCAGTGTCCAATCTTATCGAAATATATCACTGGGATTTCTCAGTGTCCGATTGTATGAGTAAGCAGAGATCGAAGAATTTTGGACAATGTATCAATATAACATCAGACTACTACCTCGGTATCCTATACAATAAAATCCTCAATCAAGAATCTTTGAAGCGATATTATTAGATATTCAAGATATTGTATCTATTGAAAAAATTTCCCAACATCGATTTTTGAGATATATTTCACATTAAAACTGATTTCACGATAAGTTTTCAAAATTCATTATCCAAAAATGAGACATTATCGTAGGTACAAACACGAATGACAAAATATAGCGTTTTTTATGTTTTTTGACTGAGTGACGTGATCAAAAGTGTTTGGGTTTGGTTCTTCGCGGGTTCAATAATTTGCAATCCGAAATGACACTAAAATGTCCTTTCTCCTTTTTTGGCCTTAATTAGTACCAAGATATGCAAATTACAGACTGGATGTTTTTCAAAAACGGTAAATAGCATTTGCTGAAAAAATTTCATATTTTTATGGCAGAATTAGGGTTAATTATTGTCAGTTTATTTAATGATTTCCATTGGCCGGGAGACCTGTCGGGCTTCGGCTCCTTATGTAGCGGCATAATTTGTAGTCGGAGGCCCAAGTTTATTTATCTCTACCATGGGATGAGGTCTCCTCCCATAGTCGCTGTGCCCACATAATGCACAGTTGGGGCCTTAAAGTATCGGTGATGTGTGAATGCGGTGCGGTGCAGACCACCAAAAATGAGGTCAACGAATGCCCGCTGCATTCACTCCCCGGCGGGATTAATGAGATCCACAGGGCAATGCCTGAGGCCCTGAACTAGCTCACTGACCTAGATATTCACCTCTCACCCCCCCCCCACCATAGTTAAGAAGAAGTGCGCAGTTTATGCGTAACCTGTAATACGGCTAAGGAAGTAGTAATATACTAGAGATAGTTGGAAGGTATAACGGAAAATCCCTCAATGTGTTTAAAATGCAATCGCAAATATGTAGATAATTCGTTAGATTTCTGTAATAGGGGTACAAACATTATATGTACACCCGCATATCACCTAAAACATATTGTATCTATTTTCTAGGTTTTCCCCGCCAAGCCTAAGCTGTGTAATGCTCACTATTGCTGATACCTTTGTGGCTAATTAATTCAGTTACTTTTCTGCTAATTTATTTAACGTGTAAGTAGGTCGGTTTCGGTAGTTACGTTTTCGTAATGTTTTACCAATTAATGGGCATAACGAACAAAGGCACATTGGGTAAATAATAAATACACAGGTGTAATACTTCAAAAGACACTTTATATTCCAGGGGTCGAGACAAGGTCTTCTAAAATGCAATATTATGTTGACTGTATGTGTTATGCAATTAGGGAGGCGGGTATGGGTACCGCCTCCATTGGATAACCAAAACCTCTGCCGTATATCACCCCACGCTAACTACGCTTTTGGTGATAGCAGTGGTGCCCGGGATCATGGGGTATAAAATGACCCTACACACAGCATTCCCAAAGATGACATAGGCCTTGAGGGAAATTATTTTCCTCAACGCCTCCTCTGTGGAGCTAATGTAATTGTTCTTGTGGAAATAACACCCTTCATCCACATTTTTTAACATTGGAAGGCAGTCGCTAAGGGATAGCCACCAGTTCTGTCTCTCGTTGGTTTTTCTTATCTGTCTTATTGTATAGTTTTTCTACGTTCTTTTACACTCTGCCTGTATGTAAAATTGTCCCACATTTTGCTATATCTTTTACAGTTTGTTCCTAGGTAACCAAGTCTGTATTTGTTCATAAGAGTTAAACAGATACCTTAGGTCGCAGTCTTTGAAGCGTTTATTTTGACCTCCGTATCAGCCTTAGCACTCAGTCAGTAGGGAGTACAATATCCGCTTCGGCCATCTATTTTCAGGCATTCTGATTACGTGTCCAGCCTAACAAATCTGCAGTTGAATGATGGTAGCTTAGATCCACTCTATGTCGACTTATGCAAGCACCCTAGTTATGCATTATTATTGTACTTTGTCGCACCACATAAGTAATGCCACCACGTTTGATTACGATCTAATGCTACGTATACATACGCGAGCCGAACTGCGAAACTTAACCTCAACTTATGGGAAAGGAACAAATCAACCGCAAATGGCGCGAAACGCCGCTTGCAATTGATTCGTTTCTTTCCCGTAATCCATGGCTCTGTTCGCGTTTGAGTTCCCGAAAAATCCTTTTGAATTTGTAAGATATTATGTAAATATGTATTTTTATATACATATATCTGTTTTTTTTTAAAATTTAAGCTTCTAATATTTAATAATAAAGACTACGGGATGTTGCGTTTATTAAAAAAAATAACAACATTATTGAGTCTTCTTCAAAAAATCATAATAAATATTTTCATGTTATAAAAACAACAAAAATTCCAAACTGCGTACTTAAGTAAACATCAACATGAATCGTTGTATGTTTTTCTTGTTATCATTCGAGAACTTTATTACATTTTTCTGCATATTTATATTACATTTATACATAAAAAAATATATTATCGCTATTGTGATGCGAAACAATACCTGCTTGGGCAATTTATTATTAAACAAATGGAGTGAAACGGAGGAATACAACAAAAGCAACTTAGTGAATTATTCTTATTTGTCGATAACGTGAAATATCGTGATATTTTGCAATTATATCACACGTGATATACGGGTCTATTTGTTGCCAAGTATTTATTACCATTCTAATATTTATTTAGTATGCAGGTATTACATTGATTTTAAGCAAACCTTCCAGTTATTCAAGTAACTTTATGATAACTACGATTTCGAATTAACTAGGTTTACTTATCAAGGTAATTAGATACTATGTGTATTTCCTCTTCAAATTATTACAAATTTAGGTAAACGTGTCTAAATTTATAAATAGTTTTCTGATATCTAAGGTAGGCAGTCCATTCATAGTGGAATCATTGCTTAACAATACACGTGTATGTCTTCCGTATTTGTTGCTTTGAGCCCTGAAAATTTTGTCATAGGACAGTACGATAAAATCAGTCTATTTATTTTCACAACTCCCTTGATGATGATGCAAGTTTTATTTATGTTAGTATTTATTAATATTCGTGAATTTATTAACTATGTTTCATTTATTTTTTCAATACCGTTTTCTTTCCCACATGATAATATTATTTTATTTTGATATTGTTTTTTTATCCAAAAATTATTATTTCTGGTTTGGATCCTTTTTTGGCCTTTTACTATATTTTTTTTATTTATTCTGCAGGCTTGTCTTCTTTAGAAGAAATAAAAAGGGCAAAATTTGTTTTAGAAACACGGAGAAAAAATAGTTTTTCTGTTTTTTTATAAATCCTGTTAAAAACGGGATTGCAGGCCGATTCCCAGTAAGTGTTTCGATTTCGCAATAACACATTCGTGTTTTAGTGAAAGTTTACTAGGAAACCTCTCAATTCATTTGTTAAAAGCCTTCAGTCCCATTTTTAACCGTATTACGAATAATTTGAAGAGTAGATAAGAAGTAGTTTCGTAATTAAGATAGAATCCATAGTTGTTAATACTAATACTCTGCGTGTTTACGATATTTGAGAATTACACGTATTTCGACTCGTTCCGTGCGTGGCGTTGTTTGTTTATGTGTTGTGTGTAAGGACGAGGCGGTGTAATTAAATTACACTATGCGGTTAAAAAAAACACAACTTATTATTTAGAATAAATATATTACTATCAATATTTTTGATTTTAGAACATAACGGATGCGCAGCATCCAAAGCCTATGTTGTGTTTTTTTTTGTTCAGTAGGTACCTGCATCAGAAATCATGCGTTAAAATCGAACGTCGTATATACATTAGACACACTTCATAATTTACGAAAAATAATGCCGTCCATGAAAACTTGAAAGTCAAATAATAATAATAGTAATCAAAAATAATGATGAAAGTACATATTATGAATATGAACCAAATTCATTTTTAGAAAATGAATTTTATAAAATATATTATCATAAAACTATACTAACAGACCGAACGATTAGTCAAAATAGACCCGATATAGTTTTACATAACAAAATTTAAAAAATAACTTATATTATTTATGTCTTTCTTATTATTTACTTATGTTATTGATGGATATTCCAAATACCTGTAATATTCAAAAATCTGTTAGTGAATAAATAAGAAAATATACAGATTTAGGAAATGAGATAAAAAGAATTTGGCATTCTCAGACGATAAAAATATTACCATTTGTTATTTCGGCTACTGGCATTATACCTAGCTCTCTTATTCAAAATAAATTTTAGATCAAAGAATTTATGTATAAAATTCAAAAATCCATCATATTAAATACATGTAGAAGATTACGAAAGATTTTTTAAATATTTATATTGGGTGATCAGTAGGATTTATAGGCCCTGTTAAGAGTTCTACCGAGCCGAACCCTCTGATATGAAAATATGTGGAGTCGGTGAATTATTTTCCCATTTGATCTCTGGTGAGTTGACGTGTTGTTCTTGTATTTATTATGCTTATATAATGCACTTGCGTAATGTGGATTGACTAGATGATCATTTGTGGAAAAGTGTGTGGAAGGGTTTGGTTTATCCTGTGGGGAAGATTTAACCCGGCCATAAAGTCGGAAGAAATATTAAAATTCTTTGTTCCAGGATGTGGGGGGGTGAGTGCAATCCCACACATCCCATAGAGAGCAACTCCTGGAATTTTGTCATAATCTGATCAAATTACTTCAAAACAATAAAATAAAAACTCAAGATCTCGGGAACTTCGTTGAATAAAAAAATAATTAAAAATATTATTATAGTGCCGGGGAATTTTAAAAATCTTTCTTAGTTGATTTACAAAAAAAATGCACATAAACCATCACACCTGTGTTTCAAAATGTCCTAGAAGGCAACTCCAATAGTAGCCGCAGCTATTAAATGAATGATCAATAATTAATTAGTTAGTCTCACGAACGATTTTTGATGGTGAAAAAGAATTTTTAATATTTTTAATTGATATTTGAACGTGAAACAATTCCAGTTTCCGCGAAGAGTGGAGATACAAAGAATCTTCGTCGAGCATGAAACTGTGGGTACGGATGCCAATTCGATATAGGTAATATTCCTACGATTTTTTTTTGAATGGCTATTTAATTATGTAAGATATGGGATAACTTCATGGGGTAAATCGTGCAAAACAAACATAAAACATGTACAAATGATTCAAAACGCCGTGGTAAAGTTGTTAGTAAGCAAAACCGTTTTTAACCAGAGGCGAGACATTAGTATCATGTATAAATCAATAAATTTATTACCGATTCGTGCCTTCATGTGGCAAAAAATTGTATTACAGCATATATTTATTTATTTTTTCATGTTCTCCGTAAAACGGTTATACACCAATATATCATGGAGAAAGAGAAAGTTTACAGAGGCAGTTTTACTATTTTGTGACATATGTTAAAAGATAGTTACTGAATTGTCTGTAGGTGACATTGAAAATGTCAATGGCTAATGCAGAATCGTTAAGCAGTTGAGTCGCTCTGTTTATTGGCGCGTTCTGATAGGCAGAAGTTCTCGCTTTCGGAGCATATAAGAGTGCATGGGATCTCCCTCGAGTATAATTGTTAGGGACATAAAAGTTAACCTCTTTCAACATAGGCGGATTGTGTATTGTACCAGAGATTAACTTTAAAAAAAGGCTTCTAATGTATTGAAATCGAACATTCCTATCTGACATATATATCTATCATATCTGACAGTCCGTATAAAACAATGGTGGATCATGTACACAATACACGTTTCATACAAAATAAAGAAATGAAAGTACCTGTGTTCCAAAACAAATATGGTCAAAGAACTCTTGAATACATAATACCTTTATTTTTTAACAAATTGCCATATGAATTAAAAGAAAATTGCTCCATTATTAAATTCTCTTCAATATTAAAATCATGGCTACTAAGGAGTAACCTCATGTATTAAGACTGTGATACACTGTTTTTCCCCATAACACTGTTTCTGTATTTTCAACTTTAAAGTATAACAATTTTTTTTTTTGTAGAAATGTATGTATTACTACGCTAAAGCGTTGATGATTATTTCATTTATGTATTGTACTATTATTATATGTGCAACTAATCTCCTGCTGACAAGCTACTTGCAAGTAGCTTAGCGGGTATAAATAATATTGTATGTAATTTTTATAAAAATAAAAAATAAATATCTATCATCTTTCGTTGATTGTTGTGGCCAAGTGAATAAATAGACAACAAGTTATTAGATAATTTTCGATTTCTTTTAAATGTTTCTTTTATCTTGTAAATTATTTGTACGGTTCGTTATTTTCAGTCTTTATACTGCACGCCATTGCTAAATAATATTATACAGATTGAGATTAGTCAAGTATTAACTTAATCAAAATATATCACCGCTATTAAAATCTTAGATTACATTAATGTTCTACCGTTTTTTAGAAATTGAGTGAAAAGTGAGGTATTTTTAAAGCACCTAAAGTGATATAGAATGGTGGATAAGAATTTTATAGGTTCTCTCGCCACAGGGAAGAGAGTCCTATTTTTGAAACATGGTGGAAAATTACAGATCATTGGTCAGGTAAAAAGGATAACATAACATACATAGTATAACATTCTCTTGTAATGTAAAGATGGTTTTGACGCTCGCAATATTTTAATTCACTTTTAAATATGCTATTTCTTCAATATTATTTGTCATCGATTACTAGTCACCACGTAAGATGTAATATAATATATATTGGTGACTAGTAATCGAATATTATTCTGATTTTACCTGCGGCAATGCGGCATCGCTTCTCGACCATTCGAGAATATGATCATTGCTCTGATGATGGTCTGCATGAAAATCTTTATTAAATTGACCCCTGATGATGGCAGCGTGATGTAATGCTAGTTTTTTTGACGGTCGAACTACTCTGTCATCATCTCCACTGATTTCTGGTTAAAAAAAACACCTTTGCGGCGTTCAGAAACAAATCGCTAGCGAAGAATAAGCGATCGGAACCATAAATACCTGCATAATAATAAGCGGTGATAATCGACTGAATAAAATAAACGTAATTTGATTTACTACGCAATTTGTACAAAGTAATGACACCGTTTTGAATCATTGAATAAATCTTACGCAATTGCTAACGAGATAGGCACTTTTGTACTATTAATAATTACATGGAAAATGTATTGATCAATTGAAAATATTTACCAAGTTTCATAAGTGAATTAGAATGATAGGCAAGTCAAGAATTATATGCCTTGTTTGGTGCGGTTAACGATTTTCCTAAACAATTTTTATCAAAATTTCAGGTGAAATAAACATTTTGAGCAATTAAAAAAAACAAGAACAAATATTTCCACCTACATCTGCGGTGTTTAAATAATTTATTGTTATTCTGTAAAACTATACAAAATCTTTTCTGAGGACTGCTATGATTGAAGTCATCACCAATGCAAAAAAAACATCATTGTTTTATATTTGTATTCTCGAAAGCTGAAAAGGAAGTTTTCTTCTTTACAAACGTAAACATTTGGGATATAGTACCCGAAAACTATATCACAAATAACGATATTGTACTGCTATTTTTATGAAAAATCTGAACCTCTCTTTTTAATCTTGTTTATTATATTATTTCTTTTCAAATATACTTTTACCACACCTTCACCTCAGGGGTCTCATTTCTACTTAATTTTGTCTATTTTCGTCTTTTTCGCATCAATTGTATGTAGTTAATGCACACACTAGCTTACATGCGTCACAACCATTAATGTATCAATATATTTAAAATGTTTCACATTTAATTTATCTCAGTAACGTAACAATTGAGATTCATAAAAATAACCAAAGCAGGTAGGTACCTACTATAATATTTTATATACAATACTTATGCTAAGTATACATAAGCGAACTGAACTGCCAAAATGAACCTGAACTCATGGGAAAGGAACGGCGGGAAAAGCTGCTTGCAGTTGCTTCGTTGATTTCCAGTAATTCGTGGCTCGGTTCGCGTTTCGGTTCGCAAATGTATACGCACCATTGTGTATCTATACACTTGTGTCTAGTAATAATTGTGACGTGTTTTCAGTAATTATTTAATCAAACGTGTTGACGTACGCGCGGGAAAACAGCGAAGTAAAACTAGTTTCAAATCGTGTGACCTTGTCCTTCGGTAATAATATTTATAAATTTAATAAACATAATAATGCATAACCTGTTGTAGATATCATCACACTTTGTTTTGTAAACTATCAATGGGACAAGCGTTGCCTTCTAGCATTTTATTTTATTTTGCTAACATTTTCCTGTCTAAGAAATATATTTAATTTAACAAAAAATCATTACATTACTTTCACAGGACATCTTCTCTTGGAAAGTCAACGTAATGTTTGAATATAAGATATTATTTTTCCAAAGATTAATTTAGAGACCCTTCCTTGTATAGTGGTGTTGTACCGAGTGGAGCAAAAACAATTTTATTAATATCACTTAGTTTTAAACCTCTTCAGGGTTTACTTAAAATTAGCGAAAAGAGTTAAGAAACTTAAATCCTTTGTACCTAAACAATAAAACAAAGTTTTTTTTTTTAATTTTAACTAGAAAATGTTACCACATAATAAGCTGTGAAAAAAAATATCAATAATTTTTTTTTGTTAGGAAGCTGAAGAATGAAACAAAAATAACTTTGCCGGATTTAAATTTAAACGGAAATTGATAAATGTAACGATGTAACCAATTTTTAATTTAAACGTTCGCGGGGTAAGAGGGGACTGCGGGCGAGTGTTCTAAACTAGTTCCAAAAACTCTCAGATCGAAGAATTACATCCGACTTAATATCTATGTTCAAAATTGTAATAGTAGTATAGCCCTGATTTATTTAACCTCATCGAAGATCGAAAAATTATTAACTTTCGATACTGGTGTACGTATAGTGTGCACAAATACATTCAAACGTGTCCTCTTTAAAATGATTTGCTTATACTTTCCTCAATACTTTCGAAATTAATTCTACAGGTTATAATATAATTATTATCTTGATTACGCACTAGATAATTTGGTAAGTATTGGAAAAATTGGGATTAACATCTTATCTTTTTTATTTCCAGTTTTATATTAATACAATAATTATGATCGAGCGCCTTATCTCAAGTTCCTATAGATATTTTCATAAATAGAATTTGCAGTCGCTAGTGATGGTCAAATAATAAACAATAAAATGTAAATATGCCCTACTCCCGCTCCCGACATTCTAGGTGAATGGACTATTTTAGTATTTCAAAGAAAATTCGAGAACTACAATATATTTCGAAATCTTTCAACCACTTTATACATACATCAAAATAGGGTTCAACATTTCGAATGAACAAAATATTTATAGCGTCCATCACTACTATTCTCCGAAGATTAATCTTAAATATTTCCCGTGATTCATTTCTCAGTTTTAAAACAATAAAGTAATTACTAATTATCATTTTAAAGTATGTGATATAACTGATACTAGTCCCACTGTCATTCCACTCATACGTCTCGGCGGGGCCAACCTGAAAATCTGCAGCGCAATCAAATATTTGGGGCATGTCATCACCGATGACCTAAATGGTAAAAATGACATAGAACGCCAAAGAAGAGTACTGAGTGTGCGAGCTAACAGGCTTGCCAGAAGATTCAACAAGTGCAGTCCTCCGGTGAAGAAGCAACTTTTCCAAACATACTGTATGAGCTTCTACACTAGCGAGCTATGGACGACATACACACAAGGCGTCATGAACACAATCCGAGTACAGTACAACCACGCATACAGAGCCCTATTTTGCCTCCCCTGGCGATGCAGCGCCTCACAGATGTTCACCGAAGGAAGGGTGCATGGGTTCGCTGTTTTAATGCGGCACAGAATAGCCGGGACGAGTCAGCGCTACCAGAGATCGGACAACACTCTTGTCCAGGCCGTTGCCCAGTGGCAGGGAGCGCCTCAACACCAGAGATGGAGAATTTCACTCAAGCCACCATAAAGTCCTAATGGTTTCATCAACTTATTCATTTTTTATTTATTTATTATTGTATTGGTTTTGTATGTATTAACTTAAATATAAACTTTTAGGGCAGGCAGAGCATTGCACACACCGCTCTGTCCAGCTGAAATAAACATTATTATTATTATTATAACCGCACCTACTTAATTAAGTTCTTAGAAATTGCACATATTTTATTGGAATGTTAAGTGAGTTCATTTCTTTGAATGCTAAAATTCTCCGCTGCGTAATGACGAAATGTTGAACCAGTAGGATTATCAAAATAAATTCACATTTACACAATGCATTCATGAAAAAAGGACATTAATATTAGAGCAAACTAGTGAAAAATTACGGGTTATTATATTAGTAAATAAAGTTAAATAAAGCTTTCTTGAAAATATAAAAAGCGCAAACCCTGACTTTACTTGTCAAGATTAATGCCATAAATAAACCACTCACATTAACACTGGGAAATTTAAAAACAAAGGAAATACACATTTCAAATGTAGAATTTAAATAATTTCCTGTTAAAAACTGTTACATCCTAGGTAGGTATAGTTCCAATTTTGAAAATGACAATAAAAAATATTTTCTTTTAAAATATTATATTAAATGAGTAGGTATGTACTTCACATTTCAATAATTACGTTTTTTTATTTGCAAATCTTAATTCGCATCGAGGTAGGCACTAATCCACCTATTGTTAATTGAACATTTTTTTTGATGATTTTATATCCTACTTTGATCTCTTATATCTCTAAGTGCGCTTAAATTCTCATGTCAAGATAAAACGATACTAAAATATAGTAAGATTTATTTTACATGTATTTTTTACATTACATTTCGCTTCAATATACTACTTGTGGAATTTCGTGGGTAAGAATCGGTGTGTATTTATAACACATATTATAGTACATTTTATAACACATTAATTTATCCTCATCCTAACTAAATTGTTTGAACTTTTGTAAATTATCGCTTTCATTATGACTTACAAATAAATATTTAAGTCATAATATAGGTATGTTTAAGCGGTGTTTATATTTCGAACGTTTAATAATAACGATGAAAAAAATAACATGGTTGGCTAAATACAATAAAGAATAACACCTTGACTAGACATGGAATCATAGAATATTTTGACTACACACATGATGCGAAAAGTGTGATCATCGTGGAAAAATACATTGTAATGCACATATGTATCTGTCGATTATATAGTAGTCCCAGAGAGAGGTCGTGCATTACTTTTTCTAGTATTTTCTGTCTTTTTCGTTTTTATACAAGACGTCTGAGAAGGAAGAGGACGATCGTTTATGCCGTACCTACGTTCGACTCTCTAACTAACTAACCATCACGCCGTTTTCCGCAGGGGTAGGCAGAGAGGACGGACCGCCAAACATCTCTGTCTTGGCACACACTTCTTGCCTCATTCACATTCATACATCGTCTCATACATACTCTTCTATTATTCTTACTCTTGACATGGCCCGACTCGAGTATCTGATTCACTTGATCGTGCCATGTCTTCTTCGGGCGTCCTTTACTTCTGCTACCATTCGCATTTGCATCATATATCCTCTTTACATTCCTTTCTTCCTCCTAAACCATCTTGGCGTCCCTTTCTTAATCTTACTCACTACGCTTACATCAGCCTTGCACTCTTTGCGGATCTCCACATTTCCCACACAATCATACGTGGTTTTACCACACGTACGCCTCAGGGATCTCATTTCAATAGCATTCAATCTACTTTCATCCTTTCTCTGCCAGTTCCATGCTTCACTTCCATACATCAGGGTAGGTATCAGCACTCCATTGTGGACTGCTAACTTCGCTTCTTTGGACAATTTTTTGTTAGCGCCAACTGCGTTTAGTCCTCCATTAATGGAGTTACATGTATTTACCCTCTTCTACTCTCACTGGGACATACATATTAAGGAGTACAGGTTTTTACAGTGTGTGGTAAAAAAAATATTTTAGGACTATTTGAGGTTCCTACGTGAACACTACGCTGCTTTATCCCCATCGTAAATGACAGGCTTTCACAGAGCTTTATCATA
Organism: Hesperophylax magnus; assembly: GCA_026573805.1. Lineage (NCBI taxonomy): Eukaryota > Metazoa > Arthropoda > Insecta > Trichoptera > Limnephilidae > Hesperophylax > Hesperophylax magnus. The sequence continues at coordinate 24,646,700 of JAIUSX010000072.1, forward strand.
GCCCCAATGAAATGATTTACGAAAATTAAAAATTGTGGCAACTCAGTGAAACGTTCAATAAATTGGAGACGTGTTTACCCAATGATTAAATAATCATTTAGAATATGTTGCTAAGCCATTTCGAAACACATTGAAATATAACCAATAGATGTGAAAATTCATAAACAAGTAAAATTTTCATCAACCCTTTCATTATCTAATACCTAATTATTTATTCTAAAATATCAAAAACGGAAATAGTGAGTGTAAATTTAGCACAATATAAAAGTACCAAAAATCTTTTTATGAAAACAACCGATTCGAAAAAAAGTTTTTTCGTGCTATCAATAATTTTTGGTGGGCATTATGAAATTGATCTAAAAAAACACAATGTGTTTTTTTCTCGTAGAATAAAGAAGAGTACAAGAATTGCGCTGTGGGGGTATATCGTGATCCAAAAGTCTGACCATTCTTCGCTTAATTTTAATATTCAGAATAGGGTATTATCACTGTTTTTTTTATATTCTCGAAAAAAAAATTACGACAATGAAGATATTTTATTTTTATGTTGACGAATAAATTTTCTATGTCTATTTAAAATGTGCCATTTTCGATATGCCGCCAAACGACATGTTCAATTTTATTCGTGAATTCATGACGTCACATAAATCAATGATATATTTTAAAAAAAATAGTAGGTACGAAAATCATAATCAGAAAAATTAAACTGTGTAAAAATGGCTTGTGAAAATATCTTAATGTGTCACCATGATTATCACAATCCAATGGGTTTGTCATCAGGAAAATAAAAGAGAGACAGAGCGCTTGCTAAATTAATTGGCTAGAACCAAAAGATACTAAGTCAGTGACGTCATTGGTTTCCATTCAAATCATTGTGGAAAGCATTTCTAATTTCTAGTGTTTTCCTTTATTCTATGGTTTTTTTCTTGTTTGCACTATTAAAAATAAGTATAAATGCAAAGTTTCATCGTTATTCCTATCCTCTCCATGTCTGTAATATTTGATTTCACCACGACCTAGTTCACTGAAATAGTGTATCAAGTCTGAAAATAGGATTTTTTCATGAAATCACCTTATTCGAGAGAATCTCATAACGACACTATGTCACTATTGCTGTCATTATTCTCACGAGAAAAAAATAAACCGATTATCGTTTCGTTCCAATGAAAATTCTCGATTTCATAGCGATATACTTTTTACAACACTTTTCTGACTTGATCTCAGTAGGCGTGAGTTTCACTGCCATTTTTTTCTAGTGAACCTTAACAATGGTGAATCAAATGCACACTTTTTGCAGTCAGTTGATTATTCTTGATAATGTTAATTTATTCTAACTTGGCGACCCTCCGTGGTGGATTCGTAAGCTCCTTGGCTCCGGACTCGCGTGTTTTAAACGCGGCGTAGGCAAATAATTATTTAAATAATAATTTAACTTTTCACCACAGTTTTAAATTATGCAAATCGACATGTTCCCTAACTAAAATTTCGTTTACCAGGATACAAAGTATACTAAAAACTTAAATGTTTCTATTTTTATGTTTTATTCTGTAAATTTTTGTATTTTTTTACAATAAATATACTATTTTTATATATTGTACAGTGTTATAAAGGAAAATAGAAATATCATTTCTTCGCCGTAAAGATTCAAGGTTTTTGAGTTTGGTGAGGGAATTCTAGCTCAATAATGTAAAATCATGTAAGTAATGATAAAATATTGTAAATAATAACAAAAAATTAAGAAAAATGCAAGATTTATCAATAACAGATTTTAAGATTTAAAAAAAACTAATAACAGGTATGGACTCTTACAGTAGTTTTATGTATTTTTTCAATCTTAACTGAAATTCGTGAATCTTTTCGATAATTTTCAGATTAAATGGGAGGTTGTTAAAACAGTTATACCTAGATAGAATATAGTAGACAGAGATAAATAGATAGTAGACAGAGGTAGATAAATAGTAGACAAAAGTAGATAGATAGTAGAGAGAGGTAGATATTTTGAATGTGATTGGTATTACATTTTGGCATTTTAATATAATTCTGATATCTTGCTGATATATTTATGTGTACTTCTTTGAAAATTTGTAGTATTGCAATATTGTAACAGCACGGAATAATTTACAAAAAGGCTACAATAGCACAACTCATAAATAATTAATAATATAAACATAATATTATTCTTCTGTCCGACATAAGACCTACATTTACTCCATGATTACTGTTGCAAGTTGCAATATATAATTACATCATAAGCACGTAAAAGTATTATGGGCGTGTATCATTTTATATAGGAACCTTTAGTTCTGAAACATATTATGTTGATTAGTATTGTTAAACCCCCCACATTCAGAATTTCTACCAATTTATAACATATTTTCATTGAACACTTCAAGTTGTTGAGCTCTTAAAAATTTGTATCTACACATGGAAACGTGTTTTTAATAATTTTCGGAGCTTACTTTGAGATTTTTTTCTGTGGAGGGAATTTCGTATAATTACCGTTTCGGCATAGATATTATCTCAAAAATAATATTGAAACTTAAAAACTGAAAGAGTTAAATGTTATAAATCGGTAGAAATTGGAAATGCCGGGACAGGACCAGGGTATCGATTCTGAAATCCAGGCCGCTCACAATCGCCGTCGAAAGTACATATACTTTAGTCGACATTATTATTCTTGAGTCTCGTCGAAGGTATATAGGTACTTACGTACGCCAAACGTCAAAAGTCATTCGAAAAAAGAATTAGTTCGTCGAGAATCGAGGACCTGGGCGGTCCGGCGCCATATATTTCATGCATGATGGTCGTGAAAATTTATAAAACCTTACACGTGCCGTAATGGGGTATTTTCAAAAAACTATGAATACTGTTAAAAATGTGTGGAATATTTAAAGGTTAATTTTCTGATTACGATTGTAGATCTAAAAATATGTCATTTTCAATCATAATTATTTATTTTAAAAACAATCTAAAACCGCACATTCCTGAACGATTCCAACTGGCTACATCGTCATTATGACATAGAAAACGACAATGTCTGGTAAGACGGCTATCACCAACGTCTCCCGGCGTGACGACAACGCCGCCGAATTCGTGAATAAGAACGAACATGTCGTTTTAGCGGCAAGTCGAAAATGTCACATTTTAAATCGTTATAGAAAATTTTTTCGTCAACATAAAAATGTATCGTAATTTTTTTCGAGAATTTAAAAATACAATGATAAATGATAATACCCCATTCGATAAGTTGAATTCGAATCCTGCAGAAGTTTTTTTTTAGAATTTGTTGCAAATATTTACTTGCCGTAACATCCGAAGTGTTGTAACATCTGACCTGATGTAACTTAAAATTTTTAATATATTTTTTATATTTTTCAATCATGTCTTTTGAATTGTAATTCAGTAAACACTGATTTTTTTCAATTTTTTTTTTTTAATCTTCTACAAAGATAATGTATGTATGTGAGTAAAAATACCCACGAACTGGCGATGCCTATGTGGGATTTTTTTGGTTAATCTGCTAAATGTATTATTCTTTACTTTTTTTATATATAAAAAAAGTGTTTTCTTTATCGTAAAATTATACCAACGTATGTACCAAAAAAATTATCAATAAAAAAGAATATTTTGATCTAGCCGTATGCTATTTTTAAACATAGATAATTTTTCATTTTCAATTCGTGGTGGAATTCCATTTTAATGTGAATTTATGATTTAGAAACTTTAATAAGATTTTTTTGTATTGTTAGTTTGTAAACAGACTTACAGTATTGTTATTATGATATTTTACACACAATGAAACTACGTAGCGGTCATAAATAATTATGAGTCTTGGCTACGGCAGTTTAAAAAATATATTTTACAATGGAAAATGCCGTTAGATTCCCATAAAAGGGCCACTAGGTATAAACACTCCAATTGCTATTATTTTTGCACCGTTAACGGAATCTTAATTAATTTCCTGGGTTGTTCAACTGACCATGTACATTTTTATTTATACCGAAATGTATTCTCCTATGTACTCATAGGTACTAAATCGCACAAATAATATCATTGCGAAATAGCTACTTATTTCTGTTAGTATTTATTTTAGGATAAAATATTTAATATTATGCTGTAGTTCCGCGATTGTAAAATCTATTTCCTTTACCAAAATATCGTCATTTCCCAAAAATAATTTGAACTTTCGAAAGGCTTTTTATTTTATTATTTCCTTTTAATGTTCACGCTATTACGGACGGTAGTTTGCTCATATATTTCCTGTGTGTTTTGTACAAAATCATGATTTTAATGTATTATTTGTGTTGTTTCAGGACAGACCATTCAACGCATACAATGGAACAACCACTTTGAATGGATCAACCCCCACATCGCGGGCGCAAACCCCAAGCCATCAAATCAACGGAAACAGCCAGCAAATCAATGGAAACAGTCACCAGATAAACGTAAAAAGCAACCTGGTCAATGGAAATAATAATCAGATCAATGCGAAAAGCAACTTGAGCAACGGGAATAGCCATCAGGTCAATGGAAACATCAACCAAGTTTATGGGAATAGCCAAAAGGTTGCAAGTGCCAACCAGATTAATGCAAATGGCCACCAGGGCAATGGAAACGGCCGCCCGCTAAGTGGAATTGGTCAGCAACTCAATGGGAATGGAAGCAGCTTTCCAGAACCGCCGAAGAAAGCTGTCAAGCCACCAGGACAACCGCCACCACCACCTCCTCCAGTAAGTTTAATTACAAATTATATCCCACACGAGATAAGATCACGCCGCTGAGGAAATTGCATTTAAAGTGCTCCCACGCAGGGCGTTTCATTAATGTTGTTATTATGCTAAAGAGTAGATGAAAAATCATTGAAGAGTGTGTGCTATATATTGTAGTTTTATTGAATGTTCTCTTGTAACACTGCAATCAATCTTTTGCTAAACCAAGTTGTTAACACAACCATTTGAATAACTTTCGTGGTAGTCATTAACATCATAAGTCATGAAATTATTGTTTTCTTTGTTTTCAGATGCCAATGCCTGAGATTGACAACGATCAGAGAAATGGCAAGAAAGTTGAACCAGAAAAACCATTCACAAATGGATTGAAATCACCCACCCCAGCACTAGCACACACCAAACCTAAAGCTCCTCCACCACCGCCGCTTAAAAAACCACTCCAAAATGGAAACCACCGCTTGGAGATGCTTCCAGATACACCACCAGCTACCCCGGCCCCAGATTACGACACATCTTCTCTTGTTAAAGTAACTAGCAAACCAAAAGTAGCCAAAACTAAATCAGTCCATGATGCCGTCGAAATGGAATCTCTCGAATCCTTCAAGTTAAATAATCCCTCTTCCCCGACCCCCAGACCACCTAATACCTATTTCATGAAGCAGCCGATCGGAACGCTAACAATGAAGAAAGCAAATCCGCAAGTCTCTGTTACCATCGGGGAATACCCAACCAACACTTTCAGGAAACAGCCATCAAAGTTGGAATTCCTGAGCAATGATCTGGTGGACGGAAACGCGAGAAAGGATGAACCCGTAGGAAGCAGGTTACAGTCTGAATTGGTGCAGACCCTATCGAGGTCCAATTTAAAAAAGAAGACTGAAAACGTAAGTATCACGGAATCATTGTATTTCGCTGAAATGTAAATTAGCATTTCATCATTTTATTACATTCACCGCATCGCCAGTGATTTGGTCGTCTCTTGTTACATCAACTTGATACTATGCTTGCAACTATGGATATTATAATTGTAAATAACAATATTATTCGTAGATTTCAACTCATTCATTTTTATTGTGAATATACTACTGGGTGAAAGTGTTTGTATTTCTGTTCGTGTCAATGTCTTTAATATTTTGAAGTTGTTTAGCGATATCCTATGTTTTCATTTTTTATTGCCATTTTAAACATTTTAAGTGGTAAAAAGATATCATTTGTAAGGGACTTAAAATAAGACGCACAGAGGACATAACGACATCATGAAATTTGAACATCACCCCCATTTTAACATAAACATAATTATTTAGTAACTTCACATTGTTTATAGCCAAGTGATGCTAGGTCAAGTTCCACCCGTCACAAGTCACAATATACCAATGAATGTGTATTTTCCAGGACTTGATAAAGAGTATCCAATCCAAAGCATCTCTAAACACGTTTGCTTCTTCCCCGCCTGAGCCTAACGCCAACTTCCATAAGAGATATGGACATGTCATATTACCGCAACCCCCCTCCATAAATATCCCTAAAATACCAATAGGAAAATCCCTCTCCCACAGCATAGTGACAAATAATGGCAAAAGTGACCACAGATTATCAATATCTCCGTCACTTATAAACGGCAAGCAAGAACTCACAAAGACAGAAAGTCTGCCACAAGGAGGAATTCTGAAGAATTCTACGCAGATGTTCATAAACGAACGAAATGCTGCGATAAAACTGTCAGCTCAGCAAAAGAGTATTAAATTTGGGCAAACGTAAGAGAAAAAAATGATTTTTAGCACGAATTTCTTAATGTAGAGGTTGTATTAATAAAACAAAGGTGCTGGGAAATAAACATGACACTTCAATGTAAATAAATTGATTTCCTAGCGAAAGCACCACCTTCATTTCATGATACTTTGTATTTGCACCGATATAAAGATCTATGTTCGTCTGTTTGGGGTTTATGGTTTCCTTCATTATTGTCTCTTTAAATTTTATTTATTTTTATCAAACACATTTTCTTCGATATTCTATTTATTTCAGTTAGAAATATTTTCAACTACTTAACTGGTGAAGGTCTATTTGGAAAATACCCTTGCATTCACCACTTATTTACTACCTACTAATTATTTTATTGTTTGAACTCCTACGCAAACTCGAAACCCATCCATAAATTATTTGCTGTTCTAGAAAATACACACACATATTGAAATACTTAAAATGAACTTAAATAATTTTCAATGATGTATTGATTTCACATCGGAATAGGAATCTAGATTTATCAGGTAAAGTTCTGTTTACGGTCCCATGAAAGATGTTTTGTATTGTGTAGGCATTATAAAATCCTTAAATTTGAGCAAACGAAGCTTTCATGGATTGAATTATAAAAATCCGTTCGAAATTTAAAAAATGTAATTTTAAAGAATAAATTAACTTTGTTTGAATACCTCTCTATTTTAGTGTAATATGTAAACTAACCGGTTTTGATTCGACCTGAACCTTCACCGGGGTTTTATAGAACATACTAAATTAAATACAGAGTTACAGTGTACAGGTAACATATAAGAGGGAGAGAGAACATCAACTTTGGTGGGGGGGAAGAGGTGGCTAAAAAAGATAGCTTAAAAGTGGGTGAAGGGATAGGGAACACGTGAAAAGGAGCTATTATTTTTAACATGTTCCCCTTCCTTACACCCACTTCTTTGTTAACCACCTCCCCCCATGTTTTAATGTTACCTGCATATTGAAACTTTGTATGTTTTATATAACCCTGATGAAGATTCGGGTTGAATCGAAACCGGTTAATTTATATATTATTCTCAAATAAAGTGGTACTCAATTTAAGTTATTTTATTCACATAATAATTATTAAAAAATATATTGTTTTTCATCAAATGCATATTGTATTAAAAATCATCAGTTTACTAGAAAATCTTTTGAGGTTTCATTGGTCCGTACTTTTATTCTAATGTTTATTTTTTGTTTATCTTTCAGAACGACAGTAATTGGAGATCCTGAGCTTCCCCTAGTTGTAAACCACTGATGTTCTGCATGTATTCAGTGTTATTTTAAACATTTTAAATAATTTATTAACCCTCGTCTATTTAATAAAATATTAAAGTTTCCAAGTGTATTTAAGTTTTTAAGAATAAATCGTAAAATTTTTATTACGATATGAAGTGTAAATAATATATTGTGTGCCAGCATGTATAATAAAATAGTCAGTTCTCAAAAAAAAACGTTTTTTAATTTGTTTTTTTTTTTGTTCAGCTTATTTATTAAACAATTCTTCATTCTGGTGACATTAATAATGAGTAACATGATGGAAAATCCAATACATAAATCATCATAACAGCATCCAGACCAAAAATAAAAATAAAAAACCTAAACCTATTCGTGAACAATATAAAGCCTAATTATTTTTTTAATGATATATTCCATTCCTTGTCTCATCAAATACTCCAAAAAATCATAAGCCGCTATAACTGCATTAACAACAAACAAATAAATTTATAATTGTTCATTTTGTTGGCTGACAAACAATTTCCCCTCATCCTAGATCTGGCTTCAATGCCATTCATACAAAACCGCACTAATGATCTGTCCAGGGTTTTTTAGGTCCATGATCCAGACCATCAAGACCCAAGCTATGTGAATTTGTAAAATACAAAACAAAATTCTTCACTGCGCCAGGAAGCAAGCCCGTAATGAGCCACTTGGTAGTTATTTTTAGTTCAGGGAGAATTTCGGTTTATCGAGTAAAAGTTTAAAAAATAAGCAATCAAACTATTTTTAAATTCTCAAATATGTATAAGTATTACTTATAGTATGTACATTTAATTTTATTTGGAACCTATTTAAAGTTTATTTTGCACATTTTAGCGTTTTCAGCTATTCCAAAACACAGTGTCTATGGCCTGATCGGCATAAAAACTGGGCTAAAAAAACTTCGATATATACTTCTTCTCGATATTAGAAGACCAAAAAAGGAAATTACAGTATGTATGAAAAAAAAACCAAGCAGAATCAAATTTAAAATAGGTAAAAAAAATTAAACGCATTATTTTCGCTGAATTGGGTAAAGTATTCGCAATGCGGATCGTTATTAGTAGCAACCATATCAACGGAAATGTGTGGTGAGGCTGAAGACTTGAAGTGGATCCGAGTGTAAGCATTCAAAAGTGAGTTATCCTTTATCAGAGTGGGTTACAAGCGTGAGCAAAACAATTGGCATATTCATTGATGAAACATTGCCTAGCTTGGCCACGAAGTCAGCAAACGGTAAAAGTATTATTTTCAAAAATAAACAAGCTGCATCATGCTCAATGGGGTTACGGTAATAATATGGAAAACCCCATTTAAAGTTAAATTATTATCACCGCCGATTTGAAAAAAGATTACAAAATGAGATGTTATTGGTGCAGAATATAACACCAGAAATTTTTCTTATTTATTTATTTATTCGCGGCCAGAATATTTTGTTGTCTATGGTATCTCTTATCTTTTTCCATTATATTAGTCTATGGTCTGCTCAGAAACCAGAAACGAGCACTAGTGATGGGCAGAATCAAAATATTTTGATCGAAACGTCAAAAGAATAGAGTATTTAACCGATTTAATCGCTCGGAGTTCATCGGGAGCAGTAGCTGCGGACAGAGGCATATTGTTAACGGGTGGGGGGGAGGTGAGTATGGTACACATTGGTCTGGCAATATTTTGGTAGGTAAGTACTACGTATTACACTAAAAATGGGCTAAGCCAGTGTTTTCATACTGGCAATGTTTATTGTTTACTTGCAACCATCACGATATATTTATGCTTGCAGATAGCAACGTAATATTATTATAATGATGTGAATGATTACGAATTTCAATGCGTTTCATATGACGTTAAATTTATAATATCTACATTTGAACTGAATAAATAATATAAATAAGTGTCGTAGGTACTACAATTCCTTCGAAATACTACATCCGTGAAATCATTCTCAATAGAAGAAACAATGAAAATATTACATCACCACGGAAATAAAAACCTGGACACTAAAACAATACCAAATATAATATTTATATATCGGGCCGATTGCATCTTTCACATAAAATAATTCAATCCTAAGATTCTTTGTGAAGCGCCCTAGATGTGTTTTTTTTTCACAAAAACGTCATTTTAAAAATTATCAATTTATGTTTGCTAATAACCTTTCCAACTTAAAATAAGTTGGAAAGGTTATTAGCAAATTTTACAGACACTAAATGCACAGACATCGTAAATACCAACCTAAATAATGTTTACATTCTTGTAGCATCTTTGGTTGATAGATAATATTATAATTAAACATTTGACAACTAGCACAGAAGAATTGCTTAATTCCAGTTCCCAGTGGATATCAAATCAAATTAGGTAGTACGTAACACAATGTACCACAAGAATAATATTTCATTTGTCAAGCAATCCGAGATGTTTTGACGTTTCTCGGACCAATGACGTGGCGGCTGTAGTTTCGATTGATTTTTTAAACGATTGTCTCGGACTGTGTGATGATTTTTGACAGAATCGATTTGTCCATTTTGTCAATCGAAATATGATGGTCAAAAAGATCAAGTAAATCATCGATCGTGCCCATCGCATGCCCATCGCTAACGAGCACGCGCGTCGCACAATCGTAAATCTATTTTTCATGATCATCTATGATCTTGTAACCATAGAAAATAGAAAACAACATGGCAGATCTGTCAAAGTTGACATTACATTTCACGTGTAATTTGAAGTGAGATAACAAATAAAATCCGATTAAATTAATGAAATCCGGTGAATTTTCAAAATGAAGAATAAATCATCTTACCACAAAACAACCAATCGGTTTAAGGTAGGCCCTATTTCAGTGATTTATTTTTAATAACCTATTCGCGGGAATGTTTATATTTTGAAAATCTTAGTACTTTAAAAACAAACTTTTACTTAGAAATGACTGGAGCATGTTTTTCCAAGTGCTTCGGCGACACAATCCAACAATTAATTTATTTTATGTTATTCGGTGTGTAATCTTTTGTTTACCTTTCAGTTTTCGTCGTTTGCAGATCGCATCAGTGCTATCGATGTCCGGCACACGGCAATATATCACTTGGATCATGCCAATTCAGATTATCCAGAAGAAAATGAGACTCATTTCTACAAAGCCATTCAAAAATGGAAAGTTCTGAATCTGACGACTGAATATGTCAACTTTGGAAAGAAAGTCGAGAGGATCATTACTCTTCCGCAGTTAATTCACAGGAAGGGTGAAGTGGTGAACCTTTTAATAGACAACCTGGAAAATGGAACTTCGTTAACTCTCCAACCTCTACTGGAGTGAGTAACTTCAAATTATTCGATTGAAATGCAAGTGGTGAATACAGTGAACTAAACAGATTTGTTATAAAGTTGAAATAAAACACATAAGGTACTAATTTAGTGTTAATGTTCTCAAGGTATCCAATAATCAGGATCCCAGGCTCATCTTATTTTATTAAGAAGTGAAAACTAAACAGTATTGATGAATTAGAAAATTAATTATCTGGCCTACTTGACAGTTACTTCTCATAACTTGATTAGTGATAAATCCATGATAATATGCAAAGTTATTTATTTTTCGTTAAAAACAACTGTAATCAAAATGTCTGTTAATATTTCACTAACCGCTGCACATTTTATGGAAATTACACTTCATTTCAACTTAATTTCTACAAGAAACAACTATTTACATTAGGATAGATGGTAAAAACGGCATTATAATTACATTTTTATTCAATGAAAGTTCAAAATTCACTTATAAATAGATCCCTTTGCCGCCGTTTTGTATGGAATGACACTTGCGTAAGTTTCGTATCGATCTAAATATGCATAAATTACATTAACCCAACCTAATAACCTATTTTGTGCCCATACCTAGTTGTTTCTTGTAGTAATTCTTAAAACAAAGTGTAATTTCCATCATCTGCGCCTAAAAGTTTGGCCTTAAGTGAAATAATTATCGAAGGAAGCAAACACTTTGTGGCTTGACATTATTACACAAATGAAAGAATATCTTTGTTTTAAACCACTTTATTACATTTATATACGTCGACCGGTTTCGGTTGAACTCAACCTTCATCAGGACAGTACAAATATAAACTAAAATATAATACAGAGGAAGATTATTAAGTAAACAATAAAGAAAGAGAAAGTATATAAATGTGAGGGAGAGAGCATCAGGGCAGCGGAGTAGGTAGTGGGGTCGGGGAGGGGTGGGGATTACCCAGGGAGAAAGGAAACAAGATGTTTTAAAGATGTTTCCTTTCTCCCTGGGTAATCCCCACCCCTCCCCGACCCCACTACCTACTCCGCTGCCCTGATGCTCTCTCCCTCAAATTTATATACTTTCTCTTTCTTTATTGTTTACTTAATAATCTTCCTCTGTATTATATTTTAGTTTATATTTGTACTGTCCTGATGAAGGTTGAGTTCAACCGAAACCGGTCGACGTATATAAATGTAATAAAGTGGTTTAAAACAAAGATATTCTTTCATTTGTGAAATAATAATCCAAATCTTCATTTTTCTTTCAGGATCATTGTAGTTCTTGCAAAAGATCTCCAAGAAGATTTCTACATCTATTTCCCAAAATTCTTAACCACTTTGATCAATCTCCTGAACACCAAAGACCCGGAGCAGTTGGAATGGACCCTGGTGTGTTTGGCTTTCCTTTTCAAAGCCCTCCGCGTGTATCTGAAGAGAGATATTTTGATAATTTTTGAGGCAGTCCTCCCGCTGCTCTCAGAAACAATGCCGTGGTACATCAACAACTTTGCTGCAGAGAGTTTTGCTTTTGTGGCTCGTGACATTAAAGACAAGAAGAAATTCCTCAATGTTCTGGTAAAAACCGTTAATACGCAGAAAAATGTAAGTCATTCTTTATTACAATCTTTTTAATACGGTATCTTAAGAAGTTTGCAAAAATAGCTGATTATGGTTTATTTTCTTCTAGGGAATCGTTGGATGTGGCAGACTTCTCTTTGAAGTGTTTAGAGGAGTTGGAAACCAGTTGCACAGCTGCGCAGCTCCTTTCCTCACTTTCCTCTTTGAAAGCTTGGATGAAAAAACATCTTACCGCAATACTTTGTTTGAGATACTTACCCAAACTATTGCAGACATGTTACAAGTCATCAACCCTAAAAGCAGTGAAATCTTCTGGTCCACGATTCTTAGTACCACAACTAACTATCTGAATCGTAAAACCGACAATGAGGATTACAAGACCTTGGAATATATGCTGAAATTAGTCGGACAAGCTCTAGAATACAGTGGGGGAAATTTCATGATCAATCCCTTCCCAGTTATAGTATTGATAATTCAACTGCTGGATGTCAAACTACCTGAAAACATTATGAATGTTACTTCAAAACTTGGGGTACTAGTTTTGCTATCGAAGCATACAAATGTTCCCCATGAAGACGCTGTTACTATCGTCAAGAAAGTGTTGCAAATTCCGCATCCAGAAATTGTTAGTAACTTTGTTCAAGAAGTTATCACCTGTCCTAGTTTTGATATCATTGTTCTTCCCTACTTCATCAGTTGTGTTGACAAAATTGATGAAAACATAATCAAAGTGCTCAGTAAAATTTGTGTGACAAAGTCACCATTGTGTAAAAGTGGAATCGATTTATATTCGTGGGTTAAATACCCGATTGACTTTGAGTCAAAAACCGATGCCTACAGCCAAAAGTTTTTAGCGGCAGTAGGGATTGATGTTACTAAAATACTTGAATCGCCTGACAAAAGCATTTGTTCATTAATCTGCCTTCCACATATAAAAAATATGAATATACCAAAAGCGCAAGCCGCATTAGAAAAACTTTTAACAAATTTGATTAAGTTTGTTGAAGACATTAACAGCCGTATAACAGATGGAAAGTTATCCACCGAAGACACACTAACTCTCCGAAATGCATTGTTTGTCCTCTCCATAACAATAGAGTCGGCAGTTCACACAATAAATGTTTTTAGTTTTGAAACATTATGTTCAAAGAAGAATTTAGTAGATGCTCTGATACCACATGCATGTTCTCCTTCTTCGATTAGTGCCTTGCGTATTCTAGACTTATATCTCACAGTACGCAACAGACAAAATAGCCTGGAAACTGAATTGGTACAAAAATTGAGCGGGTTAATGGACAGAAATCTGACATCACCTTTCCACGAGGTTTGTTCATATTTTAATTTATTATTTTTGTTATTTAATTTAGTTATTTTATTTTATTTAAACGCCCATAGGGCTTTTACCTGTAATAATGTACATCTATATTTTTTTAGTTATACAGATTACATTAAAAAAAAATCAGTGTTAACAAAATATGTTACATAAAATATAAGAGTTTAAAAAATATAGGTATATAGAGTACAAATAAGTGAGACGAAAAATAAAAAATCTGCCAAAATCCTCCAAATCAACCATAATGATATTAAGAAAGTATAACAATGGTTTACAAAATAGGTAAAAATAGTTCGAACATACTCCGTTTAAAGTTTGCCATGTTCAAATTATTGTCAAATACATTTATATTGTTTAAGTATTTGTTACCAAGACTGTAAACGTTGTATTGGAGAGTGAAAAGTATAGTTGGAATGAGATGTATGTATGTAAAATGTTGATATTTGCCTAGTTGTTCATGTAGGTATGTGTAGATTTATTAAATGCAGGAGTTCACAACAATCGAATTTAGAGTTCAATAATTTAAATAAAAAGGTAAGGTCGTTTATTTTTCTTCTGTTTTCTAATTTCGGAATATTTAAAAAATTCAATAATGACAGGTAATTTATGTGTTCTAAAGGGATGTTAAGTTTAAAATTGACGAAGTGTAGAAATTTTCTTTGAATTCTTTCAACATTATGAATATGTACATTGTAGAAGGGCGACCAAACTATGGAGTTATGTTCTATCTGGCTTCTAACAAGGGATATGTACAATAGTTTTATGATTTGTAAAGATTCAAAGTTTTTAATTGTTCTTAATATAAAACCTAATGTTTTCATACCCTTATTCACAATTTGTTGAATGTGGGCCGTAAAGTCTAGTTTCTCATCCATTATTATGCCAAGATCTCGCATTTCCTTTACTCTTTCTAAACTTGTTTTAAAAATTGTGATGGTTTTTTTCTGGAAAAGGTCAAAATTATGCATTTTTCTACATTTAAATATAAATTGTTTTGTGAACACCAGTTATTTAGCATTTCTATATTAGATTGAAGAACTTGACAGTCGTTTAAGGAGATTATTTCTTTATATAATTTAATATCGTCGGCGAATAGCAGTACATTGACATTTTTAAAGCAGTTGACTATGTCATTTATAAAAACAATAAATAAAATTGGGCCAAGATGACTACCTTGCGGTACGCCACTAGTGGCCAAAAATGGTTTAGATAAAAAAGATTTTATTTAGATGTTATGTTGAATACATATCGCAACTTTCTCAATTATTTTTCGAACTTTGTTTCATAATGTATTTTTATATTTTAGATAAGGTTGCTGACCACACACATTTACAGTCTGTTCGAGGAACAAATTCAAAAGGGACAGGACATCAAACAAGAACACAAATCATCCAAAATCTCCAAATCATTGAATCTGGAAGAAGAATTCAAACAAGAAAAGTTTGAAGTGCTCTCTCTATGCTACGCCGTAGAGAACTTACCTCCTTCTGTATCTGACTACAGAGAACAACTTGTGAATGTTTCAAGGATGACTCATGGCTCAAAGCAGTTTCAGCTCACTGCTAACACTCCCTTTGAGAGTTTTGCTCTGAAATATGCACTTGGATTCTTGCATGTTAACTTCAATCTCTTGTGGGATCCACTGAAGGCATTTATCCTTTCATACGCAAACGGAATGCCAAACAATCAATTCTGGGAAACGTTTCATCCGTGTTTGGTTCAAGCAACGTCCCATGTTCAAGATGGCATCAAGATTCCTGAATCTACAGAAGGTTTTACAGGAAGTATAGATTTCCTAGTCTCGGCGTACAGTGAATTTTACAGCATTGATGAGAAATTAGACTATAATCTGTATAGAATTCGTCTGTGGGAAATATTGTACGGTGCGCCATCAATTTGTGAAATTAAGAACAGAGATATGACTACTCTTTTCTTAGATTTCTTAAAATTAGAGTTTGAAAGATCACAGCAAGTTAATCTGTTTGTTGAGGATTCTTCTACAATGGATTCTGAGGCAGTTGAAGAGATAGAGACTGACGATCCTGATGAAATCTTTAAGGCAGATAAGGATGTTTCTCGTGCTATCAATAAATCCACTTATGATACTTTAATTGCATATCTGAAAGTATACACCAATGTTCAAAATCCTAAAGCATTGTACATGGAAAAATCTTTATGGCAATTGTACCTCGACTTCTTGATGCATAAAAATCCAGTCATTCAAAAGATCGCTCTTGACTGCTTGATGAGATATAAAAATAAACATCTGATTCCGTACAGAGAGAATCTTTATAATTTGATAGATGGTAAAAAGTTTAAGGATGAACTACGTTCTTTTAAAATACAAGCAGATGAAGGAGGCATCAGGGAAGATGACCGAGAAGAAGTCATTCCCGTTATATTGAGAATCACATTCAGTAAGATGATCACCAACATTGGAATAGACAAGAAAGGGGGAAGTCAGTTACGACGCTCTTTGGTAATGCGCTTCCTCTCAGGCTGTGAAGAATCTGAGTTGATTGCTTACACAAACATGGCTTTCAAAATGTTTGAGCCGTACATCAATCTGGAGACGACTGAAATACCTGCTAAGATCCTGGAGACCCTCCAAGAAGTAGCGCTGGTTCCCCCAAAGAGGATATTGGGGGCCCTGCAGCTGGTGGACACCATGAGGGAACAGTTCATCCGGCCTGGACAGGAACTTCTCATGCTGCGGCTACTCAAAATTGTAATTTGTGTTGGATGCGTGATCAATGGGATTCTTTCAGAACAGCATAAACTGAAACCAGGATATGCAAAGATTCTCAAGGACATAAGACACCGGTGCATCCAATCTGTAGGAAGGTTCTTTGAGCAGTTTGAGAAATATGAGTGGTGCTTCGAGGAAAATATTCTTCCAGTGTACCAAGTGTTTGTATGGCCAATTATTGAAAAGTTACCTACAGAGGGAGTGTACAGTCCCACACCCCTTCTCAAATTATTGAATATTTGGAGTAAAAATCCACAATACCACACACTCTTCAATGTGTGCAAAGACTCCAATACCGATTACACCCCAATGCCATTTTTTTTACAACTTTTGGCCAATAATAAGATTCATTATACAGTAAATGAAATGTCAATGCAGATTATAGAAAGGCTGGTGACAATGGAATCTGATGAAGAAACTGTTCCTATTGCCATATCAAATGAGCACAGTGTTCCTATTCAAGAAGACCAGATTGTCAAACTGGACTTAAAGGATAAGCTCAATTATGGAAGCAGTATACTTATACCCCACATTTCCACTATTGTTGACATACTCAAAGATAAATTGGCAACTATCAACCCAAAGAAGTTACAGAAGCGTGAGCTTATCATTATATCAAGAGTAACGGAGATGGTACAAGACCCAGAAGTAGTGGACACCCTCCTGCAATTCTCTTTGCCAATTCTTATCAACCGTGTGGGTCAAAATTCTGCAGAAGACACCCTGGAGGCTTCTATCATTGCTCTGACCAGCTTGTTGACTAAAGCGGCCAATCCCAAACAGTATGTCAGGTTGATCACTCCTCTATTCAGTAAAGTGATGCAAGCTCTACCCAGAAGAGCTCTCTGCAAAGTATTAGACCTTCTGGGGGCCAATGACGAGGCAACCAGAAGTACAGCTTCTATCATCGCCGATATGAACGCCCCAGATGAAAAGTGGATTGAACAACCAGATTTTGAGAAGAGAATCAGTGCTTATAAAAAAGTTTACCAGTTATGTGATGCTGGCCAAATAGATATAGAACTTGCAGCCTTAATTATACACAACTGCTTCTTCATTATTCGCCATTGTACTGACTTATCATTAAGAAATACATCAACTGCATGCCTGCAGAAAATAGTTCCCAAGTTAATTGATCAGTATAAAGATTCACCTGATAAAGATTATCTTTTACGTGACACTATTCTCTTACTTATAAGAAACAGTTTGAAGATTGATAATGAAACGCTGAAGATGGAAGCAATCTCCCTGTTAGGAGAACTGGTGAGAGAATGTTCAGATGGCCATACAACATTCAAAGAACTTTTACCTCTAAGCAACAAGATTAACAAAGAAATAGACTTCTTCGAGAATCTCCAGCACTTGCAATTCCATCGAAAGATCAGAGCTTTACAGAGGTTCTGTAATCACATTAAAGAGTCGCCTGTTGTTCCTGGATATAAAACTTTAACGCAGTTTATAATTCCCCTTGCATCACAGTTTATCTGCTCCGAGAAGTATACCCCAAAGTATGCTCTGGTGGATGCCGCTATTGATACCATTGGTGTAGTCTGCCACCTTTTGCCGTGGCGTCAATATGAAGCCATTCTTAAATTCTACGTAGGAAAAATGCAACAAGCCAGTGAATATCAAAAACAACTAATAAAGCTTGTGTCTGTAATATTGGATGCCTTCCACTTTGATTTGTCCCGCGCTGACAGTGTAGAAATTGTTTCTGTTATTGAAGCACAAAAGGCTAAACTTAAAGTTGTGCCAGAGCCTGCAGTAGAGAAAGTAGAAGATGGGGAATTGAATGTGCCGGTTGAAGAAGATGACGTGGCTGATGAAATTGTGGAAGAACAAGCGGGCACTCTGCCGTTTGAGAGGATCTATACATTGTCTCCCTCCACGGCTAAGAGAGTCATAGCGACCATTACTGAGATTTTAGTGCAACTAGATTGGTGAGTTAAAATGCTATATATTGTTTATTTATCTACTTTAAATAAATATAATATCTATGTATTATATATATAAACCTTCCGGAAGAAATTCTCCAAATGATAGTGAAAACCCTATCAAACTCCGTTGCATATTTTAGAAGAAATAAATGCACAAACAGACAGACGAGGATAGTGACTTTGTTCTATACTATTAAGAGATACCAATGCTTTCTTCATTTTTCAGGAGTTCTTCTCAAGTTATGGAACACGAATCTGCACACAAAACAATGAGGAAAGGGGCCAGTTCACGCAGAGAGGCGGAAGAAAAACTCAAGCTACCAATGGCTCTGGCAGTCGTTAAGCTTCTACAGAAACTTCCTCAACCTATGCTTAAAAATAACATTTTAGGGTAAAGTTAATATTTTATACAAATATTTGTATTTACACACCATTTTTGTCCTAATTTTTATGAAGTTGACTTATTTAATTTTTATTTTTCAGTGTTCTTATGAAAGTCTGCAACTTTTTGAAGTCTCCCATGATTGGAGTTCGCTCGACGGCCAGAGAAATTGTCTCCAAAATCATGTTGGCGATCGGTACAACTTACCTCGGGGTATTAATGAGTCACCTCACCATCCTGCTGACCAGAGGAATACACGTCCATGTTCTCATATCCACTGTTCACACTGTCCTGATCACCTTGAAGGATAGCTTCACTCCTGGCATCATGGACAAGCACCTGCAAAATGTCTTGAAAGTCTGCTTGAATGACTTATTTGGAAAAGCTTCCGAAGAAAAGGAGGTGGTTAAGCTTGGGCACAAAGCCCCCGAAGCCAAGCCAAGCATGAAGAGCTTCTCAACTCTTCGAATCATCGCTCAAAATATCAGTGAAAATAGTCTTACTAACTTGATTAAACCTTTCAAAGATATCGCTGAAACATCTCATTCAAAACGAGTCATTTTGAAAGTTCAGAATGCTTTGCAGAACATTTCCATCGGTCTGGGAGATAATACATACACTTCCACGGCGTCTTTACTCCAGTTCCTTCATGCAGTTTTGTCCGGCAGCATTATCAAACTCAACTTAGGAGCGCCCAGCAATAAACGTAAGGCGACTGATGATTGTGAAGAGCGGTACAAAGTAATGAAGCCTAACAATTGTTTGATTATTACTCCTGCTCCAAAAGGTGGTAAAAAAGGCATAGTACACAAGAATATCAGATCTTCCGCCCAAGCCAACACACACGTATTAACAGAGTTTGCGTTGAATCTGTTATTTGCCACGCTGCAGAAAGACAATGTTACTAATGAAGAATACAGATCTGTCATAGACCAGAATGTGCCTTTCCTAGTTGAAGCCTTGAAGAGTCCTCAAGTTAAAGTAGCAACTCTGGCACTGAAGTGTGTGACTTCTCTGTGGTCCAAGAAGTACGATCTTCCCACAATGAAGAGTCAAATTGGAATAATCAGCGCCGCCATCTTTCATACACTGCATAAATACGCCACATCCGGAATTAGTAAGAAGGATGACAATTTCCATCTGGTCGCCAATGCATTTAAGGTAAGTCATAGACATTTCTATATGACAAATTTAGTTGGAACTTCAAGTATCTTTTCAATGTTATAATATTATATTTTTGTCTAATTTCAGGCTGTCACCGCTTTAATCAGAGATGTGAAATACCACACAATAAACACAGAAGAAATGAAGGCCCTTTTACTTTACGCTGAACATGACATTAATGATTCCGATAGGCAGGCCACAGCGTTTTCTCTAATTAAAGCTATTATAAACGCCAAGTTTAAAATCAATGAAATACACACCATCATGAAGAAAGTAGCGGATATCACTATTCTAAGTGAGAATCCAAGAACAAGGTAAAAACCAATATCTTCCTCATTGAGAAATATATAACAATTCTGTATTTTTTACTGTTATTTTAACACATTTCTGGCAGGTAATAAGGCAAGGCAAGCTATAAAAGTACTAAACGAAAATCGAATACTATTTGAAATGCATCTCAATTAACCTTGTATGTAATATGTTTATTACGGTCCGCCTATCGATATTTGCCCATACCTGCTTTCTTCAAATACGCCCGACATATCTCGCTCGCTTGCACATAGGAGTTGAGTGGGTGCGGAACAGAGATAGAGATTGAAATCAGGTTTCACGGTCATGAAAACCCTCATTCCAGGAATTGAATTGTTCAAATAATATACTATACTTTTGTTGAAATACCGATGTAAATGAAAGGCACGAAGATAAATATAAAAAGAAAACTTGCATTACGATTCGATAATTATGTACAATAGTTGGGACCTTTAAAAAGAGATTGTTATATAAAAACATTGAAAAATTCCATCTTTTCTGCCATTGAGGCCGGCGCAAAAGGTAGAACTACCCTTTCCGGCATTGAGCATCAATTGACCGAACAGGAAGAACTACCTTTCCGGCAAAAGTGTGTTAATGAATACTTTGCATTAACTAATTAATATTTTCATTGGAATTTTAGGGATGAAGCCAGGGTAGTCATGCTGGTATTTATAATGAACTATCCACTGGGTAAAAAGCTTGTTCAGCATATACAGTTCTATTTGACGCAGCTGAGTTACGAATTGGACCATGGTAGAATATCGGCTATTAAAATGATGCACACCCTCATTGAGAAATTCGCAGTGGTATGTTATATGATTCACCTGTTATTATTGCAGTATGTTTTGATTAAATTAATAATGATTATGTAAAATGATGTTGTTTTTCTTTCAGGATACTTTAAGTGAACACGCCGCAATGATTTATGTATCAATGGGAGGGAGATTAGTGAACGACACTACAACTGACTGCCGAATTCAAATAGCAGAATGTTTAGAACTTCTGATTCAACGAATTACAGCACCTAAAAAGAATGAACTTTTCAAAATCAATATAACCCTTCTGAAACAATCTAATAAGGTAAGAGCTTGAAATGAATCAAACCAGTAATTTTTAATCATTAAATATACTTACTTTGGTTGCCAGGATATCTGTGACATAGAGCCTCATGGATATTGGAAAATCCCAGTCACCCTTTTTTATTCTTATGTGATTTTCTAATATAATACATTATCATAAAACAGGCCCTTTGTTGCTATGCCATAGCAGGGGTGTTATATTACGTGAATTAGTGATAGTATTGTTAAACAAGAATATCTATAACTTTATTGACTTCTTTCAGCCTGCTCATGTTGAAATGGCCGCACAGTTGTGTACCAGATTTGTCAATGTGGAGAAGAACAACTTTAAAACCAGACTGGAGACCCTCCTGCCGGAACTGACTGTCCAACTTTACGAGGAGGATCCAAATGCCGGCCGAGGTGTCAGAATAAAGGCACAAGACAAAAATGATATGCTCGGCGATTCCAGAGACAACAGCTTCATCCAAATTCTCAATCTGATCAACAAAATCTGCGAAACATGTCCGGCAATACTAACTGATAACAAATATGTGAAATATACTGATGAAATAGCAGTCAATTGTCAGACCCTCTTGGCTCATTCCCACGCCTGGGTGAGGTACAATGCCGCTGTATTCCTGGTGTCTTTCTTCAAGTCTTTGAAGCTCGATGACTTTGCTCTTATAGTTAAAGGTGAAAAGGAAACAGAGAGAATCATTGCTCATACAGTTGACTCTCTGAAATCGCTGACATTGGATCTGTGCTCTCAATTTATACCCGGTGTAGTTACTCCAGATATGGCAGAAGTGGTGAGTTATGTTATATTGTTTAATCTGACTTTAAATTGTTAATATCAATCTGACACACTCCATGTTATTAAACTGGAGCCAATACTGTAGTAATTGAAATGTTTTCCGTGGCTTGAGGATATTTCTGTGAATCCCATTTTTTCATTACTAACAATTGAGGAGCAATGGAAACTTGAACTCACACAAGCTGTTTTTGTTCCCATCGCCTTTTTGGTATCTCCAATCCCTTTATCTGCCGTGTAAATATTACTGTTATTGGTTTTATACAAACAGAGCTTCATGCAAACATTTGAACACTAGTTACAAGTGAAAATCTGTGTCAAAAAATTAGTGTTTCAAGCTCCTCAATTCAATAGTAATCCATTATGCAGGCATACAGTGATACAGTAAGTGCGCTATTAAAAATTGTACAGATAGTAGTTATGCAAGCTGTAATATTCACCCGCCACATAAACATTTTCGATCAATCTTTCATACTTTTATAAGCACTGATTTGTAACAACTGACGTATTATTGTCAAATTAAAGTTGTTTATCATTGCTCATACTTCCAGGTCTGTAACAACATGACAGCTCTCTTCAAAATTGTAAGTTCGTTATCAGAGGACAAGGATGCAAATCACGAGAATAACGATTATATCCACGAATACTGGGTCATCAGCAAGCTGAAATCTGCCATCAACTCCGAAGTCACTAAAGCTCCGGGGTCCACTGTCGTGAGGATGAGCATCTTCAAAATGTTGGAAGAGTTGCTGGTGGACTTGGACAAGGAAACGGTGTTTTCCATTGCTAAGATGTTGATGCCCTGCGTCGTCAGAGAGATGACTAAAACTGATGCCTCGTTTGAGTCCCTCAAAAACCAGGCAGACGTAGTGGGAATGAAAATTAGTCATAGTATCGGAGACATTCTTTACAATGACCTTATCGCCAGAATTAATGTCAAATTGAGTGCTAAACGAAAAGAAAGAAAACAGGTAAAATATAGCTCAATTATATGCCTTACACAACTTCTCCCAAGTTTTCTTACACAACTTCTCACAGAATTCGAACAATTTATCACATTTCAAAGTTGATTTACAAGTTCTGTGGAGGTTCTATTCAAGTTCTATTATTATGTATATCATTATTGGCCAGTTGCTTCACAAAACTGAAATAATAACAGAACTTGAATAGAACCTTCACAGAACTTGAAAATCAACTTATAAATTTGATGAATTGTTAAAATTCTGTGAAATAAGCCGTCCCCTAAGTAAATTTGGCAATTTTTTGTATTTCTAAATATTTTTTATTTCACAGAAAATTGCACAGGACAAAGTGACAAACCCAGAAAAAGCAGCCAAAAGAAAATTGACCATCAAAGAAAAGAAAAAGGATTATAAACGCAAACGAACAGATGTTTTTAAAGGAAGAACACCAAATTCTAGAGTAAAAACAAAGGGGGATTCAATGGATGGCGATTTCTAAAGAGTTTTATATTATGGTTAACTGTGATAACAATGTGCATTGTAAATATTTATTTGTTGCTGATTTTGAATAATAAATTCCATCTGTGTTGATATTTTATGTAAAAATATAATGAATCACTTATGAAGTGATTGAAATATGTACAGTATTTTTATTTTTGAAAAGAAATTTCTGTATCAAAGACATACTTTCAACAATTAATGCTGTGATCCATCCATTGTCCGGTCGGTCTAGTTCTGGCTTGAAGAGTCCTGCAACCACAACCTTTGAAAACCCCTAACCTGCCCTAACCTAATGGCAAATTTTGTAATTTAGTGACATAAATTACAAAATGATCATTGGAGCCTCAAATTGATATTTCTGGCATAAGTAAGAAAATACATAAAAAATAAACCAAATTGAGGCAGCAAGCTGTGAATCTACCAAAAGGCATCAGGAGCATAGGCATGAATTTGAGTTTGATTGATTATTGTACTAGTAGTTGCGAATGTTTTAAAAAGTACCATGAACCTGAGAAAGTGAAAATAAAATTTGAATACAATTAAAACAATTATTTCTCTTTTTATTTGGGACAAGGTTCTAGAATCTTTTATTTGTTATCGTTATCCGTAGCGCAGAAGTTTCCGAGTAAAATAATGGATGAATTATGATATTTGATATAAATTTATTAAGAACTAGCCAAAGGGGCTTCATTTAGGTGATGTTTTTTTTGGTGACCGGGTATGTCATCAAAATGACAATTCAACACAGCTCCATAAAGTGATATAAAGTAATGAAACAAAAATTAGGTTACATGAGTAACTATTAAACCTAGTTTTTGTTTCATCACTTTTACTGACTCTTTATCACTTTTTAAAGGTGTGTTGAGTTTTAATTTTGATGAAATATCAGGGAACCGTTTTTTTAGATCTAGTAGACAATGATTTTCCACTTATTTTGGTAGGTATAAGTAGATTTTATTTAGATAAAGAACAAAACAAACAATATATTTATTAAAAACCTTTTATTGCAAAGTTTGGTGGTACAAAATGTTGTTTATTTGGAGCGTAAACAAACTATCTGTTGTGCCGACTCTTGAGCAAGCCACATCCAAATTTTATGACAGTGTATCTACGAGAATCAAACCGGAGATAGCTTTCGAAATAAAATTTTCAATAGCTAGAATTTGTTATACTGGATCAATAGATGAGGGTAATATTAAACGCATTGATGAATATGGTAGACAATTATTGTTGAACAAATTCAATAAAAATAATAGCAGACAGGAAAAGTGTAAGAGTGTTAAAAACATCAGGGAGATAACTAGTAAACGACTCATTCAGAAATTAACTGAACTGGGAAAGACCGTTGGAACTGATAGAAAGTGTGGTCAATTTTATGATTATCTTTCAACGCTCTATAAAGATGATACTAGAAATAGATTGATGGTAGAAGCCCTTGTGCTGGATACCATGTCCCTATTAGATAGCTCAAAATGTGTTCCCAACAATGTGCTGTATCTAGATGGGGACATGCCCGAATGTTGAATGGCAAATGCTTGTGCAATCACTTAGCTCACGGAAACGCCTTGGTAGACATTCTACCAACTGATGCTTGGTCCGCTGTTCTCCTCAATGCCATAAAACTTACTGAAACCAAAGACCTTTTAGTGAACTGTAAAATAGGGAACATTTTCATACACAATATCAAACTACTGAGACAAAAATACAAGCGGGGCTTATCTATTCCAAACAGAAGGAAATGTGGAAGTCACTTCTTGACGGAAACTTTGATAAATTCGTATTAGGAATTAATAAGGAGCTGATGTATGTTCAAGAAAGGAAGATCTGTCATCTACGCTGCGCGAGGACCTAATCTTGAAACTATCAAGTTCTTGACCAAACAGGAAATGTTTAGCAATGAAGTGAGGGATGTCAATGGTCGAACTGCCCTGCACATAGCTGCAACTTTTGGAAGAGATGTCATAGTGAAATTCTTAGTGGCAGAAATGGGAAATGCAATTAATCATGTTGATGATGATGGAAAGACACCGTTACACCTGGCTTCCTACAATGGCCACAAGAAAACTGTCATGACTTTAATTTCACTAGGAGCCAAAACTACTGACAAAGATAACGTGGGAAATTCTCCATTGCATTACGCCGTGATGAACAATTATTTAGATGTGGCTAAAATCCTTTTGGAGAAAGATGATACTGTGGATGAAAATACTGTTATTGGGGGTTTTACTTTTCTTTACACAGCCGCAGAATTTGGTCAAGCAGAAATAGCACAGTATTTGCTGTTAAATGAAGCTGATGTCAATGCTAAGACCAACTTAGGCGCATTTCCATTGCATCTGGCAGCATTCAATGGTCACCAGGAGGTTGTGAGCGCTCTGCTTGTGAAGGGGACTCATGTGAACCTCAGGGAGTCCCAGGGTCAGTACCCATTACATTTCGCAGTGGAAAATAACCACAAACAGGTTGTCAAGATCCTCTTGGATAAAGGTGCCTTTGTGAATAATGGAGAAGTGACATATAATATACGGTTCCATGATAACTCAACACAGTGACAATTCAACACACTTTTAAAAAGTGATATAAAGTCATTAGAAACGATGAAAAAAAATATTTTAAACCCAACCTACTTAACCCAGTTAATAAAGTTTTTGTTTCATCACTTTCCATGACTTTATATAACTTTTTAAAAATGTAATGAATTATCATTTTGATGATTTATCCGGTCACCATAATATACGTTTAATCATAATACGGGTATGTGCCTAGTATGGTAGCTGTAGAAAACAAAAAACTGTAATCATTTAAATTTTTATGTTCAAAATGTTCAAAGAATATTTCGTTGGTGATGGGCCTTGATGACCTTGGCAATAATCAAAAATAGAAAATGTGCCTACATTCTGCACCTTGGCAATCCGGAGCCAGCGCGGACAAAAAGGGCTAAAAGAAGGCTAAAGATACCACTACACGTTGGACCAACGTATTGGGCCAAAAAAGACGCTGATATCACGTTGCACCGGCGTGTCGGGTCAATGTTTGGCTAGTGTGCGGGGCCAATTCTGCACTGGCCATTTGATCGAAATTGCTTGATTGTGGAGACTATCGCAGCTACGGGAATTTTTTTGTACCGTACGTTAATTGTTACCAATAGGTATGCACCAAAGGTGAGTGACCAAAAAATGCTGAAAAAGAAAATGGTGGATGCTGACTGTGATGATTATGACGGATGAGGCCAACGTATGAACGCTTTTGGCAGGTTAGCACCAATAACCCTTGATGTGTGCATAAAAACCGATATTAATCGGTTCGTCGGCCAACATTGGCAAACTAACGCGTTGTGACAGCCAATATACGCCAAATTGTTCTGTATATATATTGGGACAGTGCATTGGCCCAATGCGTACTGGCAGTTTAAAACCTTGTGTAGCCAAAGTTGGAACAGAACATAAAATTTTCATTCAGATGGGGGAGAGAGAGAGAATAATTTATTACACAGTTAAAACTGTTCACTTTGCGAAAAATTTGCTTTTTTAATCAGTTGTAAACAGTATTTTTTTTCTTATTTTGAATCTCAAGACCACGGAATGGTCAGTAGTGACCATACTGTCGTCATGTTTGGACAGGAGGCATTGGAGTATAAAAACCACTCACACTGGAGGACTGGAAAAATTCAAAACGAAATACCAGGTCACAAAGGTACGGAGTCGAAACTGCAGTTATGTACCATTAAATTTATCTGTGAATTAAATTTTCAGTGTGGCAATACAATAAAAATTAAACAATTACGCATTGTTTTTGAGGTTATAATATTCAAAATTGTTTGACAGATGTCAATGCCTGAATAAAAATACGAGTTCATAAATTAAAATAATGGCAGAAATTTATAAGTAAGTCAATTTCTTAATTTAAATAAAAATGAGATTTAAAAGTACAGATGTTAGATATAAAAATTACATCTGTAGTAAGAAAACAATGATGTCGTTTCGTTTTCAGAGTTCTCCAACCAGAAAAGTACCTGCGGGAATATATATCACGGGAATTCAGACCTGACGGACGCAAATTCGACAATTTCCGATGGACTGTAGTCAATCCTGGTCCCATTAAGACCGCCGATGGATCATGTATCGCAAAACTTGGACACACTAAAGTTGTATGCGGAATCAAAGCGGTAAGCACTTGTTTCCTTGATAAATAAATGTGTGTAATGGTCGATCCCAATAATAATGAATGCAATGTGATGGAGAGAAGGTTGATAAGTACCCGAGTAAAAGTAAAAGAAGTATCTGGATGCTAAAACATACTAAGGGTATAAATTTATATTTGTACTTTACCTGGTTTAAAGCTGCGTCCTCCAGGTCTAAGGTAAAGGTATCGACAAAGCAGTCAGGAAACATGCCAGACATGCTCCCAACATTTGTATATGGTTAACATTAGCCAAGTGAGAGTGGATTGTTACTACAACTCTCTTTTGTGCTCAACAGCTCAGCTGTGGAATGCCTCTTCAAGATCAAAGGTCTACTCCCTAAAAAGAAAGGTAAGTATTTACTATTTAGACACACAGTTAATAAGCATTGTTAACAAAACTATACTTTGTTTCAACTAAATTATTGAAATTGCCAGTAAATTAAGTTAAAGTCAGTCAGTTGGAAAATAATGCATTTAAATATCCTAAAACGGGAATTCCTCCTAGTTGGACAGTCCATTTAAATGTCTTAAAACAGGAATTCCTCCAAGTTGGACAGTCAAACCATTTAAATGTCCTAAAACGGGAATTACTCCTAGTTGGATATATATCCTGTACTAAATAAAAATAGCAATTTTTCCTGAAAAGGGAGTTTTCAAATGGTCCAATTTTCGTCCCACGGGTATCTCGGGAAATAGAAATCTACTCCAGCAGAGCCCCGAGTGCTGGAGTAAGGTCTAAATACTCCGAGATGCTACCCTGTTTCTCGGAAACACTGTTCCCCAGGTCGTTCAGCCTGAGCACGGTAATTTAGTTAATTAAGAAACGAAACACTGTTTTTGGTAATTATGCGTATTAAGAGTGTGTCTAATTAGTAAATATTTACCAAAAGAAACACTCAATACTATTATACTCAAAGATAATTAATAATTATTATTTCTCTGAAGACCCCCCATGTGGACTCTAAAAAAGCCTCAACTCGCTGAAAGTATAACAAATTGTTTTGTATATTTGTACTCTCCAGGAACTCACAACCCCATTGCCCGAAAGCCCCAACGAGGGTTTCGTGGTCACCAACCTGGAGCTGCCCCCGCTCTGCTCTTCACAGTTCCGGCCCGGGCCTCCAGGGGTGCTGGCGCAGGCCTGCAATCAGCTTGTGGCCGACATCTTCCAGGACTCACAGGTCCTCGACCTCCAAGAACTGTGCATCGCCAAGGATAAGCTGGTGTGGGTGCTCTATTGCGACATGGTGTGCGTGGAGTACGATGGATCCATAATCGATGCGTGCATGATGGCGCTGATCACAGCTTTGAAAACAGGTTAACATAAAAAGTCAGAAATATCTTAATTAGAAAAAACAGTTACCTACTGCTCACTTCTCACAGACTGTACAGCAAATCTGATCGTATGAAGCAGTAAAAACTTGAAGTTTGCATAACTTTTTCTATCTGGAATTTCTAGGCTAACCATTATGATGTCGTTAGCCTAAGTGCCTTGCACATCTATACCAACTAAATTACGTGTACCCGGCGTTGCTGGGAGTTATCCTTAGGAGATAGTCATATACCATCGCAGACTTTTCTGTAGGCCTTTTAAAGATATACAATTCCGTAGTACATTATTTGGACGTATCTCATAAGGTTTAGCCAGCGTTAGAAATGTAAGTGCCCGAAAATATTTTTTTACGACTTTGATTACAAAACACTGACTTTTCTCTACTTCCTATAAATATAATATGTATGTGTTATATATATAAACCTTCTGGAACAAATTCTCTAAATGATAGTGAAAACTGTATCAAAATCCGTTGCATAGTTTAGAAGAACTAAGCGCATAAACAGACAGACGCGGATAACGATTAACGATTTAACGTTGTTTTATACATTTAGAGATGAGAACTACTTGATGCAAAATTATTTTTCATTCTAACAATAATTCCAGGACTGAGTCATTTAGATACTCGCTTGTACCTAGATTGCATTCAGTTGGCAATACTTTACCAGAAGTAGTAGATGTGTTCTACAAGGAATGTACATAGTTACAAAAAGGCTATATTATTCTTCTACATTACTCACTAGTTCTATGTACACGTATTTGTCTCAGCTAAATTTACTCCATGATAACTAACTGTTGCACTATATTATTCAGGGTGGCCACAAAAAACGGATTTCAAAATTCCCTGATAATTCCAGGTTTTCCAGGGCAGTTTCTATATTTTTCCCTGATATGTTTTATTTGGTATAAGGACATATCGTTCAAAATTTTATTTTTGAAGCACGATTTTCATCTACGCCAGAAAATTAGAACACATACATAAATAAAGGGAATTCCGTCATCTAAAGCATTTATTATTTCCTTGCACCACAATGATCTATTCAAAACAAAATACACTTATTACAAATTTATGATATTTCGCCTGAAGACAATTTGTGTACAAATGAAAAGACCAGACAAAAAAAGACAAATAAACAAAAGTAAGTACAGTAGAACCCCGATAATTCGAAAAAATGCGTAATTCGAAATTTTCGCCAAAAAAATTTCAGCAGAAAAATTTTTTCATACAAAAACTTTTTTGATACGAAATTCGTTAATTCGTAATTCGAAATTTATTTTTGTCCGCGCACGAAAATTTGTTCGTGAAATTCGAAAAAATTTGATTTTTGCGAAAATAAATCATAATATTTCGTAAATCTGAATCGAAAAGTCAGCCGTGGCGGTAAAACGCCGAAAAATGTATTTTTACGTGGTTATACATCGTCCTAATTAGTATTATTATTTTGTAAATCTGAATCGATTTACACTGGAATGTTGTATTTTTTCAAATTTATTTCGAATATCCGAGTTTGAAGGGCCGAGAAAATACGTTTTACGCGGATATATGTCGTAGTTTTACGAGTTTACACCAAATATCTGAATTTAAAGGGTCGGCCGCGACGAAACTCGGCCCCGAAATTTCGATTTACGCGTAAATGTATCGTATATTTACGAATTTATTTCGAATATTTGAATTTAAATGGCCCGCTGCAACGGAAATCGGCCGCGAAACTCGATTTACGCGTAAATACATCGTATATTTTTTCTTTACAGATTTCGCACCTACATAGTACCTATAGGGGAAAAACCAAGGCGGGTGGTTTACGACATGATTGTGTTGCAAGGGCTATTTACGAAAATAATAATAAAAAAAATACCTACTTATCTAGTTTGTCTTTGTCGGCATATCTTTTGTTACACACGCCGCAAGTAAAAGTAATAAAACACAACTTTGGGACTTAACAAACCGTAAATAACGAATTTCGTTTTATTTTTGGAATTCCCTGATATTTTAAGAATATTTTAAAATTCCCTGACATTTCCCTGATAATTCCCGGTTTTCCCGGTTTTCCAGGTCTGTGGCCACCCTGATTATTATATCATAATTATGTAAAACCCTTATGTGCATATAATATTTATCATGAGCTGTGGAGTTTGAATTTAAACATTTTTATTCATTAAGCTGTCAAAAAATAAGACAAGAAGCCAAATTGTTTGTTTGATATTTTTAAATATTTGTTTAATAAGAAAGAAAATGGAATAGAATGGTTGGAATTTGAACTGAAGTCTGAAATTAACATAAAATTAAATAAAATATTTTGTAATGATTGCAGTGAGACTACCCTCGGTGGATTACAACACAGCCACGGGGTGTTGTGTGGTGGATGAGGACAAGAGAAAAGAAATTAATGTTCAGAAGATACCCATAGCAACCACGTTCACTCTCTTCGAAGGGTAAGTTTGGTTTCCTTCCAAATTGACATTAATTATCTTCAGCAATTTATTTTATGATACACCTCACAAGAGCACCCCCGTCTAAAGTACAAACTGCACAGTATAAAGACAGGGAAACGGTTAGGCAGCGTTGTGAGGGGTTAAGGTGGCGGCAGTAGTACGGTATTTATTAATGTGGTTCTTGAAGACGCCCAGATTATAATATGAAGGAGGAAAAACAGATGGTCATAAAGCATACTCATGAAGCCAACATCAACTGTGAAATGGTTTTCCTCTCGTGTCCGTAGAGTTTCGCATAAATAATCTTCTATAATTTCGGATATTATTTGAGATTCAGAATACACATCTGCCCTGCTGATGGACACTGCAATGCTGTCCGAAACGTTGGCTAAAGAAGGAGATAGCGTAACACGGCATAATACCCCAAAAACAAATCACTATAATTCTATAATTTCATTAATTTGTTCAAAATCTTAAATCTCCGAAAGTTCTTCACCTATTGCTTTGAAATTTTGACACACATTAAATTTGAATACGCTTGTATTTTTACATACCTATACTATATAGGGTTCCATGATAACTCAACACAGTCACAATTCAACACACTTTTAAAAAGGGATATAAAGTCATTAGAAACGATGAAAATTTTTTTTTTTACCTAACCTAACCTAACCTACTTAACCCAGTTAATAAAGTTTTTGTTTCATCACTTTCCATGACTTTATATAACTTTTTAAAGATGTGATGAATTATCATTGTGATGATTTATCCGGTCACCACTATATAGATGTCACCTGTGACAGGTAAAAACATGCTCTTTTAAAAACAGCTTCTTCTATTAAAAATTCATATCTCTGAATATAACTAGCTATTCTGGGGAAACTACTTATGGTAGATTATATACTATTTTTATAAATATATAAACACATTAACTGGAAAGACAACACAATTTACAAAAACACCATTTTGCAAACAACAAGTAAGTTATTACAAAAATAGAATCAGCTGGCGCACTGTGAAAATTTAGCATCGGCCATCAAGAAGTTAAGTCCGGATTTGGTGAACTTTATTCAATTGAACATTACTACTTATCATCACGCCGTTTCCCCGCAGGGGTAGGCAGAGAGGACGGACCGCCAAACAACTCGGTCTTGGCACACACTTCTTGCCTCATTCACATTCATACATATTATTCTGACTCTTGACATGGCCGACTCGAGTATCTGATTCACCTGATCATGCCATGTCTTCCTCGGGCGTCCCTGACTTCTGTAATTTAACATCTTGTATACAAATGAACAGATTTTGTTCCAAGTTATTGTTTGTTTTCTGCTGAAATTTCATTAATGTTCACTAGTGAAAAAATACTAATTCATCATCCACATAAATACATGTTACTAATTCCTGCTGTGCAAGGAAACTTGAGGGTCTAGAGTCGTTTTTTTAGATAAATGTAGCTTCATTTATAAAAAAGATAAAGAGTCCTTGTAGTGCGCCTTGAAAGAGTAACCATTTGTTTGTTATACCAAGGCGGGAAAGTGTGCAAAATACACTTCTGTTAATCTATCTCTTCAGTGCACATTTTGATGTCTTGAATAAATTTTCTTTATCGATTATTTCCAGCAACATAATGCTGGTAGACCCCACCTCGGAAGAAGAGCGTCTTTGCGGGGGCCCACTCGGGGGCACCACCATCGTGCGAGGTATGAACTGCGAGGAGGAGGGCAAGAAGGGCAACACGGAGGTGCTGCGGGGTGTCCATCGCTCCGGGGGGGCCCCCTTGGCACCTGCAGCCCTGCTCAAGGCAATTTCACTCGCCACCAAGAGGGCCAAACAACTGCAAGATCTGATATTCACGGCTTTGAAACAACAGACTGATGAAGAATAAATAGGCAGTGATTTATAGTGATATTGTATAGACATTATGTATATTTTTTCAGTTTAATAAATTTTTGCATTTATTTTTTGCCTTTTTTGATAATATGTAGTTGGAACACCAACAACCGTGTGAGAAGTGTAACCAACTAACTATGGCGGCGTTTCCCGCAGAGAGGACGAACCGCCAAACAACTCGCTATTGGCACACACTCCTTGCCTCATACATCGTCTTATACACACTCTGTATCTGGTTCACCTGATCATGCCATGTCATCCTAGGGCATCCCCGACTTCTTCTACCATTCACATTCTCGTCATATCTCCTTTCAGTCCTTTCTTCGTTCATTCGCTCCACATGTCCAAACCATCGAAGCGTCCCTTTCTTAGTCTTACTCAATCATACATGGTTTTACCACACGTACGCCTCAGGGATCACATTTCTACAGCATTGAGTCTACTTTTGACTTTTATTATTTTTTAGCACCAACCGCGTTCAGTCCCCCGCTAATGGAGTTTCCTACATTCACCCTTCTCACTCGTAAACATACTTCCCAAATACACAAACTCACCCCTAAGCTCAGCTCCAAGTATGAATCATTCACAAAAGTATATTGCACACTGTCTTCCTACTCCCTCTTTCAATGTTACACATAATTAAATAAGAGTTATGTATTTGTTAATTTTTAAAATGAATCTGTATTTTGTAAATAAGACATTTAAATAGTATATAACAATATGACAGTATTTACAATAATAATTAGGAAACACAATCAATAAACAGCCTGGCTGTCACAACAAAGGTATAAAATTCATATCATTCAGACTTGTCAACCTAATAATAACATACACATTATTTATTGCAATAAAATACTTGCAAATCTTTAAATCATTACTTTACAGACAGTATTAATCATAATCAGGTCAAATTAATTCATTACTCAATAATATTACATCAATATTTACAAATAAACAATCAAGAGAAATAAATAACTCGTGACAGAATGCGACGGGAAATGACAGTGCATATGGCATTCGCTAAATTACTTTATAATACATACATCGATATTAAACTTATAATATCCACAATATCAGGTAGAAATATAAGGTTATTCTTATAAATACAGACGTCTTCTTCATCGTTGTGACTTCTCGCTCAGCCATTACACTGTAAAAACAAACACATTAATTAGTATTAAAAACAATTACATCTTAATAATAATATTTGGATGATTTATATAGCACCGTTTTTGTGCAAAATCACCTCAAGGGCGCTGTCACATCTTAATATATAAAAATGCAGCTTCCATACGTTTGTATTTGCAAAACTCGAAAAGTGGTGGACCGATATTTCTGAATATTTCAAAGTTTGTTCTTATTAGTGCTAGGATTGTTTAGAGAGTGGTTTGAATGGTAGAAGAAGTTGTGGTTGCGCGAGGAATACTTAACGTAATATCTCTGCACCAGAATGAGATACGGAGTTGATTTAAAGTCAATGTAATGTAGTTTTTTAACAGTAACATACATTAGTGAATGGTGGAAAAAGCCGGAGACGCCCAAGAAAGATATTAGCAATAGCGAAGCATTGCGGGGTCCAATAGTATTTGTATCAAGGTGCTGGTAAACGCATTTTTTAGCAATAGGCAATCATAGATAAATTGCCTATGATTGCCTTTTGCTGAAATATCATAGACAAATTGCCTATGATTGCCTTTTGCTGAAATATCATAGATAAATTGCCTATGATTGCCTATTGCTGAAAAATCACATAAATTGCCTATAATTTCCTATTACTGAAAAATCATAGATAAATTGCCTACGATTGCCTTTTGCTGAAATATCATAGATAAATTGCCTATGATAGCCTATTGCTGAAAAATCACAGATAAATTGCCTATAATTTCCTATTGCTGAAAAATCATAGATAAATTGCCTATGATTGCCTATTGCTAAAGAATGTGGTGGTCTTATTTCATTTTTATTATGATGAAAATGTATTACAGTAGAACCTCGTTAATTCGAAATCCACGGGACATCAAAAATCAAATTTCGAATTAACGAATTCCCAAGTAATTCGAAATATTATGAAAAAAAAAATGTCAAAAATCGATTTTCTCGGCCGCCTCTTCAAATCCGGGTGGTATTTTAGTTGTAAATTCGTATTAATACCAATTATTTCTTTATTTTCGCGGCCGATTACCGTAGCGGCGGGCCCTTTAAATTCAGATATTCGCAATAAATTCGTAAAAATGCTATATATTTACGCGTAAATCGAGATTTTACTGCCGATTTCGGTCACGGCCTACCCTTTAAATTGAGATATTCGTAAAAATACGATATATTTCCGCGTAAATCGAGATTTCGCGGTAATTTTCCGTCGCGGCCGGCCCTTTATTTCAAATATCTGAATTTAAATTCGTAAAAATACGATATATTTCCGCGTTAAACGAGAATTAACGGCCGTATTCTGTCGCGGCCGGCTCTTTAAATGCAGATATTCGAAATAAATTCGCAAAAATACGATATATTTCCGAGTAAATCAAGAATGCGCGGCCGATTTCCGTCGCGGCCGACCCTTTAAATTAAGATATTTGATGTAAATTCGTAAAAATATGAAATATTTCCGCATAAATCGAATTTTATCGGCAGTTTTTCGTCGCGGCTGGCCTTTTAAGTTCAGATATTTGAAGTAAATTCGTAAAAATATCTCATATTTCGGCGTGAATCAAAATTTTACGGCCGATTTCCGTCGCGCCGTATTTTTTAACTCGGATATTCGAAGTAAAGTTAGTAAAAATACGATATATTTCCGCGTAAATTGAAATTTCGCGTTCGATTTCCGTCGCGGCGAGCCCTTTAAAATTCAGATATTCGAAATAAATTCGTAAAAATACGATATATTTACGCGTAAATAGAGATTTCGCGGCCGATTTCCGTCGCAGCGGGCCATTTAAATTCAAATATTCGAAATAAATTCGTAAATATACGATACATTTACGCGTAAATCGAAATTTCGCGGCCGAGTTTCGTCGCGGCCGACCCTTTAAATACAGATATTTGGTGTAAACTCGTAAAACTACGACATATATCCGCGTAATACGTATTTTCTCGGCCCTTCAAACTGGGATATTCGAAATAAATTTGAAAAAATACAACATTCCAGTGTAAATCGATTCAGATTTACAAAATAATAATACTAATTAGGACGATGTATAACCACGTAAAAATACATTTTTCGGCGTTTTACCGCCACGGCTGACTTTTAGATTCAGATTTACGAAATATTATGATTTATTTTCGCAAAAATCAAATTTTTTCGAATTACAAGAACAAATTTTCGTGCACGGACAAAAATAAATTTCGAATTACGAATTAAAAAATTTCAGTGGAAATTTTTTTGGCGAAAATTTCGAATTACGCGATTTTTCTAATTATCGGGGTTCGAATTAACGGGGTTCTACTGTATTATATTTAAGTTCTCAAGCACCAAAGTACACATTGGATACAAAAAATTGTACCTGTTGAGTGCCGACTTATACATATGGTAATCTGACATTAATACACTTTGCGGGATTTTTACCATGGGCACACACTACGGAGGTCAGCGCCCTTGAGGTGATTTTGCACAAAAACGGCGCTATACAAATCATCCAAATATTATTATTATTATTAGGTAGTGGGAGCTCGGCTTTACAAAGGTTAAGAAATTAATAACGACAGTTAATTTAGTTTTTCAATATGTGTCTCCTAAAACACAAACGTTATGAGCTCTATAAGTGAACTTGGATAAAACGTATGCAATGGTGTCTCGCGATGTCACACGAGACATGATTCAATACAATTCATAAATTTAATGTAGACAGTCGCAAATATAACACTCTTATATCTTATATACTTTTGGGTATTTTCAAAAAATTCTTTCCTCAGCATGCTCTAATTAATGTATTATTGTAAGAGGCAACCTCCTTGTCTTGCAGGACGAGTTGTTGGTCGTCAATGTTCTACTGAAAGTCTGGGATCACCCACAAGTTTTCCCCTGGGGCATAACTTCCTGGAGTAATGTGAATGAAACGTAGAATAGAATAGAAGAGACGTTACCTTAACTATTTGCCAGGCTCATTAGGGTTTGCTCTCCGCCTCTGCTGGTGCGCTGCCAGGGTAGCTGACTGCTGCTGGCTGATGTACTGCACCGTGCCTGCTGGAAGGTGTATTCCCACATTGTACAACAACTTATTAAACTAACATAATTATACTCAAATAAGTTGGGAAAATATTGTTTCTGTAATTATACGGTTTTACTTTGATAAGACAGTACAATATGTTTATATATTCATAAAAAATCATATAAACCTATCCTATTTAATTTCCTATTTAATGATAGGTACATTAAAAAAAAAACTTTATGATATAACAAAGAAACACAATAATATTCTTGAGTATTATTATTTTTTCCAACTAAATAAGCCAATGCTATAAATCCATATAAATAAAAATGTAAATGTTCATTTTGTTCTTAAATCTCCGAAAGTTCTTCCGAGAAAACGCATGTTTTTATAAAACTATAGAGATATATACATGGTGTCCGGAAACTCGTAGTACAAGCGGGAAACTGGTGAATCTACATCACATTTGGAGTCGATTTTGTAGTATAATTTTTTTTGATTTGAGCTTTCGTTTTCGAGTAAATCGAGTCAGAAGTTGATTTTTTTTTTGATCAAATTCTTATAAATTATTACTGAAGATCAAAGTACCCAACTAATTAAAACTATTTAAAAATTTAAAAGTAAAACAAATAATGACGAAAAAATTTGAACCCTGAAATAGCCGAAAAATATATTTTTTTGGTTTTTTTTTATTTTTATAAAAATGCTCAAATCAAAAAACTTTATGTTTATTTGGGTTCCCCGTTTGGTATACATTCTCCAGTTTCCGGCTTGTACTACGAGTTTCCGGACACCATGTATAGGTAAAATCATGTTTTTTTTTTAAAAAAGCGCCATCTGTTGTTTCTCTATCTGCACAGACAGACTGAGCCACAGCAATGCGTGGCGGGATACAATTAGTAAATAATAAATACAGTACTACAACATAGTGCGGCGCGCTTTTTCACAGATAAAAAATCAATGTTTGCAAGCGACGAAACAACAAGCT
Organism: Hesperophylax magnus; assembly: GCA_026573805.1. Taxonomy (NCBI): domain Eukaryota; kingdom Metazoa; phylum Arthropoda; class Insecta; order Trichoptera; family Limnephilidae; genus Hesperophylax; species Hesperophylax magnus. The sequence continues at coordinate 24,685,491 of JAIUSX010000072.1, forward strand.
AGAATAATATTAAGACACATTATTTCCTTTCCAAGCGAATAAAAATTGAGGCAAGTTCGAGTTTCACATTACAGTTTGCATATCCATAATAACAATGTGACCAATGAGAAATTTAAATCATGACAGTCTTTAAGGTCTTTAGCAACTAGAAGAAGCCAAGTACAAATCAAATTCAATGCAAGATTGCGCTAAAACCCTGCAATTTGAAAAGGAGAACATAATGAAATGTGTATTGAGTGTTGTGATGATACTCACCAGTGATAGTGTTAGAGTTGGGCAGTTTGGGGGACTGCTGTAGCTGCAACTGGCGGGGCGGGGGGGCCCCCACGCGGGGCCTCTGCACCAGCTGGAGGGGGGTGCCGGACTTCACATCTCGCGCCATCAATTGCGCTGGAAGTTAGCACACATAATTGTTGGTTAATGATGTCTTCATGTAATGTCATAATGAACTGTGGGGAGGTTACTATGTACTAAAGAGGTAATAACAACAGTAAAATTAGTTTTACAATATCTGCAAAAATGAGACTTGGATAAAATGCATACAATCATAATTCGAATGACAGCTCTGCAATTAGTTTTGCCATGCCAGACATTGTGTGTACCGTCAACCGCATTACAGCAAATATCAACATTTTGGCAGTTTATGTCTTTGGTATTTTACAAAAATTTAAAAATTTCTGTCCTGAGCATGCTCTAATTGGTAATATGATAACATTTGTAAATACATAACATGAAATTTCACTGTACAAAACAATCTCATTGGGTAGTCTGGGGATTTCACCATTTACATATATGAAAAGTCCCGCAATAATCCCTGTTTCGGGAATATTGCGTATACCTCGTACATATACCTCGCAAACCAACATTGAGGCATTATCTACCGTTCTATTGTGATAACTCCAACACAGAATCTCAATTCTATACCCCCGTTCGCCGTATACAAAATTTGGGTAATGACTCTAAAGATGTTGTTGATATATTCAACACATCATTCACCAAATATAAACAAGTCATTACCCAATTTATTTCATAAAAAAGAATATCAAATATAATATAATTTAACTATAGAAACTAAGTAGCTCCACTTTATTACGTTTTGACATTGTTTTTGTTTAAGAGGTTGTGTTTTATTATGTCTTCTATTTTATTTTTGATTTTGTTTTTTGATTTTACTTTGACATTGTTTTCTTTTTTATTTTGTTGTGTTCTTTGTAAAAAAATAAGAAAATTACATGTATTAATAACATTCGACTTGTCACTTTATTTTCTTATATTATATCTACCATATGTCTTTGCTTTCATGTACCTTTGTCTACTCCTGTATTTTTCTTTTTACTTTATTCGTGTTATTAGTTTGTAATTTGGACGATGTCCATTAATAAATAAATAAATAAATGTAAAACCCCTGCCGGGCGTGAATTTATAAATAAATAAATAACCCTGGGAATTTACCCATCACTAAAAAAGGGTAAATTCCTGGGATTCCCGGGAGTCTATCATTAGGAGTTATGTAATAATTAGTATGTATGTATGTATGTAATAGGGTTTGAAAATGTTTCGATATTCTTGCAACTAGTGTTCATATAAGGAAGAAACATTAAGGCCCAGTTGTTTCACAGAAATTCAAATGTAACATTGTCATCAAATGGCCAATCAGGGCAATTTTGTTTTATTTAACATTTCTAAGGTCCTCGTTAAACACTGATTCCAGGTGCTATTTCCGATTTCAGCTTTCTATCAAATCGTAATAAGTTGATAAGCTAAACAACGTGGCAGTTGTCCTCTTCTGGTGATCACAATTTGTTCAAAAGCTGAAACAGACTTAGAATCGACATTTAAAGGGAACCTTTCAACTGTCAAAATATTGGTCCTGGATTGATTTGATGACTTTGTCACATGTGAAATTATCTGTATTTCTTTTGGAATTATGTAAAGCGAAAGGAAATGAGAGAGAGGAAGGAGAAGAAGAAGAAGAGGAAGATGAGATGATTGTGCACAATATCCAGTTAACTACTTACTGATGGGCAGAGAGAGCAGGCTCTGCGTGGGTGTGGGGGCCTGCGAGGATACGGGCACGGAGACCAGCAGCCCCCCTGAGGCCCCACCAGAGGAAGACAGCGACAGGGAGATGGGCTGTGGGATGCCGGGGATCTGCACCTGAACACAATTAATACAGCATTAAAATTACACTTGTAAACTTTTACATATTAATGAACATATACCCAAGTACAAAATACATGTTCAAAATAAGATATTAAAGGAGATCGGAATAGGCACTAATGAATAAAGCGTAAAACAAATGTGCTGACGTACCTAATTGGATATGGAAAGATAATCAAAGAGTATAAACGTCTCTGGTTAGAAGTCAGGTTGAATACAATGCAACCATTTGGTGTCCTCATTTCAACTCTCATTGTTTACAAATTGAAAAAATTCGAAATAAATTTTTAAGTTTTATTAATTTCAAAATTGGTATTCCTATTATTGAAATCAATTATGTCAATTTACGCAGTAAACTTAACTTATCGAAATTATCTGAAAGGCGAAAAATATTTGATCTCCTTCTATTATATAAAATTGTTCATTCAAGGTTAGACTGCCCTGACACTATAAACTTGCTATCTTTACATATACCTCCAAAATATACTAGACGGAATATTTTATTCTACAACAATAACTTCGCTACGAATTCTGTGTTAGAAAGAAAACATAGGTTGGGCAATGAACTAAGTGATGTCGCTGACATATTTAATTTAAACTTCAATACATTTAAAGCCAAATTAGTCCACCACTTTTTAAATGTAAATAATGTATGAGAAATCATTATATTTTATTTCGATTTTCTATTGTTTGTTTTATACTGTTGTTAAAATGAAATTTGTAATTTTTATGTATTTAAAAGCATAGGGCGTTAATAAATAAATAAATAAATAATACAGTAACTCCGCACAAAGTTTTGGTTTCAGTCAATTGAAAATGAATATAAAAAAGCTTTAACCTCTCAGACAAAGACATTTAATTACTATGTGTTCCTTTGAGAACTGTCAAAACGTGATAATTTGTGTTATTTACGAGTTTTGCTAAAAGCTTCATAACTCACGTTTTGGGAAACGTAGCCTCATTCTAAAAAATGTTTTGGAAAGATTATGAAATCCACTATCGTATTGTGTTGTTATACGTAAATATTTGCGTTTCTAAATATACTGTTTATGAAAACGTCAAAAATATGTAAGAATCGCTTACCATTATTTCAAAGTCGTGAAAAATGTACTTTTTTCTGAGTATCATAAAGAAATAACACTTTATATATTGAAGAAATATAATCAAAAACTATTAGTCACATCAAAATATTAACCGTCCAAACTAAAATATTTTTAATAAATTATTTAGAAACGCAATAAATTATGAACGAACAAGATGACAGATTCAATCGGCTTAGATAATGCACTTCTACGTTCCATAGATATTCTTGAATACAGACGCGTAGCGTTATTCATTATCGATACTGTTTTTTAAATCATGGTAATCCGTATACTAGTGATAGAAATAAATCGATTTTTGTAAAATCTCGCGCGTTTACGTGAAAAGACGTTCTAATGTCTTGACCGCTATTATCATATTTACGTCTTTTGACGTTCTAATGTTCTGAGTGGTTAATATGTTTATGGTATTTTCACTTAATTAGTGTAATTCACTGAATTCGAAAATGTAAATGAAAACATTCAAATTTAATTTGAATTCTAATCTCCTTTTATTGTATAAAATTGTTAATTCATGATTTGACTGCTCTGATGCCATACAATTGTTTTCGTTACATGTGCCTCCGAAGCATACTAGATGAAATATATTATTTCACAACAATAAATTTGTATTCAATTCCATTATGGAGAGAGTACATAGACTGGGTAATGAGCTATAGATGTCACTAATATTTTCGATTTAAATTTGAGCACATTCAAAGCCAAATTAGTTCAGCACTTTTTAGTTAATGTAAATTACAAGTAATCACAACTTATGCATGTGATTAAGTATTCAGAATATCTTTCTAAATTTGATTTCAGTAGCGACGTGTACGGACTGTGCACGACAAGTTGGTAGCAAAGTGAGTACCCAACGTGAACATTGGATACTTGCGTTTATAAGAGGGGCCTTAACCGATTAAAAAAAATCTAAATGCCAAATATTTAATTGAAATAATTAAATTAATCAACCATCTATCCCACCTGCACATTCTGCACTCCCGGCATCAGACCCCCCAGCTGGCTATTCTGGTTGTTAGTGGGGGAGGGGGTGGGGGGCGCCATGAGCCTCTCGAGCAGCGCAGATGGGGTGCCCCCGGTGCCCTTTTTCACAGGGGTGCCTTCGCCTCCCGAGTTGGTCATGGCAGCGGGGGCACTGTTCAGCAGGTTGAGTATTGTCGCATTGTTGCTGGGGGAGGCGGAGTTGTTGTTGGAGGTGGACTTGGCGGCTGCATTCGCGGCTGAAAAAATAAAATAACTGCATAACTGAAATGTCAGTTTAATGTACAGTAGAATCTCGAATTAATGAATTCCCACTTAATTCAAAATTTAATGAAAAAAAAATAAAACCAAAAAATCGAGTTCCTCGGCCGCCCCTTCGAATTCGAGTAGTATCTTTGGAGTATATTCGTAAAAATATGAATTATTCCTGTGTAAATACAAATTTTCGCTGCCGGTCATTTAAATTTGGATATTCGAAGTAAATTCCTAAAAATAAGATGTATTTCCGCGTAAATTGAAATTTCGCGGCCGGTCCTTCAAGTTCAGTTATTCGAAGTAAATTCTTAAAAATACAATATATTTCCAGGTAAATCGAAAATATGCTGCCGATTTCCATTGCGGCCGATTCTTTACACAAAAATTCAAAGTAAATTTGTAAAAATACGAAATATTTCCATGTAAATTGAAATTTCACGGACAATTTTGGTCACGATAGGCCTTTTAAATTTAGATATTTGAAGTAAATTCGTAAAAATACAATATGTTTCCGCGTGAATCGAAATTTTGGATTTCCGTCGTGCCGGCTCTTTAAATTGGATATTCAAAGTAAATTTTGTAAAAATACGTACTTCGGCATAAATCGTAATTTCGCAGCCGATTTACGTCGCGTCCGGCCCTTTAAATTCAGATATTCGTAAAAATACTACATATTTCCGCGTAAAATGAATCTTCTTGGCCCTTCTCAGATATTCAAAATAAATTGGATAAAATACAATATTCCAGTGCAAATCAATTCAGATTTACAAAATAATAATACAAATTATAACCACGTAAAAATACATTTTTCGGCGTTTTACCGCCACGTTCAACCTCTTTTACAGTCCTTTCTTCAAACTCTCTCATGCTGTCTTTTTCATAATATGTACTAAGAAATGGATGTTTTTTGGGAGTTATTTCCATCCAAGACATGATATGTGTTTCATAAATTCTCTTGATACTTCTTTCTCCGTCCATCTCCTATTCAGCAATAGCATTATTGTAATGACTGTATAATTTTTTTACTTCATTTTATTACTATTTTATACGCCCATGGAGCTTTTACATTGGGTAAATATGGTTACAATTTTTTTACACAAGGATCAGTAATAAACAATGGTTTTGTATGGTTTACAATAAGATAAAAATAATAAAAAAAATCAGAATCATTTATATATTCGTTTGCTTAACTATGTAGACGAGGAATTGGCGAGTGTGCTGAGTAGGTGCTCCTATATTAACTAGACTCAGGAGTCTAGAACTGTGGAGCTTCGAATTTACTATTTAATAGCTTAAGTCGCTTATCCTCTGTGAATCCTGAAGTGTATTTTTAAGGTATTTAAAACCTTTAAATGTAAATTATAATGAATTTATCTATATAATACACATTATGTAATATTCTTTATTTATATTATGAACGGGGATGGCGAAATAATAGTTAATACATTATAATTAATACAATGTATTATTTTGAGTGACAGGTGTCGAGGCATTAGACAAAAGTTCACTCTTTTATAGTTCTCTCTTCTCACTCTCTGAAGCTGTCTCTTTCACTTACTAGATAAAAGAAAAAGGCTTGGACATGCACTCCAGAATACACTTAAAATACTGGCGCCAATTCCAGAGGGAAGGCACACCTTTTATACAAATCATTATTATCCAGTTGGCTGCCCCAGGAAGTCATTTTAAACTTCTTGTGTGCCGGGCGTTGCCAGTAGGTATAATAAATATATAAACACATTATCCGGTAAAACGGTACAATTTACAAAAATCAAGTTATTACGAATATAGAAAATTTGGAGTGATGGAGGAATGATGAATACAGTGAGTTTAAAAAATAACTTACCTGCCTTGAATTGAAATAATAACATTTGTACATACCGGCCGCCTGTTGGAACTGGTGGGCAGAGTTCATGAGGCTAGTGACAAGGGCGCTGATAGCTGGGTTGGTGGTGCGCTGCATCGGGGGCGCCACTTTCTGTTTTTGGGTCACTTGGTTCACATTGTTCACTTGCTGGCTAGCTAAACTAATTGTCTGTTGTCCTTGTAAGTTCACTGATTGTCCTTGCAACGTAATACCCTGCTGCTGAATATTGACACCTTGCTGATTCTGTAACTTTTGTTGACCTTGTAACGTTAAGCTTTGTTGTCCTTGCAGCGTTAAGCCTTGTTGCCCTTGTAATGTTAAGCCTTGTTGTCCTTGTAAAGTTAACCCTTGTTGTCCTTGTAACGTTAAGCCCTGTTGACCTTGTAATGTTAAGTTCGGTTGACCTTGCAACGTGATTCCTGATTGTGCTTGAATGGTAACATGCTGCTGTGTTCCTGAAACTTGTCCTTGTATTTGCGCTTGACTCGTTACGATAGGATGTATGTGGATCACCGCTTGTTGTATTTTGTGAGGATTGATTGGTTGAGGAGGGTTTGTGAGTTGTTGTGCCAACAGCTGGTTGGCGGTTTGTTGTGCATTTTGCATTTGTTGTAGTTGCGCTGCCGTCGGTTGTGATGTCATTTGGACACTCTGAAGTTGTTGGTCATTGTTTTGAAGTTTGATTAATCCCGGTTGATGAAGCTGTATGTGTTGTATGGTGCCGGAGGGCTGGACTTGTTGCGTCTTGATGAGGTTTGATTGGTCAATCTGTGAGACTACTTGCTGAACGGGACTATTGGCTTGCTGCTGATTGGCTTGGAGTTGATTGGCTTGGAGTTGATTGGCTTGCAGTTGATTGGCCTGAAGTTGATTAGCTTGCAGTTGATTGGCCTGCAGTTGGCTAGCCTGGATTTGCTGGACAGTGTTGGGACCGGCTTGAAGCTGCGCCTGCTGAAATGATAAATTAATAATTTTACCTATGCGAAAGCAGAATAGGTTGGAACATGATACACTTTATTGAGTAATTTACAAATGAATAAAAACAATGTATTGTGCTTGTTTAAACTCTCCGACACTCCTTTCTCTGTCTATCCACTTCTACAATGTCCATACTACGTACCATATAAGCGGATGTTATAACTTGTTCATTACTCTGCATACTTTACTAATTTCATACTTTTCAAATCACCCCATTCGTAATCAAGATGCTTAAAATGAATGCATCCAGTCTTACTACAGAGTTACCTCTTGAAGATGTTAAGTTATTAAAGAAAAAACTTACACCAGTAAAAGTAATAAAAATGTAATCACCGTAATCCGCCTTACCAACAGCGGTAAGCTTGCGGAGAGGGTGCGGCGGGGGGGGTTGACCAGCACCACATCAGGAGAGGCGGAGGGGGACGGGGGCACGGTGGGGGGCAGGGGGGCTAGCGGAGGCGCGCCGGGGGGCAGGGGGGAGGGCGAACCGGCCGCCACGGGGCCCACTGCTCCTGCCGCACTGGAATGGGAAAATAATATGATTATTATGTACAAATTGACATTTTTTCAATACATCTATGTATTTGAATTTCGGTTTTGGTTTTTCCACTTCCCGACATCCAATCAAGCTGAAACTCGGCAAATATAATTATTACAATACATTCTATAAATTTTTGGTGGCACCCATGCACACACACGCATTTTTCTGAAATTCGCTTCTAGATTTTTGTTTGCTATCATTTTGTAGTTTTACAACTAATAGTGTCAATAAATAGTATTGTAGCGACACGCTACTGTGATAATCTGGCCACAGGCAGCGCAGGTTAAACTTCCGAGACTTGCGGCGTATACGGGCCATCATCCACTCATAAACAAATTGACTACATAAAACATGTTAGGGAGTAATAGATTAGAAAAAACATTTGTCCAGTAGCATCAACTGTCAAATTTAAAAAGAGGCCCATTTGTTGTAACCATTCTAAATTTTGAAAAAATAAAATCCACCAAGTTTTCCTTTTATGGCAATATGTACTTTATAATAATTACTAGCTGACGTGTACCCGGAGTTGCTCGACTTTTCTCTTCTTTCTATAAATATAATATGCATGTATTTTATATATAAACCTTCCGGAAGAAATTCTCTAAATGATAGTGAAAACCCTATCAAACTCCGTTGTATAGTTTAGACGCCGATTGTGACTTTGTTTTATACACAGTATTAGTAGTTCACTTTGTTTTACCAATGTATTGTCACGATTACGCATTTACTAAAAGTTTATCAGGAAACGGCCTGTAATCCCGTTTTTAGTTATGATCCGGGATGTTTCCGAACGTTCCAGACTATTCCCGAACATTCCAGAATGTTCTGAAATGATATTGAATACTCTCGAATGTTCTGGATTGTTTTAGAAATTTCTAGAGGGTGAAAATTCAAGCCCTTATATCTTCAAAAGCACGCTAAATGGGAACCATTTACATGGATGGGGGATAAAGGGCTACCACACCGTATAACTCCCTTGATCGTAACGGTACTCGTTTTTGAGTTTTAGCAGAACGCACATTGTACACTTACTTTTATATTATATATTGATTCTATATCAGAATTTTTTTTTTGAAGAATTCATACGATTTTTAAGATCATTATAAGACCCTTTCAACTAGGCAAATGCCCATAGTGAAATGTAGTTGAAAGATCCATGTCACAATTAGAAGTAGATACAGTAGAACCCCGTTAATTCGAACCCCGATAATTCGAAAAAACGCGTAATTCGAAATTTTCGCCAAAAAAATTTCCGCAGAAAAATTTTTTCTTACAAAAATTTTTTTAATTCGAAATTCGTTAATTCGTAATTCGAAATTTATTTTTGTCCGCGCACGAAAATTTGTTCGTGTAATTCGAAAAAATTTGATTTTTGCGAAAATAAATCATAATATTTCGTAAATCTGAATCTAAAAGTCAGCTGTGGCGGTAAAACGCCGAAAAATGTATTTTTACGTGATTATACATCGTCCTAATTAGTATTATTATTTTGTAAATCTGAATCGATTTACACTGGAATGTTGTATTTTTTCAAAATACGTTTTACGCGGATATATGTCGTAGTTTTACGAGTTTACACCAAATATCTGTATTTAAAGGGTCGGCCGCGAAATTTCGATTTACGCGTAAATGTATCGTATATTTACGAATTTATTTCGAATATTTGAATTTAAATGGCCCGCTGCGACGGAAATCGGCCGCGAAATCTCGATTTACGCGTAGATATATCGTATTTTTACGAATTTATTTCGAATATCTGAATTTTAAAGGGCCCGCCGCGACGGAAATCGGACGCGAAATTTCAATTTACGCGGAAATATATCGTATTTTTATTAACTTTACTTCGAATATCCGAGTTAAAAAATACGGCGCGACCGAAATCGGCCGAAAAAATTCGAGACACGCCGAAATGTGACATATTTTTACGAATTTACTTCAAATATCTGAACTTAAAAGGCCGGCCGCGACGAAAAACTGCCGATAAAATTCGATTTACGCGAAAATATATCATATTTTTACGAATTTACATCAAATATCTGAATTTAAAAGGTCGGCCGCGACGGAAATCGGCCGCGCATTCTCGATTTACACGGAAATATATCGTATTTTTGCGAATTTATTTCGAATATCTGAATTTAAAGAGCCGGCCGCGACGGAATACGGCCGCGAATTCTCGTTTTACGAGGAAATATATCGTATTTTTACGAATTTAAATTCAGATATTTGAAATAAAGGGCCGGCCGCGACGAAAAATTACCGCGAAATCTCGATTTACGCGGAAATATATCGTATTTTTACGAATATCTCAATTTAAAGGGTAGGCCGCGACCGAAATCGGCAGCGAAATCTCGATTTACGCGTAAATATATAGCATTTTTACGAATTTATTGCGAATATCTGAATTTAAAGGGCCTGCCGCTACGGTAATCGGCCGCAAAAATAAAGAAATAATTAGTATTAATAAGAATTTACAACTAAAATACCACCCGGATTTGAAGAGGCGGCCGAGAAAATCGATTTTCGCCTTTTTTTTTTTCATAAAATTTCGAATTACGTGGGAATTCGTTAATTCGAAATTTGATTTTTGATGTCCCGTGGATTTCGAATTAACGAGGTTCTACTGTACAGGGTTTTCCAATAAGAGGTGTTATTTTGATATTCAATCGTAAGAGATCAATGGTTGCGTTGCTTGTGTGACACGTAGCGCCGTCTTGTTGAAAGTAAACGCTGTCCAAATCAATACCATCCAATTCCGGCCATAAAAAATCATTAATCATCTCTCGATAGCGCAATCCATTCACCGTAACTGTTGCTCCAGCCTCATTTTCGAAAAAGTAAGGTCCAATGACTCCGCCGGACCATAAACCGCACCAAACAGTACGTTGAGGATAGAGAGGCTTTTCAACAATAACTTTTGGGTTTTCCGAGCCCCAGATGCGACAATTTTGCTTGTTGACGAAGCCACCGAGGTGGAAATGGGCCTCATCACTCAAGATGATTTGCATTTGATTCACTCAAGTGAATTTTAATAATTTCAATGCGTTGTTTAAGCGTGTATCGTTCCATTTTTATTAATGGCGTAGTTTCTACTTGTCAAATGTCAAAAAATGACAGCTTCAAAAGTAACATCTACCGAAATAGCGGGCTATTCAAAATAACACCTCTTATTGTAAAACCCTGTAGTTTGTTTTTTGGGGTATTGAATCATGTTGCACAGTGGAAATTTTCTGCCCCGATGATGGTCATTGCAAGGCTTTCGCGAAAGGCTTTCGGATGAAAATGCAAAAGTTTAGCAGTTAAATGTGTGTTTTAATTACCTTGGCAGCGGCGTGGTAGGCGTCGCAGCTCCAATGCCCTGCGCCGCTCCGATGGCCAGCCCCTGCGCTCGTGCCTGCATGGCCAACTGTTGGTTAGGATGGCCCTAAAATATCACACACATAATCATTTGTTCACAGGGCATGGGACACCACTCAGGGGGATACAAATATATAATAGATTAATTCTAGATCACCTAACCGTTCCCACATATATACGAGACAAGGTAAATATGTTCAGATACTTGCGAGGATAATAATTGTAATAATACTATGTTTAGCTGGAGTCAGTGCATTATTCATGCAATTACAACCAACTGTTTTGATGTTGAAACTTGTAAAATCCATCTTATAATACCTTACCAGACCAATTAATAATGTCAACTTTTCTCATAGCTCAATGAATACAATTGTCAATACATACTGATAAAATTAGTACTATATTATAGATTCAATTATTTGCCGCCATTATCTGGAATAATGGTAGACGTTTGACATACCATTTCTCTCATGCCCGCAGTGTAGGAGACCCTGGGCTGTTGCCCCGGCACCAGGTGCTTTATCCGTACCGACTTCCTCCCCTCCTCCGTGAATATCTCCGTGAACTGCTGGATATATCTATTCGCATGTGCACGGGTACCTGGAATTAATTCATTATTACATCTCAGCATTATTATTTTAATTTTATAATTCATACAGGAAGCCCTGATATTTCTTCTAGGTCTATGTCCTTTTTGGGGTTGCTATAAACATTTGGGATTTGGGGAATGCATTGTCATCAACAACGAGTCTATCTGCCGAGTTTCAACTCGATCAGTGTCGGGAAGTGGGTTAATTTCCGCTACCAAGATTTCATTCATTCCCAAAAACAAAGGCGAAATTCAAACAGATGTAACTAACCAACCATCACGCCATTTCTCCGCAGGGGTAGGCAGTGAGGACGGACCGCCAAACAACTCAGTCTCGGCACACACTTCTTGCCTCATACACATTCATACATCGTCTCATACATACTCTTCTATTATTCTGACTCTTGACATAGCCCAACTCGAGTATTTGATTCACTTGTTCGTGCCATGTCTTCCTCGGGCGTCCCCGACTTCTGCTACCTTTCGCATTCGCATCATATATTCTCCTTACACTCCTTTCTTCGCTCATTCGCTCTACATGCCCAAACCTTCTAAGCTTCCCTTTCTTAATCTTACTAATCACGCTTACATCAGCCTTGCACTCTTTGCGGATCTCCACATTTCTCACATGATCATGCATGGTTTTACCACACATACGCCTCAGGGATCTCATTTCAACAGCATTCAATCTATTTTCAAATAGATGTACTATTTAAAAATGGCACCGAGTATACAAAAATACAAAGTGGCCCTTCACAACCTTGACTGCTTTGAGGACCATCATCCCAAATCTTTTTTTTAGTTATAAGAAAAAAAAAGTTATTTTTCACATCCATATTTACACATAATGATTGTCAGGTTATGAATTATGCGGGAATGTTTGAAAATATTTTATTTTAATTAATTGTGTTTTTGTAAATAATATTACAAAGGCTCACCCAAAAGAAATCTACACGCCGAGCCATTTTTCTCCCCGTCCACGTGGTCCCTGTCCACGTATAGTTCACCCAGGTACTCCTGGTTGGCGGGGCGCTGCAGCACCGACAGGCGTACGTGAAACAGGCCGGGCCCCGTCGCCCCCGAGCGCTCCGCCTCCAGCACGTACTCCTCCAGCAGCTGGGGTGCGCAGTCCCCAGTGGCGCGGGGGCGCTCGTAGGCGCGCGCCAGCTGCGCAACGGCCGCGGGGGCGTCGGCCGGCGCAGTCAGCACGGGGCTCTCGCAGCGGGGGGCCAGCACCGGACGGATAACCTACAAAAATAAAAGATTTAAAAAATTAAAATGTTTGAAAATCTCGGCTTCCGTTCCTCGCTTATTTGAACCTCACAACATTCCTCAATTTGGGTATGATATATTCCCACTGAAGAGAAAAACTGATGAATTGTGTTGTGGGCATGTCCGTGTACCCAAAGTAAGGTCAATTTTACCTTACTTGGAGTGAAATGGATCAAACATTTCAAGATATCGAAATTCTTTCATTGGCCTGTCTGAGGCCAGGAATATGTCTGCCCATATGGCACAAGAGTCCCAACTGCTCCCAGTCGTCTGAAGCCAGTGAGTCTATGGCATCCCCAATTGGGGTATGTTTTGAGGCTAAGGGTAGTGATGAGGGTAAGGAAATAGGACAGAGGAAGGTGGGAAAGTGTCTAGTTATGCAGTTCTGGTCACCAAACACAGCCAATTCGACTCTTCGAATAATGATTTTTCACCACGATGATACTGAAAGTATCTACCCCACTGGAATGCCATTATTTATACATATTAATAAATTGTGAAATAACACAAATTAATCATTCGTACCCATGGATCGAAACCATTCAACCACAGAGGAGATCTGATGTCTATATAAATAAAAATATAAAAGTTTGTTTCCTCAAAATCTTAAATCTTCAAAAGTTCTTTACTGATTGATTTGAAATTTTGAGATAGTGTTGCATTCGAACATGTGTGTGTTTTTATTTACCTATATTATTTAGGTATCACCTGTGACAGGCAAAAGTGCTTTTTTTAAAAACAGCTTCATCTGTTGGACAAACAGGCTTTTTTGAAAAACAGCGCATTTAAATAACTTTTTTAACGTTTTTAAGTTTTAACATTTTTTAAGCATTCCCGGATTTCCCAGTTTTCCAGGTCTGTAACCATCATGAACATTATTATCAGCTGGGGTTACTAAAAAATGGAAAGATAACAAATAAAATGACTTCATGTAATCTTTAATAATATCAATAAGATTGATTACCTGTGCAAATAATAGTGGAATATGAACATACTGAACTGTTTATTTATCTGAGAATGCACTCAAGAAATAAAATTGACACAATATCTGTTGAAAACTGGTAGTCAGAAATATACTAAAATGTTGGCTGATTTTTTTCAGCAGAGATGTGGTAAAAAGAAATGCATTTTTTCAAGTCGGGGGAGATGACTTCACTGGCAAAGAAAATTTCACGGATATAGAAAATACCTAAATTAATCGAATGAATTTGTTCATTCTAGTGACTCAAATGAGTAACTTACAAACACTGAGAAAATCTCTTTATGTTTTCAAAGGGGAAAAAAGTAACTACGTGAGATAAATAGGGACATTTTTCAAATTTCTTTTAAATCAATATATTTTTTAAATCATATTGTCTTCCTTACCATAATGGTAAGAAATATGAACTAAACGATGTTATAAAGAGAAAACACCAAGCTTTATTTTCAAATATATGTAGAAGTTAACCACAGAAGATTTAAAATGCACACATCAATGAAACCAAAGGTTCCGAACGCTTTGTGAATTTTTTATTAATTATTTTTTCTATGAAATGACAAAAAAGTGAGGTGGCAGTAATATTTATAATACATTTGTCTTTTTAAAATAAGTGTTTTTTTTCTTCGTTATCGTTCTAGTAATTTTAGTTCAGTGTTTAGACGAAAAACGTAAGGTGAGAAAAATAGGAACCTATTATTGGGTTATATATGTTTAATATTAGTGTGGAAAGATTATACTACGAAGAGCATGCCATGAGCCCTCCATTATGGCACAAGCAAAAATAATTTTATGATAGAAGTATTGTCAAGTTATTCGTAACCCTGGAATACTGCTCTTAATTTAAAATAAATAAATTACAATATAGTTCTCAGAGACAGGACCATATATAAAGAATTTGAAAATAATTCTCACCTCGCTTGGTTTCTTGGGCATCTTGGAAGAAGGTCTCGTGATTGTCGTAGGGTTAGCCGCCTGCCTGCTGGCAGCCTTCGCCCTCTGCTTCGTGATGATGTCCAGCAATCCCAACCCACGCTGCTGAGTCAGCTGATCCAGTCTCCGCTTCCGGTTAACGGCAACTTGCGAGTATCTCCGGGCCTGTCTGCGGATGGCCGGGGTGGCCAGGAGGTGGCGTTGGTGGTGTAGACGGGCCGCTAGAAGCCCCACAGCAGGGCGGGGCTCCAGGCAGAGCGGGGGAGCTGTGGCGCGGACCACGGCTGCCTCCAGAAGCAGGCGTTCCTCGCGGCCCCACGAGCCAGCGCGGGCTATTGCATTTACGTCGCTTATTATACTCTGAAAGGAGAAACAAAAGTAGTCAATATAACTTTTAGGCTTTCGCATCAAATTCGTTCAATTTGTTTTTTTTTAAATAAATTTACAGATATAGTTTATACAAGTTTGGAGGAGTTATTGTAGGATAACATTTTTGGCAATCTTTGTGGGACATAGCAATATTTAAAATATGCAGCTACAGAATTGCCTTTTTTATATGGCCTTAACGACCAAGCAAGAATAAGAATTGCCTGGAGCCATTGGGTCACTCCCAGTACAAAGGGATACGGAAAGGCAGGAGAAAGGTTATAGGAATATTGTAAAAATCTAGTTATTTAAAAATAAATAGCTAAAGCCATTTCAACAATTCCGAAGGGTAGTTTTTCACAATGACATTACGGAAAGTATCTCTGACTTTGGAATAATAACTGCATATATATGTGTTGTTAATTTCACACAAAACTCGCAAAAACAGATTGCATCGATGGTTCCTCTATGCATCATTTTACCGTAGTAATCGTTCAAAGCATGCGGTTTTTGTACTATTTTACTCAATCGATCGCTGCCAGCGGCCACTTCTGACATTAGTTAACGTTATACCATCAAACACAGCGGTGCATGCTGCTATCTTTTTAATTTTTCGTTTTTGAGAGTTTCAATCTTAAAAACGAACTGTGAAAAAAGTGAGTACATAGCAATTATGTAAAAATTCTGCTGAAAAACATGTTGATGAAGCCAAGCGTTTAGGAATCACAGCTTTTTATTTATTTAAATACATTTATTTATAAATTAAATATGCAATTACCTTTTTAAAATATGCAATCTTTCGAAAATTATATAAAGAGATTTCACTGTATATTCATACCTGAGTAGTAGGTTTGAGCAACACATGATGAGTATCACACACAAAACTGGGGTAGGCCTGCCTATAGTCTCTAATTTGAGCAATTATACACCCGGAGTAGAACAGCGAGGAGTGCTCCGCCTCCAGGAGGTCCAGCAGAACAATCGGCAACTCCTCGTTATCGATATATGTTAATAAGTCTTCTTCCTCATAAGGCCAGCGCGCCGTCTCTAGTAGAGTTTCGTCGGACTGCAAGTGGACCTGAAAAGTTAACAAACATTCAATTTTTTAAATGATTTCATATTATTAACCCTTTCAGTGCCGATCACTCCCATGGGAGTGGCATCATACGGTGATACATAGAGTGGCATGAATGAGTGACAGCAGCGAATGAGTTAACTCTGGATAAAATAATCAATTATAAATCCAGTATACAAGCATTAGAAAATTATCAAAAGAATACAAAATAAAGTCTTATGTTTTTTATGTTTTAGGATGGGTATTCCAGGAAATTTTGTTGAACTACAACATTTTTTAAATTTTATTTGGTGTTACGCCCAGCCGGGATTTTACATGGATTTTATGAACAGAATATAAGTTTTTACAGCATGAAATAACATTATACTGATAAAGTGAATATGAAACAATATTAGTAAAACATGTAACAGTAACATCAAATAATATATAAACTAGAACAACACTACATGTAAGACAAATCACTAAAACTACATTACAAACGCTACTATAATTTGTAGAATTCAACAAATTATAGTATATTCAAGTGCTGGTATAGATTACGCTTAATTGAATGAAATGAACATGCTTAAAATGTCAGACAGAAGGATTTTCACTGACTTGGTAATTCTATATAAAATTCTAAATAATGCATTTGATGGTTCAGAATTGCTTGCATTCTTAAGCTTTCAGATTCCACAGCAAAATACTAAAATTCGAGATTTATTACAGTGCAGAAATTCTGTAACTAACTACCATACGTATTCCCCATTGCCGAGAATACTTATGGACGAAAATAATTATAGCGTGTCAGTGGACATCTTCAATTTATCACTTAACAAATACACAAGATTATTATTGAGGCAATTTAGTTATGTATGATAAATACTGTATAATTTCTACTATACATATGAAAAAGCCCCTAAAAAAGGTGTTAATAAATAAATAAATAAAATTAGGTACACATCTTAAACGAGGGTTAACAAATCACGTCGGCTCGGGCAGAGATTAAATTCTGCAATATAACTTGTATATACTTTATGAATTAACATTTCTACCAGAATGGGTGTTAGATCTTCTATTAAAAGTTACAATCTTAACTGCATATTTTGGCAGATCTAATATGTCGTCATTGAGCCGGTAATATCTGTTAAAAATGTATACATCTCTTTGTTTACAATTAAAAGGAAAACTACATTAGTATACAACGTAAACATAAAAGAAATTACTATGTAACGATGTCACACATTTTAATACACTCTATCTGCAAAAAATAATATTTTGGACAAGGTGTCACTTGCCGGCGCAATGACGATAATGTGAAACTGCATGAAAATGCACGGTTAATATTGACAGCAATACAAATTAAAAGACAGATTTACGCCAGCGAAGAAAATTTTAAATACTCCATCAGATTAGGATGATTAAATTTGTTTGCTTTTCCATAGTCAGGTGTTAGCCTTAACACTTTAACAGCCGCTCATTTTAATTACTGCACCTTTATATCAGATGTTAACGAGCTTCACCCGTGACTTTTTTTCGTAGAAGACGATGATCACGGGTAGCACTAGTGATCAAGTTTGGTACTGTTTATGTTAAAATCATAAGCTCTTTTCGCGATATGCATTACCGGAACGTGTAGAGGAGAACACACACATAGGCAATTCATATATGAGAGTTTTTTTTATTTCAATTAAAGTAAGTTTTTTGCCAGATGATTTTTAAAATTATTAGATCACCTTATAAATATGAAAACAATTATGCCTGTTACTATAGAAGTTATTTTTATATAAAACTTAGAAAAACGCCAGAGAAACATAGAAAGCCATCTTTAAAATGCGTGGAAAAAACATCACAATTGAAGATCGTGAACGGCTGTCAAAAGTGTTCAATTAATAACATTTTAGTTTGACTTTATATGAAAACTAGGCAGATAAGTATGGTATAGTCAAGATACGTACACCGGCAGATCCGTCGTTGGGCGGAGAGAGCATCTGAGTGTCTCCATTCACCTTCAGGGAGATGGAGTAGCCTTTGTTCCCCGGGTACAGATTTATAACCAACACATTCAAATTCATCCGTGTCAACAATTTTTCTAATAAATACGAGTGTATTTTGAGTCCTTGCTGCAAACGTAAGAAAACAAATAATCAGTATGATAAATAATAAATAAAATGCCACATAAACATAATTTGGTCAGTAAGTATAATCTATTAGCAATAATTTTTTTTTTATTTCTCATATCTAGTTGAACAAAACATAATTGTTTTTACAAGATTTGTAATAAATTGACAGTAAAATTATTAAAATTTTCAATAATATGAGAGTGTTTATAAGATCAAATGAGCTTAATTCTGTGTTCAGACTTTTAATTATATTGAATAGATAGAGCTATTGATGTGAATATAAACTTACATAATTAGCCTGAAGAGCTTCATCTGAAGAGAGTTCATCGTATAGCTCCCGCAGCTTGTCATGTATATTGAACTTGACTGGTTTCTTGACCGGACTCAGGCTTTGGGAGGAGCGTTCCCTTTTCCCGGGGGAGTAGCCGTGGCTGGAGTAGCTTCCCATAGGCCTCTTCCTCCCAAAGCCTCCCACGTAACTCTGCTCCCCCGGCCATGAGCTTGTATTGTGGTCAATGGACGTGTCGTCACTCTCCAAATCATAATTCAAATCAAACGGATGAGAGTTCCACCTAGCTTTTTTAAGTATTTCCTAAAATAAAGCGCACAACTCCATGTTTAGTAGAATATTCAATTGATTGGGAAATGGTTTCTTGGTTATGGTACTCCATTATATAGGTTACAGGTCTAAAAAATAAAACCTTGAATGTTTGAGTTAAAAATAGATAATTTATCAAAGGAATTAATGAGAATTACCTCAGCTTCAGCAGCTGCAGACACTAGTCCATTCATTTTGTTCCAAAATAGATCACATATTTTATTTTACTGACGTAAAACTGTTAAAACAGTGCAAAATTTTGGGGTAATAAAATCTACACCGTCGAAGCATCTTTATTATAGTTAGTAATTAAATAAATTGTTCATATAATACTTGTTACATTTTGGGAAAATTATATCTTATTCACTCTGTGATACATATTTACAAACAATTTCTAGTTATTTGGCATTATGAACATCTGTTGTTTTTTGCTGATTGTAAACAATTCTCGCAAATCTTCTGTGTAAAAAGTATTAAAAACCGATCACTGAACACTAATACAGTTAGAATTATTTTTTTGATCACATATTTCGGTGAAATAAAATAAAATTACTACACATAAATAAAATCATCATTGTGTCCAAAAAGCATGAACGAACAGCAACAACGAAGTGTCAAACAGAAATTCCGTCAAGAGAAACCATAGACGAATTACTATTTTTAAACATGGGTCAGGATTACCAACAGTACCAACGGAACCCTCGAAGAGAAAGGCCTGTCTAATAGACGGAACAGACTGCACAGTTCTTAACGAACACGAATGTTATCAACATATGTTTAGCTTAAAAAAATAAATTAAGGCGATGCACTACGTCGTGTAATATTTTAAATTGAGCCGCTATCAATACCAACCCTTACGTAGATGGCGATAAGGTTTAAATTCCCGCTTAACACCACCCGCCTGTAAAAGATTTATTCAAGAAAAAACATGGCCAAAAAGTGCCTTTTATTTTATTTTGTGGATGTTCAGGCATAAATATTTAATTTTTTTTCGATCATTTTATAAATAACTTAATTTGCCACATTATACAATAAAATCATAACCGAAAATGGGTTTGTAAGTAGGAGATTTTGAACTTTAAAGCAGTTTTCATAGGCCTTATACATTATTTTTTTCTGGGCTTATAAAAAGACTTATCTAAAAAATACTCGATTATTTCAAAGGCCAAGATGTATTCTACTCACAGTATTTAATTAAATCATCTGAAACATTTCTAGGCTACCAAATTTTCAAACCAAAAACACATGATTTTGCATTACTACGTATGGCATCGCCTTAAGTTAATTTCACAAAGTTGTACAACCCCTCGAATCGATTAATCTATACTCGTTCAGAATATCATATTTTTTCGATTATTTATCGTATTGGTATTGGAGAGATCTCAATTGTTAGATTTTTAAACATATCATTTATATACCGGTGCATCAGGACGTATCCGACAAACTTTAACAAGGAGATAAAAATGAAGATTATATTTTGGTCTCCGGTGAATTTTTATTGTTAATTTTTTTAATTCAAATAAAAAAAATTACATGTCACTGGTCACTCAGCCAAGTAACCGCCCTACTCACCAACATCATCCCAATTGTCCAATACCTAATGTTTTTATAGGAAAAAAAGTCACCGGAGACCATAATGCACGTGCAATTTTTACTTTAAATAAACTCAGGAATCAATGGTTAAAAATATTGTAATAAATTATTGTAATGCTCCCTGAAAAAATACAATTAATAAATTAAATTGGACTTTGTTAGAAAATTTTCTTGAATAGAACATTTCTTTCTTAGTGCTTAATTTTTGTAAAATGCATTAATTGGGTTAAAAAAATAATACAGGATTGCATTAATTTAGTAAATACATTGCGATGACTATTTTGGTAGTATATGGCATGACTAAATATTTTTGAATTTCACATGAAATTAATTCTAATAGAATCATGTCAGATTTTACACCTTCCAAAGAAAATTGAGTATTTTTTTTATATGCAATGTGTGTGTACTTATGTTTCTTTTTTTAAAAACTTTTATTTGTGCAACCAATATCCTTTTTAAAAAAACTATAGTTCGGAAAACACGGGGTAATACAATAGTTTTTGCAAAATCATTTACAAAGCCTATACCATTCAGTAACGGTGGCGAATAAAATAATTTTCGAAGCCTATTCCATCTCATTCGCGGTGACCAACAAAAATCATTTACAAAGCCTATACCATTTCAGTCACGGTGACGACTATAATACGGTATTTTTTAATAATATTATTATTCTATTCAATAATACTATTAATCATTTCAAAATCAAATTACATTTTTTTTTTATCAAAAACATTATTATAAGTAATAATGGTTTTGATAAGGGGCGCTAATAATGTACTCATGGCAGGCGCCGTTTGGCTTGGCCCCGATAGATACATTACAACATCGTAAAATACCCATTGTAAATAAAATGATAAACAAAAGAAAGGAAAGAAAAAGAACGCAACTACAGTGAAAATGAGATAAATAACTAATGATCTAAGTGGTGTGCATCGATTTCATGTTCCGGTATAAACAATGCACGAACTATTTGAAAATAGCCATTTTGTAATCATCTTCGGCTGATTGTTATGGCCAACTGAATAAATGGGTGTAGAAGTTCCTGACCAAATTCATGTTCAGAATTTTCAAAAACTTTTGCTTTAATTTCCATTTTCTTTTTTAATTTATTTTTAGTTTTAATTTAACTTATGGTGTGCACAGCTTTTCAGCCTTTACGAGCTGTACGCCACTGCACACAGCAGAGGTACGGAGTTAAATAAATCTTAATGTATTTTATTCAGTCATCGGAATGAATGAATGAATGAATGCAAATCTCGGCAGTGGAAATTTACCCACCGTTTAAATTTACAAATTGACAGATAGACTCATGTCGATGACAATGCATTCTACCAACTTTTGGTGGCAATTACGCATACACTCATGGACATATATACACTTATCTTAAAATTGATGATATTACAGCTATATCTAATCGGGATTTGACTCAGTTGTTACTCCAGTCCCTGGGGAGGAAGGTGCAATCCTCAAAGAAACCAATTATTATTTTTGTAGTGTTTAAAATAAATATTAAAATAGATGTATCATAGTACAAAAACTTTATCAAACCTTATTGTCTTTAATGTTTTTGAAGGCATTTTAAAATAGATGTACCTATCATGTTACAAAAACTTTTTTCTTTCCTTGATATTTTTCCTTGTTGTTTTTCCCCTGTTGTTTTTTTTTCTAGTAAAGGATAAATGACAAATATCATCATCTGAAAAGATGTTTTTGTATTTTGTGCATATTCTTCTGAGAATGGAATCAGATTGGAAAGTAGGTTAGGTAATAAATAACATAGTCATTGATCAATAATAAAATATTTAGGTAGCTTAGAAAGTAATGTTTATTTAATTAATGATCTTCCAACAAATGTATTTATCAACAGACAACGACAAATGGATGATTTTAGGAAAACTTTCCATAACCGCAAGCCTCTATACTTAAGGGTAAGCTTTAAAATATTCATAAAGTGCTCGTTCATAGATGGCACTAATTTAATTATTTTAGGAAAACACACTTTTTGCAAGTTATGCTTCAAAGTATTAAGATGAATTGATTGTTTGATTCTGTACGTACGGTATATGAATACAAACAAATAGTTTTGTCTGTAAGTGATCGCAATTATTTCAAGAAAGGCATACAAATACAATGTTGGATTTTATATATGGAGTCGTAAACAAACAATTCATCCTAATTAATATTTTAAGTAAAAAGTTTGTAAAAAGTGGTTTTTCCAAAAATAATTTAATGAGCGCCATTAATAATTTAAAGTTTTCCCTTGATAGTTAGGTTTACGGTTCATGATGTAGATAAGTCATTATATTTAGATGAGTGCTATGTCAATAGATATTTAGTAATGGGATGTTTGTGGAATCAGACTTTGGGTTTCTTGGGGGCGCAGTAACTTCTGAGCGTATAGTAGTCGCAGATATTGTGGCAGCACTCATCCACCACGCCGCGGGTCTGGCGCCGGAAGCGGCGGTGGAAGTTGTCCCTCTGCAGCAGCGAGTTGTCATCCTGGCGGGAGAGGAACGGCCACAAGAGGGGGGAATGTGGCAGCTGCTCTTGGTCATAAGCGTCTTCCTGAAGCTCGTTGTCATTCCTTTTGTCAAACTGCACGTTGTAAGACCCATCGCAGACCAGCGCCAGGGCGTCCGCCAGATACTTGCCACACAGTCTGCCACCCCTCTTCTCCTGCAAAATCTCTTGGGACTGCACCACGCAGGCATACAAGCACACTAAAGTAGTAAGCCACAGGAAGTTCATCTGAAATAAAAAAAACAAACTTTTAGTTATTCAGATTAGACCCATCAGCAGAAGTGTCCCTTTCCAGGAAAATTAAAAAATTCCAAAGTAACGGATTTTTAAACCAGTAGATAAATCTGCATTGTTATAACTATCATGTAAAGTTAATGTAATTCAAATTGATTTCCACAAATAATTAAGTGGAACCGAGGTTCGAATATCTTCCTATAGGTTCGAATCTTGGATAAACCAATTCTAATGATCAACAAAATGTTTTGATTTGAAGGGATTCATTTGTATCAACTAACTTTGAATAAATAGTGTTTGGTGATCGAAGTCTTAAAGAGAAGTGATTCCTGTTGTTGGTCAGCATCCCTTTATATAGTTGGCGTCCCACTAGAAATTACAAATTTATGAAATTATTTTTGTAATGTCTAATCAGAATATATTATATAAATAGATAAGTTTGTGGATTATAATTCCCAGACGAGAGGTCGAATGAAAATATTTCTAAAAATAATCCTAATTAATGCAGATATATCAGGAAGTAGATATATGACGAGATTAATATGAAGTGCCACGAAAACAAAAGGAGAATACTAAAAAAGCAGAAAAATGCGATTATCGATTTATGCGAGGGAAGATGGAGGATCGGTGCAGAACACTCGGAATGCCAATATTGTAAAATGCCAATCGCCCTCCGTACACCGGCTATTTTCCTAATCACTCACGTATTAATATTATTATTTTATATTCCATTTCTGTTTACTTATCAATCGAAACCTCATTGTCTAACATTAAAATGAATTTGAACTCAAATGATTTAAAAGATTACCTTCAAATTACAGCCGATTATTAAAAAAAAATTAAATGGAGCACCATTACTACAAGAACCGAAATATCAATTGACGGCTATTTTGCACTATTAAACGTACATCAATGCTTCAGGCTAATTTGTTCGCTTTTGGGAACATATGATCTCAAAGGAATCATTAGAATAATACACAAAATAACTTTGTTTCCATCACTTTTAATATATATAACCTCTACATGTTTCATGAACAATGTTCACATCATCAGGAGCAAGTATATACTACCTATGATGATGTGAACATTGTTCATGAAACATGTAGAGGTTATATATATATTAAAAGTGATGTAAACAAAGTTATTTTGTGAATTATTCTAATAAATAATGACATCACAAAGTGATAAGCTTTCAGAAGAAATTTTCTTCGAAATTTTTTTTTTTCAAAGGAATCGTATCTCTCTTACTGCTGTGGTAAGATAAGTGATCTAAACGGTGTTAGACAGAGAAAACACCACGCTTTATATTCAAATCTAGACGTTAATCACAGTAGAATTAAATGTGTACCTTTATGAAACCACTTTACGAGAGCGCAATTTGAAAAAATCTCATTTTTACGCCCATTACATATTATGGAGTTTTATTATATTTTACAGCAAAAAAGCGTTCTTCACAAAAAAATAAGTCGTATGAGGATTTCCTACAAATAAATAGAGAAGTTATCATGACTTTTGACATTAAGATTATGACATTTGATATGGAATTTTACGATTCGCCTTTTCACGGATAAATGACAAAACGAGAAGCTAGAAAATCAAGCGATTTTTTTAGTATACTAGGAGTACTGGGAGGTACAAAATACCATAAAATCGATGCAAGTGTGGTGTGCTACCGATTTTTTTTATTTTTTTAAATATTCCCATGAACGGGTGCAATCATCCTGTACAAATCTTCCCGTTTCCGAGCAAAGCCTCGACTCCCTGTGCTTGTGTATGATCTACGTCCAGCAGTGATGAATTACCGACACGTTCTAATACTTCCACACTTTCAGGTCCCCTGCTGTCTTTCACTTAGAATACTGCACCAATAAACTTTTTAAATAAAGCTCAAACCATCGACATCCGAATTGATAGACTTGCCCTAACATGAAAACTGGGTATCATTTCGAAGAGCTGAAGGCGAACCACGTGACCATACTTTTGGGACGTAGAGGGTTAGGGTAGAAAAGCGCACATTGAAATAATCAGATACGCAGAAAAGTAAAGTTGGCCAAGTAAGGCAAAGGCTTGCAGCACTGTGCATTGGGGGACTTCCGTGCGCGTCGGCGTGGCGCACGGAAGGTCTGTTTACGTATTTTTTAAAAATTGTATATTTTAAATCTAAGCAATTGATACTGTGGGTGGATTACACTGCATTCCAATGGCATAAGCTAAAAGTCGCTTACATTTTGCAGCGCCACGGAAATGTTCCTGGAGGGACGAGTTCAAATCCATTTATTTTCATTTGTATTTTGTCATTGTTTTCGGTGGACAACTTTTTTCTTTTGTTGTTGTCTGTATCGTGTTTATTTTAGAAAGGGTGGGCATATTTTAAGAAAATATTATATATTAAATACCTATTTTTCTATCAATTCGTAATGCTGTGTTAGTTACGTCATAGGACGGTAAATAATTATGAATGTGGTCGATTTTATGGTGAAATTGCAAGTTTAGTACGTCCGTATTTTTTTTTTTTTTACATCTAATATCTAGTTATATCTAGTTTGGTACTAGATTTTAAAGTTATTGACCACATTCTAAAACATACGAGCGTGTTTAATTTCGAAATTGATTCAATAATTCTTTGACAAACGCAGGGTTTTTTTTATGATATTTTATAAATGTTATGACAAAATATAAATGTAATTATAACTTTTTTAAAGTTCAGTTAAGTTTGTTCAATTCGTGGAGTGAACAATGAAGGTATCCATGGTCTCGTGTTCGCACTTTTAGGTCGAGAATTTGATTCCTGCTGCACAGAAAAAATATGACAATATTTTTTGCATAATATTTATGTATTAATTATAACTGATGCTTTATGATTCGACTTATTGAGTTTGGTGAGTAAAAATAACTCTGAGGATAATTACATTTTTAAAATCTTAATTAACTTTTCAAGATTAGATACGTTTCAATGTGATATCAGATGTTGAAAATAATTTCAATAATTGTTAGTGAAAATATGAAACAGAATTAGACGGAATTCAAAAAGGGCTCGGTGGTTCAATTGGCAGAGTTATTCTGGGTAGATTACAGGTTCTGAGTTTGAGTCTCTGTAGGGATCTAATCATTTTGTTGTTATTTTCTTCTGTTTCGCATTCTCACTGAGAATTTAATATAATTTATTTTCCAAATATTTGAATACTACATTTTTTTGTCTTATTGTAATTTTTGGCCTTGAAATTTTGTTGACATAATTTTGAACGCATTTGACTTCACACGAGCGGAACTCCCGTCCACAGTTGATGTTGGCTTCATGAGAACGGGTCGCTTCTTCGACTCGTTTTTTATGTAAGACGGCTCATATGTGGAACAAGTTAACGGGATCTGTTTTCCTCCTACATATAATCCGGGCCTATTGAAAAGACTTGCATGTTATTCGCCATCACATGGGAAGCTTATGGCGCAGACTACGCCAATCAAGTAACAAAATCATCACTACATGCATGCCTGGATGGGGTCCCCTCTGATGGCCCTCCATAAACGGCTGTTTACATTCATTTTTGTGTTTATATTTTATCTTTTTTCACTTAAATTTCGCTTTTTTGTGCCTGTCGGAATCACCTATGTATAACTATGCATATTATTTAAAATATGGAATGTATTGCATTGCACTACCGCTGCATACATTCTAGAATAAATTCTTATTATTATTATTAAACGAACCGCCTGGAGTAGTGACGCTAAAATTGTGTGAGGTGGGTAAATTATAACACATTTTTAAAAGTGCCTAACTAAATAATGTAACCAAATAGTACATTTTGGAAACAAGTCCGAACTTTTGTTTACCCGATTTGGTATGTTTAGTTTTTACGCAGCAAGCAATTTGCGCGCCATTGTAAAAAGGACTAGTATGTAATTCGTAAGCAGATTTTATTTTCAAGGACCGAATGGTGAAATTACAATGCGAGTTGCATGTATTCTTTCAGATTCATTTATTGAGAAATCACCGAAAGTGGAACGGTTACGCCGCCTCTCGCGCTCCTCGCACTTGGTTTGTTCCCCTTTCCCTGATTGGCTCGTCTATCAATTTGAATGTGAGAAATTATATACAAATTTCGAGCTTAGTAAAATGTTGCATACTCATCTCCATATCTTTTGCTTTGGCGTTCTGGTGGTCAATTCACAATCAGAGCAAGGCTTAACCTATTCTAAACATAGGTCCTATACAACAGCATTGGTACACATTTAATTTAATTTTTAAACCAGTATAACTACATTTTTATATAGCCTTACCATCATCAGATCTGCAACGTAACTATTTTTTAAATGATATTGCTTGACATGGATCCCATCCAAACCGTGTTCTGACAATTATTCTGCCAGACTTTCAAGGAAGATACTGCGTTTTTAGTTATCGCTGCAGTATTGTCTTCCGGATGTATTGTGTTTGTTTGTTTGGTTTGTTCAAATCATTGCTTTAATATTCAGGAGTAGTTATTTTATACGATTTTCTTCAGTTATTTTTATTGTTTCTCAGTTCGCGTTATATTCTTTGTGAATATTAGGTAATAATCTGTAAACAAATAAAATAAATAAACAAAATAATGACAGTCCGCTATATCTGTTAATAGTATCACAATATGCCTTCCGTTCATATGCTAGTTGTAACTCGGTCAAGGTGACGGGCTCAGGCAAGGGGGCTCCATCGAAGCCACAGTTAAGTTAGCCTCTCAGAAGCTGGTTGGGAACTGTACAGGGCCCGAAGATACTTCAGATAATACACAATTGCTGACCCTGTATACATCGCGCCCCGCTGTTAAATTTGGCAGCCACATCTCAGCTCCAAATTTCCTGAAAAAAAACTCTAGAATATGTGCAGAACCGGGCGGTCCATTTGGTAGATTCACCTATCTTAACAAAGGGATTGCAATCTTTGTAGCATATGCGTTAGGTAGTTACGCTGTCCTTGTTCTACCGGTATTACAATGAAAGATGATCCGAGGAACTCCGGTCGGGAAACACGCCAAACGCGCGCCCAACATATGTACACGGTTGACCTTTGTCACATGAGAACGGTTCGTTGGGTTCTTGAGTTCAACAGCTCGGCTGTGGAAAGATTTGCCGACCTCTGTGTTTCCTCCCTCCTACAATAAGGTTCTCTTCAAGACCCATTCACTCTTTCCTCTCCTCAAAAAGACCCTCCATACATCATCCTCAAAGATGACATAAGCCCGGAGGTAAATTATTTTCCTTTGAGCCTCCCGTGTGGAGATAATGAAAAAAACTTTGCTTAGTCTTAGCTAGGTAGGTACCTGCATAATACTTTAAAGGCAGATAATTCATGATAATAAAAGCTATTTTTAAGTTGTGATAAGCGCCCTTGAGGTGATAATTTACGGAAATAGCGTCATAAAAATGATTTGAATAAATTGGTGGGTGGATTAACTGGGCCGGTTAGAAATGTAATGAGATGCACAGTAATTAGTAAATCAGAAGATAACTGCCCACGCAAAGCAAACAATGGGTGAGATTTTCATTGGAAAATTACATGGTCCTTTATATTGTGTCTGAATAAGGTTCTGACCATAAAAGGGGACGTTAACACTGGCAAAGGCATCACTTATCTTTTGGATTTTGAGCACTACAGTCTACACCCCATTCAAGGTAAGCTTATCCCATCAGACCCAAAGAAATATTTTAACTTTATGCCCACACTTTTCGTATACCATGGGATTGTAAGGATTCCATAATTGGGAATGAGGGGGAAATTTTCTTCGTCGTCTCATTTTTTTGTAATGGAATACATTTTAAAAATTATTAACTAGATAAGATTTTTTTTTAATTTTTGATGCAATTTTGGAAATGTTATTCAAATAAAAAATACAGTGTATGCAGCAAAAATCCCACAAAGCTAGAGCCTGAGCGTGGCTATTGCAGTAGTTATTATAAATTATAACATTTCTATGATTTAAGAATAAAGCATGGAATTAAATTGTACACTTTATAAACGATGAAATATAGAAATTAAGTTACATAAGGAAGTTTGAAGAGAAAAGTTGGTGAAAAAAGAAAAGAGGAAGTTTTAAACAACATATTTAAATATGGTACCTACCAATGTTTTTGAAAGAACAAGTATTGTAATTATACAAGTATATTAATATTATGCAATCGACAACTAAAACTAGGACATGAATGTTGCACATTGCTCAAATACACCTGCCTACCATAAGAATTGTGTGTACCTAAATAATTCGCTTTATTAGGAACATGTTGGAAACACATTTATTTGAGATATTTAAACGTAGATTGTTTGTAGTGTATTTAAATGCAGATTGTTTGTAGTGTATTCAAACGCAGATTGTTTGTAGTGTATTTTGTTTTTACGTATATATTTTGTTTTATTTTTTTATTTTTATTTTATTTGTTGGAATAATATAATTAGTAAAACCCATTGGCTAATTACAACATATCAATGGTAAAACCTAAAATTGTAATATTTAATTATTGAAGACAATATTAGGAATTCTGAAAACTGAATGAAGTCCCCAGCGTTGAAAGGTGTTTATTCTGCTTAAAGGGGATGGGGTAGTTTTTCGAAATCTCATAGATTCGTAGACAGTTACCTTCCTCTTGTTTTGAAGTAGTGTGGAAAATTTCGTCAATCTTAGAATAAAACTGTAGATTTGCATTAAAAAACCCACACACCTACATACACTTTTTTTGTTAATTATTCTATTATGTAGCTAGACTAGCTGAAGTCTCCAGCGTTGCCCGGAGTTTCCGCAGATTTTTTTAATCGTGCAAAGTGTGCAAAATATCATCAAGAAAAATCAGAATTCCGTATGTGTTGGGTGGCCTTTTGAAATCTCACGTAGATAATGACCTTTGTCTTGTTTTGAAGGTCAGGTGTACAAAATTTTATAATGAAACTGTGTAAATGTATTTATTACCATTGGCCAACAAAATACAAATTACTCATAAACAAGACTTCCAGTTTTAGGCTGTCTACATAATATAACTACCTAATATTATCATTGCAGATGAACTTCCTGTGGATTACTACTTTAGTGTGCTTGTCTGCCTGCGTGGCGCAGTCCCAAGAGATGCAGAAGGAGAAGCGGGGGCGCAGACTGTGCGGTAACCACCTGGCGGAAGCCCTGTCGCTGGTCTGTGAAGGGTCCTACAACGTCCAATTCGGCAAGAGAGACGGCACTGAGCTTCAACAAGAACCTCAAGACTTTGAACAGCTATCATCTTCCTCCCTCGTGTGGTCGTTCCTCACCCCCCAGGCTGCCAATTCGCTGCTGCAGAAGGACGGCTATCCCCGCCGCTTTCGGCGCCAGACCCGCGGCGTGGTGGATGAGTGCTGCTACAAGAGCTGCGACTATTACACGCTCAGGAGTTACTGCGCCCCCAAGAAACCCAAAGTCTGATTCCACATCTCCAACCTTCAAATGAAACATATTTTTCGTTTAGTAAAACTTTTGCCTAAAGCCTAGGTTAAATAGTTTTACAAATTTAATATATGAATAAATATGAAATAAACATTATTTTATAACATATTTAAACCTTTGCATTAACTAACCACCTAACTTTGAAATTTTTTTGTTAGTTTACTTTGATTATATAAAAAAATTATCTTTACCTACCTACTATGTTAATATAGCGTAAAAAGCACAAAATCTAAGTCAAAGAAAATACCCGTTTTCATGAAACCAACGTCAACTGTGAACGGGTGTTCCACTCGTGTCCGTCGAGTTTCGCGCACGTGCACTGGTGCACAGGGGATTAATGCGGCTAGCTCCTTAGTACAGGCTCTATTGTAATACCCGCAGAACAAATGCAGAATGCCCAGATTGCGTCTGTGCATTAGAGATGGCAAGCGGCCTGATAATTGTAAGTGGATCGATAGTATAGGGACTCGAATATACCCTTAACTCAAATGATCTAGAAAAGGTGCAAAAAAGTTTATGTGATACTTTGGGACTTTAAATGCGAGCGTTTGGGTACTAACATCTGTTGTATCCATCTGATATTCTCGTCGGAATGCTAGGACTAGTTCGTCTAGACCAGGGGCTTCCAAACATAATTATTTCACGCCTCCTTTCTAAAAAAAATCTCCGCGTCCCCACTACACAGATAATTTTAGATTGAGATCAGGTTAGAAAAACTGTTCAATAACATTGATGTTATAATTATTGCTTATTAGTTACACAAACAAAACTACTTTAATACCTACTTAAATATATCAATGTGAAATTAATTCTAGTAGAATCATGTCAGTTTTGTGCACCTACCAAAGAAAATTTTACGTTTTTTTGTTATACATATGGTGTATGAAAAATGTTTCTAAATTTTATTTGTGAAATAAAAGTCCACTTAAAGGACGGGAATACATGTCCGATTTTTCTTTTTAATTATATGATCAGACTATCGGATCGGACGAACCAAATTCTCATCCGATTCTCGTGTCTGATTTTTTGTGGTCTCAGTCGTTTTCGATCTGTTTAGCGAAACACTACAATCGGCATAAACTGTAATCGGAGGCTTAATGTCTTTATTTATTTACAAAATTTCTCCCGAACCAAGTCCATTATTTCCATATCGTTGTACTCCTTTAAACTTTTCCTTACATTAAATTTACCACAGGCATAACTTCCCTTTTGAACTTTCATCATTATACACTATTCAAGATGAGTTGAATAAGACCCCTCGATAACACGATATTAGAAGATAAACATCAGCATTTTGTTAATCTAATAAGAACCAACCTCGGTTGCAAAATGTTATTATGCCTATTGAAATATTTATGGTAAAATAATAAACAATAGATTGAACTTGTTGCGTAATTATAAAATATGTACCATTTCGGTCTCGGTGACGATTATATATTATTATAGGATTTCTATAAATTATTTAAATTAGCTTCATGTATATTATAATTGTAGCTATTGTTTGTGCAAAATGATTAACAAAGCGTATACCATTTCAGTCACTGAAAAGAACAAAATCATTTACAAAGCGTATACCATTTTAGTCACAGTAATGAACAAAATCATTTACAAAGTGTTTACCATTACAGTCAAGGTGACAAGTATAATATTTATTCCCCATTCTACAGGATAGCTTTTTGTTGGTGTAAAATACTAATATTTAGCTAATTTATAGAGCGCCGTTTTCTTGAAAAATGACCTCAAGGGGGCTGTATAAATAACTATTTCAGTTAAGGACTACCATAATAGAGAAGAAGACTAAGATAGAGTAGTTTTAAGTATTACCTTTTTGGTATATTTATTAATATTTTTATACAATTTATAATAAATAAGATTATGGAGAGCATAATAATAGTAGAATTGCATTTGTTTGTGAACAATCTTTTACAATGCTTACACCATTTTAGTCACAGTGACGACTGACGATTATAATAGAGTATATTTTATTTTTTATTTATTTATTCTATTTTTATTGTTTTTGTGTTTGATTCGTAGAACTCCATTTTTTTTTTTTTTTTAATTTAATTAAAATCAAATTTAATAATATAATTATTAAGTTCTGCAAGTATTTTTTTGGTTTTTGTTTCAGCTTAAAACAATGAACTTAAACCCTGAGATTTAGAAAGAAAGGGCCTTAGATTAAATTTACTTGAACAATTAGAAATCAATAAAAGAACCAATGACCCTTAATACAACATTAATTAATAAAGTAAGGAAAATTATTTATTCCCCGCTTCTAAGTATGTTCACAAAACCTTATCAATATAACACATTTAAATAAATTAATAACTGCTACATCATTATTAAACAATTAAGATAACATTCATGTGGGGAAAACAGACTTCAAAATACCCCCACAGAATATGAAATCTATTGTCACAATTATTTTATCAGTAAATCGGTTTAATAAATAATTTTAAATTTTAGGGGGTTAAAAATAGAATCATATTAATAAGTCGTCTAAACGTGGCTAAAATCACAGTTTGAAAATGGCCTTGAAAACAATAACAAAAACCAAAAAAAAAACTTGCAGAACTTAATAATTGTATTATTAAATTTGATATTAATTAAATTTAAAAAATATATAACACAGTAGTTTTAATTTTTTTATTTTATAACATTATTATTCAATTAATATAAAAAAACTGTTTATTTATAGAGAATTTCTGCTGTGTAATAGTAATGATAGAGTAGCTTTAATTTGTACTAAACCATTTACAAAGTCTACCAATTCAATCACGGTGACGACTGTAAAGGTATATACATCATCTTAACATACCTAATCTAAACAAAATGATAATGGATAAACGAAAGAAAAGAATGAAAAACAATGCAAGGACAGTGAAAATACGACAAATAACTAATGATCTTAAGCACAGCCAGTGGCGTGCATTGCTCTATGACGAAAGGTGGGCTGTGCATAGATTTCATGTTCCGGTATAAACAATGCACGAACTATTTGAAAATAGCCATTTTGTAATCATCTTCCGCCGATTTTTGTGGCCAACTGAATAAATGGACGTAGAAGTTCCTGACCAAATTCATGGATCAGAATTTTCAAAAACTTTTCCTTTAATATCCTTTTTTAATTTTTAATTTCTTTAAGTTTTAATTTATCTTATGGTATGCACAGCTTTTCAGCCTTTACGAGCTGTACGCCACTGCACACAGTAGAGGTACGGAGTTAAATAAATCTTAGGATATTTAACTCCGTATATTCAGTCATCGGAATGAATGAATGAATGAATGCAAATCTTGGCAGTGAAAATTTACCCACCTCCCGATATCCGATCGGCAGATAGACTCGATGTCGATGACAATGCATTCTTCCAACTTTTGGTGGCAATCACGCATACACTCTTGGACATATATGCACTTATCTTAAAATTGATGATATTACAGCTATATTTTCAAAGATGTGTTTGTATTTTGTGTATATATGCACTTATCTTAAAATTGATGATATTACAGTTATATTTTCAAAGATGTTTTTGTATTTTATGCATATTCTTCTGAGAATGGAATCAGATTGGAAAATAGGTTAGGTACTAAATAACATAGTCATTGATTCATAATTAAATATTTAGGTAGCTTAGAAAGTAATATTTATTTAATGAATGATCTTCTAACAAATGTATTTATCAATAGACAACGACAAATGGATGATTTTAGGAAAAATTTCCATCACTGCAACCGTCTATATTTACGGGTAATCTTTAAAATATTCATAAAGTGCTCGTTCATAGATGGCCCTAATTTAATTATTTTAGGAACACACACTTTTTGCAAGTTATGCTTCAAAGTATTAATATCAATTGATTGTTTGATTCTGTACGTACGGTATATGAATACAAACAAATAGTTTTGTCTGTAAGTGATCGCAATTATTTCAAGAAAGGCATACAAAAACAATATTGGATTTTAAATTTGGAGTCGTAAACAAACAATTCACCTTAATTAATATTTTAAGTAAAAAGCTTGTAAAAAGTGGTTTTTCCAAAAATAATTTAATGAGCGCCATTAATAATTTAAAGTTTTCCCTTGATAGTTAGGTTTACGGTTCATGTTTATTTATTTATTTAACGCCCAGAGGGCTTTTACATGGTTGGTAGTATAATTTTAATTTGACAGATATTTTGAAACCTAAAAAATTAGAATAAAATTACATTTGATAAAAGCTATGCAACAAGTCATATAAACACAAAAAACAGAAAATTACAGCTATTTGTAGGTTTACATGATGTGGAGCTGGAGTATTGTTGAAATAAATGTTTTAAATGATCCACAAAACTTGCCAAGTTGGTATTAAATATGTCAACATCACCCAAGTAATGATTTCCCATGGTGTGAAGTCGTTGTATCGGAGAGTGGGCAATGTAGTTACGCTTATGTGTGCTGCTGTAGAATATTGTATTTTGTCGTGTTGTTACTGTGGGTGTATGTATGTTTATAAGTTGCAGGAGTTCACAACAATCGAATTTAGAGTTAAGTATTTTGAATAAGAACGTTACATGTTGTAGATAAGTCATTATATTTAGATGAGTGCTATGTCAATAGAGATTTAGTAATGGGATGTTTGTGGAATCAGACTTTGGGTTTCTTGGGGGCGCAGTAACTTCGGAGCGTATAGTAGTCGCAGATATTGTGGCAGCACTCATCCACCACGCCGCGGGTCTGGCGCCGGAAGCGGTGGTGGAAGTTGTCCCTCTGCAGCAGCGAGTTGTCATCCTGGCGGGAGAGGAACGGCCACAAGAGGGGGGAATGTGGCAGCTGCTCTTCATCATAAGCGTCTTCCTGAAGCTCGTTGTAATTCCTTTTGTCAAACTGCACGTTGTAAGACCCATCGCAGACCAGCGCCAGGGCGTCCGCCAGATACTTGCCACACAGTCTGCCACCCCGCTTCTCCTGCAAAATCTCTTGGGACTGCACCACGCAGGCAGACAAGCACACTAAAGTAGTAAGCCACAGGAAGTTCATCTGGAATAAAAAATAAACTTTTAGTTATTCAGATTAAACCCATCAGCAGAAGTGTCCGTTTCAAAAAAAAATTAAAAAATTCCAAATTAACGGCTTTTTAAACCAGTAGATAAATCTGCATTGTTATAACTATCATGTAAAGTTAATGTAATTCAAATTGATTTCTACAAATAATTAAGT
This sequence comes from Hesperophylax magnus, assembly GCA_026573805.1. NCBI lineage: Eukaryota > Metazoa > Arthropoda > Insecta > Trichoptera > Limnephilidae > Hesperophylax > Hesperophylax magnus. The sequence continues at coordinate 24,721,617 of JAIUSX010000072.1, forward strand.
GGAACCGAGATTCGAATATCTCCCTATTGGTTCGAATCTTGGATAAAAACATTCTAATGAACAACAAAATGTTTTGATTTGAAGGGATTCATTTGGATCAACTAACTTTGAATAAATAGTGTTTGGTGATCGAAGTCTTAAAGAGAAGTGATGTCTGTTGTTGGTCAGCATCCCCTTTTATAGTTGGCGTCCCACTTTGAAGAAATTACATGTTTTGAAATTATTTTTGTAATGTATAATCAGAATATATTATATTATGCAAGACAATGGCGTACCACCGACAAGATATAAATAGATAAGTTTTTGGATTATAATTCCCAGACGAGAGGTCGACTGAATATATTTCTAAAAATAAACCTAATTAATTCAGATATATTAAGAAATAGCTATATAACGAGATTAACATGAAGTGCCACGAAAACATAAGAAGAGTACTAAAAAAGCAGAAAAATGCGAATATCAATTTATTAAAGGGAAGATGTAGGATTGGTGAAGAACCCTTGGAATGCCAAGGGTCTAATTCTAATTGCCCTCCGTACACCGGCTGATACTATTTTCGTAATAACTTATTTGTTTTTTGCAAAAATATGTTTTTGTAAATTGTACCGTCTTACCAGTTACTGTGTTTATAATATTATATTATAAAAGATTTATTATCTGTCCTATGTAGCTTCCCCAGGACAGCTATTTATGTTCAGAGAAATGTTCTTGAGTTTTATTATTTCAGCTAAATATTCTTCACAATAAAAATAATCATGTGAGGATTTCCTTGCAAATAAATACAGCAGGTATTTATGACTTTTGAAAATTTAACTTAAGACATTTGTTGTGGAATTTTACGTCGCACTATTTAAACAAAAAAATAAACATATTTGCAAGCGACAAAACGACTACCTAGAATAATATTATTATATGTAATTTCCTTGAAAAGCAAATAAAATTTATTTTAGTATGCTAAGAGTATTATTTAAGATTCAAACACCATAATACTGATGCAAGTGCGGTGTGCTATCAGGAATCCCACGGTGGAATTTTTTTTTATTCTTCAAATATTCCCATGAACGGGTGCAATCATCCTGTACAAATCTTCCCGTTTCCGAGCAAAGCCTCGACTCCCTGTGCTTGTGTATGATCTACGTCCAGCAGTGATGAATTACCGACAAGTTCTAATACTTCCACACTTTCAGGTCTCAGGCCCCTGCTGTCTTTCACTTAGAATACTGCACCAATAAACTTTTTAAATAAAGCTCAAACCATCGACATCCACATTGATAGACTTGCCCTAACATGAAAACTGGGTATCATTTCGACAAGCTGGAGGCAAACCACATGACCATACTTTTGGCACCTAGAGGGTTCGAGAATACTTTGAATAAACTTTGACATTGATAATAATAGGATGCGCAGAAAAGTAAAGATTGCCAAAGTGAGGCAAAGGCTTGCAGCGCTGTCCATTGGGGGACTTTTCTGCGCAGGATCTGAATGTTCGTTCTTAAAAGAGCCGCCTGGAGTAGCGACGCTAAAATTGTGTGAGGTGGGTAAATTATAACACATTTTTAAAAGTGCTTAACTAAATAGTGTAACCAAATATAAAATTTTGGAAACAAGCCCGAATTTTTGCTTACCCGATTTGGTATGTTTAGTTTTTACGCAGCAAGCAATTTTCGCGCCATTGTAAAACGGACTAGTATGTAATTCGTAAGCAGATTTTATTTTCGAGGACTGAATGGTGATATTACAATGCGAGTTGCATGTATTCTGCAGATTCATTTATTGAGATATCACCGAAAGTGGAACGGTCACGCCGCCTCTCGCGCTCCTCGCACTTGGTTTGTTCCGCTTTCCCTGATTGGCTCGTCTATCAATTTGAATGTGAGAAATTATATATAAATTTTTTTGCATACTCATCGCCATATCTTTTGCTTTTGCCTTCTGGTGGACAAATCACAAGTTAAGCAAGGCTTAACCTATTCTTAACATAGGTCCTTCACAAAAGCACTTGTACACATTTTATTTAATTTTTAAACCAATGTAACTACACTTTTATATAGCCTTACCATCATCAGATCTGCAACGTAAATATTTTTTTAACCCTATAAGCCTTATCTACGCCTGCGAGGCGTACATACAATCTTAAATTATATTTCTCTTTCTAACGGTTGAAGTTAGCGCCTCGTGCTCTTTAACCAACCCAGTGGCCGACGCGCGACGGGAGCTCGCCGATGGGACCTATATCACTAAGGTAAGTCCAGCCATTTTTGAGTTTTTGAGGTATAGTACGCCTGCGAGACGTATGTTTAGGCTTTGTGTAACTTTTAACTAAGATTATGTGTTTTTACTTTCGTTAATTTTTCGTTCATTTTATGTTTATTTTGGCATTGTTTCAGATACCAACATGTCATGGTCATATTAAACAGTAACGATATTTTGAAAATCTTAGACCAAGACGATAGTCTTTCTCTGGGAGAATCAGCTCCTGAAGACGAGGACAGCCAGTTTGGACGACATTCCAAGTGAAGATGAGAATAACTATGTAACTTTGTAGCTTTCCCTTTACAAGAATCTGCTCCCACTGAAGAAGCCAACTCAAAATTTCAAAAGCTGACCTAGCATCTGATTCTGCTCATGCTTCGCAATCTGCCAACCAAAAACGAATTTATCGTGTTCCTGGAAATACTCTTCGCGGTAAGAATGGACGCGGGATGTTTGGTCAATAAATTAGGCTCAACCATCTCTCACAGATCTTCAGCTATGAATAAAGTCCGTACCTCTCGAGTACCAGCTCAAATTACAAATTAAATCTAGTGGGCGCTATTCGTTCAAATAAGCGGGAAATGCACGAAAAATTGAAGATCTCGAGATCTAGACCTGTTGGCAGTTCTACGTTTTGTTTTGAAGGCCCTCTGACACTTCTATTGTACAAGCCAATACCTACAAATATGGTTTACCTTTTATCTTCTTGTGATGAAAATGCAATAATTAATAATTCATGTGGTAAACCAGACATGATTCGTTTCTAGAACCAAACAAAAGGAGGAGTAGATTCATTTAATCAAATGTGCGCCTCAATGTCGTGCAGCCGCAAAACTAATAGATGGTCAATGGCTATTTTCTATGGCATCTTAAACATGGTTTTCGTCAATTCTGCTGTAATTTATGGCCACAACATGATCAAATAAACTCTCAAACAAAAGAGAATTCATTAAACAACTCAGCACAGATTCGGTCAAGCCTTGGATTCGGACTTGAAGCTGCGACTTAAAAATATAAGCCAAATTCTCGGAAAACCTACTGATTTAGGTAATAAACTTTAGGCAGGAGAACCTGAGCCCAAAAAACGTAAATACTGCGCTTTTAGCTGCTAAAAAAAAGAGAATATCGAAATTAGTGTGCTGTAAGTGCAAAAAGTCAGTATTTTCTGAGCACAAAGTTGATGTCTGTGTAGATTGCTCTAAAATTGTAGCTAGTAATTAAAAGCATGATTACTTTTAATGTTTGCCCTAAGAATAAGAAGTCAATCTTAAAAAAATATACGATTAAAAAAAAAAACATATGTTCAAGTTGATTTTTAAGAAGATGATTTTTTGTTTGAATATTATCATAATGTTTTGATTCGTTGTAATAAATACCTGTGATAGTGGTTTTCATTGATACAACTGTGTTTTATTATTAGTTTACATACCAACCTTATCTTTCCATCGAAAAATAGGGCACAAGTAGGTATATTTTGGCCTACTGGCTGTCATTAACATGTGTACGCCTCTGAGACGTATGTTAAGGCTTTATGTACCTATAAAGTAGATTAGGCTTCTAGGGTTAAATGATATTGCTTGACATGGATCCCATCCAAACCGTGTTCTGACAATTATTCTGTCAGATTTTCAATGAAGATACTGTGTTTTTCGTTACCGCGGCAGTATTGTTTTCCGAATGTATTGTGTTTGTTTTGTTAAATTCATTGCTAAAATGTTCAGGAGTAGGTGTTTTATATGTACGATTCTCTTCAGTCATTTCTATTGTTTCTCAGTTTGCGTTAAATTGTTTGTGAGGTAAATTATTTTCCTAAGGGCCTCCTGTGTGCGAGTTAATGAAGCCTAGACTTGGCTTAATCTTAGGTAGGTACCTTCATAATATTTTAAAGGCAGATAATTCATGATGGTGGAAGTTATTTTTATGTTTTGATAAGCGCCTTTGAGGTGACAATTTACGGAAATAGCGTTATAAAAATGATTTTAATAAGTTGGTGGGTGGATTAACTGGGCCAGTTAGAAATAAATAATGAGATGTACAGTAATTAGTAAATCAAAAGATAACTGCCCACGCAAAGCAAACGATGGGTGAGATTTTCATTGGAAAATTACATGGTCCTTTATATTTTCTCTGACCATAAAAGGGGACGTAAACGCTGGCAAAGGCATCACTTATCTTTTGGATTTCGAGCACTACAGTCTACACCCTATTCAAGGTAAGCTGATCCCATCAGACCCAAAGAAATATTTTAACTTTATACCCACACTTGCCATATACCATGAGATTGAAAGGATTACAAATTAAGTTACATTAAAAAAGGAAGTAGGAAAAGAAAAGGTGGTAACAAAATAAAAGTGGAAGTTTTAAAGCAAATATCAACAATTTTTTTGGAAAGAAGAAGTGTAGTAATTATAAAAGTATTTAATTATTGTGCAATCGACAAAACCAAGGGCATGGATGTTGCGGTTCCATGATAACTCAACTCAGTGACAATTCAACACACTTTTAAAAAGTGACATAAAGTCATTAGAAACGATGAATTTTTTTTTTAACCTAACTTAACCTAACCTAACCTAACCTACATAACCCAGTTAATAAAGTTTTTGTTTCATCACTTTCCATGACTTTATATAACTTTTTACTGATGTAATGAATTATCATTGTGACGATTTATCCGATTACCGGATTTTGCACATTGCACAAACACTCCTACCTACTTACCGTAATAATTTTTTGTAACTTAACTAACTAAAACTAAAAATAATTCTCTTTATTGGGAACTTATTGTGAACATTTTAATGAGAGATATTTAAACGCTGGTTGTTTATTACGTATATATGTATTTTGTTTTACGTAAATATTTTGTTTGTGATTCTTAATGACAATGGTTGACTAAATGAAGTCCCGGTATTGCCCGGACTTTCCGAGGATTTTTGAAATTAGATATAGACAGTAATTATCCTCTTATTTTGTATGTCAAGTGTGCAAAATATCATCAAGAAGGATCAGAATTCTGTAGGTGTGGGAAAAGCGGATGGGGGTGGTCTTTTGAAATCTCATGTAGATAGTGACCTTTATCTTGTTTTGGAGGTCACGTGTGCTGAATTTCACCATGAAACTGTTGATTTGTAAAAAAAGTCAAGCCGTGCCGCCTGGGTCACTCTTCTTTATGAATATACATCGGCCAACAATAATACTAATTACTCATAAACAAGACTTCCAGTTTTAGGCTGTCTACATATTATAACTACCTAATATTATCATTGCAGATGAACTTCCTGTGGATTACTACTTTAGTGTGCTTGTCTGCCTGCGTGGTGCAGTCCCAAGAGATGCAGAAGGAGAAGCGGGGGCGCAGACTGTGCGGTAACCACCTGGCGGAAGCCCTGTCGCTTGTCTGCGATGGGTCCTACAACGTCCAGTTCGGCAAGAGAGACGGCAATGAACTTCAACAAAATGCTCATGAATTCGTACAGCTACCATCTTTCCCCCTCTTGTGGCCGTTCCTCTCCCGCCAGGCTGCCAATTCCCTGCTGCAGAGGGACGACTATCACCGCCGCTTCCGGCGCCAGACCCGCGGCGTGGTGGATGAGTGCTGCTACAAGAGCTGCGACTATTACACGCTCAGGAGTTACTGCGCCCCCAAGAAACCCAAAGTCTGATTCCAAACCCTCAACCTGTAAATGAATCTAATGTTACATTTAATAAAACTGTTTCTAAAGCCTAGATTAAATATTCCTTCATATGAAGCGGTTACTTTGTGATGTGACATTATAATTTAAAATTAAACAATAACTTTGTAAACATCACTTATAGGTAAATACTTAATGCCGACCGGGTTTCGCTACAACCGTAGCTTCATCAGGGCAGTATAATACTAAACTATACTGCTAAAATCTAAATTAACATGTGTTGATATCACTGTGAGTGGACAGTCTGAGCTACAGTGGAAGAGGTAGGGATAGGTGGGAGATTGAGAGGCGAGTGCTCTTTGTCAATAGGGAACAATCTGAGTATAGGGCTTTTATTTAGGTTTATTTGGTTGTTGATGACTTTGCTATTGACCTTTTTGGCTTTTCTTAACTCTAGCGCCTCTAAGTTATCCAACCTAAGACCTATTCCGTTTTTATGTAATAGACTGACGCCAGTATTTTTGTCAAACGTATGGTTGGTTGCAATGAGATGATTTGCAAATTCGGAGAACCCATTACTGTTTAAGCATCTTAGGTGTTCTTTGACTCGCGTGTTGATATTACGCGCTGTTTTGCCTATGTAAAACGCGGGACAGTCACTACATTGCAGTGAGTAAATACCTGAATGATTTAACCGATGTTCTTTGTCCTTAACGTTCAGCAAAAATTTACCTATACTATTGTTAGTGTAAAAAGCTGGTTTGATATCTGGTGGGAGGTTTTTTATGCTTTTTTGAGAGAAATTATTGATGTACAAAATTCTACGCCATTGTTGAGGTTGATTATTATTAGTTGATATATTATTATTATGAGGGGAGCTGTTAAATAGAAATTTACTTGTCGATAATCTTTTTAATTTCTTATTTAGGATGTTATTGACCATATTTGCATTATAGCCATTATTAATCGCGATTTGTTTAATCGTCGCTAATTCTAATAAGAAGTTGGAATTTGATAACGGGACGGTAACTAATCTATGGATCATGGAATGGAAAGCAGAATGTTTGTGGGAGATGGGATGGTTAGATGAATTATTAATAGTTGTATCAGTGTAAGTGGGTTTCCGATAGATTTTAAATTCTATTTTATTGTTAATGATTGATAGGGTAAGATCTAAAAAGTTTAAGCTAGAATTAGTTCCTATTTCTATTGTGAATTTAATTTTTGTATGAAAAGAGTTTATTAGTTTTAGGAAGGAATCAAGTTGGCGCTCAGTACCTGTCCAAATACAGAAAACATCATCGACATATCTCTTCCACAATAACACATTTTTTAATAATGGCGATTTACAGTTTAAAATGTTATAAACATTTCTGAATAATCTGAATTCATGCAAATCCCCAATCTTTCAAGACAATTCATACCAACAAGTAAAATTTCTAACAAAAAATCCAAAAGCCCCTAAATTATATGGTTTCTTAAAAATCCATAAAAGTGACAAACCTATTAGGCCGGTCGTGTCAAGTTGTAATTCTCCGAATTTCAAAACAGCTTCATTTATAACTGAAGTATTTAATAATTCTAAAGTGTTTGCTCCAAAATTCACCATTAAGAATTCATTCGCTTTGATTGATGAACTGAAAAATCTACATATTCAGAATAATTCAAAATTAGTCTCATTTGATATTGTTAACTTATTTCCAAATATTCCCGTAGATGAAAGTAAAAGTTTATTGTTCAAATTATTACAAAATTCAAAACTACCAAATAATTTCTCTAAGGAACTTTCTCACCTATTTAATGTTTGTCTAAGCCAGAATTATTTCCAATACAATGAACTTTTTTATCAACAAACAGATGGCCTGGCGATGGGAACTCCGACTTCGCCGACATATTTATGGACAATCTAGAGAATAACATACTAGAGAATAAATTTGTATTTGTGGCTAAAATACCCAAAAAATGACAAATATCTAGTACGAGTTTGCGTTATTTATTTTAATCGTGGATTAAATTACGAAATATAGGCCATTAAATAAATAAATTTTGCATAATTTTAGAGTCAACTTTGGATTTTTTGTTAGTTTAATATGATGAAAAATAAAATAATATATTGTAATAAAACGCATTTATTTGGGCAAGAATTATAATTTTTAATCAGTGTGAATTGGTCGTTTATTATTTGAATTTATACTCATCCAAATGCTTTTTAAATCTGTTTTATTATTTATTTAGTTATATTTGCACAGTGAAGCAAAATTATTTTTTAAATGATTATCATTAACTTGAAAATAATTGCCAAAGCTGCCTTTAAAATCGTGAAAAATTTAAATCTTTTTTAAACTAAATTTTATAATTTTAAACAGATATACATAAAGTAGCAAATATACGTACTAGATATTTGCCATTACTTTTGTTCAAAAAATATTTTTAAAGAAAGAGAAACATTCCCGGGTTACGAATAAACTGACAATATTTAAAAAATCTACTACCTAATATTTCTGCATTACAATACCAAAGATTTGATATTGTAATCTTATTCTGCCATGTCAAATATTTGATATTGTAATCTTATTTTGCTATAATAATAATAATATTGGACAATTTTTATAGCGCCGCTTTTGTGAGATATCACCTCAGGGGCGCTTTACAGTTGATGCAGGAATTACAAAAAAATATTAATATTACATAAATAAATTGAAGTTAAGTTAAGTAAAATGAAGAACGGGAATAGGTGAGACTCTGCAGCAAGAATCCTAGGTAGTGAAGAAACTGGACCAGCTGCTGCAGCGAGAAAGTCCACCGCGTCCACCAACTTAGCCAGCAAAAGGTTCGTCATCCGTCCAGGTATGTGTCTGCTGCTAATAAAGCGTTGACACACTATCCTCTCATGGATACCAGACCTTGGCAGCACCCCTGTGACGTTTGACGAATACAGAAGATGGAGACTCTGCAGCAAGAATCCTAGGTGGTGAAAAAACTGGACCAGCTGCTGCAGCGAGAGAGTTCACTGCGTCCACCAACAGTGCCAGCACGAGGTTCGTCATCCGTCCAAGTATGTGTCTGCTGCTAATGAAGCGCTGACACAATATCCTCACATATATACCAGACCTTGGCAGCACCGCTGTGACGTTCGGCGAGTCCATCATATCTAGTCTCTATTGATAATAATAATAATAACACTTGGATGACCCATATAACGCCGCTCTCGAGCAAAATCACCTCATCTCTCCTAGTCTCTTTTAGTCTCTTCTAGTCACTTCTTATTTATTCATGCCACCTACTGCATCTCCTCGAACCTTTTAGGTTCGTTTTCTAGTCTATTCCTATCTCTTCTAGCTGACTTCTTATTCTAGCCTATTTTACCTCTTCCCGGCTCTAATACCTTAATAAAATAAAAATCCAACAAAAAAATTAAAAATTACAATTTATTCTATTGTGTCGTTGTCCAACGATTTCATACCTCTGTCTCAGACTTAGAGAGCTATCGTATTGCAGGCTATCATAAACGAAAATTTTGAACCAAAATCAAAGTGAAGATAATGGTTTGTCGTCTGAAACAAAAAACAAAAACGAAAAACAAAAAAGTTAAATAAAATATGGCTTATCTGTTTTATAGGTAGATATCCTCGGTTGAAGAGGTCCCGTAGATCCCGAACTAATGACACCACTTGACACTTGACGGGCCAGGTACAAAATCTCCGAATGCATTGAAAGTCTTCGTTCTGGCTTCACTTTCCAAATTTAATCGGTTTGAAATGTTATAACAATTGCAAATTCCGGCTAAACGGCAAAAGTTACGAGCATTTCGTGAAATAAGAAGGTAAGCACTATATAAAACTCGGATGGTGAACACTTTTCAGCAATCTATTAGCAATGGAAACCTTCTGAAAGGATTAAGAGGAAACCGGGTGGTGTTTTTTCCATACAAACGTATTCCTCATTTCCCTCTCTGGATTTTGACACTAGAGAAAATATTTTTTTTACATAATATGAATATTGACCGCAAGCGTGTCGGTACGTTTTGATTTTTTTGATAAGTTACTTTTTATAGGAGTTATAACCCTTCAAAAATTGTTAAAATTGCCTTTTTTTAACGCCATCAACAAACGTTCAGTATACAAATAAGACGATGTATTTTTAAAAAAAGAAAAAAGTACAGACATAGAATGTTTTCTTCCAATACATTTGGTAAAAAAAATCTTGGAAATCGGTTCAGTTTTGGAGTAGAAAAACGAGGACTACAAAACCTCGATTTTGACAATTTTATTTAGGTATTATCAGGCTGAGGTGCATGTGTCCCTTTCTCTCAGTATTCGGGGCTGAGGGGGGGCGGAGAGGGTTTTGTTGAATACGTATACAGTCAACGAAGTGATGTGACATTCTCAATAATTATATCGATACACTAGTCCACTAGTGTTGTCATGTCCCGAGTTATCGATGTTTTTTTAAAATTATTTTTCTGTTTGGTGACTTATCTTGAGTGTGCCAATACTTACCGAGCTTATTTACTAAAGTTATTGTGACAAATTTAATTTGTTTACGTCAAACAAATTAATGGAAAAAAATTGAAAAAAAAACACCTGTTACAGACAGACCCCGAGATGATTCCGTTCCGTATTGCCGAGTTGGATATGGAACACAAAAATTAATTAAAATATTTTTTGATAACTTTTGAAGGTTGTACTCAACATAATATTATCCCTTTATAGGACACTTTTTTTAAGATACAACTACCGAACCAAAAAAAACTGTTAAATATTTGACTAAATATATTGTTCTAGATTTTATTTTCAAAAAAATTATATTTTACAAGAAAATGTGTGATGGTAAGTACATACACCACTGATCGTTTGATGGAATGCTGGTACAGCGTATGTTCAGTGGTACATGCATCTACCACATGTTGTTGAATCGATTATGTTATTATAATATCATATTATACAAATGAATATTGAAATCTATGTATAAGAGGCACCATATTGTTTATTGTGCTACATATTAGGTACATACACATAATTAGTTTAGTTTTTATTTAACTTTTTTAATACGTTATATTATTACAGAAAAATGCACTTTTGGGAATACCTCCTACATCACTTGACATTTTCAATCTTCTTCAATGATCTAATATTTTTTGTTTTTAAACGCTTTATTGTAAAAAAATTACTGTTTAACATCTACACAATGAAATTAAAACAATTTATGGTCCAGACCTTTCCCTCGCCGGTATTTCTTGGTATGCGACCGTCAATTATTTCTGGTAAAAGGCATTGGTGGTAGAAATTTTCTAACAGTGGAACGATTTTTTGCCAGATTTCATCGTCCCTCTCAATTTTTTCATACAGCAAACCTTTTGGACTCCACACAACAAAATAACAATAATTACGACGAGTAATATGTAACTGGCCTTGTACTTGGTAGAAGTAATTATGATTCCGTTTTAATGTTAAAGAATGGTCTTCCAATTTACAGTAATCAATTATCTTTTGTGCAATTCCCTCTTCTGGTGACATATTTGCTATACTATAAGGGCATTTAATTTCAATTATAGAATCCTCACCGATAAGGCCATCCGGACTTGCCGCTAAAAAGTTTTTTGTTTTATCGATAAATAGCCCACAAGCGGATACCTGCAAACTTGTTTTTTTTGAAAATTGCTCTATTGCTAGGCTTTCATTTTCTTTTCCATAATTTGTGGCCATAGTTCCTTTGAATTGTGAGTACAGTAAAGAGTTTAATACTCCCGTAACTGAAGTTTTTTGCCGAAGCTTATATATTTTTCCAAAGTTAGACGCCGTTATCCGCTTACGTCTTTCAATTGCCCACAGATTGTTATTGCTTTGGCCTACCGTATTCCGTTCGAGCTCTTCCTTATTCGTTGAAGATAATTCTTTGAGAAATTCCTCTTTTTTCGTTTCAAATATTTCAGGTGGCATATCTGGTTCTAATTCCAATTGACCATAATTTTCATCGGGCCCTGTAACTTTTTTTTCTTTTTTTCTGTCGTATTTTCATTATACTTTAGTTTTTTTTTTCGACACATTTGTGTATTCTCCTTCGAACGTCGTCTTCTCTCTATAAAGTGCTTCGTGTATTTGCCGGGACTGTGGCCTTGGATTTTCTTTTGTATTCTTGAATGGGTTGCCAATTCACTATTCCACGAAGCTACTGCTCCAAAACATCTTGCTTGGTAAGATCCTCTTGTAGTAAAATTTACCCTTTTTCCACCTATAAATTTGGCGATAACGTTGTTGAATTGCTCCACAGTGTTATTTGTCACGTCAATAATAAGACTTTCTGCATTTGCTATTAGAGACAATAAGAATTGTTGGATATCAGTCCATATTCCACAATCTCGAAGATCGCTTACTAAATTTGGATCATCAGTATACTTCTCCGGCTTGCAATAGTACGATGCACAATTTTTATGATCACCAAACACATGATTTGCGGTATTTTTTATGTCCATTTTCAATTTTTTTATTTTATCACTTTGTACTGTGTTTTCTTGCTCTTTCCTGTAATTTACTGCTCCAACTACAGCTCTTCTCATGCGTAAAACGTTTGCTTCAACCTTTTTCCTTATATGAACTGGTACAAAGCCTTTAGCGTTGTTGGTTTTTTTTCCAAGTGCTTTCATTTTGTTGCAAAAATTGCGGAGTAAGTGATTTTTGCACTCTATTTTTTGTACTATAAGGTTAGGACCATATGGCATTTGTTGCATTATTTTTTTCATGATGCTGGAGTCGCCATCACCAACTAGTTTGTTAAATTTCAATCCTTGCATTTCCATGCTTCTCGAGAACCCTTCTGCTATAATGTGGGCTTCCATGGCATCAGCACTGTCACGCCAGTTTATGAAGCACCTGTGCTCAGAAGCAACTATGTGTAGTTTAGTAGCTCTAGCACATATGCAGCAGTATGAGTTTCGCACTCCCAGAAATAAAACCTTTTTAGTTCGTAGTCCAACTATGCACCCTGCGCCAGATGAGGAGCTAAATCCACTTTTGTACGACCTCTTTGCCCAGGAGCCATCTGCAACCACCGTTACCAAAGGATAGCCACCCTCGTCTACGTCACCGTTTAAAATGGCTAGCCTTTTTTCTTCTTCACCGGCTGCGATCATTTCTTCTAAGGCACATTCTTTAATTGTTGGCGCTAAACATTGTTCTATGTTCGTGTAAGTCTTACAATCCATATTTGGCATATTTAAAACCCCACAAATTTCATTCCATTGTGAATGCCCATTTCCTGTACACATCACTCCTTCGACGACAGCAGTATTTATAGACATTTTCCGTTTCGGGTCTTCGGAGTGTACGTATTCTATTTTCTTGCACATTTTGCACTCGAAAACATACTGGCTTAGAAGACCATTTCATCGTTCCTTCACAAATTTTAAATCGGAAAATGTGCAGTTGGTGTGTTCGTGCTTTATATTTGATATCTCCGAAAACAAATATTTTATATCCACTATTCTGCGACCTTCGAAATTATGGGTTTCATCAATATGGTCTGGTTAAATTATCTTCAACTGAAGATGTAGTTAAGTTTCCAAAAGTAGTATCGATGACATCCATATCCCTGTAAATGCAAATGATTTATTTATTTAAATTTGTCCATCCCATTTTCCCGTTATACATGCTACATAATACACGGCTCTCATAGCATAAATCTTTAGGTTTTTCTCGTAAGTCGCTCACGTAAGAGAGTTAGGGCAAAATTATCAATGTAAACGATACCCATTGGTAATTTTGCCATAACTCTCTTATGTGAGCAACTTACGGGAAAAAAAACTTTACGTACGTAAAGGTAACCTTAGGAAGGTTCAGTAGTAAGAGTAACAGGAAAGCGATATTTCGACTTACCTAGATGCCGAACGTGGTGCAACATGAATCTGTCGTTTGATACTAATAATCGGTTTTTTTCGTCTAGTAGATAAAAACAAACGCGCTTTGTTTCCATTTCTTTTACCCATTATTTATCTGTAAGAAAAAAAAATTTGAGTTGAAGGTAGGAAATATAGTAGTCGATTTTATGTAACTCAATTTCTAAATACACATATATTATGCTACGTATATATTTGCGAATAGTGGCGTGCACAGAATTTGAAAATTGAAATTTCGGAAAAAAAATAATTTTCAGCTACGACAACATCATTAATGTCGTATTTTCAATCTTAGGATTCTAGCCCACTGAAAAATCACTGCACGCCACTCTTTGCGGACAGAGACGCGAGCCGAACCACGAATTATGGTAAAGGTACGAAGCAACCGCAAGCGGCGCAGCGTTTCGGGCAGTTTGCATTTGCTTCGTTCTTTAAAAAAACTTTATAACTGCTTACATACATAGGGTTATTTTATTTTATTTTATTTGGGAAACAAACAGTTATACAAATTTATTTTAATACAAATCATTTTTACCAAGTTGCATGAACCAGTAAAGTTTCCAAAGAAGATTTTATATATTGGTAGAAAAACATATGAATATAAATAATAAAATACAATATAAATACTAACTAGTAGAAAAGGAAAATCTCTAAAAAAATAAAAATAAAAAGATTACAGATTCAACCCATACAAAAACAATACACACACTAACACTACTAAGTTTCCCGCAACGATCGAACGCTACTCTCTTAGGAATGCTATGAATCCTGCGAGGCTCGTGTTAAACACATCGATATTTGTGCATAATCTATTAAAGGTGCTACAGCTTCTTCTTATAAATTCATTTTCAAGATAATTAGTATTGCTCTTAGGAATATAAAATGTGTCCGGAGATAGAGTTACTCTTAATGGACATCTGAAATGAATATTTTGTAAAAGGTATGGGCTATCAATAAAATAGTGGATTATCTTATATAGCATTACTAGGTCTCTGATATCTCGGCGTTGATCAAGAGTTTTAAGGTTCATGGACACATAGTTTTCATCATTTCGCATGCGATAAGAGACATATTTGCTAAAATAATTCGTCGGTATGGCGGTAACCCACATTTATTGAAAATTATTTTAGTAGGTTGCGTTTATGAATAGTTTAGTAGGTATCTACTCACCATATGTCCTATATGTGTAAATCGTGAGAAATGACCAAACAGATTTCAATATTCAAGGGGGTTTCAGGGTCAAAATTCGAAGGTCTGTATTTGAGGTAGAATAGTTTCCAGTAAAAAGGCTAGTCAAAACAGTAGAGTGATGCAGCCAGCGAAAAATAAAAACAATATACAATCACAAAGTACGTGATGTACCTACTGTGCCTATGCTGCCGTTTTATAAAAAAAGATGGTATGAATCTCCCGATATTACTAAACCAAAACAGCGTGCATCTTACTTTACTAATAGTAACAAGATGAATGAACTATGAGCGCAGAAGATATCTATTATATAGGAATACGCACGCTCAAGTCGCGACGCGTATTGACTTATCTGTTGCAGCAGGCAGCAACCTGTATACACGCACGCACAAGTCTCATTGACTTGTGCGTGTGCAGAAGATGAGCTCGGAGCAGGCAGTCACATGTATATACCTACGCACAAGTTGCGATGTGACTGAGATGATGAGTCAACAGCAGGCGCTCTAGTTGCGAGTTGCGACATGACTTTTTTATGTGTGCAGCAACCTGTATACACGCACCCACAAGTCTCATTTACTTGTGCGTGTGCAGAAGATGAGCTTGGAGCAGGCAGTCACATGTATATAACTACGCACAAGTCGCGATGTGACTGAGGTGATGAGCGAACAGCAGGCGCTCTAGTTGCGAGTTGCGACGTGACTTTTTTATGTGAATACCGCACAAGAGTCCGAACTGCTCCCGTCTGGAGCCAGTGAGACTGTGGATTCCCCAATTGGCGACTTAATTGGACTAGTATTACAAAACCCTGTAAGCTGATAGCTGATTTGGCCGTAACTAAGTCGCCGCGTGTATCATTATTTCTCCAGACAATTATTTTATATTATATTTAATTAATATTCTTTTTAATGAATATTATTTTTAATATTGTGAAACAACATAAATTAGTTAAAATTAATTTACTTGCGCACGCCGTGATTTGAATCCGAGACCTCCGGACTCGAAGTCGAGAGCCTTACCCCTCAACCACGGAGGCAAAATAAATGTATCTACGTACATATTTGTAGTAAGTAATAATAATAATAAAGTTAAGTACAATACAATATTAAATAATGTAGACCTCGCTATTTTATTACGAATATGTACCTAGGCACCTACTTAATTTTTGGAATAAATGAATAACAGTAAATGAAATAATAAGAACTGATCGCGATAATATGACGCGAAGTCGCTATCGGGCGCGGCGCGACGATTCGTGCTTCCAACACCTGCAGCCACGCACACACACGCATTGGGGTTCACCAATACACCGATAGCGCTTTTGCTGTCCCCGCTGAGATGAACGAAATAGAAATAATTTTTACAAATACCTATCGTTAAAATTTCTCGGCGCTCCTGCGCGCCCTTAAACAAACCGAAGCGGTCAACTCACGTCCGCTATTCTCAACCGTAAACGTCAAAGGTTTGATATTGTAATCTATCTTATTTTTGTGCACAAAGTGCATTTGTTTTTACTACGGATGTATTTGAACATAGATTTTTTTTTTCATGTGACAATGCACAAGAGTCCCAAGTGCTCCCAACCCTTTGGATACTACGTTGTGTAAATTATGAAATGCCGGTAGGGGAAGGAGTGGGGAAAAGAAATGTGAGGTAGGTAAGTACATGGGTATAAAAATCTGATCACCTAACACGGCTAAAGCCATTATAAGCAGGTGGTCTTACACCAGGGCGATACTGAGAGTATTTTCCACTCTGGAACCTGCCGCAAATATACTTTAAATATTTAATAAATTTTGAAATAATCAAATAAAATTTATTTGTGCATGCCGGATTTGAACCCGTGACTTCCGGATTGCTAGTCGAGAGCCCTCGACGATGGAGGTCGTAATAATAATGAAGAAAGATGACACGAGCAAAATGCAAAGGATACACAGGGCATAACGAAGACCACCAAGGTGAGACTCGTCCGGACTAATTTTCCATATTTTTTATACGGTGTAGACATATGGACACTTATACAAAAACGACCCGTTCTCATGAAGCCAACTTCAACTGTGAACCGTAGTCCAGTCAGCCTGTGTCGTAGAACACCATTTAGACCAACTAAATAGTATAAAGCTAATTTTTTCCCCATCGACTACTACCATTTAGACAAGTGTTTAGAAAAAAGTCCCCGCCCCTACCCCCCTTGCTTCCCCCCCCTGTGCCCCCCCAAACATGAAAAGTGTAAGGGTTTCGTAAATCGCGTCTATCTCAATTATTAAACAACATATCGGATTGGAATTTTTTTATTCTCTTTGCTGTAACATTTTCTACAAAAAAAGTTCAGTTAACTTTCGTCGTAACTTTTACCGTTTGTTTGTAATTCGTATGATAAGGTAAAAATTTGTATATTTTTTGGCACATAATTTTATATTTTGTCACAGAACTTTTCAGGCCGACATTTTATGAAAAAATATTTCCTACAAAAGTTGTAGCCCCTGTTATTACCTTTAAAATGATATATTTTAATGTGTACTTTATGGCTAGGAAACGCCAAATATCAACCGTGAAAGTCGGGATGTGACATCAGAGTGTACTGGCCTTGAGGAGGGGGTTTCGGGTTGTTGCATGCAGAGTGACTGATGTCAAGGCCATAAATAGGTCAGTTACGGAAACCCGCCTGACAGAAAGGGTCGCGTCGCGAGAGTCCGTGTTTCGCAGTGATTGTGTTTTATGGTTTGTGTTTTACGGTTTGTGTTTGTTTTTGTGAACCAAAATGGAGGGCGAGTCATGTGTTATTTGCAATGAACCTTTATCTGTAAGTCAAAATGTTACAGTTACTTCTAAGGGGATTAAAACTTTAATCGAATCTAGCCTTCAAAGGAAGGACGGCCTACAGTGTAAATTCGAAACTCTTCCGACAGTCAGTATACACAAAGAATGCCGTAAAGTGTATACCCGTAGTAGTTCAATAAAAGCTTACATAGCGAGCTCCAAAAACGTTGAAGATTTTGAATCAAACAGTGCGCCTATAAAACGTAGGTCTAATTCTCAGAAGTTTAATTTAAAAGTGAATTGCTTATTTTGTGGAATGGATGCGGTGGTAAATATAAAGACTCCAACAGAATATAGGAAACCGGTCCATTTAGTTCATACTTTAACTATAAAACAAACTATATCTAAATATATTGAAAATAGGAATGATGATTGGGGTGATTTGGTTAGGTCCAGGCTAGAAGGAGTTGTAGACCTCGTAGCTGCTGAGAGGCGTTATCATTCCGACTGTTATGCTAGGTTTTCGAAACAACCCACTCAATCATCCAGTACGTACGCAGGTCGTGGTAGACCAGTTGACGATTTATTAAAAGAATCATTCATAAAAGTTTGTGATTTCATTGAGGAAAACGATGATTGCCAGCATAGTATTTCTGACCTTTTGCAATTGATGAAAAGTGTGTCAGGCAGAGACCAGGTTTATGAAATTAACTACTTCAAAACTCTATTACTTAGGCACTTTGGTGAAAGACTTCTTATTACAAACATAAATCCTCCATCGTTTGTTTAAGAGATGGGGCGGGCAAGGTTTTGTCTGAAACTTGGTACTCTCAAAAGAAAAGCAATAAAGATGATGAGATTAGGAGAATCGTTTCTACAGCAGCAGCTTTGATAAGACAAGAAATTCAAAATCAAGTGTATGATGACTCGACTTACCCCAGTGTTGAAGATATAAGGTCAGGCGGGAAAGATGTTGTTCCACAACTTCTAGATTTGTTTTTAAACGATCTAACGAAGAGAAGAAGGCAAACTTCAGACGAAAGTATGGACGTAAAACGAAAGAGGACTACCATAAATCACATGATATTAAAACTGTGTAGGCCTAGGTCTTTTCAATCACCTGTCCAGTCTGCTTTTGGATTATACTTATCTAGACGGTATGGCTCTAAACATTTAATAGACATTTGTTCATCTCTGGGATGTTCAACGTCATACTATGAGACAGAAATGTACTTACAATCGCTGTTAAAAGCAGGCGGGCCCCAAATTGAGGAAAGGATTTTTTTCCAATTTGTATTTGACAATATTGATATCAACTTAAGAACCCTTGACGGTAAAGACACATTTCACGCTCTCGGAGGCATACAGTGCGTAACTCCAAAAACAGCTGTGTCGAGTGATGTCCGAGTTCCACGTGTTAAGACATGCGACTTTGAAGGTAAATTCAATGTCCCAGTTTTAATGTATACTAAAAAGGCGAAAAGTGGCTTAAAGTCCTTAACAATAGAAAACATTTCTGAAAATATGCCCACTCAATGCTTAGTCTCAGCTCGTAACATGCTTTGGTTATGTAGTTTTGCTTTTGTGCCAGTTTCACTACCTGGATGGTCTGCATACATGCGAAACTGTTACGATGGTAGACAAAACTTTGAACCATCTTATGTACTGGCTTTGCCTTTTATAAACATAGATCCAGGAAATCCGACTGCTATTTATTCTGCCCTTAGTTACGCTTCTAAAGAGAGCAAGTTAGCTGGCCAGCCGTGTATTGTCACTTTTGACCAACCACTTTTCCTGAAAGCAGTAGACATTGTTGCAAGTTCTTCTACAGAAAGTGAAATATCTGGAGTAATCGTCAGACTAGGCGGATTCCATCTTCTAATGAGTTTCCTTGGTTGTTTAGGAAAGTTTATGGAAGGTAGTGGAATCGAAGAAATGTGGACCTCTGTTTATGGAAAATCAACGATTCCTCACCTTATGTCAGGACATGCTTACGCAAAGTCTTATAGAGCTCACATGATGACCCAGGCAGCTTTGATGTTACTGCTATTCGAGGAATGTTCATCTCTTAAAGAAATGATTACAAACGACTTTAATGATATTCATATCCAAACAATTAACAAACAAACAACTGTTGAAGACGCCATGAGAGAGTGTAAAACAAATGAAATAATGACAAGACTAGAAGAAGTGTATGAAGATTTGGTTAAAACTAGTAGAACTTCAAAACTGTGGCTACAAGAGTTTAAATTGGTGAATTTGGCTCTAGACTTTATTCTGGCAGAGAGAATCGGCGATTGGAATTTGCACATTAATACAGTCAAGCAAATGATACCGTATTTCCATGCTGCTGGACATTTGCTCTACGCCAAATCCGCACACATATACTTACAACAAATGTTGAGTCTACAATCGAAGATGTCAAATGAAGACTTCGAAAGGTTCGTCAATAAAGGTTTTTTTACAGTTCGGCGTACAGATGGATTTTTTACCGGTATCTGGACGGACATGACCATAGAGCAGACATTAATGCGATCATCAAAATCCATAGGTGGCCTTACTCATGGACGAGGATTAAGCGAGAGGACGCTAACCAAGTTCATTGCTTGCGCTCCTGCATCCCTACAAATTTGTGAGGCTTTCGAGAAGTTCTCTGGCTGCTTGACTCAGTTTAACGAACATCACACTGAACTTAGATGCAGTAGAAGATAAAGGGACTTGCAAGATATTAATAAATTTCTCGGGTGGCTGCGTATCCATAATCCTTTCCGACAGAGCAACGATTTAATTTCTTTATCCTCTGGTCTAGTAGTGACAAGTTCGGGTGTAAACTGCGATGAAGCGTATGATGTAGGAATGAAATGCTTGAAAGACATCGAAGGAAATAATTTTGCAGATGTTAAATTGAAAAGAAAAAATAAAGTTAAAACTATAGGCTCCGTAGTAAGTGGTATAAATGTGAGATCTGAAGAAGTGCCAATTAATCCTGATCAGCTGTTTAATAGGGTTATATGTATGTCTCAAGGAACAAATAATCTCAAACAATACTTCAACTATGAACTTAGCACATACCCTTTGTCTTTATTTGAAAACAATAAAATGATAAGAAAGGGAACTAAATCAAGTCTTATGAAAATATTTGAAAAATGGACAGTTAGCAACGAAGTTTTTAAAAATTTGCCCCCAAAAATATATGTAGTAGATGGAGGGTATCTTTTGCACAGTTTTATTTGGCCTGACAAAGTAACATATAGCAGCATCATAGAGAAGTATGTTGATACTGTAATGAAACGGTATGGGAAAGATTGTCATGTTGTGTTCGATGGGTATCCTGACTATCCCACCACAAAAGGGGTCGAACATATGCGGAGAAGTAAAAAAACATCTCTAGAAATGAAATTCAACGTTAATATGGAATGCTCTGTGAAGCAAAATGAATTTTTGGCAAATCCAAAAAACAAAAGCCAGCTTATTGAACAGCTCTCTCAGAAGCTTAATGAAGCAAACATTCCAACCATTGTGGCGGAGGAAGATGCAGATACTAAAGTGGTCGGAAGAGCAATAGATGTCTCCCAGATTCAAAATGGGAGGCCTGTAGTTGTTGTCGGACAGGATACTGATCTTTTCGTTCTATTGTTAGGGCTACCACAGTGTCAAAATGTGCAACTATTCTTTCACAAACCCTCTGGCACACCATCAACGTATGACATCAGCAAGATTCGTGAAGAGATTGGTGATATGAAGGATGTGGTATTATTTTTGCATGCTATCACAGGATGTGATACCACATCTTATTTATTCGGCAAAGGCAAAATTAACGCGTACAAATTGCTAAGTTCATCAAATGATCTCCGCACAAAAGTTTTACAGTTTTATGAAAAACAGGCAGACAAAAATATTCTCAAAGAGGTAGGAGAGGCTTTTGTCTTGAAACTATATGGATGCACAAGGTCTGCAAGTCTGAATGACAGTAGATATTCAATGTACCTTAAAGCTGTTGCAAAAATGTCATTAAAATCCAAATTTAAAATGGCGTCCCTCCCTCCAACATCTGATGCTGCTGAACAACACGCCTATCGAACATACTATCAGATTCAAAAATGGATTGGAGATAAGGAAATCAGCGCTACGGACTGGGGATGGATTTTAACAGACAACATGCTGTACCCAGTGCACTCAAAAAAACCACCGGCACCTGAAGAAGTTATAAACTTAGTTTCCTGCAACTGCAAAAAGGCTTGCAAAAATAATTGTAGCTGCTTTAAAGCATCACTTGATTGCACAGAAATGTGCGGGAGCTGTGGTGGATCATGCAGCAATGTAACTTTGGTTGAAGTCGAGGAAAATGAAGAACCTCTCATGGAAGTTTAGGATATGATCAAATTAAGATACCGCAATTATTTTGTTCTAAAATAACATCTTTAAAAAATATTACATGCATTTTCAAACCAAAAACTATTTAAAATACCTATTTTCGCTGTATACAAGGACTTATTATTATTTGAAACAAATTTAAAAAGTGGGGAATTTAGGTTTCACCGAGACTCGATTAGTTTTATGTTTTATTTATGGAAAATGCAATAGTGTACCTTGAAGATAAAAAACACTATCACTATACAACAATATCTGCATTGCAACGCCGCGCCGGCCGGCCCCACCTCGACCGAACCCGCCATGATAATCTCGCTGGATCTCCAACAAAGTAAGTACTATTTTATATCATTTTAAAGGTAATAATAGGGGCTACAACTTTTGTAGGAAATATTTTTTCATAAAATGTCGGCCTGAAAAGTTCTGTGACAAAATGTAAAATTATGTGCCAAAAAATATACAAATTTTTACCTTATCATACGAATTACAAACAAACGGTAAAAGTTACGACGAAAATTAACTGAACTTTTTTTGTAGAAAACGTTACAGCAAAGAGAATAAAAAAAATTGCAATCCGATATGTTGTTTAGTAATTGAGATAGACGCGATTTACGAAACCCTTACAATTTTCATGTTTGGGGGGGCACAGGGGGGGAGGCAAGAGGGGTAGGGGCGGGGACTTTTTGCTAAACACTTGTCTAGATGATAGTAGTCGATGGGGAAAAAATTAGCTTTATACTATTTAGTTACATATAAAAACACAGGCTGACTGGACTACCGGTGCTCCGCTCGTGTTCGTCGAGTATCGCGCACCTGCACTGGTGCACCGGGGATCAACGCTACTTCTGTGCTTTAGAGGTGGCAATCGGTCTGTTGTCTCCCTCCTTTACAAAGAATCAAGCAGGTTTATTTTAAGGCTCAAGACGCATATTTATTCTTTATTTTTTGCATGGGTTCCGTTTTATAAGGCGAGGTACGCTTCCAAGTACTTGACTTACTTTAA
This sequence comes from Hesperophylax magnus, assembly GCA_026573805.1. NCBI lineage: Eukaryota > Metazoa > Arthropoda > Insecta > Trichoptera > Limnephilidae > Hesperophylax > Hesperophylax magnus. Next base: position 24,744,709 of record JAIUSX010000072.1, read on the forward strand.
CCAGTGATTCCCGACGTTATTTGGAGTAAGAAATGTAAAAGAAATTTTGGTGTCCGATAACTTTTGTCAAGAATTTTTCAATTAACTGTTATGTCGATGCAATGCGAAGTAAAGAAAAATCTTGTGTTTTTGGTTTGAAAATTTTTCGCTTAGAAATATTATAGATGCTTCAATTAAATAGTGCGGGTAGAACATATCTTGGCCTTAAAAACAATCGAGCATTTTTTGAAAAGTCTTTTTATAAGCTCAGAAAAAAATGAAGTATCAGGCTAAGAAAAATAATTGAATTTTGGGAAATTAATGTGGCAAATTAAGTCTTTTACAAAAAATCGAAAAAAAATTTAGTATTTGTGCCAGAACTTCGTTGTTTTTTTTAAGAAATAAAAAGGGTGGCATTCAACAAATTTGGAACTGCAGTTTGAACCTTATGGCGTCCGCATAACGTTGGCAAACTAACGTTGGCACCGCTTCAGTGGCAAACGGACTCTGCGACGCGTTTTGACATCCAATTGACCTCCAACTCTCCTAACTAAAACTACCGAATTCCGGTCTACGCATAAATAAACCACCCAGGTGTACGCGTTCAAATAGTGGAACTAGTTTCAACAAGAAATTAGTACGCATTAGCGCTAGCGCCTCCACTTGCAGCTTTATGCAATGAAGGTCTTTTTTATTTCTTTTTATTTAGGAAGCAAACAGTCGTACAGTAAATTATAACGATAAATATTCATATGTTCTAGACAATCTAGACCAATTAAGTTCCATTGAGTTAAATGTTGATTTAGTATTTTTTACCTACACAACATATTAAATGGCAAAAAAATAAACATAATATAGAAATACATAAAATTAAAAACAAAAAGAAAAAATACAACTTTTCGCATAGCTATACTATTCACTACGGGTGATAATAATGTAATTTTCACAACAAAAAAATCGAATAAAATAAAAGTATTTTAATTTATTAATTTATTAAGCTGAATTTTATATGATATTAAGTTATGGTTGAAAATGTCTACATCTCGTAAGGCATTGTGAGTTTCACAGATACGTACTATTACAGAGTTTTGCGCGTATTTGGATTTACAATGTGGTATTCTAAATAAATCGTTCGATCTGGTGTTTTGCTTGGGGCAACGAAATGCAATCCTTTCTAACAGATATGATGAATCAATAAGGCAGTTCACGATTTTGTGTAAGAATAATGCATCAGAGATTTTTCTGCGTTGTAAGTTGTTTTGTTGTTGTAAGTTAACAAATTATTTGTAGTTTTGTTGGATGTATTTCTTGCGTAAATGTTTCTAAAATTTATTATTTATACTTTCTTCTAAACCGATGTATACCTTATATTGTGGAGTCCATATTGTGGAAGCATTTTTCAATTTTAATACATATTGCACAGAATAATATATAATATTGAGTTGTAAGTTGTAAGCATCAACTTCTGAAGCCTGTAGCAGATGTTATTTCTGTTTAAATCGTTTTTTATCTTGAACACTCTACTATTGACTATTGACTATGCGTCCCACAGCAGTTCGAGAATGTTGGAATGCTGAAATAAATTGGATTGGGATATAAGAAGTAAATATGAAGATTAATGATCAGTCAGAACTAGATGACATGTAAACATGGGAGGCGGTTCTATGAATATATTTAACTACTTACAAAATATCCGGTTAAATAACAATGCATCAACGCAGCACTTTATATATTCGTTTTGTTTCACTCTTTTCGGATTGACTTTTAGCAATAGCCATTAAGGGCCCACTATTCGAATTTCATCCAATTTCCGAGATATTTTCCTTAAAAGTTTGAAGTTTTTAAGCTCTTAAAAAAATATATGTTATTCTTTAAGATAGTATCTATTTGTTCCAAAAGCCGAAACGGTAATTATTTGAAATTCCCTCGATAGAAATAAATCGCAAAGTATGCTCCGAAAAATATTATTAACACTTTTATTTCTGTTATTTTACAAGTTATATGTATGAAAAAAATCACAATGCTTCTTTTAATGCTACTCAATAGACCCCATAAGTAATTTTTGCTATTTTTGAAATACGCCGTGATTTATTAAACATTTTCACAACTGTCGCTTACGCCTATTGCTTTTAAATCATATTTATTATAGCGCGCTCGCTCCGACTTGCAGATTAAACTATCTTTCTTTGAGAAGTTCATTCGCCAACTCGAGGGCTTTGGGGGCAGACGTGTCGTTCATCGTTCTATGATCTACAGACGTGCGATTACGTGCAAATATTTGAATTTATAAAGATAATTTTTACGCGTGTAAAGTTTATGAGTTAATAAATATTGTTTTTTCAAAGATGGGAAATACACGAAAGATATCCCGTATTTCAAAGAAAAAATGTTATCTCATAAAATTATATCCTATCTAATAGGTGAGAAGAAAAAAATACAATTTTTGATTTATAAGCTTATATTTATTATAAACGATAATTTACTATAAAAATTAATAATTCATATTTTTATTTATGTATTGTGTAGTAAAAAGTTATTATTTTTTTTTCAGAATAGGTACTTTGGGAAATAAAACTAATTCCAATGCATTAGAAATTACGGGGTAAATTTTTATTAATTTAATTTTCTTGTTGTCTTGTCTCTTTTCTTGTTCCTATACGATCGTGATTTATTTGCGAATTAACTTTCTACGTACACAAATACACACGTCACTTTACATCTGCTCCTTAGAGTAATATTACTCTAAGATCTGCTCTAATGATTCACAATGCAACGATGTCCGAAATATAATATAATATGTAATAATAATATGGGCCACCTGTTTCAAATAACAATACTCGAACGTGGAATCCAGAAAAATAATGAACGGGCCAGCGAAAAAAGCTATCGAAAGTTCTGAAACTGTGGGGAATATAATTAAATAAAATAAAATACTTTTTTGTTTTAAAACCACGATATTTATTAATTTAAGAACCGACCGGTTTCGCTTTACTTAAGCATCATCAGGGTACAAATTAATACTAAACAAAAAGTACATAATGTGTGCATATATATAACAAAATATAGAGGGAGACAACATGATACAAATATAAGCAACACAAAGACGGTCATAAAATACATTAACATAAGTGCACAAGTAATGGAAAAACCGCTAGATAATTATGTAGACTAATGGGTTATACGAATAAATCGGGAGAAACAAAACATCAACTGGCAAGGTGGTAAGGAGGTAAGGAGAACTGGGAATTTTTTATGGGTTTATTGGAAACAGACTTAATATTGGACTACTTGATATGTCTAATTGATTATTAAGTATCTGACTTTTGGTTTTTACAGCTTTTTTAATTTCTAGTGCCTCTAAATTGTTTAGTCTGTTACCATGCCCGTTTTTATGTAAGATGTTAGCACCGGTGCTATGACAGAATGTATGATCTTTATCGATCAAATGATTTGCAAATTCGGAAAAACCGTTATTATTGAGGTTTTATTGATGTTTTGTTTTTCCCGATTTATTCGTATAACCCATTAGTCTACATAATTATCTAGCGGTTTTCCATTACTTGTACACTTATGTTAATGTATTTTATGACCGTCTTTGTGTTGCTTATATTTGTATCATGTTGTCTCCCTCTATAATATATTTGTATCATGTTGTCTCCCTCTATATTTTGTTATATATATGCACACATTATGTACTTCTTGTTTAGTATTAATTTGTACCCTGATGATGCTTAAGTAAAGCGAAACCGGTCGGTTCTTAAATTAATAAATATCGTGGTTTTAAAACAAAAAAGTATTTTATTTTATTAAATATGTCAAACCACAAAGTGATTGCTTTCTACAATAATATAATTTAGTTCAGTGATGTTATTTTTTATGTCGGAAGGAGGCCCTGAAGAAAATAATTTCTCTCAGAGCCTGTGTCATCTTTGAGAATGCTGTATAGAGGGTCTTTTTTGAGGAGGAGGGAGTGAACCTGTCCTGAATGTCAACTGTACAATTTCTTCCCAGAATTAACTTTATTGTACGTTTTTTGACTAACCGTACCTTGGTGTTCTATTTTCAATAAACTCTTTAATTATGTTTCAGATGTGAAATCTATACTCTGCTACAGAATGTTTTGCCCAAGTCTTGTAAAGATGCAAAGGCACGGACGTAACAATAAAATCATTTGAGCCCTTTACTGTTATTTAAAAGGTCACTTGAAGTGCAGTTATAATCAATGATTTTATTTTTTTTCTAGCTTCCACGAATAATTTGAAAAGGCATTATCTAAGGATTATACTCTTAAGGAGAATATAGAAAATGTAGAAAGGTGAAACGGATTTAAGATTTTCGATGAAATTATTGTGTTGTGAAATATTTATTTTGTTATTTATTACTTTATTTTTTTTTACAGTTTTACCGTACGCGGCCTTGTTGTAGAGTGGTATATCTAACTGTCATGGAAAGTTTTTTTCTGAGCTTTAAGAGAAAGGTTTCTTAAAGATACTGGAGTTATTCTAGGGCTATGTTAGATTTTTAACATCGATCACCGTAATGCTTGCCTTCCTGAATAAATCTAATTTTATTTAATCATTTACGGCCAAGATGTTTTTGACAATGGTGTGTTTTTATCTTTCTGTATTCCAATCATTTAGCTTGGCTTCTAGGGTTGTGCCCCAGTATTGCTTTTTGGAGACTGTAAACGGATCTCTCGGCATTTAATGAAACTGCAGCAGAACAAAGGCTGTTGCTATATTGACGTTCATGGTATGTTTTGCTCAGATTGACGATAAGGTTTCCAGATCCGCATTTCGCTCGAAGCATGTTTAGGGCAATAAGTTCATAGTTTAGGGTTCTTTCACCGTATTTATGGGAACATTTCAGAACCACCAATCTTTCATTTTGAGTGAATCTTGTGCTTGTGATTAAATTATATTTGACAATTTAAACAAATAATATTTAGAGAAGTTAAAAATAAAATTGAAAGTTCACTGAAAGCTTAAACTATTAAAAGTAGTAATTTCATAAAAATGTAAATAAATAGAGCCCCTCTCACATTTTAGAATGTAATTTTATGTTGCTTACATGTTTTATTACTCTTTATAATTATTGAATTGTTTAAATGAATAAATAAATAATTACAAAAAAGTCTTCTGATTTGTAAGTCCCCAGGAAGCACTAAGGATCTTTCTATCTATCTTTATAATATAATAAATTTGATGAGCATAAAAATGTAAACGTGTATATAATTTATATAAATGTACAAAAGTAGATATTACACGTGTATAAATATTATATTGCGCATATTATACAAGATGTCGGGGGTAAAGTGCACAAACTTAGGGAGGTGATTCTAATTGATAGTACAAGTAAAAAAGAAAAAAAACTTTTTTTGGAATTCCAACGTTTTAAGATAGTTTTCGAGTAAAAAAGTTTAATTTTTTGTATAGAAAAAAAAACAATTTCTTCTACGGAAAATAAATTTTTGTGGAAAAAATTTGGAAAGTCGAATAATTTCCATTTCATTTTTACTTCTTCTAGCATTTAGAATAACCTCCTGAAGTTTGAGCACTTTACCCCCGGACACCCTATAAAGATAACCATATAAGAAAAACCTTATTGATGTAAAAATATATTTATTGATTTTATAAAAGTTATAAATTACTTTTATAAAAGTGATAATAGTATTTTAGTAAAGTAAAGTAATTTGTATACCTATTCAAATAACTTTCGTAAATGTTTTTTGTAAAATTTAAAAAAAAAATTAATTAATTAAATCCGTAATAAAACCCATATTTTGAGAACCATCTTCATTTCGACTTCGTTCGTAGAGTAATAATAACTAGAGACCGCACTAATATTTGTACAAATCGTTGACATACTCGCAAAATAAAGCTCTCCCTTTCAGCTCGGTTCCATTAACGTACAAAAAACAGAGACAAACAATTTCTGTTAAAAACATACTGTGTAAACGGGAAGCGACTTTTTGGAGCGGGCGAAGTTCACGCCAGTGTGATTTGCTCGGTGCTAACTAAAAATGGGTCTGTTTTTCTAAAATTGCAATAGATGTCGGTAATTTAATTTCGTTATTTAAAATATTAAATAACCCCCAAAATTATTCCTAATACGAATTCAGACACCTCTGTCGGATTCTTTTAACACTAAATATTGAGTGTTGCCCAAATCTAAATTCTTTACGCGGAAAGCGGGCCCTTAAGACCTGTAATTAAATATTTTGATATTGATGTCAAATTATTACCGGAAATGATGTATGTGCTGTTGAAGGGTAGGTCTCCAGGGCCGACTCTGTGCAGGCCCAGTTAGAGCTGTCGAGACTGATAATATTTCAAACAGCACCCTTGTGTTTTTTACCAACGCCAAGCGCTGTTCGGTGTAGGGCCGGCCCTGCAGATTCAGGTAGGCAGGTAATGAAAAGGTTTAAGAACTTATTTGATATAGTTTTATTCCTTAAATTTGAGGTGGTTCCTTCTAACAATCGTGATTCATTGAATGTTTAGACAAAATTTAAAAAAATATCTTGTTTGAGAGTCGTTTCGAGTGCAGGATTTGAGTATTTCAGAATTATGCTTTCTTAGCGCAGTAGCTCCTGAGCGTATAGTAGTCACAGCTCTTGTAGCAGCACTCGTCCACCACGCCGTGGGTCTGGCGCCGGAACCGGTGGTGGAAGTCGTCTCTCTGCAGCAGCGAGTTGGCAGCCTGGCGGGACAGGAAGGGCCACGTGACGGGAGAAGATGGCAGTTGCAGCTGCTCGTAGTAGTAGCCTTCTTCCTGCAGATCATCGCCGTCCCCGTCCCTCTTTCCGAACTGTATGTTGTAGGCTCCCTGGCACACAAGAGCCAGGGCGTCCGCCAGATGGTTGCCGCACAGCCTGCGCCCCCGCTTCTCTTTCTCTTGTATCTCTTGGGACTGCACCACACAGGCAGAAAGGCACACTAAAGTAGTAAGCCACAGGAAGTTCATCTGAAATTAAATCAAGATATTTTTAAGATGACTACAGTCAATGTAAAATGGTCGTAAGAGCTTTATGCCATCAAAACAACGAGTTGTCAGAAAACAAAATTTACATCTGTAATTGAACTCTTATTGTAAATTTAATTTATGGCATGTGTCTATATCTACAATAAGCCCGCTGAAATATACCAGTTTTTTTTCTAAATTGTCTCAAAAGAAAGCGTTATGTTGGTTTGGAAAGGAATTTATTTGAAAAAGCTTTAAGTGAAAATAAATTTTAAAAAGTATTTTTGGTGCACAACAATTGACCTGTCGTACTGTTATCAATATGAAACATGTTTCTATAACCAGCAAATAGAAGCCTATTTCACCAGTTTAAGGTTTACTTACTGCTCTTTTATAGATGGCGCTAATTTAATTATTTTAGGAAAAATAGTTGTAGTAAAAATGGTTATTAGGTAAAGTGTTTTATAATATTAAGATCAATTATTATTACGTATAAAAATACCAAAAACAGTAATTGCATGTCCCAGATATCGGAAGCTACTGAAACACTAAAAATAATAAGTAACTAAAAATGCATAGATTGAAAAGATATGATAGTACAGTCTTCTTGTATCTACCTTAAATAGATCCGCCACTTCTGCGTATCTATTATTACTAAATTCATGTAATCTAGGTACGAGTATTTGAAATGCTCAGTCCTGGTATTGTTAAATTCAAACAGGATTTTGGAACAAGTAGCTCTCGTATATGAAAATCAATGAGAAAATGAAATTCAATTATACTACCATTTACAAGTTCGAACTTAAATATTAAGATATGTATTATTGAACAAAAATATTAAGATATGTATTATTGAACATAAATATTAAGATATGTATTATTTAACATAAATATTAAGATATGTATTATTTAACATAAATATTAAGAAATAAAATTTTGAACAAAAACGTGAAAATGTTCATAAAATACAATTCTATAATCTTAGAAGTAATATTCTTTAGTAGGGTCTGACTGGACCAGCTCACCTTGACTGAAGTGTGGTGGACGAAATCTCAAAGAAAAGTGATGCCTTTTTAAGTCTAGCGTTCCTTTTTATGGTCGGAACCCGAGTTTGGAAAAAATATTTGGCATTGAATATCTCACCCAGTGTCTCCGGTCGATTGGCAATAATTTCATGTTCAACTAATCACTTTACATCTCATTAGATTTATTACCAGCCCAGTAATTCCACCCACCCGCTTGTAATAATAATATTTTTTAATGCGCCATTTTCATAAACTGTATAATTTTACACCAAACATATTTATTATCACCTTACTTTTGCTTTCTTAGTTATTTTATATATTCTGATTTATAAAAGAAAAATGATTTATTTAAATTCGGACCGACTATAAAAGAGGAGGCTTACCTTCCACAGACATCAGTTGTCTTTTAGACTTCGATCCACAAACAAACACTACTTGAGGTGAGTAAAGTTGACCGATTAGAATTTTTTGATAATCATCCGCATTAGATAGTGTGTGTGGTTGATCGTATCGCTTTAGTGATTATCGGTTTGACCCTACCGCTATAAACGCAGAAAATTTTCTGATGCCCTATTCTTATACAAAATCGTGAACAATCTTGTTGGTTCATCATATCTGCTAGAAAAGATTTCATTTTGTTGCCCTGAACACAACACCAGATCGAATGACTTATTTAGAACACCACAGTGTAAAGCGAAATAGGCTAGGACGTATCTGTAAAACTAACAATGCCTTACGAGATGTAGACATTTTCAACTGTAACTTGAAAACATATAAAATGCAACTTACTAAACCGATAACTTAATTTTTTATTTTGTGAAATAATCCTATCATCTCAGTTTATTTTATTGTTTTTATTATAATCAAGCAAAAACTGTATTACTACTAACTGTCTTTAATTGTTTTATAAGATTTTGTAATTCCTTATAATGTTTTTTTTTAATTTCTTTGTCATTTATAAATATATTGTATAGGTGCAAATATTGAATCAACGACTATAATTAATGGAAGATTATTGGTCTAATATGACTGTTTGTTTCCTAAATAAAATAAAATAAATCCTTGGCTATGAATCCGGAGATCGTATGTTTAAATTTTAATAGATTAATTTTTGTTATTTAACAATTTATAGATAAGAAATAATAAAATTTAGTTTTGTGGCACGTTCCAGAGTGGTAGATACGTAGGTGAAAGACGACCATTCAGAATCGAAACGTTGCATGACATGGTTTTACTAGATCTGAATACTACCAACCTTCTTCTTCTCCATCTCCTTCCTCGCCCCACTTCCTTTCCTTACCTGATCGGGGGTGCCATACTCTCACTTGCTCCCCACGTTTCGGAACAGTTGATACTCTTTCGCGATTTTTTTTTATTGAATACTAAATTTTCGTGTCTAAAATTTCGTGTCTAATAATTTTGGTCGTGTACCTGCATCAGTAACATTTCGGTGTGCGTGTACCTAATGTTCAAAATATATTAATTCTAATTCTTAACTTTGTAATGTTTGTGTAATTTGGATTCCAAGCAGTTGATTGGGGTTTGATTCCCGGCCTTTCAATTTGAATTAAAACTTGTATGTATATTTTTATTATTTAAAAAAAAATATATTTTTCACGGGTCTGCGCGGGATCTGGCAGGTATTGATCTGCGCCACTTATATCATATTTTAAGACAAATCATCTCGTTTACAAACTTGACATTGCTGTTCATTACAATACGATCTCTGCCAGTTTTTGTTCACTAGTTCAAAGAAGCCGCTTGATGTGCTTAAAAACATTTAAAGATATTAATGTTACGGGTTTTTTTTAATACAGTTTTGAACTGATTTGATATCTCAGTTCCCACCAGGCAACTAGGTGTCATCCAATTTACAATATGTTATATTATAATTTAGTTTTTATTCTAGATGAACTTCCTGTGGCTTACTACTTTAGTATGCCTTTCTGCCTGTGTTGTGCAGGCCCAAGAGATACAGGAGAAAGAGAAGCGGGGGCGCAGGCTGTGCGGTAACCATCTGGCGGACGCCTTGGCTCTTGTGTGCCAGGGATCCTACAATATACAGTTCGGCAAGAGGGACGGGGGCGGCGATGATCTGCAGGAAGAAGGCTACGACTACGAGCAGCTGCAACTGCCATCTTCCCCCGTCGCGTGGCCCTTCCTGTCCCGCCAGGCTGCAAACTCCCTGCTGCAGAGGGACGACTTCCACTACCGTTTCCGGCGCCAGACCCACGGCGTGGTGGACGAGTGCTGCTACAAGCGCTGTGACTACTATACTCTCAGGAGTTACTGCGCCAAGAAGGCATAATTCTTATTCCTCAAACTCTGCCAACAATTATTGGAATTCAATTACTTTTATTTTAATAAAAGTATGTCTAAAGCGTAGGTTAAATATTATGCTAATGCTACATACCAAATATAGTAAAATACATAAAGTATTAAATAAACTGTAATTTATAAACTATTCAAACCCTTTCATTAAGTACCTACCTTCCTGAACCTAACCTTTTCGGGCAAGTAAGAAAATTAAATACTAGTAATCTTTTATCACTCTACACTTGTTTTTATATTTCTGGTCACATTCGATGGCATTCATTATTTTTGGAAAATGTTTCTCAATTTTTAAAACAAAGATCGGTGGAGGGGGGGGGCTCACTTTCGGCCTGGTTGGGCTTCAAGTTAAAACCGCTAAAATTGCGAAAAATGTCAAAATTTCAACAATTTGGGTAATTTTGAACAGCTGTATCCTAAACACTATTAAGTTCATAGATTTTTTAAATCAAAAATTAGATTACTGTAAGCAAGGGTTGTTTCGGAAAATTTGAACAATTCTTCAAATTTCAAAGTTGATTTTCAAGTTCTGTGAAAGAATTTTTCAAGCTCTGTTATCATTTCAGTTCTGTCATGCAACTAGCCTACGACAATATGATAACAGAACTTGAATAGGACTCTCACAAAACCTGGAAATGAAGGTTGAAATTTGATGAATTGTTCAAATTCTCCGAAACAACCCGTCCTTATTTTTAGAATTTTATTTGAGCACTACTATTTATCCACGAAACATTCACAGCGCTTTTGAGGTGATTTTTTCACAAAAATGGCGCTATACAAGTTATCCAATTATTAATATTTATTTATTATTTCACGCCCGGCTGGGCTTTTATATATTTTTTTTTATTTTTTACAAAGAAAATCTAAATAAACACAACAAAATAAAAAAAAAAAACGAAATCAAAAAGAAAATAGAAGACAAAATCTAACACAACCTCTAACACAAAAACAATGTCAAAAACGAAATAAAATAGAAACTAGACACTCCACCATGCGAGATTGAAAAATATAATACTAGGAAAATTACAAAACATTAGTAAGATAAACAGTTAAATTATTTATTTATTAACGGACATCGTCCAAATTACAAAATAATAACACGAATAAAGTAAAATAAAAAATACAGGAGTAGACAAAGGTACATGAAAGCAAAGACATATGGTAGATATAATATAAGAAAATAAAGTGACAAGTCGAATCAAGTCAAGAATACGCCGTGGGTCAGGACCACAGGACACTTATAATATTCCGTCACTTGTTTAGCGACTGGCAAAAATCATTCAGACTTATCCCAAAAAAGTTAAGGTTTTGACTTGAGTTGACCAGTCTACACATTCTGGACAATGGTGAATAATATCCATAATTTGTCGAATGATGGTTGAGGAAGAGCAGTTCATTATTTCTGAGTCTTTGCGAAGAGATATTAAAGGGAATGAGTAGCAGTAGAGTAGGTGAATCAATAATACCATTTATAATTTTGAAGAAGCAAATGAGGTCATTTCTTTCCCGTCGGACTTCCAAAGGAGAAAGTTTTAAAGTTAGTTCAATTTCATCAAATGAGTATTTGCCTTTTTCTAATCCTAGATTATATTAGATTTGATGTTCGTCTTTCTGAAATTATTATTCGAAATAAAATTAATTATGTTCGACGTATTCACTCTTTACTCTGTGGTAGTATTAAAGAAAAGAATTATTGAATACATGCTTGAAGACGTTAACCTTGGAATTTGTTATTTTAAGGAAAGGAAGGAGATGAAGATCTGGGAAGGAAAAATATATGAGAGGTGGGTAGGAATCTGGCGGTCAGTGTTTCCAGGAGAGACGGACTTTTGAATTCATCTCTCGATGGGTCGAGAGTCCTGCTGGAGAGGTTAAAAGATCTCCCTCAACCAGTCTCTCCAGTCCGGCTCACCAATCAGTAGGTCAGCAGACGAGCTAGACAATTCTCACCTCAAAAGTTATAGTGACCCACTTGGGGCGACCAATGGATGATTCCTGGGGCGGCGGTACCCAAATTAAATTATTATGATTAATGTGACCACATAAGAGTCCCAACTGCTCCCAACCGGATGGTGTCAGTGGGACTATGAAATTCCCAATTAGGGTATGTTGTGAGTTTTAGGGTAGGGGGGAGGGGAAGGAGATGAGTAAGAGGAAGTACCTGGCTATTCAAATCTTGTCACCAAACACAGTTAAAGCTATTTAAAGCAAATTTTCAATGCAGAATGGTGGTCTTTCACAAAAGCGTTACTGAGAATATTTTCCACTATATTATTTTTAATGGATGAATTATTGTGAAATAATTACTACGAAGGCCGTTAAAACGTTAATTAATATTAAGTATTGTAAGGTATAAACCTTGCGACGATTTATTTCATATTATTGACAAAAATAATCGTGTTTTTACACACTAAAGGAAGGAAAGAAAGGAAAACGTGGCGAAAATGTGGTAGGGGTACCTACCTCCCTAAGATAAATGGGCGGCCACCGTCTATGGCTTGAGATGACGAATTGTACTACCTTAGGTAAAGTCTTAATACACTGACTGTGATTCAAAAGACTACTTATTTTCCTGCAACCGAAAATCATAGTAACTACAAGATACTACACTATATTATGATATAATCAGACTAAAACTGACGAAAATTAACACGTTTAAATATATTGAATTACACCATTTATAGGATAACCAACACCTCTGCCACAGTCACCACAAGCGTTTCGCTACGTTTGGTGATTCAGTTTAGTGTTCAGAGTGCGCCTGCCCACCAGCTGCGCGGCATGCCAGATCTGGAGAGGCTGGTTTGGGGAGACCCATTGACTATCCTACTGGGCTTTCTTGACCCATCAACTTGCGCCGCAGCGGTATCGATAGATTCGGTGACCGGGTATGTCATCAAAATGACAATTCAACACACCTCCAAAAAGTGATATGATGCCATGAAAAGTGATGAAACAAAAACTAGGTTAAATAGGTAACTAAAGTAGAAATGAGGTTTTTTCCTACTTCATTTCTCCGCAAAGGTGGCCAGAGATATTCGAATGCCACCCTACTAAGTACTTTATAGGTCGTGTTCCTTGCTTGATTCACGATCATTTATACAATTCTGTCATTTCGATACTTGAAGTTTACCTATAGGTGGCACTACCTAATACTTAATTTTGTTGATCAAGAATAGTGTTCTTCCCATTCGTTGGGTCACCCGGACTGTCTCTTTTACCTACTATTGTGAGTTATGATGTCTTGCGAATCACTTAAAATTATTAGTAATCCGGTTAAAAACGGAATTGCAGACCGTTTCCTGACAAATTTTTAGTAAATTACTAATAAATAATACTTGTGACTTGATAACATATATTACAATAACGAGGTGTGAACATATTAGGATTTTCACGAATACGTGTTCCAACGTCGTGATAATGTATATATTCGTCATTTATTAAAAGTTTATCAGGATAACTATTATTTCATTTGACAAGGTCGGTATTTTCATTTTTAACCGGATTATGAATAATTTGAAGAGATTCTTCATAAATTTGCAATACTCATTTTTCTCGGTGTACATTTTCTCAAAGCTCTTTTTTCTCAAAGATTAAAGAACAAAAAAGACAATATTACCAAAATTTCCTAACATAAAATAAAAATAAAACCTACACGTAACACACAAAACCAATATAAACACACATCACTCACAAACACACAAGATTATTTTCAATGTATTATTTTTTAATTTTAAATATTATATTATTATGTATTATGTATTTTTAATTTTAAATGTATTATTTTCTCTTTAAATTTATTATGTAGACTATATTTTCATATTATAAAATGAAGGTCTCAGCACGGGCAAGCCACCCAGTGAGGCCTACATTACTGGAAAACTTAAAATGTAAAAAATATTGTACAAAATAAATAAATAATAAAAAAATAAAGTTCACTAGGTACACTTATCCTAGTCATGATTCAGAACTTAATGAGTAGGTACCTACTTAAGAGATTTATTTATTGTGTTGAATTTTCATTTTGATGAAATATCATGGAACCGATAGATTCAAACGTCCGTCACTTCTGAACACCCTGATCCTAAGATTCCTACCCATCCCTCATACCTCTTACCTTACCAGAACTTCCTCTCCTATCCTTAAAAAAAACCTCTAAGCAGCATCTCCACATAGGCCCTGAGAGAAAATAATTTTCCTCAGGGACTCCTGTATGGGGTTGATGTAAAACAAAACAACAAACGTTGACCATTTTATGAACAAAACCGCCATTTATGAAAATATTACAAGAAGATATATAAACAGCTGTCACCCACGGTTTCCACGGTTAAAGAATCTCATAGCGCACATGCGTGAACTCATTACTACTCGTAGATGCAAACATATTGTTGTCGGATCTAAATCTTCTTATTACCAAGATAAATGTACGACGAACGTTTTAATAATGCGCGAATTTTGTCATTTATTAAACCCTATTTTTATATTATATATTTATAAATAATACTTTCGAAATTCACTAACCAATAAAATAAAATAAGCCCACTGGCCCGGTACTCATTTACCAAAAAGAAATATTTTTTCAAGATCTTCAATATTTCAAACCATCGATAACTACTATTAACTATTTTCAAATATCTGTTGAATGATGAAATGTATAGGTTGGTAAAGAATGAAATGGTTTAAATAGGTTATGAAATATATTTTACTCCGTACATTTTTTTTGGTAGTTTCTTCTACAAAATATGTACCATATTTAATATAAGGTTTTTAGAGACAATTCTTTAAATTGAAATGAAAGCCGTTTCGAGGATAGAAGTGGGACTATTAGAATTATGCTTTCTCAGCGCAGTAGCTTCTGAGAGTGTAGTAGTCGCAGATCTTGTGGCAACACTCGTCCACCACGCCGTGGGTATAGCGCCGGGAGCGGTGGGGGAAGTCGTCCGTCTGCAGCAGCGAGTTGGCAGCCTGGCGGGACAGGAAGGGCCACGCGACGGGGTAAGATGGCAGCTGCAGCTGCTCGTAGTCGTAGCCTTCTTCCTGCAGATCATCGTCGCCCCCGTCCCTCTTGGGGAACTGTGTGTTGTAGGCCCCCCGGCACACAAGAGCCAGGGCCTCCCTGAGGTGTTGGCCGCACAGGACGCGCCCCCGCTTCTCCTTCTCCTGTATCTCTTGGGCCTGGATCACACAGGCAGAGAGGCACACTAAAGTAGTAATCCACAGGACGTTCATCTAGAATAAAAACCAAATTACAAATTACCCCTTACTCCATTTCCAAAAAATACCGGTATCATCAATATCTTGAAATGTTTTAAGCACATCAAGCGGCTTCTTTAATCAGTGAACACAAACTGGTACGGACTGTATTGTAATGAACCGTCGAGTTTTATGAGACTATCTATCTTAAATTATGATGTAACTGGAAAAATGAAGAAATTTTTTTTTTAAATAATGAAAATTAAATCGAAAGACCATGCCTAACTATGCTTAACATTCCGCCGCTACTACTAGATAATAACACAAATTAAAATATAAGAAATAATGTACAAGAAAAGTTTTTGTATTCGTTGCAGTTATTATATAGTGAAAGTAAAATTGTGTCACTAAGGCAGTTGTGCATCTCTGTAATTTTTTCAACCAAATTGATACTGCTAAAAGATCACAAGTTCGCAACACTAGATTTAGTTCTTCTTTAATGCATCAGCCGGTGCAAACCAGAAAACTCTTTAGACAAAGGAGTTTTTCTCATAAAACTCCATTGGTTTATAATATGGTCGGTGAAAATATAAGAAAGAAACCACAGGTTCGTTAAATCTTTTCAAGAGAATGTTCAAAAATTCCATACTAGCTGAGAGTGGTGATTTTTGATTACCCATATCGTAGTTTCTGTCATAAATCACCTCAGAAAGTCCATATTTAATATAATCCATTTATGTATGTTTTATGTATTTTGATTGAATATAATTGTAAAGCTGCTCAATTTGACACAAGAATTCCTAGTGAGATGAGCAACGGAAGAAAAACAAAATGAAATGTAATAAAATTTACTTCCGTAGGCCGGGATTTAAGCCTGCGACCTCCGGACTCGTAGCCAAGGATTGTAACAAGGCCGTCGAATGCCGATGATTATTAAAAAACATTGTAATTTGCAAGGATTCTTATCGGATCAATTTTACTCACCTCTGGTAGTGTTGTTTGGTGATCGAAGTCTAAAAGACAAGTGATGTCTGTGGTAGGTTAGCCTCATCTTTTATAGTCCGTCCGTCTTTAAAGAAATCATTTTTCTATTATAAATCAGATTATATTATTACAAGCGGGTGGGTGGAATTACTGGGCTGGTAATAAATCTAATGAAATGTAAAGTGATTAGTTAAACATGAAATTAGTGCCAAATGACTGGAGACACTGGGTGAGATATTCAATGTCAAATATTTTCTCCGTACTCGGGCTCCAGCCATAAAAAGGAACGCTAGACTGAAAAAGGTATCACTTTTCTTTGCGATTTGGACCACCACACCAGTCAAGGTGAGCTCTATTTAGATCCTTCTAAAAATATTACTTCGGAGATTGTAGAATTGAATTTTACATCTGTATTTTTTTATTTATTGTTAATTGTAAATTGTAGTATAGACAGTCCTGATCTACTTAACCCCCATTGAATTTCATATACCTAAGAGAGCTACTCGTTCCAAATCCTGTTAAAATGTAACAGTACCAGGACTGAGCGTTTCAAACACTAGTATCTAGATTACAACAAGTTAGTAAAAGGTACGCAGAAGTGGAGCCTGAATTTTTTATTCATATTTATTTATTTATTGCATCTCACTGTACATAAATCATGTTTTTTTTTATAAAAATCAACCTCACTAGGACTAAGCCTGTATCGAGGTCGACAATTTACATTTGAGTGAAGCAAACATAAAGTAATACTACATACTAACAAATAATAATATTTCAAAAAGAAAGAAAAAATATATATTCAATTAAGAAATATTAAGAAATATTAATATTGTTAAGAAATATTTTAAATGTGAAAATACTAAAAAATGTATATTATGCTCTTGTCCACTCCCTGCTTATTTACGGAATCATAGGTTGGGGAGGATCTTATAAAAACAACCTAAACTCAGTAAAAGTCTCGCAAAAAATTATTATAAAGGTAATACTTAAAAAAAACTCTACTTTCCCAACAAAATTGCTTTTTAAAATGTTTCCAGTACCAAATATTGATGATATATTTAAGCAAACTTCAATTATAAAAATGTGTAAAGAAAAAAATAACACAGAATATCAAGAATTTTACAAACTGATGAGAAATGGAAATCAATTTATTACGCCAATCTTTAAAACAACTCAAATTCAAAACCATTATATTTACCAAGCCATAAAAAACTACAATAATCTCCCTTCCGAATTGCGCTGTATTACGAACCAACAAGAACAAATCTATAAAATCAAACTTTTTTTCAAAAAAAACTTATATTAAAAAAAATATATGGATATATTATATTTATATTTTACACATAACATTGAATCACTGAAGTAAGAATCGTGGCTCCCTTATCAGGCACAAGAGCTCCTCTTTTCTGATAAGGTATACATGACCAATTATGTACCTAAATATTATATTTTGCAAAAAATGTATGTATTAATGTAACTATGATCTATATTAAAATAATAAAAAAAAAAAAAAAAAAAAAAATTATTATAATCCTCTGTTTTGGTATATTTATTTGAACAGTTGATATTAAATATATTTTATTATAAATCTTCTCCGTTGCACTCTACTTTGGATTTGCATAAAAATATCTGGATTAAATTGCAGATGAACTTCCTGTGGCTTACTACTTTAGTGTGCCTGTTTGGCTGTTTGGTGCAGTCCCATGAGATGCAGGAGAAGGAGAAGCGAGGGCGCAGGTTGTGCGGCAACCACCTGGCGGACGCCTTGGCTCTTGTATGCCAGGGAGCCTACAACGTACAGTTCGGCAAGAGGGACGGGGGCGGCGATGATCTGCAGGAAGAAGGCTACGACTACGAGCAGCTGCCACTGTCATCTTCCCCAGTCGCGTGGCCCTTCCTGTCCCGCCAGGACGACATCCACCACCGGTTCCGGCGCCAGACCCACGGCGTGGTGGACGAGTGCTGCTACAAGAGCTGTGACGACTATACCCTCAGGAGCTACTGCGCTAAGAAGACATAATTCCGATTCCTCAAACTCTGCCAACAAGTATTGGAACACTCCTTTATTTTAGTAAAATTGTTTCTATAAAAGAAACAACAATGCACTGAATAAAGAAAAATTACAATAATAATTAATTATAGAAGAAACATATAGTAGACTACACAAACTATGAAATAAACTGTATTTTATGAACTATTCACACCTCTTCATAAATTACCTACCACCCTGAACCTACCCTTTTCTGGAGAGTATTAAATTGTTTTCAAGGCGAGCGTTATTTTTTGCTGTTCTAGACAGCAATATTAACTGAGCATCAATTGGTAAAGAAGAAAATAAAAACAAAAAGTTATGTCCTCACGTATATTTTAAACTGTTTAAAACTCATCCACTGTGAAAACAAGTGTTTGCAAGTTGTTTGTTTTGTTACAATAAAAATGTTTCGATGGAAATAATGTTTTCTTCCACTACCGAAGTTAATGTTTGCGTATGTCAAAGGCGTTTCTCTTCTCAATATAATAGAAAAGGACAGTACTCATGATTTATTGAAACTTCATTGATTATCAAGTTAGGAATATGAAATGTAGTGTAACCTTGTGCAATTTATTATATACTTAATATTATTACATGAATGAGCTAAAGAAGCTTCATCGCCAAGTATATAACTTAATTATTTATTTAAGCAACAGGGAACACATATTAATATATAAATAAGAACATTTTTTTTAATTTCCATTAAGTCTGTCTAAGTAATATAATAATTATCCCGAGTCAGTGGACATCTTCAATTTATCACTTAACGAATACAAAATATTGTTACTGAGGCAGTTTAGTTATATATAAAAAAGACTGCATAATTTTTTTTCATCATTATTAATTCCATTACATGGGTGATATGTTGTGCCTGTCTGTTTATAACATAAATATAAATAACAACACAATATTACGTTCAAGAAAAAAAACAATAAGTATCGTAACATTGAAAATTCATACTCAATTCACTATAAATTGATTTTAATAAAATCTTTTATATAACATCTGTTTAGGTTGATGATCCAAGACTTGGTATCTGATTTATATAAAGTAAGTTGAGTTCTGTCAGTGTTAATGGCCAGTAGAAGAGCATTGAGTAGCTTGTTGAGTTCTGTCTAATGACCAGTGGAAGAGCATTGAGTAGCTTGTTGAGTTCTGTTCTGTTCTAATGACCAGTGGAAGAGCATTGTATAGCTTGTCGAGTTTGTAATGACCAGTGGAAGAGCATTGTATAGCTTGTCGAGTTCTGTCTAATGACCAGTGGAAGAGCATTGTATAGCTTGTCGAGTTCTGTCTAATGACCAGTGGAAGAGCATTGTATAGCTTTGTTACAAGTATTTAAATTTTCTTTGGACAAAAGTTGTTATGATCTTTGGTTCTAGAATCGCGAGCAGTTTGGACAGTGTCAAAAGCAGTTCTGTGTTTTGGCATAAAGTTGCCTAATGTCCAAAACACAAATTCTCGTAAGAATTTCATACGAACTGCTGGTTATCGGTAATTTTAGAATAATCTTTATAATTAGTTTCTGAGTTTTAAAAATCAGATCCATAGCGGCAGCGTTTGCTCCTCCCCAGGCTATAATAACGTACTCGATTAAAGATTGACATAGTTCATAGTAAATTGTTTTGAGTTGATTCAAGTAAGTGGCGAATATTTCTTAGGAAGTACATTGATTTTCTATGTTTGTTTGATGCAGAGATAATATGTTCTTTCTACTTTAAATCACGGTCATACATAATACTTAAGTATTTGATTTTAGTCACCCATTCTAAGTAAGGGAAATCACATACATTTGTATTTGTCAGGTGCAAAAATTGATGTACATATTTAGGTGAGACATGAAGCGAAAAATCGATTTCCCCCTTTTACCTCCAACTCTCCCAACTTTCTAACTAAAACTACCGAATCTGGTCTACGCGCACAGCGTATTGCGATAAGGTGGAACAAGTTTTGACGAGATATAAGTATGCTGTAGTGCCTCTAATTGTAGCTGTATGGGTGGCACAAATATTTTAATTTGTTTTTCTTAAATGCTTCAGGAAGAATTAACGCTAATCTCAATATATTTGGTTCACATTCATTGTCAGTGTTTTGTTATCTAACTATATTTTAATAACAGGTTCATCATTCCAGTTACTTGATTTGAAGAGGAGAATCGTATCATCAGCGAAACTTACAATTTTTGGCATCTATGAGCAGATTACACAATTCATTTATATAAATTACGAATAAAGTCGGAACCATAACGCTTCCTTGAGGCACGCCAAAACTAATTGGCAAATGATTGTTGAGACAGTTATTGATTTTTACACTTTGTTTGCTGTTTGACATACCATTTATTTCAATGTTTGGTAGTTTTTGTAAAAGTTTGGAATGTTAGATAGTATCAAATGCTTAGCATACATAGGTCCAAGAATATTGAAAGGCAATTTGATCCCTTGTCAAAGTTTATAACTAAAAAATCTGTTGCGATGGCTTCGTATTAGTGGCGGATCGTGACTTTTGAGTATGGTAGAGTGCTGTGTTTGAAAATTTTGACGTTATTGATGTTGCAACTTTAGTACACTCAAAAGTCACAAGCCGCCAATGCTTCGGAGGTGCCTTTATTTTTCCTGAAGCCAAATTGATTGTTGGATAGTATATTATTATTTTCAAGGTATTTGGCTAGTTGATGTTTAATAGCCTTTTCGAAGACAAAAAATACAGTAAATTTTGTAATAATTTTTTCTGACTTGACGTTTTTTGTTCGCTCAGAATATTTATTTCTATAGCTATATCCGTGGCCTAAAGCCTTTGAAAATGTGTCCAAAGATGTGTTTTAGGGAAGGCAAGAAGAAACAAGAAGAGCCAAGATGCACAAAGAGGAGAGAGGAGGGCGGGGATAAAAAAGAGACAAGAAAATCAAAAAAGACAGAAAAAACAAGAAGAGGAACAGCCAAGAAGAGATAAGAAGATCCAAAAGAGCTAAAAAGAAGATAGAGATAGGGAGAAGATGCTAGAAGACACAAAAATATACAAGAAAAGTCAAGAAAAAAAGAATAGCAGAAAAGAGCTAAGATGAGCTATGAAGGGGCGAGAAGAGGCAAGAAGATCAAACAAATTCAAGGTGAGCGAAGAAGAGCAAAGACGAGTCAAGAAGAAATAAAAAGAGACAAAAGCAAAATACAACCAAGAAGAGGCGAAAAGATACAAGAAGAATCAAGGCGAGCCAAGAAGAGTCAAGAAGAACCATGAAGAGCCAAGAAGAAATTAAAAAAACGCTCAATCAATTCCTTTACTCCTGCCCATCCTAAATTCCAATATTGTCTTGGAAGGTTGATTGAACTCAACATCCTTCCTCTCCTCAGAGCACGTATTCTATGTCCTAACAAATCAGTGCTCCCTGGTGTACCTGTCTCACCGGCATAGGAGTGCTCCTGGCAAGGGTGGTACAAACAAATCGAATCGTAATTAGACGATGGTTAGTTATGTCCAATCTAGAGCCTCCTTTGTGTATTGGATTTATGATTTCGTGTTTAAGTTTATCTGGGAATTGGCCTTTTGGGATGCTTAGTTAGGGGTTCAATAAGCTTTGTAAGGGGCTACCTTAGTCATTATTCATATGTAAAATAACGTTAAAAGGGTTTTAATAAATAAATTAAGAAAAATATGGTCCTCGAAATTCAACAAATAAATTTAAGTAAATCTATTTTCCGCATACTAATTTATAAAAAAATAATTTTTTCAAGATCTTCAAACCATCGATAACCTGTTAAAATATTCAAACAATTTTCAAACGTCTGTTAAAGGGTAGGTACGTGTATAGTTTGGTAATGAATGAAGAAGTTTAAATAGTTCATAAAATATAGTTTATTCCGTAAATTATAGATTTTTGATTGTTTCTTCTATGAAATACATAACATATTTAATGTAAAATTATAGAGACAGTTTATTTCAATTTAAATGAATACTATTTCGACGGTGAAATGTGACGAAAAAGGAATTAGACCTTCTTCTTAGCGCAGTAACTCCTAAGCGTGTAGAAGTCGCAACTTTTGTAGCAACACTCATCCACCACGCCGTGGGTCTGTCGCCGGGAGCGGTGGGGGAAGTCTTACCCCTGCAGCAGCGAGTTGGCAGTCTGGGGGGAGAGGAAGGGCCAAGCGACGGGTGAAAACGGCAGTTGCAGTTGCTCATAATCATAGCCTTCTTCCTGCAGATCATCGCCGTCTCCATCCCTCTTGGTGAACTGTATGTTGTAGGCCCCCTGGCACACAAGAGCCAGGGCGTCCGCCAGATGGTTGCCGCACAGCCTGCGCCCCCGCTTCTCTTTCTCTTGTATCTCTTGGGACTGCACCACACAGGCAGAAAGGCACACTAAAGTAGTAAGCCACAGGAAGTTCATCTGCAATTAAATCAAGACATCATATAAAATGTGAGTAATTTCTGAGCTGTAGCGAGAATTATGATGATATCCACTATCGTCAAAGTCACCCCCGCCAGTTCAAAAGTCGCCATTATTAAGATAGTTAAAATGTAAAGCCTTTTCCCCTTAATTATATATTAATTTTTTAAATCGATTTTGCGGGATGTGTTTTGGCTTTTTCCATATTATTGGAATTATAAGTTAAATAATGCAGACGATTTTATTCACAAAGTTGGCTTATTTATTTATTTATTGGACAATTTGTATAGCGCCGCTTTTGTGAGATATCACCTCAGGGGCGCTTTACAATTGATGCAGGTATTACAAAGATATAAATATTACAAAAATAAACTGAATTTAAGTTAAGTAAAATGAAGTACAGAAACAGGTGACACGAAGATAGAAGATGGAGACTCTGCAGCAAGAATCCCAGGTGGTGAGGAAACTGGTCCAGCTGCTGCAGCGAAAGAGTCCACCGCGTCCAACAACAGTGCCAGCACGAGGTTCGTCATCCGTCCAGGTGTGTGTCTGCTGCTAATAAAGCGCTGACAACTCAGATAGATAAGAGACCCTGGCAGCACTGCTGTGACGTTCGGCGAGTCCATCATTCATCTCCATGTAATCCTGTTCCTGGTGATTGTTGAAGTGGTGCATTCTGCCCGCAATAAAAGGCGACGGGATAATTAATTACCCTGGGCTTAGCAAAACACTTGCTTTCAGAGTTTCCGAGAATTCGGTTGAAAACATCTGGGGTGCATTTACCGATTGACGTTCGTTTCGAATATCGAATATTTTTGAGCAAAATTTCAGAATATTCACTTTTAAAACACTGCACTCAAATCACATAATATAAAGTTCTAATAACTGGTTATTAAGTTTATTTTTCTTAAAGTTAAAATGTTATTTGATTGATTTTAAAAATAAGGGAAAGTATAATTTAAGGGATTTTGCCTCATTTCCCCTGAAAAAACAAAAAAAAACACAAAGCGGTTGGAGGACGCGTTGGGACGCGTCCTGCTGCCACGAAGGGCGCTACACATCTTAGTACTTTAGTATGCCTGTCTGCCATCATGGTGCAGTCCCAGGAGATAATGCAGGGGATGGAGAAACGGGGACGCAGGCTGTGCGGCAACCACCTGGCGGAAACCTTATCGCTCGTGTGTCAGGGGGCCTACAACGTGCAGTTCGGCAAGAGAGACGGGGACGGCAATGATCTGCAGGAAGAAGGCTACGACTACGAGCAGCTGCCATCTTCCTTCCTCTTACTGCCCTTCCTCTCCCAACAGGCTTCCAACTCGTTGCTGCAGAGGGACGAATTCCACCACCGCTTCCGGCGCCATACCCGCGGCGTGGTGGACGAGTGCTGCCACCAGATCTGTGACTACAATACGCTCAGGAGCTACTGCACTAAGAAGAAGACATAATTCTAAAATCCTCTGCACTCGAAACGACTCTAAAAAATATATATATTTACGCGCTGTTTTTGAAACCTATATTAAATAATATTTTATATCCGTCGATATTATATCTTATATAAGAAACTATTATTCATTGAAAAGTAAATAAAAAATAATGTTATTAATTCGTTATTTAATTTATTTATGAACATACAGTTTTTTTCTTCATGACCTAAAATGAAACAAAAAATAAATTTTTAATAAACTTTTTGCGTCATTTTTTTTTTTACACAGTGCACCGACATTACATAGTATTGTTGTGTACTTTACGAAACAAGCAGAAATATAAATAATATATATATATATATATATAAATAATCATTGAATGCAGGTCCTTTGTCATTGTGTTTTATCTTACTCACAAATGATTTTGTGGTAGGTGTCAAGTTTTTATACTTACGCTCTTGATCCTATTCATTCATGGTCCGTAAGTTCAGAAAGCAGTCAATTTGTTTTAAATGTCAGTACTGTAAAATGGGTAAAGTTTCTCAATTGATGGTGAAATCACTATTGATAGTAAATTAATACACGCTGAGTATACAAAAAAGAAAATAAATTGGGAAGAAGATCTATTTTTTGGGATGAATGTGTCAATTTTTATAACCGCTGTATACAACTCCATTATTGACAAATTTTAACTACTGCTCAACGATTCTTTCTTTGATAGAATCAAAAACACAAAATAATTTGCAGATTCTCCAAAATAGGGCAGTGCGAATAGAAGGCGAAATAAATTTTATAAAGTCACTAAATTGTAAAGGAACTAAATTAGCTAACAGTAAAAAGATGCTGACCTTGTACGTGATGATATTTATACTAACAATAATAAACAACGTATTACCAAAATACTTTAGATTCAAGATGTAGGAACAACATTAAGTAAGAGAAAATAAAGTAAATAATTTATAATCAATTAGTAATTTGTAAACTTGAGTACTAATTAGTTAAAATGAAATTAATATATAACGAATAAAAAATTAAACTTTAAAACTTAAAAAAAAAAATTGGTTCAAACTATTGATAAATAGTCAGTGGGTAGTAGAATATTTGTAGGGAAGTTTTTCCAAAAAAATATTTCTGTTCATTACAGAGATTGATGCTAGTAAGGTTAATTTTGTTAATTTATTCTGAATACAGAATAACGAAACAACTCTACTGAAAATACATAGTGTTCTGAAACCAGCAGTTTAATCGGGAAACTGAATGATCTACATCACACTAAAATTTTAAAAAAATCTTTCTGATCATTTCGATTTTTTTTCCTTTTTTCGGTTGAAAAACTTTTGGAGTCATCAGGTTTACGGTTCGACGCATTATAAAACACAGTAAACGGTGAGTAACTCCGTAGCAACCAATTTTGACTTTAAAACATCCAACTTCCAATTCGATATACCCGAAACGAAATATAAAATAAAAAAAAATAATTTACTTCAAAAACGACTCCATAATCTTAGGTATGTCAAAAAAGTTGATAAAGAACAACACAAGAAACGCCATTTCCAGTACAAAACTGTGTTTCAAATGGGATAGAGATCTAGGATGTCAGACAGGCACAAGTGAGTCAGAGCGCGTGCAAAATGGTCTAGAACTAAAAGGTACTATGTCAACGGCGACGTTACTTTCCATTCAAATTTTTATGGAAGGCATTACTAGTTTTCCTCTTTATTCTATGAGTTAGTAGATTCAACATTTTCAGTTTCCCGCTTCTTACTAATAAAAAATCAGTTCACAACCACATTGTACAAAGACCGTAAACTTTCTTTTTCGAATTATTACTGATAAAAAATGACAGATGCGCATGCTTTACTTTTACGCATGCGCGCCATGCATGTCAGCTTCCTTGCAAATGAGTTATTTATTTATTTATTATACGCCCATAAGAGCTTTTACAAACATTTGATAATATGAACATAACAATTCAGTGAAACAGTAATCAATATTAATATTTGCATTCAAAATTATACAGAACCCATACAGAAGAATGGTATTATGCTAAATTTAACTGTTATTATTACTGAGGTATGTTATTATAGCCTTTTTGTAACTATATTCCGTGCAGTTGAACACATCTACAATTTCTGAGAAAACATTGCTAACTGTTTGCAATCTAGGTACAAGCGAGTATCTAAATGACTCAGTCCTGATATTTTTATTGCAATTAAAAAGAGTTTTGGATCGACTAGTTCTTACGGGTATATAGAAGGTAATTAGACTTAATAAATCAGGGCTGTCTATAATACCATTAACAATTTTATATATAAAAATCAAGTCGAAAACAAGTCTTCTATCTGAGAGTTTTAATAAGTTTAGTTCTTTCATCAAGGGATTTTAGTTTATTGTTTCAATTGGTAGACCGAGTTTATAGTTAATGAATCTAAGGAATTTATGCTGAATTTTTTCAATGGAGTAGAGTGGATTTTGAAATGAGGGGATCAGATAGAAGAATTATATTCGACTTGACTACGAACTAAAGAAGAATATAAGATTTTTAATATTGAAATATTACGAAAGTCTCTGCCATTTCGAAGAATGAAACCAAGCATTTTAATCCTTTGTTGGTGACTGAATTTATGTGTGAAAGGAAGTCAATTAGAGAATACAGTAAATTATTGTTTTTATATTTTTAAATAATTTTAAATCACCGGCTAAAAGCAACACTTCAACATTATTATCGAAAACAGTGACAATATAGTTAATAAAAAGTTAAAAAAAGTACTTGGGGTACACCGCTAGTAGCCATGAATTTGTGTGATAAGTTCGAGTTGTTGTTTACTTATAGAATTCTATTAGTTAAGTAGCTCTTTATCCATTCCAATAGTTTATCCTCTATTCCAATTTTACTAAGCTTATTGAGGAGAATTTTGTGGTTAACCTTCTCAAAAGCTTTTACGAAGTCTGTATATATTGAGTCCATTTGGTTTTATTTTCAAGCGAACTAGCTATAAATTGTTCATACACAGAGAGATTTGATAGAGTGGATCTGCCCGGCATGAAGCCATGTTGATTTGGTACAGTGATTTTATTGATATGTACGGAGATTTTATCAAGGATAAGTTTTTGAAATAGTTTGGGACATCATGAATTTCTCCTTTTTTGAATACAGGTGTTAGTTAACATTTTTTCCATAGATCAGGGAAGAATCCAGAGTTTAGTGATTGGTTAAATAATTGACACAGTGGCTTGGCAAATATTGATACACAGTTAATTAGAAAAGCTGGATTAATTTTGTCAGGACCTGCTTTTTTCTTTATATCGAGTGATTTTATTTTGTGTATAAATCAGGAACATTAATATCTAAAGCGGGGATGTGGATCGCTACATTTGGATGAAAGGGTGGACTTTGATCATTTGGGATGTCTGTATCGCATACATTTTTGAAGAAATCGGCAAAGAAATTAATAATGTCTTTAGTATCACTACTACTTTCCCCCTCGAAATACATATAAGTGGGGAGGCTGGGTTTGCTTTTTCTTAGTCAGTTTATGTGTTCAAAAAAGTTTTTGGTATCTGAAGGAATAGATTTTTCTGTATTAAGTATGTATGTTTGATATAATTTATTGGCCAGTATTTTACAGTCAGCTCTGTATTTATGAAATATTTTGTAATCAGAGATTGAGTTGCTCTCTTTAAACACAGTAAATAGGTGAGTAACTCCGTAGCAACCAATTATGTTTCAATTTTGACTAAAAAATTCAACTTCCAAATTAAGTAAACAGGACGGATGAGGAAGTGGGAGACATGTTTTGGCGTTGTAGTGGATGGGGGAGGAAAGGGATGTGGGAATGTTGCCGCGCATGAAATTAAAAAAAATAATAAATTAGCAATTTAAAGATAAAATAAGGTAGAATTTATTTAATCATAATGATTTTGTGCTATTACTATTATATTTTGTAATCAGAGATTGAGTTGCTCTCTTTGAAATTTTTGTGCCAGATTTTTTTGTTTTTGTCATTATTTTGTAAGTGTTTTAAGTCATTATTAAACCATTTAGGAAATTTTGATGACTTGATTTGAGTTGAGGGTACGTGTTTTTTGATAGCCGTGTTGATGATGGAGTAAAAATATTCAAGATTTGTGTTATTGTCTAAAAAAGACCAGTCTGCACTTTCTAAATATTTTATTATCAGTGAATCATCTGTTTTTGCAAATGATATGAAAAATTAGGAACAGTGTTACAGTAAGTTTTAAAAAAGTTGTTCATAATGGCGATGTTTAATGGAGGATGGTGGGAATCTGTGGGGAGAAAGAGGTCTATTGATTTACTAAATTTTACTGGAGGATGCTACTAAATGCGAGGTCTAGCAGGTGGTGATTTGAATTAAATACGTTATTAATTTGGTTAAGACCGAGGAAATCTGACATATTTATAATTCCACGAGCATTAGCTGACTTATTTAAAAAGACTGTTTTGTTATTACATAGGGTAGTCCAGTCTACATTTAGAATATTGTAATCACCGATTAGCAGCATTTTAGCTTTCGGGTATTTAAATTTGAGGGCCTCTACATCTTCAATGTGGTTTTCGTAAATTTGTGTAATAGATTCGGGTGGAATATAAACACATCCAAAAATAATTTTTCCTAGGTTAGTCTTGAGTAGTAAGTAAAGTTGTTCTATATTTTTGTGTTTGCTTTTTAATCTGGATGAAATTATAGTTTTTGTGACATATATTATTACACCCCCTCCTCTTGATTTGTGCTGGTGGAGGTAATTCTTTCGAAGCGGTATGTGTTATGAGAAGTTAAGCCTAATTCATCTGTGTTGATAGATGGATCCAACCAAGTTAGGTCAGTCAGGAAGTATAGGTGGAAGGGATGGATTGTAATCGATGATCTTAGTTCAGTAAGTTTGGAATAATATCTAATATTCTGGTAGTGCCCCATAATCAGTTTTATTTTTTTGGATTAGTACTTACTAATACAGGTTTATTGTTTTTGTATTTAATTGTGAGACCTGTTTCACCATCTTGGGTCCTTCGGTCTAGGGTTAATCGTAAGTTTGCGAGATAGTTTCTTTGGGCTGGAGTTTAGTCGGAATAAATTTTGTTACCAGGGTACTCAGTTATGCTTTTTTTTTTCTCAGTATGTCAATGGCTTGGGCGGGGTTGTCAAGTATAACTTTTAGGGGTCTGGGTTCGGCCATTTTATTTATTCCCAGACGAAAGGTTGTGATGTTGTCTTTAGTGATGGTTGAGTTTATGGCTGTTAGTGTATTTATTATTCTTGTCGTGTCGTCGGTAATTTTATCAATTTGGGAACATGTCAAGCTTTCTGGAAAGTTGAAAATAATAATATTTTTCTAACTTTTTTTTCTCTCCTCGAGATCGTCAGTAGCTTCGCACGTGGATAAATTTGTTAATTTGAAGTTTCATTTTGTGAGTTAGGCTCTAACAATTTAGAGGAGACTATGTGTTCGTACGACTTCAACTGTCCCTCGAGGATTCCAACTTTGACACCAACATCTAGCATGGAGCCAGAGTGGTTGGAAAGTTTGTTGAGTAGTTTATTCATTTGATCTTTAGTTAGTTTTATTGCACTAATTTCCTCCGTAGTTCCCTTTGTTCCCTTGTTGATATGTGATAGTGCATCGGTAGTACTGATCTTGCAATTGGATTTTTTAGGTTATTTAATTGTATAAGATGCAGTGATAACCCTGTTCCTACGTTGTCTATGACGAGAAGTATATGGGGGTATAACTTATTCTTTTTGATTCTTTGATTGAATTAGTAGTCTTCCTTCTATTCGGCGTATATTGAAGTTTTAAATTAATGATAAAGAATTATCGGTTAGGCAGCTGCAACTGTAGATACACAATGTTAAATTTTGATTATTGTAAAGTACTCGTAGGTGATAAATACTACTATTGGATCTTAAATTGAATATAATCGTTAATTAGTGAGCAGCAAAAAATTAACGTGTTCACTGTGACAGTAAGGACGGGTTGTTTCGGATAATTTGAACAATTCATCAAATTTCAACGTTCATTTTCGGGTTCTGTGAAAGACTTATTCAAGTTCTGTTTTTATATCATTGTAGGCTAGTTGCTTGCCAAAACTGAAATAAAAACAGAACTTGAAAAAATCTTTCACAGAACTTGTAAATGAACGTTGAAATTTGATGAATTGTTCAGATTCTCCGAAACAACCCGTCCTTAGTATTGTTATTGAATGTTGAATTGTTGTAATGAATTTGTTTTTGTTAATAATTTCTATTCTAATCATCAATTCACTATTATATTAGTAAAATTTAATAAATTTACTATTATTTATTTTATTTTTCGTGTTACATTAATAATGTCATATTGTGAATATAGATAAAGCGAAGTTATTTCTGACTTAATATTTTTTAATTATCTTTTACCGCGTGAATTTAACAAAACTTCCATGAAAGTGATGTTGTTTAATTTAATCAATTTTTAAAAAATCAACGTTTATACTGTGACAAAATGGATCCAAAAATCAGATTTTTTTGGTTATTCTCTGGGAATTCTTATTAAAAAATTTATTAGTAAAACTATCAATTCAACTACTACTTAATGACCACTGGAAGAGCATTGCAGAGCTTGTTGAGTTCTGTCTAATGGCCATTGGAAGAGCATTGTATAGCTTTGTTGAAGAAACTTAAATTTTCTTTGGACAAAAGTTGTTATGATCTTTGGTTCTAGAATCGCGAGCAGTTTAGACATTGTCAAAAGCAGTTATGTGTTTGAAGGCATATGTTTTTGACATAAAGTTGTCTAATGTCCAAAACCCAAA
Organism: Hesperophylax magnus; assembly: GCA_026573805.1. NCBI lineage: Eukaryota > Metazoa > Arthropoda > Insecta > Trichoptera > Limnephilidae > Hesperophylax > Hesperophylax magnus. Next base: position 24,775,832 of record JAIUSX010000072.1, read on the forward strand.
TTCTCATGAGAATTTCATACGAACTGCAGTTTATCGGTAGTTTTAGAATAATCTTTATAATAAGTTTCTGAGCTTTACAAATCGGATCAATAGGGGCAGCGTTTTCTCCTCCCCAGGCTTAAAGATTGACATAGTTCATAGAAAATTGTTTTGAGTTGATTCAAATATGTCCTAGGAAGTATATTGGTTTTCTATGTTTGCGTGCTGTAGTGATAATATGTTCTTTCATAAAGAAAAATATGACCCTCGAAATCGAACATTAAATAAATCTATTGGCCGCATACTAATTTATCAAAAAGCATTTTTTTCAAGATCTTCAAACCGTCGATAACCTGTTAAAATATTCAAATTATTTTCAAACGTCTGTTGAAGGGTAGGTACGTGTATTGTTTGGTAATGAATGAAGTGGTTTAAATAGGTTATAAAATAAAGTTTAATCCGTAAATTTTAAAAATTTTGTTGTTTTGAGACAGTTTTTTTCAATTTAAATTAATGCCATTTTGACCGTAGAATGTGACGGAATTAGGCCTTCTTCTTAGCGCAGTAACTCCTAAGCGTGTAGAAGTCGCAGCTTTTGTAGCAACACTCATTCACCACGCCGTGGGTCCGTCGCCGGGAGCGGTGGGGGAAGTCGTACCTCTGCAGCAGCGAGTTGGCAGTCTGGGGGGAGAGGAAGGGCCAAACGACGGGTGAAGACGGCAGTTCCAGTTGCTCATAATCGTAGCCTTCTTCCTGCAGATAATCGCCGTCCCCGCCCCTCTTGCCGAACGGTATGTTGTAGGCCCCCTGGCACACAAGAGCCAGGGCGTCCGCCAAGTGGTTGCCACACAGCCTGCGCCCTCGCTTCTCCTTCTCTTGTATCTCTTGGGACTGCACCACACAGACAAAAAGGCACCCTAAAGTAGTAAACCACAGGAAGTACATCTGCAATTAAATCAAGACATCTTATAAAATGTGAGTCATTTCTGAGATGTAGCGAGAATCATGATAATATCCACTGTGGTTAAAGTCACCCCCCCAGTTCAAAAGTCGCCATTTTTAAGATAGTTAAAATGTAAAACCTTTTCTCCTTTTAATTATATATAAATTTTAAAAACCGTTTTTGTGGCATGTGTTTTGGCCTTATCCATATTATTAGTATTATAAGTTACATAAATTAAACAGACTATTTTATTCACAAATCATTTCCTATGGAGCCTATAGTCAATTTTGGGGTTGTTGTGCCGGTGGTTTTTTTTAAACTTTTAAGACTTTACCGAAACCCACAGAACGTGATAAACCGTTCCACAGCCGAGTTGTTGAACTCAAGAACGAGTCGTATATGTGTGGCGTCGAGAAAAACCTAGATTAACTAATTAATAATAAACCGCTCGACCTACTTAGTACCTACTCCCGAATTATGTACCTGCAGTCCAAATCTCATCGTAAACAGAGCAACCTACGTACTTCAAGCACCTACTTGTCTATCGACGACAATAACATCGCAAGTCCGTCTTTCACATTACGAGAACTCGACAGAAGGTTCGAGTCTACGGCCTATGCATAATTGCCGCGCTGTCGAAGGTTCCTGAAACATACAGTCTGTACGAGTGCCTAGGATTTAGTTGCCATCCATCTACCTACTGCTGCCGTCGGCCGTGTAGTATAAATATGCCCGACGCAGCGAGTCAGTCAGTCAGTCATCAATCTGCCGCCAGTGGATAAATCTCACGAGTGACGATCGGTGCGCCCCCGCGCCCCCGCAAAGGACAATATTCCCGGCTTCGCCCGTACCATCATGGACTCTATCGGGACATCATCTTAGCGCCTTGTCCAGATCGCCGTTCCTGGCAAGCGCTACTCGGATTACAAGCGCCCTGGTTCCAGTGTCTCTGACCAGCGCTTCTTCCACGCCATCATGACCACCACGAGGACACGCAGCATCCTCACTGGTCACGCCGCTCCCGTTCAACCGCCTACAAGGTCCGCCGCACCTTCGGCCGTCTCGTCAGCACTGGAGTATTGGTTCCCCAGATCGCCAGTGCCTGACCGCCATCGAGTCCCGGTCACCAGCGCCCGGCGTCGGCTCACTGACCCGCGCTTGACCAGCACATCACTGCAGCAACCGGAGTATTCTACATCTGTCCTACATCATCTCCTCGTCACGGCAACTGACTCACCAATAAACACTGTGACCTTCACCACACGCCTTTTATTTCGTGCCTCACCATTGATCCCCAAATATGTAACATAAAATGTCAACAGCGTACAATAATGTTAGGCGCGCCTTTTCCGACTATGCACCGGTGATGAAGGGATCAATGACACTAGTTTCTTTGAGCATCTTGATTGCATCTCAAAGATTGCTAAAGATTAGATAAAGATATCAAACGGACGCCCGTTTCTGCCAGAGGTAAGGTTAATCATTTTAGTTCAGAGGTAGCTGCTAAATTCAAAAGTAGGGCGCACTTGAGATTTATACAGTGTAAGAAGCTATGTACCGATGCCGAAAGGATCAATGACGCTAGTTCCTCAGAGCATCTTCCATTGAAAAATCGACACAGATCATGATAAAATTAAATTCTAAAATCTTTGAAGCAAACGTAGGTTCTAATTTATAACTGGATCAGCTCACCTTGAGTTGAGTGTGGCTATCGAAATCCAAAAGTGAAGTGATGCCTTTTCCAGTCCAGCTTTCCCTTTTATGGTGGAATCAAATTCAAGAGACAATATTTGAAAATATGACCTAGTGGTTTTGAGACATTAGTTTATGATTTACTAATCAGTTTGCATCTCAATAGATTTCTTAACAGCCCGTAAATTCCACCCACCCACTGATTATCATAATAATTTTAGCGAAAAATACATTATTATATGAATATAGGCCCAAATATATCCAGTTATTTAACCATGATAATTATGTTCCGATTTTACAACAAAAATGATTTCTTGCATGATGCCGACTATAAAAGGGGATGCTGACCTACGAAAGATATCACTTCTCTTTCAGACTTCGATCACTAAACACTATTCAAGGTGAGTTGATAATATAAGAACATAACAATAACATTGTTCTCCTGAATCACGTAGGTCAATGTCATAAAGTTTGTTGTAATAAAGTATAATAAAACAAAACAGTTTATTAATAAACCATTGGTTGGACGATTATTTTGATTAAATAGAGGTGTAAATACACAAAGTGAAGATATTTTCCATTCACCCGCATATAGATATACCTGAGGATATTTTTCAGAATTTGTTTCAGCGTATGTATGTACTCGTATTTTGTTTAGTGCGAGTCCATGCACTTATAGCATACTCCAGCTTGCTTCTTATAATGCCATCAAACACGGCTATCATTCCACCTGGGTCAATAAACTGTTTTCCTTAGATATTCAGATAGCATCAAATCTTATCTGATTTAAAAAAAAAAAAATGGTTTTATTATAGATGAACTTCCTATGGCTTAGTACTTTAGTATGCCTTTCTGCCATTGTGGTGCAGCCCCAAGAGATAATGCAGGGGATGGAGAAACGGGGGCGCAGGCTGTGCGGCAACCACCTGGCGGAAACCTTATCGCTCGTGTGTCAGGGGGCATACAACGTGCAGTTCGGCAAGAGAGACGGGGATGGCAATGATCTGCAGGAAGAAGGCTACGACTACGAGCAGCTGCCATCTTCCTCCCTCTTACTGCCCTTCCTCTCTCAACAGGCTTCCAACTCGTTGCTGCAGAGGGAAGAATTCCACCACCGCTTCCGGCGCCATACCCGCCCGCGGCGTGGTGGACGAGTGCTGCCACCAGATCTGTGACTACAATACGCTCAGGAGCTACTGCGCTAAGAAGAAGACATAATTCTAAAATCCTCTGCACTCGAAACGACTCTAAAATAAATATTAACGCGCTGTTTTTGAAACCTATATTAAATAATATTTTATATCCGTCAATATTATATCTTATATAAGAAACTATTATTATTCATTGAAAAGTAAATAAAAAATAATGTTATTAATTCGTTATTTAATTTATTTATGAACAAAAGCTTTTTTCTTCATGACCTAAAATGAAACAAAAAATAACCGATGCACCGACATTACATAGTATTCTTGTGTATTTTACGAAACAAGCTGAAACGGACTCATAAAAGTCATCATATCTCCTTTAGAATTACTGCAATATGTATAATTTTAACACCGTTCGAAAGTGGCAACACCACGCTTTGTATTTGCATTTAAAAGTTAGCCATTCATATTAACAAATAATAATAAAATATTCCAAAAAGTTTCGAAAGATTTGTCAAAGTTTGTAACTTTTTTATTCATTATTTTTATACGAAACGAAAAAAGAATACTGACCATAACCTTAATAATACGTTTATGTCACTAAAAATGTATTTTTTTAAATTAAGTGCAAAGTGGTATTTTTACAGTTTACAAGAAACAAACAATCGGTAAGCGACAAAACAATCAGTTTTTTTTTTCAGTTTCAGTGCCGGCAACCCGGGCGTTTATAAGGTTGGTTCCGTACAGATGTTTTTTTTTTCATTACCCTCCTCACTAGACAAAGTCTGTTCTGAGGCTGGTAATTAACAATTTATATATAAACCAAATGTTTAGTAAAAAAATAGTAAAATAAAAATAATAAGAAAAATAGTAGTAAAAAAATGAGTAATATTGTTCCGTAACGTCGATTGCTTTTGACAGGCTGTGTACTAACCAATCGTACAGTCAGAATTTAAACAGTACAGTTTAAATTTCGCACACGTCAGCTGGAACCACGGAGGCCGTGGGCCGAGCAGTCGCAAAAAAACCGTTTGTCCTGTCAAAACACCATCGCCGGTTCTTTATCGAAATAATCACCTTACGTCTTTTATCGCAATTTAATATAAAATAACGAGTGCTAACAAACCACGCTAAACGTTCCAGTGCTGACAGATGATGCTCACCATGCAGATTTCACCATCGCCTGCCGGTAAGTTGATAGTGAATTAACGTTATGCATTGTGTTTTCGCATCGCCTGTCACAAGCCATAGAATTCATTTATACTTTATCTGTGTGGAATAGCCCTTTAAAGTGCGGCTATTCCAACCCTTGTTCGTTCCTCGAACAAATATAAAAATAGAAAAATAAGTGTAGTAATATATGTGTTGAAAACTTATGTATAAAAATATGAAACGAGTATTTCGTATTATAATAAATTGTAAAATTTTGTAATTTTGTTAGAATTTGTGTGCAGTATGGTTTGTAAAATGCATTAGATGTTTAGAATATTTCTAATAATATCTGTTCTTTCTTTTACCATCAACCAGTTTACAAATCTTTTGAACACCCAATTCAAATTATTTGGTAAGACGTAAGTTTTAGTTTGGGTTAGGAACATGTTGAATATGTGAGGAGCCAGGTAAGATTCATGTCTTTTAGCGGAATTTGATTTGATATACGGTACTTGTAATTGTTTGTGTGTAATTGCTCTCGTGTTTTGCGAGTGAGTTATGTGATGTGGTAATTTTTTATGCAGTTTTTGTAGATGATCTTTTTTATGAACAGTTTATTTATGTCTAATAAGTTATTTATAGATTTTTGAAATCCTGTGTCATTGTCTTTTATCTTACTCACAAATGATTTTGTGGTAGTCAAGTGTCTGGTTTTTACACTTACACTCTTGGTCCTATTCATTCATGGTCCATAATTTCAGAAAGCAGTCAATTTTTTTTAAATTTCAGTTTTGTAAAATGGGTAACGTTTCTCAATTGATGTGAAATTATTTTAAATGTTACTGATTTGAAATACTTATTCCAAAATAACTTCAACAACATGCTGAGTATACACAAAAGAAAATAAATTGTGAAGAAGATGTCTTCTTTGGGATGAATGGGTCAATTTTTTTAAAGAAAACTACAATCAATGTATACAACTCCAATATTGTCACATTTTAACTACTGCTCACCGATTCTTTCCTTGATAGAATCAAAAAAACAAAATAAGTTGCAAATTCTCCAAAATAAGGCAGTACGAATAGAAGGCCGAATAGATTTTAAAAAGTCACTAAATTGGCCTACAGTAATACAGATGCTGACCTTGAACGTGATGATATTTATACAAACAATAATAAACAACGTATTATCAAAATACTTTTCTAACAAAATTATACGAAATACGTGCAATTAATCAGACTACCGAAAAGGGACAAAGCGATTATGTAAACATTAAACATTAAAGTCTGCACCAATTGGTAGATTCAAGATGTAGGAACAACATTAAGTAAGAGAAAATATAGTAAATAATTCATAATTAATTATTAATTTGTAAACTTTAGTACTTATTTGGAAAAATGAAATTAATGTTTAATGAATAAAAAATTCAACTTTGAAACTTAAAAAAAAACGTTGGTTCAAACTATTGATAGTTGATATTGATTCAGTGGGTAGTAGGATTATGGTGTGGAAGTTTTTCAAAAATAATATTTCTGTTCATTACAGAGATTGATGCTACTAAATTTGCCTATATCTTGCTTGCTTTTGCTTTTATCAAAGGCGTTTCAGTTCAATCTATGTATGGTTTTGGTAATTTGTTCTGAATATAGAATAACGAAACAACTCTACTGAAAATGCATAGTGTTCTGAAACCAGCAGTATAATCGGGAAACTGGAGAATCTACATAACATTTAATTTTTTTAAATCGTTTCGATTTTTTTCCTTTTTTTCGGTTGAAAAACTTTTGGAGTCATCAGGTCTACGCTTCGACGCATTATAAAACACAGTAAACAGGTGAGTAACTCCGTAGCAACCAATTATGTTTCAATTTTGACTTAAAAATCCAACTTCCAAATTAAGTAAACAGGACGGATGAGGAAGCGGGAGACATGTTTTGGCGTTGTAGTGGATGGGGGAGGAAAGGGATGTGGGAATATTGCCGCGCATAAAATTAAAAAAAATAATAAATTAGCAATTTAAAGATAAAATAAGGAAGAATTTATTTAATCATAATGATTTTGTGCTATTACTATTATATTTTGTAATCAGAGATTGAGTTGCTCTCTTTGAAAATTTGTGCCAGATTTTTTTGTTTTTGTCATTATTTTGCAAGTGTTTTAAGTCATTATTAAACCATTTAGGAATTTTTGATGTCTTGATTTGAGTTGAGGGTACGTGTTTTTTGATAGCCGTGTTTATGATGGAGTAAAAAGAATCTAGATTTGTGTTATTGTCTAAAAAAGACCAGTCTGCTCTTTCTAAGTATTTTATTATCAGTGAATAATCTGCTTTTGCAAATTGATATGAATACAATGATAACCTGTTAAAATATGCAAACTATTTTCAAACGTCTGTTGAAGGGTAGGTACGGGTATAGTTTGGTAATGAATGAAGAGGTTTAAATAGGTTATAAAATATAGTTTATTCCGTAAATTTAATATTTTTGGTTGTTTCTTCTATGAAATACAGATAAGAACTTGAAATGAACATATTTAATGTAAGGTTTTAGAGACGGTTTTTTTCAATTTAAATTATTGCCATATCGATGGTAGAATGTGACGATAAAGGTAGCAGTAGCTCCTAAGCGTGTAGATGTCGCAGCTCTTGTAGCAACACTCGTCTACCACGCCGTAGGTCTGGCGCCGGGAGCGGTGGGGGAAGTCGTCCCTCTGCAGCAGCGAGTTGGCAGTCTGGGGGGACAGGAAGGGCCACGCGACGGGGGAAGATGGCAGTTGCAGCTGCTCGTAGTCGTAGTCTTCTTCCTGCAAATCATCGCCGTCCCCGTTCCTCTTGCTGAACTGTATGTTGTGGGCCCCCTGGCACACAAGAGCCAGGACGTCCGCCAGGTGGTTGCCGCACAGCCTGAGTCTTCGCTTCTCCTTCTCTTGTATCTCTTGGGACTGCACCACACAGGCAGAAAGGCACACTAAAGTAGTAAGCCACAGGAAGTACATCTGCAATTAAATCAAGACATCATATATAATGTGAGTAATTTCTGAGCGGTAGCGAGAATTATGATTCAAAATTCCCAGTTCAAAAGTCAACACATATTTATTTATTTAATAAAAAAAATGGCACAACATGTGCTATTAACATAGGTATAAAGTTACAAGTATAAAGTGTAAGAAAATATAAAAATGCAAAAGATAAGAGAAAATAAATGTTAAAATGACGTATTAATAAAATATAATAAATTATTTTCAATTGATGCCAATCTGTACAAACCCATAAAAAACGTTATTATCAAATTAAATGTGACTTAAGTAGCGTAACTACCTGTTTGTTGTCAGAATCAATACTTATTTTTTATGGTACAAGGAGATTTAATTTAAAAAATTGTAAGAAAATCAATAAGTTAAGTGATCAATAAGTTTAATCAATCAATTAAGTGAGAACTTTAGTAAGGGACATATAAATGTAACACTATCAGATAATAAACAAGGCAGTTAAAATACTTGGATCAAAAACAAGAAATACAAAAGGGTTCACTAAGATTGTCATACCAAACAACTATACTTTTTATATGCATGAATTAAGAGTTTGCATCGACTATGTTGGTTTCATTTATGCATAACATATTATTATAATATGTAATGCCAAAAATATTATATAATATACAAATAAAATTGAAACAAATCAGAAAATAAATCATGAAATAAATTTCTCACAAATCGCACAATCGATCTTATAAGTAATTATCTTGTCACAACTGTGTTTTTCAACATTTGATTCATTGAGTGTACATAAACAAGTTGCAGGTATTATTATATAAAATCGTAAACAACTTCACCTTACTGAATGTTCTGAATTATTAAATGCGATTGAAAATACCAAGATAATTAATATTAAGATAGTTAAAATGTAAAGCCTTTTCCCTTAATTTTATATAAAAGTTAAAGGCATGTGTTTTAGCCTTATCCATATTATTGGAATTATAAGTTAAATAATACAGACGATTTTGTTCAAAAATAATTTTCTATGGAGCCTATAGTCAACTTTGGGGGTGTTGTGCGGGTGGTTTTTTTGAAACTTTTAAGACTTTACCGAAAGCCACAGAACGCGATAAACCGTTCCATAGCCGAGTCGTTGAACTCAAGAACGAGTCGTACATATGACATAAAATGTCAACAGTGTTCAAATGTTGGGCGCGCTTTTCCCGACCATGCACCGGTGATGAGGGGATCAATGATGCTAGTTCCTTGGAGCATCTTCCAATGCAACACCGGTAAAATAAACATTCTCTCAAGACGCAAGTGCTACAAATATTGCTAAAGATTAGATAAAGATATCAAACGGACGTGCGTTTCTGCCCAGAGGTAAGGTTTAGCATTTTAGTGCAGAGGTTGCTGCTAATTTCAAAAGTAGGGCGCAAGTGTTAGAAGCTATGTACCGATGCCGAAGGGATCAATGACGCTAGTTCCTCAGAGCATCTTCCATTGAAAAACCGACACAGATCATGATAAAATTAAATGCTAAAATCTTTAAAGCAACTGTGTAGGTTCTAATTAATAACTGAATCAGCTCACCTTGAGTTGAGTGTGGCGATTGAAATCCAAAAGAGAAGTGATGCCTTTTCCAGTCCAGCTTTTCTTTTTATAATTGACACAAATTTAAGCGACAATATTTGCCATTGAAAATCTCACATGGTGGGTGTGAGACATTAATTTATGATTGACTAATCAGTTTACATCTCATTAGATTTCTTAACAGCCCGTTAATTCCACCCACCCACTGATTATCATAATAATTTTAGCGAAAAATACATTATTATATGAATTTATACCCAAATATATCCATGCTAATTATGTTTAGATTTTAGACACTAGAAAAATTATTTCTTACATGACGCCGACTATAAAAGGGGATGCTGACCTACGACAGATATCACTTCTCTTTCAGACTTCGATCAATAAACACTATTCAAGGTGAGTTGATAATATAAAAACATGGTTCGATGATAACTCCTCAGAAGGACAGTTCAACACACATTTAAAAGGTGATATAAAGTCATTAAAAGTGATGAAACAAAAACTAAGTCAAATAGTTACACATGAAACCTATTTAACTAGTTTTTGTTTCATCACTTTTCATAACTTTGTAACATTTTTTAAATGTGTGTTCCAGCGTATTTATGTATTTTGCTTGGAGCGGGTCCATACACAAATAGCATACTCCAGCTTACTTCTTGTAATGCCATCAAGCACGGCTATCATTCCACCTGCGTAAATAAACTGTTTTCCTTAGATATTCAGATCGCATTAAATCTTATCTGATTTAAAAAAAATTAAATGGTTTTATTCTAGATGAACTTCCTATGGCTTAGTACTTTAGTATGCCTGTCTGCCATCATGGTGCAGTCCCAAGAGATAATGCAGGGGATGGAGAAACGGGGGCGCAGGCTGTGCGGCAACCACCTGGCGGAAACCTTATCGCTCGTGTGTCAGGGGGCATACAACGTGCAGTTCGGCAAGAGAGACGGGGATGGCAATGATCTGCAGGAAGAAGGCTACGACTACGAGCAGCTACCATCTTCCTCCCTCTTACTGCCCTTCCTCTCCCAACAGGCTTCCAACTCGTTGCTGCAGAGGGAAGAATTCCACCACCGCTTCCGGCGCCATACCCGCGGCGTGGTGGACGAGTGCTGCCACCAGATCTGTGACTACAATACCCTCAGGAGCTACTGCGCTAAGAAGAAGACATAATTCTAAAATCCTCTGCACTCGAAACGACTCTAAAAAAAATATATATTTACGCGCTGTTTTTGAAACCTATTTTAAATAATATTTTATATCCGTCGATATTATATCTTATATAAGAAACTATTATTCATTGAAAGTAAATAAAAAATAATGTTATTAATTCGTTATTTAATTTATTTATGAACATACAGCCTTTTTCTTCATGACCTAAAATGAAACAAAAAATAAACTTAACGCCTTGGGTCTTTTTGCGTCCCTTTGTACACAGTGCACCGACATTACATAGTATTCTTGTGTACTTTACGAAACAAGCAGAAACGGACTCATAAAAGTCATCATATCTCCTTTTGAATTACTGCAATATGTATAATTTAAACACTGTTTGATAGTGGCAAACACCACGCCTTGTATTTGTATTTAAAAGTTAGCCATGAATATTTCCAAATAATTATAATACATTCCAAAAAAGTTGCGAAAGATTTGTCAAACTTTGTGACTTTTTAATTAATTATTTTTATACGAAACGAAAAATGAGAAGTGACCATAACCTTAATAATTCGTTGTAACTAAAAATGAATATTTAAATTTAGTACAAAGTGATATTTTTACAGTTAACAAGAAAGAAACAATCTGTAAGCAACAGAACAATCGTAAAAGATTTTTGAAATCATAAATTTTCATATTTTTAATTGCATATGTCCGTTTGAATTATTACAATCTGAAATCTGACAGATGTTTCAAATTAACTTAAGTAGACAAAATCTCGACAGATCCCAGAGGTTAACTAACACTAAACCATATTAATAATTATTTAACACAGGTCCTTTGTCATTGTCTTTTATCTTACTCACAAATGATTTTGTGGTAGTCAGGTTTTTACACTTACGCTCTTGGTCCTATTCATTCATGGTCCATAATTTCAGAAAGCAGTCAATTTGTTTTAAATTTCAGTATTGTAAAATGGGTTACGTTTCTCAATTGATGTGAAATTATTTAAAATGTTACTGAATTGAAATATTTATTCCAAACTAACTTTAACAACACAAAACAAAATAAATTATGAAGAAAATCTCTTCTTTGGGATGAATGTGTCAATTTTTTTAAAGAAAACTGCAATCACTGTATACAACTCTATTATTTCCAGTAGAAAACTATGTTTCAAGAGGGATTGAGATCTAAGATGTCAGACAGGCATAAGTGAGTGAGAGCGCGTACTAAATGGTTTAGAACTAAAAGGTACTATGTCAACGGCAACTTTACATTCCATTCAAATTTGTATGGAAGGCATTTCTAGTTTTCTTCTTTATTCTAGGAGTTAGTAGATTCAACATTTTCAGTTTCCCGCTTATATCACTGTTTCCGGACACCGGTGTAAACTCTAACGGTCTCACTAATAAAAAAATCACTTCACAGCCGCTAAACGGTGTTTTTGTTACACATTGTACAAAGACCGTTAATTTTCTTATTCGAATTATTACTAATAAAAAATGACAGATGCACAAGCTTTATTTTTACGCATGCGCGCCATGCACGTCAGTTTCTCCGCAAATTAGTTATGGTTTGTCATTTGTGAATAAAATCATGTGTTTGTTAATAATTAATAACGTAACAATAACATGTTAATGACAGTTGTCGAGTTTTTGTTTTGCTCTCAATAATTAATGTTTTTTTAACAAGTATTTAGCTAAAATATATCAAAATCTATAAAACCAAATAAATAAAAATATATACTAACAAATAAATAGTGTTTGCAAACAAGCCAACAATTAAAACTATTATTTAAACTTCTGTGTGCAGTGAATCTGTTTCTTCTTAATAATTATATTGCCAAATTCCGCCGAATATCGCTTTCAAAATGAATATGAATGAAGCACTTTCTCTTCTAAATAAAGCCAAGGAAGAGATTACTGGCATCCATAGTGCCATTACCGATCCCTCTTTAAAAATCACTAAAGATCAAATGGCAAAAATACTCACCAAACTATCTAACCTCTCTGGTACCATGCAGGACCTAGGAGTAAATGTAGGAGTCCTGGAGGGGAAAGTTATGACATTTGAAAAAATCATTGAAAAGAAAGTATTACCCCAAGAAACAACACCAATTCGTGACTTGCTCGCAGAGATAGAGGAACGCAAGATCCGCACCAAGAACGTGATTTTACTTAACGTTCCCGAGTCTAGTTCCAACTCAAGTATGGAGAATATCTTGGAAGATAAAAAAAAGTTTTAATTATCGTTAGTGAAATAAATAGCGAGTTCAAACCGGAAGAAGTAAAAATTTACAGGCTTGGTAGTAAAATTTCAAACAAAATCAGGCCCATTAAAGTCGAATTTGAAGACCCTAAGCTGGCAAAACTTATTCTCTTTAATAAAAATACTTTGCCTAATGGAATAAAAATGAAACCGGATAGGACCCTCCAACAAAGAGAACATTTGACTGACCTCTGGAAGGAAATGGAGGAGAGAAAATAAAAGGGTGAAATTGATTTACGAATCAAACATTTTAATGGAATTCCTAAAATTATCAAAAGCCACGCAAAAAACTGATAAACAAACATAACACACTCTTAAGAATCAATGGATATTATCAAAATGTTCGAGGAATCCGTACGAAATTGCAACAACTTAAAAGGAATTCACCCACCTTCTCATATGACATTTTATTATTAACTGAAACATGGTTAAATGCAGATATCGGCTCGTCAGAATTAGGCCTAAATCAATATACTATCTATCGCCTTGATCGAAGTCCTAATTCGAGTAAAAAGTCTAACGGAGGAGGCGTGATGTTATGTGTGTCTAAAAATATCTCATCCTGTAGACTACCGGTCAAGCACACAAATGTTGAACACACTTTTGTAATGCTCAACATACCTTATAGTAAAATTATTATAGGTTGTGTCTACATCCCACCTGCATCGGATTTGCAAATATATAAAAACCACAATGAGGACATAGAAATGCTGAAATTCAAATATCCGAAAGCAAAATTCATTATTGCTGGTGATTATAATCTGCCGAACTGGACCAGCCAAGATGACATCGGATCTGCCACAAACGAAGATGAATTACAGTGCGCTAAATCCAGTGAAATTCGTGATATGTCCATATTCCTAGGACTAACTCAATCAAACAATGTGTCTAATTCTAATAATCGAATGTTAGATTTAGTGTTTTCAAGTGATTCAAAAATAGTGGTTGAGAAATCTTACGAATTATTATTGCCTCTAGATAAACACCATCCACCATTAGATATTATCATAACAAATATGTCTGGAAGATCTCCAAACCTAACTACCACATCGTATAATTTCTCCAAAGCCGAATACCATAATATTAATGAGTACCTTACCTCGGTAGATTGGTCATTTTTAGACAACGAAAATAATTTAAATAATCAATTAGAACAATTTTACTCAATTTTAAATACCTCGATAGAGCGCTTTGTTCCTAGGGTCAACTTCACACCATCTAACTATCCCAAATGGTTTACGAGGGAATTAAAAAAACATATTAATTATAAAAAACATATCCATAGAATATATAAACATACCAGAAATCCTAATGATTACATAACTTTTACTAAATTACGTAAGCAGTGTAAAGAATTATCAATAAAATGCTATAGTGATTATGTAAGCCTAATTGAAAAAGAGGTACACCAAAATGTTAAAAAATTATGGAGTTTTTCTAAAAGTCAACAAAAAAAATGATTGTGGATTTCCCAATAACATGTACTTAAAAGAAAAATGTGCCGACAGTATCGAAGGTATAGTTAATCTATTTGCTGATTCATTTAAAAGTGTTTACGACACAGATATTCGTGTCAATACGATTCCCGATATTTCAGTGGAAGAGGTATTAAATCTAAGCCAATGTTTCATCAAAAAAGAATCTATAGAAAAAGTCATAAAAGAATTAGATAGCAATAAATCTGCTGGACCGGATGGTATTCCTCCAATATTTTTCAAAACCTGTGTTAGTAGTCTGATATATCCTCTTTATAAACTCTTTAACAATTCTTTAAGTTCTGGTTCTTTTCCAGCTCAGTGGAAAAAGAGTTATTTAACCCCTATTCATAAAAAAGGAGATAAAAGCGATATATCAAACTATAGACCAATTTGTATAATGTCTGCTTTACCGAAAGTTTTTGAGAAATTAGTCCTAGATATCATTGTAAAACCTCTCAACAACATTATTGTTCCTAACCAACATGGCTTCATCACAGGTCGCTCTACCTTAAGTAATTTAATGATTTATGAAAATTACATATCTGAATCTCTGGGTCTCAAACAACAAGTGGACAGTATATACACTGACTTTAGTAAAGCTTTTGATAAGGTTCGACATCACATACTTATTTATAAACTTCGATCGTTGGGCATCAAATGTAAATTATTGAGTTGGATTGTTAGTTATCTTAGCCATAGGGTGCTTAGTGTTAAGATTAATTCTGTACAATCTTATATATTCGAGGCCACAAGTGGGGTTCCTCAAGGGTCCCACCTCGGCCCAATATTTTTCTTATTATTCATCAATGACATTGTTGACCAATTTAATGATGTAGAAGTTCTGATATTTGCTGACGACTTAAAAATATATAAAAGAATACGAAATGTATCCGATTGTCAAATTTTACAGAGTAATTTAGAACAACTTCATCAATGGTGTGAACAAAATGCTTTATTTTTGAACATTCAGAAATGTCAAGTAATACGATTTTCCAAAACTCGTTATAATATATTACATGAATATACATTAAATAATATTAAATTAATACCAGTATCACATATTCGTGACTTGGGTGTAATATTCGTTGAAAACTTGTCATTCATTGAACACATCAACTGTATAACTAATAAGGCTTTAAAGATGCTTGGCTTCCTTTGCAGAACTTTAACCGATTTTAAGTCCATAGATTGTATGAGAACCCTCTATACTTCATTAGTCAGAAGTCAATTGGAGTATAATTCACCTATTTGGTCCCCTTTATATAAAGTTCACTCCAATAATTTAGAAAGAGTTCAGCACAAATTTCTTAAGTACGTAAATTTTAAGCTCGTAATTCCTATTGATTACATTAATTATGTCAGTTTGATGAATCAATTGCATCTAATAACACTGTCTGACAGGAGAATTATTTCAGACCTGGTTGTGTTACACAGAGTCATTAACAACTTAATTGATAGTCCTGCCATCCTTGCCACTATTAAACTACATGTGCCGACTAGGAATACAAGGCAAAATATAACATTCTTCTGTAATACATACTCGACCAACTATCAGACACACTCACTGACCAATAGGATGCATGATCTGGGCAACAAGTATGGGGGTGTTATTGATTTATTTATTGACTCCATATATAGAATTAAGCATAATCTACATCAACACTTTGTTGATTCCTACAAATTAGAGTAGCTTTGGTAAATTAGTTTTAATGATTTGTTTTATATGTAATGTTGTTGTAATTTCTTTTTTACTTTATGTTATTTTTTTTCCTTCTTTAAAATGGATTACATCTATTTACTGTCAATATCTCCTGTATAATACATATTCTCTTATTGTACTGCATCATGTATCACTTCTATGTAAAAGCCTTTTTAGGCGTGTATATATATATAAATAAAAAAATATATATATATATATATAAATAAAATAAAAAAAATAATTTCTATTCTAATGATCAATTCACTATTATACTAGTATTTTTTTTATGCTTCCGATTTTTTCGTCCGGGTTAAATCTTCCCCATAGGAAAAACTAAACCCTTCCACTTACTTTTCCACAAATGATCATCTAGTCAATCAACACTATGCAAGTTCATTATATAAGCAAAATAAATACAAAACAATACAAGAACAACACGTCAACCCACCAGAGATCAAATGGGAAAATAATTCACCGACTCCAGATATTTTCATATCAGAGGTTCGGCTCGGTAGAACTTCTAACAGGGCCTATAAATCTTACTGATCCCTCAACATAAACATTTAAAAAATCTTTCGTTATCCTACATGTATTCAAAATGACCGAATTTTGCATCTTTATATATAATTTTTTTGATAGATCTAATACGCCTAAATTTTTAATGAGAGAGCTAGGTATAATGCCAGTAGCCGAAATAAGGAATGGTTATATTTTTATAGTCTGAGAATGCCAAATTCTTTTTATTTCATTTACTAAATCTGTGTATTTTCTTATTTTTTCATTAGTAGATTTTTGAATATTACAATAATTTGGAATAGCGACATCAATGATATAAGTTATTTTTTTAATTTTGTCATGTAAAACTATATCGGGTCTATTATGACTAATCGTTCGGTCTGTTAGTATAGTTTTATCATAATATATTTTATAAAATTCGTTTTCTAAAAATGAATTTGGTTCGTATTCATAATATGGTACTATATTACAGCAGTCAATCAAGTTATGTTTAATAACCAAACTTTGGTGAATTATTTTTAAAACTTGATTGTGCCTAAATGTATACTCGGACGATGCTAATATAGAACATCCCGATATAATATGTTCTATAGTTTCCGGAAAAGCCAAACATTTTCTACACAGATCATCAATTTGATTTGTATCTTTGATTATATGCTTCCTATAATTTTTAGTATTAATGACTATTATTTTAATAAATTTACTATTATTTGTGTTATATTTCGTGCTACATTAAAAATGTCATATTGTGAATATAGAAAAAGCGAAGTTATTTCTGACTTACTTTTTTTTATTATCTTTTACCGCGTGAATTTAATAAAACTTCTATGTAAGTGATGTTGTTTAATTCAATCAATTAAAAAAATATATCGTTTATACTGTGACAAATTGGATCGAAATGTCAGAGTTTTTTGGTTATTCTCTGGGAATCGTTATTAAAAATTTAATTGCACATAATTATAGTAAAATAATTATTGCTTATTTATTAAAATCCTAATAAAAACGGTTAAACTCTTAGTATATTCCTAATATATCGGAACACGTGTTCATGCACCCGCATATACCCTGATAATATCTCGATTTCACAATTCGTGTTTTACTAAAAGTTTATTAGGAAACCTATCAATTCATTCGTTAAGGACCTGCATTACGAATAATTTGAAGAGATTCAGAAAACTTACCCTTCTTTTCTTTTCATGTTGGTTTTTGCATTTTTCTCTAGGCAGGTATACTTTTTCTCTTCTTTGTTGTATTAAGTTGATTAATTTTGTTCCCATTTTATTATTTTTTTATATTCTATTGTTGCCATAGTGCCAAAAGCATAAGTTGATTCGCAAATACCATTCATGTGGTGAGAATAAAAATATTATTATTTCAATTATTATTGTGTTCATTTGAAATAAGGACGTAAATAAATAAATACAGAAATTTATTTTATTTTATTTCTTTTTATGACTGATTTTTTTTTAATAACGCACATGAGTCCTAACTGCTCCAAATCGTCTGGAGCTAGTGAGACTAAGGCATCCCTAATTGGGGTATGTTGTGAGGCTGAAGGTAGTAGGGATGGGGGTAGATGGGAAGAGGAAGGTGGGGAGTACCTGGTTTTTCTAATTTAGCATTAAAATTTCTAACTACGTGTTGAATATTATATCATGTGTCACAACAGGTTGAAGTATTGTATTAGGAACTAAAAAGTAAAAATAACTTTTAAGGGATGGAAAATAATTTGTAATAAAAAAATTTTGTAGATTTCAAAGTGAAGTTTATTTAATAAATAGTTACATACATCAAACTTCACATTTCAGGCACATAAATTCATTATAGTACTTTTGATAATCTTTAGCTAGCATAAATACCTTATCGTGGAATATTACTCATTCGTATAGAAACGCATGTATCCAATTAACTAGCGCACTACGGAATAAGTGAAAGCGTCAAAAGTCTTAAAATTTAAAATGAATTTCATAAATACTTTACTTAAATATATATTATAATCACTGACCCACACTTCAATGTCTTCAAAATCGTAAAAAATTCAAATTATTTTAGAATGAAAGGTTTTGCTAACGAGGAGGGGTTGGTATCTTGAATATCGTCACATTTTGCTATCATATTGTCCTATTCTATAGAAATATGTCATGTGCAACGAAATAATGATGTCGCTAGAGGGGTATGTATGCAATTTATGTTTGCAAATCTTTCAGCTAAAAGTAGTAGGTCCCTACACCTATAAACATCGTGAAAAAATATATGTTTTTACAAAAAATCATTTATAATTGCAAATAATTTGAACATTATCTAATGTAATCGTTGCATAAAATTGGTAAAAAACACACTAGGTTGACGTACGCTACGTAAGCAATGCATTACGATATCTGGACTAATTACAATCCATACGTTTGCTATGGAAATAGATGCTTTAAAAACACACTTGTCACACGCAAAGGAAACCCACGCTTCCATCGTGTAAGATGGGAGGGGTGGCGTCACGCCTCCATGGAGTTGATTTCACATCTATGAGTGGTATTGTCTATCTATCCGCGGTTGTTTGTTTTGACAGATCTCTCCAAATTTTCTCAGCTCGTTTTGTGATTAAAATGGGGTTTATAGATATCGTACAACGTATGATGAGAAATTCTTAAGAAATGCGACAAAACAATAAGAGCCAGATCACTTTTTTCAGTGTCTGTGAAAGACGGCCAAAAAACTTCCGAAAATAGATCAGATACGAATAAAAATTAATCTTCATTCAGCGGTACATGCATGTACAGCAGCTGGAAGAGCATCAGTATCACTATGATGATATACAGTGATATACAATATACACTGTTGATATTGAATAAAAATATAATTATTTTCAAAATTACGCCCATATAATGAATGAAAATTGTACCTTAGACAAACTGCCAGTCTTTCTCTGGTACCAATTGACTTTCGAAGTTGTGTATTTTCTTTTCTTACGTCACATTCAACAATGTTGTGAAGCTCGTCAAATTTAAGTCATACGGAAGTACACGAAGTATCGTTCCTCATCAGATTCTAGTTCACTTACCACAGTATGGAACTCTCCGAACATTTGTCTTTGCTTATTTATTTCGTGAACCCAAATTATTTGTTTCGCTTTTCTTATTTTTCTTTTTGCGACAATATTAATTTAAAAATAATAAATTCAAATTCGCGCTCTGAATAGCAAGACTTAAAAAAAGCTACGAATTGCATTTCAAACATACTCTGCAAACTTCAAATCAACTGGCGCGCCGCGTACTTAAGAACCAGAGATCACCTGTCACGTAGTCACACGAGTTGTATACGTAGAACAAGTGTGCACGTTGGGAACGTAGTAATGCGTATATTGGGTACGTCGACCCAATGTGTTTCTACCTTTACTTTTGCGAGTACTGCAAGCATTCGGATAACAAAATGGCCACCCCCATATTTCTAATCTTAAATACATCAACTGACCGAGTGCGAAGAAAAAATAATTGTAAGGTTGTGTTTATACTATCGCTTTGTAAACAGTACAAAAATAAAAATTTTGTGATATTTATTATAAATTAGTTGTTTTTTTTTATTTGGCCAAGTTTTTCACGAATAAATCACCCCCCAAAATTTACTACTTTAATTTAGCACGGTATATAATAATAATAGTAATATAGATAGTAAAAATGGCAGCCTCTCCCATAATGCAACAAATTCAAAAAGATTAATAATTAGTCGTCAATGCATTATAAAATAGTTTAAATTGAAGTGCGAGCCTTGTCTAGGATTGAGTAGCTTGGCTCATGGTTTGATTGGGTGTAGAGCTTATGTCTTCTTGGTGGCGCAGTAGCTCTTCAGAGTGCGTACGCTACAGCTCTTGTAACAACACTCGTCCACAACGCCACGGCTATCGCGTCTGAAGCGGCGGTGATAGTCGTCCCTCTGCAGCAGCGAGTTTGCAGCCTGGCGGGACAGGAAGGGCCACGCGGGCTCTGAGAACAAAGTCTGTTCGTAGTCGTAACCGTCTCCCTGCAGCTCGTTGGAGCCGAGCCCATCCCGCTTGCCGAACTGCACGTTGTAGGCACCCTCGCAGACCAGTGCCAGCGTATCGGCCAGCTGGGCGCCGCACAGTCTACGGCGGGCTTCACGCTTCTCCAACTCCTGGGACTGAATCAAGTTGGAGGACAGGCATACCAAAGTCGCGAGCAATAGGAAGTTCATATGGAATTTCAATGTTGGTAAGTATATTTTTTTGAGAGGCAGTAACATAAAAAGCGATGAACGGAGCTATTCGAGAACAATTTGATTCTAAATTTATATTTGATGTACACATTAATGACATTCAGTGCAAATCACCCAAAATTAAAGACCCTCAATCAATTTTAAACCTTTATAGTGCCTTAATTAGAAGTACACTTGAATATGGAAGCACTATTTGGAATCCACATTACTCTAAATATGACAACATTGTAGAATCGGTTAAAAAAATTCTAAGACTGTTAACTTTCAAATGTAGTCTACATAACCATCTTAGATCATACAACGAACGTCGTGAATGCTTCAAGGTTAATACACTTAAAATTAGAAGCAATTGACAGTTTACACAATATAATTCACCGTGTTGATACTGCATTATGTCTTAGCAATATTGAAATAAATGTTCCCGATTCCCTAGCATGTTTCACCTGAATTCATTCAAAAATAATATCGCCTATTTTAATGTGTCGACAATATAATAAGGAAAAGTGTGCTGAAGTAGACATTTTCGTCGATAATTTATATGTATTTAAACAAATGTTCTGCAATTGCTAAAAATTTGTTGCGCTGATTTTATTATGTGTTACTTACGTCTCTATTTGTGTCTCTTTTGTCCCTAACTTTTTTTTTACTATTTGTCATATGAGTGAACTGTCATATAGTTTTGTATTTTTATTTATTTTATATTTTAATCTTTCTTTAGAAGTATGTAAATTGATATATCCTAAGTCTGAGTAGATTTTTGTAATTGTTGTACCTATTTGTTTAACCGAGTTTTTATAACTCCCGTAAGTGAGATCGTCTATAAAAACCTAGTACAAATAAATTAACTGTGTCCCGTGTATCTGTAAATTGACATCATGGTTCTGTTAAGGCGATGCACCACATCGTGTAATATTTTGAATCGAGCCGCCATCAAAAACACTCCTCACGTAGATGGCGATAAGGCTTAAATTCTCGCTTAACACCTTCCAGCTGTTTTGATTTATGCAAGAAAAAACATGGCCAAAATGTGCCTTTTATTTTATTTTGTGGATGTTCAGGCATAAATATTTAAATGTTTTAAATTTCATTTTAAAAATAACTTAATTTTCCGCATTATACAATAAAACCATAACCGAAAATGGGTTCGTAGGTAGGAAATTTATAGCAGTTTTCATAGGCCTTATAAATTATTTTTTTCTTGGCTTATAAAAAGACTTATGTAAAAAATACTCGATTATTTTAAAGGCCAAGATATATTATACACGCGGTATTTGAAGCATCTGAAACATTTCTAGGCGACCAAATTTTTAAACCAAAAACACATGATTTTGCATTGCTACGTAGTGCATCGCCTTAAAAGCTCTGTCTTAAGTCGTATAGGTACACTATTTCTGTGACAACGTTTTGAGAGAAGGAGAGATTATATCTTACTATGCAAAAAACTGCTAAGACTTTTTCGAAAAAGATCGCTTTTGCTGTAAGCGAGTTTATCGAATCAAAAGCAATAACATTTCAATTTTGTAGGAAAGAAAATACTAATTTCGGTGGTGAATCTGTCTTTAACTCTGGTTAAAAGAACTCAAGCTTGGAATTGCTTTGAATTTCAGGGTCATTTTCTAAAATTGAACTGATTTTAGAAACAATCAGACATGCGATTAAGTAGTACCAATATTATTTTGTTATAATTTATTTAATTAAGAACATGTTTGTAGTTAGCTTGAGTATTGAATTATGTTCATAGTTATTTAATAACTCCTTGAATATTGTTTACACACCGCCTTTTAAGCATTATTTTCTTTTTGTATGCAAAAACGAGCTCCTGGAGCCAAACTTATGGATTACTAGAATATTAGGAAAAAAATTAAATACTGTTATAATTTGAAATCTTGTATTACTTTATAATAAATAATAATAAAAAAATGTTTTTTTGTTGTATTTTTTGATAGATGTAGTAATTTATCATGTTTAATAACGGTGTTCGTTCGAAAGATAAATTTCTGGTAGTCTCTAAAATTGATAGTGTTTGTTTTTTAAAGGCAAATATTTTTTTAAGCTTCAGAAATCCTTAAGTTATAATATCCCGTGATTTTATCTCAATGTGATTGTGACATTGTGAAAGGTTTGTAATGCGCAATACACAACACAACACATTAAAGAATTTCAATACATTTACAAAGACGTATGTAATTAATGAAATTCATGTTCAAAAGATCCAATTTAGACAAACTTTAATAAACATACTAATTTCGGTTGTCAGTACATGAGTGCGTGATTTGAAACTGTGTTCCTGCGTAAAACGTAAAATTATTCCAGATCAATGAACTTTTTATTTTCAAAATTGAAACTGATAAGTATAAATAAAGTATGTACCAAACACATTTTATTAATTAATAGTTCTTTATTTGAATTGTGTATTTATTTTGTTTAAATGTTTGATAGATGTCGTAATTTTTCAAGTTCACTACAATTCGAAAGGTAAATTTCTAGACAAAAATATTTTTTTTTTAAATAATTTCAGCTTCACAAATCCTACAATTATGATATCCCGTGATTTTTCAAGTGTCTGCGCTAGTATATAATATTTACCACACCTGTTCATTTGTATGTCTTCGGATACATCTCATATAAATGTTTTATTATCTTTAATTTTTGTACCAAATAAAGATAATGATATCCCCACTGGGATCTCCCGTGCTGAGGATTTCATTTACACATTATTCAGAATTAGTAATACGAATAATATATTATTTAGTCTTGGTTTCAATCTTTGAAGTCAGTACATTTTCTGTTTATGATCATTCTATGTTTTTAATCCAGCTTTTAAAAAAATTAAATGCAATGATATTTTTGTGATTTTGAATGAAAGTAGGATTTTGTTGTAGAGTTTAGCCCCAGTATAGGAAGCTTTTTGCCCAAATGTTGTGTTTGTATTTGCTTGTTGGATATGTTTTTGACCCTGAGATCTAGTGCTTCTAATGCACGTGTTAGTTGTTATGTATTTATGAATGTAAAGTAATATTAGGATTAGTTGATCAGCTCACCTTGAGTGAAGTATCTTTGGTGATCGAAGTCTAAAACGGAAGTGATGTCTGTGGTAGGTCAGCTCCCCTTTATATAGTCAACGCAGTCAAGTTCTGCACATGTCATACATTATTATTCATACCAAGAACAATAACATACGTGAAGAAAATTCACCGTGGCAGCCGCAGCGGGTCCATTATATTCGCCCTGGGGTTGGCCGCTGACCTAATAGATGAGATGCGCCCTTGAAGTCATTTCTCGAAAGTCTATTATTTTGCACAAGGTTTCGGGTGAACTCGGAAATATTTTCGTAAAAAATATGTTTACACATTGTTTAAAATATTCATGAAGTAAGCTGCTGACATACGTTTTTTCATCAGTATTTTATTCAAGAAAAACCGAATAGGCCAGAAAAAAATGTGGACGGTCGCTTGAAAGCAGTTATGTACAATTATAATTAATTTGTTACACAAGATAATTTTGCATATATTTTTTTATAAAGTAACTTATCGGGTATTTTTTTCTTATTTGTAAGCATTCATTCATCCGTCCGTCATTCATCCGTCCTTCATTCATCCGCCCTTCATTCATCCGTCCGTCTTTCATTCATATGTCCGTCATTCATTCATCCGTCATTCATTCATCCGTCATTCACTCATCCGTCCGTCATTCATTCATCCGTCCGTCATTCATTAATCCGTCCGTCATTTATTCACCCATCCTTCATTCATCCATCCTTCATTCATTCATCTGTCCGTCATTCATTTATCCGCCCTTCATTCATCCGTCCGTCATTAATCCGTCCTTCATTCATCCGTCCTTCATTCATCCGTCCGTCATTCATTCATCCGCCCTTCATTCATCCTTCCGTCATTAATCCGTCCTTCATTCATCCGTCCTTCATTCATCCGTCCTTCATTCATCCGTCCGTCATTCATTCATCCGCCCTTCATTCATTCATCTGTCCGTCATTCTTTCATCAGTCCGTCATTCATTCATCCGTCCTATATTCATCCGCCCGTCATTCATTCATCTGTCCATCATTCATTCATCCTTCGAACTCTGATAGAAAGGAAAAAGGGTTGAAACCAAAGATTTCAAAGCATTCAATCGAAAATATGTAAATTAGTCCTATATTCCCGGAAATCTGACAAAGCAAAGGAAGATTTTGCAAGAAACAAATGATATAGAATGTTTTACGTCGCTTGTCTGAATTCTTGAAAAAGGCACTTTAATTCAAAACAAGTCCGAGTTCATTGAACCAATGTTAAAATCACAGACCCACAACCGAAATTAGTGTTTTTGATTTCGTGTAAGTGTATTCATTTAAAAAATGTTGTTTTACTTGGCATAAAAGTGCAAAAAATTCAATTTTAGAAACAAAACAAAGGACAGACACTTCATTACTAGCAACGGTTGAGGGTATTGTGTAGAACTTTACTTAAAAAGATACTCAACTACAGAGAAAACTTACTGTTAATTTATTAAAAATCAGGTCATCTTTTTCGTTTTCCTATTAAAAACGGGACTGCAGGTCTTCGACGAATAAATTGACATACCTAGTTCCTAACAAAGTATCAGTTAAAAACGAATGTTTTATCAGGACAGCGTAACACGTGTTCATACAAATATTGATATTGATATACTGATATTGTCGCATTCCGTTATATTACTTATTAAGAAAAGAACACGTGTTCTCCATATATTCTGAATGACTAATAATATTTTAACAGGAAATTGGCATGCTATGACCCTGGTCAAAGACCCCCATTCAGATTCGAAACGTTGCTTGAAATGGCATTAACCGTGTTTGGTGACCAGAACTGAATAGTCTTGTATATCCTCAATTGCCTCATCCTATATGCTTACCCTTTCCACGACCTTTCACCCTTACGACATACCCCAATCAGGATGCCTTAGTCTCCCTGGCTCCAGATGTTTAGGAGTAGTTGGGACTTACATTTAAAACATTCCAAATGTATTTTCACGTAGGTAGTAGAATTCTCAAGTTCACTGTAAAAAAAATAGGAATTAGGAAAATTAAGATAATTTGCGCAATTAAAAAAATACCCGTCGCGTCGGCTAAAGTTGAACCCGCATCTTCTCAACTTAAAAGAATTATCATAACTCCATGGGAATGGAAGTGTTTGGTTCAGGTATTTTTAGAGGTCGCAGTAAGGTATTATTAAACTATAGTACTATTCATATAACCCATATTTTTGCGGTTTAATTTTCCGGAATAATAATTTTAACGAAAACCTATCCGACCATCGCATTGAAGTTCATCCCATCATTTTTTTTAACATTCTCAAGAACCGAAGGCGCGCTAAATGTAGTGAATATATTGATATAAAATTAATCCAACTAAAAAGCTTACTTAGCCCCGAGAATCAGAAGCTAATCTACCTTTTAAAGTATTTTTTTCGTGTTTTTAAGTAGGTATAGGTAGATCGATACCTATTCATTTAAGCAACAATTGGATAAATAGCACCTTTGCCATAGGTCACCCCGAGTGGTTCGCTACGCTTGGTGAATTAGCAAGGGTGCCCAAGTTCAAGGGGTGAGGTTTATCCTAGTCTTGGCCGTCGCCTGCGACCCGTCGTCCCCAGTGGGAGGGATTTTCATCCCCCCCCCCCCCCAGATTCCTACCCACTCCCCATATATTTCTACTTCCTCTCCTTCCTTTTCTCAAAACTACAAATTATTTACATAAGAGCCTCCTGTGCGAAGTGCAGATAGAGAAACAATAGCTGCTTTTGCTTCTACGTCCAACAGATGGCGCTGTTTTTAAAAAAATGTGTTTTCACCTGTCACAGGTGACATTTATATAATAAAAAACACTCGCATTAGAATGCAACATTATGTCAAAATTTCGATCGTCAATCGGTAAAGAACTTAGATTTTAAATGTTGAACAAATGAACATTAACATTAGTATTTATATAGATAACTTATAGCGACGTGTAAAAAGAATATATTTAAAAGTTACAATAGTAGTGTACATAATACAATTCAAATATGCAATATTCGTATTATTTAAATAATACTTTTTTTCAATTCCAACTTACAAATTGTGCCTATCCCGATGTGAAATACTGTGTTGAGTGTAGTTATTGAACGTAGTAGGTAACTTTACTAGGAATTCTATGTTTCGAATTTTCTCTTATTTAATAAATCAAAACTGAAATCATAAGATTTGTACGTAGGTACTTAAAAACCCTTTTCTATAAATAGAATAAGGAATCAAACAATTTTTCCAAAGAAACGCCTCATCTTAAAGAAAATACTAATTATAATGCAGGGTTTTCCAATAAGAGGTGTTATTTTTATATTAAATCGTAAAAGATCAATGGTTTCGCTTGTGTGGCACGTAGCGCCGTCTTGTTAAAAGTAAACGTTGTCCAAATCAATATCATTCAATTCCGGCCATAAAAAATCATTAATAATCTTTCGATAGCGCAAGGTCCAATGACTCCGCCGGACCATAAACCGCACCAAACAGTCACACGTTGAGGATAGAGAGGCTTTTCAACAATAACTCTTGAGTTTTCCGAGCCTCAGATGCGACCATTTTGCTTGTTGACAACGCCACCGAGGTGGAAATGGGCCTCATCACTCAAGATGATTTGCATTTGATTCACTCAATTTTAATAATTTCAATGAGCTGTTCCATTTTTATCAATGGCGTAGTTTCTACTAACTTGTCAAATGTTAAAAAATAACTGCTTCAAAAGTAACATTTACCAAAATAGCGGGCTATTTAAAATAACACCTCTTATTGGAAAACCCTGTATTTAAAAACATTGCTGATAAGAAAATTTAAATAAAATTTTAATTTATTTGGACTTTCTTATCTTTGAACTGATTTGAAAAAAGAATCTTTACTAAGCCATTAAAACAGACACCATCTTGAAACGGAAATGGAATGTACAAACAAATTTACAGAGAGACGAAAATCAAAATAGTAGAGTTAAAACAAGACTTCGCTCAGCTCAGTTATTATTTTATCATCTTATTATTTTTTCTGGATGATTGGTAAAAACATTTGCTTTATTAACCCTTAAAATGAAAAATGTAAAATACCCATCGCCCACCGTACACCGGTTGACACTATTTTCGTAATAACTTACATTTTTTTGAAAAATTATGTAAGTTGTAACGTCTTACCAGATAATGTGTCTGCGTATTAATAATATTATATAAAATATTTATTCAATTTTTTTATTTATTTTTTTTATTAAGTATTTACTTTTTTTATATTTTTTTTTTACAATAGAAGATACAATATAATAAAATAATGCATAACAATCTTATTTAACTAATTACAATTACCGGTTAGTGGAGAATTATAATTATAGAATATTTATATATGTGTATATATCCAATGTAGGTTGCCTGGGATAGGTACTTATGTTAAGAGATCTGTTTTTGCCTCTCTAATGTTTAAAAAAATATAATTTAATGAAGACATACAAAAATATTCTTAAGATTAATTATATTTTCCAGCTACATAACCGTTCTTTACAATAAAAATAAGTCATATGAAGATTTCCTAAAAATAAATACAGTGCTAACTTTAAAAATGAAAAATTATGATATCTTACATGAAATATTGCGATTCGATTTTTAAAGGTTAAATAAACATGTCTGCAAGGGACGAAACGAAAAGCTAGAATAATACTAAAATATATTTTTTACTTGCCAAGCGAACCAAAAAAAATAGCATCTTAGGTGCATTTTTTAAGGTTCAAAATATCATAAAATCTAAAGTAATGTAATGGTTCACAGTGCAGTCCATTTGCGCGGCTGCAGAGCCTATTGTGGAGGTCTTGGCATAATGAGGGTTAAGTACCAATTTAACAGATAATTTTTTAAAAAGATTATCTAAATACTCACTCGTAAATACCATAAACAGTAAATTATATAATAAAAATGGCATTTTCGCCCAAGTTTGCAAATTGCGTTTTAACACGTTCATCGATTTGATTGTTTTTTTCATAGTTACCTATTGTAGAATATTGGAAAGTTAAATATATATTTTTAACATGCAAAATTTACTAGTTAACTTTATTTAGTTCGTTAAATACAACTGTCAATCCTGTATATATTTTTAATTAATTATTTAGATCAAAAGGAAATGCTTATTTTACTATGTCACAAAACAAAGTCTAATTTCGTGTTTAATTTTAGGTATGTAATACTAATTTTGTGGTGTGAAAATATACAATTTTACATAAATTTATATGAACATTGAAAATAACCAAGTTTAAAATTTCTGGCAAAGAATCCATTGTTCCATTCTGTGACCACCTTTATTTATTTATGTACGCCATTTTTAAGGCTTTTACATAGGAATACTTTAAAACATTATATTAATATTAAGCCGCTTTAAAAAATACATACATACTGAAGAGTCCCAGCAACAATATTTTGTATTAATGTACAAATTACTAAAATAATAAATAATAGAAAAAAATATGATAGAAGTTTGTGTCTACTAATATAAATCGTTTCATTTCAATTCTTAATAAAATAGTTTCTGTAATCTTAAATAATTATAAAGTGTTGCGTCTGTCGTCAAATACCAATTGTAACTTGTAACAAATTTGTTTTTGTAAATGAAAAGCATTTAAAAATATTTTTTAAACTTATTATTGTTTTGGGTTTTTTATAAATATCTACATAGATATTAAATCAATGATGTAAAACACATTAGAGAGTCGTGCAAACTAAATAAAAATACCATATGTAGAATTTCTGTTAGCCCCTAACTGTTTTTTGTTCCTAAGCCGAGAAAGGGGAAATAAAGATAAAGTAGATACCCACCTGTAATAAAATATAATTTAAACACGTACTCTTATAGATGGGTACCTACCTGTATTAAAATCTTTAAGAACATGGGAAAATACGCTATTTTTAGTGTAGCTAGTCAAACTGTGGGGAAAAAAATGGTACGGATGAAATAGAGAGGCTGAACTACCCTATTTCAAAGTTGCCATAAAAATAATAGGAAGTACAGTATTATGAACGGTTCTTAGAACCACTGAGCTTAGATAAGTAATTTCTTGAAAATATTTTTGTTCATGCTGAAAAAAGACGTTTTGTAAAAATTTAATGACTTTCAGTCGAAAATTATTAGCCCTTATCTTCAGGAAGGCACATCATTTTAGCTTTTTTTTATTTCATGTGAATTGATGTTATACGTAGGTACACATAAAGAAACAAGTAGGTAACAACTGAAAACTTTCATTTTATTTAAAAGACCAATAACTTAGTTTACATCACATTGTTTTCGTAAACTCAATCTACATGTTTTGCGAACAGTGTTCGCTTCATCTGGAGTAAATGTACACTCGTTCGCGAAAAATTTAGATTACATACATTGTGGTTCAATAAAATCTGATCAATTAAAATTGGATCAATGTTTAATTGGCAGAACCTATAGACCAGCTGCCATATGACAGCATTGTGGGTTTTTAAATAATATAATATAATTACATAATTTCAATATATAAGCATACCTTATTGAAGTTTTTTTCATCAAGTAGGGGAATATTTTGATAAAGCTATTTGTCGGCTGAAAGAAAACAAAAATTTTGGATTTTATATTTTATATTTTGTACCTACATACTGTGTGGATCAAATTCAACAATATTTTTATTTACATATATTTTCGTGCAAGTGTTCACAAACACTCATTTCCTGCACTATTTGCAAGTATAATTTCATAAATATTGTTATATATGTATGTAAAAGCCTTAACAGGCGTAAAATAAATAAATAGACTTAATTAGCCAATGTTTTATTATTTGTATCCACAAAATATTATTTTCCAAGTTCTTACATTATAGTTTACATCGTGTACGACTACCTTAATATGGGCATGAGCCTAGTACGATAGTCGATATGTCACAAAAATTGTAATTTGTAATTTATATATTCAAAAAATAATAACTATTTTAATTCTACACTTAAAAAGAACATTTCTTTTATTTAAATTATAATGGTTCATTTTGAAAAGTAAAGTCAGTCTTCGTGCTTTTTCAAGGGTTTGCGCTTTTCCATTTTCAAGAAAGCATTATTGACAACTTTACCAACAAATATGCCGTGGTTTGTCACAGATTTGCTATAGTATTTGAATAAAAATTTGAATCTGTAAACAAAATGATAATAGCATCCTTGAGCGAAACGATGCCATAAACACATTATCATTTATTTATAAAGACTCACGAGGCGTGTTTTCAAATTGTGTTCATAGATGTCTCATTTAATATGGTTCAACACGGTTTTAAGTCTTAAACGTCAGTTCCTTTATTCACCTTCTGCTTATAATATGTCCGCGGTGAGTTTAGGTTAATGGTGATAAATAAAACGAAGGGAATAATTAAGGGGAAGTGTGGGCAGAACGCACTAACCAAGGCTGACATCTTCACTTTAATTACTCGCGGGGGCGTTAAGGAAGATTGATAAAAAAGCATTATAAACTTAATGTCTTTTCTTTAGAAGATTTAAAGGTTCTAAAGAACTAAATTAGTTGTAAATTCTCCGAATTGGAGCAATGAAAAGAATACTTCAGCGAAATAGATTTTCAAAAGGAATTAAAATGTTAAAGGAGCTTAATTGGTTAACAGTAAAATAGATGCTGATATTAAATACGATGATATTTATACATAACATAATATACAACCTTTTTTTTTGTTTTTTTTTTTTTTTTTGTTTTTGGGGTGTTATGCCGTGTTGCGCTAACTCCTTCTTTAGCCAACGTTTCGGACAGCATTGCAGTGTCCATCATCAGGGCAGATGTGTTATTTATATTATTTTAAATAACACATCTGCCCTGATGATGGACACTGCAATGCTGTCCGAAACGTTGGCTAAAGAAGGAGTTAGCGCAACACGGCATAACACCCCAAAAACAAATAACAAAAATACTTTTGGCCGTGAAAATCTTAAATCATATTTAATATACAACCTGTTAACAAAATTATTTTGAAACGAAATTATATACGAGGACATTTACAGACGTTCAATGAAATCTGATTTCCAACACAGATTTTAGACACTCGAAATATTTTATAAATGAACGAAATGCTATAATTCACTTCCGGAAATAATTAACACTACAACCAATAATATAATAAATTTAAAATGGATTATATGAACCACAAAAGACTCCAATTTACAAATAACTAAAGTAAATATTATGCTTAAATTATTTTATCTACGTAGATTTCTGACGTCATCAGAACCCACGCTACCCCCACATTTCCAATTTCAACCGATTTATAACAAATTTCTCTTTAAGTTTTTAAGTTTAAAAAAAAAAGTTAATAAAATTTTATACATTTTTTATGCCATAATTCCCTCGATAAAAAAGAAATTCCCTCGATAGAAAAAAAATCGCAAAGTAAGCTCCTAAAATTATTAAAAACACGTTTGGATCTGTTATTTAATATGTTATAGGCATGAAAAAATCGCATTGTATCTTTAAATGCAAATAAAGCATCTGTCGAGAGATTTTTGCTCTATTTCAAACGAGTCGTGTTTTATTAAATTATGTCACCATTTTCGCTTAATTATTATCGTTTTTTTAATATCACCGCGCTCCTTCTAATCTACGTATTTACATATCTCCCTTTAAAACCATATTTGAACGCTTACGGGGCCTTGAGGCAACAACTGAAAAGATGCATTTACCTTACAGCTTCAAGCAGCGAGTGTAAAAAATAATGCTTTCTGTAATATCTTTATATTAGTTTATGAACTCACCGTAGATGACACTAGATTAGTCTGTTAGGTTACCCATATATGGCGTTAGCTGTTGAAAATAACAGGATAATAAATAAGTTAAGAACCTCTAGGTCAGGGTCCAGATTCTCCAGATATTCTGACATTCCGACCGCCTGCTAATTTAGATATCAGAGCCATTGTAAATCTATCACAATAAAACTCCAAGTGTTTTGTTGAAGCCGGAGTTTAATTTCAGAAAATGTATTACTTACTTAATTACTTTTACTCTTTTAAGTAAGAAAATATGTGAATACATATCCTTTAAAAATCGTACCTTCTTTATTTTGGCAGAATGTTAACTCGATGAGTAAATACTGTGTTTAAAAAAATGAGTTTTAGATATTTGGTAGGAACCCACTGTGGATATCCACATACAACCCTCCGCTATAATAGGAACGTTCTGGGGGCACACATTAGTATTATTAAAAATGAATTGAATGGAGTCATTTGCATACCCACCTAAGAGGAAATATAACGAAATAACTCCCCGAATAAAAAAGGGAACACAGGACAATCGGAAAGTATAAAACCTTTTAAATTTTAATAAACTTAAAATTATGCCCACTTCAAACTTATGTACCTACATTACAATGATGACTTGGCTAACAAAACTTATGTACCTACATTACAATGATGACTTATCTAACAAAACGTATGTACCTACTTTACAATGATTAAGTAGCTAACAAAACATAAGTACCTACTTTACAATGATGACTTATCTAACAAAACATAAGTACCTGCATTACAATGATGTCTTCGCTAACAAAACGTATGTACCTACTTTACAATGATGACTTGGCTAACAAAACGTATGTACCTACATTACAATGATTACTCAGCTAACAAAACTTATGTACCTACATTACAATGATGACTCATCTAACAAAACATAAGTACCTACATTACAATGATGTCTTCGCTAACAAAACGGATGTACCTACTTTACAATGATGACTTGGCTAACAAAACTTATGTACCTACATTACAATGATGACTTATCTAACAAAACATTAGTACCTACATTACAATGATGACTTCGCTAACAAAAATATATTTATTTTTTCAAAAGAAGCAAACACATTGTGACTTGACATTTTAAATAATAAAAAGGGAAACACTTTGTTTACAGTCACTTTATTGAAATTTTTAACGTCTACCGGTTTCGATACCTCCGTACCATCATCAGGACAGTTATAAAAATACTAACAAATACAGAATAATACACATATATATAAACAAATAGTTGAGAGAGAAAGAGATAAAAAACAGAGAGAGACAGTATCAGTTGTGGGCGGGAAGTGGGGGAGGGGAGTTAGGGATAACAGGAAACATATTTATTATAGGGCTGAACGTTAAATTTAGTTGATTATTGATAATTTCAGCCTTTGAATTGACTGATTTTTTTCGATTTTCGCCTAATTTTTAGCGAGCAAAAAAAACAAAGAAACTGAGTATTACTATTAATACTAGCTTTTTGCCCGTTGCAGGCAACTAATGGGTAAAAATTAATTGCGTGGTGTAGTATTTGAATGTAGATGAGGCGAGGGTGTGGGACTACAATTTTTTAAAAAAGAAATTAATATTTTTATTTATATAAAAATACTATCCTGATTTATAACTGTAGTATTTTTATAACTGTCCCGATGATGGTACGGAGGTACCGAAACCGGTAGACGTTAAAAATTTCAATAAAGTGACTGTAAACAAAGTGTTTCCCTTTTTATTATTTAAAAATATATTTGGCTGACTTGGCTCCTCGGGATTATTTAAGGTTGCTAAACATGATTTCTGCGCGTAAATTTCCTGTGAAATCATAAGATTTGTAGGTAGGTACTTAATTACCTACCTATTTAATAAAAAAACATAAATATTTAACGTAACTTTTTTTAAATTTCCCCTTGGAAATTTAATGCCGATTCCGCCACAATTTTTCCGCAATAATTTATAGTTATAATGATTATTTATAATTATTTTATTTTTTATTAGTAAGTTTATGTGCCGTAAGTTTTAAACTTTTACAGTTTACATGCATTATGTACGTATGTTTCATAATAAATAGGTAAGTCGAGCATTTTGGAACAGCCTGTAGATAAAAGTACCCCATTCAATGTGTGTGAGATAAATAAAAGGGGCGAAAAATTCCCTAAAAAATTAATGGTCAATTTTTGTGCACGAAATGGCTTTCAATAAACTGCGGCTGCATCCATTGCATTCTATAAGGTACAGCCAGCATCATTAATTGATGAGCTGACTTTGTTGGAATTGGAATAAAGAAAATTGAGTAAATGTACATAGACAAATTGAATTTTTGAAAATCATTCAAATGGGGTTGGTGTACTAAATTAGTTGCCAACCTTCCCACTCTTATTCTCCGTTAATGCGATACACCACGTCATGTATATGGTAAATATAATATTTGGAATTTGGCCGCTAACAATAACACACTTTACGTAGATGGCGATAAAGTTTAAATTCCCGCTTAACATCAGCCGCCGGTTTTAATTTATCCAAGAAAAAAACATCGCCAAAAAGTGTGTTTTATTTTATTTTACGAAGTTCATCCACAAATATTTAAAAAAATTATGATCATTTTCGAAAGAACTTAATTTGACACATCTCTAAATAGTATTAAACAAAGTAGGTATCCGCGTATGTATGTTTTGTGCGCATAGTTCTTCTAAACTACGTAACGGATTTTGATAAAATTTTCACTATCATTTAGAGAACTTTTTCCGAAAGGTTTATATATATAAAACTTGCATATTACATTTGTAGAAAGTAGAGAAAAGTCGATGTTTTGTAATCAAGACGTAAACAATATTTTCTGGCATTAACTAACGCTGGCTTAACCTTGTGATATACTTCAAATGAATGTACTACGGAATTTTATATATTAAAAGGGCCTCATAACCTCAAAACTTTACGCTAAACCATTTATAAGTTCCGAGCAACGCCGGGTACACATCAGCTAGTTATACAAATAGAACCACAACCAAAAAGAGGTTCCTAAGATCGTAAATAGGAGATTTTGAACTTAAAAGCAGTTTTATATGCCTAATGCTATTTTGCCTCTGATTTTCAGACCAAAAACGAATGATTTTGCATTACTTTGTAGTGGGACCATTACACCTTAAAGAGTGTCATAGTCCCACCCGATCCGAATGTCGGATTCGCGTGTATTTCTAAAGAAAATTCTGGATGTCTTACATATATAAGAAAGCGGAAAAAATATCTTAAGAAAGATAGAGGTACTTCATCTTACTTTTTATGTTAGATTTTTGTTCCGCTATTGACAAGCAGACTGTACTTGCATATTGAAACAGGAACTGTCCACGAATTAATTCACACAAAAAACTGAATAAAAGAAAATTATGAAAAGATTTAAAAGGTCAATGATTCCTCTGTCTGGTCTGGCTTCGACATAAAACTTTTTAAACATAAAAATATGCTAATTTTGGTTGTGTTGTGTCCTGCGTAACTCTGGTTCAATGAACTTGCAACTCAAATTTGCTGTGAATTTAAATTCCAATTTGAAAATTGAAAGTGTTTGTTTAAAGAATTCAGGCAAGCTTTGATACCAACCTATAATATAATATTTTAAGAAGAAAATTATTTTAATTACCATTTTCAAAATTGGAACTGCCGAGAATTCAGACTCTCCCCATTGATGTATTGTACTTTTTTTTTTTTTTTTACAGTATTACCGCACAAGAGTCCCAACTGCTCCCGTCTGGAGCCAGTGAGACTATGGCATCCCCAATTGGGGTATGTTGTGAGGCTGAGGGTATATTGGGGAGGGGAGGGAGATGGGGAAGAGGAAGGTGGGGAAGTACTTAGTGAGATACGAAAAGAAAAAAACGGTTTTGGTTTTTTCACCTCCAATTAGTCAAATTTGATATCCAATTCTCTAACGCCGAACAACCAGAAACTGCCGAATCCGTTCCTCGAGCACTGCTACTCGCGTGATAATAGTAGAACACATTTCTACGAGCAATAGCGTCTATTATGACTATCCTATAATTTTTCATCAGAATGTGAAATATAAGTTATATTTCACATCCTGATGAAACTCGATTGAAGCGAAACCGGTAGATGTAATAATAAAAATGGTGGTTAATAAACAAAGTGTTTTATTTGATTTAATATATAATGTCTAACCACAAAGTGATTGCTTCCTACGAAAAAAATAAATTTGTCTGTTAAAAACACGGCAAAAGATAATTTTGTAATAGAATTTAAAAGTTTCACAAACTACCAATTTTCACATGTGTGTCTTATTGATTATGAATATCACCTCTAATATCAATAATTTAATGTTAATATTATATAAAAATAATTAATTGCTACAATTATTGCAAGTTATCAGCCGCTACGCACCGGCGAGCCGAGCTTTTTCATTGATAAGAAGTTCTTCAGGAGTAAAGAATGTGATTGTGTGTGAGCTTTCGGCGGAGACTATAAAAGGGGCGCTCGCCTACAACGGGCATCACTTTTCTTTGGGACTTCGATCATCGCACTTCAATCAAGGTGAGTTCATACAAATTTCTTCCTTAATATTCACGTTTTATTTTTTAATTAAATTAAGATGTTTTGGGTACAATTTTGGTGCGTTTCATCCACCATGCGATTACGTTAATTATCTCTCCAAAAGTTACGCTAATTTTAACGTAAAACCGCAAAAATTAGATATAAAAGCAACATTAAAATGATTAACGGTTAGTAACATAACTTTTTTCTACGATTTTTGTGGTGAAAGAAATTATTTTTATGATGCGTATTATTTATTGTTGATTTGATTTGTAAAAGGATAAATCTAATTAGTTAATTCACAACATCTTTATTGTATCTCCTAGCTAAAAGAAAGAATAAATTTTAACAAGCAATTTTGTCTTTACCGAAACTTTTTTTCTATGTTAACATTATTTCTTTTGAATAAAATAAAACGTTAAAAGTAAAAGTTTAAAATAAAATTGACACTTCCCATCCCCTTAAGTAAATTAAACTGTGAAGTTTATATATAGGAATAACTTATTTTAACACCTTTCCATTTAACATTTAAAAATATATCGAAAATATTTATAAATTTCAACTTAAATTTAAAAGTTATCTAAAACTACTGTATAAGTCAATATTTGTAATTATTTTCTAAAATTCATCGTTTTCCGTAATCGATAAATATTGCGTTTTTTCTTATTTTTTCTAGTTATTATTACTAACTCACTTATATGATTTATTATTTGAGATAGAATTCCCTCACCAAAACAAAAGCCTTGCCTCTTTATAATAATATTTGTATAGCGACGTTTTTGTGCAAAATTACCTCGAGGGCACCTTTTGGTGAGGAAAAGCTTATTTATTTTTATTTATAATAAACACTGTAAACATGCAAAAATAATTTGTTCGTTTACTGGGCACGATTTGAGATTTTCACGGCCGAAAGTATTACAGTGATTTATTTTTGGGGTATTAAGCCGTGTTGCGCTACTTCCTTCTTTAGCCAACGTTTTGGACAGCTTCACAGAGTCCATCATCAGGGTAGATGTGTAGATATTGCGGTGAAGTGTGTGCTTGTAGATGTAATACCGTGTTCAACTCCAATCCTCTAAGAGCTGGTATTACAGTGTAACTATACATTGTTTTCTGCGTTTAGTTTTAGAGTAGCCGTTAACTATCGGATACCAAGACTATTGAGCTTAGCCCCGTCGTCTTTATTAATTCTAATGGATTTTTATGAATTTCAATTGCCTCCGTAATTAGGCGCACTGTATGTGTTTTGGATCTTCACAAGACTTCAGGAAAAAAAAATAAAATGGCCCATTTCAATTAAATGCTCGGCAATTGCCAATTTGTCAGGGTGTTCGAGTTTACATGCTCAAAAGTGTTCTGATATTCTTTTGGAGATCGCCCGTTCTGTCTGGCCTACGTAGTAAACCTTGTTACTTCCTGAACAGCTGAGTTTATAAACTCCATCTGTTTCAAGAAGAAACCTGGTTTTTGCAGGTATATCTTGGCTATTCTATCCGTCACATTGTAAACATAAGACAAGAAAGGGCAGCCTTTTCGATCCGATTCGCCGATTGGTATGAGTTGGTTTTGTGTATACGGTGTGCTCTAGGATACCATATTCTTTTCAGATCACCTCCACGTCTAGAAAATGCAGGATTTTATCTTAGTTTTCAAGCTCCATTGTGAACTTAATTTTTGTTATGGAGTGATTAAAGTGTTCCAGAAATTCGTACAGTTTCTCTGTTCCGTGAGGCTAATGCGTATTTATGGTAAAAAATACATAAATTAAATAAAAAAATGAAAATAAACAATGTTTCTCCCTTCTATTAGAAATTGGGTTTAAAGCTATTTTCCATTGTTTATTTTAATTACTATTTTGATCGAATAATTTCGGACTCTTTTATCTTTTAGCCGTAGCACAGTAAAATTGCCAAAATTATTCCATAGCTTTGCATTTTTTTTAAGTTTCGTTTGCATTTAAAACTAAGCTAAGCTTTAACATTCTAAGCATTTCTAAATAATAGTTAAACATTTAGAAAGGAAATCTAAACACGAAATTTTTGGTAAAGCACAGTTCATTTAATTTAATTGGCCTAAACATTTAATAAAACAGTATTTAAGTCAATTGAACTAATAAATTTGTAAGATGATTTGACGGCCGGCGTGGTCTAGTGGTATACGCTTTTGACTACAGATCCGAAGGTCGCGGGTTCGAACCCGGCGTGCGCAAATAAATTTTATTTGATTAATTTGTGTTATTTCACAATTAATTAATTAAAAATAATATATAGTATATTTGCGGCACGTTCCAGAGTGGAAGATACTCTCAGTATCGCCCTGGTGTAAGACCACCATTCAGAATTGAAACGTTGCTTGAAATGGCTTTAGCCGTGTTTGGTGACCAGATCTGAATAGCCAGGTACTTCCCCACCTTCCTCTTCCCCATCTCCCTCCCCTCCCCAATACCCTCAGCCTCACAACATACCCCAATTGGGGATGCCATAGTCTCACTGGCTCCAGACGGGAGCAGTTGGGACTCTTGTGCGGTATTACTGTAAAAAAAAAAAAAAAAGATAATTTTTTTAATTGGTTTTTAGATCGGTATTCCCATTCGTGTTGTTTTAACCATTTCGAAAAGCGTGTCCCTTTGTCGTGAGGTCGTCACATCGCCGGCAATCTTGATTACACATTTCCTTCCTTGCAGCAATTAATTTCCTGGTAATTTTTCCTTTGTACAATGCCCCCTGACACAACACGGTGCCTACACCACATACACGGTGCCTACACGGTACCAAACGTAATACACCGCAGTCCGTACCCTATCTAGATGCCAGATGCAGCAGGTATACATTATATCATTATTTGCCGTGATTATTCGTAATTCGTGACCCAATCACGTGACTAGCAATTTCCCTCACCCTTTTTGTATAATGGTGAATTTTAGATTTAAAAAACACATGTTTTCTCGCAATATGTACGGTCGATCAAAAGCTCTCCTTCTTTCGTTTTTATAAGACTTTTGTACACTAGATTTGGCGATGATTATAATACAATTCTCTAAGACAATCATTTATTTATTACACGCACTAGTGGGCTTTTATTAAAAAAAAATACAAGCATTTTGTATCAGAGTAAACACTTAAAAATTAATACCATAAAGAAGAATGTAAACATAATGGCTAAAATGAATCCTCACGCATATAATTGAATTTAAAAGATTGAACAAAACAAAACATTAGAAGCGGAGAAGTTATATGGGTACATAGGTCTATTTGTGTCTAGAAGAATAAAAGTGATAGAATATACAACATTTATACTGATTAGTTTTCGAATGAAATATATCACCCAGATCAGAATATTTGTTTCCGAGATTGTGAAGTCTCGGAATCGGAGAATTTTGGTAAGCTAGTGTCCTGGTGTTATTGAAGTAAAAAGGTAAGAAATGTCGGCATGATTTTTTGGGAACATGGATATTGATATATTGAAGTAATTCGGGACAGTCAATTTTTTAAATGTAGTATTCTTTGTAACAGTATTAAATCTGTGCTTATTCTTCTTTCTGAAAGTTTCAATAGAGACATTTTATCCAAGAGGTAATTGTAATTTATGTTTTGTATAGGAATATACAATTTATAATTTATAAACCTTAGAAACTTACGTTGAATCTTTTCAATGTTATCTGAATGAATATTGAAAAATGGAGACCATAACGTAGAGTTAGTTATACTCAAGTTGGCATCTGACAAGGGTTTTATATAACATAATAATTAATGTTCCTAAATTATTGAAATCTTTTGCAGCTCTCAAAACAAAGCCAAGAGTCTTTAGGGCCTTGTTGATAATATTATTAATATGACATACAAAGGTGAGTTTACTGTCGAACATAATGCTTAGATCAATAATTTTATTAACACAAATTAAATTTTCATCATTTAATGAATATTGAGAAAAAATAGGATTACTTATTTTGGAAAAATGAATGAACTGGCATTTATTTATGTTTAATGCTAATTTGTTGATTGAGCACCATTCAAAAAGATATCTTAAGTTAGTTTGAAGTGTAATACAATCATTAATGTGGTTAATCTCTTTATAAAGTTTCATGTCATCGGCAAACAGTAGAACGTTTATATCAGTAAATACATCAACAATGTCGTTTATGAATATTATAAACAAAATGGGCCCTAGATGAGAGCCTTGCGGCACTCCACTTGTCACCATAAATTCGTATGAATTCGTGCAATATGAATATATATATATATATATATATATATATATATATATATATATATATATACAATAGAATAGAAGTATTACTAGAAGATGACCTTGAGAAGATTCACGCATCAATGTTATACGTTTTACAAAACATAACTTTTCCAGGTATTGTTCTTTAGGAGCCTTCTGAAATTTGGCCATGTCTGCAGGACTACTTGAGATATCTTCAATTTTGATGATTCTTGGCTTGTCATCCTCAGCCTTCCCATCTCGTCTCTCGGAGACCTTTGTTTCTCTTCCCCAACCACAAATGCCATTTAATCATGCTTGAATTTCAAGTCATGCAATGCAATGTAGGGCCGGCCCTATGCGGACACAATTGGAGCAGCCCGCTTCACAAAACGCTACACAAAAATATAAATCGTCCAAATTTTATTGATTACAGTGATCACCTACTTGCGTCTACTGGTTTTGACAAGGGGCTGCAAAATTCAGTTTGGATCAAGGCCGGCCCTGATGTCATGCACTTGTCCAGCATGTTCCCACTTGAGTGATGATTTTGAGGCAGTTTGTGGCAGCCTGTGGTTAGCCTTTGTCATACCTCTCACCAACAGACACCTAGCTCGAAAAGCCTAATTCCACCAGAGTATTGCGTGAGTCGGGGTTATGACTGTAATTTATCACATTTGCTACTATCACAACTTACAACGCAACGAGAGTTTGGCCTTTGCCTCCTCTATACATTTTCTCCTAAGCCTCCGAACCCTGGCCATTCTGCTCCAGTCCAGTTCTAAGTCCAGTGCTACAATCTTCTTCCAAAAAGTCAGTCCTTCTCTTCCTTGGTTAGCAACCGGGTCGCGTCTTCTGGGCACCCACTTGGTCATGCTCAATTCATCCTATTCGTTAGTCTGTCACTTGGCATTCTCCTCACATGGCTATGGCCAGCACATCGCGGTGTTCAGGGCCCAACGATTCTCATCATTATTGAGTTAATATACCTATATCTGTGGTGATATTTTCCATAATTTTGTATATATGTGGGTCTTGGTAGCATATGGCGCATATTTTCTTGAGGTTCATCTTTTATGTCTAATTTGGTTAGATTTTTTTTTTGCTCTTTCCTAACGATATCTTTAAAAAATAATAATTTAGAAAAAAAAAAGAAAATAGAATAAGTAAAAGGATTAACAATGTATTTTACACCACCCAAACCAAATTAATACAAACATATAGCAGTTTTATTGGTCCGCGTACTTTTAATGTTCTACTAAAACAAATACAAATGGCTAATAAAATATCATACTGTGTAAAAGAATCAAAATTATGGCTGAATTAAGATGTTGAAACACTGTTCATATAAATTCTTTCCAAACCTTTATGTTTCATTTTTCAGTACAGCATTATATAAATTCTAAATTAATATTATTTGTATACTTTCTTATTATTGTATTTAAAAAATATTTATATATTAAAAAAAAAATTAATCATGAAACCTTATGTTTCACCCTAAACAAAAAAATCACAACAAATTTAGTTAAATTATTTAAAAATAAATTTTAAAAAACTGTTTTAAAAAATTATTGTTTTTTTTACGTACAATGTTGGCTAAAGAAAGAAGCGCCACACGCCTTACAAACCTAAAAAAATATCTCAAAGTCTTTTGTTCTCTGAAAAGGTAGGAGGTAGGTACTTCCCAACACGTGCGAGGTAAACACCCTTCCAAACTTACATTGAAATGAGGCCTTGCAAAGTTCGAAGTCATTTTTAACCCTTATCGCTAACAGCTGAAATTTGACTGCTTAAAGCATAAATTATTTTTTCCACTGACCCCCTTCTCGCTAGTGATTAATGACATAATAATTAATATTGGTACATATTTAATTTGGAGCTGTCAGCTGGGACGGACTGATAGGTAGGTACTTAGTTTGACCTTGTAAACATTTTGATTATACTTGATATTCCCAGCTTTTTGTTTAACGGTATCTTCGTATTTATTTAAATCTGAATGATTTGATGAAACAGTAGGTACTTTGAATTGTCTGATTTGATTAATCTGAGTTAATAATGATAAACGGTAGTAAATAATCCACTATATTTTTGTGTGGTCATAGATCAACAGCTGTCTTTTTTATAATGTACGAATACCAGTAGCGGTTCGTGACTTTTCAGTGAACAAGAGTGGTAAGATTGAAAAATACGACATTATTTATGTGTAGGGTTGCCATCCGTCCGGGTTTCCCCGGATTTGTCCTAGTTTAGAAGGCGTCCGGGGAGCGTCCGGGCGGGGTTTCATTTGTAGTCCGGGTTTAGTAAGTCTAAACTTTAAAAAGGGTCAGTTTTGTTGCAAGATTTAAGAAGACTGATTTTAGTTCATATTATGTTAAGAGGTATTTTGTTGTGTAAATGGCTGCTGATACAAATTTAAAGAAGATAATTATTATTCAGTTAAAAGAGTTACCTCAAAAATTGTAAGACTGAGTACTAAAATGGTCTCAGTATTTTTAAGATTTTTGTTTAAAAATGTAATTACTATTAAAAATTTAATAGGTACATTTAAAATGATGATAAAAGATGACAAAATTCAATTTTAAGGTCTGAAAATAAATAAAAAGGTGATTTATGACATTTTCAAATGTTTTTATTACACTGACTGTGTTTAAAAAAACCTGTTGACATGTCCGGGTTATGGGCTCTAAAATCCGGGGTTTTCACGCATCTTGTCCTGGTTGCCAAATTTTAGAGATGGCAACCCTATTTATGTGTAACTGAAAACATATTTTCAAAATTTAATGTTTTCAAAAATATATATATTTTTTATTGAAGATCTTCAGAATTATTCCATCTTGGGGATTCTATACTTTCCACATAAAATATTTTTCATTCATAAAATTTGAATTTTAAAAAAAATATATTTTTTACTTCGTTGATGTCGTATTTGTCAATCGTACCACTCTAGCTTACTGAAAGTCACGGACCGCCACTGGGAGTACCAATTACTCGGTTGACTAAGTCCTCCTTCATGACACAAGCAATAATTTTCCGCTTACTGTGGCGGTAGTAAGAGATTTTCGAATATTGTCAGGTTATTCGTAATCGGGGAATCTTTTTCTGATTTTTCTGTTTCAAATGTTCATTTAAGACTCATCATTTTCTCTTCAATGATTAAATGTTAAGATTTGAGGATTTACTCATTAAGTTATTAGAAATATATAAGAAATAAAGGTTTACATTAGATCGACGATGATTTATTGGATTCAATGAATTAGAGCGTTTTGTCCAGTCCATGTCAGTCAGTCCAAAGATGTTTCCTCAATGCAAGGAGTAGTTCCAGGTTGGTTCCGTGTCATCTAAAATAATCAAACTTACTAATTTCACTGAATTCAAAATTTGCTTTGAATATAAGTATCATTTTCAAAATTGGAACTGATTGTGTTAAGAATTCAGAAAAGCGTTAAAATAAGTAAGTACCTACCTAATAGTAATATATA
Organism: Hesperophylax magnus; assembly: GCA_026573805.1. Taxonomy (NCBI): domain Eukaryota; kingdom Metazoa; phylum Arthropoda; class Insecta; order Trichoptera; family Limnephilidae; genus Hesperophylax; species Hesperophylax magnus. The sequence goes on from JAIUSX010000072.1 coordinate 24,820,677, forward strand.
AAAAAATATATTTAAAACAGAGTAATAATTATGTACAATAATTCTACATGTATAAATGTAGTAACATTTCATTTTCATAAATATGTAGGTATCTATATTTTTATTTAAAGATGTACCCCCCGTAATGTGTATGAGAGAGGAATTATTTAGATTTTTATTACTACTGTTGTTTTAATTTTTAATAAATAAAAAAAATAAAATGAAATTCTTAGGTTCTTACAATTTTTGTTGTTTAAGTTTTCAATATATTTTTTTAGTTTTGTTTTGAATTATTTAAAGTAATTTGTTAAAGAATTTAGTTCCTAGGTATTTGTAGTTCTGTTGACAAGTTTTTTTACACATCGGAGTCGGTAACATGATTTTATATTATTTTGTTCTGAGTGGTGAGGCTTTTTTAAAAGTTATCTTCTTTAACTCTTGACAGGCCAAGAGATGCCAAACCAAACGTCTGTAACCAAGTGGGTCTTCCGACGACCTCATAATTTTTCTCAATTATTCAGTCAATTATTAATGGTAACTTGTGTATTTGCGTAAAACTAAAATGATATTTGAAGTATTTAAGCTAATATAAGGAGGATAGTAATTTTGGGTACTACCTACTCCCCCACTTGGCTGCGAGATAATTAACATCTATATTTAAAAAATTGGAACTGATTTGTAAAGAATTGAGAATATGGAGATTTTCACAGGTCGGCGCTACTAATAAACTAATGCTTCAGGTGTGCTGTGGAGATAATCAACTGGTGAGTAAATTAACATGTGTTTGTTCCAGATGAACTCCTTGTGGCTCCTGAGCGTGGTGTGCCTTTCCTCCGTGGTGGTTCAGTCCCAGAGTGACACGTTCCAGTATCCCAAGAGGGACGGCCGCAGGAAGTTTTGCGGGAAGTACCTGGCAGACACCCTCGCGGTGGTCTGTGATGGGACCTACAACAAGCTGTGGGACAAAAAGGACACCCCTTGCAAGGCTACAATTATTTATTTACTTTATCAATACCGCACACTGTACATTATGAATACGAGGTGAGAATGATCACTTCCGCAACAGGTCCATCAATCTTAGTTGTCTTCATCACAGTACCTACTCACACAGATGCACAACTTACATAAAGCGTGTTTCGTTTAAGGGCTCACATATCGCACGCCAAAAACCGAGTAAATTTGAAAAATTATTATGAAGGTTAAATGGTGAAAAAAAATAAATCGATTTTATTCATAAAATAGAAACAAAAATTAAAAAATACATATATTGAATATTCTTGTTTTGCAACCAACTGTCTCGGAATAAGCTGATTTTGAAACGCCATATATAACACAACTGACAGCAACTTTCATACATATAAACTAGGTGGCCATTTTGTCACGTGGCGTGTTTCTATTGGCTGAAAATGGGATGGAATAAGACGAGTTTGCAAGAAACAGTAATTTTTAAAGGATAATGTAAATAAGTATTGGAATAAGTGGCTTTAGCAACCTCGTATTATAAAAATATTGAATAGAAATATGGTTATTAAAATATTTCATTCACATTAAGTCGAAATTGATATAAAAATTGGAATTAGCCAGTTTCGCGAAAATACCCCTTAATAGAAATAATTACACAGCAGAACTTCTACACAAATGAACTGTTTTTATAAATTGAATAGTAAAATTATCGAATATATAAAACTAAAATTTTTATATATAACAACTATTTACGAATCATTAATGGTTGTTTATAAAATTAATAAATTGTGAAAAATTAATAACCCGTTTATTAGTAGGACCCTAACAGTCAAATAGTCTAAATTGAAAAATTAACGAATTCGGAATAATAATTATTCTTAATTAACAATTTTAACAAAGTGTCCACCAAGAATAAATTATTAGCATAATATCGAGGATTGAATAGTTGTCTACATCAACGAAGTGTTATAAGGCCTATATTATTTTTATCACGTACTATTCCACTTTGAACTTTAGTTCAAACATTGAGAATCAATTTCCTCGCAGCGGGAGATTTGTGCGAGAGGGGTGAACCGCCCACCACCCACCACCCACTAACGTAATAACGCCTTAGGAAAAAAATACTAGTCACAGTAGACACTTTTTCGACAAAGACGCAATCTCATTACTTATCAAATATTTTTCTACAAAAATTGATTCCAATTACAATGCAAGTCAGATTCGCTTATCAAAATATTGTGAGTGCAAGCATTTAATAAGATCAAGTATTCTACACATAGGTATACCATCTAAAGTCTAGCAATAATGCGATCAAGTAACCTACACATAGATATACCATCTAGAGGTCTAGCGATAATGATATCAAGTAATCTACACATAGATATACCATCTCGGGGTATAGCAGATAATGATATCGAGTAATCTACACATAGATATATCATCTATTAGTCTAGCGATAATAAGATAAAGTAATCTACACATAAATATACCATCTATAAGTCTAGCGATAGTAATTATATTTGGATTATTTGTGTAGCGTCGTTTTTTGGGTGAAAAATCACCAAGGCGCTGTACAAATATATAATATATTTAATTATCTTATCACTAACCTATGACTAACAGGTTGCATCGACCAAACTATATGTACAATTGTACAATGCATTTGACTAATGAACGTGATATAATAATAACATAATGTTATAATTATAATCGAATTAACCAATTCCGTGTTCGAAATTATTTAAAAAATATCATTTCATTTGTAAAAAGCATTCGGTTTTATTTCCTAGTATCCTACTAGAAATATTTCGAAAGATAGGTAGGTAGGTACTTACTTACGGTTGTTTCGTCGAAGTGCTGGCGAGATAAAATTTTAGTGACATCCGGAGGGAGGATTACATTAAAAATTAGTAGCTAGGTAGTAGGGGAAGGTTACGTTTTTGTTCAATCAACCTATTCCAGTTGCTATTTTACATTCAAATTTTTTTCAGACTCGGAGCTGCAAGGCGATGACTATGCTTACGAGATGCCCGAGGAACTCGCATGGCCAATTCTCTCCCGCCAGGCTGCCAACTCGCTGCAGTTGAGGAACGAGTACCATCGCCGCTTCCGACGAGGAGTCTGGGACGAGTGCTGTAGGAAGTCCTGCTCATTCAAGGAGCTGCAGACATACTGCGGCTTCTTACCGTCTCTACCGACATCGTCCACTTAAATACAGTCTATTCTGAGCTAGCTAAACCACCCAACTCTCAACAAGATTTTCATACCAAACGAAAAAAAAAACATTCAGCTAGTACACACTTACGTCAACCGATCCCTAAATAAAAAATTAAAGGCCTACCAAAAATGTATTCAATGGGGAAGTATCTTTGTTGAAAGTACCTACTTTGATGAAATATCACATACCTATCTGTTGTTATTGTCCATGTTCACTTGAATGTCAAATTATCGATGTTAGAAATTTCAGTCTAGATATTGTGATTATGTACAAGTCTGTACATGTGTATTATATGTGCTAATTGTATTTTAAGACTTTTTTTATGATTTTTACGTGTGACAGCATTGTCCCGTTGCAGTGTTGCGCGCTTCGTACTGTCGTATCTTATGAATAAAAAAATCATTAAATTATTAAAAATGTTCAATGATAAGATATTTTTATGAAAAATAAAATTAATTATGAAGTGTAACTGAAGGTTTTCTTTTAATTTATCGAGTGGCCGTTTAAAACGAGAAAATGTTTTGCCGCCGTTTTTTTTAACATTCCCTCTTGGCTAGTTAATTATTACTAGTAAAAGGGGAATTTATCCACATTCAAAGGATGTTTTGTTCTAGCGCTATCCAACGACTTTTCTCCTTGAAAATTAGCAAAGTTTAATTGATTAAACTCTAAAAACAACTGGCGAAAGCAGAAGTTCGTACTAGAAAAAATATTATAGCACAATACAGAGTATGTAGGTACTAAGGTACCTAAAATGTGCCAGCTGCCACAATTTTTTTTAGCAATAATATTATTTTCCGCGATCTACACACTGTTTGGTTAATCTTAAAAAAAAGTTAAATAAGCAGGTAATTTAAAAACTTTACAAATTTACTTGAATAAACATGGATTAAAGAAAAAACTTGGCCCGTCGTCCCATTGGGTTGGTAAGGGTAAGGAAAGGGTAAGGAATCGGCATAAGCCGAAGACCCGGGGCAGAAAAGTCCTGCAATGTCTACGCTGCAAGCCGTGGTGAACTTTACTTACAGCACTCGGTTTACACAAAACCTCCAAGATCACGAGGCCGGGACGAGGTTTACTTACCAGCTAATTTGACAGATATCTGAATATCACACTAAAGTCCGGATGCAGCCTTAGGTGAGTGGTTTATTTATAGGTTTATTCATACTAATGGGCCTTAGAATAGAGAAGAACATATCATGTTATGTTATTTGCTACATAAATAAATGTATTCAGGAAATGTAATAAATAAAATAAATTTATATGTAAATGGTACCTATCCAAAGTAGCAATGTCGAGACATGAGCAAATAAGGAATATTAGCCATTATTATCAGCTAGTTTAGTTGACTAATACAGGGTGTCTGGGGGAAAGTGAGCTAACTTCGGGAGGTGATTCAAAATTATGGTAGAAGTAAAAAGGATAAATAACTTTTTTTAGAAATTCCAATGATTATTTTTCCATACAATTTTTTTTTTCACTTCAAAGTTCATGTAGAATCACTCCCCAAAATTAGCGCACTTTACCATACAGTACAGGCAATGACGTTGTGGAGGTTAGTTAGGAGATAATAATAATACAAAAAACTAAAACAATTTTACATTTGAATAAATTTATTCTCAGTAAACAACAGGAAAGCAATAAAATTATAATATTTATATGAATATTACGAATTACGAGTTTTACAGCCAAATCTGTGGGGAGATTGCATGCACGATTTATGAACAACTTTCAATCTACGCATAATGGAGAAAAAATATATTTTTAAAATGTTTGATGTTCATTAAAATATTATGCCATTTACATATATGAATTTAAAAGCTTCAAGGAAAATATTTGATATAAAGATCAACGTTTTGAAGACACATAGTATAAATTAAAATATATTTTTATATACACTTTAGAATAATATGGGAATAAAAATTTACTATGTGGTCACTAACTAAAAGCTTAAACATAAAATACAAACTATAGTAGTACTAATATTTTAAAGAATATAATCACGGATTTCATATAAATTTTATAACTAAACTAGTCTAAATTATCGATAATTTTCAATGAGTCCTACATAATCATTTATATTCAAAAAGATTTTTTATGCAATGCCCATAGATACATCAAATTCCTATATTATTTGTAGTTTTAACCTCTGGAAAACCATTAGTGCACCAGTGACAAGATTTTTTTTTCCCGCCAACAAACTGTTCATCCATTGGAATTTCGTCCTAGCTGGAATTTTTTGATATCCGATTTAAACCTGTATGCCATGAGAAAGTGCATGAAATTTTTTAACAGAATGGGTTGCACTTTTTTTTTTAATTTTTTTTTTTTTTTTTAAAAGAAAGACAAACATTCCCGGGTTACGAATAACCTGACAATATTTGAAAATCTCCTACTACCACCACAGTAAGCTGAAAAATGTTGGTTGTGATGGATGACTTAGCCAGCCGAGGAATTGAACACACTACGCCCGAGTGAGACCCAAGCGCGATGTCAACTCGGCCACCGACCACAGTTCATTTTTGATTTCCCTCAAAAAGGGTCTGGTGTACCAAAGGTTAAGACACATACACAGTATAATAAAGATTAGAAATGTGCAGATATTAGAACAAGAGAGGAGTATTTATAAAAACTACTGAATATGAGAAAAGATTTAATTTAATCATAGAATATTTAAAGCGGAAACAACTTGGAAATTACATTTAATGGTAAACATAAAATAATTCATAATCTGCTCTTTCAGAGATGGCGCTAATTCTATTATTCTATTTAAATACATTATGTGCAGGCACAAACAAATAATTCGTCTTAATATTTGAAAGTATAACTTGTAAAAAGTATATTTTAATAAAATAATTAAATTAACGCCACCTATGAACGCGTAGATTATACTGTACATTATGTTTGTCCTTAAATAATATTCATACATCTCGCAGGAAAAAGATGTGTCCCAGAAAACAAAAAACACTTCATTGTTATACATATTTCTTTCCTTTTATTAAAAAAAAAAATATTTAGCTTAGCAAGAATGATTAAATATTCATTCATTTATCAAAGTAAGGATATAAACACAATAATTGGGAAATAAATAAATCAGAAAAATAAATTGGTCTTTGAAAATTATAAATTGTTGTTCTAAAATTGGACATAACTAATACTAAATTCTAAGACATTATTGAATTATTGTTGGAAAAAAGAGTTTACAAATATTTTACATTTTTTATAAAAATTAGGCATAAACGAAATGTAAAGCAGTCACGTGAAAGTTAGCAATTAGGAGTTGTGTGTTGTATTACAACCAATAAGCGCGATTTTGATACGATTCAAAAATAAGTTTTTTACTTATTTTTGAAAATTCACATTAACTATCCACTAAGTAATATATTTAACATTGTATTAAATGGATAGGCAAATACAGTCATAGGCAGCATTCTCATTAAAAAATCACTCACACTATTAAGCTAAAACCATAAATACAGTTCTGACCAGCAGATTGACTTATGGCATTCATGGAAGAATGAGAATAAAGAGTAATCAATCAAAGGATTACATTCAAGCCTGATACCTGATGATGAGCTCCTCAGTGAGTAGTCTCAACCTCCTGTGACTTATAAGCGTGCAGTAAGGGCTGCTGCGGACTTGGGATACTAACTTGCTGCATTTGAACAGGCTGCTTGTTAGGGGTTTTCTTATTCGTTTTGGCCGTCTCGAGCTCGGAGAAATAATTAGCGAGGCGGTTTTTAATAGCGCAGAGAGCACTGCCGTTGATTTCCTCATGGAATATACTAGTGTACCTCCACTGCTTCACTGCGGGGCCGCGCTTTTTATCATTCTTGTTTTTGTTCTTGCCATCCAGGGATTCCTCCTTGATGGATTCCGGAGTGTGGTTGGGCATGGACTGCAGGATGACGTATGTGTTGGTGTCTGCGTGTGGGTGCGGGGGCGGGAGCTGCTGCACGCTGCCTGGCTGCACCATCACCTGCCCCTGCTGGTAGTAGCTCATCTTGTCCGTGTGGATGTAATTGCCCACGCTGAGGTGCTGGTGAGGAGAAGGATACTGCGCCTGCGTCACCATGGCTTGGGCAAAGTAGTTCTCCGCTATGTTGATCAGGTGCCCGCTGCCCGGGTACTGTAGGGGACAGTGGAAGGTCTCATTTCCTGAGGGGCCACCTATTTCTTGATGGAACGCATTCTGGATTATGGTTGTAGGCTGCTCTGTCTGAGGAGCGTTCTTCTTCCCCTTGGACAGAGTAACAAACGTGTAATCCGGATCATACGTCTTGATGTAATCTTTCCACATTTTAGAAACGTTAATTTCTAACCCTGTAACTTTGTCTAGGCGGATGTAGTCTCTGAGTCGATGAGTATGTACGATGGAAAATATGTGCTCTTTGATTTGCTCGATTATTTCAGGAGCCAGACGTACTTCACCTGCTCTGTTTCCGCTGTTCTTGCCTCGGTTATCGCTGGGGAACATAATTCCATCGTCCATCTTCTTGCAAAGCACTCGAATCTTCCGTTCCGTGATGGCATGGATATTTTTGAAAGCATTCTGGCATACCTGAGTTTCCCTTCCGCGGACTCTTACAAAATATTCGAAGGTGCATGTTCGCCTGCTGCTGTCCTTCTTTCTCTTTCTTTTAATGTCAATTTGCCTCATTAACCCAAAAAGATAAGAATTCTGTTCATCGTGAGTTTTTAAGGTATAAAACCCTTCAAAAGTCTTTAACCTGACTTGCTCGGGTACCCTCAAGAAGCACCGTCGTCTGCAGCGGCAATCTGGACCTGGTTTCTTTTCGGCGATCAATTTTCCGTTAGTATTTATATGTTCTTTCCCCGCTATTCGAAGTCGCTTTTGTTTCTGTTTGTGCCATTCTGAAAATGGGAAAACATCTTCATATTAATTACACATACGTAAACGTAAGGGCATACCAACTATACAGGTGAGTGAAACTATATATTTATAATTAGCGCCAATCACAAAACACCGCAACAGGGAATAGGCGCTTAGAAGGAAGTAAGTGGTAAAAAGAGTTCACGAAAACAACAACGTTTTTTATGGCAACAGGGCAATTAAACTCACATTTAAACACTTTCTCAAAAACGCTACATATATGGTACAATATAATTTTCAAACCTTCAGGATTTCGGGTCCGTTTTTTGGGTGTTTTTGGAGATTTATGTGATTTACTTTTACGTTCAGAATTGGAGACATCCGCCATTTTACGATCACTGAGGTTTTGCTCCGGTGTTGTACTCTCAAAACTCAAATGTCAATATCAAAAAATATTGGTAAAAATACTTTTCTGATTGAATCGATCTGAAATTTACCTAAAAAATTTGAAAATAATTTATCATCATTGCAATATGCGAATCACCCATTCTAATAATAAGGAAAACTGAAAAATTAGACTACATTTGAAAAAAATTGTCACAGTTTATTTTATTACAATAGCCACACCATTTTCATTCTGCAATATTCTGCAATCGCTGCAACTGCTGTCAGCTGTCATTCTACCATGATTCTACCACTGTCACATTTTGTAAAAATAAACATGATACGACAATAATAGACCGATGAAAATTCAACAAGATACTTGAATGACAGTTTAAAATATTATACTGCAGCTTAAAAAGATAATCGGCAGTCAAACACACATGTTATTAAAATCCCGGCCGGTATAAGACACTGCCAACATTATTTAACTATTATTTTACACAATGGCAAAAGAGTATGTGAAAGTTAGTTCTTTGAAGAATTTGTGAGTAAATTAATTTTATAATATATTAATAATTTTATAATCAGTAATAACAATGAGAAACAACTATTTCACTCAATGAAAATTAATGCATTTTTAGTTATTTCGGTAAATTTAAAATTGGTTATAAAGTTGATAAAAAAACGAAATTACAGAAGTGAATGACGTAGGCATTTATAAACATTGACAATGTAATATTGAATGACTTTCAGGTGTTTCTTCAAAAAAGAGAATAATACTAATATTTGGATGATTTATATGTATAGCGCCGTTTTTGTGCAAAATCACCTCAAGGACGCTGTACAAATATATATTTTTTGTTCAGGAAAATACACCAGCTGCAATAATACTGCAGAAATGATTTATTTGCTTCTGGGATAGCATGAATTTATACCAATTTGTATAAAATAGCTAATGTATTATTTCCATGTCCGGTGACTGAAATAGTTGTTTCTCATTGTTATAACTCAAGGCTGCCCAACCCCAGGCCCGCGGGCCACATTGTGGCCCGCGAACGAATTATAAGTGGCCCGCCTGAAACATTTTCAAAAAACCCGCCAATCTCCGCCAATTTGAAAAAGTGTCGCGGGCCCGCGGTAAAACAAACAATGCAGCTTGCGCGCGGTCACCAGTGTTGCCAACGACTGCGATTTATCGCTATTTAGGCTACTCAGAACGAGAATCAGCGACGAAAAAATTTAACCTGTCGAACTTACTTTTGAAACAAAAATACACCGGTTTTCGACATAATATCCTTTGCGTCGAAATGGAATTCTGTAGCCACCCCCCCCCCCCCCCCATGGAATTTGAAAAATTGCTGTGGGGTATCTCATATGATGTTCGGGTGTGCGGAATTTTTTCTCAGCGAAGTTCTGTAACAACCCCCCCCCCCCCCCCATGGATTTCAAATATTTTGTGGGGAGCACTTATTTAAATTTCTTTTGTGGGGAATTATGTTTTATAGAAATTCTCTAACAACCCCCCTCCCCATGGATTTCCAAATATTTTGTGGGGAGCACTTATTTAGATTTCTTTTGTGGGGAATTATGTTTTATAGAAATTCTCTAACAACCCCTCCCCCCCATGGAAATAGGAACCGTCAGGTACTCAGTGGCCCGCCAGTGATTCAAAATCGTCAATTTGGCCCAACTGCTAAAAAGGTTGGGCAGCCTTGTTATAACTGATACTAAGTATTTTCTAAATAATTTGCGTTCATTAATCGTGTCCAGTAATTCTGGATATTAACCAAAATAACAATACTATGAAAGTGCAATTGGAGCTGTCTGCTCTGGGCGCCGAATTGCCAAGGCGCCAAGGTGCTGATAATACCTAACACAGCGCCTTTGAGGTTTTTACTAGATCCAGGCGCCTGTTTGGCTCAGGGCCTACCCTGGCTAGGCTGCTAATGAGCAGTAAATAATAACTTCACAAATTTCATATCTTTTTGTCTTACTGAATGAGAATTTCCCCCTCTGTTGTGTTGATGATTGAAAATCTAATGGTGGTATGTAATTTGTTTGTTCAAGATGCATTTACGAATTATCAAAACATCTACTGAGATTCAAATTCGAATTGGAATATCTGCCAATCCAACTCAAAGATATATTCCTCAAATTAGCCGGTAATAGGTCCAATTTGCTGGAAGATGTGGATCTCTTGGGGAGTCTGATCCATCCATATGTAGAAGACATAACCTTTGCTGATTGCATTGTGAGAGACGACATGCTCGACGCTATAGGAGTCTGCAAAAAAATTAAAAAACTTCAAATGCGAAAATATAAAGGAGTTACTTCTGGAGGCAAGTTATTTTGATCCGCTTAAGCAATTGTTTTTATATACTACTGATTAATTATACATTTGTTGGAACATTTTTTTGATTCACTTAGAAGAGAAAAATGGCTATCAATGCCTAAAAATACATAATAGAATAATAAAAACTCATTAATTTAAAAAAAAATTATTTAATATTTGTAAAAAGATAATTTCTTTCTTTCAGGTTTCACTAGGCTATTTCCCAAAATACCCGAACTAGAGTATTTAATAGTGAGGAATAGTGATTTGTTCAATGATAACGTAATTGAAATCCTGACAGATAGCTGTCCAAAAATACATACTCTCGACTTGTCCAACTGTTCCAACGTCTGTGACCTCTCCATGGCCAGATTATCCAACTTAAGTTTGACTGCTTTAACCGTATCTGGCGCCAATGTAAGATGACTATTTGAATAACTCTAAAAAATATTTAAATTCAATGATTGTATACACTTGTTGTCACTTTATCGCTAATAACAATAAGTTATTCACAGAGATGTAGGAATTGTATACACTTGTTGTCACTTCATCGCTAATAACAATAAGTGACTCGCAGGGATGTAGGAATTGTATACACTTGTTGTCACTTCATCGCTAATAACAATAAGTGACTCACAGGGATGTAGGAATTGTATACATATGCACCAATACACAATTGCCTCAAGTCTAATCGCGCAACCTGTGCACTGCACTACCGCTGCAAACTATCTTGTATCTATAAATTTTAAGGATGGTGCCTGCAGTTGTGTTTTATACAAATCTATAGTTTATTCCTAGATTGATAAAATTTTGCACACTTGACCTTCAAAACTAGAGGAAGGTCCACATGAGATTTCGAAAAACCACCGACATCCCATTTTCCCACCCCAAAGCAGATTTTGATACTTAATGATGAAATTTTGCACATTTGATGTTAAAAATAAGAATAAAAATACAACTGCCTACATCTGATTTCGAAAAACTCTGCTTAAAGCCCGTGTAACGCCGGGAACTTCAGCTAATTTGATTATTCCAAAAATATTTTTATTTTTGGAATAATCAAATGAGTTAGATCTCAAATTGTAATATTTAATAATAATCATTGAAACAATTAAAAATAACGTAAGTTCATATGGTTGAATTAACTCAGTGTACTCAGAGCACTTCCCCGGCAAAGAAGAGGTCCTGGGTTCAATTCCTAGATGCAACTGATTCTTTTTCTAATTCACATTTTTCTATTGAGAGTCCTTAATATTGCCTTCAATGATTGAATATCTTTATTTTGACTTATTAATAATTACATATCTTTTTTAAGCCTGTGACAGACCACACTATATTTTTGTGGCTTGGCCTATTTCAGCATATCGCTAACCATGGTAGTGTATGGCGAGCGATATGCTCAAATAGGCCAAGCCATGATGCGTGTAGCGTAATATGTCACCTACTTTAATTAACCAAAAGTATTTTAAAATGAAAAAGATATCTTTTTCAAAAGTTGTGCCAGTTTACATTTTTTTTTTCAGATATCAGATATAGGTGTATCAAACCTGTTGAAAGGAAAGTGTGTGGAGACAATTTCAGAATTAAACGTGACTCGTTGCCCAGTAACCGACCTTTCATTTCTGATGGTGATTGGAAAATGCAAGAAAATATCCGTTTTCACATTGAAGGATACAAAGTTCACAGGTGAAATATACTTTTATAAATAAATTTACCAAATCTACTCTAACAAAACCATTTTATAAATAAACTTACCAAATCTACTCTAACGTAACAATTTTATAACTAAACTTACCAAATCTACTCTAACGAAACCATATCTGCACATCAGTACTTAGTACCAAATTATATTCTTTTAAATTCGACCATGATTGGGACTTTCATTTCTTCAATGAAAATTGATCTCTGCTTTATGACATACAAAAGGTAAACCACTGATAGCCCCGTTTTAACCTCTCCCTCTTTCTCATAAATAATGCATATAGTAGAAAGAAAGGTTAAAATTCTGCCGTTGTAGAATTCGAATGTTATTAATCTTGAAAAATTACGACGTCTGTCAAAACAGTTAAACAAAAGAAATACACATTTGAAGTAAACAATTATTAATTAATAAAAATAATTTTGGTACCTACTTTATCGTTTCATATTTTTCATACTTATCGGTTGCAATTTTGAAAATTAAAAGTTCATTGAACTTGAATAATTTTATGCAATATGCAATATGGAATACAATTTCAAATCACTTCACGCACGCCCCCACGCACTGACAACCGAAATTGGTATGTTTAATGTATATTATCTATATAAATAAATAAATATGTAAATGTTCATTTGTTCAAAATCTTAAATCTCCGAAATTTGAATATGCGTTTGTTATTATATACCTATATTATATAGATGTTGTGAGAAATGACACGCTATTGATGTCCCGCTTTAGTTCGCTATGCGGGAACATGAGAAATCCACACGTCCGCAGTTGTATTCAATTTAGGCCATCGATACCTTAGACCGCATAGCATCTAGCACCAGTCGGTCGCGGGCCGTCGTTAGATATGGACTCCTCGCACGTTTTTTTAGCATCTGCCGATGGTTTTTTCATGTTTTCAGCAATTAAATTACAATTATTATCACTTTTTATATAAAATATAATAAACATTAGCGATTAGCTATGAATATTCATATTTTTCCGACATTAAATCGCTTATTTTGAGATGTGTATTGACTACACAGCACCGGAACGCGTGGATTTTTTTAGCATAGTAAGGTAAAGGTTAAAAAAAAAAAGCCATACGTTGGACAAATGTGCTTTTTTAAAAAAACAACACCATCTGTTAGACGTAAAAGCAACTTTCGCTATTGTTTCTCAATCTGCACAGACACACTGAGCCACAGCAATGTGTATAATAATATAATATTGTGTTATGATATTATATTATACTTTTTAATATGCAGATATTTTTATTTGATTTTACATATTGTGTATAAAACAAAGTAGTATAAAACAAAGTTGCTATCCGCATCTGTCTGCCTGTGCGCTTAGTTCTTCTAAACTATGCAATGGATTTTTATAGAGTTTTCACCATCATTTAGAGAATTTCTTACGGAAGGTTTAAATATATTTAATACATGCATATTATATTTATAAAACATAATGAAAAGTCTGTGAGCAACGCCAGGTACGCACCAGCTAATATTTTAGTATAATATTATTTTATTTATATTACACATCTTCTGGCCGAGATTCACAGATATTTATATTAATGGTACACGGTTTGCTTTTTATAATGTTATATTGTAACAACGAGTATTTTACAGAGTTCGTTGGCTAACTAGAGCCGTGGACAGAGAGAGCCAAACTACCAACTACAGAGGGTTACATAGGTGTTTCTATCTCCCTCATCTTCTGTGTCTGTCACATATACTACGGAAGTCAAAACAGACTCTAAAACCTTTCTCACAATTTCATTTATGTATCAATTGTAAAAGATACTTATTATTGCATCACATATAGCTTTGTATGTACTGAATATTTTTATGTCATGTTATTGGAGCAATATTTAAGAATATGACCACTGAATACTAAATTATTTTATTACAGTAAAGATCACATGAAGTGAAATCTTATATTATTATATTATAACTTCAATCTAAGGAACATAATTTTATAATTATATTCTAGAATTAGGTAAAATAACTTATTAATTTTATAAATAGTTTAAATCAGTGTTGGATGCTGGTTGGAAGTTGGAAAATTATTTCTGAATTATTAATTTAGTAAAATGTATTCAAATCTCTTCACCACTCTACTTCTTGCAATGAGAATCAAACATTCGCCCGTGTTATGACAATATGCCTTATCTCCGAAAAGCTAGTTTTGAGATAAATGACTTTCAAAATTTTTTTTTATTTTCCTTGCAAAATAAAACTAATAACAATTTAAAATGGCGAGTTTAGATTTACCCTACATTTAAAATATTATTAAAAAATATAAATACATCATAATTTTTAGTAGAATAATTCTTAAAAACAACAACTACTACTACTACTATGGCAGTATGCTGCATGTAGAGATGCGGCATTTTGCCATTACAATAATAAATTATGCCTATAATGCCATTATTCTGTATGTGAAACTGTATGGTAAACAGATCGTTCAAGGAAGGAGAAATTGGGTGAAACTAACAGGTTCCTATTTTTAGGAACAACCTACAATTTTGATATCACTATTACCAACTCTGTACTGTTTATAAATACTCTTCTATAATCATATGTTTGTTTACACTTATTTGCCATATTTGTTAATGCAAGCTTGTCTATTCCATATATAATTATAACAATAAACATATGAACGTTTATTGTTATAATTTTTTACTGTACGACTGTTTGCTTCCTAAATAAAAAGAAATAAATGCAGTTTTGTTTTAAAAAAATGTAAGTAACTAATTTTGAGAAAAAATACATACTTTTAAATGGCAAAAAATGCCTGTTATTGTACACAGGTTCCTATTTTTATGTACACCCTACAATTTTGATTTTGTCAGCCCTGTCCTGATTATGTTAGTCACTCTTCTAGAATCGGCTGTACGTTTGTTTACTCTCATTCACTGATTTTTTTATAAATAAGTTTGTTTTTTCCATGGAACTTCCATGTAACTGTAGTTTTAAAAAAATGTAAGAACTAATTTTAAGAAAAAATCTGTACTTTTATATTGCCAAGATCACCTAATGTAAAATCTTCGCCGTGCGCCAGCTGATTCTATTTTCATAATAACTCACTATAATGTGTTTATATTTTTATAAAAATACTATAAAATTTGCCATAAGTAGATTTATACTATTTTACACGAAATAGCTAGTTATATTCAGATGAATGATTTTTAGTAGTATTCTTTTTTTTTTTTTTTGGTTTTAGGCATTTCACCCTGAAAAGAGTGCTTTGTGAGTAGTATTCTTAATGATGCACCGGCGAACAAAAGGTCAATGGGTGAAAACAGATTTATAACTAAAAAAAAACTGAAACTATCAAAACTATGAAAATAGAAACAAATCACGAAAAAATCCTAACAAACTATAGTGTGTCAGTCGTAGAATGTTAAATAATATTTTTTTTAGAAATTAAGATAAATGTTCGCTTTCTTTAATTTCTATACATTTTAAGTACGATGGGCGAATGGGAGATGTCAACCCATATATGTTTATAACTTTTCCGCACCCTAGCGATTCAAAATAAAAATCTTTACTTTTTACGACCCAGTATAGAGTATGGATGTTTGATTGAGAGCCCGAGTTCCTTCAGAACACGGTGCAATCGCAGAAGACTCTGGAGGAATCAGATTTTCTTCTAAATTGTAATTGAAAAGATTTTCATTTTGCTTTTACAAACCAAAGTATTATTTTAAAAAATAATGTTCTTCCAGAACTCACTTTTGTGAATTCTATTAAAAGTACGAACAAATTTGTATTAATCGAAACAACATTTTAAATGAAGAATCAACTAATCTTTCACCAAATTTAAAATTGTAACTACATTAGTTTGCAAGTAAAATAATAAAATGTTCAAAAAAGTTTAGTCATTTATCCCAAAACCAGAATTTTTGAGATACAGCATATTGCCCTAACATGGACTAACATGAAACGCGCACCTGGCAGAGTTAGCTGCCGAGGCCAATCCGCTGTAACTCAAACATCCTATGTGCGCACACTGTACCAACTCCCGCATGGCATCAGTGTTTTCATGGAAAAGAGTATTTTCGGGGTTGTCCTGGCAGAATGCTGTATTTTAAGATACAATGTTGTTATTATATATAAATTTTTCAGATACAGCATTGTGTCATTGTCAATCCATATGATGTAACTCGACGAATTGAATTAGCATTGTAAAGCCAAAATACTGTATCTATAAATACATCAAATTGCCATAATACAGGCATATTATTATTCAAATACTTTGTATTATCTAAAATTATTTTATTATGTATGATTGAAATTGAAATAAAGCCGTGAATTGAAATAAACATTTCTATGTGACTCATTTGATAATTATCTTTTACAGGCGACAATGCAGGTCCCAACAGAACAAATCTGAAGCAGCTGACCTGGACCGTAACTTTGTAATGGAATATATTATTGTGCTGATATACAAGCTTAGATTTCCTACCACTGCTTTCTTTAAAATTAGATATATAATCTGGAATTCACATGGTCCCTTGAGTAGTAATTATTATTTTTAGCTTATTAGTTAATATATTTATTCAAGTTTTTATTCCGGCAAGACTGGGTGGATGGTGCAATACCCAATCTCAACATTACATGAGCTAACATAAAACATAATAACAATTAAATAATTAAAACAAAAAAAAAAACAACAGCGTCATTTATACATTGGGTAATTTCTCTTTAAAACGCTATTTTTAATTTTTTTTTTCATTTAAACTTTAAAAAAAATATTGGTAAACGTTTATTTATTTCACTCTTTTTCTTTAACTTATTTATCGCCAATGCAAAATATTCGCCATGCACAAGCTGATTGTATTTTCGCAATAACTTACTTGTTTTATTGCAAAATTATTTTTGTAAATTGTACCGTCGTTGTACCAGATAATGTGTTTATACATTTATAAAAAGTGTATATAATCGACCATAAGCTGTTTCCCCAGAATATCTAGTTATATTCAAGGAAATAATTATTTTAGTGTATCCTAAAGGGCTGGCGTTCAAAAAGATTAAAAACTCTATAAAAATAAGTTTGTTAAGACGATGCACTACGTCATGTAATATTTAAGGTTTAAATTCCCGCTTAACACCATCCGCCTGTTTTGATTTATGCAAGAAAAAAATTGCCTTTTATTTTATTTTGTGGATGTTCAGGCATAAATATTTCTTTTTTTTTCGATAATTTTATAAATAACTTAATTTGCCACATTATACAATAAAATCAAACCAAAAATGGGTTCGTAAGTAGGAGATTTTGAACTTTAAAGCAGTTTTCATAGGCCTTTACATTATTTTTTCTGGGCTTATAAAAAGACTTATCTAAAATATACTCGATTATTTCAAAGGCCAAGATGTATTCTACTCGCAGTATTTAATTAAAGCATCTGAAACATTTTCAAACCAAAAACACATGATTTTGCATTACTACGTATGGCATCGCCTTAATGTTTTCTCTTAGAGACACTGTGCACTTGAGGCGAGTTAAAACAAAGATGGCAAAATGTTTGCCAACATTTTTTAGGAAAATAATTTTCCTCAGGCCTTGTCTTTTTTTGGGATGCTGTGTGAAGGGACTTAATTAATGAAAAAAGGAGAGGAAGTTCTGGGAAGTAAAAGGTATGAGGATTGGGTAGGAATCTAGGGATCATTGTGTCCAGGAGTGACGGACATATGAATATATCCCCCCCACTACAGCGCAAGGCGATGGGTCGAGAGACCAGTTGGAGAGGTCAAAGGGTCTCCCCAAACCAGCCTCTTCCGATCTGGCACGCCACGCAGCTGGTGGAGGCGCATCCTGAACACACCTCACCCAATGAACTCAGGCACCCCTGCTTAGTCACCAAATGTAGCTAGGCACTTGGGGTGACCTATGGCAGAGGTGTTGGTTATCCAATAAATGGTTTCCGGGGCGCTTATTCACCTAAAAACATAGATTATAGCATAGTTGTATGCTGCAGGACAATTTCTCTATTTTAATACATTCTGAAGTACCTGCTTTGCGTACATCCAACAAATAAACAACTTCTGCTTAGGTTTTTATTATATATTTTAATTCATAACAGTCTGTTATCGGATAGTTTACTTCTGTATTATACTATACATAATATATCGCAAGACGATAAATACGCTTGCATTTTCATAAAAAAAACATAATATATAATAATACAAAGATAATAAAGTCAAGCCGAACGTAAACTTATAACAGTACATAATCGAACGTTCATAATTATTCAGACTTTGCTAGCTAGAAGCTGTAAATGTTTAAGGAATGAGATAGTGCGAAGTCCGCCGGTGGTTTATGCCTTCTTGGGGGTGACAAGGTTGGTCTGTTTGAGCTGCAGAATGATGGAACGCATTCGGGAGACGTCTTTGCTGGACTTGGTGGATTTGGGATTGAAGTCGCAGAGTTTGGCGATCCTCTCCCACTCCGTTCCCGGCTCCATCTCGTCGCTTTCCGCCACAAACTGCTTCTCAGCATTCCTTTAATGGAAATAATTCAGTGTTAGGGATGTTAAGGCTTGTTGTGCAGGCTCATACTAATAAAGGGGAAAACCGTTAGTTTTCATTGAATTTATGAAATATGACTTGGATATGTTGAGATATGTACATATTATATATTATTATAAGACTGTTTGATTAATACACAAAAGATCGTTAGAATGCTCTGAAGTTACATCAGAGAATATGCAGAACTGCGTGAAAATTATCTTTGTGAAATGTATATTATTTTTACATAAACCTGAATAAATACCCTACACAAACGAAATGACCATGGTACTCTGTTGAAATTTTCAAATTTTTGGAATACAGTTGAATAAAATTGTATTTTGAGTTCCGGAAATGTTTTCTATTGTTTTCTGATTGTACAGTTTTCAAAGCACAAAGAATAAAATCCATCAAAAAAAATCCCAGCACGGATGAAATTAAAACGCTCACCGGTAAGCGATCGCCGAGTTTGGTCGTAATAAAAATAAAACACTCACCAAAGAGCGAGAAATGTTCACGAGGTTGATGGGTTAATGACCATACAAATGTCAAAAATAAAAAAAGGCGCTGATCGATGATTTGAGTCGTCAAATAATGTGACGAGAGTTTGAAATAACCCAACCTGAGTAAACAATCAAATATTCATTCTACGATAAGTTTTATTTCCAGCTTTACGATGAGACCTGTGAAATAACTTACTTAAAAAGCATAAAATTATTATACTATAAAACAGCATGCCCAAGTCAAACAAAGGGAGCAGAATATATAAATGCACTTCTTGATTAATTTCAGTTCTCGATATAAATAAAATATTTATATCACTTGATTGGGGGGGAGCCTTTCTCTCATCAACTTGCAATAATAATATGCATAAAGAAGATATACAATAATATACTTACTTGGCGGCCTCTCTAGTAAGCATGAAAAGATTAGGAAAGTGTTTATAATTAGTGAACATATTAACACAGAAATAAACACACAAAACTGTCTGAATGAAAATGCCTGGAGAATTTTTTCTCTCAACTTCTAATCAATACTGTATATGAGCCATTTTGCCTTTTTGACAAAATTGTGCAAATTATGACAGCTGCAACTCATTGTTGACTGAAGCCATCGTACCACAAATAATCTTACAAGTGTATCGGTCGCTGCGAGTACTTACATAAGCATGTGATCTTTAATTACCATAAAACTCACTACTAAGTAACTACTGCCTAGGTGTCGAAATGTTCTCTGTAAATTGGCAACATTACATAGTTTTCTTTCAAATCAGCAGAGTTCACACCAGGGGGGTATAACTCCGATCAAAAATTGGAACTGAAATATTGTGATGTCATATGATTGCCTAACTATATCCACCAATCAAAAATTCTGGAAGTCTATGGAATAAACTTTCAGAGTTTTCATTGATGTATAGTATAATAAGTAGGCTCCGAATGAGAATTTTACTGTATATATATATATATATGGTTTTTTAGGTCCTATTTGTTTCATACAAAAGCACAAAGCCCGAAGATTGATGTAGTGAGTAGTTTATCTATGGTTCACACTCATATCGATTGTCTGTTCAGTGACCCAACGGTAATTTCATTTTTTATTTTAATTTCAAAGGAAGTCAAACATTCCTCAGTTACAATGTTACAAATAACCTGAAAATATTTGAATTTCTACTGCTTTGTACTGAACTAACCTATTGGCAGCCTTAGTTTTACTGATTTGTTCCTCGTGGCTGTTGTACCAGTCTTCCAGCTCTTTCTTGGCAGATATTCTCATCTCTTCCTTCTTCAGCTCTTCTTCGGCGTCTAAAAAACAAATGTCATACAAATTGACAACCTCCATAGCAATACTTTGAAGTGGAAATAGTTTATAATTTTTTTTAAACACAATGTAATAGTGGATATTAGGATAAATACAGATAAGCAGGACACAATTAATTGGCACACATTATTTTAAAAACTCTTTGTATAAGTTAGATGACAGTGAGAAACAACTACTTCAGTAACAGAAAGTTTTAAGGTTAGTTTTTTTCCTCTTATTTAATCCAGACTACTACTTAAGTAAATTCATAAGTTCTTAGGGCGGCTTGCACCATAAGTTAAATTTGATTTAAATATAATTTTAAACACATTATTTGATTTAAGTCGACTTGGCGTCTTGCACCACAAAATTTAAGTCGTTAAATGCGTTTAAAGAACTGTCAAAGTTAAATACCCAAAAGCGGCCGTTTAACCGAGTTAAACGTGTTTAGCCCCACTCTAAGAAGTACTGTCAAATTTTTTTTAGGTTATGTCTTCGATTTCTGATTGTGGTTAAAATCTATCTCATTTTAATTTGTATTCACAATGAACATTTGGGATTTGTATTCTGACGATCATGAAGAAATTATATTATAGAAATTATAATATAGTCAAAATCTATCTCATTTAATTTGTATTCACAATGAACATTTGGGATTTGTATTCTCACGATGATGAAGAAATTATGGAAATTATAAATAAATTATATAAGTAGACCGTTTATAGTCAGAGAAGTAAACACAAGAACAAATTTATTTGAAACACTCAGTGCCAAGAAGTTTCAAATAAGATTTCGTCTCAGTAAAGAAACGACATCATTATTAATGCAAGAAATTGAACCTCAGTTAAAATTCAACGCCAATAAAAACATCAGCGAGGTGCTCGTCACTTGGAGCTAACGCTCCTTATCGAGGAGTACTTTGCAAGGTTGTAAACTTCTAATCATACCTACAGCATTCTTATAATACTTTAAAACAATATAGTATGTAAAAGAAATAAAAAACAAAATTACTCGGATAATTGTTTTATTTTTAATTCCAACAACAGAAGCTATTTTTGTCTTATTTCATCATTATGTCTATTTGCTTTAACTTTTTCTTCATAAAATAAATGAAAACACTATTAAACCACACACACAATCACAAAATATTTTGACACTTCAAGTAAAATGAAACATCGTAGCTGTTTTATTTACGCGTTAATGGCGGAAACCACGCGGTAACTGTTTTACCGACGCGTTAAACACGTTTAACTAAAATTGCCACCGAACTGCGTGGTGCAGGACGCAACTAAACGCATTTAAGTTAAATGTATTTAGGGTCTTAAATACGTTTAGTTAAATACAATTTAAGATAAAATTTGCGATAGTTGGTGCAAGTCGCCCTTAGTTTGGGTTTTAAAAAAATAACTAAAACTTAACGAACTTATTTTAATATTATCATTACATCAAAACATGGGGTAAAGAAAAGAGATCAAATTAACCGTTTTTTTAATGAAATAGCTATTAAAATGCATTATTTCCATTTCTGGTTACCGACATAATTGTTTCTTATTGTTATCTAACTGATACACAGTGTTTTTAAAATAAAATGTGCCTATTAACTTTGTCCCGCTTATCTGTGTATTTACCGAGATTAGTTCTCAGATTCATTAAGTTTATTATAATTCTTCCTTATTCCTTACCCTTTTCTTCAATGCGAATTTTTTGTTCCTCTCTCCACGCCTTAATTTTTTCTGGTTCTTCTTTGTCTGACCTCATCATGGGAGTGGGGGAAGGGCTGTCGTACACTGAAAAAGGGTACATTTAAAAATAACATATAAAACACATCACACTTGATGTTTAATAGACAACCAGTATCACAAATTACATTATTATGCACGTCATTGTAACTTTCTAAAATTAAATAAAGAGATGCTGTCTTAAAAATTATATTGCAAAGGTTATATTTTTCTGGTTAAGAAAGTTATGGGCTTTAGCATATTCAGAGTCGATGATATAGGTACAATATAATCACAACGATAATATAAATGGGTACAGGCTACAGTGAAACTAAATGAAATTCAAAGTGTGGTACTAGTCTTTTTGGTGGGTACAGATATGAACATAGTACATCAGGGTAATAGATAAAAATCTCTTATCTCTTTGTGCATTCAAACGGATACTAATTATCCCTCGTTCATCTCAACTCAGAGTTAAGCTAGTTCAATTGTTATACCACGAAAGCGGTAAAATTTGAGGTAAAGTTGAGGAATTTCGCCTCATGCAAAGGCTCTTTAAAACAACACTTGATTTCAACTTAAATATCTAATGGAGACAACTATTTAAGTCGAGGGAAATGTAAACATGATAAAAATAGGTTTTAAGGTTGTGTTATTTTAATAATTTAAGCTTTATTTCAACCTTTTAAACTTTACTTTGATTGAGAAAAAATGTAACTTTAATGCATCTTTTACCATCTCCCCCAACATAAATAGTTGTTTCTTGTAGTAATTAGATTGAAACCAAGTGCTATTTATAATTTTATGCGTATTAAGCGTGAGGCGGAATTCGACAAGTTTATCAAACTTGATTTCAAGCTTTTAATATAATTGGAAAGCACAAATACTATTGTATCAAGGATTCGCTACAGCCGATGTTGAAAAGACTATAAACAACTCAAGACAGTAAAAGCTAAACAAAAGCATGGACTTTAAGTTTATAAAATCATTAACTGTTTCGCATGCATCAATAATATATCAAATTTAATTGGTAATGGGAGTGCAATCTTTCAGTTTACGCCCACATACCTGGAACGGACGTTGGTTCATCTTTGATAATAGGAGCAGCACTTGGGATCGCATCTCCGAGCTCATCTTCCAGACCTTCGAGTTGGTTTTGTTGCCTGGCCAAGAAATCTGCCGCCGGGTCTACTTCAGGCTGGTCGAAATTATCTCCGAAGTCATCCATTATTGATCAAAAATTAAGGTGACAGAACAACGAAAGTGTCAAGCCGAAACGTCGATAGGAAATAACCACAGAAGAATGACGCACGCAGAATAAAGAATTTGCAAATTGCGCAATGGTCTATGGGTGAAAATGACGTTTCTGTTATAATGCCGCATCTCTATAATTTTTACATTTGAATTTGTTTTTATGTTCTATGGCAACATTCAACATTTCATAACCTCACTTTAAAAATTTTATATCTGCCGAATTTCTCGTCTTCGTTCTGTCAAGTTGCTCGAAAAAATAATATATTTAAATTAACCAATAATCATGACTGACTTCGACTTTTCTAGTGTTCCTGTGGGAAAGGCGAATGAGAGCGAATTGCAAGAATTTCTAATGGTAGAAAAACAAAAGGCACAATTTAACGCACAGGTCAGTAATGTATAAGGGTTTTTAAAATCATTTCTATGTTATTGATGTATGGTTGCATCATTATAATATTATACGGGATAATTTTCACATAACTAACTAACCATCGCGACATTCTGCAGGGGTAGGCAGAGAGGATGGACCGCCTAACAGCTCGGTTTTGGCACACTCCTTGCTTCGTTCACATTCATGCATCGTCCCGTATACACCCTTCTGTTATTCTGACTCTTGACATGGCACGACTCAAGTATTTGGTTCACTTGATCGTGCCATGTCTTTCTCAGGAGTCCCCTGACTTTTCTATCATTCACAGTCGCCTCATATATTCTCATTACACTCCTTTCTTTGTTCATTCGCTCTACATGCCCAAAACATCTAAGCGTCCTTTTCTTAGGACGGGTTGTTTCGGAGAATTTGAAAAATTCTTCAAATTTCAAAGTTAATTTTCAAGTTCTGTGAAAGATTTTTTTCAAGTTCTTTTATTATTTCAGTTCTGTCAAGAAACTATCTGGTAGGACTTTCACAGAACCCGAAAATGAAAGTTAAAATTTGATGAATTGTTCAAATTCTGCAAAACAACCCATCCTAAATCTTACTAATTGCACATCAGCCTGCATTCTTTGCAAATCTCCACATTTCTCACACAATCATACATGATTTTACCACATACGCCTCAATGATTATTTATACAGCATTCAGTTTATTTTCATCCTGCTCTAGTTCCATAGCTCACTGTTGTACATCAGGGCAGGTACCAGCTTTCCACTGAGGACTGTTAGCTTCAGTTTTTAGGACAAATTTTTGTTAGCACAAACTGCATTCAGTCCTCCATTAGTGGATTTTCCTGCATATACCCTTCTTTCAATATCCTATCGGCCTTTCCATCACACGTAAACGTACTTCCCAAATACACAAACTCATCCACCTGCTCCAAGCATTCATCATTCACAACTGTTTTCATACTCTCTTTTTCAAACACCATGACTTTAGACTTACTTACATTCATCATTAGCTCATTCTTCATACATACTGCATTCATCCTATACACAAGAGATTAGATATTCTATACTGTTAGAAATCGGAATCTTTGGTAAATATTCAGGATCGCTGGCCACGCTTAATTAAATTATTGTAAATGGCTGTCATCCCACACAACGAGAGCAAATTTTCATTTTACCTAATTGAAAATTAGAATGTGACAATTAAAATTTCTAAAATGCAGTTAGTTGCCTTTTATAGTAATTAAGGTGAATCAAAACGTTTTATTAAAAAAAATCGTATTGAGCGTGGCCAGCGATTCTGAATAATTACCTTAAAATTAAATTCCTATCCACTTATTAGGATATTCAACCGGCGATCGTGATGATTTGAAAGCCTCTATCTGATTTTTTTCTTCTTTTCTTTTAGATCCACGAGTTCAACGATTTTTGCTGGGAAAAGTGCATGGACAAGCCAGGAAACAAGCTGGACTCCAAAACAGAGACCTGCATGACAAACTGTGTAGATCGCTTCATCGATGTTTCCCTGCTCATTACCAACAGATTTGCCCAATTGTTACAGAAGAGTGGCAGCGGATAAAACAACATTATCTCTGTTAGTATTCAAGAAGTATGTTGTTGTTAAAATTTTAGATTCAAAATGTAAATATTGCTTTACATTTTATCATCCTTGCATGAGGAGTGAACATTGTTATGAGTGTATGTAATTATTGTTGATAAATAATATTAGTTTCTTTTGAAATTGTTTTATTGTTTCATGCCCATTTACTCCAGGAATTATTTTTTAATGTCAGTGTAAAGATGGGAAATAAAAATAACAGAAGGGTATGTATGAAAGTGACTGAAACTAGGGGTGTGTGCCAAGACTGGGTTGTTTGGCGGTTCATCAACTCTTGTCTACCCCTTCGGGAAATGGCATGATGGTTAGTATATATTCTTTGATCCTCGAACCCCACCCAAAGTTACCTGTTCCATTAATATTACTCTAAACGCAAACATGTATCCGGGGGTAAAGTGAAGTGGTGATGGTAGAAGTGAAAAAAATAAATAATCCTTTTCGAAATTCCATTAAAAAATATTATTTCCCAATACAAACAATTCAACTTTTGTTCCTTAAAAAAATTGCTATCTTTTTTACTTGTAATATAATGTTGAACCATCTCGAAGTTTGTGCACTTTACCCCCGAACACCCTGTAAAGGAACTATCTAACGATGTTCTATTTGTTGTCATAAAATGGAAGTAAATAAAACATGAAAATGTTATTTGTGATAACATCACAATAATTTCTTGTTTACTAAGTGCAAAGTTATGTTCATACATTTTTGTTCTCTTATTGAAGGTTCTTCTTTTGAAAAATCACATAACTATTCAAATATCGCGGGGAAGAAAGAAGAGAACGAATAATCTAATAGTGCATTTTGGGATGATCCAAGAAAAATAACCTACCCAAAGCATTCAATGGTACTATTGCAAGACAATTAAAGATTTCCCCCCTGTGTAATGCATTACAATGAAAGTTTTAGAATGAAATAAAATCCGGAGCACATATATATTATGTGTCGTACCAAAATATTCAATGTCATTTTGAAGCAGAAGGACTCAAGTCCATAATGCTTTTTTTAAACATTTTTTTTAGGCTTTGCGTATAAAATATTTTATTTTATTTTTCTCATTTTCAATACAAAATTAATTAATTCAATAGTATAAAAAATAAAAATCAATTATCATGAATATCCGCAGAAGTTATGAGACCAAACTTACAGAAAAAAGTATTTTGGCTCTCCTGAACATTTAGCTTTTTGGACTTGCATCCGTATGCTTCTCGGGTACAGATATTATGTATTTCACGACAGATATTTTTTAGGTACATTCACGTACCTACCTACTCCTTTGGTCATTGCTGTAGAAATAATAAATAACTTTGCCTGGCAATACCTGGGAAGGTTGTCAACTGTCAATTTTGAACTTTGGACAAATTAAAAATAACAATAAAATATTTCTATGATATGTTTTTGCCACAATAAGACAGTTTTATTATGGTTTATTGATTTCAAGTTGTAAGTGAGTGCGGAGAGTGGTTTATTTATGTGAGTGAGTTGCATGGCGAGTGGTGTATATATGATTTCAAGTATGCCCGAGCACTAGAGCATAACATTGAACTGATATATGGCATAAAAAAAGTTATATTAGAACCATGATAACCCAATATTTTCCATTGCTTTTTTTAATTTTAATATCAACAATCGCAAATGCTGATAAGTTACCCATTGTTGTGACAACCTGGAGATTTGTTAGTGCAGCCGAAAAGGGTAAATATTTATGTTATTACTTATTACTAAAGTTTTCAAGTCATGATTTTCTCATTGAAACTTGAGTGAATTCTAATAAGATTACAAATTAAAATGACGTTTGAGAGATTTGTTATTGTCTCACAAAATTAAGAAAAAAATTGGCAAGTAATCATGTATGGTAAAGATAGACATACAAAGAATATGTGTGTAAGAATGAAATAAACATTGTGTTTTCGTATATAAAAGTTGCATAGAATATTGCATTCTACATCATAGGTGTGACTGAGATGACAAGATACGCTTACTCGCCTACACTAAGATGAATGCTGTGTGCGACCTACTGTCCTAGGTTGTCCTTATACATTTGTCAATATTTGTTAATAAATTCGCTATCTCACTTTTTCTAATGGCGCTGAAAATCTTCAGGAAACAATCGAAATGACTGTATTTTTTATAATAATAAATAATTTACACGTATTTATGAATTAAATGTTATTCTTGAGGGCATTTTGGACTATTCATGCAGTTTAGTTACTTTAGCCTACAACCTTACGCAACTCGTGAAGGTTAGTACTAAAATCGAAAACACAACAAGTAGCGTTTCTTTTACTTTGCCATTTTGAGAGCTCTACAACGTGTCTAGATGTATTGTAAAATCATGGGGTTTAACTATTTTTTGAACAGCATGGAGTACTATTCAAGATAAGTCAGCATTGGATGCCATTGAGGCCGGCTGTTCTGTGTGTGAGGAGAAGCAATGTGATGGAACGGTTGGCTTCGGAGGCAGTCCGGATGAAGATGGAGAAACAACTCTTGATGCTCTGTTAATGGATGGGTGAGTGCTTAAAGTAGTTTGTGTAAAATATACTTCAATTAATATTTCATATTTGCGATTCGTGAAATGACTTTACATTCATAAAAATTAATAAATTTAGGTAGGTACACGTAAATGATTTTTAAGTGGTCCAATTTGTGGGTTGGGGTGTGAAGCAGAGGTGGTTCGTGATTGAAAAAATTGTCAGTAGTGAATTTCACTGTTAAATGTGCCTGGTATGTAACATAGGTGTAACAAATTAATTATTTTTATATTTTTTTTTTAAAAAGAAAAGCAAACATTCCTGAGTCACAAATAACCTGACTATATTTGAAAATCTCCTACTACGGGGGGTACTTCAATTCAATTATTCCTGTAAGCTACATTTGTAAAATAATTAAACAAATAAAAGTAATCCGTCAGCGTTCACACACTTCACCACTGAAAATCTCAAGAACTGTTAAAAAAAAACGAAAAAAAGTATAAGGAAAACTAAAAAAATATTTCGTTTTAATACAAATACACCTTTCTGTGCACAGAAAATTTGAAATTTTCTCACCTTAACAAGTATTTCCACTTTTTCTGACTTGACTGTTTTCACACCCCGACCCACAATTTTGTTGACACCGATAGTATCGAAAGTCCCCAACCTCCTGCACCTGCTCGCAGTCCCAAATTTAAAATTATAAAAAAATGACCTGAAAAGAAAGATGTTTAAAACTTCCAGCACTTTGTATTTCGCCTAAATTCCAGCAAGTTTCAACACAGAAATGAATGTATTCTACAATAATTGGGCATATAAATAAATAAATATAAATATAAATAAAGAATAATGAAGAAAGGAGCTATAAAGCTAGAAGAGCCTAGATTTAGTGGCATTGGAGTTGTTGTCTGAAGAGCCGCAAACCTCTATACAGAGAGCTGCGGTCTGACGACCTGTCCTACCCTCATAACATACCCCAGCTTATAGACCGCCTCCGTGGTCAAGGGGTAAGGCTCTCAACTAGCAAGCTGAAGGTCGCGGGTTCAAATCACGACATGCGCAATTAAGTTTTATTTGATTAATTGGTGTTATTTCAAAATTTATTCATTTAAAATAATATATGTAGTGGTACGCCACTACTCCAGTCGGACGGTGTCAAGAACTACTTAGTACACAGTGCCAAGCGCTAAGGTACCTAGGCCATCATAGAACATACTGGAAATTTCGGCTGTTGCTCAGCGTTACGGGTGGCAATATTTGTAGCCATAGCAACTAGAATGTTCGGGAATGTTCATAGGTGCAACTGGAATTATATAAGCGACAGCGGAAAGGTACTCAGTGAGTCTACTACGCGCTAATCAAAATAACTTACTCCTTTCGCGCCGCGATTAATTAAATAACAACACGGGCATGTGCCTACCTTGGTGGTTTTAACATACCCAAAAACTGTAATAACCAATAAAAACACTGAACACTAAAAACACAAAAAAAAAATCCCTGCTGTAACCATCTATTATAAAATATTACATGGTTTACTTTAAACACTGAACACATCTTCAAACTTCGCGACATGTATTACACTTGCAGCACGTTCCAGAGTGGAAGATACTCTCAGTATCGCCCTGGTGTAAGACCACCGTTCAAAATTGAAACATTGCTTGAAATGGCTTTAGCCATGTTTGGTGACCAGATCTGAATAGCTAGATACTCTCCCACCTTCCTCTTCCCCATCTCCTTCCCCTCCCCACTACCTTCAGCTTCACAAAATACCCCTATTGGGGATGCCATAGTCTTACTGGCTCCCACAGTCAGGAGCAGTTGGGACTAATGTGCGGTGGTCATATCAAAAAGGGGGAACTAAATAAATTATTACTTAAGGATATGTATAAAAGGGGTGAAAGATTACGCTATAAGTTCAAAGCGTTTTATACAATCCCATACAGACCTCACACCTAAAAAGAAAGATGATGTGCTACAAGTGTGGGCGTGGCAACCTACGGCAGGAGAAGGAGTCAGAACAATTTACGGAGCGGTATAATTACGCGGCTGTCATCTGTGACAACTGACAGCTCCCATACAAAGAAATGATATTCCGCAGCAGTCCTCAATTGATCTGATTGACCCCTCTCCTGAAGAAGATTATAGCGTAGTGTGTCAGCCCAACATATAATACGTAATAAATTATTATAAGCAATAATTAGAGAGATATTTTCAATTTGTATTGATATTAGAGGTGACTAATTATTGCCTATAATAATTTATTATCCTTTGTGCTATGCATAAAAACCTTGTCTAATAAACATTGGTTTATCATTACAAAAATAATAATATTTGACAAGTGAAAATATTTCACCAACAAATGTAGATATAATATGTCTCGACGCCATCTAGTGGGAAATTTAGCACTAACAAAGCCTTTCCTACAAAAATGAAAAAGTTTTACCTTACAATAAAACTTATATTATGTACTTAGCTTTATTTAAAACCTATAAAGTGAGATAAACATTACCATTTTGTAGCCAAATCGACGTTTCTTACCAATTTCGTGTGTAATTCTTAGTTTAAATCTCCCGCCAATGTCACCTGCTAGTTCCAAATGCATCCTTGAGGCGGCGCCAGTAGTGGGACGCCACTAGTGACGCTATAATTTCAAGCTTCATTAGATCTCATCAGGCAGCCCTTGCCTAGGTTTTAAATAAAGCTAAGTACATAATATAAGTTTTATTGTAAGGTAAAACTTTTTCATTATGTAGCATAGGCTTTATTTAAAACCTATAAAGTGAGATATTGTTTGTTATCGCCTGGTGACATTATGCTAATGTGAATCAAATATAATATTTAAATTTATTTGCTAAAAAGAAAATAGGGGCAAGATTTCCAGAAATCAGCTAACCAGTTACAGAGGTTGAAAAAGGTCAGCAACAGATGGGTCGGTGTTGACTCGGCCAGCCGATTCTGCAATTTCCCTTCTATAGAACTTGGCAAAGGTATTGGGACTTCTCCAGTTACCACGCGACAGTATATCGTCCAGCTTATATTTCTGCAGCCAGTTCAGAGATGCCACTGCTGAACGGATGCTGCCAGGTGGATCCTCTACACCAGCATCCCTGAGGACTGCCCTAATCCAACCTGCAATTACTGCCCTGGAGGCCGCTTTCACTGTCCCACAAGTTGTAATAAATAGGCTAGGTAGTATCGCCTGCGCTCTCCGTTCCTTAGACAGTTCTATGACCTTCTCCGTCCAATAGACAGGGTCTATGTTCCTAGACTCCGAGCGAGCCAGTCTCCACCCTGATTGTTGCCAGTCTGCCGAATCTGTCTTGCCACCAAACACTGGCCAAATGGAGATGCCTTCACTGTCCACTGACAATCTTTCAGCTGTGCAATGGAGCAATGTGAGATCGTGGACTCGGCGCCCTGATGCCAAAAGCAGGATGGTGGCTGCTCTCCTTGATGCTTCAAAGAGAGTAATATGTTGAGGCAAATTCTTCTCCAGCCATGATGATACAACCCTCGGGTCCCAAATGGGGGGTTTTGAAGGCCTTAGTCTAGCTAAAGATATCCCTTTTAATATCTTCTTCACTATCGGATTGGAGCTCAGCTCTCTATTGTCTTCGGGAGAGCCTAAGGTACACACCACTGACTTGTGAACTAAAATGGTACTCAGCGATAGCTTTTCTCTGATGTGTAGATCGGCTAGGAACCTGGCTAAGTCTTCAGCTTTGGGACGCGTGGCATCAAGCTGATTCTCTGACGCCCAGCGCTGCCACCTCCGCCATGCCGGAGCATAAGTGCGAAGGGTAGAACTTCTCCACCCGGATCTAAGAAGTTCCTTCTGCTGACTTGACCATCTTGTTAGGTTTTTGTCCCACCCCCACAAAGCCAAATCTCCAGAGTGAAGGACTCTACTTGAGGAGGGGGTTTGTTGGTCCTGGTGTCTATCAGTGCTTCTCCTAGATTGTGAATCGTAAGAGGTGGACCCAAGGCCCGACACTTCAGATCCGCTCTCCAAAATGCCCTTTCCCAACGAGGAGCCACTACCAAGTATAATCCCCTTGCTCTGTTCAGGTGGCAAAGAACCCTCGGCATGAGGCACGGGGGAGGGAAGATCCAAGCCAGCTGATGGTCCCAGTCCCTGCTCCAAGCATTGTGGTAGTCTGCCTCGTCGTCCTGAAAATCAAGAGAAACATACCTTTGAACCACATGCGCTGTCCTAGAGCCAAATAGGTCTATTTCGGGTCGTCCCCATTTCCTGAATGCTACCTCTGTGAACGAGGGTAGCAAGTGCCATTCGGGTATAGCACGATGACGAGATAGACAGTCCGCTACTTCATTGAAACGACCGGGTAAGTATTGTGCTGTCATGGAGACACAGTGTTTATCCAAAACATCTAGCACTAGTCGAGTACAGCTCAGGAGTTGAGTTGATCTGGTACCACCCTCCTTGCGGAGATAAGATACGACAGACCTGTTATCCGACTGGATCAGAAGACCCGAGCCAGATAGCTCAAGCACGTGAGGAGACAAGGCAGCCAACACGGCGAGCATCTCCTTTACATTGGAGTGAAGATTCAGCTGGTCATCAGCCCACACACCGCTGAGAAGCTTTTCGTCCAGCTGGGCACCCCAACCCTGATCAGAGGCATCGGTTGTTAGGTAATGCTCAAACAGCGGCAGATGTATAGGTGACGTCAGGGTGAGCGATCGAACCCACCATCTCAATTCCCGAGCGGTAGCTGCCGGAATTGGTGATGACTCCCAAGGGTGGTAGTGTCTGAGTCCTAAGCACCCTTTCTGTATGTGCCGGCTGTTGAGCCTGCCTCTTGGAACTGCAAAACTAGCAAAGTTTAAAGAGCCCAAGAGGCTGCGCCCCTTATCTAGTGACCACCTACCTGTCTGAATAAAACCCTTTAACAAATAAGATAGGGCTGAAACCTTGTTCTGAGGGAGAGACTTTTC
Organism: Hesperophylax magnus; assembly: GCA_026573805.1. Taxonomy (NCBI): domain Eukaryota; kingdom Metazoa; phylum Arthropoda; class Insecta; order Trichoptera; family Limnephilidae; genus Hesperophylax; species Hesperophylax magnus. Next base: position 24,853,787 of record JAIUSX010000072.1, read on the forward strand.
ATTAGTTAGAGTATTCCAGCTGATACCAAGAAATTGAACTTGTTGTGATGGTTCTAATATTGACTTATCAAATTGTATATGCCATCCCAAGCCTTGCAAAAACTCCACCATTTCAATAGCCTGCTGTTTTAAAGTAGGCAGGCATTGGTTTACTAATAAAAAATCATCCAGATACACTAGAATTCTCATCCCTCTCTTCCGCAGTTCCTGCGCTACCCAGTTAGTGAAGGTTGCGAATGCCTTAGGTGCGGTGGCCAAGCCAAAGGGGAGGGATGTCATCTGCAAGAGTTCATTCCTATAGATAAGTCTAAGGAAACATCTATGCTGCTCACTCACAGGTACATGAAAGTAAGCATGTGTGAGGTCCACTTTAACCATCCAGTCATTCGGTTGTAGAAAAGTAGGAACTCGATAAACGTTTACCAGACGAAATTTACTGACAGTCAGAAAATTGTTTAAATACTTTAAGTTAAAGACCGGCCTCTTTGAGCCATCTGATTTGGGGACCAGAAACATGTTAGAAATAAATGAGGGAGTGGCAGGTGCCGACTCTAAAACCTTAAGGGCTTTGAGTTTTTCTATTTGTTCTGTCATTGCCACAGAAGTCTTAGTGGTGAAAGGGGAGTTAAATAAATCAATATTATTATTTAGTGGAGGTTTTGATGAAAATGGAATTCGGTAGCCATCTAACATCTTAAGGATGATAGTAGGGGCGCCAAGGTTCCTCCACTTACCTGCGAATGAGCGCAACTGACCCCCTTGAAAAGAGGGCCCACTGTTAAAACCTCTTACGGTCTGGCTTCCCTGCTCTTTCCTTGGGCCGGAACCTACCTCGGGGAGGGAAAGCTTTAGCGGCTCTACGGGCTGGTTCCGGACCTCGACTCTCAGGGTGCTCCCTTCTCGCGATGGTTCTTCCCTGCTGTACTCTAGGACGAAAGGGCTGCGAGCTCTGCACAGTCACAGGTTTAACGGGTGGAGCTGGTCGCGACGTGCTAGGCTGAGGAGCGAGGCACTTCTTCACTCCCCCCAACTTATCCAGCTGGGCCGACAGGAGGTTCGGGTCAAAGAGATATTCCGATGTGGGCGGAATCTTCCGTAAGGCATCTCGGACGTATCCGTCACTGATGCCTCGCAATGCCCCCTCTCGTCGATACTCAATGTGGCTAGCCCGTTTTCCGCAGACCATCTGCATGATGTCTTTGGACACCTTCTGGGACTCAGACCCCGCCGCGAAGAGAGACTGCACCTTCTCGAAGAGAGTGGAAGTGCTCAGCTTCGTGCCCGGTTCCGCACTCCAGTTGACCAGCTCCTGCAAGGAGGCCTTCAGGAGATCAGCCTGCAGGGAAAGAGCATTGGTCAGGGAGCCGCAGAAGGAGTCCGTTGACGTACTGGCCGATTCCTCCTGAGCTAGGCGCTTCAATTCAGGGTTCAATGCCAACATTGAGAAGAGAGGGGTTGCGGCATACGACTTCTGGATCTCGAGGTAGCGGACATTGTTCCAGTTGGCCGTCCCCAGATGCTGAAGGAGCTCCACTTTTTTCACCCTCCCTGGGTCGGCCGATGGTATCTTCGGCTGCTTTAGGTCAGTTGTCCACTCCCCGAGATCCAAGTCACGAGACGGCTTATTCGGATGGACGAGTCCCATTCCCAAATCTCCTGCCAATTCCTCCCGAAGCGACGCAGGGGTGTCCAGGGAGATGCTGTCCTCGTCATCGTCATCCGAGGCGCCACGGACGGGAGCCTCCGAACGCTTTTCCAGCAGCAGACGCAACATTTCCTGCATCTGGGACATCTGCTGCGTTAATACGTCAATTCGCGGGTCGGCGGGAGCTAATTCACAAACCCTCTGCCTCTTGGCTTTGCCTTCGCCGTAGACCCTCGGACGCTTCCCCCGCGTGTCCGTGTGAATCACCTTCATGACTTCCGCCCTCGAAAATTCGGCTTCCCCGCTCTCGGAACGTTCGGAATCCGACATAATCACGAAAATACAAAAAACACTAAACAAAAACACACGAAACTCTATAAATCGCAATTTTACGGAGTTCGAACAGTCACACTGTTAATAACCTCGAAAAAAATATGTAAATTTTGCGCAAATACTGAAAAACAGGTTATTTTACGGTATTTGATGTTTGTAAACAAACCAAACGTGTTTGACCTTCGCAAAATAAATGCTAATGAAGCTTGAAATTATAGCGTCACTAGTGGCGTCCCACTACTGGCGCCGCCTCAAGGATGCATTTGGAACTAGCAGGTGACATTGGCGGGAGATTTAAACTAAGAATTACACACGAAATTGGTAAGAAACGTCGATTTGGCTGCAAAATGGTAATGTTTATCTCACTTTATAGGTTTTAAATAAAGCCTATGCTACATAATAAAGTTTGTGTTTACAGGTGGAAAAAATATAGTAAGCAGTAATTGTTAAAATTGCGGGTAGGAAATAAGCCGACTTGGCTCAGTGGTCCAGAGCGTCTGACCGGAAATCAGAAGGCGCGGGTTCAATTCCCGTCGGCGGCATTTATTTTTACTCTGGAGATATTTTCAATTTGTATTGATATTACAGGCGACTAATTATTGCTTATAATAATTTATTATCCTGTGTGCTATGCATAAAAACCATGTCTTAAAAACATAAGTTTATCATTAAAAAAATAATAATATAATATGTACATGCCACGCCCAATTTATGCGCGCATAATATAGCGTAATGTGTCTTAAGGCCTAAGGCGCAGAAGAATTCCCTAACCATTATAATCTCTTTATTATTACATCAATAGATGGTGGTACGAGTGCCTCGATGAATTTACGAAATACTAAAATTGAAAATGTCTTATGATAGTAGTACACATGCCCAGACAGCACACTACCAATTCGGAATATTAAAGTAAATCAACAAACTAATAACAAAGTGTTGCTTGTTTACCGAACATATTATTTTAATACAGTATGATCTTTTTTACAAATGTTTCATCATTTGCTTGCCATTCTAAAATTACATTAAATTTGAACGGCTGACGGATGTTTTCAGTTCGCCGCTCGGCGTGTTGACCCGGAATAAATATGGAAAAGGAATTAAGTAAATCTAAGTGGCGTTTTGTCCCATTTGTGGTTACTTGGTTCCTTTACCATAATTCGGTTTTGCAAATGTATTTTTTATTTTTATTTTTTATTTATTTATTTATTTTATTTATTTATTTATTTTATTTTTATTTTTTTTTTTTATTTTTTTTTTTTTTTATTTATTTTTTTTTTTTTTTATGTGACATCTCACAAGAGTGTCCCTGCCTATGGAGTGCACAGACAGGGGAACTATGTCACCACCCGGTTGGGCGGCGTTGTGAGGCGGAGTAAGGTAGGGGCTGTGGGAAGGGATTTGTTAATGCGGGCCTTGAAGAGGCTCGGATTATAGGAGGGAGGAAAAACAGATGCCGGTAGCTCGTTCCACATACGAGCCGACTTACACAAAAACGAGTCGTAAAAACGGCCCGTTCTCATGAAGCCAACGTCAACCGTGAACGGGTGTTCAGTTCGTGTCCGTCGAGTTTCGCGCACGTGCACCGGTGCATCAGGAATCAATGCTGCTAGCTCCTTGGAGCAGGCTCCATTGAAATACCTGTAGAACAGACACAGCATGCCTACATTGCGTCTATGCATTAGAGAAGGCAATCGGTCTGTTAACAACGGATTGTCAATCAGACGGATCGCTCTCCTTTGCACAGATTCAAGCAGGTTTATCAAGTATTTTGGGGCACCAGCCCAAAGGTGGTTCCCAAATTCAATAGTTGGGCGGACTTGAGACTTGTACAGGGTCAGCAGCTGGTCACTGTTGAAGAATCTCCTAGCCCTGTACAAGACGCCCAACTTTTTGGAGGCCTGATTTACTCGGGCTTCTATGGATCCCCGATACTTGAGCTGGTCTGATATAGTAACTCCAAGCATTTCAATGGAGTCTTTATTGGGGAGAGTGCTCCCATCAAATTGCACCAGACAGTCATTGATCTCCCTCTTTGCCGAAATCAGACACGCTTGGGTTTTGAAACGTTGAAACTGACCAAGTTGGCCTTACCCCAGGCACGAACCATCTCTAGGTGGTAGTCAATTTTTTGCTTCAAAACTTCCCGAGCTGTTCGGACATCATAGGTGGAAGGGGGCTTGTCAAAAAGATAACCCTCGTGAACGGTGCTGTCATCAGCGTAGCAGTGAATTGGTGCACATTCAACGAGATCATTGATGTGCAATAAAAACAGCGTCGGAGACAGCACAGATCCTTGTGGCACCCCCGCATTGATTTGGTGCGGTGAGGAAGAAGAGCCGTCAACCACGGTTTGAATTGTTCTTCCCCTCAGAAAGTCCGCAATCCAACTATGCAGGGTTGGGTGGATCCCATACGATGGTAACTTCCCGACAAGCGCCCGGTGCCAGACTCTGTCAAAGGCTTTGGAGATATCCAACCCAACGGTTTGGGTTTCACCAAAACGTTCCATGTACCGCCCCCAAATATGCGTTACATATCCGAGTAGATCGCCACACGATCGGTTACGACGAAATCCATATTGCCGATCGCTTAGGATATTGTTATTCTCGAGATATGTGAGCAATTTGTTGTTAACCACCCTTTCTAATACCTTCGAGAGTATGGAAGTGATGGCTATGGGGCGGTAGTTAGAAGGGTCGGAGCGGTCCCCCTTTTTTGGGATTGGGTGAATGATTGCCTTTTTCCAAAGATCTGGCACCTTTCCACCTTTGAGAGAGAGCCTAAATAATTTCGCGAGCACTGGAGTCATTTCTGCAGAACACCTCTTGAGGACCAAGGCAGGTATTCCGTCCGGCCCACTGGCTTTGTCGACTTTCAGCTCGTTCAAGACTCGGAGAACCTCTCTGTTCCGGATCTTCGGTTCCTCCATTTGAAAACCGCAGTGCGGAATGGAAGGGGGAGTCTCTCCGTTATCTTGAAGAGTTGAGTTTTCCCCGAAAATTTTGCCTAATAATTCAGCTTTCTCACGGGCCGAGTTAGCCAGCCGACCATCAGGCTTGGTCAGAGGTGGGAAAGTGGTTCTGCAGAAATTTCTTCCGATCGAGCTAGCGAGTGACCAGAAAGCACGGCTACCAGTGGGGCAGTCAGCCAGCTTTTTCGCAATTCTCTGGTCGTGATCGCTCTTAGCTCTATTTAGAACTCTCTTACATTCCCTTGCCCGGAGTGCATTAAAAGCCGTATTTTTGAGTCTGACAGCTTCAGCACAGCGATGGTCAAACCACGGTTTTGTGCCCGCTCCAGAGGATTTGACGGAGAAGGGAATGTAGCAATCCATTGCTGATGTGATTACTTCTCCTACCTCACGTGCACAAATTGATGGGTCCTCGGAGCTAAAGCATACAGTACTCCAAGGAAAGGCGCCGAAGAAAGACCGCATGCCGTCCCATTTCGCTGCCCTGTAGTGCCATACCTTCCTCTTTACATGTTTGTCGGGTTGACGGTTCATGGAGGATGGGACAGAGGTGGTAATCAGGCAGTGGTCAGAGGATCCTAAGGGCGCTGTCACCTCCACTCTGTACCCGAGTGGTTCACTAGTGAGAAACAAATCGAGTAGGTTGGCTCGATGTGATGGGATGTCTGGTATTCTGGTCGGAGATTCTACGAGTTGGCTTAGTCCATGGATAAGAGCAAAGGATTCCGCTGATCTACCGGCAGAGTTTGTTGGGCCCGAGAACTTCAGCCATTGTTCATTATGAACATTGAAGTCCCCCAGGATTACAAACTCGGCCGATGGGTAACGGGGCAAGAGAATATCTACAGTGTCACTCAAGTATTTAAACAACTCAACAGTGTCTGATTCGGCAAGGTTTGGTGAGCGATATAGGCACGCATAAATTCTCATCATACCGGTGAGATCCACGCGTACCCATAACACTTCGTGTTTTGCGCTCTCGATATTTGCGAGACGAGCGCAGCTGATGTCAGCGCGGCTGTAAAGGCAGACACCTCCTTTTGGCCTAAAAAGACTTTCCAGATGATATCCTGGGCAGTTCAGATAGGAGGTATCTGGGGGCTCGGCAATCTGTGTTTCCGTAAGGAAGAGGAGATGGGGATTTTGTGAGAGAAGGTGGTGGTGGATGGGAGTTAGGTTGGTGTGCAGACCGCGAATGTTAGCGAAATTCACCTTCATCCTCGGTCCACACTGAGGACTCCTACTGTTCGCTGTCGCTGAGTTTATATTGATTTGTTGTGAGTTCATAGTTTTTAAGTTTGTTTTATTTGTTTGTGGGATTTAGGATGGGTTGGGAAGGATTAGGTTAAAAAGGTTGGGTGGGGAGTTGGAGAGTTGAGCAACTGGATACACCAAATGTAGGGTATGTTCTTCTGACTGCGGTTCCAGGCAATGGGCAGGAGAGTCCGGCTGTGGAGGTCGCCCAGTGCGCCCCAAACGCTGGATGCTGGGTCCTCACCGGTCACGAACCGGCACAACATCAGCGGCAGGGTTTTTTCGCTGGCTGATGGGGCAGCCCACCCTTGGTCGTGAGCCCAAGGGTCGGGCCCCTGTACTATCCAGCGGCCCGGACAGCGATAACCGGTTTACTGGATCTCCCTCAACCGGCCTCTCCCAGCCCGGCCCGCCCCGCAGTAAGTAGGCTGACCCATTCATCAGTGTGATCCAGAACGCACAACCCTCCATGAGCCCGGGCACCCCTGCTAATTCACCAAACGTAGCGAACCACTTCAGGTGACCTGTGGCAGAGGTGTTGGTAACCCAGAGTATGGTTCCCGGGGCGGCGGTACCCATTGACCACCTCCCAAATTAAGAAATGTATGCATCGGGAGTCATGCACTGTGTCTGGAAAATTGTGGTTCAAGCTGGAACCTAGTGAATCTTCATCACAATTGGAGTCGATTTTATAGTGCTTTTTTAGTAAATAAACTTCAATTTTAATTTAACTTTAAAAAAATAGTGATTTCTTACCAATTTTGGTAAACATATTATGGCAGATGTCGTGTCACAATTAATAGGTGTCGTAAATCTGGGGGGGATTTTATTAAAAAAAAAAAAATCTCTTTCAGTTCAGTTATGCTATCTTTTTCTTTGGAATTAGATACCTACATTTTGTTCATTGTTATCATTTAAAATGTCCAATATTATACATGGTGTCCGGAAACTCGTAGTACAAGCCGGAAACTGGAGAATGTATACCACACGGGGAACCCAAATAAATATAAAGTTTTTCGATTTGAGCATTTTTATAAAAAAAAAAAATTTTTCGGCTATTTCAGGGTTCAAATTTTTTCGTCATTATTTGTTTTACTTTTAAATTTTTAAATAGTTTTAATTAGTTGAGTACTTTGATCTTCAGTAATAATTTATAAGAATTTGATCAAAAAAAAAATCAACTTCTGACTCGATTTACTCGAAAACGAAAGCTCAAATCAAAAAAAATTATACTACAAAATCGACTCCAAATGTGATGTAGATTCACCAGTTTCCCGCTTGTACTACGAGTTTCCGGACACCATGTATAGTTATACCATTGTGATTTCGTTACCCGGTACAATTTCCCGGTACCTACCAGACTAAATGAACAAATCATTAATATATGTACCAGTGTACACGTACGGGATGAACAAAACAGACAGTGCAGCTTAGTTTTTTTTTTACCTTGGAAAGGTTCCCCTTAAATGCCGATTCTAAGTTCATTTCAGCTTTGGAACAAATTGTGATCAGTAGAAGAGGATGCTGTTAAGCCTGTCAGCTTATCACAATTTGATAGAAAGCTGAAACGCACCTAGAATCTGCGTTTAACGGGGATCTATATTATATCTATATAATCGATAATTATTGCTTACAATAATTTGTTGTCCTTCGTGCTTTACACAAAAACCTTGTCTTGTAAAAAAAGTTTACCTTTAATAAAAAAAATTAATGACTTTTTCGAAATTCCAGTGTTTTAAGGTAGTTTATAGGTAAAACATTTGACCCCCCCCCCCTCCCCAGAGACAAAAAAACTCTGCCTCTCTCCGCAGCTACTGCTTTCGCGCTGGACTATGAGCGATTATATCGATTAATCATTTGATTCTTTTGATGTTTCGATTAAAATTAATTTGAAAATTAAAAGATAAAATAAATAAACTTATTTAGTCTGTAAACTATAAGTGTTTTGGTTTAATTAACAAACACTATGTACCTAAACTATATAGATAAAAATAAACAAATGGCAATAAACTTGTTCTAAAAATAAAATATTTTTAAATAATTTTCCGTCAAATCACACCATTTTGCTTATCATATACCGTTAATATATCGTTGCTGTTCACCAACCCACATGCACATGTTTTGAGATATCTAAATTTTTGAGAAATAAATAATAATTTTAATATTTTTTTCTATTATTATGCGGGTAGTTAAAACTTCCTGAAATTTCGTTTAAATAAGCTTTAAAACAGTATTTTAATGTTCACCTAACATATTTTAGATTTCAAATTTGCTATATCTCAAAAAAGTGTTTTAAGGTTTAGTGAATTTTGCTTGAACGGCGACCATGTAGATGACCCCTCATCCTGCTTTCTCACCTCACCTATTCATAGTGCGATTTCATAGAATCTATGGAATATATCAGTGAGAACAGGCTTTCTATGCCATAGAACGCCCGATAGAAATAGAAACCCAATGTTGAATCATCTTCAACTTTCATTCTATTCTTTAATACAGAATTAACCATAGAATAAAGCAAGTTTGAACAAAATAGAATAGAGCAAGTTTGAACTAAATAGAATAGAGAAAGTCTCAACAAAATAGAATAGAGAAAGTTTGAACAAAATAGAATGGAGCAAGTTTAAACAAAATAGAATAGAGCAAGTCTCAACAAAATAGAATAGAGAAAGTTTGAACAAAATAGAATGGAGCAAGTTTGAACAAAATAGAATAGAGCAAGTCTCAACAAAATAGAATAGAGAAAGTTTGAACAAAATAGAATAGAGCATTGTGAACGTGCAACGATTTATTTATTCCTTTAAATTTTAAAACGGTTCATTCTATAGAATAGATCAGGTAAGATACCAGTTTTATACAAACGAAATTTCAATCAATTATATACATTTTTTTCTAGAAATACGATGAATGTTGGCGCAGTTGTGGCCATGCGGTACGTAAAGAACGCCATATCAGTGGCCAGGATGGTGCTGAAACATACCTCCCACTCCATTCTGGCTGGGGAGAAGGCTACTAACTTCGCCATGCAAATGGGGTTCAAGGAGGAGACTCTGGCGACCAATAAATCCAAAGACATTTGGCTCGAGTGGAAGAGTCAGAATTGTCAACCGAATTTTTGGCTGGTTATTACTTATTTTATTTGTGGATCCTTACTTATTATCCATAATGAATTTGGAAATTTAATCTAACATAACCTCAATTTTTAAAAATCATCCGGATAATAGGTAAGTATGTATTTTTGTAGAGAGCAATGGCTTCATGGTTTGACATCTTAACTATAAAGCCAAAAATTTGTTTTGAGTGTCTAACTAAAAAACCCGCAAACAGATTATTTTGATGGAATGAAACTTTTTCGGTCAACATCTAGTCATCGAGTCATTCAATCAACTATTCATAGCTTGCAATGTCATTTCCATTACAACCTATGGAGCATTGAAATATTCGTTTAACTGTCGATGCATCTTGTTTGGAATTTTGGATTTGTTCAAAATGTATAAAAAGAAAATAGTGTTCAAACTTGTGTATTTTGTATTAAGACAAGAAAATACCCTAAAACAAAGCCAGAATCTTAACGATGTGAGTGAAGCAGCCGTTCACAAAAATATGCGACGTGTGGCCCTGGTGTATTGGACAGACCTGCGGTTGATTTTGCCCTATCAAATCTCTAAAATAAAGTGGGAATAATAACGACATAAGTGATGAAGTCATGCAATAACAACATATTCGGCGAGCGGCCTGGCGTAATGGACATAAAAAATCGATCTTTCCGTGGGGTTTATTTTAATTATTTCTGATGAACGTATTACTAAAATCTCAAATGTTTTTAGAGGGATCCGTCGGGAAGCTACTAATTCATCGTCTAGAAAAATAAAATCGATAATTTTATAGTTGAAAAACATTTTATAAAATTTATAGTAATACATTCAGAAATAATTAAAATATGAGCGTCGAGCAAACCTCCGTTATTAGAGTTTTAAGTCGCCTTAACTGTTTTAGTGCTATGCTCATTTTGTAAGTATGATATAAAAGATAAAACAAATATGGAATTAAATAAAAATGCAATAACATGGAAAGATATCAATAAATTTTAATGTACATTTTTACAATTAAACAAGTAAAGAATGATATTTTATGATTCTAATAAAAGAACTACACATTTACAACTATCATTAATATTAAAATATATAAAATTATCTCGCTTCACGTGTTTTCCCTCCACGTAGTCCCTTTTTATGGCGAGTGCATATGAGGTTGGATCGCCTTATCTCATTGGAATCCCTTTTCCAGTGAGAAAAATGGTGGCTCGTCTTGTTATCCCCATTTCCAGTAAGACGGCAATGAATGCTTTTATTTCATTCACTGTAGGTGTCCACTTTTTTGTCCGTGGATTCGGTCTCAAATTTCCTGTGTTCAAAAATTGTGCAACACAACGATTGGTTTCTTAGTGCTTATTTTGTTAAAGATCTCCCCAGACTCATCTCTTATTGCTAACTATTTTGTTAAAGATCTCCCCAGACTCATCTATCATTGCTAACTGATTATTTTGTTAAAGATCTCCCCAGACTCATCTCTCATTGCTAACTGATTATTTTGTTAACGATCTCCCCAGACTCATCTCTTATTGCTAACTGATTATTTTGTTAAAGATAACACCTTTATGTTATATTTTAGTCTGTGAATCCTGATCCGAGAACCTCATGTGGTCCTTACACCCCAAATCAAATAAACGGAAATAGTGTCGAGCATACCAGAGACGGTATTGGTCCAGATAACCACGACACTATCGGAATGGTGGCTATTGACAAATCGGGAAATATAGCAGCGGGCACTTCAACCAATGGAGCTAACCATAAAATACCTGGGTAAGTGTATTTATGATATTATATTGTAGATATTTATTTAAATATAGAAGGCACAACATGTGCCGATAATATAAGTATAAAGTTAAAAAAAATTAAATATAGGAATAACTAAAAAGGTAACTAAATATCATAAGTACAAAAGGTAAAATTTTTTAAAAATTATTATTAATAATGTTTTTATTCTGGACCTGGGACCATGACACCATGTCCCATTTTCATAATTTTACAGCAGAGTAAAAGAAGTTTTTTTATAATGGAATCTTAGGATTATTTCGACAATCAAACACATTTTTTAAAACTTTTTACTATTTATTCTTTCTTTAAAGTTTCATAGTGACAGAAATTGAAATTTATTTAAGGGACATGGTGTTGTTTTCCTCTCAACTTTTTTTTAATTAGAGGACATGGTGTTGGTACATTACTGATATTTGTATGTTATTTTATTAATTTGGGAGGCGGGTATGAGTACCACCGCCCTGGCAACCATCTTTTAGATAACCAACACCTCTGCCATCAGTCACAAAATACTCTCAGTATCGCCCTGGTGTAAGACTACCATTCAGATTCGAAATGTTGTTTGAAATGCTTTAGTCGTGTTTGGTGACCAAATATGAATTGCCAGATACTTCCCCACCTTCTTCTTCCCCTCCCCACTATTTTCACTTAGTTGTTTTGTGGATATAATCTTGTATGCCTCTAAGTGATCACAGATATAAAAGATATTGTGTTTTTGTAATCATGCTATTTTACTTATTATGTAAAATATGAATTTTTGTCTTATATATAAAGGTCCATATCGCAAAAAGTGAACATGGTGTATTATACTTCCCAGGCCCAGAAATATTAATATGTAGATGTTTTTAAATGATCTCTATTATACTAAAATAATGTCGCTATCCGCGTCTGTCTGTTTGTGTGCTTAGTTTTTCTAAACTACGTAACGGATTTTGATAGGATTTCCACCATCATTTATAGAATTTCTTCCGGAATGTTTTTATATATATATATATAATACAAGCATATTATATTTATAGAAATTAGAGAAAAGTCGTGCAACGCCGGGTACACGTCAGCTAATAATATAATATGACAATAATAATCCTAAATAGAATTGTAGATATATTATTCTAATAAAATATTAAATTGGTGTTGAGAAATAAAAGAATTAAATACGATCACAATGATTAAATAAATGTGTTTCTTTCTGAGCCTACAGTACTTAATATCATAAATATACAACTCGCTAGATCAATAACTCCTTGCTTTTTGTATGATACAAATTGGGACACATATTATGCTTACGATTCGTCTTTGTCACACACCATCGACGAGGATAGAGGAAACTCAAAAAAAGGCGCAACCATAGACAATATAATTCTCATTCGGAGCCTGCCCCATCCACTAGCCAAAATATTATTTTAAACATAAAATGTTTGATTGTTAGAATGTTCCCTCACAACAACAAGGTTCTATCTGACATCTGAAAGTACTGTCCTGCGAAAAAGAGCTTTAAGCATCTTTCTTTACAGCTCATTTACTAAGCACAGCGCCTTTTTAGATGGAAAGATATTATCCTGTTGAAAAACAATCTAGCTGTCATTAAAATTACTGGACATTTTAATGAACATTTTCAAATATGATTGTTCTTTTCTACGACAATATCGAATTTTAACATTTCTCCGTTTATAACAGAAAAACTAATAGCTTTTTTTTTAATATCAGGTTTATCCAAATTAGAAACAAACAAAGAGATATTCGCACCTTTTTTTGGTTATAATCACGAGGCCTATTTTAAGCTCGCAATCTCATGAAGATTAAGCGTTGGCAATGCACAATTTCTTAACGATTGTTTCCGATTGAGAAATGAGAGCCACAAACTGACGGACATCTCGCCAATATCGGTTATTCAAAATATTCCAATCTGCTCCACGACCATTCCCAAAACAGACTCTCCTTATAACTGAATTGAAATCTGCACAGCCTTTAACACAAAATGAACTTAAGGAATCGCCATTTATCGTTGACTTTTACGTCGGGACCACAACAAAAGATGCACAAGACACGACAACAAACAAAAACAAAAGATTTCAATCCACCATAGATATTCCACTCAGCCAGCACTCACCTTTCAACAGTTTTTCCATAGCGACCAAGGCAAGTCCGTACGCTACAACGGTAAAGGAGACCAATGGGAAGCCTATAAATGAGCGGCCGAAATGCTCAATCTTTTTTTTGTCTGCTGCGCTTGGGCCACCAAACAAACAAAAAGGGTCTCTCTGGCTTTCCAATGCCCTCTTTCCTAACGAATCTTCTGGGCTACGACGGACTTGTCTGGACCCGCTGCTTGCCGCTGCCCCTTCCCGCTGACTTCTGAGAAAATTATTGGCTATCTGACCCTTCAACTGGCTCTATTTTCCCTGGCAGGAATTACAAAGACGTGCAGCGGATCCCTACAATAATATCTGTAGACATATAACAGCCTTTTTAAAAGCAAGCCTTCAACAAAAGTCGTGTATGAAATATCTTTTACCATCTTTTTCAGAAAGAACGTTATTATTTTACATCTTACAAAGTCGTGTGTGGCGTGTAACTAACCTTTTTTTACAGAATGTGTGCACGCGACAATCTGTCGAATACATAAAGACTAATTTGGAATCAAAATTTCTTCAACAATGTTTTCTGTCTCCAAACATTTTCATCACGTTTCATGAATATTTATTTATTTTTATTTCATTTTATTAACGCCTAGAAGGCTTTTACATATACATGTTATGGGTTTTGTTGTTCAGTAGCATTATAAAATATTTTAATTACATAGCATAATAAATTGAGTATGAACTTACATAACAATGTGTAGGGTTATTGTTATGGTGTTATTATTTTATAAACATAAGCAAGCAAAGTTTATTGTACAAAGTACGTCGGTTGAATATTTTACAGAACATAGGTTAAACTAATACATAAACTTGAGAAAAATATAACAGATATAGGTAGGTAGTTAAGTAGATACAATTCAAGTATATAGTTACGGTGTTATTGGAATTTGGACAATGAGTTCGATAAGTTTATATAAATATAGTGTAGTTACAAGAGTACAATAATGTAAGTAGGTAATACACACAAGACAAGTAAGTTTGTTATTATTATTATAAAGATAAGAATATGTAGTTATAGAGTAAGTTATTATTATTCTAGGAGAGTAGGTGACTCTGCAATTCCTGGATCAGGTGCTTACGCCGATAGTCTAGTGGGGGCGGCAGCTGCCACAGGGGACGGTGACGTCATGCTGAGATTTTCACCAAGGTTTGTCTATGATAATATTTTCGAATGTCTATAAACAGTAAAAAAAAATCAGTCCTTTTTCTAGGTACCTACCTGAAATCTAAATAATTTTTACTTTATTTAATAGTGAACAATAATACATAACCGTTCCAAGTAGGTAAATTATTTTTTTGTCCTAACTAATATTATAAATGTGAAAGTGTGTTTCTTTGTCCATCTTTTACGTTGCACCGTAGCGACCGATCAATTTGATTTTTTTGTATATGGATAGTTGGAGGACTAGGATATGATATAGGTTACTTTTCATCCCGGTAAAACATTTCATTTCGATGGGAAATATATTTTTTTTACAGCACTACCTTAACAACATTCCTTATCTAATGTAAAAATATATATATTTTGCAGCTTTTTAGCAGTTGACGAGATGCGTCGGGGATCCACACCATTGCAGGCGGCTGGAATTGCGATAAAGCGCATCGCCGCGCATTACCCTTCTTTCTCCGGTGGCGTCATTGCCGTGGATAAAAAAGGAAACTATGGCGCCGCCTGCCACGGAATGGAGGAATTCCCCTTTTCCGTGGCAGATGGCTCAACTGACAAGGTCCGAGTGGAAACTGTGCCATGCAATGTTGTAAAAGATAAAATGGATACCAATGAAGTGTGAGATTGGAAATATAAAAGAGTTCAATTACTGCTATCTTAAACAATTTTTATATGTAGTACCGTTTTGTAAACAATTTCATCTTAAAAATTCTATTTCTCATTCTTTGATAATTTTACAGATTAGCTTAATTAAAATATGGTTTATTTAATTTGTCACACTGATAACATTTGAATTACAACAAGGTAAGTCAACACCATTGTAACAAACCAACACTAATAATTCACAAAACTTTCAACATTGTTAACACTATTTTACTTTGTTTAAATGTTTACAAATTCTCTTTTGCCAAAACATTCTTGCAAAATCCAAAAAAAAAGAAGTATACAAAAACATGCCTTGCATCTACAAAGCTATAGATAATCATAATAAGAACATTCTTACCTGTATGGTGCACGGCACAAAATTATTTGGTCACAGTTAAATTAAATTAAAGCGCACAAACAGACAGACGCGAATAGAGACTTTGATGTGTACTTTGATTGACGGCCGGCATAGTCCAGTGGTAACGCATTGGACTGCCATTCCGAAGGTCGCGGGTTCGAACCCGGCGTGCGCAAATAAATTTTATTTGATTAATTTGTGTTATTTCACAATTAATTAATTAAAATAATATATAGTATATTTGCGGCACGTTCCAGAGTGGAAGATACTACCAGTATCGCCCTGGTGTAAGACCACCATTCAGAATTGAAACTTTGCTCCAAATGGCTTTAGCCGTGTTTAGTGACTAGATCTGAATAGCCAGGTACTTCCCCACCTTCCTCTTTCCCTTCCCCACTTACCTTCAGCCTCACAACATCCCCCAATTGGGGATGCCATAGTCTCACTGGCTCCAAACGGGAGCAGTTGGGACTCTTGTGAGGTATTCACTATAAAAAAATTTAAAAAAGATCAAAATTCTTCTTACTGCATTTTGCGTTCTAACAAAAAGAGTATGTAGGTAACCTATTACCATCAAGCTGACGAAAATTTAACCTTGTAGAAATCTGAAGGTAAAATGAACTGCAATTGCAGTGCTTCGTGCCGTGTGTGGGCACAGTTCTACAACACTGCAAATGCAGGGGTCCAGCCCCTAGGGGTTAAAAGCAATACATTATTATTTGTTTACCATCCTCATTGAAAAATGCACACAAAATTTGATTTTTATATTATTTATTTTACAATGATGCCAAATATTTATGTAGGTCATTATAAATTATTATTATTTTACATTAAAAACTTTTTAATAAATCAACTTTTTTGTTTTCTCCTCTTTGTCACATTATTATTTTACATCTGGGTTTTTATCTTGGAGTAGCTGGTGATAATCTCATTCAGTCCACTTCTGTAATTAGAATATTTTTAATTAGTATAAAAAATCGTATAAAAAAGATACAGAAGCACTGACCTTCTAAAGTGAAAAATAATAATATAATCATACACAAAATAAAAGGAATATAAAAATTTGATATCCTAGATAGTAGTTTAAGAGGTTACTCATAAATGGCACTGGTAACAATAAAACTGTTGTTAATACAGGGATTGAGACTTAGATAAATACGATTGTGAACACAAGGAACCCAGGATTATTATTCCTACCGACTGCTAATAAAGCCACCCAAGCTCATTGTAATCACCAAATAAAAGTACAAATTGTTTTGTTGTATCGATGAGTCGTTCACGAATGAGCAGCACAATTGAGCTAGCTCTTTTTGATGAGCGTATTCATACGACTCCCGGTAAACTGGTTACGACTCAATTGAACGGTGAAAATAGCGCCTTGAAATAATCCAAGTATTAATTATTATTACTTGCTCAGGGATGTTAACTGCGTCAGAGTCCAAAATCTAGACATATGTACCCACACATACTAACTACCTAGCATCTTATTTGTGTTTCTTATTCGTTCAATTGAGATGACTCTTTGAGCTGTACGAAAATTTTTAGCTGGTAGTGTGGCTCCCGGTCTTAATAAAATGAGTAGTGACCCGTCGCTATTTTGTTAACCTTGAATATTTAATTTAAATAGTTTGTGAGAACCCAGATTTACAAAAAAAACTTTATTACATTCTAGAAGGAGTTATTTTGAATTTTTTAAATTATATTTTTAACTTCAGCAAAAAGTTCTGTTGTCGATTCGTTACTTTTCGGTATCTACATGAGTATGTACTAATTATAAGAAACAAGTAGTTAACATCAGCGTGTTGCTAAAATATTAATGAATTTAAATTTATGCCCTGTCAGATTTATTTAGCAAGCATCTCCACTTTATATTTAAATATTCACAATTCCTGTCAAAACAGATTATGCAGATTTATTTCCACATGCAAATCAAATTATATGTAAATAAAGTATGTCAGTATGTATCCTTTAACCACAAAGTTAGGGATAGCAATATCGTTCTGGTTTTAAACAATCTTGGGTTTAAAACCCGGTGACATTTAAATAATATATATATACAGGGTGTTAAGAGACATACCTGAATTACTTTAAGCAGTGATTGTAATTTTTGATTGGAGTAAAAAATGTTAAATAAATTTTGGTCTCCGGTGACAACTTTTTTAATTTACCTGGTAACCCCCAACCTGAACTGTAAAATACCAAAAAAAATATTATTGTTAAAAAAAAAATTATCACTGAAACGCCATCTGCATTTTTTACTCCAAATAAGCTCAGGAACCACTAGTTAAAGTAAGTCAGGTAATTCTCTAACACCCTGTATAAAAAAAATCTAGTATGATATGGAGTGTAACATTTGTTCTGGCGAAAGACCAGATATTATAATGCACGGAATCTGAAAATCACTTCAAATAGCTGAAGCTATGTTTAGTAAATAAATCTGATAAGCTAGATACTTTCCAACGTTCCCCAAATGAGGCATATATTACCACTGACTCCAGCTGGGGAATGGAAATGACTTCTGCCGTGTTTGGTGACTAAATCAGACTAGATAGTCAGGCACTTTTAAGGTGCCTGTAAACGATCAAATTTGTTTGTCAAATTTACGTGTTTGTCAAATTATTTGAACGTCTGCGGCCTTGTTTGATGTGCTTGTCAAACAAACTACGTGTTTGACGTGTTTGTCAGAAATTCTGATTGACGGAAAGTTTGAACGATATTTGACAACATGTTTGAACGTTTGCGGGGGTGTTTATCAAACAAACGTCAGTTTCGTGTTGCCATCAAATGGAGAGTGCTGGGTCATCGAATGTTATAAGTGAAAGAGACTTTTTATTACATTTTACTTTTATTTCATTTACCATAATCTTCTGGTTCTGTACGTAATATATCCCTAAGCAAATTTTCATGGGTATATTTAGCTCTTAATTTTAGCCATTCTCTAGACCAACACCTTCTTTTTTTCTTTTTAAGACACAGAGCTAATGTCAACGCAAGAAATGCTTTGTCCGCATCCGTCATTTTTAACAACACAAAATATTTCGCTATTCACCCCACTTCAGACCGGATACAATAAACGTCAAAAGACAATTCCCGGCGAAAGCTGTAAATAAATGAACTAATATTTGACAAACTTCATTTGAACGTTTGCGGCCTTGCCAGGCCTTGCTCATCAAACACGTGATGAGCAAACGTAAAATTTGACAAACAAATTTGATCGTTTACAGGCACCTTTAAACCTTCCTGTTCCCCGTCTCCTTCCCTTCCTTACTCCATTCAGCCTCACGACATACAACAGTTGGAACTCTTGTACGGTATTCACATAAAAAAATACCTTTTGTGGAATATTCAAAAATTAATAATTTACTTAAAAAAAATGGTTACCTTAATCCATGGTCAAAGCCAACTCCTCTCATTTTCTCCACTTTGCTTATTTCTGAGTCAAGATATGTTAATATCTCGTCTATTATCGGCACCAAACTTGGAAGCAATGTCAGTAATAATTTGAAAAATGGCGCTGAGTTGAAAGCCAAGTGTTTTTTGCACGTTGCGTAGAGCATTTCTTTTACGTCATTCCTAAAACAAGAATTAAATATTTGAAATTTGAGTTGAGTTCGACTATCGACTATATATAATGGATATACAAAATTCTAATTTTGTGGAAAAGCATGGGTCAGCTGCTATTCGTTATGTTCATTGACTGTTAAAAAATCGAAAATTTTACTATGAAGTACAAAGGTAGATAATTGATTGCGTAGCGTAGCGAAGTCCTGTTTTAACTTGCCCGTTTGGCATTTCATCTGTCTGGTTTAAGATGGTGGCCGTGTTAGATACTGCTTTTTTGTCCTGCCAGAGTTCGCACAAATGTGGACTTTCTACGAGCTGTCAAATCGGAATAATCAATATTATGGTACCTATCTGTCTGAAGAAAGTTTAAAAAAAGAATTATTGTCTTTGGACAAATTGCTTATTTCCTTATTTGAAATAAAAAAAAACGTTACATAAAATATATATGGTTAATAACCAAGTAGGTAGGTATTCAAGTAAGAGAAAATTAGAAACAACTTCTACTCCTACTTGATATCGTTTTGTTGTACTGACCTAATATTATCTTCATTCCTGAAGTGTTTGCTATCACAGAGGGATTCTAGAATTTGTGATGCAATTTTTTTATTTGGGCTCACCGCATCAGAAAACATAAATTGTTCGCATACTGCCAGTAATGTACTAGTTATGATAATTCTCAGGAGACTAATGTTGGAGGTGTTGCCAGATAGGTGATGTATTATTGCCAGCGCCTGGAAAAAAGTATTTAAACACATCAACAACAACAAAAAAAACACATTTCCTAGATGGATTCCTGATTTTTGACATTTATAAAGTATGTTCGGTTTTAGGGATGGTAGTATTTTGCTAAATATACAGTTGATTTATTTCATAATTTGGAAGGAAAAAAATGTGCAAATTGAGATACATAAAAAAATAAATGGCCTTTTCAATAATTTAACATAATGCAAAATCAAATATATAAAGCAATTGAGATGGTTGATAGCCCGGTACGTAGAAAGCTTGGCTAGGAGTCAGATGGATCGAATTCAATACTTACAGCGGGTACTGACTTACTACTCTCTTTTCAGAAGAAGTTGAACACAAAGTGACCAGATCTGAATAGTCACGCACTTCAGAAAATCCTCTTATCATTTCTTTTCTAATTATTTTCGCCCCACAACATTTCCCAATGATTTGCTATCACTGGACCAGGGAAATAAGGAATTCCAGTCCATTTTTTTTTTAATCAATAATGACCTTTTAACTTTAATACCAGTAATTTTTTTTTTATTCTTATAGTTATTTTTTACATTAGCTCCACACAGGAGGCCCTGAGGAAAATAATTTCAACGTCATCTATGGGGATGCTAGGTGGGGGGTTTTTTTGGGAAGGAAGATCTCCCTCAACCAGGTTCTCCAAATCTAGCCTGGTGGGCAAACGCAACAGTTACCAGTCTCAACCTCTTTTTTCAACCAGCGCTGTATTTTGTATGGAAGTTCAGTATTTTTCTGATGGATATTATAGACCATAGATATTTTACTCACATAGACTGGTTATGGTGAGTCAGCAGATTCAGTCGTAGCAACCTAACGGTGTGTTTTAATGTGACGGTGTTTTATTTGTTTTTAAATGAGGATTTATAAATTTTTTATTTCATAATCAGCATTTGTTGATCTATATATTTAAGACATAATATTTTTCACTGGAGTTCCTTATAGAGATGTGGTCATCACATAAAATAAAATATAAAGTCAATGCAGAAAAATATGCCTACCTTAGCAGCATGAACATGACATTGCTTCCCCCTACATGTGACGAAATTCACCGAAATCTTATCCAAAATATATTTCTCCAGTTGTAAATCAGAATTAATATCTCCAGGAATCATTCTATGCGATATTTCATATGTATTATTCTTCGTCTGTATAGTTCTATTGGCAAAGTACGGCAGATATTGAACAATCATATCCTTCATAGTCTTTTCAATATAAATATCATTCTTGTAGTCCAGACTATAGAGTCCCCTCATGAACATGTACCAGCTCTTGCAAATACTTAAGGTTATGTAAGGGTGAATCTTCTTCTCCATAAATAATTGCGGGGGAAGTAATACATTACTGACGAGTGTGTGCAGGAGACATGATGGTTTAGCCTGAAATTAGACAAAAACATCAGATTAAAGAAGATCTCTAAGAGCGGGAGCACACAGAGAGCGGTCAGAGTTCTGCGTTCTAGTGACCGTTGACCGCTCAAGAGTTCCAAAGCACACAAGCGGCGTTCAAATTCTGGCGTTCTAGTTTCGTTTGGGTCTTTGCATATGCAACATGTCACTAGAAAGTTCATCATCCGATGAAGAATTATTGCTCTTGTGGAGCTTAGCAGCTTCTAAAAAGAAAAGGAAGTATTGGGTGCACCCAATCAACACAACGCGAGAAGAACAAGGCGAATTTACTAATAATAAAATTTACTTAAAATTTATATTTACTAGTAGCAATTTCAAACCAATCTTTTTTGTCGCGGTTTTTATAATTTACATCACTTAAATCGTATAATAAACTCTTTTCCCTAACCAATTCAATTAACTTTTCCGTGTTCATAACCTCAGACATCACGGCGTTCTGGCGTTCTCTGCCTCGGCGGGAAAAGAACTCTTAGAACGCGACCGCCGCGGTCTGACTGCCCGCTGTGTGCGTAGTTGTTATAGTATCAGTACATTCTAATGAACGCCGAATGCGGAACTCGGAACTCCTGACCGCTCTCTGTGTGCTCCCGCTCTAAAAACTAGGAAATCAAAAAACCACTCAAAAGAAAAAACTCAAGAAGAGCAATCTGTGTTGATTTCAAAGAAAACTATTGTCAAAATTCTAATTCACAATGATCTGACTCCTAAGCATCACAGAGGCAGATGAAAATGACTTTCATACATTACGTGATTTAGAAATTCATAATGTGGCTCATTCTTTATTCCATTGACATTTTTTTTAAGTATTCAAGAAGATATATCTTTACTTAATCCAGATACATAAACAAATCAAAGTTCCCAATTCTCGGCGGCCCAGCGGCCTGAGTGGTTAAATAATAAATAAAAAAAATGTGAAAATCGAGCTGTGCATGGTGGATGTCTAAGGTGATTTGTTGAGCAGTGTACGAGTTAATTCGATATTTGAAAGTGTATGATCAATTTCCCCCAAAGTAAGATACTTCAGGCACACAGACAAGCCCACAACACACTTCTATGAGTTTATTTCTTCAGTGCAAGAAATAATAACATTTTATTTATAGAAGAATTTGAGTAGGGTTTTACCAAATAATTTCTGAGATGAAAAAGTTTGTATGTAGATTCATTTTGTTGACTCCCTTCTAGTATAGGCGCAAGAACTTTGATAGTAGGCTGGTGATCTAAGATTCAAATCACGGAAAATGCAAAAAAAAAAATACAAACACTTCTTACCCTGGAGTAAATAATGGGAGAGCAATGTAGAAACATAGTTCCCAAGACTATGAATAGTTGCATCACATACTCCAGGGACGGCGGGGCCTTTAGAGCGGTCAGAACGTATTTATCCATGGAGTTTAAATACTGATTGACACGCTCACGTAGACGGCATTTCTCTTGGAATGTCTGCAAATAATTATATAAATAAAAAATAATAATATCATTAAATTATGAACTAATTTGGTTTGTAATCCTGTAATTCAGACTAACAGATAAATAATTATGTTAAAAAGTCAGATAAACGCACCTTTTCTTTGTACACTATAAATAATGAATTGAACTGGATTTATTGTACTGGAATATTTGTAGGCATTAAAAAACGCTTACAAATAAAATGTTTTAAACAAAACAGAGTTGTTTTTAGATTCTAAATAATGCGTTTGATAGTCCAGAATTGCTTGCTTTATATAAGTTTTTGGACTCCACTACACAATACTAGAAGTCGAGATTTATTTCAGTGCAGAAATTCTGGGACTAACTACCATATGTATTCCTCATTACCTGGAATACTTATGGAGGGAAATAATTATACCAAGTCAGTGGACATCTTCAATCTATCATTTAAAAAGGCAAATGATTGTTACAGTTTAGTTGTTTATAATAAATACGGTATAATTTTTACTATTCATGCGTAAAAGCCCCTAAAAAAGGAAGTTAATAAATAAATAATAAATTTATTTAAAATAAATTGAAATTTTTTATTTTACCTGAGTATTATTCCATGCTACTCCAATAGCGTAAAAGAACTGGCAAAGGTTTTTCTGGTCTCCAGTATCATAACTCGGCGTGAAATTCAGCGCAGAGAACTCCTGCAGCTGGCACATCAGCAGCATCAGGTGCGTGTCATCATCCGACTGTCCCTCGGCGGAGAGGAAGGTGACCTTGACCCAGCAGTGGATGATGCAGCTGGCGCAGGGCTTCTTCTCCTCTTTCAGGGACTGGGATATCTGATCATCTTGGAGAATTTGGAGCAGGTAGTGGCGGGTGACTCTATATTGATGGTAAAAATGACTTAGTATTAATATTCATAGATTATAAATTAATAGTATGTATCTAGTTACTACATACCTGGATATGTACAAGTTTCAACACTGTATTTTCCTATGGGGTAGTTTAAAAAATATGGAAAAAAAAATTAAAAGCCCTATAGATGATAATAGAAAATAATAAATAATAATAATATTTGGATGATTTGTATAGCGCCCTTTTTGTGCAAAATACAGTAAAAGCTATAAATAGTTGTAACATAGAAAATCCAATGAGACAAAGTGTTGCAAATTTCATGATGCTAGAACTCAGTGCTCGAGTTTTTTGAAGGACAAACAAAAATAGATTCTCTGTTATATAGGTAATTAAGAGAATGCAGAATTAAAAAAAAAAAACACACAAATTTTAAGAAAAACTGAAAATACTTATTAATAATAATAATATTTGGCTAATTTATATAGCGCTGTTTTCGTGAAAAATCACCTCAAGGGCGTTGTAAAATACTTACACCTAGGATTCATAATAACTAGTGACTTACATCTAAGACTTATATCTAGTGACTTATGACTAAGGCCTATAACTACAGACTTAATAACATATATATTTACATATGTAGAAACCTACAACTAACATACTTACATTTAAAAATTCATCGATAAATATACTCCACTAAATGATAATCGATAAATATAGTATTAATACCACGAATATAGTCCATACCATTTTTTGTTCTATGTTTAAAAATGTTATGGACTATATTCGTGGCATTAATTGATAAATATAGTATTAATACCACGAATATAGTCCATACCAATTTTTGTTCTATGTTTAAAAATGGTATGGACTATATTCGTGGTATTAATTGATAAATATAGTATTAACACATTGTAGTCGGGCGCTTCAAACAATAGACTCTAGCCTATAGCGGGTGTTTTTCGCGATTAGCGCAAAAATATATCGCTTTCTTAAAATTGATACAATTTCTAAACCAAATAATATTTTCGATTGAAATTTTCAAAGAAATCATATATGACATTTGATCATCAAAAATAAATTATAATTGCTTTGATTACATCATAATTACACCACATTTCAAAGCTGAATATAAAAACCTGATATTAATTCAGTAAATAGCATTCAATATTTGAAAATTCCATGTAAAAGATAACATGTTTATTTATATCATATAGTTTTATAATAAATAATAATATATATTTTCCATGCTCGCAATTTTACAATCGCTGGATGTGTGAAATCTGATCGCGTAAATATTGAACAGTGTCGCGTAAGGTCGAAGGCGAACACTCAATAACTCATAAGTTTAATTGCTTCTTGTCAAAAAAGAGTGTTTTGCGGTTGCCCCGCCTAATGAAGAATTGAAGAGCCCATTCCACTTATGATAGTATTTATTCTTTCAAGGAATCAGTACACTTCATATGTTGACAATCCATCACACACCATAAGTGCATGTATCATTGGCTTGTAAAGGATATATTTTTGTAGGGATAAAGTCCTATACAATGAATTATAATATATTAATATTATAATATATTAATATTCAAATAATAAAATACCAAACAGTAAACAAAACAGTGCGAGCGGTATGAAAAATAGTCCAATACGTGAAATGACTGAAACTAAACTGGAGATTGAGATCGCATAAAAACTCTAGATTTGTGGCGACGCCTTTACAAGCGGCACACTAGCCAATCCGGACAAGGCATCTCAAATAACGTCGACAGACTGTCGCCTAGCAGCCAGATAGCAAATTACCCTTCAAGACGTTTTATTTCACACTGATAACAAGCCCGTATAATGCCGTTTCTCGCCAAAAACCGACAGTCGACAAAAACGGCATTTGCCGTGTCCCGCAGTTGACCGACAGTCCGCGAAAAACGGCAAATGCCGTGTCCCGACCACAATGTGTTAATACCACGAATATAGTCTATACCATTTTTTGTACTATGTTTAAAAAATAATATGACCATAGGTGTCATGTACATATAAATTGGTTAGATTTTGTTAATTTTGTTTATAATACAGCAAAAACTTGCAACATTTTGATAATAAGTATCGGAAAATGTCTTCTAAATAATCATTTAAAAATGATCTCATAATTAAAGTTGGTACTAACTACTTATAAGTTTAAATTATCCAAGAGTATAATAACCTATCATTCGCAGTTTCAGAAAAGGTGAAGAACTTCAGGACATCTTCGAAAGAATCATATTTCTTCACGCAAGAACTGTTATCGAACACAAACTTTGTGAATTCAAAGGCAGCATCGGCAATCTGCAGGGCCATGATGCCGTTGGAGTATAGAGTCTTGATGCAGGGAAAGATGTGGAGGAAGAAGGCATCCATCATCCCGGAGATGCTATCAGCGGAACCGTCATGGTAAGAGCACAAGATCCGGAGCTTCGATAGCAGAGATGAAAACGATTCAAGCGTGTTTGATAGATCCGGTAATGTACAGATGGTTAGGTACTTGGTGAGCCAAGAATCTGAAAAATTAAAAGAAAATAATAAAACATATTAATTGTTGGGTTATTGGGTTAAATTTGGGTTATGTTGTGCTTCCTCCTTGTTTAGCCAATGTTTCGGACAGTGTTACAGAATACATCATCAGAACAGTGTTTCCGTTTGTTTTGTTTTTTTTTTTTCAATAATGTTTTTTCTTTCAATAAGTTTACAAAATAGGGTCTTCTCGCAAGTGTCAACTTGACACTTAAACATTAAACCAGTACTAGTACAAATTTCATAGTAAAAACCACAGACATAGGAATTAATAGACGAGAAGATAAGGGCGAGGGGTAAAATCAACTGTTGAAGAACGAGGGGAGTAAGGCTGACTGTGATTCGTCAATAAATCAATCTGACAGTAAATAGGCATCTCGCATTATAATATCACCATTTACTTCTTAAAAGTAAAATCTGCGTTTGAATGAATAGACATTTTTACATGGGAGCGCAAATTACTCGCCACGTTATGAACTAATTTGCGAAGTCCAAATTCGGCAAAGTAAGGCAGCTTCTATTTCAGAGTCGTAGTTAGTTTCAGAGTATTTAGTTAAGACACTTTTACAAATGTCTCATAATTTACTTACCCCAGTAAACAACGATGAGCACACTTGAGAATCGCTACATTGTGATGTGATAGTATATGTTTCTAAAACTGATCCATATAATACGGTGTGAATAAGCTTAAAATAAAGTAAAATAATGCTTACTTATGGAATGTAATACGACAATTGGGTTTATTCTCTTTTTCACATCTATTTTTACAAGTTTTCATATCAAAAGTCAACATTTTGCCGTGTTATTTCGTAAAATGAACCGATGATGCCTCGACCATAGTTCGCACAAGAATGATGACGTCACGTTTTCAAATTTCACTTGAAGCCATATGCGAGCCCAGCCGGCTCAATGGAACCGGTATGGGGAGTGGGGATAATACGCTTTTAATCACTTAGGGCAGGTCTACTAATATTCATATGTCTATGGTAAAAACTGTTTTTACAAAATCCCTGTTTAAATTTTTAGTATATTTTATATATACGCACTATACGTATAACCAGTGGCGGCACGAGCCTTTTGATTGTACTAGAGTGCTAATATTAAATAAAATGGCATTATTGATGTTGTTGTAGCCTGAAAAGATTTTTTTTGTATGAAGATTGTCAGGATATTTCAGTTTGGCAGTACACTGCACCTATTTCCTAAAAATATTCATACAAAAAATCGAATTTTCGAAAAAACATAAAAAAACGTTTTTGCCTACAACAATGCCATTTTATTTTAATATTAGTGCTCTGTTACTCCCAAGTAACGAGCCGCTACTGACTATAACCTCTTTTTCGCCAGCGTATTCCAAAGGATACTATTAAAAAAATATTTCTTGAAAATAAATATCTATTCTGGGGAAACTTGCTCATGGTAGATTACATAACATTTTTATAAAAATATATAATTACCGTGTTACATATCTGGTAAGATGGTAAAACAAAAAAATTCCAAAACAAGTTAAGTTATGTTGAAAATAGAATCACGGCAAAAAAATGGCATTGGCGAACAGAAGATAAATTGCCACTTTCTCTAATTGGACTAAAGAGAGTACTGTATATTGTAATGACATACCTACGAGTATATGCTCATTCTGCTTGAAATCCTGACTGACTTCCATTATATCCCGTAGTCCGCTGACGAGCATCTTCAATATGGCCATTGGCTCCGTGTCCCTCATTAAGGAGTACTTATTGGCTATGGCCAGAAGAGGTTTAGCCACCTGAGAGATGTCCATGCCCCCCTCGATGTAGAGGTACAGAACGGAGAGGTGAGTCTTTAGTACAACTTGCTTCTTATTCCACGGAAGAGTGTCAAAAGACATCTGGATTATGAGGCCTTGTAGCTTGGAGCACTGAAAGAAAGAATGCAACGTACAAAATATACACAACAGGTCCCGTCAAGCTGAAACATGGAATCTATGCACAATACGTAGGCTGTGCAATCGATTCTGAAATTCCAAACTTCCGCCAAAAGCATGGCCTTGTGTTTGGTAAAAAAAACATATTTTGGATGAAGTAAAAACGTCAAAGAATTTTTGTAATTCTTGGGGTTAATAGGGTGGGTTTTTACCCTATTCAGGTTTATGCATGGATTTAACCACCAATAAATCCCGTTTGTGCCCGTAGTGTGCCAACGAATCCACCGTGGATTCGCTATTGGTACACTGCACTTACTCAGGATTTATCGTAACATAATGGATATTTTTTGATATGTTATTATTATGAGATTTAGACGCTACCATTTTGTTAATTTAAAGTTCCCACGAATCCTGTTTTTATGTAACTATATATGTATGTAACTATATATGGAATGCTCCATGTAAATATTGATATATATATATTTGTATAAATGTATGTGTATGTGTAAGCAAATATATGTACCCGCCTCAGAACAGAAATATTCTAGTGAGGCGGGTTACTTTCACATTTGTAATATTGATCATGTAATTGCAATAAACGTCCGGGTTTCCGGCAATTAAGAAAAAAAAAAAAATTACTATCATTTATGTTATTTATGGGTTTGTACAGTTTGTTTATTGTATTTTGTAACTTAATGGCAAAATAAAATATATTTTATTCGGAATAATGTATCCTAATATCCAGACTCTCGTTTCGTCACAATAAAATTATATTCATTTTATCTACAAACATTAAAATTCAAAGATATAATGAATATGTTTGCAAATGACGAAACGACAGTCTAGACTAATATTATGATATTTTATGTCTTCGCCAAGCGAATAAAATTTTTTTTAGTTTGCAATTATGTTGCAAAACACAATAAAAAAATTGCACAAACCCATAAAAAACCTAATTTATTCGAATGCTATAATATGTTTAATGCATTAAATTACAGGTGAGTTAAATAGTATGCTATGTAAGAAACAATGTAGATAACATACAAAACTTTCGTTTGGGGGTTGTGAATTACCCCCTGTGGCGCGAGGAGTTTAATATCAAATAATAATAAAAAATAAAAAAAGTAATCGAGAAAGAATATAAATTTTTATGGGGATAGTTGATGAAGGATTAATAAACAATTTACTCAACAAAAAAACTTACAATGTCCACAAGGTCAGTAGAAACCGCCATCATCAGGAACAAAGTAGAGAAGTGTTCCAGTCCCAACTCATTTAGCGCCTGAATTTTGCTGATGGTAAATTTGGGGAGAATTCTTCCTTTGATGCGTTGGCAATTGCCGGGCTGGTTGGACAGCACACTCTTCTTCAAGTGGATGCCTAATAGAGTTACAAACAGTGAAAAGCTGCTTTCAGATTTGTAGTCCCTTTTGGAAGAGCAATCCATCGATAGGCGAGATTTTAAATCATTAGCGAAGCTGGGTATGGAAGAACTGAAAACAAAAATATTACAATTAATTAATAATTTATCTAAAAAAATGATAGTACGACTCTTGGTAACACAAGATAAATAAGATGCTAGGTAGTTAGTAGATGAAGGTACATACATCCAAGTGCAGATGTAGGACTTTCAGACGCCGTTCATGTCTCTGAGTATGTAATAATAATTGAATAATTTTAATGTTGTTATATATAAAATATCACCTGACAAAAAAGGGTAACTGTTCAATTGAGTCGTAGTACGATTTACCAAGAGTCGTAAAAAGTACAGCTCATCAAAGCTAAGAGCTAGCTCTATTGTGCGGCTCGCTCATGATCGACTCATCGCTAATCATTACTCAACCGAAGAATTTTAACAAGCGATTCCTGAGCATATTTGAAGTAAAAAATGTAGACGTCATTTTGCTTAGCAGGACAAATGATACACACTTCATCTCGTTCCAACAGCACAGTAGCAGAGGAAAGAGAGACCATATCACATGATCCAGTCGCGCGTGTAGCAGTGTGATCAGTGGCGACATGTGAAAAAAAAATCATGAGACGGCAAAATGATATTGAGGTTTTTACTTCAAATATGCTCAGCAATCGCTGGTTAAAATCCTTCGGGAATGTGCATTTACACCCTGTATAATATGTACACAGCCATTTGTAGCATAATATTTTACCGTGCCAACGAAACAGAATTGTCCTCCCTCCCGGGTATGGAAAAAGCAGAGTTCAATCTCTTGTGGAAGTATTCCCACAGCAGCGTTACTATCTCATTCTTGGGTTCCCACCAGACGGTGAGCAACTTTAGGACCTGCCTCATCTGCGCTCGGAACAATGTCTCCGGGATTCCTTTCTCATTTGTTAAACACAACTTCAATATGTCTTCCAATAACGTGAAGTTTGGTACTATCTGAAAAATGACAAGAACAATAAAAAAAAATTATTGGAAAATTATAACAATATACACGGTGTCCGGAAACTCGTAGTACAAGCGGGAAACTGGAGAATCTACCCCACATGGGGAACCCAAATAAACATAAAGTTTTTTGATTTGAGCATTTTCACAAAAAAAAAAAAAAAAAACCAAAAAAAAATATTTTTCGGCTATTTTAGGGTTAAAGTTTTTTCTGGTGTTTAGGGTTGAACAACAGATGTTTCAACCCTGCAGTGCAGAAATATTTTATGATTACACCGGATTAAATGAAGGGTGATTTCAAAATAATGCTTCAAATCCGAGTTTCTTCATTTGTTTTACTTTCAAATAGTTTTAATTAGTTGGGTACTTTGATCTTCAGTAATAATTTATAAGAATTTGATTAAAAAAAAAATAATAAATAAAAAAAAAAAATCAACTTCTAACTCGATTTACTCGATAACGAAAGCTCAAATCAAAAAAAAATATACTACAAAATCGACTCCAAATGTGATGTAGATTCACCAGTTTCCCGCTTGTACTACGATTTTCCGGACACCCTGTATAAACATAATTGATAACAGAGTAATCAATCCCAGCTAAAGTTTTTCATCATAGCGCAAGCTACAATTACAGCCTTTAATGTTTGAAGTAGGAAGAATTAAAATATTTTCAGCTTATTGGTACTCAGAAATATTTGTAAAAAACACAAACAGTGGTTAATTTCAGAAACAGGTGTAGAGAACATTTAAATTTTTTCTATTTATGTACATTTAAATAATAAAATCACACGAATCCCAATCAAATAAATGAAGCATAGTAAGAGATTTTAATAGCTACTTGAAAATATGTATGCGGATTATTAATTTACTTTGGAATAAAGGTTTGTAAACAAATCGGAGAGATGTTAATACATATTCAAATGAATGCAGGAGTGAAGGTCCAAGATGGCCACCGTATGCATCACAGAAATGTGATGTTCAGAAAGAGATAGGTGCTTTAACCATCGTAGGTATCGAATATCAGTCTTATCACCAACTTATTTGCTGGGATGAAGACCGTGCTTTAGTCCAATTCTAACCATTATTTTTTGGAATGTGAATAGAAACAAAAAATAAAATAAACTGACAAAATCAGATACGAGCGCCTCAGCAGAATGCTGCGTGTTCATAAAATAATAATAACATTACAAACTAGACACGTTGTAGAAATCTCAAAAGTGACAAGCAAAAGGGACAGCAATTGTAATACTTTTGATTTAGTGGTTTTAGTACTAAACATGCACGTGACACATGAGGTTGTGTCCTATCTCTAACTGAATTGCGTGATTGTGTGCCAAAATGCACTCGTGTGTTATGAGAAAATATTTTCATTACACGGCAAACACTACTAAAAGCCAAGGAATAACATTTCATTATGATACAATTATTTCAATTGTTTCCTAAAGATTTTAAGCGTCACTAGAGAAAGCGAGATAGCGAACGTAGCAACACGTAAGCATAAGGACAACCTACTGGCAGTAAGTCGTTTCAGACTGCATTCCTTATTCGTCTTAGAAGGCGAGTTAGGGTATCTTCTCATCTCAATCTCTTACGTGATGTAGAATATAATATTCGTCGCAACCTTAAATATGAAAATGCATCTACATATTTCATTTTCACACAATATCTTTGAATTTTTATGTTTATCAAAAGTAAACAAAGTTCAAAGAATTTACTGGAAACAAGAGCATTTGTTACTTGTCATATTTTCTTTTAATTTTGTGAGACCATAACGCAGGGGGGTATAATCCTGATATAAAATTGGGACAGAAATATTGTGAAATCATATTATTGCCTAGCTATATCCACCAATGAAAAACTCAAAGTCTATAGAATAAACTGTTGAAAGATGAGTGCTGGCTGAGTGGAACATTTATGGTTGTTTGATATTTTGATCTAAACTACGCCATTCTCGTGTAGATTTGAATATATTGTTTATTCAATATTAGCGAGATGTCCGTCAGTTTGTTACTCTCGTTTCTCAATCGGAAGCAAAAGGCCGAGTGGTTCGTTATGAAATTACGCGTTGCCAATGCTTAATTTATTTATTTATTTATTTAACGCCCAGAGGGCTTTTACATGTGGGTGGTACAAATTTAATGACAGTTTTGAAACATAAGAAATTAATCTTGACATCTCAAACACAAAACAGAACATGTGTTTGAAAACAGGTGAGAATCTTTCTTTGTTTTGTTCCTTATTAAATAATTTGTAATATCCTTAATTTAGCTTCACCGCAGAAATTAATCTATTTACTTTTCAGACATTATCTGTGTTCCTGCGTATTGTGAGGCCGTACTGGATCGTGATTATATCACGCAAGTTGGAATTCCATCGTTCTACCTTATTCATTAATGATTTAACTTCTATAATTTATTGTCTTGCTGAAATAAAAATGCTTATGCGTAGTTTTTCATTTTCCTGTCGTGATGTAATATTTTGAAATTGGACCTAAAAAACCATAGATATGCCAATATATAGACAGTAAAATTCTCATTCAGTGCCTACTTATTATACTATATTTTTACCCCTCACTTGTGAGATCTACATAATATAGTTATATAAAAACACACGCGTATTCAAATGCATCATTGTGTCAAAATTTCAAAGCAATCTGTGAAGAACTTTCGGAGTCATTAGATTTTGAACAAACGAACATTAACATTTTTATTTATTTATAATAATAACTAGCTTTACCCTGCCACGCATTGATGTGGCTCAGTCTGCCTGTGCAGATAGAGAAACAATAGCGTGTGTTGCTTTTAGAGTCAACAGATACAGACGCTGTTTTATAAAAAAAAGGCATGTAAGTCCAAAATAAATTGGACCTAAAAAACGATAGATATGCCAATATATAGAGTGCCTACTTATTATTCTATACACCAATGAAAAACTTTGTTTAATTTAAGTTTATTCTATAGATTTTCATTGATGGACATAGTTAGGCAAACATATGACGTCACAATATTTCGGTTCCAATTTTCGATCGGAGTCATACCCCCCTGCAAAAAGTACAGAGATATCGATCTAGTGAGTGGTTTATTTATGCCATAACAGGTCTAGGCGTATTGTAATGTCATTGAAACTCACCCTATGCGATGTAATGCCAGTATATTCTCCTTCAGAGCTATAGCCCTGCAATTGCACAACACAAAGCAATAATGACAGACTAAATTCCAATCGATTATTACACTCTATTTTGTTCATAACATATAGACTATCACAGCGTTTAGGGACTGCATCCATCTTTTCTGTCAGCAATACATATCTTTTGAATATGCCATTATAATAATGCCAGAATTCTGCGCACTTATTTTCTTTGTTTAAGTTCTCAATGAGCATCTGCGTGCTAGTCCAAATCTGTTTTACACAATTGCAACTGAAGATGTGTTTTGCGCCAACCTAGAAAAACAAATTACAAATAATATGTATAAAAATACAATACATTAATTATATTATTGTGTTTAACAAAAATGGTGACATTTCACAATAAAGTAATGTGAAAATGACAAATCAGACAAAGTTTTCAAAAACAACTGACTTTTTTGTAGCAAGTCATCTGGACATGATGGACCTTACAAAATGGCTATCCAAAGTTACTCTCTACATCACCATGGTGAGAGATCAGTGTTCGTAAGGTTGAAATGTATTTGACCATGCTTAGTGACTAGATCTGAATGGCCAGAAACTTTCAAACCTTTCCCTTTCTTTTTACACTTCATTGTGCCTCATAACATTACTTAAATATGGGGATGCCATAGTTCCACTGACTCTGTGAAGGAGGAGATCTTGAGCGGTATCTCGTAAAAAAAAAGTAAAGTTGCCGAACTACGCATCACGCATAATACGCAATTTTGAAAAAATAACACTTGATTTCAACTTAGTTACTATAAGAAACAACTATTTACATGACGGGTGATGTAAATAGTTAGAAAATTATGCACAAAATAGGTTGTTAGGTTCTTAGTTTGGGTTATTTTAGCACATTTCATATGAGCGAAAACAAGGGTCCCATTTGAGAAAATGGATTTTGTTTAAAACAGCTTTATCTTTGAAAATCGTACATATATTTTAATTCAAATTTTTTACATAGTACTCACCAAACCCCACCTATAAAATTATTGTCTGAAATTAAAGCCTACTTTTGTAATACTACTCCATAAACTGAAGTTAAAGTGGTGGGCCATTAAGTGTTGTTTTATTTGTAAAAAATGTATGTATTTTATCACATTACAGATAAATAAAAATCTTTTCGCACAAATCATTTTAAAAAAAAACTTCCGCATCTCCGGTGCGATAACTGCAAGAATGTATTACCTTTTCTACAGGTTTAAATATATGTAGTTTCCTTTTGATAAAATATTCTTCCACACAAAAGACAAGAATTAGAAGATGGGGAAGACTTGGTTCATATTTTTAAATACATATAGTTGAGACCCGCACAGAGAGATTGATATAAAATTATTGGACAGCAATGCCTTTTCCGCCATTCAAGTAGGACCGGTGTAAAAGGTAGAACTACCCTTCCCGCCCGAAGTGTGTTAATAATATTTGGATATTTCCTAACCTTCAAACATAACTTACGACAAACATCAGATGATACAAATAAGAAAAAATTTGGAATGAGAAAAAATGGAACTTTAAGGCAGCTTTTACCATCTCCCTGACATAAATATGGTTTCTTGTAGTAATTAAGGCGATGCCATACGTAGTAATGAAAAATCATGTGTTTTTGGTTGGAAAATTTGGTCACCTAGAAATGTTTCAGATGCTTTAATTAAATACTGCGAGTAGAATACATCTTGGCCTTTGAAATAATCGAGTATTTTTTAGATAAGTCTTTTTATAAGCCCAGAAAAAAATAATGTAAAGGCCTATGAAAACTACTTTAAAGTTCAAAATCTCCTACTTACGAACCCATTTTCGGTTATGATTTTATTGTATAATGTGGCAAATTAAGTTATTTATAAAATGATTGAAAAAAAAAAAATATTTATGCTTGAACATCCACAAAATAAAATAAAAGGCACTTTTTGGTCATGTTTTTTTCTTGCATAAATCAAAACAGGCGGATGGTGTTAAGAGGGAATTTAAACCTTATCGCCATCTACGTAAGGGTTTTTATTGATAGCGGCTCAATTTAAAATATTACAGGACGTAGTGCATCGCCTTAAGTTGAAACCATGTGTTATTTAACCCTTAGGATACGACTAACTACAATAGCAGTTAAGTGAAATCATGATTACCTTCAGGTGCAGTGTTTAGAACTAGGTTTTACAAGTTTTGAACGCATTTCAAAATTGTCCATAAAAATTCCTAAGTAAAACGTTGACATTTTAGATATCTGTCAATAATTTCAAATATAATTTTCAATATTATATTTGAAAGTCTTCTAAGGGTTTTTTTCGGAATTCGGCATTATACCAAAATAAAAATTCTGTTTACCTTATCATGGCATTTCGAAGATAATAAAATCAAATTGTACAGAATCCAATCAATTTCCTTTTCAATCTCTGGGCTGTGAGTTGTGTTGTATATGGGAGTGCACGGGATAAATGATTGGTAGTTATCTTCTTCAGTTTCAACCAGAGTGTCTACTTTGAACATGTTTTCTATGAGAGAAATGTTGAGGGATATCACAAGATGTAACCAATGCAGTTCTAGGTGTGAATGGAATAAATGAAAAGATGCCAGGACACACTGAAAAAAATAATTCTTTTATTATTCGGCATTATTTCTCCATTCCCCCTACAGGGATTTAAAATAAATTTTACCTCTACAGGTATAGTTATTGATTAACTTTTCCCTTACTGTGCTAAAAAAATACACGCGTTCCGGTGCTGTGTAGTCAATACACATCTCAAAACAA
The DNA here is from genome assembly GCA_026573805.1 of Hesperophylax magnus. NCBI lineage: Eukaryota > Metazoa > Arthropoda > Insecta > Trichoptera > Limnephilidae > Hesperophylax > Hesperophylax magnus. Next base: position 24,889,940 of record JAIUSX010000072.1, read on the forward strand.
GCGATTTAATATCAGAAAAGTATGAATATTCATAGCTAATCGATTATGTTTATTATATTTTATATCAAAAGTGATAATAATTGTAATTTAATTGCTGAAAACATGAAAAAACCATCGGCAGATGCTAAAGAAACGTGCGAGGGGTCCACATCTAACGACGGTTCGCGGCCAACTGGCTAGCGGCGTGGCTGGCGGCTGGCACAAACACGATGGTCTAAATCAAAAACTACTGCAGAAGTGTGGATGTCTCATGTTCCCGCATAGCGAATTAAAGCGGGACATCAATAGCGTGTCATTTCCTCGCATATTAGTATCACACGGTTGATTGTATTGGTGTATTTGTTCCTGATTTTTAACAAAAAAACTCTGATTTTTAATTGAATTTGAAAACTATGTAATATATTATTTTTTAATTCAGTGTATAAATGTATAACGGAGGAATACCTAAAATCTGAACCCAGAATTTATTATATTTGTAGAGTTATTAAAGTTATTAGAATCAATGTGTAGTAAATACACACCACAGATAAGGAAAGGTTAACGCCTTGAAGGCTTTTACATGTATATATTGTTATAGGTAAGTTGTTCAGGAGTACGATAATAAGTGTATAGCACAAATCATAATAAACTGAGTATGAATGATATAAGGAGGTACAATACAAGTTATAGAGAGTTAGTTCTGTTGCACAAAGGAGTTCAATAATTTATTGTATACTAACTGTACCCCGCCACGCTGCTGTGGCTCAGTCTGTCTGTGCAAATGGAGAAACAATAGCGCGTGTTGCTTTTATGTCCAACAGATGGCGCTGTTTAAAGAAATAACATATTTTTACCTCCCACAGTTGACATCTACATAATATAGTTACATAAAAACACATGCGTATTCGAATCCAACGTTGTGCCAAAATTTCAAATCGGTGAAGAACTTTCGGAGATATTAGATTTTGAACATTAACATTTTTATTTATTTATAATAATAACTAGCTGTACCCCACCATGCGTTGATGTGGCTCAGTCTGTCTGTGCAGATAGAGAAACAATAGCGCGTGTTGCTTTTACGTCCAACAGATTGTGCTGTTTTTTAAAAAAAGCATGTGTTTACCTCTCACAGGTGACATCTACATAATATAGGTGTATAAAAACACACGCGTATTCGATTGCAAGATTGTGTTAAAAATTTCAAAGCAACCAGGGAAGAATTTTCGGAGATTTATGATTTTGAACAAACGAACATTTTTATTTATATATAATATATGTATATGGAAGATAGATACATAGTAGCAAGAGTACAAAATGTGGAGTAACTTTGTTGGTATTTATAAACATGAACAGTTTGTTGTAAAGAATGTCTGTGTTTAGCAAAACTTTATTGGCTTACCTCATATTATATTATCACTATTTTGGCTTACCTCATATTTAACCTCTTGTATAACTCATCCTGTATAAAATTGCTGTTTGTTTCTTACAATAAATAAATAAATTACGCCTGATTGGGTGTTTTTCAGAACATAGTAAAATTAATGTAATAAAAATAAAAGAATGGAGAAGTCCAGTCAATATAGATGCGAGATCAAATCTTGTTCCATTATTTCATTGTTTGCATCATAGGAGAAAGAAAGTTAAAATTAAAGTTCTATTCAAGTTCTGTTATTATTTCATCATGACCAGGTTGTTTCACAGTACTTGGATAGTAAAAGAATTTGAATAGGACTTTCACAGAACTTGAATATTGACTTTTAAATTTGATTGATTGTTAAAATTATGTGAAATAACCCGTCCTAAGTGAGACGGATGGCTGGGCTATTGGACTAAATTAAATATTTGTTTCCATTCAAATTTGTATGGAAGGCACCTCTAGTATAATTCTCTATTCTACAAAACATTTATTTAAGGCGATGCCATACGTAGTAATGCAAAATCATGTGTATTTGGTTTGAAAATTTGGTCGCATAGAAATGTTTCAGATGCTTTAATTAAATATTGCGAGTAGAATACATCTAGGCCTTTGAAATAATCGAGTATTTTTTAGATAAGTCTTTTTATAAGCCCAGAAAAAAAAATGTATAAGGCCTTTGAAAACTTCTTTAAAGTTCAAAATCTCCTACTTACGAACCCATTTTCGGTTATGATTTTATTGTATAATGTGGCAAATTAAGTTATTTATAAAATGATCGAAAAAAAATTAAATATTTATGCCTGAACATCCACAAAATAAAATAAAAGGCACTTTTTAGCCATGTTTTTTTCTTGCATAAATGAAAACAGGCGGATGGTGTTAAGCGGAAATTTAAACCTTATCGCCATCTACGTAATGGTTGTTATTGATAGCGGCTCAATTTAAAATATTACACAACATAGTGCATCGCCTTAATGGAGAAATATAAAGCAGAGATAATTTAAAAATAGAATATTTATTACCTGATTGCCGATTTCGGAAGTTGAATTTCGAATAACAAAATCTGGTAATACGTCTATAGATTTCAACATCAGTCGGAACTGATTGACTGCCAACTTTAAATTGGATACAATGGGCTGGGCTTGCATCGCACCATTGTTATTTATAATATAATGTATGTCCAACAACGCATTCCTTATGTGGATAAAGAAATCAGAAATACATCTTCTAAGCAAACCAAAGTCTTGGTAATCAGAGTTTAAAATTCCAGATGATATGTTACTGTTTCTTGCTGCTTTATTCAGGAACTGAAAGTATTTCCTGAAAAAATATTTTTAAAAATTATTTTTAAATTCATGAGTTGAAATTTTTTGCAATGGACATGATAACATACCTGGATGAGCAGAACAATTCTTCGATATGAAATTTGATCGTTGAACTCCTGTGGTATTCATTATTGAATAGCACAACAGTTTGATACGTGAGAGGAGTATCATCAATAATATTTGACGCACCAACACATTTGAAATAATTTGATTCTTGTTGCACAAATTTGTTTTTATAAACCGAATCACTTTCTAGCCGACCATCACACTCGAGAAAGTACATTTTACTACTATTTTAATATGAAACTATGAAATCATTTATTATAAGTTCACTTTGCGACATACTACCCATAATATTGTTGAGCTGTATATTCATAAATAAACCACCCTCATATTTAATTTCGCATTATTTGACAGCTACTGAACTACTGTTGACTACTGTCTTTTTGACACTTCAAGAGTTTCGCGCCAGTAAAACTTTTGATATTTATGGCTGTTCTGTTTTTCTTTTTGATGGCAGAGAATTCATTTTTGTCAGTCTCCATAGACAATTCAATTTTTTGGGATGGCAGCATTGTTTCCGTTTCTAACCTCTTTTTGTCAAGACGTTTGCTAAGGTGGGTGCTGTTATAAGTTTCTGTAATTTTTAACTTATTTGTTAAGTTTTACCAAATTCCGGTGTGTTATAATAGTTTGATTTTAATTCCGAGAAAAAATTGCACTATTTAAATTACTATATTTCGCATTTTAACCTTATTTTCGCTAAATGTCAGACGTTTTTCTCGATTCTCCAAACACGTGTCGCCATCATGAAAACTAAATAGTTGCATTTATTTTTCAGAATCCAAAATGACCAATTCCAAGGGTTATCGTCGTGGTACCAGGGATCTGTTCTCCCGCAAATTCCGTACCCATGGAGTTATCCCATTGTCGACGTATATGAAAATATACAAAGTCGGCGATATTGTTGACATCAGGGTAAGTTAAACTTTCCTTTAGTAAGGTAATATAATTCCGACTAACCACCTACGCGTGTTCACAGCAAAACTAAAATTACTTAAATTGCGATAATTAAAGTGCTTGGAAGTGTGTTCTTAAGATTTTTTCGTTGAACCGGAAACATATCCTCTGAAAGTGCTATTTTGCACAATCAAGTATTCCCGTCCGCGGGAAAATATTTAAATAATTCTGATTTACAATTATTACAAGCTATTACAAATTACAACAGAAGAATGCTGTTAATGAACCTCTAAAGATAATTGTTTGTGCTTTATTTATCAATGAGACCGTGAGCGGTTTGTGCAAATAATTAATTTAAAATTTTGAGGAATTCTGTTCACTGTTTATACTTAATCGCAATTTTACCATTGGTGAATTTGAGCTAAATTGTATATTGCACTAACCAAACATGAATTGTGTTAAAATGTAGGTTAACATTTCTAGTACCATAATATCTCACCGTGAACTGTATATCCTTGGTGGTACTTTATTTCATTTGTATGTTTTCTTTGACGCATTTAATTTTGCCTATACTTTCCATCTGTCAAACCAGACTAGTTTCCTGACAAGTGACAACTTAATCCCGTCGTCCCACGGGTCAGTAAGCAACCAACATAAACCAAATGCTGTAAGACCCTGCGACTAAAAGTTCCACACTGAACTGTGCTGCAGACTGTTACCTTACTATAACAAACTTAATTTTCTGTGCAGGATCTTGCAGCGTTCGGTGCATGTCGATTGCCTGCCGACCTGTGGGACGACAGGCTCAAGAAATATTTTGGTGTTATTCATAACTTTTATACGGGTTTCACAAGCTTTGTTGCAGCTTGATTCAATATTTTATCTTTTGTGAACTTAACACTTCATGTTTTTTTAATCTTTAAACACTGCGGTCGTATTGCGAAGAATAAATTCGTAATATAAATTTGTATAACAGTTTGCAACATATGATTCCATGGTAGACAATAGGTCGCCATCACCGAGACTGCAATATTTTCCTCACTGATAATATTATGAAGATGGAGTGAGTAGTTGGCTAATGATTTATTATTTGTTTCCAGGGTAATGGTGCCGTACAGAAGGGTATGCCCTTCAAGGCCTACCATGGAAAGACCGGCCGCGTGTTCAATGTAACACAGCATGCCCTAGGAGTCATTGTGAACAAGCGCGTGCGCGGAAACATCCTGCCCAAGAGGATCAACATCCGCATTGAGCACGTCAAGCACTCCAAGTGCCGTCAGGACTTCATCACCCGCGTGAAGACCAACCTCGACCTGCAGAGGGTCAGCCGTGAGAAGAAAGTCAAGTTCAGCTTGAGGAGGCAGCCCAAACAGCCCAGGCCCGCGCACACCGTCAGCGGCAAGATGGGAACCATCGTGCTCGCCCCTATCCCCTACGAGTGCATCGCCTAAGTTTTTAAGCTATAAATAAATAAAATAAAACCTTGGAAAACCAAATGATCTCTTGTTTTTATAAATGTCCTAGATTTCCCGACCTCTCCACAGATAGTAATAAATTATAATTGCTGTTTTACTGAAATTATCTGGAGCCTAGATTGAATCTAGTGCATGCTCAATTCATATGATCAGTATCTCCGATTCTCCGTGTATATTATCAAGTTTGATGGTAAATTTTTTGTGTTTTTATTCCTGATCTTTGAATTATTTTGTTACACAATATCTCAACACACCTTTGATAAGTGATATAAAGTCATTAAAATAATCCATTAATCTAGTTTTTGTTTTATCACTTTCTAAAGGTGTGTTGGATTCTCATTTTTAAGAGTAATTAGTTTTGTTTCTAGAATAAAGGCCATTATTATTTGTATATAGTCTGTATACTATATTTGGAGAAGTTGCTTTTTAAGTAGATTATTCATTTTTTGTTAATTTATCTTTAAAATGTTTTTTCAAAATGCTGAAAGTTTGTCTTATGTCGTTTATGCTTCTAATTTCCTTAGGGAGTTGATTGAAAAAGGTTCTTCCTTGGTATGTAAAGTAATTTTGTGCTAAGGAAGTGTTTGATTTTGAACATGGAAAAATGTATTTAAATGGAGTACAGCTTTCAGTTGGAAATTGGTACTTTTCCTTTATGATTTATTAGTTATCCAGTAACCTTTTTTTTAACGCAGGCAAAACTTTTCAAAGAGATTTCAGGTCCATAAACCCCTAAGTGTAATTTTGTGAACATTTCAAAACCAAATTTAATATTGGAATGAAAGATACTTTTACAAAATTAGCTTTTTTACTTGGAATTTTTATGGATTTCAGGAATCTTCACACTGGAGTGCACCTCAAGGTAGTCATAATTTCCCTGGACTGCAAATGTAGCCTTCTATATGATTTAAGTAGCTCGTTGCGTCTTCTTTATTATTCTCGTAGGTACGCGATGCGATCTTTGTGGGAGAATGTTCTAGAACGTATGACGAATGATTCTCTTAGACTGCCGCTAAAACACAGGAATACGCCTCATGCTCTAATGGAATGCAATGTTTGTGGCTAGTCGTATCTTTCCGAGACTTGAGGGGTTTTAAAGGAAAGGAAATTAATTAATGAAAACCAAACTTGTAAGAAGTATTACATATTTTTAATTAATTACATATTAGAGATTTTCTATTTACAAACAATAATAAAATGTCAATAGTATAAGATATTAACAAATAACAGTACGTTTCAATATAATAAACATAGTTTTTACATAATGATTTGTCACTAGTAGGGTTCATTTCGATATACATCCTTATGAACTATAAGAAAACAATGGACTCATATAAAAGCAATTATTACTTTAGACACAATCCCTTGATTGATAAAATTATTACTTTAGACACAATCCCTTGACTGATAAATTTATTACTTTAGACACAATCTCTTGATTGATAAAATAATATGTATCCAGTTTCTGAAGATTTCTGTATATCTGATGTTAAACCATAAAAGTCCTCTATTGTTGAAGCGTCGATTTTCTGAAAATCATAAACATCATTAGGCATTAATTTCACAAGTTCTCATTATTTGGATGGGGAAAATATACATCATTATTATAAACGGTCAAATTCATCATTTGCTAATGCACAGCTTTTTTAGCAGGAGGGCCAATTTATCCATTTTCTATTTGTTCACGGGTTTGAGTATATACATTTTGCAGTCGGTAGCAGTTCGTATCAAGTACCAATTTTTGTTGGTAAACGATTAGATTTTGATGTGCTTTAGATAAAGTATTCTTATTATTTTGTTCTATTTCTATCACAATATTAAGCAGTTTATGTTCTTAATTTTATCACGATAATTAAGACAAAAATCCCAATGGCACAGAAAAATCTTTCGTTATAATAATTTCTTATGCATTAACGTATGGCCCGACCAATGAAAATCAGAAAGCTTTAAAATTAACTTTACAAAAATACTGCATATTTTGACCAATCTTATAAATAAAAAATCAATTACAAATGTAATAGAAAAGTAAAAATGGCAGTGGAAGTGTACTCACATCTACCATGTCATCGTCAAATAGCAACCAGAAGCCATGGCTCTTGACTATGCTGATGTAGTGCCCCCGGTTGGGCCCCGAGCCACAGTGGATCACCACGGCCACCAGGTCGTACAGCCTGTCCGGATTCACCGCATCATCAGACTGGAATGCAAACAAATTACATAAACTCATCACACAAGAATGCAAGCAAGCGTATTGAATAAGATTAAGGAATGGACACTTGGGTGATAATATGGAGATGAAGAGCAGATTTACGGAGGATAGGAGAAGACATGAAACCAAATCGAATGGAAGAAGTAAGCAGGACACCTGAGTAGCAATCAACTGAACCAAATACTTGAGTTGGGTCCTGTCAAGACTTAGTACAATGGAAAAGTGTGCTTTCTCTAAACTTTCTGGTGTATTGTTACAAATTAAAGTGAACACACGGTTACAGATACAGTGTTTTTTGGGAGGCGGGTTTTGGGTACGAGCGCCCCAGGAACTTTTTGTTGGATAACCAACTCCTCTGCTACAGGTCACCCTAAGTGGTTCACCACATTTGGTGATTTAACAGGAGTGCCCTAGTTTAGAGAGACCCTTTGACATCTCCACTCATTGCCTTGCGCCGTAGCGGAAGGGATAGATTCACATGTCCGTCACTCCTGTACACACTGATCCCTAGATTCCTAGCAACCCCTCATACCCTTTTCTTTCCCAGAAGTTTCTCTCCTTCCTTTCCTTAAAAAGACACTCCGCCTAGCATCCATAGAGAGTATGGGATTAACGTAAAAAAAAAACTAATATTGTATCACAAATTTAGTAACTTAAATATTTATAAATTCACTTACCGTATTAAATAATCTAAGTTCTAATGGAAATACTACTCGGTGCGACACTTTAATGTGCCTATTGTACTGCTCCATATATTTAAACCGCTTTAAATGCAGCGCCAGGATCATAGGCAGCTTCTTCACCCGCATCCTCTTTTGCGCCTCCTGGTAGCTACTGCAGTGGTCGCATTTGAACTTGTTCTCACTGCATAGCGTTTCCGTATTGCTGAAGCAGCGCAGGCAGTGTGTGATGCTGGTGTTAAGGTCCACGTCCACCTGCAGGTCGAAGAAGTCCTCGTCCTTGCTGCTGACAGTCTCGCAGTTGAGGCAGCGGGTCTCGCTGGTGAGGATCCCCTGAAAAATTTCGTGGACCCAGGTCGGCTCATGACCAGTGCTGGAACTGCTGTCGCCAGAGCCTGGTTTGGGCTTGCAAGGGTTTTGATTCCGTTCAGCTGAAAAATAGTTTAAATAACTACAGTTTGACCAAAAACAAAAGATTAATCTTTAACATTATCCAGAATAAAGTGCGGTGCGGTAAGCATGGCGTGTGATGGCAGAAAGTTAACATTGTGTAATGGTTACAAATCAGAGTTGGACTTCTTAATTACTTCTCATGATATAAAACAAAATATACGCCTATCATTGTGACCTTAGAGCATAAGTGTTTATTTGTGACTAATTTTATCTCTAGGGTAAACAGAATATTGCATATGTAAATGTTTGAATAGTGATGGAATGGAATCACTTTTCCTTCTCAAATTATTACGACTTACTTTAAAGAAGCATTTCACACTTTAAGGAGTGCCCATAAAATAAATATGAAGGTTGTCTTAATAGGAATAAAGGGACACTTACCTAAAATGATTTCGTTGATATGATTGATAAGAAAGTTTAAAAACTCGTGTGCGTCTTGTTGTAAATAATTATCAAATTCCTCTGAAAAGGGAAAAAAGAAAATTAGAATTCGTATTCATACATATCATAATTATTGAAGTTTCAATCAACATAAAATTAGGGTGAGGCCTGAAATTGTGTCCATTTCAATACATAATATATATCCAGTATTCTCTTTCTAATCCGCCACCCCAAAAGCCGAGCAATTGTCCAATTAGTGAAAGTGGTGGATTATAGTTCATACATTTCTAAATAGTATAAAATAAAGTCGCTTTCCGCTTCTGTCTGTTTGTGCGCTTAGTTCTTCTAAACTACGCAACAGATTTTGATAACGTTTTCACTATCATTTAGAGAATTTCTTCTGGAAAGTTTATATTTACAATAAATGCTTATTACATTTAAAGAAAGTAGAGAAAAGTTAATGTTTTGCATTCAAGTTGTAAAAAAATATTTACTGGTGCTTACATTGCTAACGCTGGCTTAACCTAATGAGATACATCAAAATAATGTACTACGGAATTGTATAACTTAAAAAGGCCTACAGAAAAGTCCGCGATGGTATATGTCTATCTCCTAAGGATAACCACCAGCAACGCCGGGTACATGTCAGTTAGTACAAAATAATACTCTAAAAATTACAACAGGTACTTGGTAACACCAGTTTTTGGTAAAGTTATTGAATTCTGCCTCACAAACACTTGATTTCCACATAATTACCACTGGAAACAAATATATACGTCGGGGGAGATGTACGTAAAATATGCACAAAATAGATTTTTAGATTGTTAGTTTGGGTTATTTTAATAATTTATGTGTATTTCTTAACCTTCAAACATAACTTTGAGAAAAATGTAACTTTAATGAATCTCCCCGGCATAAATAGTTATTTCTTATAGTAATTTAGTTGACAACAAATGCTATTTTTTATTGTGAGGAGGAATTTAACAAGTTTTTCCAGTTTTTATTGTGAAATTTGTATTTGCACTTGTACTGGTTTAAAGTTAAGGTGCCATGTTTACGCTTACGAGAAGACTCCATTTTGTAAACTTATTCAAACATAAAAGTGGCAGAACGAAATGAACAGAAATACTTGGGACAGTTGCTAGAATACACAGAGGACTAACGGAAATGTCCTAAATTAACAATAATTATTAACCCTGACGACTGATAAAATGCAAGCTAGACAGCGATATTGTAACTGACCCCGTCACTAATAAATGTGTTTTAAATTTTACACAACTGATATAATAACTGATAAATAACCATTTATGTATGGTAAACGGTGGTTTATCAGCAGTGAAAACTTTAAAACATGTTCATTAGTAAGGCCCTAAAAGCTTTAAAACATGTTTAAGAGTAAGATAATCCAACTTGTCAGGGTACAAAGCTTGGTGCTCTTGTTGAGGCACGCGGCGGACTACTGAATTTCACATATGAATTATAGAGCTTGATTTGGTGCTTTCAACTAGTAGTTGTCGGAAAACTGAGAATACTGTATTTACATTTCTAAAAAGAAAGACAAACATTCTTGGATTACGAATAACCTGACATTATTTCAATTCCACCTACTTCTATCGTCTTAATCGAAAAATGTTAGTTGTGCAATTCTGGAGGACTTAGCTAGGTTAAGTTTGAACCTGCAACGCCTGGGTAGGAACCCGACGCATAATACATAATATGCATTTTATTAATCGTTTGATAGTATTAAGTAATTACCTTTTTCTTTTCGTAACCTGGCAATGAACTTCTTAGGAGCGATAGATCCAACTTTTTTCTTTTGTGTTGCTATACTGTAAAATAAATCCGCTAAACAAGATAGTAGGGTCTCCTTCGTTCTTTTATTTTTGGCTTTGTACTCGAGCACCTTCTCTCTGAATGGCCGGCAGAAGTACAAAGCTTGTAGAACTGAGTTACTATAACATGTATTACCAAACTGAAAAGGAAACGTAATTAATTAGGCAAGCTGCCGCCATATCGAGTTAATCAATATTATTTTAGGAAAGGTTAGTGTGCCAAATGCTTTCACATTAAAAGAATAATAGATTAATAATTTCAAAAAGAATAAGCCACAAAATGCATTACAGAAATATGGTATGCTGTATTAGTACAAATAACCCTGTGAACATAATTACTAATCAAATTAACACGGAAAAATTATTGGAGGAAATTGAGTCCATTCAGTTGTTTAGAGGTTACAGAGTTCAAACTAATCATTTAGCGACAAATTAGCAAATAACTTTTCAAGCCATGTAAAATGGGGAGTAGTGTAAATATTATGACTCACGTTTACTAATCCGAAGTAATGCTCATTTGGAGGAAATTGATCGGAACCAATATCCCTTTCTAGTTGTGACACATTTCCACCCTGAAATCCACAAAACATTTTAAAAACTATGTCCTGTGCACACTGCAGATCATATTATTTGACGGGAAATGTCAAACAAACAAAATGGCTTGCGGTTTTACGCAAAAGTAAATCACACATTGAATTTTTCAGTTAAAATATCGTCGATAACATCGGAATTAAGAATTCTCCTTTTTATATTGTTAATTATTATTTACCATTTTGGGTTAATATCATTATTGCTCAAATCCCTGACATTTTGACAAGTAGTAGTCATAGACTTCTTGCCATCTTCTTTCTACTGAGGAATAGACTAGATTGTAAATAGATTTATTTATACTAGAAGATAGAAGAAGAAAACTGTTCAGCGCGCATTCCTAAAGAGCATTTATTTTAAACTGGCAATACTGAACCTAAAACGTCAAAATTCATAACAATTCATAATAAATACAAGCTGAAGCTGAGGAAAGAAGTCGGTTATTATTTATTCCAATCAGAGGTACTTTGTTGAAAGAAATTCAGTAATATGGCATCAAATTTCGATTTGCCTGATCCGGATAAGAAGTTCGCTTTTAAAGGTGCCTTATTTAAACACACCAGTAAAACAAGCAACAAAAAGCGCGCATGGAGATCTTTGAAACAAATTTTAGCAACTGAACGCACATTATCATGGACAGATGATGCTGTTTTATGTAAGATTCTTATTTAAACATTTTGAACTATATCTCCAGATTATGCTAGTACTATTTGTAAGATTAATTTATATATTTCGTAATTTGTTATTCTTCCTTAAAACAGTCGACAGTATTCTTATTTTATATGATTTTTCTTTGATAATATTAAGTACCATTATTAAAATTAGTAAGTATTACGTATTGATGAAGTTTTCTATTTCAATATCAATGATTATTGTATAATAAGTATTAAGGCCTTCCATCAAGTTTGTTACCAAATCAAACCATAATTCACATTTTAATTTTCAGATTATTCGATAAATGCGCCTCCTTCCTTTAGGCCAAATAAGAAGTATTCCGATATATCAGGATTGCTGGCTCCATATACTGACCCGTATTCTAAGTTACTATATGCAAATGCCGAAGAATATGCCACCTTACAAAGTCTGCCTATGGACATCTCCGCTGGGTACTTGCAACTGCGAGGAGCGAGCAGTATCGTTTGATACTGTTTTAATATTACTAAGTATTTAGTATAATAAGATAGTTTCTATAAATTTATTAAAACATTTCTCTCTTTTGGTATATTTATTAAATAAATTGGCCTAACTTGACACTAACTTTTTCTGTTTTAATAGTCCATCCTATTATGTCTCATTTCGGGTCTGTGCTCGGCACTAAAAAATATTTTGTGTTTAAATGATATTCCAAAGCAATAATTTATATTTAGGAACAGTTCTTCATGATGCTTTTTGTAAGCTGACAAAATACAATTTATTTGTTTTATTTAAACTCCTAAAAGGCTTTTACATACAAAGCAGTAGGTACATCATGAAAAATTACAATAAAAAATATAGGTAACATAGTGTATAGTAGTTAACACAATATAGGTAACATAAAATATAAATAAGTGTCATCAAATTAGATAATCTGCCAATATCCTCCAAATCAACGATAATAGAGAATAAAATTTGCTGTGTGGGGGGGGGGGGGGATTAGACGTTCATAACTGGCGCCAAAATCACAAATCTGTTATTTTTAATAATAAATGTGACAAGTTTAGTGCCAGATACAGATGTAATGCATGAGACCAATTTTATTTTTAACATTAACTACACAGGAGGTCCCGATAGGAAATTAGTTAATTTTATGCATAATGTGTCATATTTGGGGATTCTATGAAAATGGTACACGTTGAGGACACAGAACTCGGAAAAAATATTGACTAATAATAGACTTAGCTAGCAGTGGTTTGAACTCGCGACGCCAGGGTGAGAATCCGACGCATTCGTCCACTCGGCTACTAGTCTGTTAAATTGATATGATATAAAGGTTTCCGTTTTAAACAATACAAAAATATTTCCGTGTTAGAAAGTAATAAATGATTTTTTTTAAATATTGTAGGGTACTGACTCTCCGGAAAATAGAAATCGTAAGCCTTTATTGGTTTTTTTAATAAATTTAATTTAAATTAAATTTGATAATATTATTATTAAGTTCTGCAAGTGTTTTAGTTTTTTATTATTGTGACAGCTGTTTCGGCTTACAAGGCCATTTTCAAACTGTGGTTAGTCCACATTGAGACGACGTATTTATACTATTTCAAATAATAAAAACACATCCTCAAAATTCGCAGAACATCTCTTGGTGAATAATCATACCCCACTTAACAACAAGGGTCCTAAACCATTGCATATAGAAAAAAAGGGCATTAGATTAAATTTACTTGAACAATTAGAAATCAATAAACGAACGAATGACCCAAATTTAACACTAATTAATAAAGTACGGAAAATAATTTACTCACCACTTCTCAGTATTTTCACAAAACCCAGGCAGTATAATGCACCCAAATAATTCATAGCAATAAAGTCATTAGTAAATAATTAAGAACTCATTACCATTTACTGAGGGGAAAACATAGACTGGTTTAACCAACAATATATCATGTCATCGGTCTAACCAGTAATAAATCAATGTATACACCTTCAAAATTTACATTTGAAATAGTATAAATACGTCGTCTCAATGTGGACTAACCACAGTTTGAAAATGGCCTTGTAAGCCGAAACAGCTGTCACAATAATAAAAAACTAAAACACTTGCAGAACTTAATAATAATATTAGCAAATTTAATCTAAATTAAATTTATTAAAAAAATTAAATGGAGTTCTACGAATTAAACACAAAAACAATAAATACTTTATTGGTTTGCCCTTCGACATAGAATAATATTCGCTTGCGGCGTTTTTTCCATATATTTTAATTGTAATAATTCAGATTTTAATCCCTTCACCACAATTGGAAATACTTAATACTTTTTTAATACAATACATAACAAATTTTCAAAACATTATTTTTTTATAATGTGGACTCGTAATGAGGCCCCTAAATAATAATAATGTTGCCTCGGACAAGATGACATTCAATTTATTTTCCAGAGTATTTTGGATATCTAATATCGTATAATATTATAAAATAATAGCCACAGTTTTTTTAAATCGGAAATGATACTATAGACCCCGGCCACTCCTTAAAAATAGATATTTATCACTGCTAGCAATACTGATGCATCTCTGGGAAGTCTACAAATATCATGGATCTCAGGGCTGCCAATTTATGAAGAATTCCTCAAATTGCGGAAAATTTATAAGAAGAAACAAGAAATGGGTATTTTGTGAGTAGAATCTTATTAGGGGAAAATGTGGAGATTCTGGGTATTTCTTGATTATCCGACCACATTGAAAATAATTGTAAGAATGTAAAAATATTTCGTTTTCTTTCACAGTAAATTTAGAAACATATTTCAATTTTTAAAGCCTGAACAAAAGAGAAAATCAGAAAATGACTAAATAGTAAAAAAAATAGTGGTAATTTCAGTGGAATTTTGTTTCGTTTTGGTGAAAAATTAACTTGTGGGAGAAAATTTTGGGGAATTTAACATCTTTTGTGGGTATTTTAGAACATGTACTAGCAACCCTGATGAGCATACATGCCGATACATCCCATCCCACGTCATTGTTTACTTTTTTGACAGAATATTCCGGCCTTTTATTATAAAGGGGATAAAGGGTAATATGACAGTGTAAACATTATTCTTATTGGATTTAGTGCTATTTTAAAGTTTCAATGGTGTAAATGTTTGTGCAATATGTAGTTATTCGTCCGGTCAAAATATGATTGACAGGATGATGTGGATCTCTGTGAGTGGATGCTGCGGGCATAGATTAAAATGTTATAATGTGTATGTATGTATGATAAGCAACTTCCACGTCAGAGGCTGGAATATTATCGTGTTTCCAGAATATCTCCCGTTTTCAGTCGTGTCTCATCAATTGAAAAGTAGGTCGGTTATAGTCCCAATTGGATGACGTGATTTAGCGGCGTTTTACTCATTAGCATTCTTTAGATTTGTGCAAATCTTTTAAAACATTGTGTTTTTGTCTGATTTATTATTTTTTTGTTTGCCAGGAAGATGAAAGCCATATTAATTGCTACGTTCTTTGTGGTGGCGGCTGCCGTGGCTGTCCCAAAGCACGATGAGAAGCGGATCTTGAATCACGATTTATCTGACGCCGAACATTTTCCCAATCAGCACCACAGTCCGCAGTATGACCATGAAGCCTTCCTCGGGGAGGACCAGGCGAAGACCTTCGACCAGCTGCCGCCTGATGAAAGTCAGCGAAGATTGGGGTATTTAATGAACACTGTATTCTTTTATATCTTTATTATCTTATTTATTCTCAACTCTTTCGACAGCCTTGAATGTTTTGTTCCTAATTCCAATTATATGAATAATTTTTTTATTGAGTGTGAGTTAAATGTCCTACTCTTATAATAGTTGAGATTCTTTCAGGTTAATAGTAGATAAGATTGACAAAGACGGAGATGGCTTTGTGTCCATGGTGGAGTTACAAGACTGGATTCGTTACACGCAGACTCGGTACATCGATGATGATGTGGAGAGGCAGTGGAGGCAGCATAACCCCGAAAACAAGGAGTCCATTCCTTGGGATGTGAGTAGCACACATTTTTCATACATACATTCAATACATTCCGTAGAGTTAGGTACTGACGTAGTGGATAATCTCCTCTCTAATGATATTTTTGATCTTACCCTACCTATCCTAACAATTTTATAATTCAATATTCTTAAAATTTTAAATCATCTAACTCATAAATTATTTCCAGGTTTACAAGAAGGCTGTTTATGGCTTCATGGATGAAATGGATGAGAATGAGATTGCAAATGAAGGAGGGGAAGGATTCTCATACAAAGCCATGCTAAGGAGAGATAGGAGACGTTGGCACCACGCTGGTTAGTAATACATTTAAAAAAAAAAAATTATGTAAACTAAAATCAATAGCACAAACCTCTCTGTTCTCAGATTTGTATAAGGGCCTGAAATTTTTTGTTAAAGTTAAAATGATTGAATTTGAGCTCTGTTAAAATATTGTATGGACTGTTAGGTAACATTTTATTCTCATTGTTAAAAATTTTGAACTTTTTAAATTTAATTAATTGATTTTCTCAGGCTAGAAAGTTTGTGTTGTTCTTGTATCTGCTATTGTTTCAAATCATTTCACGCTTTTTATGGCTTCCCACGTGATGAAGACATTATTCGTTTGAAATTTAGTATTATTTGCTTAGAATTTCGACATTTATTTTGGTTACAGACACTTCTGAAAATGATGCATTAAACAGGGAAGAGTTCAAAGCATTTTTACACCCCGAAGAGCATCCTCTGATGAGAGACATCGTTGTCCTGGAAACAATGGAAGACATTGACAAGAATAAGGTAAATATGAAAATACTCTATCAGATTCTGCACTGATTTCTTCTTCTTTTGTGTGGTGGAAAGGTTATATGAACAGAGCTGCAGTGCCACAAAGCTAGACTTTCTGCAACTAGGAGGTATCTCGATCTTCAAACCTTTATTTGATAGCATTTAGGCCATTCATACATGGAGATACAAGTGACTTGAGTTTCGTGCACGTAGCACACGCGCCACACTATCCGCCATACTATTTAGCGTACTACCATGATGCAACGTTACAACAACGGGTTTGAAGTTAGTCACACGCTACCGACAGTCCTGGTAGCACGCTATGCGTGTTGCATTTGCATCTACTACTGATTTGACAGATATGACGTCTGAACATTATTTGAATGTTAAATTTATTCTAAAGGTGGGAAAATATCCATGTTTATATAACTCTAATTTACTAGAATAGGTTAGAAAGCTTTAGCTGTGACGGCGTGGATTGAGGTTGGATAGAAAAGTTCATTTGACATCATTCTCATGTAGTTCCTTGGCGGCGACGAATGCCCTACAATTAAATTTTTTTTCATTGTATGGGTAATGCAAAATCTTATTTTAGATCGTTTTTTAAGCTTGTATATATAAAGAGAAACAATATTACTGCCTTCGTGGCTAGAGTCACTTGAGATTGTATTAATATCACAGCTGCACTTGAAAAAAAGATTAAGTTCAGTATAATTGGGGTAGCGCCGTGCACTAGAGGTGGATCCTGTGAGTACTTTTCGTTACTGGGTACGATGAGTACAGGTACAAAAAAATACCTGTTCCCCCCGACCTGGGGATTATAGTATCTAGGAACTGGGGATAGAAAGTAATAAATACTCAGTCCCAGTATAAAACACTTGTGAGTATTTTGTAACCTGTGATATTTACAAATATTTAGGAAGCAGGTATTTTGGAGATTTGTCACAAGTACAAAGTACCCCATGAAAATACCCTGTACTTTTACTGGGTATGATAAATACGCCTCTCCTCTACCGTGCTCGGGAACCAGCTTTAAAGAGTAGCATATCGGTAGGCTACTTGTGGTTGCCTCATAGTCACGTAGCTTGTAAGTATCTCTGTGTTTGAAGGTCCTTATGGTCCTTAAGGTCCTTTCAGGCTCTTTGGTCTAGCTCTTGCCGTAGTGCAATCAAAACAAATATAAAAATATGTGACAATAGTAAATAGCTAGTCATATTATATTTTGAAGTCTCACAGTATATATATATATATACAAATGTAAATATTGTTCTATATAAAGTAAAATCATTTACATTTTGATATTATGTATGTACTAGCTGTACCCCGCCACGCGTTGCTATAGGTATATAAAAACAGACGCGTATTGGAATGCAACGTTGTGTCAAGATTTCAAAGCAGTCGGTGAAGAACTTTTGGAGATTTAAGATTTTGAACAAACAAACATTTACATTTTTATTTATATAGATAGATTAAAGTTTCTTACAATATGGACTTTTTGGTATGGAGTGAGTGATGTCCTATTTGAAAATCAATTTGCTTAATAATAATAATAATAATAATTGGATAATTTGTAGAGCGCCGTTTTTGTGAAAAATCACCTCAAGGGCGCATTGTCTACAAAGTATTACTTCCCTCCTGCAGTTTTTACAATTTTATTTAGTGTTCAATATATTTTTGTTACTCTATTTGAACGTCTATTTCCCTTTAGAAAATATATATCAGTTTATATATCGATGTATATCTGATATTTCTATAAATATCATTTATTTATTTATTTATTTATTTATTTATTGGCTCGCCAACAGAATACATCACATAATTTTAACAGTAATTTACATTTATACATGGTTATAATGATGTTTCTAATTATAGGTGAGCACAACATTCATCTCAATATTATTTGTGTAATAATAATTGGTTAGTTACAGTAATAATAAATTTAATTAAAAGAGTGTATATAAAAACAATGAGGATCGAAATCAATTATTAGGAAGAAACTTACATACTTATTAATATATTATACATATATATGTATACGCATACATGCATACATCTAAATACACATATAAATACACATACATACATATATACACACATACATAGATGCGTACATACACATTTAAATACAAACACACTCATAAGTGTGTACACTGTACGCATATTGTATGCAAACATATATACACATATGCACGCACGAATCATATATAGTGGAGCTAATGCATAAGTAGGTGATTGGTAAAGAAAATGAAATCATCAGGTATAAGTATGTGTAAGTTCTTTCTGAAGGTATTAATTGAGTTTGAAAATATATCTAAATCTAGAAGATTGCAGTATCTATTATACAATCGAGTCATTCTCGATGTTGGTTTGAAAAAACTTGTATTACTACGACAAGTATCTATCCAAAAGGTTTCAGGGTTTCTTGTGGATTTCGGTCTTATATTAAGGTTAATTTGATTAATTAAAGATGAATCATATACATTGTTAATGATTTTAAACAGAGAGATTATATCTGATACGTTTCTTCTTTTGGCGAGTGAGATTTCTTTAAAGTGAGTAAGTCTTTCAGCATAGTTACTGAGATTCCGATGTACTCCAGATTTGTAAGCTAGTATTCTTAAGTATTTTTTTTGAACGGACTCCACTTTCCTGCTATGAATTGCATAATGTGGTGACCAAATCACAGAGCCGTACTCTAAGATGCTTCTTACATATGAGTAGTACAAGATTCTGAAGCTACTGGTGTTCTTAAATGATTTAGTGACTCTGGTGATGAAACCGAGCATTTTATTAGCCTGATTGACAATGTTTTGGTAATGGTTTCTGAAGGTTAGCTTCGAGTCAAGTAAGATTCCCAGATCTCTAATGGAGTCTACTCGTTTTAGGATTTCATCACAGATCGTGTAAGCGAAATCAATTTTACGGACATTTCTCGTGAACGAGATGACATTACATTTGCCAATATTTAATTCCATGTTATTATCTATACACCATTGAGACAATGTGAGGAGGTCTTTTTGCAAAGTTTTGCAGTCTTCTTGTGAATTCACGGGTTGAAAAATTTTTAAGTCATCCGCATATAGTAAACATTTACAAAAAAGTTTTGCCGTTAGATCATTTATGAATATAATAAAGAGTAGTGGTCCTAAATGGGATCCTTGAGGGACACCAGATGTGACAAGTTTGGGAGAGGACTCATAACTATTAACTTGTACATATTGACTCCTGTTAGAGATATAAGATATGATCCATCTCAGGAGGTTGCCATGGAAACCTGTTCTTTTTAGTTTTTGGATCAGAAGAGGATGACTGACTTTATCGAAAGCCTTTCGGAAATCAGTATAGACTGCATCTACTTGTGTTCTTTTGTCAAAATTGGTACATAAAAAATCTACATATTCGATTAAATTTGTGGTAGTGGATCTTTTGCATACGAATCCATGCTGAACAGAACTTAAAATATGTTTAAAATGTGTAAAAATGCTTTTATAGATTAAGGATTCGAAAATTTTCCCAAAACATGAGAGTATACTTATTGGGCGATAATTAGAGATGTCACTTTTATTCCCAGATTTGAAGATAGGAGTGATACGTGCTGTTTTCCAAAGATCAGGAAAAACACCTTCTTTAAGAGATTTACGAAATATAACATGAAGAGGATAAACAAGAGATTTAGCACAGTTTGATATAAATAATGGTGGAATGGCATCTGGACCTGGACCTTTGTTTGAGTTTAGTGATTTCATAGCGTTGAATATTTCAGTCTTTGAAATTTCGACATGACTGAGCTCATAGGTACTTTCTTGAGAATCATAATTTACATGTTGATTTGATACATCATTTGTATTAAAAACAGAGCAGAAGTAATTTGAGAAAAGTTCACTAATTTCATGACCATTGTTTGCTACAGTTTCATTGATTTTCATTCATCATGAAAATTTCAATAACTTTTAGACACTCTAGCGAAAGAGATTTCCGAGTGTTATGTTTTGGATTCATCCATGCTCATTCCAGAAATCATAACTCTGAATGTTAATTCAGAAACATATAAACTGCTTACTGTGGTTTAAAGCTAATGAATCCATCTATATTTCACTGTTTATTTAATATTTTTAGGTTTTATAAATTTTCTTTTAAAAAATCGTAAAATTTGTAAATGCATGAATTTTGTTTGCTACTGAAATTGTCCCTAACTTGTGGTACTTGTTAGGGGCAATATTGAATATCACTATTTATACTATGTGATTCATATGTCTTATACTGATTTATAAATGTGGAAATTCTAACTATACAATTGTAAATGTTCTCCAAAATGCCCTGGAAAGAATCTCAGACTTGTGATGTCCCGAAAGAAACCATTCATCTGTTCTGAATGCAATTACTAATGTTATCCAAATTGACCCTGGCAATAAATTACATCTTTACGATTCTTTCAAGGATAAAGAAACCATCCTGTCACTTCAAATGCAATCAACAATGTTCTCAAAATTTGTTTTGACAGCATCGCCATTCCATTGTAAGAATATTATGTACTAAATACACAATTTGGCTGTCCTGAAACGGGAATCCTTCCCAGTTGGACAGACAAAGGTTCATTTTGTTTTGTATTGTTTGTAATTTATATATATATATTTATACAAAATAAATAAAATATGGAAATGTTAACTGAAAATGTCTAAAAAAAGCAATTTTTATGATGTAAACAGATGTTTAATGTTTAGAAAACAATGTAAAATGACGTTGACACACAGACTTCACCGTAAAAAATATTCAATGAGATGAACATTAGTGACGTCTTTTGGTATTCAATTGAAGTTTACGGTTAACTTATAAAAAATTATTCATATTTCCATTCTTCTGACAGGATGGAAAGATTTCTCTTGCTGAATATATCGGAGACATGTACCGACCTGAGGAGGGAACTGAAGAAGATGACCCTGACTGGGTCAAGAATGAGCGAGAACATTTCATGGAATTCCGGTAACTTCCTTCATTATAACATTTTAACTAGAAAATATTCATAGCGTCACTGCTAAATATAGTGATAGGATAATTGGTTGAATTCAATTAAAGTTCAACACTTGATTGTGGTTTAATTGTTTTTGTTTCAAACCATATAAACTTAAACGAACCACAACATTTTATTAGAAGACTGTTTGTTAATCTCTTCGAGTCAGTGAAATGTGTTAGAATGCGTGATATCATCAACTTTATTTTTGTTTGAGCCTCCAGCTCCATTGTGACCATTTTTTGGCACCAGAAGTTTTCGAGAATGCTTTGAATAAACTAAGACATCAGTCGTACTTTGACCGCTGTTGAAATGACCAGACTCTGCGCAGAAAAGTAAAGTTCGCTAAAGCAACTATTTGCAGCGCGGTCCATGTGGCACTTCCCTGTGCAGAATCTGAATGTTCATTTTTAACCGAACCACCTAGCATAGCGATGCTAAAAATGAGTGAGGTGGGTAAATTATAACACATTTGTGTCTAACTAAATAGTGTAACAAAATATTCAATTTTAGAAGCAAGCCTGAACTATTATTTACCCAATTTGGGATTTAAGTAGGTAAGTTATTTACATAGTCAGCAATTTGCGCACTATTGTAAAAAAAACTAGTAATTCGTAAGCAGATTTTTGCAGAATGGTGATATTACAATGGTGATATTACAGTGCGAGTTGCCAGATTCATTTTCTGACAAATCACAGAAAGAGAAGCATCCATACCACCTCCCCGCTCAGAGCTCCTTGGTTTGTTCCCTTTTTCCTGATGGGCTGGTATATCAATTTGAATGTATATGTATCAATATTTTCTTTTGTGGGCTAACATCTCATCTTATCACACACACCGAGAAACCACCAGTAATTCATACGGAAATTCATCAAGTATCATTTATCAATTAGAAAGACTAAAGATAACAGCATCTGAAAATATAAGGGCTCACAATGCTGTATATAATAAAGTAACCACTGATCTGTCTAGGCGGGAAGTTGGATTCGCCACTGGATCTCCTCTTTGCTTGCAGCTCAATTATGTGGTACTATCTTAGAGCTTTTTCTTTTGTCAATTTACAATGATTTTATAAAATTAATCTAATAAACTAATTAACCATCAGACCTGCCGCAGGGGTAGGCAGAGAGGACGGACCGCCAAACAACTCAGTCTTGGCACACACTCCTTGCCTCATTCACATTCATAAATTTACTCATTTATACTACATATTCTATTATTCTGACTCTTGACATAGGCTGACTCAAGTATCTGATTCACTTGATTGTGCCATGTCTTCCTTGAGCGTCCCCGACTTCTGCTACCATTAACATTTGCGTCATGTATTCTCAATTTTCTAAACAAGCCTGAACATTTATTTTATCTAATGATTTTTTAAATATTTATTTAATATTCTCAGCGACACAAACAAAGACGGAATCATGGACATGGATGAAGTGAAGACCTGGATAGTCCCCCCAGACTTTGATCATGCAGAAGCTGAAGCTCGCCACCTGGTCTTTGAGGCAGACACGGACGCAGACGAGAAGCTGACCAAGGCTGAGATCCTCGCCAAGTACGACCTCTTCGTAGGATCCCAGGCCACCGACTTTGGGGAGGCTCTCGCCCGACACGATGAATTCTAAATCGAACATCGCTACCTGACTTGACTGTGTTAGGCATTGACTTATCATCAGTAGTGGACACCTGTGGTAATTACCGGGTTAAAAAAAACGGATGATAACAGTGCACATTTTTGTTTATAAAATAAATGTGTTTTGCTTGTTTATTACCTGATATTTAAAGAATATTTTGCAATTGCTTTTCAAAATTCACATTAGTCGCCTGCCCTGACTTTTTTGTTTTGTTTATGAGATTTTGATTAGTATTAGAAAATTAACCTTTTTTATACCCATGAAGTTTGTGTGACAGGATTAGCATTTGAAAGGTTAAATGGATAAAAGTGAATAATTTGGAATCTCTAGATATTTTGTTTTCATGTGAAATTTGTTTTACTTCTGTTATTAGTTTTATGACAATTTTATTGTTAACATTCAACTATATTCAGCATTTTCATTTGTTGCACACTCTTTTTAGGAAATGTCTCAAGCCCAAGTCTCAATTCTTTTTACACAACACCGTGAAGGTTTTGGCTTTTGTATGATATAATTGAGAGTATTACAATATGCATTATGTTGTCGCAAATCGAAAGACTATGTTGTCATAGAGTATGATAATTAAAAAAAGGGTACTTATTACTTTCATGTATACCAAGTCAGAATAGAATATTACAATGCAACATTGTTCAAATGCTGATCTGAGTTTTGATGTTAACTAGCTCTTAAGCGTCTTCTGCGGCACACATATTCGAAGTTGTGTTGTATAGTGTAAAACATTTAATTTTTCACAATCCAGTCATAACTACAATACTGCTTAAGGTTAAAAGAAATCCAGCGCACGCGTGACGCGTTCGAAATATACCTTAATTGAAAGACTTAAACTTGTTGACAAGAAGTTAATAAAAACCCTTCATACCCTAGAACATCTTTCACTAATATATTGATTGGTTTTTGGGGTACTACGCCGTGTTCCGCAACCTCCTTCTTTAGCTAACGTTTCGGACAGCATTGCAGTGTCCATCATCAGGGCAGATGTGTTATTAGAAATGTGTAATTCAAATTACACATCTGCTCTGATCATGGACACTGCAATGCTGTCCGAAACGTTGGCTAAAGGAGGTAGCGCAACACGGCATAATACCCCAAAAACAAATCACTATAATACTTTTGGCGGTGAAAATCTCAAATCATACCTGATCTTTCACTAATCTCTTTTGCCCATACGCAACGCATGACTTGACATAACCGCCTATTGGCAAAGTACTATTTTTCGTTACTATCTTCTGTTTGCTAGGTACCGATGGATTTCGATAAAAGATTTACACTGCATTCTCCTTGCTGTAGTATTTATGTCATTGCTTAACGCAGTCTGATTGATTTGAAATAACAGAATATGAGTGCCTTGTGTAGGTTTTATAATATATCAGCTTATTTATGTGTTTTATGACTTGGCAGAATTCGAAGTAGATCTGATGGATGTTTGCATTGTTAACAGATCTGCCGATATTTTATTATAATGCATTGAACTGGATGTATTTGTTTGATTTTCAGTAGGCCATATGTTATGATTCTTAGTAAAGAAATAATATTAGTCAAATGCAACGCTTTTGATTTTGCTGCATTTTGTCAAATGATTAATCCACAGGAAGTCATTGTCGCAAGTCAACTTATCAACCGAGTATTTAAATAATAAAATTAATATGAATATTCCGCAGCTTTAAGATAATGGCAATATTAAAATGTTGTTCAGATTTTTATATAACAAATCAAATATTATTATTATTATCTTTAATCAAATATTTTAATTAATTGCTTTGTGTTTTGTGACTGTTTTTTACGTTGAAGAAATTGTGTTTTCTTCACTTCCATAAACAAGTACAATTATTAGATATTTGATGTTTATTGCGAACAAATAGGTTACATGGAGAAATCACATAGGTGTGAATTTCACGCACTGACATTAGACTGCCAGAATTACACATGGATGAAATTACATAAGCTACACTTACACACAACCCGGAGAGAATTACACCTACTGGAATTGCACACATACAAAAAACCAAACCTAACTTTTTTTTTTAATCAAACATATATGAATTTTATTTAGCACGCTCTAAAATTTAAACCTATTAACACACTTCGGCCGGGAAAGGTAGTTCTACCTTTTGCGCCGGCCTCATTTCAATGGCAGAAAAGACGGAATTATTCAATGTTTTTACATGAATACTATATACCAATCTCTTTTTAAAGGTATGTACATAATTATCAAATCGTAATTCAAGTCTTTTTTAAAATTTATTTTCGTGCCTTTCGTTTACATCGGTATTTCAACAAAAGGATTAGTATATTATTTGTTAGTGAAATAATTCAATTCCTGGAATGAGGGTTTTTATGACCGTGAAACCCGATTCGAATCTCTTTCTCCGTTCCGCCCCACTCGACTCCCATGTGCAAGCGAGCGAGAGATGTCGGGCGTATTTAAAGAAAGCAGGTATGGGCAAATACAGATAGGCGGACCGTAATAAACATATTACAAGGTTAATTGAGTTGCTTACATACTATGTAGAAATTTTTATTAAAATATTTTAATCGAAGATATAGTGATTTAAAATAATTTAAAGAAATTCACATGGGAACTTTATTTTCGTCTGGACTCACTGACGTCTGAAATTCCAGTAGGTGTAATTTTCTCCATGTGAAATTTACGCCTGTGTAATTTTGTCCTGACACTGAACAAATAGTATTGTTATTTACTACTTTTGTATTTGTCTTAATGTTTATTTCAATTTACCGTAATTAATTGTTTTATGTTACCTTCTCTACCATAAAAGATAGCATAATAATTTATGAAGAATTAAATACAAACACTATAATATGTATTTTTTTCTTTGCGTATATCAGTGATGCACAACCTTTTTATTTTATCAATTTAATTTTCAATGTGGTCGTGGGCCGCATAGGTTAGGGTACCTACAACTTGACATAATTAACTTTGCAGTTGATGGCATCGCCAGTGTAGATTTAAAAAAAAAAGTGAATACCATACAAAACTACCAACTTTCCGGAGCATGTAGGTAGGTACCAATTAAAAAATTATTGAAATTAGCTAGGTACCTACCGAAATAAATTTAATAATAATTCTAAATCTTTTCCGGTTGTACATCACTATTATTGTCTATGTTAATCCATGTCTGCATAAAGCTAAGATAAAAAAACACCATTGGCAAATAAAACATACTGTTTTTTATTATTGAAGATTTCGTGTGGGTCCGAAAGATCCAATTTCATTTCTACCTGAGTAGGATTATTGCGATTTGCAGTGTAAAATGATGTAATATTTATTATGCTGTTGTGGATTGGCATTGACTATATTTGAACAGAACATTTTTCATTGCTTACTACAATTATGATTTTAAAAATATATAAAAATTTTAACGACGCATTGCAATGTTTTGTTCCTTTACTTGCCAAAAACTTGTAATAATTATAATAATATCATATTGAAAGTCGTTATGTATGCATTCTATATTTTTGTTAGTTTGCTGCCAGAAGTAATAATCTAAGTAAAAGTTTTGCTTTAAGTCGTTCTTTATTTGAAATATTAAATATGTGTTGTCGATAAGTTTGACATTAAGTTCTTTATTTGAAATTTATTAAATTTGTAATGTAATGACTGAAAATTTTGCTTTATGTTGTTCTTTATTTGAAATATTAAATATGTAATAACGTATAGATACATAGTATATACAAAGCAAACATAATTTTTGCATTACAATGGCTTATTGGCTTCTGGCAGCAGACTGAAATTTAATTCTTATTTAGTGGATAAAAAATTGGCTTCCGTACATTAGCTTGATATGTAAAAACATTAAAATATAAAAATAGAGATTTTATTATAATTTTGTTATGAATAGTATAATTTATTAGAACACGCATTTGTTTACACTTATCATTATTGAAAGTGCCTCTAATAATATAAACACTTTAGTGTATTTAATTATTTTTTATTGAATAATGTAGGAGTGTTTAGTTTGTGCTGAACTAATTTGGATATTGCAATATCAACTTGATAATATTGTATCTTAATTTACAAATAATGACTTAGTATTTTTGTGGTTTTAACATGTTTGTAGACAATCTACAGTGCCAAAAATTTTGTGTATTTAGAAAATAAACACTCGTCACAATCTACATCAGCTGTTTGATTTTAATGTTAATTTATTAATTTTTTACACTACAAAAAAAGACTAATCTTCTCCATTTCCACAAATTATGGAATCGAAGCTAATATTCAGTTCATTTTCCAGGACGAAAACTAAATGTTCTGCGCTATTTTCGCAGTGAAGCATAGTAAACTGTCGTGTCGGAGGCCAAGGAGAGAATATTTAAAGCCATTTTCGCACTGGAATACGGAAACCCTTTCGTTTTCTATATTAAAAATACATTCTTCCTAGTGTCATGAAAAAACCTTTGGTGTTTCCTTGGTGGAAGCATAATAATCGGCTCCATTACCATAGTTTTCTTATTGCTATATAAAACCTTTAATTTTTCATCAGCAGAAGCTGAATAATCAACTACATCTCCACATAGAACTTCCCCCTATTTTTATGTGGAAATAGGTTTTTTATGCTGTCATAAAAAGCCCTCTAATTATCTGTTGTTTGAATGATATTTTCTTCATTTCTGCGTTGAAATATAGAAAATCCTGTCGTTTCTACGAGGAAAACACAGTTTCTGTAATATTATAAAAATCATCCCATTTTCCATTAGCAGAAGCTAATAATCGGCTCCATTTCTACATGGAAATTCCCCTTATTTCTATTCGGATATACTTTTTTTATACTCTCATAAAAAGCCCTCACATGATTCAAAAAATATTGTCGTCATTTCTGCATCGAAATATGGAAAATTTTCTCAACTTGACGCGGAAAACACATTTTCTTTATTGTTATCAAAATCATCTTGTTTTCCATTAGCAGAAGCTGATAATCGACTCCATTTTCACATTAAAATTCCCCTATATGCGGAAATATGTTTTTTATAAAAGCCTGAATAATGATTTTAATTTTTACCATGATCCATTCTTTGGTAGAAGCTGAACAATCGTCTCCATTTTAGCATTAAAGTACGGAAAATTCCCTCCCTTCTATGCGCAAAAAACACGTTTTCTGTACTGTTATAAAAATCATCATGTTTTCCATTAACAGAAGTTAATAATAGTCTCCATTTCACGTGGAAATTTCCCTCTTTTCCATGCAGAAATATGTTTTTATACTGTCATAAAAAGACCTCTTATGATTCATTGGTGGAAGCTGAACAATATTGTATCCATTTCGGCGTTCGTTTCAGCGAAAACCAGTTTTCTTTATTTTCATGAAAACCAAATCATTTTCCATTAGCAGAAGCTGAATAATCTACTCCATTTACACACGGAAATTCCCCTAATTTCTATTTCTACACGGAAATATTGCTTACTTATTTTTACTCAAAGAAAGACAAACACCCCCGGATTACGAATATATTTGAAAATCTCCTACTATCACCACAGTAAACTGAAAATCTTGATTGTGTTGTGATAGATTACTTAGCCAGCCGAGGAATTGAACACACTACGCTTGGGTGGGACCCGAACGCGATGTCAACTCAGTTACCTACTTTTTTTCATACTGTCGTAAGAATCCCCTTCATGATTCATTAAAAAGCTGAATAATCGATCCTATTAACGCTGTGAAACACAGAAAACCTTTTAATTTTCTACGATACATACTTTACATACCGCCGCGCTGTAAATTTCGATTTCTACACTTGAACCGAAACAATCAACTCAATTAACCGCGATTATAAAATCACAATTTGAGCTTTTATTACCACACTGAAAACAAAATACTATTCTAAAACTACATATTTCCATTATATCAGAGAAAATACGGATATGGAAGTAGGAACGCTAAATCCAATATAATGTCGACGCAAACAAAGGCGATATTGAAATGCAATATAAGACGTTGGATCGACAAATATTTGCATTTGATGGAAAATATTTGAAATCGCGTAAGTTTTCCGGGCGGCTGCGGCTGTGGGGCCGTGGTCAAGTGAAATTCTCCTTTGCTGAAGCGTGGGTGTAAAAAGTGGTCTTTCTCTCTCTTCTTTCTCCCGGGTAATATATCTGGGGCACTAGTTTTTGGTAGGAGGAATGTTTAATACCGGGAAAAAGTTTAATAACGCAACTGGCCACGGGCACGCGGCACGCGGCATGGGGCATGGGAAACGTGAGCGGGGCAGGTGGACACGGCTATTAGATTTCCCGGTCAAATATCCAATAATGCGGCACTTGTCCGTAAGTCGTAGCCCACTGGCGTATCTACCTACTAATCATATGGGGTGGGGGAAACTAAATTTTGCCGTTTCCTCTGAATAGGTCACAAATTCAAATTTTGTTTGGCTATTTTCACATACACCTACAGATCTACAAACGTATATGTACATTCGAGGCGACGCGACGCTACGGTAGTAAGTATTTCGCTTAGTTTTGATCAATTATTGTTCAATGTTGTTTGGTTATTATGGTTAGCCGCGTTGGTGCCACCGATATAGTGCTCTTAGCGCTGTTTAGTTTGATTGGCGAAAGCGGCCATCAGTGTAGTTATAATTATTTTAAGTATTTATTTATTGGACAATTTGTATAGCGCCGCTTTTTTGAGATATCACCTCAGGGGCGCTTTACAGTTGATGTAGGTATTACAAAAAATATAAATACTATAAAAATAGAGTGAAGTTAAGTTAAGTAAAATGAAGTACAGGAACAGGTGACACGAAGATAGAATATGGAGAGTTTGCAGCAAGAATCCTAGGTGGTGAAGAAACTGGACCATCTGCTGCAGCGAAAGAGTCCACCGCGTCCACCAACAGTGCCAGCACGAGGTTCGTCATTCGTCATTCATTATCTGCTGCTAATAAAGGGATGACACAATATCCTCTCATAGATACCAGACCTTGGCAGCACCGCTGTGACGTTCGACGAAGATAGCAGATGGAGACTATGCAGCAAGAATCCTAGGTGGTGAAGAAACTGGACCAGCTGCTGCAGCGAGAGAGTCCACAACGTCCGCCGACAGTGCCAGCATGAGGTTCGTCATCCGTCCAAGTATGTGTCTGCTGCTAATTAACAAAATATCCTAACATAGATAACAGACCTTGGCAGCACCGCTGTGACGTTCGGCGAGTCCTTCATTCATCTTCATATAATCCTGTTCCTGGTGTTAGTTAGTGGTGCATTGTGCCCGCAATAAAAAGCGACGGTCGGGATAATAAATTACCCTGGGCTAAGCGAAACGCTTGCTAGGGCCTTCAGAGTTTCCGAGAATTCCGTTGAAACATCTGGCGTACAGTACATCTGGTGTCTCACGTTCATCGCGAGCGAATTTCGAATATTTTTTAGCAAAATTTTCGATTATTCACTTTTAACACACTGCACTTAGATCACATTACTATAAAGTTCTGATTACTGGTTGTTAAGTTTATAATGTTGATTGATTGACTTTAAAAATAATTTCAAAGGGATGTTGCCTCAATTCCCTTGAAAATACTAAAAAAAAACACAAAGCGGTTGGGGATGCGTTAGAGGACGAATACGGCTGCCACGAAGGGCGCTATACAAGCATATACCTACTCTTAGTATAATATGGAGTGATAGATATTTTCTACAGGAATCGCCCGTGAACGTTGCTTGAAATGACTTTAGCTGTGTTTAGTAACTAGATTTAGTGATTAATCGTCTTTTATACCATACGTCTAAAAATTTACCCCCTTTCTTATTCTTTTACACATTACCTATTTCATTAATAAATTCTTCTCCTTAACGTATTTAAACTTAACTTATGTGTCAATACAGATACACGGACACGGGACGAGAAATTCTAAGCAAATTAGATTGCCAACAAGAAAAAAAACAAGCACCCAAAAATCTCTGATGTACCAGGCCGTTCAACTGTATAACAAAATCCCGAAGGAAATTGCTGTGATAGAAAATATTAATAAGTTCAAAAATGAATTAAGAAAATATGTCTATCTCAATTATTAATGTTTCTTTTTTTTGTGACTTTATTGAAATATTTAAAGAAAGATTATGTTTGCCAAACAATGTACATGTTTATATGTTTATAAAACTATTAGCACACACGAAGATGTGAGCTAACTTAAGATTAATAAATAAATAAATAAATAAATAACAATGCACTGAAATATTTATTGTACATGCACAATCCAGTAACCTACCTCAGAACAGGTTACACGTAATGAGGTAGGTAATATGATGCTACGTATAAATATGCGAGCCGAACTGCCGAGCTGAAGCTCAACATATGGGAAACTAGCTGACGTGTACCCGCCTCTG
Source organism: Hesperophylax magnus (assembly GCA_026573805.1). Taxonomy (NCBI): domain Eukaryota; kingdom Metazoa; phylum Arthropoda; class Insecta; order Trichoptera; family Limnephilidae; genus Hesperophylax; species Hesperophylax magnus. The sequence goes on from JAIUSX010000072.1 coordinate 24,921,661, forward strand.
CTGGGGGTTATCCTTAGGAGATAGACATATACCATGGCGGACTTTTCTGTAGGCCTTTTTTAGACATGCAACTCCGTTGTACATTATTTTGATGTATGTAGCAATCTAGTGCTCGAAAATATATTTTTACTACTTGATTATAAAACATCGTCTTTTATCTACTTTCTATAAATATAATATGCATGTATTATATATGTAAACCTTTCGGGAGAAATTCTATACATGATAGTGAAAACCGTATCAAAATCCGTTGCGTAGTTTAGAAGAACTAAGCGCACAAACAGACAGACGCGGATAGTGACTTTATTTTATATTATTTAGAGAAGAACGAAGCAACCGAAAATGTCACGAATCGCCGGTTGCAGTTGCTCCGTTCCTTTCCCTATATTCGTGGCTCGGCTCGCAAATATATACGTACCATAAGGCATACAATTAAATTATGTAGCAAATGAATTACGGCAGATACTTAGGTTTTTTGATGTTATATCTCTTCCGATTTTATGTCCGGGTTAAATCTTCCCCATAGAAAAAACTAAACCCTTCCACACACTTTTCTACAAATGATCATCTAGTCAATCAACATTATGCAAGTGCATTATATAAGCAAAATAAATACAAAACAATACATGACCAACACGTCAACTCACCAGAGATCAAATGGGAAAATAATTCACCGACTCCAGATATTTTCATATCAGAGGATTCGGCTCGGTAGAACTCCTACCTGGACCTATAAATCCTACTGATCCCTCAATATAAATATATAAAAAATCTTTCGTTATCCTACATGTATTTATAAAGACTGATTTATGCATTTTTATATATAAATTTTTCATATAGGTACTAATATTATTAAAATAATTCTATTAAATGCTAATTTATCGGCACTGGTAATGTTTTACTTTTCCCTTTCCCATATTTTTCCAAATACACTTCCCTCAACCAAACCAGTTAAAACAATCTTTGAAATTTGAAAAATTTTTGGTGTGCATTCAGTGATTTGTCAGTTCAATGATTATTGTTGATTTGTTAATTACTCCTTACTAGCAATTAGCAGCATACGATGTAGCTATTGTTACGTTATGGCACGCGTTCCCCATAAGTCACGCAAGCTTATTAAATTTAATATAATATTATACGTTTACTTTAAATTGAAAGGATATTTTCTGGGAGAATTCATTTTCGCATTCAAGAAAACCGGAATAGAGATTGCCTTGCGGGAATGGCGCTAATAATATATTAAATTGCCTATAAACATGTCGACATGGCTTAACTTATAAAAAAAAAACAATAAAATGTCTGTAAACATGTTCTATTGTATAATTGCTTCCTTAGGTATTCTTCTGTTGCCTCTAGAAGCATTTCTTTAACTGTGCTAAGGTAGGTACTTATTATTAATTTTAATGAAAAATCGATTAAACATACAAAAACGTTATTTTTTTTATTTCTCGTTGTTACCCCAAGAAAGTTAGTGGTGGGTAGTATGTGTTCTTAATTTATTATCTTAAGGCGATGCACTACGTCGTGTAATATTTTGAATCGAGCCGCTATCAATAACACACCTTACGTAGATGACGATAAGGCTTAAATTTCCGCTTAACACCATCCATCTGTTTTGATTTATGCAAGAAAAAAACATGGCCAAAAAGTGCCTTTTAAATTATTTTGTTGATGTTCAGGCACAAATATTAAAATGTTTTTCTGTCATTTTATAAATAACTTAATTTGCCACATTATACAATAAAACTATAACCGAAAATGGGTTCGTAAGTAAGAGATTTTGAACTTTAAAGCAGTTTTCATAGGCTTATACATTTTTTTCTCGGCTTATAAAAAGACTTGTCTAAAAAATACTCGATTATTTCAAAGGCCAGGATGTATTCTACTCGCAGTATTTAATTGAAGCATCTGAAACATTTCTAGGCGACCAAATTTTCAAACCAAAAACACATGATTTAAAATTACTACGTAGTGCATCGCCTTAACGGCTTCCGTGGTCGAGGGGTAAGGCTCTCGACTAGGTCGCGGGTTATAAACCCGGCGTGCGCAAGTAAATTTCATTTGATTAAATTGTGTCATTTCACAAATTACTCATTTAAATAGTTTATAGTACACTTGCGGAACGTTCCAGAGTGGAAGATACTTTCAGTATCGCCCTGGTGTAAGACCACCATTCAGAATTGAAACGTTGCTTGAAATGGATTTGGCAGTGTTTGGTGATCAGATCTGAAAAGTCAGGTATTTCCCCACCTTCCTCTTCCCCATCTCCTTCCCATCCCCACTGCCTTCAGCCTCACAACATACCCCAATCGGGGATGCCATAGTCTCACTGGCTCCAGATGGTTGGGAGCAGTTGGGACTCTTGTGAGGTTTCACATAAATTTAATTTAATTTTTTTAAATTTATACTGGGTTCTTACAGAACCAGTTATAAAAACTCAGTATAATAATATAAAGGTACACTAAAGCAAGACATTATAAAATATGACATAATACTGAGTTAACTTCTTTAATAATAACAACAAAATAATAAAAACAATTTTTTTTAATTTCGGCTACTAGCATTATACCCAGCTCTCGCGTTAAAAATTTAGGCGTATTAGATCTATCAAAGAATTTATTTATAAAAATGCAAAAATCAGTCATTTTAAATACATTTAGGATTACGTAAGATTGATTAAATATTTATATTGAGAGATCAGTGGGATTTAAAGGTCCAGTTAGGAGTTCTACCGAGCCGAACCCTCTGATATGAAAATATCTGAAGTCGGTGAATTATTTTCCCATTTGATCTCTGGTGAGTTGACGTGTTGTTCTTGTATTGTTTTGTATTTATTTTGCTTATATAATGCACTTGCATAATGTGGATTGACTAGATGATAATTTGTGGAAAAGTGTGTGGAAGTATAAATATAAAGTCGGGAAAATAATAAAAATAATAAATCATGCTTTTAATGTATTATTTACAAACACGCTTGTTATAAAACTTATAAGTACTTACGTACTTTAATCATGTTTACTCGGAAGTCACTTATAATTAAAATACTTGTATACTGAAATGTGTGGGGAGGGGGTGGTTGAGGGTGGGAGGGGTTCCATGGTGAAGAGGGGGGTAGGGTAGGGAGGGGGTGGAGGGAGAGACTTAAAGTTTGCAGAGCCAACTTAATATTGCTAATTAGAAATTTTCACATTTTCCCGTCACTACCCGGATTTTCCTACGTTCTGAATGGAAAGGTTCTTACATAAGCATACTTTTACACGGTGTGGGCAAATAAGAACCACATTCTATGCGCATTAGTCCTTCAAATCCATATTTTTTTTATTTTATTTTTACAAAAATAGTATTATAAACCAGAACAACAGTGTCCTACTAGAGAAGGATACCGTGTTTTTACTTATGAGGGCAGAATAACCCTTTATCTAAAACATGCCGACACCTCAGCACGGGTTCTCCTAGTGAGGTGTTCACAAAAAACTACTACTTACCTATTTACATGCAGTTATTAATTATCAACATTTTTTTATAACTTTAACTTATTATCTAAGAAAACGGTTATCATCTGTAAAATGTTTGTACGAGGATAGAAATAATTATAAAAAAAATAAAGTATTCAGAAACAAACAAAATACCTCAGCAATCACCACTCACCACTCGTTTTTATCTATGTACTGTTTGTTTCTAAAATAATAAAATAACTACATGTAAACACGTACCCACACGAAGAAAATGTGTAATTCAAATTTATTAAAATTTTTAAAATTTAACTAAGGTCCCATTTTGAATTTATTTCGTTAACCTCCGTAGAAACAGTACTACTCCCACCCCTACCTACCCATCCTATAATATTTTGTCTCCCTCTATTCCATCCTCTCTAATATTCTTGTCTCTCTCTATTATATTTCTATTTCTATTTTTTTCTGTCACCAATTAGGTGCGTTCTTTCCTATTTGTATCTCTTTCGCTCATTGTTTTATTTTCTTACAAATGTCTCTGTATGTAATTATCTTTAATTAATATAATAAGCCCTGACGAAGCTTGAGATAAGCGAAACCCGGTTGGCTGTCATTATTAATACAAATAAAAGTGGTTTATTACAAAGTGTGTTTTTTCGTTTAACATATTAAAAATCTCTTCACATTATTGGTAATTCGGTTAAAACGGGATTGCAGGCCTTTTCCTGATAAACTTTCAGTAAATTCGTCATAATATCAAAACACGTGTTCAAGCTCTGCGTTTGTCTTGATAATACACAACGACGAAATGCGGAAATATTTGAATTTTTATGAACATGTGTTCCAACATTGTGATAATACATTCGTATTTTACTAAATTAGGAAGAGCAAGAGATTTTTAGGGCCGGTATATCATTATATCAGTCAGTCCGTATCCTCGATATGTGCTAATTTAAGCTAGCTAAACGGCCACTTAGACCTTGGTAAGCCGCAGAATAGTTCCTTATTTGGGCACCGAGGCACGTGATAAGTAATAAATGTCAAATATGCCCGTCAATTTTTTTTTGAAATCTCTATCGATAGCCCGATGACGTAGAGCACAGATGTACCACTCACGCAGCATGGGAATCGAGTAATTTCCTCCAGTAAAATCATAGACAATGTGTGTAATATTGCTGATATCTCGACTTCCGACCTATATACGGATTATGTTCTAAGCCGCGCTAAGCTCTACATTCCAACCAAGCCGAGCTTTAAATCAACCGAATCATATTAGTATTTTTCCCAGTGTATATACCAACGTACGGCTTTCTGTTATGATACTGATTCTTTCCTAATTGCCCTCCCTAGTCAAGCCAGTGACTAGAGAGGATGAGATACCTCTGTCCACTGCGCTAGCCTCCTTGGAGTCCCCTACAGCCTAATGACGCAGCTGCTACATCCCACTGCCGCCCTCTCCGGACCATTTCGAAAATTGCAATTGCATCATGCTCCTAACAAGCTTCAGCCCGCGGCGACTCTTAACTCTCAGTCGCTTCTGCGGAACACGGGACATGGCACGGGACCTCTCCGTGTGTTTAACCCTAGAAGAGTACTAGTATTTTTTATACCTAAAGAATAATCGTTTGTCAATTTGACTACCACTACTGCTATCAACTCTCACATAAAACATTTTTTGTTTGTTTACGAAGGTTTCAAACGTCTATCTTATTTTATAAACAACTGTATACGAAAGATACAAAAATTAAAACATATTTGTATTTTATAGTATTTATACAAAAATAAAGATATGAACGTTTAGGATATAAGATTGAAATCTTTTCGAGATCAACGTTAGTGATGAGATAAATTTCAAGAAAATTAAGAATGTAAGTTATTTTTAAACTAACAACGTTACTTCTCCTATAAAACATGAGAAATTAGTAATCTTTGGTACAATTGACATATATGTACCTTGTGTTCGTAGTAGACTGGACGAACAAGGGTGTCGTGTATAGGAAATAGCGGCACTTACCCCGTAGGAGAACTAGAGCGATCGGCGAATTCGTTCGTCCTACTCATATTTCCGGTATAAATATTACACGAGCATATAAGGTCGGGATAGTGGAAAATGTTACTCATAATCGCTACGGATACATACGCCAGCGTATTAGTAGCTGTCAGATTTAAAACTGTTGGCCCTGTAGTACAGCATCAGGATAGCGCCGGCAATATGAAGACTGCCCGAATTTGAAGACGTTCTTTTGCGAAGTTTGACAAATATCGATCTGTAGCATAAGGAAAATGTAAAAAGCAGTAATACCCATTTGCAGAACTATTGGGGGTAGATTTTAAATGGAAATAAAGATTTATCAAAGCAAATACGGGACGCATAATCCAATTAGCCGGATTTCGACGCAAATAAAAACAATCCGAGTCAATGGCAGTGACACATGTCATCTGAAGAAACGTGAAGATACTACATACTATATTTTTATGTATAAAATGCAGGCAGTGTTAGTCGATACGACTTAGATTAGTCTTCTAGGGTTAAATACATTGTCGTAGTTAGTATGGCCGCTTTTATGGACGCTGAACGATCTCGCTGCAGACAGAGCAAGAGGATTCAAGAGGAAACTTATAATTTATTTATTTATTAATCTTTGGGAATCAACTGTTGAATTTTATAATTTTTACACAACACAAAAAATACAACTTATAATTGATTTACTTATTACTTGTGCTAAGAATTGAACAGAATTATGTAAAACAAAACTTTAATACAGGATTTTCCAATGAGAGGTGTTATTTTGAATAGCCCGCTATTTCGGTAGATGTTACTTTTGAAGATGTCATTTTTTGACATTTGACAAGTAAAAACTACGCCATTAATAAAAATGTAACGATACACGCTTCAACAATGCATTCAAATTATTAAAATTCACTTGAGTGAATCAAATGCAAATCATCTTGAGTGATGAGGCCCATTTCCACTTCGGTGGCTTCGTCAACAAGCGAAATTGTCGCATCTGGGGCTCGGAAAACCCAAGAATTATTGTTGAAAAGCCTCTTTATCCTCAACGTGTGACTGTTTGGTGCGGTTTATGGTCTGGCGGAGTCATTGGACCTTACTTTTCAAAAACGAGGCTGGAGCAACAGTTACGGTGAATGGATTGCGCTATCGAGAGATGATTAATGATTTTTTATGGCCGAAATTGGATGGTATTGATTTAGACAACGTTTACTTTCAATAAAACGGCGCTACGTGCTACAAAAGCAACGAAAACATTGATCTTTTACGATTGAATATCAAAATAACACCTCTTATTGGAAAACCCGTTATAAGACAAATGTAAATAAATAAAATTAAATTCATAACAGAAATACATAATATATAAAGAACAACAGAAAAGTTATTCATGACATCGAAAACATTATTTTATGGACTTTTTATATTTATTCAGTTGAAAATGTTCACTTTTGAAATAAAATTATTGTAATTATTAAATTAATAGTCTGTTCAGGCAAGAACTTTGTTTACAGTTCATTTTGCATTTATCCAGTTTGATTTTTTTTACATTAACCCCACATAGGAGGCTATAAATAAAATAATTTCCGGAGGGTCTTTTTAAGGAAAGGAAAGAGCGGAAGTTCTGGGAAGGTATGGGTAGGAATCTAGGGATCAATATGTCCAAAAGTGACGGACATATGATCTATCACTTGCACTGCGGTGCAAGGTGATGAGTTAAAAGAGACCAGTTGGAGAAAGGAGCCAACGGATTAAAAAAAACAATTCCCAGGTACTTCGGCGAGCCAACGGAATAAAAAAAAAACAATTTACAGATACTTCGAAGAGCTAACGGAATAAAAAAAAATAATTCCCAGATACTTCAGAGAGCCAACGAAATAAAAAAAAGAATTCCCAGATACTTCGGAGAGCCAACAGAATTAAAAAAAAAAAACAATTCCCAGATACTATAGAGCTAACGAAATTAAAATCATTATAAAACGATTTTAAAGAAGTTTGAGTTTGCGAGCTTACATAGGTTTGTTCGACCCCCAAACAGATCAATGATGTTTATTGTCTGCTCAGGAAAGAATTTTCACAGGCAGTAATGAGAAATTGATTTAACTTTTTTTTCGAATATTCCCGTAACACACCTCTACTTTATTTCTTCTAAGGCTCTGAGACAGATTGCGTTTTTTTATTTTAATTTTGGTACAATCTTTTACATTTCTTAGTACAATTTAGTAATGTTAGCCTCACTGGGTGGCTTACATGTGCTGAGGTTTGTTTAACTCGATACAATCGTGATTTTTTTTGGGTTACGCTTACGCTTACGGTTACGCTATCGTGTTGCGCTTCTCTTTCTTTACACAGCATTACAAGGTACACCATCAGGACATGTGTAGAAGTGTTTCAGTTTGTCAGCAGGTCAATTTAACAGTATTAATTATAACATTCAAGCAGAAATATAACGAGAAACCACAATACAGAAGATATAGATAGAATAATAAGATTTCAAGTGACTACAATCCAAATAAGTAAATAAAATAGGCAGCCAGATATATATACAGACATACAGACAACATCCTCATAGACATGTACACACTCAAAGGCACACAACATACTCTTAGACATATATAAACTCTAATGCTACGTATATATACGCGAGTCAAACTACCGAACTGAACCTCAACTTATGGGAAAGGAACTAAGCAACCGCAAAGGGCGAGAAAAACCGCTTGAAATTGCTTCGTTCCTTTTCCGAAATTCGTGGCTCAGTTCGCGTTTTGGTTCGCAAATGTATACGTGCCATAAGGCACACAACATACTCATATACACATACACACTCAAAGGCACGCAACATACTCATAGACACTTCTGGATATACATATTTATATTTAAGATTACGTAATCTATAGTATCTATGTATAGGCACTTAGAGACAATCACAAAATTTAATTTAATTTAATTTTATTGATTTCAACGCCCTGGTGGGCTTTTACATAACAAGTTTTTTACATAACAAGCTTTTACATAACATAACATGCAGAAACATAAAAAATATTAACCATTTTACACCTTTTTGAGTTTGATGGTGCAATTTGACTCTCTTTTTATATGCGTTGGCATCATATTGAAATATAGTAGGTGCAATTGGACTCTCTTTTTATATGCATTGGCATCATATTGAAATATAGTAGGTACAAGAAAAGTGAATGCTCGTTGCACGTATTCATTTGTAACTTTTGGAATGGCCATGCCTTCATTTTGACTAAAGCTTGTGTTGTGTGCATGATCTACTTTTTCTTTATATTTGGAATCAGGAAATAGATTTTGGCATACAATTTTAAACCACGACGTTCACCCAGATAATAATAATTTTACATCTCTTTTTCGTGCATAAATACTTTTGCTTACCAGAAGCTTTGTCATCGAACTTTGTATTGTTAGAATCTAACCTATATTTGTCTTAATCCGAGATTTCAGTTTAACAGGTAATTAGTGAAATGAATGTGGTTTTTGTCGTTTTGTTTTGGTTTAACCGTCAAGTACCGTATACCAAAACTATTAAGCTTAGTCCCGTCGTCACTATTGATGGAGGTTTTCGTGAATTTCTATTGACTCCGACTGCTTCTTGGTTACAGTCGGATTTTTATCTTTGAAACACATGGAAAATATAATCCCCTAGCCAATTATGTTATGTCACTTATCTAATGGTATAAAAGTAAATGTAACAGCATTGAAGTTAAACTTTTAACAATGTTTAAAGTGTGCCACTGTTGGAAAGTGCGGCGACAATGCTCCGTCCTCTCGTCACTCTAGTTAAGGGGCGCCAATTAAAGTTGCCCTCCTGCCTACCCTCCTTTCAACCCCCACCCCCTGGGCGCCCTCAGGCTGTAGGCTCAACTTCTAGGTGTGGAGAGAGTAAGGGCCACTGAGAAGGCTTTTGAGGAGTATGAAAGTGAAATCAAGCCGTGATCAATTTATCACTTAATTTATTTTTGAACGTATGTGTCATATTTGATAATATGGGATGGATTCATTTAATTGTATGATTCAGAATCAACAATGTTGGAAGTGAAATGATATCCCGGATTCTGGAATATTCCGAAGTGAGTTTTCAACTCATTGGGAATATATAGGGTATTAGGAGACCCACATGAATTACTTTACACTGGTTAAGGTTCTTGCGATTATTTGTAGTAAAAAATGTTGGTATTTTGAAATTACTCAGCAGAGTGACCGGTGAAAAAAGCCGCTCCCTTCAGCCTCAAAACATACCCCAATTAAGGATGCCATAGTCCCATTGCCTCCAGACGGTTTGGAGCAGATGGAACTCTCGTGCGATATTGACATTAAGAAACATGTGATATTGTGTTAATAATTTTTTTTCAATATAATATTAGTTTGAAATACTTACTAAATTGCAGTAAGAAAAGAGTTTACCTAACACTGTTTTCTCTCACCATCTGGCTTGTGAACAATCTCCCGGCTCTGCCAGTGTTGAAATTGACACCTAACCTTATTAAAACCATAAAAATGAAAGTCTCCGCCATATTCTTCCAGAATTTAAACAAAGCGTTCGTTAAAAAGGAGCCATAAGAAGCATGGAGTCCACTGCAGTCTTACTATAGAGCCTGCACTGAGTACAGAGTATAGTGTACATACAGGGTGTATGCGCGGTGCACTGGGGCCGCAGGCCTGTCGCGAGGAACAAACCACCCCTGAAACTAATTAGATACAAGCCCGAAACGAAATATGATACATGACCAGCATAATACGGCGACGGCAATTTAATTAATTTTCTCAGCAGCGGAAATTAAGATGAGAAGATATGAGGTCGGGGATCCGAGACTAGCAGCCCCCTTTTCTAACACACCTACCCCAACCCCACCAGTGCCACCCAGTACTGCACTACCATGGCAGTCGGCAGTATACTGGGGTGGAAATGAGATGTGAAATTAGGGCTCATTATGGTAATATTCAGACAAGTAGAAAAATTAGTCATTCTATTAATTAAATGAAATGATCAGTGACCGACCGAGTTTCGATTTTGGCTTCGGCCAGTTTCGGCCAATAAACAAGTTTTGGCCGCCTTTTCGGTTACTACAAAAACATTATCAAAAACCGAAACCTGCATTCGTGATTTATTGGAAAACTCCAGGATAACTCTAATATTATTTTAAAAGAAGCTTTTATCTGTAATTTAAAAGTAGTCTTAACATTTTATGTTCAAAGAATCGACAATTTAAAAACATCATATATTTTTGTTGAAGTTCATTATAACCATAATTTATATATTATCATAATTAGATATGGTGTTGCTATTGTCTAACATAAAGACTATCAAAGATTGGACTGATTTATTTACACACCATTGATAGGATTTTGAGAATTCATCAAATTTAAAAGTGGATTTTCTTGTTCTGTGAAGGTTCTATTCAAGTATTATAAGTAGATATTTATAGAGCATTTATTTATTAAGTAGGTACCACTATATATATATATATATATATATATACCAATATATATATATATATTGGTACCTTCTATAAACATGTATATTTTAAATAATCTCCGAGAGAAAAATACACCTTTTTTACATGATTATTTAAGAAGTAAGGAGTATTACGTCAACACTATGATATCGGGATCAAGCAGTTTCAAGATTTGGGAAATTAAAAAGTTGACCATATTTACTTGCGAAGTGCTTATAAAGCATCTACCCTTTTATATAAAAATAAAGTGTCGTGAATAAGTTATAGGTACACCTTCGAATAAACTACAAATAACGTAAACTGATATTTCGTAGATAACTAGACATCGATCACTTAGTCAAAATATATTGTGTCTGAATACTGGCTTCGATTTTAAATAAATAAATAGTATCGAAAATTAAGGCTGATTCATACATTATAATACAGTTCTGTTAATAAATTAACATAAATCATACTTTTTACTTGCCTTCTCTAAATTTTCCTCAAATTACACTTGCCGATTATCCGGTTATATGTGTAAATTACCATTTTCTTTAAATTACACTCACTTATTATTCGATTATATGTGTAAATTACATATTTTACTTAAATTACACTCACCTATTATTCACAATAGCTTTTGACTTAATAGACTAAAAAATATTACTGTTATAAGCTAAAAAACATAGGAATGGCCGAAACTACAATGAACCTGTTGACGACATATATAACAGAGCAAGCACAACAAGTACAGATTGGCAAAAAAAGTAAACTATTGCCATTAAAGTATGGCGTCCCCCAAGGAAGCGTACTGGGACTGATTCTAATTATTATCTATATAAATGATATCACTAACCTTAAAATTAAAGGAAACAAATCCGTTTTGCTGGTGATACCGTTATATTATTTAAAGAAGAAAACTGGATTGAAATATTTTATGTGGCTGAACAAGGGCTTAGCACACTTCGAAATTGGCTGAAAATTAACTTGCTTACCCTTAATATAACCAAAACTAAATATGTAACTTTTTATTGAACTCAAGGGGCCAATCAGTAAAAGCATTTGAACTAAAATTACACGAATACAATAGAAATAATGTTAAATGTCAATGTGCAATTATAGAAAAATCACAACGCATAAAATATCTCGGGGAAGTAATTGGTGAAAATCTTAGATGGGACAAACTAACAAAACTTATATATTTCTTTAAAATTCTAACAAATGACATGAAAAAAACCTATCACGCTTTATATCATTCTCGAATTGAATATGGAATTATAGGATGGGGATCTGCTGTATCTAAGTATATACATAACCTGAACACAATTAAAAAATAATCATAAAGACCATATTGAAAGTACCCACAAGAACGCCTTCGAGTTAAATTTTCAATAATTTTGATCTAACAAATGTACAACAAATATATGCAAAAAATTTACCATTGAAACTATTCAAAAATACTGAATCCTCTACAATGCCGTGTATTCGTCATACTAGGTCAAATCACAATGACATAAAAAAAATATTTCATGTCAAAAACCACATTCGGACAAAAAAATTACATTTATTTTGCGACAAAACTCCACAACATCCTTCCCCCAGATATAAAGCGAATAGAAAATTTGAATGATAATAAATCAAGAATAAAAATCTCACTGAAAAAAATCAATGAAAAATTCCGGTTATATGTCTAAATTACCCTCGCCTATTTTACGATTATATGTGTAAATTACCCTCGCCTATTATCTGTTTATATGTGTAAATTACAATTTGACTACCTCTTAACAAAATCTCGAAAAATATCTTTCTCTTACCTACACAAGTCCTTTTTTTCTATAATTTAATGGAATTCTTAGGACGGATTGTTTTACACAATTTTTACAATAAATTATCAATCATATCAATATTCAAGTTTGGTGAAAGTCCTATTCAATCACCTATTCACAACAATATTTAATTACCATACCATATCTTTAAAATTTACATTGTAACTTGCTTGATGTTGTACTTTAGTATTTTATTTTGTTTAAAAAGATTATTACTATTCTTATTTAAAAACTAATGTTTTTTGTACTACCCACACACAGGCAGTGCCTTTGTGGGTTCCGTTAAATAACGTTTTTTTATACGTATGTAAATTTTCATTCTAAAAATGTGTATAATTTTTTCTTTCTGTTACTATCCAAATACTGTGAAACAAGCAGCCAACGGAGAAATATTAACAGAACTTGAATTTTAACCTTGAAATTTGATCAATTGTTAAAGTTCTGTGAAGCAACCCGTCATTAGCTTTTGTTGGTTGTTTTAAAAAGTGGTATAATACAATTGAACATTTTGAGGAAATCTATCATAAACTGACCACTTATTCTAAATTTTATAGTCTATTCATTTACGAAGTACAATAATTTTTCTTTAGAAAGCATTTCACTCGATCTTCAGAGAATAATTTAACCCTTTAAAAAGTGTCCGTAATCCTTGATAGGTAGATGCAATAATTAACATTTTGATTAAATTCAAATTCATTCCTCTTCGTCTCTTCTTCGTCGTGTTGACTTTAATTTGTCAACTTTAACCGAATTATAATTTTCTAATCAAAACAGAATTTTTATTCGCTGCTCAGTGTCCATTTACCAGGAGTCGGAAACTTTCTTTTTGCGATTTAAATTTTAAGAAAGTAATTTCATGAATGTTATTTATTTATTAGCGGAGCTTTTGGAAGGGCAGACAAAAAATATTACTACAACAAAGTAATCTTTAACCTAACCTTCAAAATGTGAAGGTTAATAAAATATTTTCTATTTGCAACATGATGTTGTCAGTATCGAAACTTTGCTTGATATAGCTTTAGCGTTGTTTAGTACTAGATATTAAGCCACCGCATTCCGAATTAAAACCGATTTATTTCATATTTCTCGTTAACACTTTACGTCCCTAAAAATATATGTTATTTATGAAAATAAAATCTGTACATTTGTTAAGCCGAAACTGTAGTTTTATGAAATTTCCTCGGTAAAAAAAATCGCAAAGTGAGCTCCAAATATTATTAAAAACTCGTTTTCTTCTGTTATATAATATGTTATAAGTATGAAACAAATCACAGTGTATCTTCTAATGAAACTTTGTCGAGAAATTTTGGCTCTATTTCAAACGAGTCATGTTTAATTAAATATTTTCATCCCTTTTGCTTAATTATTATCGTTTTTTTAATATTAGCGCGCTCCCTCTAACATTCATATTTACATATCTCCCTTTCAAACCATTTTTGAGCGCTTACTACGGAGCCTTAATGATTAAGGTCTTCCACACCTTTCTTCATCTCCTCTTCCTTTCTATCCCAGCTCCTTCGAACCTCACTATATACCCCAATTGGGGATGCCATAGTCCTACTGGCTCCGGACAGTTGGAAGCGGTTAGGGTCTACCCACTAACTGCTGATCGGGAGAGGCCGGTGGAGGGTGCCAGACCGATATCGATAGTGTAATTAATAAAAAAAAAACGATATACCCTGGCAACACTGGAGGTACTATCCATGAATTGACAATTCTAAACGTCAGAGGGCTATGTAAAAGTTAAAAATACCAAAAGAAATGACAATGTCTAATTGTAATAATAATTTACAAATTGTTATAAACAATAATTATTAGCCTGAAACACCTACGTAAGCCGCCGACGGGAATCGAACCCGAAGCCTTCCGATTGCCGGTTGGGTGCACTAAGTCACTATGCTACGTCGGCTTATTTTAAAATGTAAAATATTTCAATAAATACTAGTATTCTATTCAACAATCATTGGTTATTAGATTTTTTCACTTTAATATACATTCAATTTCAGTGCCGGCAACCCGGGCGTTTATTTTATTTAGATTTTTTAAATTACATAGTTTACATTGTCAGTCCGAATATGCCTTTTGACACTATATTTATTATGAGGTCTTTAGTCATAATTTCACGACTTTTGTTTCTCCAAGCTGGAACGGAATCAATTGGTCGCGTCTTATTAGAATAGTCTACGGATCGTGTGTACGATTTCTTTCAATTCTAAGAGCTTAGTTAGTTCATTTCTATTAATTTATAAGTCAGTTATTTTGAGTAACGAAAGACACTATCCAAAAAGTTGTGCACATTATCCGACACCTTGGAGGCCGCGTTAAAAGCAGCGGCTTTTGTTTATCGACTGTCGGAATAATATTGTGACCGTGATCGAAAATATCGCTAAAAATGACGGATTTCGTCAACATCTTATTGACACAGAGTTTTGTCGTCCGCGCTAGACTTCCTGATGTCGTAAAGGCGTAGGGTTATGATCCAGGTGTGAACAAGTGTTTACTTAATTTTGTGTTTGTTGTTTTTCAGGATTACAACCCCTGACTTGGCAAGTGGCGAGTAGTTTGCATATTAATTGCTTAGACACATTTTATTATATTTTAAATAAAACCGAGGTCATTTGCATCGGATCAAAGAGAGCGGAGTACATTGTACTTTCAGAGAATCTTTTCAGTAAAGATCCTAATTAAATTGCATTCAGCCGCTGAAAAATAATCATCGCGACTTTTGAATATTTATTTTTCATAATTAAAGTAATCTTCGAAACAGAGTAATAACACCAAAAGTTCTATCGGTGAATGTAATTACAGTAAAATGGGATAAATTTGATCATTTTTTAACATTGAAACTATTTTATATATATATCGACCGGTCAGTGGCTGAGCTGGCATCGCGATTGGGTCCTACCCAGACCTTGTGTGTTCAATTCCTCGGCTGGCTAGGTATAAGTCCTCCGTCACAACACAAGCAACAATTTCGGCTTACTGTGGTGGTAGTAGGAGATTTTCAAATATTGCCAGGTTATATGTTTTTTTTACCACTGATTGGTAAAAAAAAACCTTGCGTCTCATGTATTTTGCCTGATAATGAACAATGCATGATTCTTTCGTTACACATAAACAAGACATCACACATTAGGACAGACAAATACGTTATGGTAGGAGATTACAATCAACTACACCTATTTTGGTTACCAATAAATGTGTCAACTGTGACCTGTATATATTATGAATTTTATCAAATTTATAAGAAAATTACATAAAACAAAATATCGCTGATGACAAGTAAGACATGTTTTATGAAGCTTATTCTGGTGGTAATTGAAGATGTCATATTAAGACAAGATATCGTACTATTCACAGGATATAAAATTTATAGTTCATTCCAGAATTAACAACAACGACAACAAAATAATTTTATATATTAAAAAAAAAATATATGAAAAAAAATTCTGAATATTATGGTCACGAGTTATTTTAGTTGGTTTATAAATATTTAAAAAATGTATCATGATTCAATTGAAAATTTGATTGAATATAAATGGAAACCAATTAATTTGAGACTTATTTTCGAAGCATCATTGCATCCACGTTGCCCGAAAAAATCATTAAAAAGGAGCGAGTAATTTCTGAATTATACAGATATCCGCGATGATCAAAGTCATCCTCCGATTCGAAAGTTGCCTCATATTACGACCGTGGCGATGCTACGAGAGTACTCTGTAACGATTGCCAATGCAAAACGCATTGTAGCGGGAACACTCTAGATGCAATCCCAGCGTTCGGTGTTCCTACCTACAGGTCTCAAATGTTATCGATGCACCAGGAGGGCGATTCTCGTTCTACTTAACGACACTAAAATCGTCCTTACATTCAAATTAACGATTTTTCTCGGTTTATTCGTATGAAGCGATTCCGGTTCTCTCGATGACAGATGGAATCCTTAGATTTTCGATTGCGCGCCAAAACTTTTAGCCTTACGCGAAGGGTACCCCTAGACCTGTCTTTCGGCGGCCGAACGCTAGCGTTCGCGGAGAATTTGCTTCATTTAATTGTGACGTTTTGACAATTAGCAATATTTGCGTAGTTTTAACAAGAGAAAACTTAATATTATCGTAAGTATTGACTGTAAACATGATTAGTGACTTGTTTGTGGCACAATGATGCTATTAAATGAATTGAATAACATAATTGCGATGTTTGTAAAGTACGTAACATGTCGAAAGCCAGATAAAAGTGATTTAATTTACAATAAACTACATATACCATTGAGGATTTCTACATAAATAACAATAAGTTACACACTATTCTTAGGTTTTAAAAACAATGATGTAGAAGAAGGATAGTAATACAATAACTGTCTCACTTTTTCAGCATTTGCTTACCTCATTTTAAACAATTTTGTCAAGTTAATTGGGTGACAGTTAGCGGCATTAGAATCGACAGCAAACGTCACTTTAGAAGTGGTGAATCTGTAACAAAGTCATTACTATCCAGCGAGGTAAGTACCTTTTCACAAAACGTAAATCTTCGATAAATGGCTTATTTATGTCATTCATAAATAAAATAAGCAGTTATTAAAATGCATTATAATACAAAGTATTTGTTTTTTTTTAAGTTTTAGTTAGAAACCTTGCGTCACTGAATTATATTTCACCAATTTGTGTTTTCAATAATCTCTTAACAATTTCGTAGATGCTCTTAACCACGCTTCTTTAGGATTTTTTACTAGGTCTCTCCAAAATCGAACTTGTAAGGCTATCAGAAGAACGAGAATCGCTTAATAGTTAAGAAAAAATGTTACAAGCGACGGACAGCTATCTTTCGCAAACGATAGCAGTCGTTGACGAATGCTGTCATTTAGCTTAAGGCTAAAAGAACGAGAATCGCCCTCCAGGGCGGCTATATAACGAGGCGCGTCGAGATGTACTTGGTCAGTCATTAATTAGCAGTTTTACGAGTGACCAATATGCGAGTGCTGCTACTGCTTATTGCATACTGAAGCGGCCGACTGCCGGCTCCGCTGTAGCTTCACCGCGCCGCTACGGGACCTACTCCCCGAATCAATACGGACTCCTCGGGATCACATCAGCGCCCTGGCACCGGCTATCATTCCTGGCTAGCGCTCCTCACGCGCCTAAACCCTGCGACAACTTCGCCGGTCTGCGCCTTGAACCCGCGGCATCGTCGCCGGCCTGCATCTCCCGCACATCTGCCGACCGGGTCCATCGCACCTTCGGCAACCTTCTTCACACTGGAGTACCCGGAAGACTCCACGTCTTCATCGGTGATGAACACATCCACGAGTCCGGTCTCCACCAATGCGGTGTCGACTCACTGACCACCGCCTCGACCACTCTATCGCCGTCATCGCCGTCTACACCTGGTGTCATCCTTATCGGTCCGGAGTCATCTCCCAACTGCGCAACTTTACTGACTCAGAATAAACGCTGTGATACAACAACTATCATCTTTCATTGTATCCTTACCAGATCCCAAACGACATTATAAAAGGTGCAAGAATTTGTGTGTTATTATTTATTTTAATTTTATTTTATTTGGAAAACCAACAGTTATAATTATTACAAGGTATGGTGCAGTGAGTGTTAATTATTTAACCAATAATAGGTTTTCACTTAGGTATTTTAATTATTTAGTGAATATATATAATATTTATATAGGAAAAAAAAAATTTGATGCAAATATATCAAGCGATATTAATGATAAATAATGTATTTAATAATAATAAAAATTAATGTCAACCTACTGCACAAGAGTCCCAATTGGTCCCAACCGTCTGGAGCCAGAAAGTCTATGGCATTCCCGATTATTGGGGTATGTTAAGGTAGTGAGGGGGAAAATTAGAAGAGGAAGAGAAAGCTGGGGAAGTACCTGAATTTTCAGATTTGGTCACCAAACACGACTAAAACCATTTCAAGCAAACTTTTGATTCTGAACGGTGATCTTTCACCAGGGAGAAACTGAAAGTATCTACCACTCTGGAACGTGGTACAATTGTACCAAATATATATATTTTAAAAATTTTAAAATTTATTTGTACACGCCCAATTAGGGTTTTTACATATGCTACAATTAAAAATACATTTTGACATAATCAGAGAGTAAAAGAGATATAACAATTAAAATATGTACCAAGTATAAAAATATTAACTTAAAAGCAAAAAACAGAGTAAACTATAGGATGTACATTCCTATAAATTTAGATACATTGAAAATTTATAAACATTACAAAGCTATTAAGATAGACAGACAGATTTAATAACAATGTTTTTATAGGCTGATAGACGTTCAGTACAGTTGGTGTTCATGTGATATTTATTCCCTTCACTGTGCAGTATGTTCATTACTGAATTTATTTCTGCTTTGGTACCTGCAATGTTACAATGGTAAGGTACCTTCTGACAAACTGTTCTACTAGGCACATGAAAGTCAATTAGCCTAAGGAGTTTAGGGGAGTCAAACATGTTATTAACAATTTTATAAATAAAAAATAGATCAGAACATATTCTTCTTTCTTTTAATGTGGCAAGGCCCATGACTTTCAACAGTGAGGTGTAGTTAATGTTTTCAATAGGAATTCCTAATCTATAATTTATGTTTCGTAAAAATTTACGTTGGATTCGCTCGATAGATTTTTCATGAATATTGTAAAATGAATTCCAAATGGTTGAGTTGAATTCTAAATGGCTTCTGACAATGGATGAATACAATATTTTTAAAGTTTTTAAATTTTTGAAATCCTTTGAAGTTCTTAATATGAAACCCAACATTTGCATCGCTTTAGTGGTTATATTGTTAATGTGGGAGATAAATGTTAATTTGGTGTCAAATATTATCCCCAGGTCTTTTATTTCGGGTACAGATACTAAGGACGGGTTGTTTCGGAGAACTTGAACAATTCTTCAAATTTCAAAGTTAATTTTCAAGTTCTGTGAAATATATTTTTAAGTTCTGTTTTTATTTCATTTCTGTCAAGCAACTAGCATATAATGATATAATAACAGAATTTGAATAGGACTTTCACAGAACCCGTAAATGAACGTTGAAATTTGATGAATTGTTCAAATTCTCCGAAACAACCCGTCCTTAGACTTGATTGTTCATACAGTATGTGAAAATCAATGGGTTTTTCTTCCTATAAAATCTCATGACTTGACACTTTTTTACATTAAGGGTTAATTTATTTATATGGATACACCAATCAGAAAAGCTAATGAGATTTGATTTTAATAATTTATTTATTTATTTAACGCCCAGAGGGCTTTTACATGTGGGTGGTACAAATTTAATGACAGTTTTGAAACGTAAGAAAGAAAAGAAAGAAATAATAAAAATAAAATTACATAAGTATATGCGAGAAACAAAATTAAAAATAACAAGAACATAAATTAAAAAATACAGCGATTTGACTGGTTTACAAAAATATAACTTCCATTTAGGAATAGTATTGAAATAGGTCTTTTACGTAATCCACAAAATTCGCAAAGTTAATATTAAATATATCGACATCACCTAAGTATTGGTTTCCCATAGTGTGAAACCGTTGTATTGGGGAGTTCGCAATGTAATTATGTGTGTTGCAGTGGAATAGTGTATTTTGTCGTGTTGTTATTGTAGGTATTCGTATGTTTATGAGTTGCAGTAAATTAATATTGTCAATAATTCGGTAAATTTACATATCATCTGCGAACATCAAAATAAAGACACGTGTAAATACATTTGTAACGTCATTTATAAATATGTTAAAAATAATGGGTCCTAGATGTGAGCCCTGGGGCACGCTGCTTGTAGCTTTAAAACTGTAGGACCATTTGCCTTTGATGCAGACAGTAAGCTCTCGATTAGACAGATAATTTTTAAACCAGGATAGTACGTTACCGGTTATGCCAATTTTTGCCAGTTTGTTAACAAGAATTTTATGGCAAACCTTATCAAACGCTTTGCTGAAATCAGTATATATAGAATCGACTTGTTGTCTATTAGCAAGTGCATTTGTTATATAATTTTATATTTATTTAATTGTTGGACTAGATTGGTTAAGGTTGATCTGCTTGAAACAAAACCATGTTGGCAAGTTGCAATGATGGATTTCACGCTGGGGTTTATCTTTAGAAGAATCAATTTTTCAAAAAGCTTGGGTATGGATGATTGGATGCAAATTGGACGATAATTATCAATTGCAGATTTTTCCCCGCATTTAAATATTGGAGGTAAGTAACTTTTTTTCCACAGTATTGGGAAATTTCCCGTTGACAGAAACTTACTAAGTAATATGAACAACGGAATGGATAAGCTGTCTGCACAGTTTTTAATCAAAATGGGTGGAATTTGATCTGGCCCGGAACATAATTTGGGTTCAAGTGTTTTTTTCATATGTTTTTTCAGTGAACTAATTGTTAAATAACACATATTAATCACATGAAAATTACATTATTTTAATGTAGAATAATTTTAAGATAAGATATTATGTATTATTGTTGTATTATGTAAAATTATTATTGTTGTATTAATATAATATAGCTTTGAATCATCTAGAGAGCGAGAGATTTATATATTTCTTTAACTAAAGTAAATAAAAAAAACACTCATCCATACGAAGGGTTTTTAATATATTTTTGTTGTTTTTCCCATCCTTCCAGTGAAAGATACTCTCATTATTGCCCTGGTAAAGACCACCTTTAAGATTTGAAGCTCGTTTTTTTAAAAATTTAATAATATAATTATTAAGTTCTGCAAGTATTTTTTGGTTTTTGTTATTGTGACAGAACCACGCTTAGACGACTTATTTATACCCACTCCCAATTTAAAGTGATTTATTACCGGTTAAACCGATTTACTAATAAAATGACAATAGATTTTATATTTAGTGGGGGTATTTTGAAGTCTGTTTTCCCATATAAAGTTCCCAGGTAAAATAGAATAATATAAATAATTCGTCTAAACGTGGCTAAAACCACAGTTTGAAAATGGCCTTGAAAGCCGAAACAGCTGTAACAATAACAAAAAAACAAAAAATACTTGCAGAACTTAGTAATAATATTATTAAATTTGATTTTAATTAAATAAAAAAATGGAGTTCTACGAATTAAACACAAAAACAATAGAAATGAAGCGTGTTTGCTTGAAATGGCTTTTGCCGTATTTTGTGATTAGATGCAAACAACCAGGTACCTACTACCGAACCATCCTCTTTCCCATCTTCTTCCACCCAGCTTCATTCAGCTGTATCACCATATACCCTGTATACCCCAATTGGGGATTAAAATGATGCCATGATTCGAGTGGCTCCGAGCTGGATAAATTAACTGTATCCTTATAAAATAAAAGCTTTGCAGAGCGAAAGGTTCTACAGATTCTCTAAAAGGAATAATAATAAATAATAACAAAGGGATATGCTAGGGAAATAAAGTTTCACAAAAACATGTAGTGATTCAAACAATTTAATACATTTTCTAGTCGACAACCGTGAGTTCTTGATTTATTTTAAATTTTAATCTTTGTGCATGTAGTGGAAGGTTGTATCTATGTATGTATGTTGGTATTTTGTCGCCCAGGAGCTAGGACAGCAAGAGGTACTACGAGTATATTACGGAACATGTAACTGCGGGCTCTATTCCGTAAAGGACGAACGTTCCTTGGATTTCATTTGCATATTGATGATACGGTAGGAGAAGTTTTTTCTGGAACCCGAGGACGAAAAAACGAATGGGAAATGCTTGTTACATTAATTAGAGTCTGAAACGAAACTGCGCTAATTAAGAGGGGAAACAGACCATGCAAAGTTAATTGGAGAAAATAACCATTTATATACAGCTAATAGTTCACTCAGTCATACTCGGAAGGCTAATTAAAAGTCAGAAAATTCTAGAAATCTTTATTATTTATACATAATATGTACGTACTGAAATATATTAAAGTGATGAGACGACTGTGAAGAGTACAAAAACTCACAAAACTTTTTGAACAATTTAAAAAAAATTATTCATCGTCGTATTCAAATACAACAAAGAGTCACTAAATATTCATCCAATTTAGCTTTGGGACATTCCCTTACAGAAGATTTGAAAGATATAGAAGATACGGAACGAAAAAGAAGAGCAATTGATATATGGGCTGGCCACCATTGTAGCGACGATGTCAATTACCTTACTGGACTGCTGAGTTGTGGACACAAAACCCAACCAATTTTGTGGTTTAATTCGAGTGGCTCCGCTCTCTCTCCACTCAATGAGCGATAGATGCAAATCCTTTAATTTAAATTTTAGTTATAATTTCTA
Organism: Hesperophylax magnus; assembly: GCA_026573805.1. Lineage (NCBI taxonomy): Eukaryota > Metazoa > Arthropoda > Insecta > Trichoptera > Limnephilidae > Hesperophylax > Hesperophylax magnus. The sequence goes on from JAIUSX010000072.1 coordinate 24,944,698, forward strand.
ATTTATTCAGTTTAATTTAATATTATTTATTAGTTCATTTAATTTGTATGTTTTAATTTAATGTTATCATTACGTTTCTCCCTATTATGTTTTTTTAATACTTATTATTATTTTCCTGGTTAAATGTTATAATTATTGTGTATTATATATCTCACGTAATATGGCAGATTGGGATTGCACCACCCTCACAGTCTAGCTGGATTAAAATCTTAAATATAATTTAAAAAAATGTATATCTACATATTCTACATATGATTTAAGCCCAGATACAATATTCTAATTTTTACGTGAATAAGTATTTTAAAAAGATTTGTACCATGAGAGAAAAAACACAATATGCATTTTTATTCTTTATTCGTCCAACAATGACTTGAGCAGCGTGAAATAGGAAACGGCAGTGCTGCATATCTGAAATTAATGTCAACACGATAAATACCCTCATTGTATATAGGTACATCAGCTACCATACCGTCACTATTCAAGATTTTTAGTGATTTGTTTTTGGGGTATTATACCGTGTTGCGCTACCTCCTTCTTTAGCCAACGTTGCGGACAGCATTGCAGTGTCCATCATCGGGGTAGATGTGTAAATGATGGATGATGATGGACACTGCAATGCTGTCCGCAACGTTGGTAGATGTGTCCATCATCGGGGTAGATGTGTAAATGATGGATGATGATGGACACTGCAATGCTGTCTGCAACGTTGGTAGATGTGTCCATCATCGGGGTAGATGTGTAAATGATGGATGATGATGGACACTGCAATGCTGTCCGCAACGTTGGTAGATGTGTCCATCATCGGGGTAGATGTGTAAATGATGGATGATGATGGACACTGCTATGCTGTCCGCAACGTTGGTAGATGTGTCCATCATCGGGGTAGATGTGTAAATGATGGATGATGATGGACACTGCAATGCTGTCCGCAACGTTGGTAGATGTGTCCATCATCGGGGTAGATGTGTAAATGATGGATGATGATGGACACTGCTATGCTGTCCGCAACGTTGGTAGATGTGTCCATCATCGGGGTAGATGTGTAAATGATGGATGATGATGGACACTGCAATGCTGTCCGCAACGTTGGTAGATGTGTCCATCATCGGGGTAGATGTGTAAATGATGGATGATGATGGACACTGCTATGCTGTCCGCAACGTTGGTAGATGTGTCCATCATCGGGGTAGATGTGTAAATGATGGATGATGATGGACACTGCAATGCTGTCCGCAACGTTGGAAGATGTGTCCATCATCGGGGTAGATGTGTAAATGATGGATGATGATGGACACTGCAATGCTGTCCGCAACGTCGGTAGATGTGTGCATCATCGGGGTAGATGTGTAAATGATGGATGATGATGGACACTGCTATGCTGTCCGCAACGTTGGTAGATGTGTCCATCATCGGGGTAGATGTGTAAATGATGGATGATGATGGACACTGCAATGCTGTCCGCAACGTTGGTAGATGTGTCCATCATCGGGGTAGATGTGTAAATGATGGATGATGATGGACACTGCTATGCTGTCCGCAACGTTGGTAGATGTGTCCATCATCGGGGTAGATGTGTAAATGATGGATGATGATGGACACTGCAATGCTGTCCGCAACGTTGGAAAATGTGTCCATCATCGGGGTAGATGTGTAAATGATGGATGATGATGGACACTGCTATGCTGTCCGCAACGTTGGTAGATGTGTCCATCATCGGGGTAGATGTGTAAATGATGGATGATGATGGACACTGCTATGCTGTCCGCAACGTTGGTAGATGTGTCCATCATCGGGGTAGATGTGTAAATGATGGATGATGATGGACACTGCAATGCTGTCCGCAACGTCGGTAGATGTGTGCATCATCGGGGTAGATGTGTAAATGATGGATGATGATGGACACTGTAATGTTGGCTAAATAAGGAGGTAGTGCAACACGGCATAATACCCCAAAAACAAATCACTATAATACGTAGTAATTTTGGCCGTGAACATCTCAAATCACTATTGAAGATTGTTTATTACTCCTAACGGTGAGATATCAATGAAACGTTTATACTTACTACTCGTAAGTACCTATTTAAAAAGACAATGACACCAAAAAGGGACGCAGGAGGCTGTATGAAACGTATTTTTAATTGTGAGGTGTGAACCATAGTCTTGAAGAGACCCTTGATAGAGGAGAGGGGGCAACACAAACTATTACAAATTAATCATTCAACAGGTGGGCGAGTTGTAATACGAGAAAGAACAAGTTGTAAATGGACCCGTTTTCGTGCAGGACTTAGATATTATACATATTTTTTTTATAACTCCACACAGGAGGCCATGAGGATAATAATTTGATGCTGTGTGGAGGGTATTTTTAAGTAAAGGACGGCGAGAAATTTCTGGGAAGGAAATAGAGGTGGGTAAGATTTTGAGGGTCAGTGTGTCCAGGACTGACGTATGAATCCATCCCTCCCACTGCGGTGCAAGGCGTTGGGGCGAGAGGTGAAAGGGTCTCTCTCGATCGGCCTCATGGTTTAGTTGGCTCATCCGCCACCAAAACTTGGACAAACCTCAACCCCTAAACCGCGCACACCTGCTTAGTCGTTAGCGTCAAAATTAGTGAACCACTTGGGTGACTTATGGCTGAGGTGTTAGTTATTCAAAGAATGATTCCTGGAGCTGCGGTACCCATACCCACCTCCCAAATTGAAACTACGCACAAATATGGGCCATGCGTTGGACGTGAATTTCAATGAAGTACCAGTAGAAAAAAGGTGATGTCTGTTGCTAGGTTGGGTGAGATGGTTGGGTTTTTGATTATGAAGGGTTACTTACCGAAGTCATGGTGGTGAGCGACAGATTGGAGAATCCTAGAGCAAACAGGTGTATGATCCTGTGGGACTGGCGCAGCATCATGAGGCAGAACCTCCTGAAGGTCAGCGGAGACCTGTGCCACGGGGTGCCGTAGATGCTGTCACTTATTGCTGAACTCTTATGATATCGGTGTACAAAAATATGAAATAAGAAAACAATACATCTACTTAAAACAACAATAAAATACAAGGGACACTAAACGAAGTCAAGTGAAAACAAGGAATTCGAGAATTTTAGTAACGTTCGCACAAGAGGTTAAGTTAGTTGTTTGGAAAGGAACATATAAAATTTTGGGGTTTCTTGGTAATTGCTATTGATTTAAATTGTGGCCAAGAGGGAAGCTTCCACATGGTTATTTATAATTTGGTAAAGAAATTTAATGTCATTTTGACACTTTCTAGTTTCTAAATTTATTTTTTTACTGTTGTTAAGCGATGAGGAAAATCCTGTTCTATAGAATAGTGTCACAGTTTGAATATTTTCAGAAAAAAACTCCGGTATATAATTTCACACGTATGTGATGTGATATAACTCTTAGAAAAGGGACCATTCAGAAAAACATCTCAAAAAATACGTATTTTTCGGAATAACTTTATTGAGTAACACCTCAAATTGTAATATTTAAATATTGAAGACAATATTAGTGATTTCTAAACGAAAATCTGAAACAGAAAAATCAGAAAAGGAAACGGTCACATCTGGGGACTCGAACCCAGGACCCTTGTCTTTCCGGGACAGTGCTCTACCAACTGAGCTAATGGGACCCTATTCCCCTCGGTCACTTTTAACTGTATCATACTTCGAATAAGAACTACTAACATTGTCTTCATTTTTTCCTGGGTTCGAGTCCCAGATGTGACCGTTTCCTTTTCTGGTTTTTCTATTTCAGATTTTCGTTTAGAAATCATTAATATTGTCTTCAATATTCAAAAAATACTATTTACATTTACTTGAAAATGTTTTTTTAATTACTTTTGAGCACATTTATTCAATTTCTTTCAAAATATTGACAACTGTTTATAATACATTATTTAAGAAATTTAGTGTATTTTAAAACATTATAATTATCGTGGTAAACAATGCTTTATTCACGCTGACACTAGAAACCACAGAAAAAAGCTAGTTTCAGAAAATACTGGAATATCAAGTGCGAAAGAATCGTTTGGAGCTTTCAGTTATAGGAGAGAAAAGTAAAATAATGATAATAAAAACTGTATGTAGTATCGCTTGTTGCGGAATATCGGTATCAAAGAAATATAATGACCTTACCACATTGATAATCGATTGCCCGTACCAGCAGTAGATAAACAGTTGACTTAACGAAGCTCCGATGAATATCAAATACGTAATCTTGTTCTCTGAATTGTGGTCCTAGAAATGAGATAAACAGATATTCATATTAGATTATTAAAGCATTACTAATGTGTAAAAAACCATTCACAGGAACGATTTAATTAATTAAGTGATGTCATTTAAATGGGTTGATCAATGTTTAGAATTTTGTATTGGTTTCCACTGTATTAATACTTTAATTCTAATATGTTATTACTATGATCGTTTATCAAATATATTAAAATAATATATTTATTACCGTTTTGTATTTAAATAACACCAAACAGAGCTGAATGGAACTAATGAGCAGCTGGGAAATGAAGATAAGACCGAATACTGAATTTATTTTCTGAATAAATCTGAAATAAATATCAATTAAAGTAATCCAATGAGATAATATCCAAAACCAGTTAACAGATATTAAACTTATAAAACAAAACTCTTACTTCATCAATCTATCGTAATGTTGCACACATTCTTTGAAAATCTCATTTTTCATGTCTTCAATATTCTGAGTGCGTTGTCTTTTTATTGCTTGGACCATTTGTGGCAGGAGAATTACTTCGGTAAATGTTTGCCTTTTGTTTTCGATACTTAGAAAAGCACACGAATACTCGTGAAGATTGTCCAAAACATGACTGATGATTTCAAATTGTCGAGTTGTCATAATGAGGTGGGCACATACCAAGCTATCGACGCCAGCACAACCTGTGGTAAATTACAGAGAAGAGAGATACATTAAAAAAGACACACGAGAACAAAACAAATCGGCCTTGTGTGAAAAACTTTACGTCCAAAAAATAAGAAAACTAATAGTCATAATTATGAAAACGTTTGGTGATAGACAAATTTTTATTTTATTTTAACAAACTACAATAAAATACCTGAAAACGTAACGATGCTGGCCCTAACATGGAAAAGGTAAGTGATGTGGTAGCCAGGGAACTTCGTTAAATCATATGGCATTCTGGATTTGAAAGCTGAAATAATTGGACAGTCAATAGAAATGGTCAAAACAAAATATTTCTAGGGCAATCAAAATTTTCATTATTTATAGGTAGGTACTAACGCTGGTTCACAATATTGTTTTTAGAAACGTTATTCCCTGTTAGAATAGTCCTATAAGCTGGTGTAATGCAGTAACCCATTAGAGTCATTCCAACAAACAGTGTGTTTAGGCAAAATTTGAATTCCTTGGATTTCTTCTCCAAAGACGTGTGAACGTAATTCTTCAGCTTTGTGAGCGATTTTTTATCTGCACCGACAGAATCTTGATTTAATTTAAGTTCTGCTAGTTCATTAAAAAGCTGGGAATTAAGGACAAAATCGTTGTACAAAATCGATGCAATTGTCGTTTTTATGCTGTGTCGATTTGTATAGACCGATGTAATTTTGTAAGTGATCACAACAGTCACCACAACGCTGGTGACTTCGTCGAAGTCTGGCCAGAAGTCGATGATGTAGGCTAACTCCGATATGATGACATACATGCTCATGTTGATCCATGATATGATACAGTGGTGATTAAATAAATAAAATCTAGATAGTTTGTTGCACGTGTTGCAAAGGGTTGGTGGCCACATCCCACCGAATTGTAGGGACTTTTTCAAACCCGAGAAAGTCTTCTCCATGGATGGGTTAACGCTATCCATTTTAAATGATTAATCAGCTACTAATTTTATAATTTATGACCATGACCAATAGAATATTCTTGAGAAGATCAAAGAAACGATGTATATCAGTTCCTAGAGAAGTCCAGTGAAAATACATAGCAGCAAAAGGGCGGAGAAGAATGAAGATGCATGTTGAAAACTTTACTTGGAAGTGAGAAGTTGATAGATTATGATAAAGATTTGTAAGTATAACAAATATTAGCGCTGGTAAAAATCTTCTATGCAGCAAGTTCTCCTACATCAAGGAAATCATTTGATCAAATTGTTGAATATGTACTCGTAGAACAATAAAAACAATTATGTTTGCGGAGAAAGACTCGTCTTGTCTTTTTCGAAAAGGAAATGATATTACTTGAATGTAGGCAATATTCTTTCCTTTTTTGTTATATTTATGTTCAATCCTCGCGTACAAGTGAGTCCTGCCTTTGAAAGCAACTCTTTTAAAGGTGTATTTAGTTAAGAAGTTTGTTGTGTAAAATGAGTTTACATAGGTAATGACTTCGTAGAAAACTTATAATGAATAGGGAGTAACTTTAGCTTGATAAATCTAAAAACTTGTGCACATATTTGGACAAATATTAAACGCAATAGTTTTCTGGAAATGTTATAAATTATGTAGTGGAAGAATCCAATTTGAGATATTTAAATATTGTTGTGGATATTTCAAACAACTCATTTATTACAGGGCGTTATTTTAATATCAACGATTTTTAGTATTATACTTTATTTTAATTTTATTATTTGTCTGAATACGACACAAGAGTTCCAACTGCTCGTAACCGTCTGGAGCCACTAAGACTATGGCATCCCCAATTGGGGTATGTTGTGAGACTGAAGGTGGTGGGGAGACGAAGGAGATGGGGAAGAGGAAGGTGGGGGAGTATCTGGCTATTCACATCTGGCCACCAAACAACTTCGCAACCCCGTGAAGATATTAAAATTCCAATATTTTTACATTGGTAGGTAGTCACATACGTAATCGCTTGTCTGAATTTTTCAGACCGTAGTTCCAATTTTGAAAACAAAACTTATGTTCAAAGCGTATCCGAGTTCATTGAATCAGAGTTACAGACAGATTCAGAAGACACAACCGAAATGAGTATTTTTGATAATTTGAAGCGAAATAAGAATGGCGCATATAATTTATTTGCGAGTAGAGCATACACTTGGTGTGACATTTGGGAAAATTTGGAGGGCAGACATCTTTCTCATCTCTGCTCTGTGCTGACTTTAAGATCTAGTTTTCAACGTATCTTTGATATCAACTGTAAACAAATTTATTTATCTTCCTATTTATTGACCTTCCCACCAATGTTTAATTATTTATTTATCTACTTATTTGGGAGCGGCTCAGTGCGCTGTGCGGGCGTCGTGTGGACTGAAATAATTATTTTGATTGTTTTCAGCAGCAACCTTCAGGTAGTTTGAATGATTCTTGACCACGAATCCGGAGGTCACAGGTTTATTTGATTAATTTATTATTAGTAATACATAATATATTAGCGCGTTCCAGAGGGGTGGATACTTTCAGTTTCGCCTTGGTGCAAGACCGCCATTAGGTTTCGAAACACCGCTTGAAAAGGCTTTAGACGGCTTTAGCCGTGTTTTGTGACTAGGTCTGAAAAGTCAGGTACTTCCCCACATTCCTCTTCATTATTTCCTTCCCATCTCCTCTATCATCAGCCTCACTACATACATAGGATCTCATAGTAACACGTCCATAACATGTCCAGACGGTGTGGAGCAGATGCGATTCATACTCCATAAAATGGATCACGTTTTGATAAGCGAAAACAATATTTAAATGTAGCACCCTGTGAATAAGAATCATTTTAATTGAATATTTTTCTTATAATAATACACCCCTGCAATTGAGAAGCTTTTCAAAAAGTTCTTCAATACGTAATTTTCCATTTCGTGATTCCTTAAAAGGTGGAAAAGTTTGTTTACCCAAGGAGTATGAATTATTACAGATGTAGTGTACGTATATATTCTATTGACTGTGCCTATTACCTACTGCTAGCTAATGGACGTCTCTCAGACTGGCCTATATACATATTATTTGTAACATCAATGTATGGATAAAACATGTGATTACAATACTAAGAACGCAAAATTGTATTTTTCTATGATAGGAATTTTTTAAATTATTCAAGTATTATTTAGGGTTGTCCAAACATATTATTTATTATTCATTTCAATTAATATCAGCATGTTTCAGCATAATAATGACCAAATACGTGATGTTTCAAATATTTAACCATGTTTGCTTTATTCACATTCATACATAGTGTAGCGATGCTATGAGAATTTTCTGGAACGATCGCCAATACAAAACGCATTGTAGCGGGCGTTCGGTGTTCCTACCTACAGTTATGAAATGTTCTCGAATGTACCCGGGCCCCTATATAATGAGGCGCGCCGAGATGTACTTAGTCAGTCATTAATTAGCAGTTTTACGAGTGACCAATAATGTGAGCGCTGCTACTGCTTGCTGCATAGTGAAGCGGCCAACCACCGAACGCCGATTCCCCCGCGTCGCATTCCGCTCTTTCTTCACTACACCGCTACAGGACCAACTCACCTACACCTGGCTCTGCACGGACTACAATTAATTATGGACTCCTTGGAATCACATCAGCGCCCTGGCCCTGGCCATTGTTCCTGGCAAGCGCTGACTTCACGCGCCTAGACCCTGCGACCACTTCGCCGGTCTGCGCCTTGGCCCCGCGGCATCGTCGCTGGCCTGCGTCTCCCGCTCATCTGCTGACAGGTCCATTGCACTTTCAGCTACCTTGATAACACTAGAGTACCCGGAAGACTCCACGTCTTTACCAGTGCTGAACACATCCACGAGTCCGGTCTCCGCCAACGCGGTGTCTACTCACTGACCCGCGCCTCGACCACACCATCGCCGTCTACACCTGGTGTCATCCTCATCGGTCCCAGTCATCTCGCAACTGCGCAATTCTACTGACTCGCAATAAACGCTGTGACACAACACAACATCATATTTCATTGTCTCCTCACCAGATCCCCAAAATAGTATTTAGCTGGGTGTACTGTACAGGGCCCGTAGATACTTTAATAGTACACAACTGCTGAGCCTGTACAAATCGCAAATGCACCCACTGTTGTATTTGGCAGCCACCTCTGGTATGAATCCCCAAAATACCTGATAAAACCCTTGAATCTATGCAGAAACGGGCGGTACGTTTTATAAATTCCCATGTATTAACAAGCGGATTACAATATTTAGAGAACAAGCGTGAGGTATGTATGCAGTCCTTGTTCTACTGGTATTATAGAGAACGGGTCACTTCTACGACTCGTTCTTGAAATCAACAGCTCGACTGTGGAACGATTTGCTGGCCTCGGTGTTTCCTCCCTTTTACAACATGGGTCTCTTAAAGACCCATGCTCACTCATTACTCTCCTCAAAAAACTCTCCACACAGCATCCCCATAGAAATTTTTTACCTTGGGGCCTCCTGTGTGTAGTTAATGTAAAAAAATCTTCTTTATTCATTTCATTCTTCTTCTTTAATCTACATTCATTGTAGTCTTGTCGAAAAGGTCAATAGATGTTCCACATAAATAAAATCTGATATAAATATCCGATCATCTAGATTGTCGAAAATATTCGGGTAAACTTTGCAATCACAAAAAGATGGCAGGCAAAAAATATGCGAAATAATTTAATAAAATATTAGTTTGTAATTAAAAAATTGAAATATGAGATTGTAAAATGACGGAATGTAATGAAGTGGCAATAGCTCAGTTGGTAGAGTGCAAGCACCGGTGAAACTAAAAGACCATGATTCGATCACCAGTTGCGACCGTTACCTTTGTATTTTCTGTGTCTGTATGTTTCATATTTTCTTTGAGAGTTGTTTATAATCTTCGAAATGATTATATAACCTTCGTCAACGCTTATGTAATCTTCGTCAGTAATTATATAATGTTCGTCAATGATTATAAAATGTTCGTCAATGCTTATTTAATTTCCGTTAATGATTATGTAATCTTCTTCAATGATTATGTAATCTTCTTCAATGATTATGTAATCTTCGTCATTGCTTATATAATATTCGTCAATGATTATATAATCTTCTCTTTTTCGGACTCTTGACATGATCAAACTCGAGTATTTGAATCACTTGGTCGTGCCGTGTCTTTATTAGGCGACCCCACTTCCTCTATCATATAGCCACAACATCATAGCTTAGGCGTTAAGGCGATCCAATGCGGTCGAGGCGATCCAGGCGATCCGGAACTAGCGTCATTGATCCCTTCGGCACCGGTGCGTAGTCGGGATACACGCCAAACGCGTGCCCAACATTTGTACACAGTTGACACTTGTCACATGAGAACGGGTCGCTTCTACGATTCGTTCTTAAGTTCAACAGCTCGGCTGTGGAACGAACTGCCGGCCTCTGTGTTTCCTCCCTCCTACAACATGGGACTCTTCAAGACCCATGTTCACTCCTTCCTCTCCACAAAAAGACCATCCCCAAAGAAAGCATCCCCAAAGATGACATAGGCCCTGAGGGAAATTATTTTCTTCAGGGCCTCCTGTGTGGAGTTAATATAAAAAATTAAAAAAAACCAAGTAATGCAAAATCAGGTGTTTTTGGTTTGAATATTTGATTGCTTAGAAATACTACAGATGCTTTAATTAAATACTGCACGTAGATATACTTGGTAATACTTTATATTATACTTACAAATACTTGGCCTTGTCAGCAGACGATCATTTTTTTTATAAGCCTAGAAAAAAATAAATCATCAGGCGTAAAAAAAACTCTCTAGTGCAAAATATCCTATTTACAAACCCATTTTCGGATATTTTTTTATTTTATAGTGTGGCAAATTCAATTTTTTATTCGATTATCGGAGGAAATTTTCATATATGTAACAGAAACAAAATAAAAAAAAGCATTTTCGCGTCTTTTATTTTTACACGAATAATGATCGATTTTCGGGGAGGTAAACATTGAATTTGCAATTGATAACCCTCGTTCATTTTTCGAGTGAGTTCATTTATAAGGCTTAAAAAAAGACCAGGAGGGTGCTTAGATATTTTTTTTAGGGATCACCATTATCCAGAATAATGATGTAAATCTCCAATAAGACAAAATTTTGATCGATAGATAACCTCTTTCTTAATCCGCCCCGCAACCCTGCCCAACCAACTAAGAGTTTAAAAAACAGTTTTATGTGCCTCCTGTAAAATTTGATAAATGGTAGAGTTATGCATTATACCGATATTATATTATACCGGATTTTTGACAAATTTTACCAGTGGGGAGATATAAATCTGCCGTTCGGCTTTCTCTGATTGGTTCTCAAGTATTCTATAACCCACCCCAATAGGCCGCGCCCCTTCCGAATTCGAAGGTCACCTGGACTATGAGATCGCCTTAAACCACATTTAAAAAAATCTATTCGGTAGGTATGGTAGGAATTAAAATATATTTTTTCTCTGTTGGCACCCCTGTTATAGAAGATTTACTTACATATCCAAGTAGAACACATTACCCGATTGGTATAACGTATTTTGTGAGATTCTATAAATAAGCTAGGGTGCATCCACACTGCTGGTTTTTATAAAAAAAAATGTAATTTGAAATAAAGAAAAATCATTTTTTTAGTATTCCACACTTCGATACTATTGTTTAGTTCTATTAACAGTCGTGTTCGTTTTTAGAACATGCCTCCACTTCTAACCACTCATGTTTGGTTTTGAAAAGAGAATGTGCTTAGTTCCTACCGGGATGTCATTTATCCAGTTCCTACCTCTCCCTAACCATCACTTTGCTGGAAAAGTATTTGAAATTTGGAACAATGGCAAGAAAAGATTGAAAATTTGGGTGCATTTGTTTTGAAAACAGAAGAAGGATTGGAACTTCCTTGGAAGCAAGTTGTTGGTGTTTATGAAAAAGTGAAAAGAAGGAAGTTGACTATCTAAGAAGTGCATAATATCGTTTTAAAGATACAGTGGTAGTGATTAGTTATCCAGTTTTCTTTACTAACATACCTACATAGTCAATTCCGACACACAATATATTACAATTCCAGCAAACACCAATTAATTTCGCTTCGTTTAAATTATTTGCAGTCCATTTTTAAGTGCATCTGAAGCTGTAATTCGTAAGCAGTTTCAAATTCAAACTATCCCACTGTCTCCCTCCTGTTCCTTATGATCAAATGATTTGACTGTGCACATTTACATCTCCTGACAGTTCTTAGTCATACTGGCTTATAATAATGAGACATCTAAGTGTTTGGCTCTCATCCTTGATATAAAGATAAATAAGAGAAAGCAATCGGCAAGATAAATTGTTATTTGATTACTAGTCAAAATGGCTCAAACCAAATAAAATAAGACAAAATACACGAATACAGCCAAAAATATACACGAGGATCTAAGGAGTGGAAGAAATTAAATATCTTGTGTCATTACCTCCATGGTCATTACAGACTTAAATCAGAACTTTCAATAATACCATTTCTCGGCAGAATCAGACACAAAGTAAATAAAGAAACATGTCAGATAATACTTTAATTACGGTTCAAGAATATTTTTTCTCTGTTATGAAGAGAAAACGAAAAATGGTAATACCACAAAATATGGAAATACGAAATAATAATCAATCGCAACATATACACAAGGATAATGGAGTTGTTATGGCAATACGAAATAATACTCAAGCGCAACATATACACACGGATAAGGGAGCTGCTATGGCAATACGAAATAATACTCATGCGCAACATATACACAAGGAAAAGGGAGCTGCTATGGCAATACGAAATAATACTCATGGGCAACATATACACACGGATAAGGGAGCTGTTACGGCAATACGAAATAATACTCATGCGCAACATATACACACGGATAAGGGAGCTGTTATGGCAATACGAAATAATACTCATGCGCAACATATACACACGGATAAGGGAGCTGTTATGGCAATACGAAATAATACTCAAGCGCAAAATATACACACGGATAAGGGAGCTGCTATGGCAATACGAAATAATACTCATGCCAACATATACACAAGGATAAGGGAGCTGCTATGGCAATACGAAATAATACTCATGCGCAACATATACACACGGATAAGGGAGCTGTTATGGCAATACGAAATAATACTCAAGCGCAACATATACATACGGATAAGGGAGCTGATAAAATTAAAATGAGCTAAATTTTATGACGGTGAAGCAAAGAAAGACATCTATTTGGATTTAATTTTTGTTTTCGGGGATAAATGAATTAATGCAAATCTTGGAAGCGGTAATTGACCCACTTCCCATTGTATACGCAGTGTATAAAAACCACAGGGATGATGTCTAAGGAACTTAAAAGAAAAAATAAATTACAATAACGAGATACATGGAGCGGGATGAGAATTGCAAAACAAATTAGATTGCTAACTGGGAAAAAGTCAAGAACATAGATATCTCTTATGATCAGACCGTCCAACTATGTATTAAATTACTGCGGCTGTAAACACGTTCGCCACGTTAACACAGTCGTTAATATTAATTTTGTAATTGAATAAACCGTAATTTAATAAATATGTTTGCCAAGAGTTAATGTCTGTTATATAATATTTATGTTTGTAAATAAATTATTGGTGCACACGATGGCCTGACCCTATATGATGCCTGTAGGTACCACAGGTTTTTCTAATAATTAATACCACATTTGTTTTATTTTTATTTATTTTTTTTATTTTATATTATAGAAACAAACAGTACATGATTTACAGAGATGAAACAATATACGATGGAATATTTGTATATGCAGATAGCCAGATGGAATATTTGTATAAGCAGATAGCCAGATGGAATATTTGTATATGCAGATAGCCAGATGGAATAATATACTTCATGTTGGGTACCTATGATATGTTTCCTTGGAATGTCTGCTAAGTGGTATGTTTATTCCTTAATTACTAGGTGACTTGTATAGTTTATAGGTGTGTGTGTGACGTGTGTAATGTATGTGAGTGTTTGTGTGTGTGTGTCTGTATGTATGCGCATTGAAATTGTTTAAATTATTGAAATGATGCCACGTTTGAATTTGGGCAGTGAATCCGAAAAAATGTCAATGTTAGAGTTAAGACAAATATTATTTAGAGTATTGAAGATAAAATGCTCCTAACATTATTTTATTCTCGAAGCTCACAAATTTTTTTTCATGCGTAAAAATATTGATTCGCAATAAGTAACTCTGCAAAAGTAAAGCAAATCTAACTAAGTGGAAAGTTGTGTAGGTACCAAGTTACAAATTTAAAAACAGTTTTGAAATGTACGACACCTAAAGGAAGTATGGATTAACCCTTACAGCGCGATGTACTCGGTATATCCTATCCGAATCTAATGGAAAAGTTACGAAATAACATATTACTTTTAAGAGCTGCCTTGAATAAATTTGTTCCCACGGAATAGGTCGGCAAGGAAGGAAATCGCAAAAAGGTTTTACAAGTATATCCTCTCCGCAGCGGATGATTTAATGGACACAAAGTGGATTTCAGTTTGTAGAAATGTACATTTTTTATTTTACTTATCGGATTGAGAGCAGTCGCGGAAGTACTAATAGTCGATTTATAATATTTAAAACCGGCGGCCAGTTGGGAGATGTGTTGCTGTTTACTGTTTATTTCTCACTTTTTGCGGCTAAATGGTAAAAAAAAAATATTTTTAATGAACTCAATTAGTTTTCGGATTAATAATTATGATGATAATTGAATAATTTCTGTAGCGCCGTTTTTGTAAAAAATTATCTCCAGGACGCTCTATAATTTATAACGAGTTCCTAGGCTCTATAAAATTTTATTATTTCCAAACATATACCGAATAAACATACTCACCTGGTAGGTCAGTTGATAAGCACACTTTTATTAAACATATACCGAATAAACATACTTATCTGTAGGTCAGTTGATAAGCACACTTTTATTAAACATATACAGAATAAACATACTTACCTGGTAGGTCAGTTGATAAGCACACTTTTATTAAACATATACAGAATAAAGATACTTACCTGGTAGGTCAGTTGATAAGCACACTTTTATTAAACATATACAGAATAAAGATACTTACCTGGTAGGTCAGTTGATAAGCACACTTTTATTAAACATATACAGAATAAACATACTTACCTGGTAAGTCAGTTGATAAGCACAATTAAATAGAAATGCGGAATTAACTACAGTAAAAACACAGGACATTGAATTTACATTTGCTATTTTACCCTACAATATATAAATAGATATAGAACAGTGGCGGCTCGTGATTTTTGGGCGTTCTAGAGTGCTAATATTAAAAAAAATATTCTCATAAAATAAACATCAATAATGATGTTGTTGTAACTGAAAATGATTTTTAATTTTTTTTCGAAGTTTTTTTTTTCGAAGCTGATTTTTTTCACGACACGGATTTCATGAAAATCTTAAAACAAAAAAGCGAATTTTGGAAAAAAAAATTAAAAATCTTTTTCAGCTACAACAACATAAATAATGCAATTTTTGTAATATTAACACTCTACAACACACAAAAGTCACGAGCCGCCACTGCTATAGATATTACATCTATAAGAAGATTAGCGGCAACAGTCGAGTTGATATTAATTTTTAAGGACTGGACACAGATATAGGAATTAATAGACGAGAAGATAATGGCGAGGGGTAAAATCAACTGTTGAAGAACGAAGGGGGTGAAGCTGACTGTGATGTAAATAGGCATCTCGCATTATAATATCACCATTTACTTCTTAAAAGTAAAATCTGCTTTTGAATGAATAGACATTTTTACATAGGAGCGCAAATTACTCGCCACGTTATGAACAAATTTGCTAAGTCCAAATTCGGCAAAAAAATTCGGTTCTATTTTCAGAGTCGAATATTTCGTTTAAGTATTTAGTTAAGACACTTTTATAAATGTTCATAATTTACTTCCCAGCAACCAACCAGCTTTGTGTTTCGCGTCCAGACGTTTCTCGATGTGATAGTGTATATGTTTCTACAACTGATCCATATTATACCATGTGAATATGCTTAAAATAAAGTAAAATAATGCTTATATATGGAATGTAATACGACAATTGGGTTTATTCTCTTTTTCACATCTATTTTTACAAGTTTTCATAGCACAAGTCAACATTTTGCCGTGTTATTTCGTAAAATGAACCGATGATGCCTCGACCATAGTTCGCACAAGAATGATGACGTGACGTTTTCAAATTTCACTTGAGGCCATACGCGAGCACAGCCGGCTCCAATGGAACCGGTATGGGGAGTGGGGATAATACGCTTTTAATCACTCAGGGCAGGTCTACTAATATTCATATGTCTAAGGGACTGGAGAATTTAGGACTAATGAATTTTTATGAAATGAATTTGAACAATTCGTCAAATTTCAAAGTTGATTTTCATGTTTTGTGAAGGATTTCTTCAAGTTCTGTTATTATTTCAGTTCTGTCAAGCAACTAGCCTATAATGATATAATAACAAGACTTGAATATGACTTTCACGAACTCGAAAATGAACGTTGAAATTTGATGAATTGTTCAAATTCTCCGACATAACCCACCGTTACATTTTTTACTCATTTAGTTATTTAGAATGTCGCGGACTGTGAAGGTAAGAGATTTTTGACTTTATGAACATGACTGTCTAAAAAGGTAGGTTGCAAGTCTACCTTTAAATTCTGTCGAGTCTGTGATCATTCATAAGAATTTATAACATGCCTATACTATGTACCGAAATTTCTGCAATGTTAACAAACTCCCAGTCCCAATTTTCTCTTAAAATTATTTAAAACTCCTGAATTTCAGAATATCAACTACTCTTGAGCACTTCTTTGTATATCCAGATGGAATATTTGTATATGCAGATAGCCAGATGGAATAATTGTATATGCAGATAGCCAGATGGAATATTTGTATATGCAGATAGCCAGATGGAATATTTGTATAAGCAGATAGCCAGATGGAATATTTGTATATGCAGATAGCCAGATGGAATATTTGTATATGCAGATAGCCAGATGGAATATTTGTATATGCAGATAGCCAGATGGAATATTTGTATATGCAGATAGCCAGATGGAATATTTGTATATGCAGATAGCCAGATGGAATATTTGTATATGCAGATAGCCAGATGGAATATTTGACTATTTATAAAAGATTGTATTTGGAACAGGTACTAATCATATGGTCAACGCTCCAAAAATTGGCGTACCTCATTATTATCAAAGGTTTTGATATATTCATATCAAATTAGTTGTCGGCGAAATTCGTTACTAAACTCGGAACAGATATTGTAAAATAAATAATAAATAATTAATTGCATATAATTTATCCCCAATAAAATTCAATAATCATTGTGGACTTATCGAAAAAGTCCATACATCTCGAATATAAATAAAATTTGTTATGTTTATCCGAGACACCATCTAGATTGTAAATACATTCGGGTAGAACTTTGAAAATATACACGAAAAGATGGCAATAAAAAAATATATGGGTAAAAACTGAAGATAATGTTAGTTACCGCCGCCCCGGGAACCATTTATTGGATAACCAACACTTCTGCCATAGGTCGCACCAAGTGGTTTTCTAAGTTTGATGACTTGGCAGAGATGTTTAAGTGAACGGAGTGAGGTTTTTATATTTCTTGGTGGCGGATGCATATATCCCATTTACTGCGTGGTGTGGATCAGGGGAGACTGGTTGATGGATATCATTTTACCTCTCCAGCAGGACGCTCTCGACCCAATTGCTTTGAACCGCGTCACTCCTGAACACACTGAAGCCTAGATTCATACCCACCACTCATACGTTTTCCTTCAACTAACTTCATCTCATTTCTTTCCATGAAAAGACCCTCCACAAAGCATTCACAAATATGACATAGGCTCAGGACCTTTGGACAGTAAAAAAAGTAAATCACCAATAAAAGTATGAGATTGATCAAAAATGAAGGAATGTAATCAGGTGGTAATAGCTCAGTTGGAAGAGTGCCAGTCTCGGCAAGACCAGAGGACCTGGGTTCGAGTCCCAGTTGTGACTGTTACATATTTATTTTCATTGTCTGTTTCACATTTACATTAAGATATGATGAAATTATTTTCGTCAATAATTACAATGTCAGTATTTAAACAATTTTACTGGGTATTATTCGACCCCCTAAATACTTTTACTGGGTATTATTCGACCCCCTAAATACTGTTACTGGGTATTATTCGACCCCCTAAATACTGTCACTGGGTATTATTCGACCCCTAAATACTTTTACTGGGTATTATTCGACCCCCTAAATACTGTTACTAGGTATTATTCGACCCCCTAAATACTGTTACTGGGTATTATTCGACCCCTAAATACTTTTACTGGGTATTATTCGACCCCTTAAATACTGTTACTGGGTATTATTCGACCCCCTAAATACTGTTACTGAGTATTATTCGACCCCTAAATACTTTTACTGTGATTATTCGATCTCTTAAATACTGTTAATGGGTATTATTCGACCCCCTAAATACTTTTACTGGTTATTATTCGACCCCCTAAATACTTTTGGTGGGTATTATTCGACCCCCTTAATAGATTTACTGGGTAATATTCGATCCTCTAAATACTTTACTGAGTATTATTCAACCCCCTAAAATAAAGCATTTATATATTATATATTATGTTATAATATTTAAGTACAGAAAGCCGTGGAGCTTCCTACAGTATTGACATGAGCCAATAGAACCTATCTCATAGAAGGGTGGGTAATGGAAGCGATGGTTCACCTGTATTATTCACAATGCAAGCCTTATAGCCTTTCCTCACAGCATTAGGTAAGAGATATGCTTTAAAACTCAGGTAGCCATTTGCATTATATATATTTATGATATTTCTTTAATATTAAATATGCACAAATCAGTACCTACGCATAATAGATAAATTAAAAAAAAAACGGTTTCATCGAATATGAAAAGGATTTTTTTAAATAAGGAAACATTCCCGGGTTAAAAAATAACCTGAAAATATTTTGACTATTCTTGCTACCATCAACATAAGCAGATAATGTTACTTGTGCGATGATGGAGGACTTAGCTAACTTTGAATCATTGATTAACTGAATATGCATTTAATATTTTATTTTATTCTTTATTATTGTACCTATTAACTTGGCTTATGTTATATTTATATTTACATGTATCAGCAAGATGTCAATTTAACAATACAATTACAAAATTGAAAACTATGCATATCCAACACACCTACCTATATCTAGGAATAACTAATTTTATTCAACTTCTTTTACGTCTGAAAATAATCGGAAATATTTTTGAATTTAAGCTTAAATTTAAAAATTAACTAAAACCTAAAAATGAATAAGAGTTCGTTATAGTTATTATTTAAATAAAATCCTTTTCTGTTAAATTTTTCATTAAATTTTTTGTTATATATTCAATAATATTAATACACAATTTAAAAATAATACTTTATTTATAATCTAGTTCTGCTGTGTAATCGTCGCCTCTGAAGACATTATCAAACTATTTGATAATGCGCTATCTAATTTTTTTATTAAATTTAATTATTATTGTTTTCATGTTATTACTGTTAACAATATTTTATAATTTCTTTGAATTATTATTTGAGCATGAATTCCTTCACCAAACACAAGAGCTTTGTCTCTTTATGGCGAGGAAAAACTTTCATTATTTTTTTCTTTTGTACCAAATTAATTTTTATGTTTATTTTTAAAAAAACACTGTAATCTATATATTTTCTATCTTATAAAAATGTAAATTTTCTTTTGTTCAAAATCTAATCCCAAAGTTCTTCAATGATTTATTTGAAATTTTCACAAAACGTTGCTTTCGAATACGCGTGTGTTTTTATATATATATATTATATTATAGATGTGACAGGAAAAAACATGTTTTTTTAAACAGCGCCATCTCTTGGACGTAAATCAATCGTTTCTCTACCTGCACAGACAGACTGAGCCACAGAAACGCGTGGCGGGGAACAGGCAGTAATTAATAAACCCTTGTACAACTTGACTAGAACAGGGTACACAAGTAAGGTTACTTTAAAAAAAACTAATTATTACGTAGGTTGCACGATATAATGCATGTAATTCGTTTTAACGTTCTATTTTTTTTGGACTTTGTCGCGAACAGTTAACCACAGGAGTGATTTTTTGGAATATTTTTCCATTTTTCTAAACGTTTTGGATAGATAGCTTGACATAATGTCCCATATTTATAGAACCTACATATAGGAAAAACAGCCGCACTAAAGGTTTTTGTGTTAATATTTTGAGGAATAAGTATTAATTAAATAATACGGAAAATGCACATATATATAACGTCAATAACTGCAGTGGAAGTTTTTTAATGGTAAAACCACAACAATCTGAAGGGATACAAATTATGCAAATTTATTTACGAACCTAAGTGTATTTAAAATCTACTGAGCTTACCTTCCTTGTCCTCACTAAGCAAGCAGTCGCCTCACGCAGTTTTAAAAAGACATCACTTGCGAGGAATCGGAGGGGGTCTCCCAAAGCCGCTAAGGCACTCACAGTGTCCTCCGTGTTTTCTCTCCCTCCCCCTTGCTTTAGCTTTTACCTCTCCTATTCCCCCGACAGTCACTATCCCTAGACCTAAACCACCTGCCAAGGACGAATTCGTCCCACGCCAAGGCCCGTGGTTCATCAACCTGGACATTGAAACTACCATGCAAACCAATATCAATACCATTTTAAAAAATCAGGAGTAAAAGGAAATCTAAGTTTTCTACAATCTGACTAAGCGGTCAAAAAACTCTAGTTGCATAGTTTTTTTTCCTTTATGATTTTATGGGTATGCTAAGTCTTTTCAGCACCCTACATAATTTATCGTATGAACTATGGAGTGTTAAAACATTCATCACATTGTTAAAAAGTAGGACAAGATACCATATTGTTTGTTCAGCATTTGTCAGTACAATCCTAAGGAAAGCCTAGTGGTAAATTAATTACATTATAATCTGCTGATTTCTTTAAAAAAGAAATGTTACCACAATTGTATTAAGTAGACGAATAAGAAATATCCTGTGCTTTGAATACTTGAAATAATAAACACTTTCTTTACAACAAAACACTTTATTTAGACTAAGAAAATCAGAAACGAGTGTGTAGGACGGCCTGGAGGCCAACGTCGGTTCCATTATGATCTCAAAATCTAGCGGTTGATCGAAAACAAACTGCTAGCCTTCTTCGATTCTCAACATGGAGGTGCAAACCCATATACTACCGACATCTATCGGATAAATTTATAACCTCTCAGATCTATTTACGCTAGAACTATCTATGTCTTGAAGCTTTTACTATCAAACCTTCTTCTTGGCTAGTTTTGAAAAGTAACAATGCAATTAAATGCGGTTTGTGGAATGGAACACATTTGAGGTCACATTAAAACTAAAAATAAAACATGTGAATACTTTTTTAGTAAGTAACTTATTAAATTTCATTTTTTTTAAATCCTTGCATTCTGGTTTCAGGTCAATGTCATTTTGGAGCACTTTTTATTTTAACTAATTTAGTACAGAATCCTAAAAGGGACGGTCCATCATGAACTCCATTGATCTTGACTTAAAAGGTACTTACCCAAAACAACATTAAAACACTTCCCGGGTACTCCCCCCCTCTATCATCCCTAGACCCCCCCATCAATCCATTAGTCGCCAAAGATCCAAACAGTGTTCCACTCTGGCGGACTTGGCGACACACATTTTCCATTTCTGTCCACCCACCCTCCCCCGTCCCCCCGTGTACATCGCCCCTCTTTCTCTCCAACTCACCCCCATCACACCCCATCTCCCCCCGGCCAGGGTCCATAACTCTTAGCTCGTCCATAATTGAATGCAAACTGAGTCCATTGTCCAGCGAATGGATGGCGGAGCACTGCAACGAGGCGGAAAAAAGGAAAACATCTTCTCAAATGGAGGTATACGAATACAAACATAATCCCGACAATATGACGTAATAAAAATATAATAAACACGATACAATTTGATAGCGGAGGTCCCTAGCGAGGATCGAGAGCTCGTCGAATTTACAAACTTTTTTCTTGTTTTCTGTGTATTTTTTTACATTGATTTATTTGGAATTTTTACGCTTAGCCTTCACACGATTTCTTTAAATATGATGAACACCCACAACAGCATAAAACTTTACGGTTCTAGATGATAATAACAGTGGATAGAAAAGGCATAAAATACATTATTTTTACATTATACTAATTTCTGAAAATACTAGCGAAGAGATATACATGTTTTGCTGGTGTGCCCGAAGTAAGATCAAATTTATCTTACATTTTCAAATACCGAATTTATTTTTTTCACATTTAATCCATTTCATTGGAGTATTATATATAGTACATATTCTTAACCCTTCGGAGCCAGAGCCCTGCAATTGCAGTGTTGAAGAATTGTGCCCATGCACGTCACGAAGCACCGCAATAAGGAAGATCATGTACACATCGTGTACATGGCGTACTTTACAAATAATCGGGAAAGGTTGACATTTGCCATACAGTTTTTTGTTGTGTAGTTTGTATTTGTACGATATGAGATTCTGCGATGATTTTTGCGTTTGTGTTTTTAGTTTTATCGGTGGTTGTGATTCTGATCTTCATAAGTAACCATTACTATTTACAATTATTATAAAACATGTTAATATAATAATACCTATGTCAGAGAACAGATTGCATCTACCATTTTTTTTTGCGTAATAACTTCCTGAAACATCGATAAATTGTGTCTTAAAGCTTGTATTTTTTAGACATCGGTACGAATAATAATTAGCATTATCTCCTGACATTTTAGAAGGTTTATAAAATTTAAAGCGGTAATATTGAAGCGTTTGTCTCACAATACAACTCAAATGACAGCGCGACCGCGACTATATCACCTACTCCCAAAATTAACGTTTTTGTAAAAATGAATAAGTAGAAACTTAATTCAAATTTACGTAAGAGCGATGGTGGATGGCACCCACCACAAGCACGTCGATAAAGGTTTCATCGCTAATATCGGTAATTTGTCATTTTTATAGATCACGACTGCAGATCGACAACGAATAAATACAGTATTTTTCTGTCATTATGTAATATTGTCAATAAATATTATAATGGGTTTATATTAAGTACATTAACTGAGAAATTCATATTAGCGCATGTCCGCACTACTAGCGATAGCCTCATCACCTTGGAACTAGTAGAGCAGCAATATAAACAGTGGAGGTTTGTAGGTTGAAAAGTTGGGAGGAAAAAATATGTCTTTTAAAGTTTTATAAATTATATTTATATACCTACATCCCAACATCACATTAGCACGAGATCAAATCAACGCGACGATTTTTCATCGCAGCAAAATAATCAATGATCCAATGACAAAGTCAAAGTAATCCGACCGCTACAACACGAGCATGTGCCTCGTATGGTGGTATGGAAAAGTTAAAAACCACGTAATAAGCTATTAATTGAATGAAGAAAATAATTTAAATGATCATTCAGAAGTATCGGAGGCGCGCCTCAAACTAAATAACGCGCGACCGTGTCACCACTTCACCTTCCCCACCCCCTCCGCCTGCATGAAGTCAGCGGCTATCGAAGGCGGACTGTACGTCTGCCTCACTGGTGTATTTTGAATTGCATGTGTAGTTCGATGAGCGGAAATCCAAGTGTGGCCACCCGGTGTGATGAGTTACATAATATTATAAATACAACCAGTCTTAGTGAAATACGAACATAAAAATGGTTAGTATTTAAATTGAAGTAACTAAGGCGTATTCTAAATTTTGAAAGTGTATCGTGTATCTTTTTTTCTTCTACGTTTTTAGAGGAGGCGCAGCCTCCAATGCGATAAACAACGTTTTGTGAAACGATGCAACTCATATCGAGGCAACTACACGATAATGAACTGAGGAGGTCAATATTAGTATCAGTGCACGTGCCCTACATGGGGAACTGTATTGAACTGTTGAAGCTAGTGACCAGCAATATGCTGATACCAACAGCTGCCGGTCACCTGGATGAAAGAATTTCACAAGTCGGCTGAGGAGCGGTCGAGTTCAACAGAGGGAATGGAACTGGCATTAAATTATTTTTTTTACTGTATAAATTTAAGTAGATGATATTATTATATAAATAAACGTAACTCTACTTAATGGACGTGTTGTCATCTCTCTAAGCCTCTGTAAGGTCTTCTGACGTCAGCTAATTATTCGGCATAGTACCACGACCAAAGTCTGACACCTACAGGACCATCGGATCAATTCCGACTAAAAAAAATAATAATTGCAACACTAAGATTTTTTTCCTTATTGTTGAAGCATTGTGACTAAAACATGAAAAATCACACGCAAACTCCCTTGCAGGCTTCTTGTTCTCCAGCTTTAAGGAAATATCCTTTCTCTCTTTGCAGCGGCACTCGGCGGTAATGGATACGTCTCTTGAAAGCCTCCCTCCACCTCCCGCTTCCCACACACTCCCCCCAAACCTCCCCAGCCCGCTTCCACTAACCCCCACGCCAAGCTTTGTTGGTCCATAATGCATACATGGAAGGCCTAATGCAAGCACTCTCAATTATTTGGCAGTCAGTCAATTGTACAATGTGAAGTAAAGAGGGAGACAGAATGTTTTTTTCCGATCTGTATTCTAGAATATCTCGAACAATATAGAATATCTTCGTGATATCTCACATAAATATTATGTTACATTTCTCATTATAGGTACATATAAAAGTAATCATTGGCATTTTTAGTGGAGTTCTTAATGAGGGTAGGCAGCATGAAAAATAGCTAATTAATTGATACTAAAAAGCTTATACTCGTATTTATAAACATTATAAATACGAGTTAAGTTGCTGGCTTTAGCCTAACGCGGTTGGGTTTACCTGCAACATCTTTTATTTCCACATACAGATCATATTTAAACAAATATTTGAAAATGTTTGGCGTATACATTTTTTCCTCACTAATTTAGAGTTAAACAAAAATATAATTTTCTGATTTTTAGGTCTCAAGAGGTTATTTTTATTCTTAAGGAGAAAAAAAACAACATATTGCACGAGTAACTGTTTAATTTAAAAAATATTGATTTACAGGTTAACATGCATAAATCAATATAAAGATAACTTAAAAAACCATAAAAGTAATAATGGGTCCCAATCCAAGCAAAACAGTCAAAACGGGATCTGTTATTATATTTATAGTATTTGTTTAGGGAATAAAGGTTGCAACATAGCATAAAAAATAGACGCCATGAGGAATATTCTTCACAAGCGATTTGCAAAATACAAGGCGATTTGTTTGACAAAATTAAGAGATTTTATTTTTTTGTTCATGTACCTCAGGAGGGACTTTTATTGCATTTGAATATTTTGAAAACAAAGACAAAAATAACTTCTAATTTTTTTCCTAAGTACCTACGCAATTTTTTCAATACAATATTAAATAAACCTTCTTAAATAACCCCTCTCCAACTAAACAAAAAAAAAAACATTTTTATATAAAATAATATAGACAGATGTAACCCTTTTTTTGCGTATACAAAGATTGCTTTGAACAACGTTAGACAATCATTGAAGAATAAGATAATACTAATAAATATAAACGAACCATGAAACAGAACAAAACACAGATCAATAAAAAGGCAACGGTCTCAACTGAGAGAACCTAGGATCTTTGTCTTACCGGTACAACCAACGCCTGTAACCATGCGCCATTGGAACCTAATTCTTTAACGTTTTTTGTCCATCAAATTCAGAATTAAAAATACCATCTTTTGAATGATTACAAATTCTAAAGAATTTATTTTTAACCTAGATAGTGTTTCGGATAAACATCTCCGATTTTTATTTAAATAAGACACCTTTTGACTTTTCCAAAAGTCAAAATGATTTTTGGAAAACTATTTTCTTTAAATTTTTTTAATAATAATGATATTTTAATGATTTTCATAGCGCCGTTTTGGTACAAAATCACCCCAAGGGCGGTGTACAAATATATGAGTATAATACATTTCTAAAAAATTTGAAGATTATACACATCAATGTAATATATCATTGAAAAAGAAGACGATACCAATGAATCTAAACAAAATGTGAAACAGAACAAGACACAGAAAAAATAAAATTGATCATTAAAACATTATTCTAGTTAAGGCGAAGCTTAATGCCAAATCACTATTTTCATTAATCTTTATAACGAATTGGTGTACATTATGAATAGCAAAAAATATGCTTTAGATAAATTGAAGGTTTTCCTATCGCTTCGCTTGAGTAGAATACAAATAAAAAAATAAAATACTCAATAAAATATATAAAAAATGCAAACTACTAAAAAAAATATATTTTCAATAGAAATGTATGAACGCATAAAGGAAACAACTTTAAAAATAGAGTATTATAGCTAAAATTATCTGTGACAGTTTCACTTGATTAACTTTTTTGATTTCTTATAAAAAGTATTTACAAAATAAATAAAAAACAGTTTTTTGCTTGAAATCGAACGTTTCTAGACTCCGTTTGCCAAGAGATTTTAATGCCTATTACCTATGATATAAGGTTTACCAAGAAAATACACATTTTGGGTTTACCATTAAAATACACATACACCAGCTTGTAGCTTCTTCTTAAGTGCCATTTTACCCGAAAAAGGCTAAAACATCTCAAATGGGTTGGTTTTTATTTAGACTACCGTGAAAATTATCCCCTTTCCCAGAAAGGTCTCTTCGCGGCTTTAATTAAAACTCCAGAAAATATATATTTCCCTTTTCTTGAGGTGTCGTATTTGCGGAAAACAGTCCTTAGAGGTAAAAAGTTGGTCCATAAGGGATTACAGTAAAGCCAATGATAGATCTTTGGTCTTTTGTCTCTATTTAGTTTTCAATTTTGTCGTCAGAGGGTGAGACGTCTTGGTTTGTGTCGCGGCTATGAGCAGGACGGTTTGTGTGCATTCATTTTAAGGCGACAAGTATTTTTCTCAAACACCAACCCAAATACTATTAAACATTAATAAAAAACCCACAACAAAAACCCTTGAAGACCACCCCTAAGACTAAGATTAAGGACGAGTTGTTTCAGAGAGTATGAACAATTCATCAAATTTCAACGTTCATTTTTGGGTTTTGTGAAAGTTCTATTCAAGTTCTGTTATTGTATCATTATAGGCTAGTTGCTTGACAGAACTGAAATAAAAACAGAACTAGAAAAAATCTTTCACAGAACTTGAAAATGAACGTTGAAATTTGATGAATTGTTCAAATTCTCCGAAACAACTCGTCCTTAGACTGTGGTCTAAGAATAATTTGTACCAGACTCAAGATGGCTTTAACGAGTTGAAACCGGTTACGGTCAATAAAATTAAAGTGGAAAAATAGTTTTATATTTGTTTTATTACAAGACATGATTAAAGTTATACTATTGGAGTTACATTATTAAAGTGAAACTGTAAAAGTTACATGGCTTAAGTAACATTGTAAAAATTTTATTATTGTTCCCTTATGAAAATGGATGGTCCCATGCTCTGTGGGGACCCGCTTGTAGAGCGCGGGTGTAAAATAAGTTTATAAAGACATATTATTATTCCTTTCACCCAGTGTTGAAAATAAAATGATCGCAATGTCCCCATTTCTGTCTAATATCATGCATGACACACTGCTGTAGGTAGGTATGACTGACCGATAATCGATTTACAGTGGAAATAGCTCGTCGTAGGACCACATTTCAAAGACCCTGTTGATGCCAGTTCTGAGGATCTTGGCCAATTGCTGCTCCAGTCGATGGACGACCACTTTGCCCATATCTTTGTAGTCTGCATTTACCTTTTGTTCAATCTGTTGAACTGTAATAAATTGAAAATAAAAAATAATTCATTTTAATTAAATACACATTTAAAAAAAAAATAATACATGACACATCAGGGGATCTAGAGAGTTTGATAAAACCCTATTTCAATACGATATTGACTAAATCCATCATCTATGGTGGGTTAGTAATATTTGCGAGCACGGTCACCGTGATCTAAGCGTAATGAGTTTAGATTACGTTTAGATGGTTTGGGCATGTAGAGCGAAAGAACGAAGAAAGGAGTATAAGAAGAATATATTATATGAATGTGAATGGTAGAAGAAGTCAATGACGCTTGAGGAAGACATGGCACGATCAAGTGAACTAAACACTTGAGTTGAAATAACAGAAAATTACGTATGCGACGATGTATGATGGTGAGAGATGCGAGAAGCGTGCGTGATGGTTATTAGTTAGATAGTTAGTTATTTTAAAAGACCAGAAAAAGGTGTGACAAAATTCTCGTTCTTTGACGAATGAGGAATTTCGCTTCTATGTGAAGTACCTAGTTACCTAAGAAAGTCTGGCTGGGGTACGTGGGGCGGAGCGTCAGATGGAAGCGATCAGAGACGGTCTTGATGTTCATACTGCTGAGGCGGGTGATGATGTACCCGGGTTCGATCTCCACCTTTGTGGACAGCGATCTGCATTCTGCCTTGACTCCGTCTGAACGAACAAAACACAATAACAGATATATATATATATATATATACAATATATACACCTCACCTCACTAGGAGAACCTGGGTTTTAGATTAATTACGTAGGATTTGAATAAGTTTTTTTTTATTATTTATGAATGTTCGCCTTCTGACTTATATTCCAGTATTTATTTTAAAAATGTCGATTTCATATAATAAATTTCAAAGCCGGCTAAATTCCAAGGGGTACGCGTGACGTCGTACGTATTTTAGTTTTACCTGTAAACAGTAAGGTCAATCTCACTCGGGTCGGTATGAAAGCAACAATTACCAAATTCATTTTTAATTTGATTTTTTTTTTACAATATTTAGGTATTTAAAAAAGTAATGTTAAATCATTTACAATAAAAAAGCACTATGTTTAAAGTATATAATAATGTGTGATTATATTTAATAAAATTGCAAAAAATCTTTATTTTTAAAAATTATTTCTATACCACAGTGGTAACTGTACTACAGAGTACAACTTTGCATAAAGTTGTCCCCATTCTACTAATGCACGTGGCCGATCAACCGATGTGGTTGGTCTGGAGGGCGATTCTCGTTCTACTTAACGACACTAAAATCGTCCTTACATTCAAATTAACGATTTTTCTCGGTTTATTCGTATGAAGCGATTCCGGTTCTCTCGATGACAGATGGAATCCTTAGATTTTCGATTGCGCGCCAAAACTTTTAGCCTTACGCGAAGGGTACCCCTAGACCTGTCTTTCGGCGGCCGAACGCTAGCGTTCGCGGAGAATTTGCTTCATTTAATTGTGACGTTTTGACAATTAGCAATATTTGCGTAGTTTTAACAAGAGAAAACTTAATATTATCGTAAGTATTGACTGTAAACATGATTAGTGACTTGTTTGTGGCACAATGATGCTATTAAATGAATTGAATCAGGTAATTGCGATGTTTGTATATTACGTAACATGTCGAAAGCCAGATAAAATTGATTTAATTTACAATAAACTACACATACCATTGAGGATTTCTACATAAATAATAATAAGTTTCAGATAAAATGGCTGCAGAATGGCTGGCGCTCGAAATTGTGGGTTTTGAAGTTAACCACAACGAAATAAGAATCCCTTTCATTCTTAAATCAACTTGGGTGACAGTTAGCGCCATTCGGCAGAGTTAGTTTGACAGCAAACGTCACTTTAGAAGTGGTGAATCTGTAACAAAGTCATTACTATCCAGCGAGGTAAGTACCTTTTCACAAAACGTAAATCTTCGATAAATGGCTTATTTATGTCATTCATAAATACAATAAGCAGTTATTAAAATGCATTATAATACAAAGTATTTGTTTTTTTAAGTTTTAGTTAGAAACCTTGCGTCACTTAATTATATTTCACCAATTTGTGTTTTCAATAATCTCTTAACAATTTTGTAGATGCTCTTAACCACGCTTCTTTAGGATTTTTTACTAGGTCTCTCCAAAATCGAACTTGTAAGGCTATCAGAAGAACGAGAATCGCTTAATAGTTAAGAAAAGATGTTACAAGCGACGGACAGCTAGCTTTCGCAAACGATAGCAGTCGTTGACGAATGCTATCATTTAGCTTAAGGCTAAAAGAACGAGAATCGCCCTCCTGGTATCCTAGGTCTCCGGAAATATTTTGTTTAATTTTATTTGTTGGTGTATTCTCTTCGGCTTAGTTCAATTATCAATCTTAAACAAATCCTTACTTCATTCACGTTCTGAGATACGTACCCAATTTAATCGTCATATTTCCATAAATTTCAACAGGAAACTTGATGAATGTGCCGAAAATTTTAAATTTTCCAGTAATGTCCAGAGATGGGATGCTCAGATTTGATGTTGCTATCCCAGTGTCGAAATTAAGACTGGAAAAATTATATTCCGCTTTTATATAATAAAATAATGAACGATGAGAAAATATGGATACACTTTCTGATATAATAACAGCTGTTCTTATTTTGAGTATTTAGTTGTTTTTACAGAATTTTAACAATTCATCGATTTCAATGTTAATTTTAAATCTCTGTGAAAATCAGTCATATTCTGTCATTATCATCATTATGGGTCAGTTGCTTCACAGAACTGAAATTATAACAGACCATGAAAAATCTTTCACAGAACTTGAAAATTAATAAAAATTCAAACCATGAAATGGAAAGACATACAGAACATGAAAGAGAAACAGTTAAAAGATTTTTTAAAAATTATTTTTAATGATAAAGTAATGTTTAAGAGACGTGGGTTTTTATGCACAACACAAAGGATAGTTTATCATTAAAAATAAATGATAAGTGAGAATATTACACCCATAAATTAAGACAAAATACGTTTTGACGTCACCTTGTAGGAGATTTAGCATTATCAATGCCTTTCCTACAAACATTACGTTGATAGTTTTCTAGTGAAAAATCTAATAAGCAATAATTATGAAAAAAACAGTACATGTTGAATTATTTTGCGGGTTTTGAATAAACTTAGCTAATTGGTAGATCACCGGACAGTCAGAAGGCTGCAGGTTCAATTCCCAACGGAGGCA
This sequence comes from Hesperophylax magnus, assembly GCA_026573805.1. Taxonomy (NCBI): domain Eukaryota; kingdom Metazoa; phylum Arthropoda; class Insecta; order Trichoptera; family Limnephilidae; genus Hesperophylax; species Hesperophylax magnus. The sequence goes on from JAIUSX010000072.1 coordinate 24,975,706, forward strand.
TGTATTTTTTCTCGGAATTAAATTATTAAAAAAACAATAGGGGTAAAAGTATTTCTGAGAAAGAAAGCTGGAACCCACCGAGAATCGGCATTTATCGGGACCTTTAAAATGTCAAAAAATAAACTAAATTGCGCTGAACGGCCATTTGATGACTTTGTCACAGGTGAATTTTCGGGAAATAGCTGGGCCTAAGTTAGTGGATTTTTAAACATTTATATAGGTATGGGTGTTAACTCACTCTATAGAGTCCATGTGAAAGGTGGACGCCTTATATATCTTCAGATCCTTCAAATAGAAAGACAATCCAGCAATAGGATTCTCTGGAGTTGCGAGTTTCAGACTGTATCACTCAAAGGGTTCCAGAGCTGCTATATTAAAATCTGGGTTACCTGGAAAACACACAGTTTATATTTTACAAACAAAATATAAAATCGAAAAGAAAAATGCTTTCGTACATGGTGTCCGGATAGTAGTGGTACAAGCGGGAAACTGAGCGTTTAAAATGAAATAATTTTTTTCTGAATTCAAACGGTTAGGAAAAACTGCTTCACGTTATTATTTACCTTCAGTCAAGTCTCAAAATATTTCAAAACATCCGACGAAACCAAAACATTGGGTAGGGGCAACAACGGTTTTTGTTTTCCATCGGCCACGGAAAACAAAAAATAATTGTGGTCCTACCCCAATGTTTTTTTTTCTTTTTTGTAGATGTATTGAAAACATTTTGCCGCAGGATACGCGCCTTAAGGCAAAGCTTATGAAAAATAACTATTTTGATTAATTTTTTTAACGAATTGGGGTACATTATGAATAGCAAAAAATATGCTTTAGATAAATTGAAAGTTTTCCTATCGTTTCGCTTAAGTATAATACAAATAAAAAAATTAAATTACTTACTAAAAAATATAAATGCAAACTACTAAAAAATATATTTTTTCAATAGAAATGTATGAACGCATAAAGGAAACAACTTAAAAAAAATACATTATTATAGCTTAGATTATCTGTGACAGTTTCATTTGATTAACTTTTTTGCTTTCTTATAAAATTATTTACAAAAGTAATAAAAAACAGTTTTTTGCTTGAAATCAACGTTTCCAGATTCCGTTTGTCATTTACTTAAGTCAGACTTACCCACAGCCAGTTTCGGCCTCAAGTCGTTAATTCTTTGTCTGAAGCATTCGTTGTAGTTCGGATCTTTCCTGTCACATATCGCGGTTAGCTCAGCTAAAAAGAAATAATAAAAACGACCTTTGAATTAAGATAAATCATTAAACATTTTTAAATACCTAGCGTGATATATTATTATTATAGTCTTTGCCTGTTGTATGTTGGCCTTTTATATTTAACCTTTCAGGTCTTTGCCTGTTATATGTTGGCCTTTCATATTTAACCTTTCAGGTCTTTGCCTGTTGTATGTTGGCCTTTTATATTTAACCCTTCAGGTCTTTGCCTGTTATATTGTGGCCTTTTATATTTAACCCTTCAAGTCTTTGCCTGTTATATTGTGGCCTTTTAATATTTAACCCTTCAGGTCTCTGACCATCTTGATCGTTATATTTCTTAAAGAAGTTGTTAGAAAGTTGAAGAATTAGAGTGTTTTAATAAAATGCAAATAAATAGTAGATTTCTGAATTTATCCGAAAACCAAATACTGTTTTTGAAAGGTGATGAAATACAATTTCAGATTGTATTATTAAAAATAAAATTTAACAAATACTTCAAATTTTAAATGCTAACTTAATTTTTTTTTTTAAATTTTCGTCTTTTGTACACTGCGTTTTTGGCACGTCCCACGATTCTTGTTGGTTTTTTCATATTTACGTATTAAGAAATATTGGAAAGTCATCTATTTTCATAAAATTTATTAAAATGCTCTGTTTAGTCAGTTAAATACAACGGTGGAGCGGGTATATATTTTAATGAATCATTTAGATAGTAAAGAAGTGTGTTTTTACCATGTCCCATTTCTACATTCAATTAAACAAAGTCTGATTTTGTATTTTATTTTAGGTAAGCAAGTTCAATTGTGTGGGGTCAAACGCGCCGAAACGCCGCCTGCGGTTGCTTCGTTCCTTTGCCATAATTCGTGGCTCGGTTCGAGCAAATCTTACTATATGTGTACGCAGCATTAAATAACTTGTATATTTTATTCGTCAATTATATACAATTTTTACATATATTTGGACCAACAATGAAAAAAATCAAGTTTATCACTTCTTGTAAAGAAACCGTTAGTTATTTACCATAATTACCTTTTTATTTTTACGCCAATTTTAGGGACTTTTACACACAAATGGTTTATAAAATGATGTTCAATTATATTTCCCTTTAATGGCTTTTTTATTATTATCCTTACTGAAGTGCCCTAGCTACAATCTTTTATGTTGTGGTAAATTTAAGATGACCGTTGAAGAATCCACATTATTACCATTCATGCATTCGGCAATGAGTTGAGGATCACAGGGGCCGATTTGCAAAAAACATAGTTTTGAGATAAACGCAAATAAAGATTGGACTGCTCATATGCCCAACTGTATATCTTAAATGGCTATGTGTCCGAGATAGAGCTTCGTGTCACTAATAAATATGATTATGGCTTTACCAGTTTGTCATGTAATTTATTTAGATGTATACAACGACAGAAGACTCTCTGTTCAGCTAACATATACAATCTTTTTTATTATTAAAATTAATCCAAAAGTATCATCCCCCTCTAACGGTTGAATCTTGATTCAATTTTGGCGTTTTTTCACCCACGCCGGTCGTGTAATTTTAGTTTGGGATTGTTTTAACGAAAAGAATATCTGTTGCTACCAGCAAATTGTCGTAATTTTCTCTGAAAATTAGTGCTAAGTGATAGTGCGAACATTTTTGACAGTTATTAGCGTCTTCATTTTGTGCACGGGTTAAAATGGCCTCAGACAAGGACCACGTAGAAGATGACGTAACCTCTAAACGACGTGATCGAAAGAGGCGACGCCGTTCAATATCAACAAGTTCGTCGAGCTCGCAATCTAGCGGTTCGGCGTCGCAAAATAGTAGGCAACGCAGGCGCACGAAGAGACGTAAGCGGAATGACAGACATCTGCTCAAAAGATTAGTATGTCAAGTCAAGACCCTGCAAGATTTTGTCATGGACAGGTCAACGCAGGAAGCCACTGTCAGCACGCCAAGTATAGTGGCACCCTCGCATGCATCTGGGAGCGTTTGCTCGTTGTCGCCTGAAAGGCAGTATCAGATGCCGGGTCCCTCTACTGTTCTGAAGGAGTCTGCAGGGCCAAAACCTTCTGCAACACATCTGGGTTTGGTGGAGAATCTCCAACGCTTCAACTCGAGCGAGTGAGCCAATGTCCGCTACCCATCCGCTTTAAAGGAATATTTAGCTGATCCAGGCTTCAAGGAGCTGGAAGTGAACTGCGAGGTGCTGGCATTTGACACCGCCTCACCAATATTTCCGGCTATGGAAAAGATGCTGGCTGCGGTAAAGCATGCCTCATTGAAGCAGAGAGAGTGCCTTCAACAGGCTCTCCAAAAACTCATCAAATGGGGAAGCAGTTCAGAAAGTTCTCTGTCAGGCGAGGCTTTAGAGGAACAACTGGACAGTCTGTTAGGAGAGGACTCCGAGTTTATAAAATGCTCTGACGATATCTTGCAGATAACCTGCGGAAAGCGAGCTGAAATCATTCAGCACAGAAGAGATATGATTTTGAGCAGCTGTAAGACTGGAGTGGAACGGAAGCTATTCAGCAGAATTCCTCCTTCTTCCACTCATCTTTTTGGGGAAGAAGCACTGTCCGCACAGTTACAGAAACTGGGTGGTGTAACAAAGTGCTTTAGTCCAGTGCGCCTACCTCAGGGTAGCCACTCGGCGCACAACCGCCCTTCAACATCTAAGGAGGTTGTTGCCTTTCCCCCCAAGCAGACATCAAAGGAAAAGATGGCATTTCCCTCGTTTCCCCGGCGGGCAGACCACGGGCGAGACCCCCAGTATTCCTCCCGTGCGAGGGGTAGGTGTAGGGAACAGAAGCGTGGCGCGAGGGGCAGACCTCTCGTGGCCGCTTCAACAGATGACTATCAACCATTTCGGGCCGGTCAACTACAGGATTATTGGATAGAATGGCGGACCCTAGATGCCCCAGAGACCATCTTACGTATGATAAGAGAATACCGCATACCATTCATCCGAAAGCCCTTGTTGATAAGTCCAAGCCAAGCTCTCGCAAGGAGATTCAAAACAAAAGTAACCCCGAAAATGACACTCGAAATAAGAAAGATGATGAGAGATGGTATATTGAAAAGAGCTGACGACAATGCCTCCTTCCTATCAACACTTTTTCTGGTTCAAAAGAGCGATGGCTCAAGAAGACCAATCTTCAATTTAAAAGCTCTCAATTTAGATGTAGCTTGGAAAAAGTTTTCTCTAATATTTCACCACAAGGTCCCACACTTTCTTCAAGCCAACGATTGGATGACAAAAATAGACCTCTCACAGGCCTATTTCCGCATACCGGTCGCAAAAGCTCACCGTTGCTTTCTACGTATTACGTATTACGGAGGCCTTCACTTACAGATGACATGCCTGCCTCAAGGCCTGAGCAGTGCACCACAGGCCTTTGCAGCCATCACAAATTGGATTGCAGAAATCCTGCGGAGACGGGGTATCAGGATCATTGTGTACCTAGACGACTTTCTCCTGGCTCATCAGACCAGAGAGGTCCTCCTCAGTCAAACACGAGAAGCTCTTCAATTATTGGAGCGGTTAGGTTGGTTGGTAAATTTCCAAAAGTGTGTCCGTCAGCCAGCACAGTCAGTGGAATATCTAGGAATTGTTTGGAACCCCCATCTGAATCAGAAGACCTTAACCGAATACAGACGACAAGGTCTTTGGAACTCACTTCAGAGCCTCGTGACAAAGGGAAGATGGACTCTGAAAGAAGCTCAGAGTATTTTAGGAAAGTTGAATTTTGCTACCTTTGTGGTCCCCAGAGGTCGACTCCATACTCGACTGATACAATTACAGTTGCAGTTAATGCTGAAGCTGACCCCTCAGCAGAAATCTCCGATAAAGAAGGAAGTCTTGTCGGAAATGAAATGGTGGATGAACAACTTAGATCATGTTTCAACTCTTCATGTTCCCAACCCAACACATTTGCTGACCACGGATGCGGCGGATCACGGCTGGGGAGCCCTGATCGACGATTTACCTCTGTCGGGTTGTTGGACAGACAGTCAGAGGGGGGGACATTGCAACATGAAGGAGATGACAGCAATCTTAAATGCCTTAACATCTCTGACTCAGAATTTGAGAAGTTCTTCGTTACTCATTCAATCAGACAACAGGACAGTCGTAGCTTACTTGCGGAACGAGGGAGGCACCAAGTCAATGGGTCTCCTTCATCTGACATTTCAGATTCTCGCGCTTTTGGACAAGCACAGAATCTCTTTACAAGTGCAGTATTTGCCGGGACGCTACAATGGCCTCGCGGATCATCTATCCCGAGGGATGACGTTACCAGAATGGCACCTCCTACCCCCAGCGGTAGGAGCTGTCTTTCACAAGTGGGGCAGTCTAGTGGTGGATCTATTCGCTTCTTCGAGGGCTCACGTCGTGGATCAGTATGTCTCGATAGATCCCCACGACAAGCGAGCGATGTTTCACAATGCGTTCAGCAGGAGTTGACATTTCCCCTTGGCATGGATCTTTCCTCCCCCCTGCTTAATGCCACGAGTGCTGGCACACCTGAACAAGTCGTCAGGGGTGTATCTGGTTGTAGCCCCAGATTGGCCAAAAGTGTTTTGGTTACCAGACCTAAAGAAAAGAGCCCTAGACCAACCTCACATAATACCCATGTTGGTCAACAACTTGATAGACTTATCGACAGGACTTCATCCTCAACAGGTCCAGAAGCTCCAACTACAGGTGTGGAAGATTGGGGGTGGAGTGAAGCATTGAACGATTGGTCACAGCAAGAGAAAGCTCTGTTGAATACGGGTTGGCGCAAATCTAAGCTTTCAACTTATCACATGGCATGGAAGAGCTGGAAGGAATGGTGCTCCATTAACAATACCTGTCCTAATAACCCTTCGGGATCTCAGCTGGCACGGTTTTTAGCATACCTAAGAGTGAAAAAAGGCTTGGCTCCCAGTACCATAGCGCTTCACAAGTCTGCAGTGTCGGTTTTGTGTGACCCCAATGGCGATTTGAGGACTAGTAATCATCCCTTGGTCAAGCGAGTGATGAGAGGTATAAGGAATTCTGTAAATGAGAAGCCTAGAGCATTTACTTGGGATCCAGGACTCTCGGTGTCTTGGCTTTGTAAAAATCCTCCAAAGGACCTGACTCTTTTCGAAGCATCTCGTAGATGTGCTGTTATTTTACTACTGGCGTCAGGAAGACGAGTACATGATCTGACCTTGCTACATACATCTCCTGATAATCTTGTTGGCAATGATGATCACATTATATTATGGCCAATTTTTGGTTCTAAGACGGACACCTCTACACATAGACAGTCTGGTTGGAAGCTTTGCAAAGCAGAGGATCGTAATATAGATCCTATATTTTGGTTGAGAAAACTTATGTTCTTGAGTGAGAACAGGAGACATGAAGCTGGTGTGGAATGTCTGTTTATTTCCACACTGGGGCCTGCAAGACCAGCCTCAAGAACTGTTATTGGTGGATGGATTAAAACTATTTTGAAGGACGCTGGGATTGACGCCTTCCCTGGGAGTTTGAGATCAGCAGTAGCTTCAAGGAGTTGGCTGGAAGAGTGCCCTATAGACACCATTTTGGAAAGAGGAAACTGGCGTTCAGAAAACACCTTCAAGAAAAATTATAGAAAGCAAATCAAAGTTCTCAATGTTGAGGTGCTGAATCCCCCCATTCACTCTCAGTCTTTGACTAAGTTATTTCAAGCAATACAGTAATAGTCACAATTTTGGCTTTAGAATTGTCACCAAGCGATAACAAACACTTCTCACATTATATATTCTGGATAAGCAACGACACACATAATGATGGAGTTTTACCTACCATTAAAACTCTTTTTATGTTGTCTTGCTTATCCAGAATATACTTAAGTTCTGCTTGGTGAGTCCAAATTGAATCAAGATGGCGTCTCAGGACGCCAACTGCTAAGGTGATAATAGACAACTGAAGGGTGTTACAAAAAGAAAGGCGGGAAATTCAAGATTACGGCAGCAGATGCGACGGCGCTGGCGAGAAATAAACGCGATATCCCACATTATATATTCTGGATAAGCAACGACACACATAATAAGAGTTTTAATGGTAGGTAAAACTCCATTATTATTACCATTCATGCATTCGTATGAGGATCACAGGGGCCTATTTACAAAAACAAATTTTTTAGATAAACGCAAATAAAGATTGGAATGCTCATATGCCCAACTGTATATCACGGCCTTGTGTCCGAGATAGAACTTCGTGTCACTAATAAATATGATTATGGCTTTACCAGTTTGTAATGTAATTTATTTAGATGTATACAAACGACAGAAGACTCTCTGTTCAGCTAACATATACAATCTTTTTTATTATTAAAATTAAGAGTGTACTCACATATAGATTGGGAATAAACAGAACTAATCACCCTTAAACCAAACACAATAATGAAATAATTTCTTTGCATTTTGAGGGAGTCTATTTTTAAAAGTTTAACCAATAATTATTATTCTGAACATCAAGATCATCCAGCGTCCACAATGTTGATTGATAAACTGCGCATTAAATGAATATGTCTTGTTTTCTTAAGTCTAATTTATAAGAGAGATAACAAGGCGAAAGTTCATCAAAAATATTTATTTATTTATACTGGGTTTTCACAGATGTTCTCAATTGCGTGAGAATTATCCTGTTAGAAAAACTTATTAAAGGTACACACAAAAATCTACAAATGGCATACACACAGGTAAAAATACAATTAAATACAGGTTACATACAATTAAAAAACAAACAATTATTAATATGAATTATACATAAGCTCAGTAAAATGACAAATTATAATAGGAGGGACAAGAGAAACGAGTTACAGTGATACATAATATAATTATCTTAACATATTTTAGCAGCAGCAGAACATTTTTTTTTGAATCTGCATAGATTATAGACGAAAATATCTACTTCAGCAAACTCAATATTATTATACAGTCGACACATTTGGGTCAGAGGCTAAAATAAGCGATCAATTGCCTTCTTATTTTAAGTGTATTAATCTTAAAGTATTCACGACGTGCGTCGTATGATGTAGTCCACATTTGAAAGATAATAGTCTAAGCATTTTGTTTTAAACCGATTCTATAATGTTTTCATACTTGCAATAATGTGGATTCCAAATAGTGCTTACATATTCAAGTTGACTTCTAATTAAGGCATTGTAACAATAACCTCAATACTAACTATTATATGTATTCACCTTGCAAACAAATACTGTGAACTTATTGGTATATTTGGTGTTGATAATTTTGTGAGTTTCAAAAGGCAACTAATTTCTGACCTATTTGCTAACTATTAACATGTATTATTCATGAGTTTAAAAAAAAAGTCTCGTCTCTATACCTTCCAACGTTTAACTCACATACTCCTTAGTTTATTTGATTTTTTTTTTTTGGACGCATATTAATGACTGTATGCATGTACGGTCATACTTTATATGTATATTATACTTTACCATTTCAAGTACTATTATTCAAATTCGATATTAATTACGGCGTTGGTATTTTGCCATTACTTATAAGTTTGCTTTTCTATAGGAACTCTTTGATAAAGTAAAAGGTTCTTTACTATAATTGTTACAATAATTAAGTCTGAATTTAGCTACACTGTTCATTACCCGAGAGTTGGTAATTCTCTGTTTCTGAAAGTTGTTATCTGGCAATAATATCCCACAGGCAATTGTTACAGTCTAGCGACATCTGTCGGACTCTGGAGTAAGCTTTGTGACTCGTGCCATCTATCGCTTGAAAACCCAAATTATTACCAAACATCACACCCTCCCCGCCCTAATCTTAAGCACTAGGCTACAAAAATTACAAAACATCATTATCATAAGTGATGCTATACAAACAAATAAATAAGATTTTAAATATTTCACTTTTACACAATTTTACATTTTAAATTTAACAACCAAAAGATATGATTTTGAATATTTTATCTTAAGTATTTCTGTTTCTCTGGGAGGGACCTTCAGGACGCCTTGAGCGAAGTCTTCCGTCCTATGGTCTTGGTTGAGTACTAGGCTGCTCTCGATCTTCCATCGGTAAAATCAAATCAGGAGAACTCCACGTTAGCCCCTTCAACAAATCTGAGGTCCTAAACTCGTCTGAAGCACATTTCGTGACCTCAGACGCGACGGGTAGGCCTTTTTCTACACTCTCCTCTTCCCAACTGACAGATAAACTCCTTAACTGATCAATATGCCTCTTCCAAGTCAACGGAGTACAACATTTCCTAACGATATAAACTTTTTTCCCACATTCTTCTTTACAATAGCTCTGACCCAGTAAAATTTATTCACCTGTCGTAAATCTTTGACTAGACATTTTTGTCCAATATGTAAATTTATAATTTTAACTCCCCCATAATTCCTAATTTGATTATCTTGCCTCATTTTGATATTTTTGTTAGCTATTTTTTTCTGTTCTGATAAATCTTCCTGAATAGTTTTAGGGATTAAACTACTGAAAGTTGATTTCAGTCTCTCAAACACAAGGTTGCCGGTTCTAATCCAGTGGTACAATGTGGAAAATTCCGATAATGAGATAAAAATTCAAATAATCTATTTTTATAATTTACTTGAAAATTATTCCTAACCATAATTTTTTAAATTTTTTTTTCACAGTTTTAACCGCATTTTCAGCTAGTCCATTACTCTGAGGGTGCTTTACCGGAGAAGTAAAAAATTCTATGTTATTTCTTTTAAGAAACTCTTTAAATTCTACACTAGAAAATGCTGTTCCATTATCCGATATTAGGCAATCAGGGTTAACAAAATTAGAATTTTTTTTCCTCAACTCCTTAATTGTGTTACATGTGTCCACCTTTGGGACTTCTAGGCAGTCTATCCACTTGGAAAATGCATCACAAATTACTAAAAACATTTTCCCTCCGATAGGCCCACAATAATCCACATGAACCCGACTCCAAGTTGAACCAAGGATCGGCCAAACTGTCAAATGGCTCTTAGGAGGTGCCGGCCTCGATGCCGCGCAATCATCACATTTTAAAACAATTTTTTCAATGTCATTGTTCAGTGATGGCCACCAAAAATATGCTTTTGCTAGACCCTTCATCTTTACTATTCCTAAGTGAGATCTTTGTAATAACTCTAGCACTTGATCTTGCAAAGCACTAGGAATGACAATTCTATGTTGCCAGAAAAGGCAATCTTTGACTTTACGCTGCCTTAGTTCTTGTATGTTCAATAGACCATTTAGCAAATTTTACAGGAGACGTTTTTTTTGTTTTTACAGGCAAATTCTAAAAAATTCTCGATTTTGGTCATTTCGTTTAATACATATGTGTAACAGGAAATTATTAAAGATCATTTTTCGAAGATTGAAGCTATATTAAGCCCATATTATGACTTTAAAGGTGGACGTTGAACATGGTTTGAAAACGATGAATGATTATTTTGGATATTGAACATATCGTCTGGAGATTGAACAATTCGGCTCCCATAAGTTTGAGGTATTTTTTGTTCAATTAGCCAATTAGTGGTAAATTGTATATACAGGATGATTTTCAGATTTCAAATACTTTACTTTTATCTTAGTTAGTAGTTGACTTAAAGTATTACTTTAAAATATACAAACAGAGTCCTTGAGTTGATTTTTCACAAAAACTGCTCTATATAAATCATCCAATATTTTGGAAGTTTGAAAACAATGCACAAGTACAAAGGTACCTACCGCTAATATACTACTATCGGTTGTCGGTGCATGCGTGATGTGAAATATTCTTACATCGTACGTATTACGGCCTCCGTGGTCTAGGGGTACTCTTGACTAGAAATCCTGAGGTCGCGGATTCAAATCCCGGCGGGCGCAAGTAAATTTTATTTGATTCATTTATGTTATCTCACAAATTATTAATTTAAAATAACATATTGTCTATTTGCGGCATGTTCCAGAGAGGAAGATATGGTGTAAAGACCACCATAAGAATTGAAATGGCTTTAGCCGTGTTTGGTGATCAGATCTGAATAGATACTCACATACCATCTCTCTTCTCCTTCATCCTCCTTCCTCTCTTTCTCCTCTCCATCTCCTTCCCCTCCACACTACCTTCAGCCTCACGATATACTAATATACCCCAATTGGGGATTCCATAGTCTCACTGGCTCCAGATGATTGGGAGCAGTTGAGACTGTGTGCGGTATTCCATTAAAAAAAAATCCCGAATGATGCGTAAAATTATTGAAGTTCAATTTTCAGTTGAAAATTTTTTATTTTTTATTGTTTCGTTACCTACATTTGATAAATGTAATTTTTAAAGTTTACTTACTTCGAAAGATTTTTTTTCTTTCGGAAGGTCTTATTTGCCGTCAGCTTATTATTTATGTTGATTATCATGAAAAAAATATTATTTTTTTAAATACTTTCAGCTCTTAAAATCCTAAAATTATAATATCCCGCGATTTGGGTTATGGGTGTGCGCTATTTAACATTACATTTATTGTTGTTAGTCGTTTGCGTAGTTGATTTTATTGTAGTTCCTACATAAGAATATGGTTATTGTTTTTTACGTGACTAAAAAAAACAAAAAATCAGAAACTTTTAATTGAATGAATTCAAAATTGAAATATTTGGACTTCGTTTTCATCAGTGATCTCAGCAGTGACAACGGACAAAATATGTGTCGTAGATGTCTTTCAATCAGACTATGAAGACAGTCGACTTTTTGCACATTTCCATGTCCTGGCCCTTTTGTTGTATTTCTTGAATAAAAATCAGTTTTAATGCACTAATTTAATTTATTAATACTCATTTTATGTAAAAGTCCTAAGTTTGTAAATAAATAATTGATTAAATAAATAATAAATGAAGCATCCCGTATATTTGCCTAGCAAATTCAAGAAGTACATGTAAAATATGGTGAAAAAGCCTATAAATGACATAATTTTAAGACTTACCTTTCTATTTGAGCTACTGTTCTTAGGTAAATTGATTCTGGAGTCGGTGAAGTCATTTTTTAGTTCAATAACAGTATATATTCGCAATTAAACGTATTTTTAGTGGAACAATTTCGTTGTTAGAAAACAACTAAAAATCAAAATGGCCGCACATTTTTAATAGCCGGCTCGTGATTGGTTGACAGTGGAAATTGAACATTCAAGACCTCAACGTTCGCCGGGATGTTGAACAAATATCTATGAACTTTTAAAAAATATTATATTCATAACTTTGAGTGTTTGAATGTTCAATATCCAGGAGATTGAACAAATAAGAACTGAAACATTATTCCGTGAGTGGATATTGGCACTCGAAAAATGCTTAAAATGTCACTTAAAAACCAAAAAATATGGTTTTTTTGAGCTTCATTAATGCGCAATAGGCTAATGAACATATTGGCATTCATAACTCAGTTTTGCAAAAAAAGGTCTATTGAACATACAAGAACTAGGACAGCGTATAGTCAATTCATTCCTCTTTACCCAGAATCTCCACAGTACATTGTCACGACCAAGTCTTTTTGGCCAGTCCTTACGCAAACATGTAAAAACTTCCTGAATAACCGTATCTGTCTCCGTTGCTGTAGAAATGAGCTTGACATCGATGTGCTCGCATTTATATACATAACATACAAAATCTGATCCATAATCATCTTCAAATTCTTCCTGAGAATTTTCTACCGGAAGCCGGGATAAAAAATCCGCATGATTATGACATGACTTAACATACTCTACTTTATAGGAAAATCCAGCCAGTATGATTCCATAACGCCGAAGCCTGTTGGCTGCTAAAACCGGAATGTGTTTGTGTTCTCCTAAAATCCTCATTAAAGGCATGTTAACGCATAAAGTAAACTCCCGACCCAACAGGTATTGGAAAAATTTATTCAAACCAAACACAATAGCCAAAGCTTCTAAATCTAGTATGCTATAATTCTTTTTTGCATTAGACAAACTTCTAGATGCAAATTCAATAGGTCTGATTGTTCCATCCGCAAACTAGTACATTAAAACGGCCCCGATGCCTATGTTGCTTGCGCCTGTGTACACTTTAAGAGGAAGGTTGGGAAAATAGTTAGTGAGAATTCTGTCAGTACCCATAAGGTAATTAACTTTATCTACAGCATCAATGCATGACTTCCCGAATTCAAACTTCGCATTCTTCTTTAAAAGGTTATGCAAAGGCTCTAAAACTGATGACATATTCCGTATAAATTTCCTATAAAAAATAAAAAATCCCATTTAACTCCTCAATTGATGCAAGTCGGTTGGATACGGCGCATTCTTAATTGCCTCCAATTTATATTTCTGAGGTTGAATGCCCTTTTCCGAAATAACATATCCCAAAAACTCTAGAATTAACAAAAAACTCACACTTTTCAGTATTGACACACAAACCGACAGAACTTGAAAAACAAAATCCAATGGAGAAACTGACATGGCTATAAAGTATATAAATTCATCACCTAAAATAGTCAACATACATCCAAAAAACCGAATATAACGAAACTGAAAATATACTACCAAAACATCCGTGGATTACGAACAAAACTAGACGATCTACACGCAGCTCTTCCATCCCATCATCATCACGTATATGCACTTACGGAAACCTGGTTTGACCCTGCAATTAAAATCATCTCATCTTGGACTCACTAACTACAAAAATTTTCGTTGTGACAGAAATGCCAGATAAAGTTCGAAGTCAAGAGGTGGAGGTGTTTTTATATCAATTAAACGAAAGTACTCATCTAGAAAACTACAGACGATAAACAACAACATTGAACATTTATTTGTGCAAATCTCTACTGGAAAACTGGAAAAAAATATTATTGGAATGACCTACCTACCACCACTCTCCGATATTCAAACATATAGAAACCATTGTGAAGACGTTGAACATCTCCTGTCAAAATACCCAAACTCAAAACTTGTTATTCTTGGAGACTACAACCTTCCAAATATAAAATGGGAATCCTACGACAGCGGCTACATCACAAACGAAAGCGAAAATGACCGGGCACGAGAAATCTTGGACACAGCAATTTTTTAAAACCTGTACCAGCACAATTTCGTTTATAGTAATAACAATAACGATAGCTTACTAGACTTGGTACTATAAAACATTCCTTAAATAACTGCAGAACTATCTTATGATCCGCTCTTACCTGCCGACAATCACCATCCTCCCCTATACACGAAATTAAACATACTATGTGATAACGATACCAAATCAGAACAAAAAACTCTGAACTTTAAACGAGTAGACTTTGACTCAATTAACTGCCATCTCTCAAATATAGACTGGTCTTTTTTGTGTGATGAAAATATTGATAAATCTTTAGACATAGTTTAATTTACATTTTCTAATACTATTAAATCCTATGTGCCTTTTTACACACCGAAAAATTATAACTACCCAGTTTGTTTCTCATCGGAGCTGACTGCTTCTCTTCAGCAAAAAAAGGTCAACACAAAAAATTCAAACATAGCAAATCCATAGCTGATTATATAAACTTTAGGGAAACTAGAAAACAATATAAAGATCTTTCTAAACATACCCGATACAAATTTAGTAATACTACAAACTTAAAAAATTGCCATATCACAGAAAAATCTTGCGAACAGAAATTACTTTCCTTAGACACTGACAAATTGCTTGCCCAGACAACATTCCTCCAATATTCATTAAAAAATGCTTCAAAGCATTATCTTAATCGCTTACAGTACTATTCAACAGCCTCTTGTTCCTTGGATATTTTCCAAGCCGCTAGAAATCGAGCTTCATTACACCTATCCTCAAAAAAGGAGACGACACTGACTTAGCCAATTATCGGCCCATTTGTATACAGTCAGTACTTCCTAAGCTTTTTGATTCACTGGTCCTTGATAAAATCTATCCCAAATGAATAAAACTAATTGACCAAAAACAACACGGTTTTATTAAAGGTAGATCAACCACAACTAACTTAATAATGTTTAAAAACTTTATATTAGAATCTTTTGCAAAAAATAAATAAGTCGACTGCATATATACAGACTTTTCGAAAGTATCCCATAAACTGCCAACCCGAAAACTATTTGCCCTAGGAGTAAGAGATAACATGCTAAAATGGTTTCCTAAGTATTTATCAAAATCGTCAACTATTTGTTAAAATAAAATCTTTGCTATCGAATGTTTCTGTGCGACCAGTGGCCTACCGCAAGGTTGTCACCTTGGTCCGGTTTTGTTTCTCATTTTCATTAACGATATAACAAATTGCTTCGACGATGACGAGGCTGATGACATCAAGCTATATAAAAAAAAATAACTGATGTAAATCATTGCCAAATACTACAGTCAAATATTAATATGTTTAAATAAATACTCTGAAAATACATACATTGGAAGACAGGCGTAAAATAAACGATTTAACTTTTTTTTCAAAATTCAAAATTCGACTGTTGCGAACTTCTGCAACTCATAAACTTACGAATACCTACAATAACAACACGAAAAAATACACTATTTCACTTCAACACACACAAGCGCAATTAAATAACGAACTCAATACAATGGTTTCACACTATGTGAAACCAATACTTAAGTGATGTCGATATATTTAATATTATCTTTGCGGATTTTGTGGATCTCGTGAAAGATTTAATTCAACACTATTCCTAAATGGAAGTTGTATTTTTGTAAACCAGTCAAATCGCTGTATTTTTTACTTTATGTTCTTGTTCTTTTTATTTTTGTTTCTTGCATGTATTATTTTTAATGTAATTCTATTTTTATTATTTCTTTCTCATGTGTCATAATTGTCTGTCATCGAAATTGTATCACCTACATCTAAAAGCCCTCTTTGAAATCTCTATCGATGACGTAGGAGCATAGGTGTACCACTCACGCAGCATGGGAATCGAGTAATTTCCTCCAGTAAAATCATAGACAATGTGTGTAATATTGCTGATATCTCGACTTCCGACCTATATACGGATTATGTTCCAAGCCGCGCTAAGCTCTACATTCCAACCAAGCCGAGCTTTAAATCAACCGATATACCGTGCCTTAATAAATTAGCAATAGTATTTTTTCCCAGTGTATATACCTACGTACTGCTTTCTGTTATGATACTGATTCTTTCCTAATTGCCCTCCCTAGTCAAGCCAGTGACTAGAGAGGATGAGTTACCTCTGTCCACTGCGCTAGCCTCCTTGGAGTCCCCTACAGCCTAATGACGCAGCTGCTACATCCCACTGCCGCCCTCTCCGGACCATTTCAAAAATTGAAATTGCATCATCCTCCTAATTTAGATTTAAAAAAATATATATTTATATGATTTTTAGGTCTCAAGGTGTAATTTTTATTCTTAATGAGAAAAAAAACAACATTTTACACGAATAATAGTTTAATTGAATTAAAAAATATTGATTTACAGTGTAAAATGCATAAATTAATAAAAAGATAACAAAAAAACTACAAAAGTAATAATGGTTCCCAATCCAAGCAAAACAGCCAAAACAGGATCTGTTATTATATTACAGTATTTGTTTAGGGAATAAAGGTTGCAACATAGCATAAAAAATAGACGCCATGAGGAATATTCTTCACAAGCGATTTCCAAAATACAGGGCGTTTGACAAAATTAAAAGATATTATTTTTTGTTCATGTTCCTCAGGAGGACTCTGGTATTGAAAGGGTTAATAAATATTTTGGCTGCTATCTGGTTGGTTGGTTAAATTCCTAGACGTAGTCGAAACTTTTTCCGTCTCATATTTTTCGTTTGAGAATTGTTACATTATTTATAATTATTTTTTTAATGATAAACCAATGTTTATAACACAATTTTTTTTTGCATGGCACAAAAATAATTAAAAAACAAAAAAAATAAGTAAAAATAAATGCACCCGCACCTTCTGATGTCCGGTCAGGTGCTCTGGACCACTCAGCTACGTCGGCTTATTTCCAACAAGCCGAATAATGAAATATGTACTAGTACTACCATCAACAATTACTGCTTATTATTTTTTTTTTCATCTGTTAACATCCAACTTTTTTTATAGGAAAGGCTTTGTCAGTGCTAAATTTCCCACTAGATGGCGTCGAGCATATTATATCTACATTTGTTGGTGAAATATTTTGACTTGTCAAATATTATTATTTTTTTAATGATAAACTAATGTTTATAAGACAATGTGTATGGATATTTCGGGCGACTAATTATTGCTTATAATCATTTCTTATCTTTTGTGCATAAAAACCTTGTCTTTAATACTTATAATAATTTGTTATTATCATCAATGATTAAATATTACAATTTTGAGGTTTCACTCAATTTATTTTACTATAAAAAGTATTGACTTTTATTATTTGAGTAATCTAAAAGTGTGTTGCCTGTTGTTGCTGTTGATGTGGTGCTGATTGATAATACGAGTAGTATGAATGATCTCCAGTCTCTCGTGTCTAGGATGAACGTATGCATGAAGAATGAGTTAATAATGAATGTAAGTAAGTCTAATGTAATGGTGTTTGAAAGAGAGAGTATGAAAATAGTTTGCAATATATTTGTGAATGAGCGTATGTGTGGTAAAACCATGTATGATCGTGTGAGAAATGTGAGAAAGAATGCGAGGCTGATGTAAGTTTAATGAGTAAGATCAAGAAAGGGACGCTTAGATGGTTTGGGCATGTAGAGCGAATGAGCGAAGAAAGGAGTGTAAGGAGAATATACTATGCAAATGTGAATGGTAGCAGATGTTGGGGACGCCCGAGGAAGACATGGCACGATCAAGTGAATCAGATACTCGGTCGGGCCATTTCTAGAGTCAGAATAATAGAAGAGTATGTATTGTACGATGTATGAATGTGAATGAGGCAAGGAGTGTGTGACAAGACCGATTTGTTTAGCGGTGCGTCCTCTCTGCCTTCTCCAGTTATTTGTGATGGTTTGTGATGGTTGATGATCCCTGATGGTTTGTTAGTTTTTTTTTTTAGGTATATTTATATATTTTTTATTATTCTATTATTGATATATCGTTAGTTTCTGTCTCGTAAATCAATGACTTGGATATATGGTTTAATATGAAACTCAATTTTATAAAGCATATAGAAATCATATCCAACACTTTGCTTTGAAAATTTTGGGATTTATTTTAAGATTATCTAATGATTTTCACAATATATACACTATCTGCACTTTGTATATATCACTAGTAAGGATTCATATCGAGTTTAATTCCATAGTTTGGTCCCCAAATTATTATGTTCATTCACACACCATTGAAAGAATCCAAAATAATTTTTTCAGTTATGTAAATTTTACGGTCGGTATTCCTAGAGAATGCATAGATTACAGCTACCTTCTTTATTCATTAAACTTATTTAAATTTTCCGAACGAAGAATTATTTAGACTTTTATTACATTTTAATATTTTATTATTTCAAATACAATAATAACTTCATTATTAATTATTATATAAATTATCAAAAAAACACACAACTTAGAAAAGTATTTTTATAATTATGTTGTACAAATTTATTTTTTAATTATGCTTATTTTGGGTTCGACGGCCGTAATTGTTAATATATAAATTATTATATTTAATCATAAATTATTATCATGAATGAACTTCAAGTAGCGAAGAGTAAAGTTTTATGTAGGTACTTGCATGGACTCATTTAGAGATAGCAGAATATTATAAGGTTTTGCAAATTGTTTGATACAACTCACTCCTGAGCTTCATCTAATCGGTCTCCTAAGTGGAGTATACACTTATTTATTAAAACGTATCATACTTTGCGAGATTTTTTAAAGATTTTTTTTAGTATTATTACTGTAATGTATTATAAACTAATGGAAATCTCTCCCAGAAATTATATTAATCTAATGAATATAACAAACTTTTTAAAAACACTATTTAAAGAAAATATTATTTAATTATCAACAAGTTTAAAAAACAAATGTTTCTTTCACAGACTACAAAGTATACTGAAAATAAATACATTACATTAGACAAATAAGCATAGACAAATAATAATGGACAAATAAGTATAAAGTAATACAAAAATATAACAATTAGCTGCGGGAGAAAGTTATTATATTCAATAATAATATATTTACAACTTTTATAAATTATAACAACAGATTCTGTTTTCTTTTAATTATAAATTACGTCACAAGAATTTTCAATTATTGAAGAGATTATGAAAAAAAAAAATTATTCTAAAAGGAAATGTTATATAAATATAAGTATACAACCTCGCATTAAGCCAGAGGTTCCATAAGTGGTATATATGGATCCCTAGTGGTCGATATCGGCTTGCTGGGGGTCTATGTCAGCGAGAAAAAAATGGTGGTCCACGAAATTCAAATGGGGGTACATACGAACGGACTCCCATTTACCTCAAGTCAACATCTAAGAGTTCCGTAAATGACCCTATACACCTAACACAAATATAATAGACTGAAAAATAACTTATTTCATATTTGTATTTTTGTATTTCGCAAAGTTGTTAATTGAGGTATATAAATAGAGTCTACGTTAATTTTCTCGTCAGAATTAATATATTTAAGAAAAACATTGCACATTGGAAGACGCGAATTTTCCTAGTTCCCCAACTTGTTTTTGAAAAATTTCCAGGGTAATAATAACGTTCAACATTTAAATGCACTTCACACAGACTTCAAAACTAAGTTTGAGGACATTTTGACTATGGAAATGGAACGTTAACCGAAATAAGCATTGACAAAGAACTTAAGGGGCAATTCTGTAGGGCCAGCTACAGAAAGAAATTCCCGTTGCTTATCCTGCTTCATTTTCATTTGGTGTAATACCCCACAAGGGCGCCCCTGTCTGCACAGTGTAAAGACAGAGGAACTATACCGCCACCCGGTTGTTGGACAGGCAAGGGAAGGGAAACTTTTTACGAAAAAAATAAATGATTATCACGTGGGACGATAGTTTTACGAAAATACAATATTCGGCAGGCAGGGGGTCTACGGGGAAAAAAGTTTGGGAACCTCTGCATTATACCAACAAGTTGTTTAATGTTTATTGTAAGGAGGTATGTTTAGTTACACATTTTAAAATAATGATAAAAGTTGAAAAGTCTGTCAATGAAAAGGCAAAGTAGGTACTAGAATTTATTTCTAAGTGTAAAAAAAAATATAATTTTTTCCGAATTAGGTACCTATGCAATTTTGACAATACGATATTAGATAAATCTCCATAAAAAACCCCTCTCCAACTAAACAAAAAACATGACATTTTTATATAAAATAATATAGACAGATGAAACCCTTTTTTGCGTATACAAAGATTGCTTTGAACAACGTTAGACAATCATTGAAGAATAAGATAATACTAACAAATATAAATGAAACATGAAACAGAACAAAACACAGATCAATAAAAAGGCAACGGTCTCAACTGAGAGAACCTAGGATCTTTGTCTTACTGGAACAACGCCTGTAACCATGCGCCATTGTAACCTAATTGTTAAACGTTTTTTGTCGATCAAATTCAGAATCAAAAATACTATCTTTTGAATGATTACAAATTCTAAAGAATTTATTTGTAACCTAGATAGTGTCTCGGATAAACATATCCGATTTTTATTTATATAAGCCACCTTTTGACTTTTCCAAAAGTCGAAATGAATATTATTTTAAATTACCTTTCTTATTAATAATTTTAATAATAATAATAATATATGTATTATTTTTATAGCGCTGTTTTTGTACAAAATCACCTCAATGGCGCTGTACAAATATACGAGTATAATACATTTCTATAAAATTTGAAGATTATACACACCAATATAATATATCATTGAAAAAGAAGACGATACAAATGAATTTAAACGAAATGTGAAGCCGAACAAGACACAGAAAAAAAGGTAACGGTCCTGGGAATCGATCCCAGGATCTCTGTTTTACCGGGACAACGCCTCTAACCATTCGACCATTGGAACCGAGGTAGTTATAGTATTATTTCATTTAGATTTATAATTAAATAAAATACTTTGTTTAATAACCACTTAATTTTTTAAAATTAATTTTCACATCTACCGGTTTCGCTTCAGTAAAGCTTCTTCACGATGTTAATTAAAAAAAATAAATTAATTAACATCCTGGTGAATATTAACTGAAGCGAAACCGGTAGATTTAAAAATTAATAAAACAATTATGTGGTTATTAAACAAAATATTTAATTTAATTATAGAATGTCTAATCCTTCAAAGCCTTCAAAGTTATTAAAAAAATAGCTTAGTTAAGTGTCATTTTACCCGAAAAAGTCTAAAACATTTCAAATGAGTTAGTTTTCAATTAGACTACCGTAAAAATTACTCCCTTATCCAGAAAGGTAAACACTCTCTGTGACTTTAATTAAAGCTTCAGAAAAATATACATTGCCCTTTTCTTGAGGTGCCATATTTGCGGAAAAGAGTCCCAAGAGGTAAAAAGTTGGTCCATAAGGGATTACAGTAAAGCCAATGATAGCTCTTCGGTCTTTTGCCCCTAATTAGTTTTCAATTTTGTCGTCAGATGGTGACACGTCATGGTTTGTATCGTGGCTAAGAGCACGAGAGTTTGGATGCATTTATTTTAAGAGGAAGCCACAAGCCAAACATACATTCCTTCATACATTTCTATTGAAAACATATTTTTTTTAGTTGCTTACATTTATATTTTTTATTGAGTATTTATTTTTTATTTGTATTCTACTCAAGCGAAACGATAGGAAAACTTTCAATTTACCTAAAGCATGTTTTTTGGTATTCATAATGTACACCAATTTGTTATAAAGATTAATCAAAATAGTGATTTAGCATTAAGCTTCGCCTTAAGGCGACAAGTATTTTTCTTAAATACTAATATTAAAAAATATATCATTGAAGAAGATGTAATTCTAATAAATCTAAACGAAACGTGAAACAGAACAAGACGCCGAAAAATAAAAAAGGTAACGGTCTCAACTGGGAATCGAACACAGGATCTTACCAACTCGGCCATTGGGAGGTAATTATTTCTGTGTCTTGTTCTGTTTCGTTTAGATTTATAAGTATTATCTTCTTATTCAAAGCTTATTATTACATTGATGGATTTCATAGTTATTCAAATGATATTTATTATTTATTTTCCTGTTATTAAAACGATAAGCGAATTTGAGTGCCTCAACCAAAGATATTAGAAGAACGAGATATGCTATGTTGGCCGCCGGACCGTAGCCGGAGTACTACCTAATTAGGGTACTTTGAACGGTATCGGGACGTGCACGCACAGAAATCTGTTCTATGTATTAGTGCGGATACCTTAGCGATGCCTTAGCGTAAGCGAAGGTGTGCAGTAGTATTGGTGAACAAAACCGGCGACACTCGGCAAAACAATTCCACTCAGTACGAACTGCGCATAGCACATCTCGTTCTTCTAATATCTTTGGCCTCAACGCATTCTTGCACTAGAACTGCTAGAAAGCTGAAAGATGATGGAATTGATAAGTAGGTACTTAGATGTACTTCCATAACATTTGAAAATAAGTAAAACGTCATACCGTACGTAATGATTTTGATTAATAACACTAAATACGCTATCATTAAAGTCAATACATGGCATATAAATTAAATAATATGTTTAATGTAAAGAACAAAAATTTTACGCATCTGTTTTTCCAATTTTTATTTGAACTTCCTTCCTACCGAATCAAAATAACACACAGTAAAAAGACCCGTTAAAAACATTGATTTAATTAAAGTTAATTGTGTATATCTGTGAACAAAACAGTTCGAAACAGTTGCGAGATTTATCCAAGTGTTCACTGCTTTCTTTGTGATAAAAAATTTGTGCATTTAAGCGAGAAACATTGCCCAAGTGATTTGTAAATAATTAACATCGTGAAATAGTAACAGTGAAATTTACATCTATTTAATATCTTGGTGAATCTCTGGTGTTTGGCCAACTCCACCGTCATCTTTCCAACTCGGGCCATTCGGCTTGCTTGCTTTGCTGTCTCAGACCGCGTTTGCGCATCGTATTGTTCTCGACCACAATAACATGAAATAACATACTGCGAGGGTGACCATGAGTTCCAGTAAAAAAACGGCTCTCAACAGCGAGATACTCTAAATACAATGACGAGGTTCAAAAACAAAATGTATACTGTACCTGAAGACATTAAACCAGAAGAAAATGTTTTTTTTTCTAAATTTGCGTCTTACGTAGATGTAAAGATAGAGAAAATTAAACCCAAATACTCTAAAACATTGATAAAAAACCAGTACAAAAACCCTTGTAGATGGCTTTAACGAGCTGAAGCCGGTTACGGTCAATAAAATTAAAGTGGAATAAAGTTTTACATTTATTTTATTATAAGACATTATGAAAGTTACACTATCAGAGTTACATTATGAAAGTTACACTATCAGAGTTACATTATTAAAGTTACATTATTAAAGTTAAATTATTAAAGTAACGCTGTTAAAGTTACATGGGTAAAGTAACATTATAAAAATTATATTATTAATGTTGCCTTATGAAAATGGATGGTCCCATGCTGTGGGGAACCCGCTTGCACAGCGCGGGTGTAAACTTTAATTTTATAAAAAAGTATATATTGTATATAATATTAAAAAAGTTTATGTTTATAAAGACATATTATTATTCCTTTCAACCAGTGTTGCCAATAAATTGATAGCAGTGTCCCCACACTGCTGTAGGTAGGTATGACTGACTGATAATCGATTTACAGTGGAAATAGCTCGTCGTAGGACCATACTTCCAAGACCCTATTGATGCCAGTTCTGAGGATCTTGCCCAATTGCTGTTCCAGTCGATCGATGATCTGTTTTTTTTCAAAGCCAGCATTCGCCATCTGTTCAACCTGTTGAACTGTAATAAATTGATAATAAAAAGTAATTAATTTAAATTATATACACATTGTAAAATGTAAACACATGACGTATCAGGGTATCTAGAAAGTTTGATAAATTCCTATTTCAATATTATATTGACCAAATACATCATCTATGTTGAGTTAGCGATATTTGCGAGCACCTTCGCCGTGATGTAAGCGTAATGAGTTTAGATTACGTTTAGGCGGTTTGGGCATGTAGAGCGAATGAACGAAGAAAGGAGTATAAGAAGAATATATTATGTGAATTCGAATGGTAGAATAAGTCAATGACGCATGAGGAAGACATGGCAAATGGTACGATCAATTGAACTAAACACTTGAGTTGGAATAACAGAAAACTATGTATGAGACGATGTATGATGGTGAAGGTTATTAGTTAGATGGTTAGTTATTTTAAAATACCAGAAAAAGGTTTGACAAAATTCGCGTTTTTTGACGAATGACGAATTTCGCTTCTATGTGAAGTACCAAGTGTTAGATGATGCGTTTCCACGGCCTCGAACAGCTTAGGGAAATCAAATATAACGGGGTCGAACGGTGTGATATAAATATAAAGTGTTCACGACTACCAGGCTATCCCAACCGGGTTTCGTGTCTACAGTTCGTTGAATAAAGAGAGAACAGCCACCTTCTAGAGGTTGATAGGACATGGGGAACAAGATATTATATTTCTTGGAAATAAAACAATCTTGGTATGGTTCTACAAAAATGCCTTCAAGAAGACCTATTTTACAGCACTTGAATCTACGCAAAGGAAAAGCTTAAATCTCTACGTGGACGTTTAAAGGAATGGAGAATGATATTAAATTTATGGGAAGAAAGCAGAAACAGAAAGAAAAGTACCAATTTCTAACTGAAAACCGCACTCGACTTAAATACATTTTTCCATGTCCAAAATTAAACCCTTCATTTGCACGAAATTATTATGCATACCAAGAAAGAACCCTTTTCAATCAACTCCTTGAGGAAATCAGAATCATAAAAGAAAAAAGCCAAGCTTTAAGCATTTTGAAAAAATATTTTAAAGATAAATTATCAAAAAAATGAAAAGTAAATATTCTACTTAAGAACCAATTTCTTCTCCAACTATAATACACAATGTATACATATTAATTAAAAAAAAAATAATTGTCTTTATCCCAGAAACTAATAACATCATATTTTTATTTATATATTATAGCTACTAGTAGTACATTTTACTTACAATATTTTTTTTCCTACTTCTCTTGATTCTATATGTATATCACAACAATAACATAATGTACACTCCTCTTCCAACCACAAGCGAATGCTTCTCTGGAAGAGTAGTATTAAAGATTGTCACTGTAAATTGTAAACCTTATTACTTACATGTTCTTTTTCCTTTAATAAATAAAAAAAAAACATTGGAACGATACCGTAGGGCTATACTACTGTAGACTTCCAGGGTGGCAGCAGTGGGACCCGGCTGGCGATAACGCCAAATACTGACTTGAAATACACTAGTACTTAATTTTTGGTGACAAACACTTTCAAAACTGTTTAGCAAAGCAAATCTCGAATTCCAAGCGTAGAAGCTAAAAAACGACCTGTTCTTTCGAAAGCTGGGATCCAAGAGCTCCTCTGCTTTCCCGCACCCCTGGGGACCGGCGGCCTAGCCCCGCCTCCCACGGTCGTGGTTAACGCCCCCGTTGAACGCAACCACGGGGTTACCATAGCAAAATATTTAAATATATAAGTAACCGATTTCAAAAAAATATTGCGGGGTTGAATGTTTTAATTTTGGTGAAGTTCATTTCATAAAACTAGTTACCCATCCAAGCATGTCTGGGGCACCTGGGGCGGAGCGTCAGATGGTATCGATCAGTGATGGTCGTGGTGTTCATACTGCTGATGTGGGTGATGATGTACCCGGTTTCGACCTCCACCTTTGTGGACTGCGATCGGCATTCTACCTTGATTCCGTCTGAACAAACAAAACACAATTACATATATGTATGTATTATTTTAATTTAGAAAAAGAAAAGAAAAAAAGAAAAGAAATGAAACACCTCGCCTCACTAGGAGAACCTGTGTTTTAGATTAATTATTTAGGATTTGAATGCGCATTTTTTTATTTTTGATTGTTCGCCTTCTGAATTATATTCCAGTATTTTATTTTACAAATGTCGATTTCGTAAAATAAATTTCAAAGCCCGCTAAAACGATCGAAATCCAAAGGGTACGCGTGACGTCGTACGTACCTAAGTTTTGTCTGTGAAAAGTAAGGTCAATCCCACTCGGGTCGGTATGAAAGCAACAATTATCAAATTTATTTTTAATTTAATTTTCTTTAAAAAATTTATTCAAAAAAGTAATGTTAAGTCATTTACAATAAAAAGCATTATGTTTACAAGTATCTAATAATGTTATGATTATATTTACTAAAATTGCAAAAAATCATTAATTTTAAAACTAATTTGTCTACACAGTACAACTTTGCACGAAATTGTCCTCATTTTACTAATGCACGTGGCCAATCGACCCATGTAAGGAAGCGGAGTATGTTCTGTTAGAGCCAGTCGACCAATCGCAGGGCTTATAAATCTCTTACGGTTTTAAAAGTTTTCAAATTCCATGAAATTTTTTAGAGAAGTTTGCCGTTGTTCTTTTTCTGTTTCACGTCATCTGATAAAATAAAAAATATACAAGTTTTATTGAAATCTCGATAACGCTTCAAAATTTTTATTTAATAAAGTTGAAAGGGTTTGGACATTGAAAGTGTTAAGGGCGGACATGCACTTGAACTTATAAGACTCACAGAAACTTAAACGAAAAACTTGGGATTAGTTGTAGCACGGGCTCAATTGTTCCGCTACGATCATCCCCCTATAAATCGGTACAACTACCCCCGAACGGTAATTTCAAATTAAAAGGCCAAATTTTGGTTATTCTCTACTCACGAATGCTCCAAAATCCATCCTAAAGCAAATTCAGCTGTCCAAATAAATGTGTGGATAGAAAAACAGATACAAAAAGATCACTGTAATGGTAATATTATGCTATGAATGCAATCGAAAAAAGTTAATTTTTGTACAAATTTTTTTCCTCCAATCGCAAACATCCGGGTCCCATTATGTCTCACGGGCTAGTGCTGTGTCAGGGCCAGCGCCTGACGACGTATGATGAACGTAATTATTAGAACTTAGGCACATTAAATATAAATTGGGCGTGGCATGTACGTATTATATGTTGGGCTGACACACTACGCTATAATCTTCCACGGGAGAGGGGATCAGATCAATTGGGGGACTGCCGCGGAATATCATTTCTTTGTATGGGATCTGCCACTTTGACAGATGACAGCCGCGAAATTACGGGGCTCCGTAATTTTTTCTTTTCCCTTCTCCTGCCGTAGGTAAGAGAAGGGGTCGTATAATTTTCAAATATAGCCTGGCTAGCAGATCACAGCGCATATCGTCGCCACGCCCACACTTATAGCAAGTCATCTTTTTAGGCCTGACAGATCTGTATGGGATTGTATGGCGAGCAATTTAGAGTTATATAAAACGCTTTGAACTTATAGCGAAATCTGTCACCCCCTTTATCGTTAATGAGTTATTCGCCTTGGTACCATTCGTGGTACAATTGCTCCCGGTCTCTAAGGTCATCGGAAACCTTTTGTTTGATTTTATTATTAGTGTATTCTCTTCGGCTTTATTCATTTATGACACTTAAACAAATCATTGCTTCATTCACATTCTAAGATACGTACCCAATTTAATCGTTAAATATCCGTAAACATCAATAGGAATGATGTATGTGCCGAAAATTTTAAATTTTCCCGTAATGTCCAGAGATGGGATGCTCAGCTTTGTTGTTGTTATCCCAGTGTCGAAATTAACACTGGAAAAAATATATTCCGCTTTATGTAATAAAATAATGAATTATGAGAAAATATGGATACACTTTCTGATATAATAACAACTGTTCTTATTTTGAGTATTTAGTTGTTTGACAGAATTTTAACAATTCATCAAATTTCAATGTTAATTTTAAATCTCTGTGAAAATCATTCAAATTATGTCATTAGCATCATTATGGGCCAGTTGCTTCACAGAACTGAAATAATAACAGATCTTGAAAAAATCTTTCACGTAACGTAAAATGAACAGTAAAATTAAAATTTGAATAATTCTTCAAATTCTCTGAAACAACACGTCCTTAGAATTCAAATCATGAAATGGAAAAACACACAGAACATGATAAAGGAACAGTTAAAAGATTAAAAAAAAATATTTTTCATGATAAACTAATGCTTAAGAGACGTGGTTTTTTATGCATAACACAAAGTAACATAACGTAGTTTATCATTAAAAATAATAATATTTCACCAATAAATTAAGACAAAATACGTCTTTACGTCACCTTATAGGAGATTTAGCATTATCAATGCCTTTACTACAAACAAAAAGGTTATAGTTTTCTAGTGAAAAATCAAATAATCAATAATTATGAAAAAAAACAGTACATATTGAATAATTTTGCAGGTTTTCAATAAACAGAGCTAATTAGTAGATCACTTGACAGCCAGAAGGCTGCGGGTTCAATTCCCAACGGAGGCATTTATTTTTTTCGGAATTAAATTATTCAAAAAACAATTAGGGTAAAAGATTTTCTGAGAAAGGAAGCTGAAACTCACCTAGAATCGGCATTTACCGGGACCTTTAAAATGTCAAAAAAATAAACAAAATGGCGATGAATGGCCTTCGCCTGTGACTTTGTCACAGGTGAATTTTTTTGAAATAACTGGGCCATAATAAAGGTATGGGTGTTAACTCACTCTACATAGTTCATGTGAAAGGTGGACGCCTTATATATCTATAGATCCTTCACATAAAAAGACAATCCAGCAATAGGATTCTCTGGAGTTGCGAGTATCATACTGTTCCACTCAAAGGGTTCCAGAGCTGCTATATTAAAATCTAAGGCACCTGGAAAACAGACAGTTTATATTTTACAAACGAAATATTAATACGAATATAAAATGCTTTCGTACACAGTGTCCGGATAGTAGTGACACAAGCGGGAAAATGAGCGTGTAAAATGACGTAAATTGTTTCTCAATTCGAACGGTTAGGAAAAACTGTTCCAAGTTATTATTTACTTTCACTCGAGTATTTAGCGACAAAACATTTCTAAAAATCCGACAAAACAAAAACATTGGGTAGGGGCAACAACGTTTTCTTTTTTCCATCGGCCACGGAAAACAAAAAAAAATTGTGGCCCTACCCCCAATGTTTTTTTCTTCTTTTTTGTCGATGTTCTGAAAACATTTTGGCGCAGGATATACGTCTTAAGTCAGACTTACCGGCAGCCAGCTTCGGCCTCAAGTCATTTATTTTTTGTCTGAAGCATTCGTTGTAGTTCGGATCTTTCCTGTCACATATCGTGGTTAGCTCCGCTAAAAAGTAATAATAAAAACGACATTAAGATAAATCATTATACATTTTTAAATGCCTACGGTGATATATTATTATTATAGTCTTTTCCTGTTGTATGGTTGCCTTTTGTATTTAACCCTTCAAGTCTCTGACCATGTTAAACCCCTCAAGTGTTTGCCTGTTGTATGGTGGCCTTTTATATTTAACCCTTCAGGTCTTTAGGTATATTATATTTGTCCAAAATATACAATTTTTACATATATTTTGACCAACATTGAAAAAATTCAAGTTTAACACTTCTTGTAAAGAAACCGTTAGTTCCATTCCGTGACCATATTTACCTATTCGTTTTTACGCCATTTTAGGGACTGTTTGGTTTATAAAATGATGTTCAATTATATTTCCCTTTAATGGCTTTTTTATTATTATCCTTACTGAAGTGCCCTAGCTACAATCTTTTATGTTGTGGTAAATTTAAGATGTCCGTTGAAGAATCCACATTATTACCATTCATGCATTCTGCAATGAGTTGAGGATCACAGGGGCCGATTTGCAAAAAACATAGTTTTGAGATAAACGCAAATAAAGATTGGACTGCTCATATACCCAACTGTATATCTTAAATGGCTATGTGTCCGAGATAGAGCTTCGTGTCACTAATAAATATGATTATGGCTTTACCAGTTTGTCATGTAATTTATTTAGATGTATACATATGACAGACAAAAAAATGCACTCACTGCTCTGTTCAGATAACATATACAAACTTTTTTATTATTATTATTATTAAGAGTGTACTCACATATAGATTGGGAATAAACAGAACTAATCACCGTTAAACCAAACACAATAAAGAAATAATTTTTTTGCATTTTGAGGAAGTCTATTTTTAAAAGTTTAACCAATAATTATTATTCTGAACAACAAGATCATCCAGCGTCCACAGTGTTGATTGATAAACTGCACTTTAAATGAATATGTCTTGTTTTCTTAAGTCTTATTTATATGAGAGAAAACAAGGAAAAGGTTCATCAGTAATATTTATTTATTTATTTACTTATACTGGGTTTTCACAGATGTTCTCAATTACGTGAGAATTATCTTGTTAGAAAAACTATGTTAAGGAACAGACAAAAATCTTCAAATTACATACATACCGGTAAAAATGCAATTAAATACAGGTTACGTACAATTAAAAAAGCAAACAAATAATAATATGAATTATACATAAGCTCATTAAATTGACAAATAATACTAGGAGAGACACAGTGATACGTATTATAATTATTCAAACATATTATTTAGCAGTAGCAGAACATTTTTTTTAATCTGTATAAATTTTTTAATCAGTATTTTTCAATCTGTATCAACGAAAATATCTACTTCAGCACACTCAATCTTATTATACAGTCGACCCATTTGGGTCAGAGGGCTAAAAGAAGCGATATTATTTTTGAATATATTCAGATGAAAAATGCTATGGTGTCCTAAACAATGGGAATTGCGGACATTTATTTCAATATTGAGATATCAAAATGGCCGTGGATAATTTAATGCAAACAGTCAGTCAATTGCCTTCTTATTTTAAGTGTATTAATCTAAAAGTATTCACGACGTGCGTCGTATGATGTAGTCCACATTTGAAAGGTAACATTCTAAGCATTTTTTTAAAAACCAATTATATAATATTTTCATACTTGTAATAATGTGGATTCCAAATAGTGTTTCCATATTCAAGTTTACTTGTAATTAAGGCATTGTAACAATAACCTCAATACTAA
Organism: Hesperophylax magnus; assembly: GCA_026573805.1. Lineage (NCBI taxonomy): Eukaryota > Metazoa > Arthropoda > Insecta > Trichoptera > Limnephilidae > Hesperophylax > Hesperophylax magnus. The sequence continues at coordinate 25,006,979 of JAIUSX010000072.1, forward strand.
CTACTATATGTATTCACCGATTCCAAGAATTCATCACCTTGCAAACAAATACTGTGAACTTATTGATATATTTGGTGTTGATAATTTTGTGAGTTTCAAAAGGCAACTAATTTCAGACCTATTTGCTAATTATTAAATTGTATTATTTATTAGCTTTTTAAAAAAAACATGTCTCTATACCTTCCAACATTTAACTAGCATACTCCTTAGTTTATTTGTTATTTATTTTTTTTGGACGCATATTAATGACTGTATGCATGTACGGTCATACTTGATATGTGTATTATATTTTGATTTTCTTTACTATTTCAAGTACTATTAAATTAAGTACTATTATCCATGTGTGATGTTACGCTTACATACAAAAACTGTCAATTTACTCTGTAAAAACCCGATAGGGCGTTAATGAATAATAAATAATTAGTAAAGGTTTACTTATTCTGTGAATAAATCCTATCATATATTTTTGAAAATCAGTTTAAATTGCGTCTACTTGTAATCTTTCATTAAAAGAATTACGCACATAATTACAAACTTCCAAACGATTTGAGTTGATAGATCTATGAGGAACAAACCCATGTTGCCGTTATTATGTTTTTTTTACCTTAAGTTTAACCTTGTTTTTTTTTTAAGAAGTGCAATCAATTGCTGATTAAATCAGACAGGACATTGATTTTTTGATATAATAACATTTTTTATAACATGTTCGTCAATTATTTCCCACAATTTTTCATAAAACAAGAGAACCATATTATTCACATTTTTCAACAGTAAGTAACTCGTCATCTTTTTCTGTATGTTTACACGCCATACTAGATGGTGGAGAGGTCCTTTAATAACGCAGCCTTGTAGGCCGGGAAATACTTATCTCCGATGGGGTGGACACGGGAAGCTGCGGGCTTTCCGAATCGTGCTGCAGCAGCAGCGGGGCTGGCCTCGCGTTCGTGTCCTTCTATACCGCAGTGGAAACATCTCTTTGTATCTTTGCAGAACTTGTACGAGTGTCCAACAAGAATGGCAATTCAGACATACGGTAAGTCCCACAAAGTCACGCACACCGCAAACGGTCCAGTCTACAAACCCATCCTTGTTGCACTAGCGCATGCCAAATGTTAGCGGGCACCTAGTACATTCTGTGGCAAGACGGTCTGGTTCGAGCTCCATCCATTCGTGTGCATCCAAATTGCACTTGGATGCACATTCATTAAAGTAATCACCTGCAGATATTCCGGTGGGGCCTTCTCTAGGAAGTTATCATCTGATAGTTTACGGGGCACGTTAAAAAGTATTATCCTAGGGAGTCTCTTAATTGGAAGTCGAGCACTGAACATTCCGGAGCTGGTAAAAATGGGGGCGTTTAGGAGCAGCTCCTGCTGTTGACTGCTGACAGTATAGATGATGACTCTCTTTTTTATATTTTTTACTCCCGTTATTCTTACTCCTAACTGCGACGGCTTAACAATATCCTTAATGGTTTTCTTTGTGCCATCACTGTCTTCAACCCCCGGCTGCTTAGTGTAAAAACAAACAGATGATCTTGGTTTCCCAATATGGATGCTGGTACGAGTGAGCGGTGGTGGCATTGGAAGTTTTTTCTTCGTGACTTCAGCAAAAGAGAGGTTAGCCTCTGTCGAATTAGCCACTCGTCGAATTACTGGACGAGCTGTTGATTTTTACTCCGGTACATGCGTTCAATTTTAAATTTTGACAAAACTTCAGTCGAACATTGCGTAGGTAGAATCTATTAAAATAAGTCACACCCGGCGTTGCAATAACAAAAAATAACATCCTTGCAAAATCCTCAAAAATTCTCATGAACGCCCAAATATTATTGAAAATGATAATATTTTTGACTCGGTAAAATGGGAAGGTTCCAACAAAACTCATAAAGTTGGACAAAGAGTTTTTCGCATATCTGATAAACATGGCTCAGAATATTGTTAAAAAGAGTAAAAAATAAATCTTCACTAATACCGATCTCTCCCTTTCTTTACTTTTAGCTCTCCATTTCTCCCTATATCTAGAGATTTTTCTTTATACATGGCAACGCTGGTCACACCATTGGCGCGTTTATACCTTTTTTAAAATTGTAATTTTTGCTATTTGCAGATTCAAACTCGAGTCCCGACTACCCAAGTGTGACTATGACATTCTAAATAATTGGAGACTGTTGTGAGGATGAAGGTAGTGGGGAAGCTAAAGATGGGTAAACTGAGAAGGTTGGGAAGTACTTATCTCTTCTCCGCTTTGCAAGCTATCTCGTCGCGCTAAGTGAGGATGTTTGCAATCTGTTTCGTTATTTCTCTCGAATAAGGAAATCCAGTGATACATATTAATACTTTCAAAAATACATTCGTGTGGAGCAAAGATCGCTGATTATGAATATATAAGTTGTGTTACATATACGCATAATTTATAAATCTTTATTTTAAAATGAATAAAACACCATCTCATTAAAATGCCCTCTATTGATTCTTGTACCATTTCATTCTGAATTTGTACGAAATTTTTTAATTATGGAATTTTTTTTATTTTCACCCACACTATGTGAAATATTCAAAAACTATTGAATCTGTAGAAAAAAAAATCTAATATATTTATCATTTAAACTAAATGCCGTACTCCAGTCTTACAAGGAAAGACTTCAATTATTTAACCTTACGATCCCGGATAAAAGAAGAAATTTGATGAATTAATATGACGACACAAAATTATTCATGACAAGCTTGAAACAACTCAATCTGAGCAATATTCTTATTAAAGTTCCTAATAGACGTAATCTAAGGAGTCAGAATATATTCCATCTAGAATTATTTAAGGCGATGCCATACGTAGTAATGCAAAATGATGTGTTTTTGGTTTGAAACTTTGGTCGCCTAGAAATGTTTCAGATGCTTTAATTAAATACTGCGAGTAGAATACATTTTGACCTTTGAAATAATCGAGTATTTTTTATACAAGTTTTTTTATAAGCCCAGAAAAAAATAATGCAAAGGCCTATAAAAACTACTTTAAAGTTCAAAATCTCCTACTTACGAACCCATTTTCGGTTATGATTTTATTGTATAATGTGGCAAATTAAGTTATTTATAAAATGATCGGAAAAAAATTAAATATTTATGCCTGAACATCCACAAAATAAAATAAAAGGCACTTTTTGGCCATGTTTTTTTCTTGCATAAATCAAAACAGGTGGATGGTGTTAAGCGGGAATTTAAGCCTTATCGCCATCTACGTAAGGTGTGTTATTGATAGCGGCTCGATTCAAAATATTACACGACGTAGTGCATCGCCTTAAGAACAATATTGCATACTTCAATCCATTGTCTCGAATGTGTCGTCTGTACAATTCTATTGAGTGTAACTATATACATACGAGATATAAAAATAGTCTCGCTTTTTTTAAAAAGCAAATTATCAATAGATTGTGAATATTTGTTTGTTTTTTATTTACTCTATTTGTTTGCTTTTTTTTAATTTGTTTTTTGGATCATATATTGATCTGTATGTTTTGTTTTTGATATCTCTTTTTTTGCCTTTGTTCACGTTTTGCTGTTTATATTTTATTATAGTGTTTAATGATACTTAAACTGTGTATGATGTGAACATTTTTAAGTGGACTGTTGACATGTACGTTTTTTGCAGCGCTTATTTAATGATTTTTTCGTATTAATAGTCTGTAAATGTTCCTGAACAATAAATCAAAATATATATATATTTGCAAATGAAAATTTTTTTCGCAAACACGCAATTTAAAAAAAAATAAATTTCAATTATTTGGGAGTATTAAAATTTTGGATACAAATACAAAGCGTGGTATTGCCACTTTCGAACACCGCTTAAATCAAATACGAGGATCTCTCCGCAATACAAAGGGAGATAGAACGAGTTTTATGAACGAGTCGGTCTCAGTTTGATCTGTAAAATAATAACAATAGTTACGAGATGCCGACATTTTACAATGTGTTCTTAATTTAAAAGTGGTTTATTTTATGAAAAAAACGTCTCGGTTTCGATACTGAGTTTAATAACAGATAATATAATCGTAGTAACTAAATTTAGCCTGTCGAAAATTATACTGAACTACTTGTGACTGGTCACACCGATATTAAACAGATTTGAAGCGTTTTATCCATACTCGAAAAATTAAAACAAACCTTAAACGAAACTAAAACAAAAATTAAAACGAACCATAACAATAAAAATAAAGTAGTATTAAGTTTATAGGTCATTATTGATTTTTAAAAATGGACTGGAGTTCCGTATTATACATAAAGTATATCGGTGATACAAATAGTTAAAATTTTGGGCAACAAAGCGGGTTCGAGGAACGAACAAGGGTTGGGATAGCCGTATTCTAAAGAGCTATTCCACACAGATAAAGCATGGATAACGCCTATGGATTATGACAGGTGAATGCGAGAACACAATTTGTAAGGTTAAATTCACAGTCAACTTACCGGGTGGCGCACGAAATCTGCATCTCGAGACTAATCTGTCAGCACTGGAACGGTGATCGTTGTACGGTAGCACTCGTTATGTTGAATTGGATTGCGATAAAATACGTTTAAGGGATTATTCCGATAAATAACCGGCGATAGTACACACATTGGTTTTGACAGGACGAACGTTTTTATGCGATTGTACGGCTCACGGCACTCCGTGATTATAGCTGACGTGTGTGATTCCAAACCGTACAGTTCAAAATCTGACGGTACTATTGGTCAGCACACGGCCTGTCAAAAGCAAATCGGCGTGACGGAACAAAGCGTTTATAAAAAAACATTATTTTTAGTGTCTCGTAACCAAATCAGCAAAATGGTATCACCTCGGTGTCTGTTTGTCAATTTTTTTGTCAGAAACTATTTCATGAAATTAATTATTATTAATAATATTTGGAATAATTTTAGAAGTAAGCTCGGTAAGTATTGGCATACTCGATACATATGTCACCATACAGAAAGAATATCGATAACTCGGTACAAGAAATCACTAGGGTATCGATATCAACCACGTCACATCACTTCGCTGACTTTATACAAATTTAATCTAAACCCTCAGGAAAGGGACGACTGCATCTCAGGTTGATAATGCCTAAATACAATCGTCGAAATCGAGATTAGCCTATTTTTCTCCTCCGAAACAAGACCGATTTATAATTTATTTTACCATAATGTAATAAGAGAACTGTAAGATAATATTCTATGTTTGTACATTTCACTTTTTTTTTTAAATACACAGTCTAGTTTGTATACTGAACTTCTGTTAATAGCTCAGTAATTACTTGCGCAATCACAACATACACCCATTACGAAAAATTACTACATTTAGACATCTTTCATGATTCCTTTCTAACATCCTTAAACGGAAGCAATCTTCCGAACAGGCCTTCCATTGATATGCTTGGTGTAACTATAAGTGACCAGCTCAGGTACGGGGGCTCCATCGAAGCCAGAGTAAAATTGACCTCTCAGAAGCTGGGCGTACTGTACAGGGCCCGCAGATACTTTAATAGTACACAACTGCTGACCCTGTACAAATCGTAAGTGCGCCCTACTGTCCAATTTGGCAGCCATCTCTGTTCCGGAGCCCCAAATACCTGAAAAAAACCCTTGACTCTGTGCAGAAACGGGCGGTCCGTTTGATAGATTCCCTAATCTTAACAAACGGAATGCAATCTTTAGAGCACAGGCGTCAGGTAGGTATGCTGTCCTTGTTCTATCGGTAGGTATTACAATGGAAGATGCTCTGAGGAACTCGCGTCAGTGATCCCTTCGGCACCGGTGCGTAGTCGGGATACACGCCAAACGCGCGCCCAACATTTGTACACGGTTGACATTTGTCACATGAGAACGGGTCGCTTCTACGATTCGTTCTTAAGTTCAACAGCTCGGCTGTGGAACGAGCTGCCGGCCTCTGTGTTTCCTCCCTCCTACAACATGGGACTCTTCAAGACCCATGTTCACTCCTTCTCCACAAAAAGACCCTCCACACATCACCCCCAAAGATGACATAGGCCCTGAGGGAAATTATTTTCTTCAGGGCCTCCTGTGTGGAGTTAATATAAAAAAAAAATATAAAAAAATATACAAAACTAACTTACTAAATTTCTTAGCATGACATACTTCAAAAATAATTTCACATCATTTTTTAAAATTTCTATGTATTAACAGTCAATTACAATTTGTGAGCTTATTATAATTCTTATTTTCAATTCATTTATTATTATCTATCCACACAATTCTTTCCTTTTCTAACAATCTCAGGCGAAATTACGTAATTATATTTTATGGACATACGTAATAGGTAGGTACTACAACTATGTAATAACGAAAAATATCTAACTGTATCTTATTGTACCGTGTATTTCTTAACAAATAAATAAATAAATAAATAGCCATCAAACCAGGCAATTTCAAGGATTTTTGGAGGGTTTAACCCTTATATAAAGTAATTTGTTAAAAAAAAACAAAACGTACCAACATGCTTGTGGCCGATATTTGTATTCATTTTTTTTTAATTTGCACTAGCGCCAAAGCCCAGAGAGGAAATTGAGGACTACGTTTGTTTGGACTAAACGCCGCCGCCCAGTTTCACTTAAGCTACGTATACATACGCGAGCCGAAGTGCCAAACTGAACCTCAACTTATTTATACGTACCATAAAAGTAGCAAGTAGTATCTACAATGCAAGATTAAAACACTTCAATCTTGAAAGTTGAATAAATTAAATTAAAATTAATTGTTCAATAAAACTTTAGATTGCACTTTTGATTTTATAAAATCTAGCTTAAAAAATATTTTCTGTTTTCTGCTCTGGATCCTCTTTAACCCTTCAGGTCCTGGCGTATTCTGTCAGACGGTCAGGTATTTCCGCTTTGTAATTAAATCTAAATTAATGTAATATTTCTGATTTTATCCGAAAACTAAAAACTTTGTTAGAATTTTACTATAGAAATGAACATTTATTATTTAAACATTAACTTTTTGAGTGCAAACATAAAAAGATTTTAAAATGGATAAAATTTCTGAAAACGAAAAAAATAAAATAAAAAATGGGTAATTGAATTAGTTGAATCTTCGTAGGATTCTTTATTTAGTTACCAAAAATCTGCTTTCGCCTCATACCATGTCTCAGAGAAAAGGGAACCAGGCTGTATTAAAAAAATCATCTCTTGCCCTTTCTTCTGAGCAGTTGCCCATTCTAATTGTCAGGATAACACTTCACTGGCCACCACGTATTCTCTTTATATTAATTCCAAACTTCACATCCAACAGCAGTTGGCACTAGATGATGCCCTGTCCCTGACTGACGCCATCTCCTCAGGGCGCCCGTTTGATTTTCATTAGGCACACCTCTCAACAGCCCAGTCCACCCTAGTCCACCCTGTGACATGCGTTCGCCTCAATAATTTTTCTGTCAGCCGTGGCTTATGGGCTTTATAACGTGTAAAAAAAAGGCTGTTCACCAGATCGTAGAGGAAGTAAATATAAACATAAGCACATAGCACATGGTACCTGTTTACAATATTGTTTTCAAGACAACCTTCGTGGCGGAGAGGTGGAGGTTTTTTTTCGCATGTACAGTTTAAATAAATTACAGATGGTGATCAAATTATTAAAGCAACTGTGCAAATTTGTCGGTCCTAGAGAAATTTTGTTAAAGAGACTTCAATAGAAAGATAGCTGCAAGTGCTAAAGTTTCAAGAGTAACTATGGACCGTATCTGGACAGAACTTTTCCAGGAGTTAATGAATGTTCTTAACTGGCAAGGCAATTTGCCAGACCTCAAAGCAATAGAGAATCTACGGAAACTGTTGAAATATTAAATTTCTAAATCAAGCTCCAAATGATCGAGCAAAACCTGCGCGAAATTCGTAGAAAGCATGACGAGAAGAATTAAGGTCGTAGCCGCAAAGGGTGATACTACCAAGTATTAAACTTAAACGTACAATAACAATACAGTGTCTTAATTTAAATATGCAAATTTTGCACTGTGGCTCTAATAAATAATTTAATCATCCACTGTAAAAATATATTCTCGAGTAGCAGGCAAATTTCAGTTTTGCTTTGATGTGAGTAAATCATTGGTATGATGATGATTGCCGATGAAAGCTTAAAATTGCTTCAGTCATATTCTGTACCGTAGTAAGTATGTATTTCTGAATAGTTACACTGTTTTCAATTTTCATCTATCTCCTATCGCCTTCTTATTTTTTATTGGTATCGCAGGTCAAATGGCTAAGAGAAATAAATCAGAAATCTGTTGAAATGTTCTGGGTACTATTTTAAGATTGCAATATAATTTCCACCAAGAACTTCCTTAAGCGTTAATAACCAAGAATAATAAAGTTGATACTCCGTATAAAATTAATGCCTCACAATAATATATTTTTTGTTTGTATAAGAGTTGCAATGTTGAAATGGAGGGATGGTAATTGTAATTGCAGATAAAGTTTGAATTAAATATTGAAGAAGAAGATAATATTAATGAATCTATTAGAAACATGAAACAGAACAAGTCACAGAAAAACAAAAAGATAACGGTCTTAACTGGGAAAAGAACCCAGTATGTCAACATCTCTTACGTCTCGATCATTGGAACCTAATTATTACATGTCATTTTTGTCGATCTCATATTTGAAATTCAGAATTAACAATATTATCTGGCAACTATTTTTTCCCAAATTTTTGACAGCTACCTTTCTGAATGATGACAAAGTTCTAAAAAATTGGTTTGTAACCTTTGTGTCTCGGATAAAAATATCCGATTTTTGTTTATATTCGATACCTTTTGACTTAAAAAAAAGTCTAATTGAATATATATGACATATCGAAGAATTAATTAGGTGGACCTAAAAAAAGAGTTAGCGAAAATATTTTGCCTTAAAAGAACTAAAAAAAGAAGAGCGAGAGAACAACTTAGATAATGCAACAATAAAAGCCATTATTTGTAGTGATGTCGTTTACCTTCCGAAAATATTGTTATAAGGAAAAAGCTTTCAACTACAAATTGTGTTATAGAAAATACACTGATAAGAAAATTGTATGGAGTTTGTGTTTTTATTTTTTTAATGATAAACTAATGTTTATAAGTCAAGGTTTTTATGCATAGCACAAAGGATAATAAATTATTATAAGCAATACTAATTAGTCGCCTGTAATATCAATACAAATTGAAAATTTCTCCCGAGTAAAAATAAATGCCGTCGACGGGAATAGAACCCGCGCCTTCTGATGTCTGGTCAGAAGGGAAGGTGGATTTTTACAGGTATTTACATGATTTACGGGTGGAAAAAATATAATAAGCAGTAATTGTTGATTGAAGTACTAGTACGTATTGAATTATTTGGAAATAAGCCCACCTGACTCAGTGGTACAGAGCGTCTGACCGGACATCAGAAGGCATGTTTTGAGAAAATTTTGCTTCTTACGTAGATTTAAAGCAAGAGAAGATAAAAACCCAAATACTCGAAAACATTGTTAAAAAATGTCGGAATTTCACAAACAACCGAATCTATAAAGGAGAAATTGAAAGCTCAGAAAAAGTAAAATTATTAAACATCTGGAAACCAGATTGGCTTGTTTAGAACAGACAAACCACGATGACTGTATTGAAAAAACAGGAACTGAGGAAGAGACAAATGAACAACCCAAAATAACTGCTATTAAACTAATAAAAATGCAAATATTTTAATAAGTACAGAGGATATTACATCAGCAAAAAGACAACATGCCAGAAGACCAGGTCATCCAATAAAAAATCCTCTTAAAATTAGAAATCCAGAAACAAGATTAAAGTATTGCGTTTCGCCAATTTAAATATTATTTTTAGTATCAAATAAATATGGACAGTGAAGATGGAGATATTAATAATAATATGTATTTTTTGCCAACTGTTAGACCAAAATTGCATACGTCAAAGAAATTATCAAAATAATTTTACCAAAAATCTTATTTGACGAAATTAGTATTTTAGATCTTCATACAATAGTATTTGCTAGTGCTATTACTATATGTAACAAGTTAGAATTCTTTTGGCAAAAAATCTTCCAATATTTGTCAGTCAACCTCAAAATTTTCCAAATTTTCTAACTAAGGGCATTACTTATAGGTTGCATAAAAGCGAAAATATTAATAATCCCTCTCAGTATAGACCCATTACATGTTTACCGACAATATACAAAATTGTAACCTCTTGCTTGCAGATTTAATATATAATCATTTAGTTGAAAAAAATATTTCATCTGAACAACAAAAAGGTTGTCGTAGAAAACATATGGGATGTACAGAACAATTAGTTATTGATTCTGTAATTCTATAACAGATTCAAACTCGAACACGTAATTTACATATTTGCTATATAGACTACCAAAACGCTTTCGATAGTATCCCGCACTCGTGCCGCCGCATCGATTCGCGAAGTGAATTTTGGTTAACGCAATTGAAAATTTAAATTCATAATTTTCCGCCGCCCGAAATGCAAAAAGTTTTGTTTTATAGTAATTAAGGCGAATATAAAGTTTTTTTCTAAAAAATATTCGTAATAAGCGTGTCAGGCCCTATCCAAAAATTACCAAATCGTTTTATAGCGAACATAAAAAATAAATAATTTAAATTAAATATCGTCATTTAGATTCCTTTATTCAGTGACATCTCATGACAAAGTTATTTAAAAAAAAATTAAAATTTTGTTTTAGAATTAAATATCTGTACTTTGAGTAGGTACCCAGAAGTCACAGAGTATTTGAATTAAGTTGTTACTCATATTTTTCTTTTGAATTTAACTAGGCTGTACGATGAGCTATAGGTTGCGTCACCTTAATTGGGGCAGAGAAAGGAGTTCTATCCGCTCTCTGTTCTAGGGAGACTATTAATTCGATGAAAATTGCGCTGCCCCAACCAACACACAAAGTAATCGCAAGATTTCTACACTTACCAGGATTGATGATTCTTTCGTATATTGATGTCCGCAGTAGGGAAGAATGTTTGATGAATGAATCACAAGTCATTTATAAATATGAACGAATGATAATAGAAGTTTTTATGAAGTCACTCTCATCAGGTGTGTTTCCTGACCTTTGGAAGTTTAGTCATTTGACGCCTATTTTCAAAAAAGGAAAAAAGAGCGAAGTAACAAATTATAGGAGATATGCATAATGTCTTCTTTACCCAAACTTTTCGAAAGCCTAGTACTGGACAAGTTGATGTCTCAATTTAAACGAGTAATCTCACCACTTCAATATGGATTTATTAAAGGAAGATTGTCATAATCTACCCTTTCTACTTCAAATTTTTCCTTCTCTTCTTTCTACGATAATTTTCCTTAAGTCCCGTAGGTAACTTTTCCATAAGGCTTTGATTATATATATATATCCGGGGAGGGAAGGTCCTCCCTGCCGTCTTTTCTTTATTACACACCCCTTCAAGAGTGTACATCCTAGTTTGTCTACGTGACGTACGACCTTGAACGTACTCATTTCACGTGACGGTTCAGTATAAAAAGGCTTCACCGAACGTTGTGTTGGGTTTTTGTTTCTCGGTTTAGAAACCTAGTTATTTATGTATGTGTGGTATCCCTTGGTTCTTTTGAGATAGAGTGAGTTGAATCCATTACCGCTGTGTTTTAAAACCATTTTATAAACCTTATCTTCTAAGTCGCCTGCTCCCCCCCACTAGCTACTCGATTCTACCTATCGTAGGGTAATGTGAATATAATAAAGTGTTAGATTTTATATATGTGATATACATACGATAAGTTTATGGTGTTAGTTGTCGGCGCCATCCATGTATATATTTTGGGAGGGGAAGGAGAGGAAAGGAAATGAACTTTTTCCAAGCTAAGACTGGCTCCTCCGCTTACCAAACAAAACTGATGGATGATAATTCGAACAAGGCGATCGATATCTGCGTGTCTGGATATCACAACCGGCCGGGTCTCCCCTTGTTCCAAATCGGCAACCTTCACGCCAGAATAAAGAAAACCAGGTCTCATCACCAATTTCAGAATTGCCCCAATCTCAAACACCTCCAGGAAAATCTACTTTACTGAGTGTAGAAGGGGAAAACCATGACATCCCTTGTTACGAATCTAGTCGCGAAAATGTGACACGCAAGGTCCTAAGTTACGTGCCACCTCCAGAAAACGTTGTAACTCCCACGCCGTCGGGGATTTACATCCCTTTCTAGGTCAATACATATATAACACACGACGATCTTGTCGACATTTTGCCCGCTTATTAACGATAGGTTGTGTGCCTACCCATTCAGCCAATTATCATGTGAGATATATGTAAGGTCTACTCGATATGCCAAATTTGGGATGAGGACTGTCTGTATTTTAATATTTGGTTCCAGTATTTATTTTATGAGGTTACTAGCATCCTCGTGTATTAGGTATGGGTAACTTCTACTGAATACCTATCCTCTCAGGTAAGGTATAAACGGATAATTGGTTTGATTTTTTGCATTTAATTTAAAGAGGCTGCCTACCTCTCGAAAGATACCTGTTGAGAAAAGTTGTTCGGTTGGTAGTTCTATTTCGGAGATTACCATCTCCCTCTTTCGACTTTAGATTTGTTTTTGTGCATCCCAATTCGTAACTTAGAAAGTCAAACAATAGATGAAAAGTATTAAATTAGAAAAGTCAAATAACAGAAGAAAAGTTTTCATTTTGTTCCGTCTGGTTGCATCCGAACGCTTTCAATTCGGGACGGCATACGCTAGCAAAACTTCCCCTTTGACTGACTGTACCTGCGTCTTGTCCTATATATGAAAAGGTCGTTGACTCGTCTCTCGCTCACAGCTGATTGACGGTTCGCCTAGCACATCCCTGTTAATGATAACATTATTTGGGCGGCAGGTGTAGTAAACTTAGTTGTATCCGTCTTTAAAAAGGGTCCTCTGAAATTTAATAAATAATATAAAAAAACTCACCCGGTTAGTCACCTCTCATTCTCAGCGTGAAGCTTACCTGGTTACACTATATAGCTAAATCACTTTAATTTTCGACCTCCTCCCTACGCTTATAAAAGGGTAATTAAATATTCCTGTAAATAAAATCGTACCTCCCTAATCTGTTAGGATTCGAACCCACAGTTAATAATCTATTTGATTCTCTGGTTTTCGGTCTCCGTGGATAGAATGCCATCTCGCCAAATCAATAACTTAGCCCGATTAAACACTTCCTGCCTTTAAGTACATTCACTCTATTTTAAAAACGCAATCATTATTTTTATTATTTTCATGTTTTTAAGACAAGCAATCTAGTTCGAACTGTATACGAAATCACGTTTAAATCAACACAACTTTATAACACAATCGCGATTGCACAACACCTGGCGCCTCTGAGGTGGGTTTTTACAAAACGGCGCTCTACAAATTATCCAATTATTATTATTGTCATTATTATTAATTGTTTTCCCACTGAGTCGAACCACTTTCACTTCACACAAACACCGGATCACTAATATTTCACTTTAGTTCAAAATTCCACAATACTATTAACACCGTCTGAATCCACTAATTCACTGCAATTTCACACAACACTTCTCATTTGTATCGATTTCATGGAGATGTCAACGTACTCAAGTTCCAAACCTGACTGCCCGTCCCTGCGCCCTGTCCCGTGTGAATGCGTTTACTCCAGGCCTGTCTGTCCATAAATCTCCCGTCGTTGTCTAAACAAAAATTTTTTTTGAGCACGTTCGTTTCGTTTATTTTATGTGAGTGTCCAAAACATCACAAGATCGACACTTTCTAATTTAATATTATGCACTAATGCTATAGTTAATGGCTTTATCACATCACATCAAACTGACTCCATATATACTGACTTAAGTAAAGCATTTGATAAAGTAAACCACAGAATCTTAATACGTAAATTAAAATTGTTGGGAGTGAAAGGGAGCATGTTTTTAGTTTAAGAGTTATCTGTTGGGAAGGTACTTAGCGGTGAAGGTGGATTAATTCACTTCTTACAAATTTGCGGCATCAAGTGGAGTACCGCAAGGATCTCATCTGGGCCCAATATTATTTTGATTGTTCATCAATGACTTAGTAAATATTTTTAGCAAAGTCAAAGTTCTGTTATTTGCCGATGATCTGAAGATCTACAGAATAATTAAAAAAGATAATGATTGCACTATTTTGCAGTTGAACCTGAATAAACTATTTGCTTGGTGTTCAGAAAATTATTTGCAACTAAATATTAGTAAATGCCAGATTATTAGTTTTTGCAGAGGTAAAAATCCTCTTTATTTTTCTTATTTCATTAATGGCGCTAATCTCCTTCGAGTTTCACAGATTCCAGATCTCTATGTCTTATTCCATGAAAGTCTGCAGTTTAACTTACACATCGATGAAACTACAAGCGATGCAATGAGAATGCTCGGTTTTATTTTGAGAATGGGGGCAAAGTTTAAAAATGTGTTAACTTCAATCATCTATATTGCTCATTAGTACGAAGTGAATTAGAATATAATTTAACAGTATTGTAACCTTCTAAAAAGACCATTCTCAAGCCTTAGAAAAGGTACAAAATAAATTTCTTCGGTACATCAATTTTAAAATGAATATTTTCATCGAATTTATAAATTATAATAACTTACCTACCGAAACCAAACTTCTCAAACTATCAGATAGAAGAGTCTTAACTGATATATTATTTTCATTCAAAATTATCAAATCTCTAATTGATAACCATGAATTATTGGAATTAATTTATATGAATGTACCTGCCAGGAAAACTCGCAGCAAAGACACTTTTAAATGTAACAATAACCTCAATACTAACTACTCTATTTATTCACCAATTCCAAGAATTCATCACCTTGCAAACAAACACTGTGAACTTATTGATAAATTTGGTGTTAATAATTTTGTGAGTTTCAAAAGGCAACTAATTTCAGACCTATTTGCTAGTTATTAACTTGCATTATTTATTAGATTTTTTTTTAAAGTCCTGTCTTAATACCTTCTAAAGTTTAACTCACATACTCCTTAGATTAGTTGTTATTTTTTTTTAAAGCATATTAATGACTGTACGCATGTACGGTCATACTTGATATGTATATTATACTTTGATTTATTTTACCATTTCAAGTACTATTATTTAAATTCGATATTAATTACGGCGTTGGTATTTTACTTTACTTACTAGTTTTGTTTTCTATAGATACAACAGACATTATTTTTCTTCTATTTTCAAACATTTATTTTATAATACATATCAGTATATTATATATATTTATTTTTTATTTACCTTACGAGTAAATTATTTTCCTGTTTTTCAGTCTTACTGGTTTGCAGCAAACATTAATAATTATATGCATATACGAATGAACAATGTACATACTTACTATATTTGAAACTTTACTTTTACTTTGCTTTATTTTAATATTACTTAATATCGATTTGATGTTAATCTTAGTATTAGCATTTAATTTTTTTTTTTTGGAATATAGTTATGCTATTATACATGTATGTTACACTTACTTACATAAACTGTCAATTTCCTCTGTAAAAGCCCCATAGAGCGTTAATGAATAATAAATAAATATACAGATACATACTTTTATAAAATGAATACATATTTAAAAATTTCTCCTGTAAAGTTAAAACCATTTTTTCCCTAAATAAATTTAGGTTTTTCTTGTAAGATTTATGCATAACTATATTAAACCTACTTTTGTATAATTATATAAATTACATATACGTATATTATGTATATTTATAATAATTATCTAGTTTAAAGATAATTTATATTGTTTTAAGCTTTTTTATATCAACAGGGTTTGAACTCTAGGTTCCTCCTAAGGACTTGTAAAAAAGAAGACTTTTTGTAATTATTTTTTTATTCATTTAAACAATAGAATATTTATAAATAGTTATGTAATATGTTTGCATTAAAACATTATGAACTACAATCTACCATATCTTTAGCCCTTTACGACGTATATGTACTGACGAAAAAATCGGCTCTACTCGGAAATTAAATCAACAGAACTAGGACTTAACGCGAAGCTAATGCTAAATAGTGATTTTACATTAATATTTATAACGAATTGGTTTTCATTATGAATACCAAAAAATATAAAATATGCTTTGTATAAATTGATGCTTTTCCTATCGTTCAAATAAAAAATTATTTACTAAATATAAAATATAAATGTATTTATTCAATATAAATGTATGAATGCATAAATGAAACAACTTTGTGCAAAAATGTTACCGGACAGTAAAGTGTTCATAACATTTTTTACTCCAAATGTGCTAAGGAATAGCTGGTTAAAATTTGTCGGGTACGTGCCGATACACCCTGTATAGTTAAAGTTTCGGCATAACAAATGTATACATATTATCTTCCAAAACAACATTTTTTTTTGAAGACATAAGGAGTTAGCGAAAAACTTGTTATAAATCGGAAGAAATTGAGAATGCCGGGGAAGTTTAGACTTTCAATAAAGATATATTATTTTTCCTTTCACCCAGTGTTGAGATTTAAATGATCGGAGTGTCTCAATTTTTATCTACTTTATCATGATACACTGCTGTAGGTAGGTATGACTGACTGATAATCGATTTACAGTGGAAATAGCTCGTCGTAGGACCATACTTCCATGACCCTGTTGATGCCAGTTCTGAGGATCTTGGCCAATTGCTGCTCCAGCCGATGGACGACCATTTTGCCCATATTTTTGTAGTCTGCATTTACCCTGTGTTCAATCTGTTGAACTGTAATAAATTGATAATCAAAAATAATTAAATACACATTTTAAAATATAATACATGATGTATCAGTGTAACTACCACGGTTGATAAAACCCTATTTCAATACGATATTGACTAAATCAATCATCTATGGTCAGTTAGCGATATTTGCGAGCACAGTCACCGTGATGTAAGCGTAATGAGTTAAGATTAGTACGTTTAGGCGGTTTGGGCATGTCGAGAGATGAACGAAAAAAGGAGTGTAAGAAGAATACATTAAGCGAATGTGAATGGTAGAAGAAATCAAGGACGCTTGAGATAAATATGACACATGGCACGATCAAGTGAAATAAACACTTGAGTTGGAATAACAGAAAACTATGTATGAGACAATGTGTGATAGTGAATGATGCAAAAAGTATGCGTGATGGTTATTAGTTAGATAGTTAGTTATTTTAATATACCAGAAAAAGGTGTGACAAAATTCGATTTCTTTTACGAATGACGAATTTCGCTTCTATGTGAAGTACCTAGTTACCTAGGAAAGCCTGGCTTGGGTACTTGGGGCGGAGCCTCATACGGATGCGATCAGAGTAGGTCTTGATGCTCAAACTGCTGAAGTGGGTGACGAAGAACCCGGGATCCATCTCAATCTTTATGGTCTGCGATCTGCATTCTGCCTTGACTCCGTCTGAACGAACAAAACACTATCACAGAAAAATCTATATATTTACATATATTATTTTAAGTTAGAAAAAATAAAGGAAAAAAAGAAGAGAAGAGAAAAATAAATGAAACACCTCACCTCACTAGGAAAACCTGTGTTTAAGATAAATTATTTGGGATTCGAAGGAAATTTTTTTTTTAATTTATTAAAGTTCTCCAGTATTTTATATTGATTTCGTTTCATTGCAAAAACCCGCCAAAACGATCCAAATCCCACGGGGTACTTGTGACGTCATACGTACCTCAGTTTTGTAAGGTCAATCCCACTTGGGTCGGTATGAAAGCGACAACTCCCAATGTTATTTTTTATACAATATTTATTCATAAAAGTAATATTAAATCATCTACAATATAAAAATACAAAGTATAAGTATCTTACAATGTTATGATTATATTTAACAAGATTGCAAAAAATCATTAATTGTAAAAATAATTTGTATATCGCAGTGGTAACCCGTGTGCGAGTCAACGCAGCACAACTTTGCAAAAAATATACCGATGTGAGGTAGCGGTGTAAGTTCTGTCAGAACCCGTCGACCGTATAAATCTCATACTGTTAATAGTTTTGTAATTCTTAAAAAAAATTAAGAAGTTTATAGTTGTTCTTTTCTGTTTCGCATCGTGTGACAAAATAAAAATACACAAGATTTATTTAAATCTCGATAATGCTCCAAAATCTTTTTTTTTAATAAATTGAAAAGGGTTTGGACATTGAACATGTTACGAATGGGCATGCACTTAAGACTTTACTCACAGAAACTTTTAAAAAAACTCGGGATTAGTTGTAGCACGGGGTCAATTGTAGCGGTACAATCATACCCTCCGAACGGTCATTTCAAATTTAAAGGCAAAATTTTCTTTATTCTCTACTCACGAACGCTCCGAAACCCATCCTAAAGTAAATTCAATTGTCCGAAGAAATAGATACAAACAGATCACTGTAATTGTAATATAATGCTATTAATGCAATAGAAAAAAATGGCGACTTGTCAGGGCTATCACCTGACGACAAATGATAAACATACCGACTAGGCCTTAGACATAATAATTATAAATTGGGCGTGGCATGTACATATTATATCTTCGGCTGACACACTACGCTATTATCTACCTCGGGGGTCGGTTCAATTGGGGGACTACCGCGGAATATCATTTCTTTGTATGGGATCTGTCACCTTGACAGATGACAGCCGCGTAATTACGGCGGAGAGGGGGTCGTATAATTTTCAATTATTGCCTAGCTAGCAGATCCCGTGCACACTTATAGCACGTCATCTTTTTAGATGTGACAGGTCTGTATGGATTGTATAGCGCGCAATTTGTAGTTATATAAAACGCTTTGAACTTATAGCGTAAGTGAGTTATTCGTCTTGGTACTACTGACCCGTTGTATAATTGCTCATGATCTCCTTGGTCTCCGGAATCCTTTTCTTTGTTTTTATATATTAATATATTCTCTTCGGGTTAATTCAACTACCCAACTGAAACAAATCTTTGCTTTATTCATATACTAAGATACGTACCCAATGTCATCGAAATATATCCGTAAATTTCAATAGGAAACAAGATGAATGTGCCGAAAATTTTAAATTTTGCCGTAACGTCCAGAGATGGGATGCTCAGCTTTGTTATTGTTACATCAGTCTCAAAATTAACACTGTAAAAAAATTTATTCCGCTTTATGTAATAAAATAATGAAGGATTAGAAAATTTGGATACGACTTCTGACATAATGGTAACAGTGCATATTTTGATTTTCGTTTCGTTTTCGTAAAAAATATAAATATATGGACATTATGGGCCAGTTGCTTCTCAGAATTTAAATAATAACAAAACTTAAATAGAGAAATTTTAAATTTGGTGATTTGTTCAAATTCTACAGAACATAAAAGAAAAACAATGTAAAGATTTTTTTTATTATTATTTTGAATAATAAACTAATGTTTATGAGACAAGGTTTTTTATGCACAACACAAAATTTAGTTTATCATAAAAATCATAATATTTGATAGGTGGAAATATATCACCAATAAATGAAGACATAATATGTCTCGACTTCATATAGTAGGAGATTTAGCATTATCAATGCCTTTCCTACAAAAATAAGGTTGATAGTCTTCTAATGAAAACTCTATTGAGCAATAACTGTAAAAAAATGTAATAAACAATAATTATGAAAAAAACCATTAGAAATGGAATAAGCCGACGTAGCGCAATTGGTAGAGCACCTGACCGGCTGTCAGAAGGATGCGGGTTCAATTCCCGTCGTAGGCATGTATTTTTATCGGAAAATTATTTCAATTCATGTATGTATTTCAGTCTAATCATTATTTCTTAAAAATATGTTTGTAAATTAAATTATTTTAAAAAAATCAAGGTATGGATAAATGGATATTGCAAATGTAAAAAAAAACATGAATGGCCATTTGATGACTTTCTGCGAAATAACTGATTTTTACATATTTTTCTAAGACTAAGTGGTTAGTGGTTTATAGATATGGGTGTTAACTCACTCTACATAGTCCATGTGAAAGGTGAACGCCTTATATATTTTCAGATCCTTCAAATAGAAAGACAATCCAGCAATAGGATTCTGTGCATCTGCGAGTATCAGTCTGTTCCACTCAAAGGGATCCAGAGCTGCTATATTAAAATCTGAATTACTTGGAAAAGAGACAGTTTATATTTTACGGACAAAATATAAAATTGAAAATAAAAATGCTTTCGTACATGGTGTCCGGGTAGTAGTGGTGCAGCGGAAACTTAATCGTTTAAAATAAAATAAATTATTTCTGAATTCAAACGGCTAGGAAAAAACTGTTTCACATTATTATTTGCCTTCAGTTGAGTCTCTTGCTACAAAATAATTTCAAAACATCCGACAAAATGAAAACATTGGGTAGGGGCAACAATTTTTTTTTGTTTTCCATCGGCCACGGAAAACAAAAAAAATTGTGGCCATGCCCCAATATTTTTTTCTTCTTTTTTGCGGATGTTTTGAAAACATTTTGCCGTAGGATACGCGCCTTATGTCAGACTTACCCTTAGCCAACATCGGCCTCAAGTCGTTTATTTTTCCTCTGAAGCATTCGATGTAGTTCGGATTGCTCCTTTCGCATACCGTGGTTAGCTCCGCTAAAAAGTAGTAATAAAAACGACCTTTGAATTAAGATAAATCATTACATACCTATACATATTACATTAAATACCAACGGTGATATATTATTATTATAGTCTTTGCCTGTTGTATGGTGGCCTTTTATATTTGACCCTTCAGGTCTTTGCCTGTAATATATTTAACCCTTCAGGTCTTTGCCTGTAATATATTTAACCCTTCAGGTCTTTGCCTGTTATATTTTGGCCTTTTAATATTTAACCCTTCAGGTCTCTGACCATCTTGACCCTTATATTTCTTAAAGAAGTTGTCAGAAAGTTGGAGAATTTTTGTGTTTTTCCGCTCCCCAATAAAAGGCAAATAAATAAGATATTTCTGAATGTATCCGAAAACCAAAAACTGTTTATGAAAGGTGATGAAATCCGCTTTCAGATTGTATTATTAAAATAACATTTAACGAATTTTCAATGCTAACTTTCCATTAGTTCCATTCCATGATCATATTTACCTATTCGTTTTTACGCCATTTTTAGGGACTTTTACACACGAATGGTTTATAAAATGATGTACAATTATATTTCTATTTAAAAGATTTTTTTATTTTTATTCTTTGAAGGTCCCTAACTTCAATCTTTTATGTTTATTAAGTGATAAATTGAAGATGTCCGCTGAAGAATCTGATAGTATTAATACGCCAACGTCTGGACGGTTTCGGCCCTCTGATTGGTCGAATTCAAATCTTATGTTTCGGGTAAATTCCGCACAGCGTTGAAAATGTCAATTCTTATTTACCGGCCGCAGGAGTAGTTTCCCTATTTGCCGACAGAGTGCACCTGCAGCAGCATAATAGCGAATAATTTAATTTGAAATAATCCATAACAAATACGTCCAATTTCATGCATTAAAACTACCATACTACCGTTATAATGCGCATTTAAAAAGAAAACAAACATTTTATTCAACTTAATGACAATAAACAACAACTCTTTGCATTTACGATTTATAAAAATATTGATATTTAATATGATTTACGTTGTTAATAATTTCGCACCATTTTGACAGAACACCGATATGAAGTTAGCGCATAATACACGTTTGTTTGTAGGAAGTGTAGGCACTGCCAACCCAATAAAAAAACATGAAACACAATCGGAAGCTAGAGACGCTTCGTTAATTGTAAAATTAGCCAACAAATCACTAATATGACATGTACTTATATGTATTATAAAATGTACACGTACTTATGACATGTTCTTATATGTATAATAAAATGATAGGTTAGGATGGGTTATTATAGGTTAACTGTTGTTAGTATCACTTAAACTAAAAAAACTTTTTAATCTTAAGTTATTAGAACAATAATTAGAAAACTATTTATTTAATGTTACATATTTAAGTTAAGAAAGCGAAATGTAAATTTCTTTTAACTTAATAAATAATAAAAAAAAGCCCAAGTAAGTGCCGCCCGCATTATTACCATTTGGTATTTTGTTTTTAGTTTTGAGATAAACGCAAAAATTGACCGGTCAGTGGTTGAGTGGGCATAGCGCTTGGGTCTCACCCGAGCGTCGCGTGTTCGATTCCTCGGCTGGCTAAGTCCTCCATCACAACACAAGCAACATTTTCGGCTTTCTGTGGTGGTAGTAGGAGATTTTCAAACATTGTTGGGTTATTCGTAACCCGGGAATGTTTGTCTTTCTTTTTAAAAAAAAAAAAAAAAATATATTGGAATGCTCATATGCCCAACTGTATCTCTTAAATGGCTGTGTGTACGAGATAGAGCTTAGTGTCACTAATAAATATGATTATGGCATTGCCATATGACAGACAAAAAATTGCACTCACCGCTCTGTTTAGCTAACATACAAAAACTTTTTTAAAATTATTATTAAGAGTGTACTCACTTATAGATTGGGAATAAACATAACTAATCACCGTTAAACCAAACACAATAATTAAATATTTTGTTTGCATTTTGAGGAAGTCTGTTTTAAAAACTGTAACCAATAATTATTATTCTGAACATCCAGCGTCCACAGTGTTAAATGATAAACTGTACATTAAATGAATATGTCTTGTTTTCTTAAGTCTATTTTATAAGAGAGATAACAAGGCAAAAGTGCATCAGTGATAAGTCACAACACAGACAAATAATAACATCCTAGCAAATAATATGATGATTATGAGGAAGAAAAGAAAAAAAAATACCAAAAAATAAAAGAAGTACAAAATGAAAACAAAACTTTAGACAAATGGTCAACAAAATGCTCTTGAGACGTCTATAGAAATCGAAGGACTGGAATTAAAAGAAAATGAAAATCCTAACATACCGGTGAAACTCATACTGAAGAAACTAGAGTGCGATGATCTACTTTTGCACAACAACATTGAAAACTGCTACTCAACAAAAAAATCAATCACATTGAAATTAAGAACAAAAGAAGCTAAAAACAGAATACTTTCCAAAAAAAAGAAAGATGGGTATTTTACTGCAAAGGATGTGAAGTACTCTTCTTTTCAAACAAAGATTTACATAAACGAGAAGCTTACGCCCGCCAACAACCAACTTCTTTGGCTAGCAAGATCTACAAAATCTATGGGTTACAAATTTGCTTGGACAAAAAACGGAAATGTCTTACTACAAAAAAACCAGGATTCACCAATAATCTACGTGAAGGACGCGAATGATATTCCATTACAATAACTCGGACCCCATATAAAAAAGAAAAAAATTAAATAAAAACTTCACACAAAATGGCTTTACCTTCAAAATTGACATAACAGACCACTATCCGACCTTCTATGGTCATTGCACTGAAAAATCACCTAGCTACACAGATCACATTAAACGTCAGCAAATCAAAACAAAAATTAATTACCTATCTCTAGACATCTCACTAACAGCCGAAACATGGGTCTCAGTGCTTTCTAATGATGACACAAATACATCTCTAAATAATTTTCATGATATAATCCAAAACCATATTGAAAAATGTTATGAACCATTAGCAGCACCAAAAAGTAAACACAGACACATAAAACCATGGATTACACGTGGATTAATAATCTTAATTCAGCATAGAAATAAACTGTTCAAATCTTATAAAACTCACGAAAAGCATTGCCTATCCACCAATGAATCACAAAATTACAACAAACGTAACCATTATATTATATATAGAAATTGTCTAAATACTCTTATAAAAAAATGCAAACACCGGTATTACTCTGAACAACTACAAAAAGCACATAATGACTCACGAAAAACATGGAACATCATAAATGAGATCTCAAACAGGAATTAAAAAGACCACGAAATTCCTCAAAAAATTATAACTGAAAATAATATAATCTTTGATAATCCTAAAGATATTGCAACCAATTTCAACCACTTTTTTATAAACATCGCCTCTACCCTAATTGACAATAATCCTTCTCTTAGCTTGCACTCTCAGCATGTACCCCCAGACTTTCTGAAGACTAAAAATTCAACCTTCGAACTATCCGAATTTCCCGAAATAACTGAACTTGAAATCGCAAACCACATTGACATTCTAAACGCTAGGTCTGCAAATGGCCCAGACAAGTTAAGTAACACTACAATTAAATCTATAAAAAAACATATAATCAAACCATTACACCATATATTTAACGCATGCATCAGAGATAGTATTTTTCCGAATAAATTAAAACTAGCTAACATTATACCAATACACAAATCAGGACCTAGATGTAAAACAGACAACTACAGACCAATCACATTAACTTCTCAATTGTCTAAGATATTTGAAAAATGCATTAAAAAACGTATCGTCAATTTTCTGGAATCAAACTCACTCCTTTCACCTAACCAATATGGCTTTAGAACTAAACTAGGTACTGATGATGCTATATTTAATTTAACCAAAAACATTTATTCTAACTTGGACTCAAACATTAAAACTTTAACCATTTTTTTAGATTTAAAGAAAGCCTTTGACACAGTCAACCACAGAACTCTCTTAAAGAAAATATCCAACATTGGAATAAAACATAAATGTCTCATGCTGTTACAAAATTATATATTGAATCGCCAACAATGCACAAAAATTGGAACATATTTGAGCAATTTTGATTAAGTAAAACATGGTGTACCACAAGGAACTGTATTGGGGCCGCTACTCTTTCTAATATATATAAATGACTCATGTTATATTAAAATACCTGGCAAAATTTTCTCATTTGCTGACGATACTGCAATAACAGTCCAAGGAAAATCATGGGAAGATACTACTAATAAAGCTAACAAATGTATTACTATTGTCAAAGAGTGGCTAGATAGAAACCTACTTACCCTAAATCATGATAAATTTATTTGAATTCCTTTCTATAACACACAGAAGTCGGCTCCTAAAACCAATCTTAATTTGAAGTTTCATAACGTAAATTGTAACCCAAACACATTCTGTAACTGTGAGGAAATGAAATCTGGAAAACTTATTAAGTATTTAGGTGTAACTATAGATTGTCAACTTAAATGGACCAGCCATATTGAAAAAAACTGTTAACAAATTGAGATACCTAAAATATATTTTTAAAAGAATGAGTAATGTAGTAAATATAAAAAAACCATGAAACTAGTTTATGACTCACTAGTTCATTCATCTCTTTCCTATGGAATAATTGGCTGGGGCGGAACTTTCAACAATCATGTAAAACCACTAGAAATTGCCCAAAAATCAATTACTAAGATAATGTACCAAAAAACTAAATCCTATCCCTCTAAACAATTGTTCCAAGAAACTGAAATTTTGGACCTTAAGCAGACCTATAGTGCTCAATGTCTTAAATTTATTTATACGCGACCAAACAACTTTATTAAAAATTCAAATCGTGCCAGCCAACGACATGGCACTTGTGAATATGCTGTGCCTCACTGCAAAACCAGGTTGGCCCAAAGGCATATTAGTTTTATTGCTCCAAAAATGTATAATTCTTTATGTACAACCTTTAAAAGGGACACGTGTGTAAACCTTCAATCTTTTAAAAAGTACATCCAATCTTGGCTAAAAAAACACTGAACTAGATATTTTTTTCTTATAAGTTTTAGCAAAGCTATCTGTAACATTTATATCCATGTAGAGATTATTTTTTATTATTTTACATTTATACAAAACAGCGGATATATTTTATTGTTTGTAATGCTTTGTCTGCTAATTCACTTTTGAAGATGTCTTCTTTAAAAACTAGTATTTTCCTTAATTTTTTGTGTTATTTTAAAACTTTTACATATTTCATGATTTAGTTTCTTGTATTGCATCCCTACAGTAATTCTTTTACGATAACTTAAATTTATATTTGATATTGTATCTCCATTTAAACCATGGAAATAAGATAAAAATACTTATAATACCCACACTCAGGCTTCGCCTTCGTGGGATTTTTTTTTAATTATGTACATTTATTTCAATATTTTTTTACATTTTCCAATATTTTATGTAACTATCCATGTATGTATAAAAAAAATTCAATAATAAATAAAAAAATAAAAAATAAAAAAAATAATCTCCTAGCAAATAATAACATCTTAGATGAACTTTTGTTCAGGCCGACGACTTAAGCCTAATCGCCATCTCAAATTACAAAAACTAAAACATCACTTTTCAACACAATAACATAATAAAATATACGGTTTACACAGCGTAAAGAAAGAAGAGAGAAATTGTGTTCGGTCGCGTCAGCACTCCGGTACACGCGTTCAATTTTTAATTTTTTGACCTTTTTTATAAATTTGCGTGAACATTTGACAAAACGTCAGTCGAACATTGCGTAGGTAGAATCTATAAAAATAAGTAACACCCGGCGTTGCAATGACAAAAAATAACATCCTAGCAAAGTCCTCTAAAATTCTCATGAACGCCCAAATATTCGAAAATCTCCTATGATTTTCCACATAATGCACCATAAAAGCCATTATATGTAGTGGTGTCACTTTCCTTCCGAGAATATTGTTATAAGGGAAAAGCTTTCACCTACAAATTGTGTAATAGAAAATATGCTGATAAGAAAATTGTAAGGAGATTGTTTTTTTTATTTTTTTATTAATAGACTAATGTTTATAAGACAAGGTTTTTATGCATAGCACAAAGGATAATAAATTATTATAAGCAATAATTAGTCGCCTATAATATCAATACAAATTGAAAATATCTCCCGAGTAAAAGTAAATTGAATTGAAACCGCGCCTTCTGATTTCTGGTCAGAAGGGAAGGTGAGTTTGTACAGGTATTTTATGATTTACAGTTTGAAAAATTATAATAAGCAGTAATTGTCGATTGAAGTACTTGTACATATGTAATTATTTGGCGGGTTGGAAATAAGCCGACGTGGCTCAGTGGTTCAGAACGTCTGACCGGACATCAGAAGGCATGTTTTCAGAAAATTTTGGTTCTTATATAGATTTAAATCAAGAGAAGATAAAAACCCGAATATTCGAAAACATTGTTAAAAAACGCGTGAATTTCAAAAAACAACCGAATCTGTAAAGGAAAAGCTCAAAAAATGATTTGACAAATAAAAGTAAAATTATTAAACATCTGGAAACAAGATTGGCTTTTTTAAAACAGTCGTACCACGATGACTGTATTGAAAAAACAAGAATTGAGGAAAAGATAGATGAACAACCCAAAATAACTGCTATTAAACTAATAAAAATGCAAATATTTAAATAAGTACAGAAGATATACATCAGCAAAAAGACAACATAGCAGAAGACCAAGTCATCCGATAAAAATTAGAAATCCAGAAACAAGATCCACGGCCATCTTGACACCTCATTATGTCTTAGCAATATTGAAATACATGTCCCCAATCCCATTGTTTAAGACACCATAGCATTTTTCACTTGAATATACGAGTATTTTATTTATTTATTTATACGCCCATTGGGCTTTTACATACATAGTTCATAAAAAAATAATATTCTAAAGATTAAAAAATAATATCGCCTATTTGAGCACTCTGACCCAAATGTGTCCACTGTATAATAAGATTGAGTATGCTGAAGTAGATATTTTCGTCGATAATCTGTACAGATTAAAAAAAATGAACTGCTGCTGTTAAATAAAATGTTTAGATAATTATATTATTTATCACTTTAACTCTCGTGTCTCTTGTCTGTCCTAGTATTATTTGTAATTTTACTGAACTTATGTGTAATTTTATAATATTATTTGTTTGGTTTTTTAATTGTACGTAACCTGTATTTAATTGCATTTTTACCTGTATGTATGGGTTTCGTAGATTTTTATCTGTAACTTAACTGAGTTTTTGTAACTGGATAGTTCTCACGTAAGTGAGAATATCTGTAAAAACCCAGTGTAAATAAATAAATAAATAAGATTAAAATTATTGGTGTACAAGTATTGCGTATCGCCAATTTCATTATTATTTTTATATCAAATTAATATGGACAGTGAAGATGAAAATATTAATGATAATATTTGTATCGAATATGAAAACACGAATTTATTGCATTTAATATTATATATTATTAATATTATATTATTATGAATGAAATAATCGGTTGCTAGGCGATTCAAGCCGGAAAAAAAAAAAATATTGACAAACCAGTCGCTGGCCGAAATTATTATTCTCACCTTAAAACACCTGCGTCTGAAACGTAAACAAGTTGTGGTAAAGATATTGACGTCACAAGAAGGCTTGCTAGAGAAATTATTAATAACTAAAAACACCACAATATTCGTTAGTCAAATTTTAAAAATTTACACGAGTGGACGGAACACCTCCAGTTAAAACGAGATCTGTTAATTATAATTATAAATTCCTGAGTGTCAACTGAAATCTGCAGTCGCTTCTGTTCCTCCATCACGGCACAATCATTTTAAGGATTACAACTATTTCTAACGAGCTGTTTACTGCCGGCACTCTATGAGCTGAGCCAGACGCATCTGTCATCATTACAATAATGGGGCGTCTCCGTGTGCCGGCTCTTATAATCAAATGACCTGGCTACCGACTGAACCAGCCACAGATGCTAACCTAAAGGCTGACGAATACCTGCTGGCTACCGACTGAACTGCCCACTGCCGGTGATCACCTAGAGGCTGGCCAATCCCTGCTGCATTGATGCTGACAAACTAAAGGCTAATGCATCCCTCCTGGCTACCGACTGAACTGACCACTGCCGGTGATCACCTAGAGGCTGGCCAATCCCTGCTGCATTGATGCTGACAACCTAGAGGCTGATGAATTCCTCCTGGCTACCGACTGAACCAGCCCAGATGCTGACAACCTAAAGGCTGACGAATAACTGCTGGCTACCAACTGAATTAGCCATTGATGCTGAAAACCTAGAGGCTGGCCAATTCTTCTTGGCTACCAACTGAATTAGCCATTGATGCTGAAAACCTAGAGGCTGGCCAATTCTTCCTGGCTACCGACTGAATTAGCCATTGATGCTGAAAACCTAGAAGCCGGCCAATTCTTCCTGGCTACCAACTGAATTAGGCATTGATGCTGAAAACCTAGAAGCCGGCTAATTCTTCCTGGCTACCAACTGAATTAGCCATTGATGCTGAAAACCCAGAGGCTGGCCAAGTCTTACTGGCTACCAACTGAATTAGCCATTGATGCTGAAAACCTAGAGGCTGGCCAATTCTTCCTGGCTACCGACTGAATTAGCCATTGATGCTGAAAACCTAGAAGCCGGCCAATTCTTCCTGGCTACCAACTGAATTAGCCATTGATGCTGAAAACCTAGAAGCCGGCTAATTCTTCCTGGCTACCAACTGAATTAGCCATTGATGCTGAAAACCCAGAGGCTGGCCAAGTCTTACTGGCTACCAACTGAATTAGCCATTGATGCTGAAAACCTAGAAGCCGGCCAATTCTTCCTGGCTACTAACTGAATTAGCCATTGATGCTGAAAACCTAGAAGCCGGCCAATTCTTCCTGGCTACCGATTGAATTAGCCATTGATGCTGAAAACCTAGAAGCCGGCCAATTCTTCCTGGCTACCAACTGAATTAGCCATTGATGCTGAAAACCTAGAAGCCGGCCAATTTTTCCTGGCTACCAACTGAATTAGCCATTGATGCTGAAAACCTAGAAGCCGGCCAATTCTTCCTGGCTACCGGCTGAATTAGCCATTGATGCTGAAGCCCAGAGGCTGGCCGATTCCTGCTGGCCACCAATTGAGCTGGCCACTGCTCCAGCATTTGCCTACGCCATTTGCTGTATCGTATGGCGTGATGATGCACAATGTGCTCCAATCTGAAATTATCGCTGAAAGGATTCCGATTATATCAGTTTTCTATCTGTGTTTAAAATCCCAGTTGTATTGAAACACATATACAGTCGACTCTCGTTAATTCAAACCTGCGATAATTCGAACCTCTCTATAATTCAAAGTTATCACGAGTTCCCTACGAAATCTCTTTATATTTCGAACTAAATCCATACATTTTTGTACACTTGGTAATTCAAACGAAAAAATCATTGCTATATAACAAAACGACGCGTTAATTCGAACTCATCGGCGTTCAACATCCGACAATTCAAAGTTGCAGAGAGAAACTACCTCCTCCTACATTGTCCAACGTGGAACTCTACTTCTTTCCGCCAAATACAACTTCCAAATTGCAACCATTGGACCAAGGGATCATCCATAATTTTAAGACGTTCTATCGCAAAGAAATTGTTAAGCTCGTTTTAGAATCTCTCGACAAGCAGCTAACTGCAAATATCACGGTTCTGACAGCTATTTTACTGATTGACAAGGCATGGAGAGCTGTAACACCCCTAACGATTCTCAACTGCTTCAAAAAATCTGGTTTCTTAAAAGAAGATCAGGAAAATCTTCCTGATCTTCAAAAAATACTTATGGATGATGAAGAACCAGCAATAGAACCATTAATTGACATCAGCGATGTGAGTTTTCTTGACTTTGTTCAAGTGGATGAAGATGTTGCTGTCTCAGGTTCACTAACCGATGGCGAAATTTTATCTGCGACAGATACTAATGAAAAAAGTAACGATGAAGATGAGGACGATACATCAGAACCTTTGGCAGAAGTGTCAGTTAAGGAAGCAAGATCCTCATTCGATACCTTACAAACCTTCTGTCTACAAAACGAAAGTGATGAAAAAGCATTTCAGGCACTTTTTCTCTTTAAAAAAATTATTGAGAAGTCTGAGCAGCAGCAATGTGCTTTGAAGCAAACCAGTATAACAGAGTTCTTTCTTTCGAAAGATTAATTAATTCACATTATGATTACATGTATGTACACGAATGTACCTATAAACTTTTGTCATTGTTATAGAATAGGAGTTAATAAATAATAATTGATCAACACTTAAGAATTCGAAGTTTTATTTATTTACTCTCACAAATTTCGAACCATTTGATATTTCAAACACTCGATAATTCGTAATATTTTAAGAGTCCCTCGAGTTTCGAATTATCGAGAGTCGACTGTAACTATTTCTTGTGAATTGGGTTGGCTGTAAAAAAATAGGAAGTACCTATAAGCTACACCCCTTTGTACGTTCTGTATACCAGTACAATACTTGTAATTAAAATGTGAATTTTGATTTGAATCGTCTTTCTTTTATGATGGTTTGGATAGAACACCTCACGGTGTTTTACTTAAATCATAACCCAGGTTGAGGACTGATGTGTGCCGGTGCTTATTATTTACAGTCTTTTCTTGTTCAGGCAAACACCTCTCGTACAATATTTATAATGGATATTGCGGAATGGGTGAACGTAACGCACGATAATATCGAGTTACACAGGCGGCGACAGCCAAACATTGAATGACAACGATTTCTTTTACCGTTTTCGATTGTCAAAAATGCCGTTTCGAATGCTGAATGATGTTGTAAACTCTATAATCTTAATTTTCTCATTCTGCGTGAAGTTCTTGCCAGTTTTTGATTTTTATTTTGTCCAAGTTGCTTTGTTTCATGTTAACACACGGAAGAGAAACATCAATCGTTCAATTTGTATTCGTGTATTTTAGTGCTTTTGGCAGCATTAGTAAAAGTCAAGGTTATGCTTTATTTTTAATGTAT
This sequence comes from Hesperophylax magnus, assembly GCA_026573805.1. Taxonomy (NCBI): domain Eukaryota; kingdom Metazoa; phylum Arthropoda; class Insecta; order Trichoptera; family Limnephilidae; genus Hesperophylax; species Hesperophylax magnus. The sequence goes on from JAIUSX010000072.1 coordinate 25,038,605, forward strand.
TTACATGCGTTTGTTAAAAAATATAAAAAATCGGGTTATATTTTACTAAACTTAAAAAAAAATACCTGTATTAATCATAAGTAAAATATTAACACACTAATATTAATTTAACATTGAAAGTTTTTACATTGATGTCATTTTATTGTGTATGAAAGTGGTGGCACTTCAGATTATCAACGATTCTGTCTTCACTGCTGATAGGACAGATCATTATGCAGTATTGCTGAGATTTATGAGCTTTAGACTAAAGAAAATAGCACACTGTTGTAGGTAGGTATGACTGACTGATAATCGATTTACAGTGGAAATAGCTCGTCGTAGGACCACATTTCCAAGACCCTGTTGATGCCAGTTCTGAGGATCTTGGCCAATTGCTGCTCCAGTCGAAGGTTGATCTGTCTGCCCATATTTTTGAAGTCAGCATTCACCCTCTGTTCAATCTGTTTAACTGTAATAAATTGACAACCAAAAATAATTAATTTGAATTAAATACACGTTTTAAAATATAATACATGATGTATCAGGGTAACTAGCAATCCATCAACTATGGTCAGTTAGCAATATTTGCGAGCACAGTCAAATGTGAATGGTAGATGAAGTCAAGGACACTTGAGAGAGACATGGCACAATCATGATCAAGTTAACTAAACACTTGAGTTGAAAAAAATCATTTAACCATTTGCGAGCACAGTCGCCGTGATGTAAGCGTAATGAGTTTAGATTACGTTTAGGTGGTTTGGCCATGTAGAGCGAAATAACGAAAAAAGGAGTATAAGAAGAATATATTACGTGAATGTGAATGGTAGAAGAAGTCAATGACGCCCGAGGAAGACATGGCACATGGCACGATTAAGTGAACTAAACACTTGAGTTTAAATAACAGAAAACTACGTATGAGTCGATGGATGATGGTGAAAGATGCAAGAAGCGTGCGTGATGGTTATTAGTGGATAGTTAGTTATTTTAAAAGATTAGAAAAAGGTGTGACAAAATTCTTTTCGTTCTTTGACGAATGACGAATTTCGCTTCTATGTGAAGTAACTAGTTACCTAGTAAAGACTGGTTGGGGTATTTGGGGCGGAGCGTCAGACGGTAGCGATCAGAGTCGACCTTGATGTTCATACTGCTGAGGCGGGTGATGATGTACCCGGGTTCGATCTCCAACTTTGTGGTCAGCGATCTGCATTCTGCCTTGACTCCGTCTGAACGAAAAAAACACAATCACAGAAAAATGAATATATAAATATAAAAAAAAGAAAAAGTAAAGAAAAAAGAAGAGAAGAGAAAAATAAATGAAACAGCTCACCTCACTAGGAAAACCTGTGTTTTAAATAAATTATTTGGGATTCAAATAAAGATTTTTTAAAAACATTTTCAAAGTTCTCTAGTATTTTATTTTACAAATATCGATTTCGTGTAGTAAATTTCGAAACGATCGAAATCCCACAAGGTACGCGTGACGTCATACGTACCTCAGTTTTGTAAGGTCAATCCCACTCGGGTCGGTATGAAAGCGACAACTCCCAATTTTGTTTATAATTTTATTTTTTTATACAATATTTATTCAAAAATGTAATTTTAAATCATCTAAAATAAAAAAATTACAATCTTTATAAGTATCTTATAATGTTATGGTTATATTTAATAAGATTGCAAAAAAAAATTAATTTTAAAAATAATTTGTTTACCGAAATGGCGACCCGTGTGCGAGTCAACGCAGCACAACTTTGCACTAAATTGTTCGCATTCTACTAATGCATATTGTGGCGAATCGACCTATGTGAGGTAGCCGTGTAAGTTCTATCAGAACCCGTCGACCAATCTCAGGGCGTACAAATCTCTTACTTTTAATAGTTTTGTAATTCTTAAAAAAAATTAAAGGAGTTTGGAGTTGTTCTTTTCTGTTTTGCATCACAAAATAAAAATACACAAGATAATTTAGATAATACACAAGGTAATTTTCATAATAATTTCGACATTAAAATATGTAGTTAGGTTAGACCATCCCTACTTCAATGTGAACATGTACCCCTTCAATAAGTAACTTTGTAATTAATAAGCTATTAGTATCAGTTGCTAAGTCCCTACTTTCTTAATTCCTATAATAATTTCTCAAATGTAAACATGTATATTTTCAAAAAGCAAATATAATCCCATCATAAATAATGATTTGACAATAAAATTAGGTCATTAATAATGCATATTACCTGTGAGGGTTTTTTCCCTAATAAATATTGAAATGAGCTACAAACCCAAGGTAATTAGCTTACTGGATTTACCAAATATTTAGAAATTCGACAATCTTAAACGACTTAGTAACAAATAAAATTGATTAAAACCCTATAAACTACCCCTCTCCCCCCTCCCTTATATGTTGTGTATATAAACCGTAGACTAAGAATTTTGTGTACCAGTCTGAAGATGGCTTTGACGAGCTGAAACCGGTTATGGTCAAAATAAAATTAAGTGGAATAAAGTTTTTTTATTTGTTTTATTATAATATAACACAAGATTTATTTAAATCTCGATAATGCTCTAAAAGCTTTTTTTTTAAACGTGTTAAAATTGGGCATTCACTTAAAACTTTACTCACAGAAACTAAAAAAATCCTCGGGGTTAGTTGTAGCACGGGGTCAATTGTACCGGTTCAATCATTCCTCTATAAATCGGTACAACTACCCCCCTAATGGTCATTTCAAATTAAAAGGCTTTTTTTTATTCTCTGCTCATGAACGCTCCTAAACCCATCCTTAAGTAAATTCAGTTGTCCGAAGAAATGTGTGGATAGTAAAACATATACAAACAGATAACTGTAGTTGTAATATTATGCTATGAATGCAATCGAAAAAAGTTACTTTTTTGTTCAAAAATTCATTCCTCCAATTGCAAACGTCCGGGTTCCAATATTCCTCACGGTCTAGTGCTGTCTACTTGTCCGCATGTGTCAGGGCGTATAAACGTACTTACCAGGCCTTAGACGCATTAAATATAAATTGGGCGTGTCATGTACATACTCGTATTATATCTTGGGCTGACACACTACGCTACAATCTTACTAGAGGGTTTGTTCAATTGGGCGACTACCGCGGAATATCATTTCTTTTTATGGGATTTGTCACCTTGACAGATGACAGCCGCGTAATTACGGGGATCCGTAATTTTTTCTTACCTACAGCAGGAGAGGGGGTCGTATAATTTTCAATTATAGCCTGGCTAGCAGATCACAGCATGGTTGCCACGCCAAGAATTATACCACATCATCTTTGGAGGCTTGCAGGTCTGTATGAGATTGTATGGCGAGCAATTTGGAGTTATGTAAAACGCTTCGAACTTATAGAGTAAGTGGGTTATTCGTCTTGGTACTACTGACCCGTGGTACAATTGCTCATGATCTCCTTGGTCTCCGGAAATCTTTTGTTTGATTTTATGTATTGGTGAATTTTCTTCGTGTTAATTCAATTACCCAACTGTAACAAATCATTGTTTCATTCAAATTCTAAGGTACGTACCCAATTTAATCGAAATATCTCCGTAAATTTCAACAGGAAGCAAGATGAATGTACCGAAAATTTTAAATTTTCCCGTAACGTCCAAAGATGGGATGCTCAGCTTTGCTGTTGTTATCCCAGTCTCAAAATTAACACTGGAAAAAATATATTCCGCTTTATGTAATAAAATAATGAATGATGAGAAAATTTGGATACAAATTCTTATATAATAATAACAGTGCTTATTTTGTTTTCATCATTTTACAGTGATTGTTTTCGTAAAAAATTACAGAATTTTCACAATTCTTCAAAAATATTTTATTTATTTATTAACAATATAATATTTTTTACACAAATAATAAACAGATATGGCAGTGAAAGGAGAGCGTATAGAAATGATGAGATATGACAATATACATATAATATAAAAGTACAGATGGAAGACAATATCAATTTTTAAGTTTTGTGAAAGTCATTCATATTCTGTTATTATCATCATTATGGGCCAGTTGCTTCACAGAATTGAAATAATAACAGAACTTGACTAGAACTTGGAAATTATGTTTGAAATTTGATGATTTTTTCAAATTGAAAAAAAATCATGAAATGAAAAAACACACAGAACATAAAAGAAAAACAATGTAAATATATTTTTTTAATATTTTTAATAATAAACTAATGTTTAAGAGTAAAGTTTTTTTATGCACAGCACAAAGTATAGTTTATTATTAAAAATACGAGTAATAATTTTTGATATTTGAAAATATTTCACCAATAAATGAAAACATAATATGTCTCGATGTCATCTAGTAGGAGATTTAGCATTATCAATCTCTTTTCCACAAAAATAAAGTTGATGGTTTTCTTGTGAAAAATCTAAAAGCAATAATTATGAAAAAAAAACAGTAGAAATTGAATAATTTTAAGAGTTTTATATAAGCCGACGTAGCGCAATCGGGAGAGCACCTGACCGGCAGTCAGAAGGCTGCGGGTTCAATTCCCGTAGGCGGCATGTATTTTTCTCGGAATTTTAAAACAATTTATATATGTATTTCAGTTTAATAATTATTGCTTAAAAATAATATGTTTTTTAATTAAAATTTTCAAAAAATAATCCAGAATCTGCATTTACCGTGACCTTTCAAATGTCAAAAAAAAAACAAAATGCCGCTGAATGGCCATTTGAAATAATTTGCGAAATAACTGGGCCTAAGTTTGTGGATTTTTATATATTAATATACGTTTGGGTGTTAACTCACTCTATAGAGTCCATATAAAAGGTGGACGCCTTGTATATCTTCAGATCCTTCATATAGAAAGACATTCCAGAAATAGGATTCTGTGCATCTGCAAGAATCAGTCTGTTCCACTCAAAGGGTTCCAGAGCTGCTATATTAAAATCTGGTTTACCTGGAAAACAGAGAGTTTATATTTTACAAACAAAAGATAAATACGAAAATAAAAATGCTTTCGTACATGGTGTCCGGATAGTAGTAGAACAAGCGGGAAACTGAGCGTTTTAAATAAAATACATTGTTTCTGAATTCAAAAGATTAGGAAAAAACTGTTTCACATTATTATTTACCTTTAGACAAGTCTTTTGCTTCAAAATATTTTCAAAAGTTCCGACAAAACAAATACGTTGGGTAGGGGCAATAAAGTTTTTTGTTTTCTATCGGCCACGGAAAACAAAAAAAAATGTGGCCCTACCCAATTTTTAATTTTTTTTTACTGTGGATGTTTTGAAAACATTTTGCCGTAGGATACGCGCCTTAAGTCAGACTTACCCACAGCCAGCTTCGGCCTCAAGTCGTTTATTTTTCCTCTGAAGCATTCGTTGTAGTTCGGATTGCTCCTTTCACATACCGTGGTTAGCTCCGCTAAAAAGTAATAATAAAAACGACCTTTGAATTAAGATAAATCATATTTAAATACATTTTTAATACCTACGGTGATTTATTATTATTATTGTCTTTGCCTGTTATGAAAATCATTTGCCGTTTCTCAATAAAATGCAAATAAATAGGATATTTCTGAATGTATCCGAAAACCAAAAAATGTGTTTGAAAGGTGATAAAATCTAATTTCAAATTGTATTAATAAAATAAAAATTTTACGAATTATTCATATATTTAATTTAACTTTTTTTTTAAATTGTTCGCCTTTTGTACATTGCGTTTTTGATATGTCCCACTACTTTTTTTTGGTTTTTTCATCAAATTTATTAAAATACTTTATTTAGTCAATTAAATACAACCATTGAGCGGGTATATATTTTAATGAATTATTTAGATATAAAAGTAGTATGTTTTTACCATGTACCATTTCTTCATTCAATTAAACAAAGTTTGATTTTGTATTTAATTTTAGGTGAGCAAGTTCAATTTCATGGGGTCACACGAGCCGAAACGCCGCTTGCGGCTGCTTCGTTCCTTTGCCATAATTCGTGGCTCGGCTCGAGCAAATCTTATTACGTGTATACCCAGCATTAAATATATATTTATTTATTTAATCAATATTTACACAATTATTTCTTTTAACTATCACACTAGGCTAATGCCCGTGTTTTATATTATATTTGTACAAAATATACAGTTTTTACTTATATGGACCAACATTGAAAAAAATCACGTTTAACACTTCTTGTAAAGACACCATTAGTTCCATTCCGTGACATATATTTACCTATTCGTATCTTAGGGACTTTTACACACACATTTCTATTAAATAGCTTTTTTATTTATATCCTCACTGAAGGGCCCTAGCTACCATATTTTTCATGTTTATTAAGTGATAAATGGATGATGTCCGCTGAAGAATCCACATTATTACCATTCATGCATTCGTATTTTGGGCAATGAGTTGAGGATCACAGGGGCCTATTTACAAAAATCATAGTTTCGAGATAAACGTAAATAAAGATTGGAATGCTCATATGTTCAACTGTATCTCTTAAATGGCTGTGTGTACGAGATAAAACTTCGTGACACTTGTAAATAGCATTACCAGATTTTTTTGGAATTAGGCCCCTGTGATCCTAAGCCACCGCATTATGGTAATTAGTCCCAGGATTTCTGTACTAAAAATAAAACCCTGGCTTCTAGTAATATGGTATAGGTGGAAACTTATAAATAAAACGTTAAAATAACGGAATTGAAAGTTTAAAAATAATAAAAACTTTTACATATTTTGGCGAAAATATCCAATTAACAAAATCTAGGTATCATATTATCTATGAAGGCTGAATAGGTTCGGTGCTTTGATACACCACAGAGTGGCTGGAACGAGACAGCGCTACTGGATAATCGGAAAAAAACTCTTGTCCAGGCCGTCGACCATTGGCAGCGCGCGCCCCTACACCATACTTGTAGAAGTACCCTCAAACCACCGTAGTACAGTGTTAAATATGTTTACCATTTTATTTTATATTCAATTTCACATCATGTTTTATTTTATTTAGATGTATGCATATGTAAGGCAGACAGAAAATTGCACTCACCGCTCTGTTCAGCTAACATATACAAACTTTATTATTATTAAGAGTGTACTCACATATTGATTGAGAATAAACAGAACTAATCACCGTTATACCAAAAACAAAAAAGAAAAATATTTTTTGCATTTTGAAGAATTCTATTTTTAAACGTTTAACCATCGACCTCAATGTTGATTGATATAATGTACATTAAATTAAAATGTCTTGTTTTCATAAGTCTAATTTACAAGAGAGATAACAAGGCGAAAGTTCATCAGTGATATAAAAATAAGATTTGTTAAATTCGGCGTTGCAATTACAAAAAATAATAACATAACAAAAAAACCAAATTTCAAAAATATCCCTAAATTTTTAGCAGTCTCGTTTTATTGATGAAAATTATAATATTTTCGACTCGGTAAAATGGGAGAGGTGCCAAAAAAACTCATAAAGTTGGACAAAATGTGTCTAGGAGTTTTTCGCATTTCTGATTATGAATATTATAGCTCAGAATATTGTTAAAAAGGGTAAAAAATAAATCTCCACTAAACCGATCTCTCCTTTTCTGTACTTTTCGCTCTCAATTTCTCCCTATTTCAATAATTTTTTTTTATACATTGCAACACTGGTCACACAATTGGCGCGTTGATACTTTTTTTAAATTTTCGCTTTTTGCAGAATTAAAGAAAAAATCGATTTATTTGAGTACGCACAAGTGTGAATATGAAATTCTCAATAATTAGAGACTGTTGTGAGTCGTCACCAAACAAGTGTGTGTGCCAGCGGCTGGAACGGATTGTTTTGTCATTTCTCACGAATAACGAACTCCAGTGAAAACTATTATTACTCATTAAAATATATTCATATGAAGCAACAATCGCTGATTTTGAATATATAAGTTGTATTTTTTATTATAACACGCATCATTTATAAATCTTTATTTAAAAATGAATAAAATACCATTACATTACAATGCCCTGTTTCGGTTGAAATGAATGATCGAATGAATGAATGAAATGAATGAAATGAATGAAATTAATGAAATGAATGAAATGAATGAAATTAATGAAATGAATGAAATGAATGAAATGAATGAAATGAATGAAATGAATGAAATGAATGAAATGAATGAAATGAATGAAATGAATGAAATGAATGAAATGAATGAAATGAATGAAATGAATGAAATGAATGAAATGAATGAAATGAATGAAATGAATGAAATGAATGGAATGAATGGAATGAATGGAATGAATGGAATGAATGAAATGAATGAAATGAATGAAATGAATGAAATGAATGAAATGAATGAAATGAATGAAATGAATGAAATGAATGAAATGAATGAAATGAATGAAATGAATGAAATGAATGAAATGAATGAAATGAATGAAATGAATGAAATTAATGAAATGAATGAAATGAATGAAATGAATGAATGAACCACTGAATCGTTTTTTTTATTATTTTTTATTGTTTTTGTGTTTAATTCGTGGAACTCCATTTTTTATTAAGTTCTGCAAGTATTTTTTGGTTTTTGTCTGTCCATTTATCTGATGAAAGCCGTTTTCTCGGGCTCCACAGAGAGAGAATGAAATGAAATTTTGAGATCGTACTAAAATTACGTTCTGGAGTGGAATCAATGAAGTTGTATCTGTTCAAAGGACCTTCACTTAGATAATGTCCTTTAAAACAGGAACAAGCAAATATATACAATGCAAGGTTAAAACACTTCAATCTTGAATTAATAAATTAAAATTAATTGTTCATCAATGTCGAATATGTGAGCATTCGAATGCAATCTTTGTTAGAATTATTTGCTACGCTATTTTGACCTTTATCCTTTGAAAAACGTATCAAAAATAAAATCAGAATCGCTTGCGCCAATAAAACTTTAGTTTCCACTTTTGATTTTATGAAATCTCGCTTAAAAATATATTTTCTGTTTTCTGCTCACGATCTTCTTTAACCCCTCTGGCCTTGGCGTATTCCGTCAGATGGTCGGAGTATTTCCGCTTTGCAATAAAATCCAAATAAATGTAATATTTCTGATTGTATCCAAAAACTGAAAACTTTTTTAGAATTTTATCATTAGAAATGAACATAGGTATTAAACATAAAAATTTTGAATGAAAATATTTAAAAATGTCTAAAATTGATGAAAACGAAAAAATAAAGACATATTTTTTGTTGGACAAATTTATTAAAAACGTTAATGTCACCTTAATTATTTGTCTTTTTATAAAAAAACTTTTCTTTTTTTTCAAATTGCGGTCGGGACCTTTGAATTTATAGGGTTGCACATTTGAATTCTTATGTGTATAACGTCTATATTTGAATAAAAAGCGTGGTGTTTTCTCATATTTATCACCATGGCAATAGGATACATAATGATTTCTGAGGGGTTTAATCATTTAGCGTTTGAATTAGAGCTTTCGTGATTCCGTCCAAATTCAATATCTTCCTGATATAAATGCATTTAAGTCTTATATTCCCGATGGAAATTTATAATCTTGTTCATTGTTCAATTCAATTTATTCCAAATAATTCCAAATGAAACGTATAAAAAGAAAATACTATTTAAAAAAATCGTAGTGTGTGCCTAATGTCATCCTGAGTGGCACTCTACAAGGAATGGGATATACTGTTTAAAGAAAGCGATAAGTTAACTAGAAAAAATAATATTGAATCATCGGTGCAAAGTTTAAAATGAAAACCTCAGTGAAAAATAAAATAAAATAATAAAAGAATATTGTATCGGTTGCGAAAAGTTTTAAATGAGAATACTTACCTATTGAAATACTGGAGTAAATTTCGAAAAAGGAATATTGATACTTCTTTTTAAATCGGTGTGAGGATTGAAACGGGAATATTGAAACATTGGAACAACTGAATAAATTATATAAAAAAATGAAAAACCAACATTTCTGAAAATGGATTTAGCAATTGGATCAATGGCCCCCTCGGTACTAAGGCAATGGGGAGGAGTTTCAAATGTGACAGTGGTGGATAGTGTGCCTCAAGAAATGCTATTGTTCATCGATTCACATAGGTAATTTAAAAAAAGTTTTGCTTTGTAGTTATAATGGTTTTCTACAATTATAACTACAAATATTATAATCAATGATTTATTATTCAAAGGACTGTTTATTTCGAAGTTAAATGAATAACGAATTTCTCGTAATTTTTAGTCGCGCTCTACTTCTCATGTTTCAGGTTTTTCAAATCATAATTTTTTTTTTTTTTTTTCTTTTTATGAGATGATGTATTACCAAAAAAGGATTAAATTTAATAATTTTCATTTAATTAGTTTATACAAATTAGAAATCTATAACCAACTTTCAGGTCCCATCCTACAGATAGGACCTTACTAATAAACGTGTTTTATTTTTTATTGATTGATTAACAGCTGTGTAAAATTTTAAATTCGTTTATTACTAAGGTGTACATTTTGTCAATGCGTTTTCAATTTAAGGCGATCCACTACGTCGTGTAATATTTTAAATTGAGCCGCTATCAATAACAACCCTTACGTAGATGGCGATAAGGTTTGAATTCCCGCTTAACACCATCCGCCTGTTTTGATTTATGCAAGAAAAAAACATGGCCAGAAAGTGCCTTTTATTTTATTTTGTGGATGTTCAGGTATAAATATTTAATTTTTTTCCGATCATTTTATAAATAACTTAATTTGCCACATTATACAATAAAATTATAACCGAAAATGGGTTTGTAAGTAGGAGATTTTAAATTTTAAAGCAGTTTTCATAGGCCTTATACATTATTTTTTTCTGGGCTTATAAAAAAACTTATCTAAAAAATACTCGATTATTTCAAAGGCCAAGATGTATTCTACTCGCAGTATTTAATTAAATCATCTGAAACATTTCTAGGCGACCAAATTTTCAAACCAAAAACACACGATTTTGCATTACTACGTATGGCATCGCCTTAAAATAAAAAAGGATTATGAACAAAGAATGCAAGACAATCACCATCAGTGAAGATCATCCCCAAATACGATCATGGCGCCACTGGTTTCCGGGGGATGGATGGTGGGGGGAGGGAATTTGTTTCAATTAGCGCTACCTACCACTGCCCTAAGACAATCATGGAGATTTTTCTAGATGAAGCCACTGTCTAGGGTTGGGGGTATTATATAAAAAATAAATAGATATAATAGCAAAATACCAAATGAAATTATAGAACATTTAAAAAACACAAAGATAACAAGTTTAGCAGTAGAATTAATCAAATTTTATAATAAAGCAATCCGCATCTATAATATTAAATATTAATTTGCCAAATTTACCAGATGACTTCTTTCTTTACTTCGAGAAGGTGTCGTTTACAGCGCCCTTGAGGTGATTTCTCATGAAAACGGCGCTATATAAATTAGCTAAATATTATTATAAGGTAAAAATTTCCTCTTAAGGTGAAACAATACCCTGATAACGGGGATTTGCTCCGACGCTCACATTTTAAATATTTATGATGAACTTATTACTAAAATCTTAAATGTTTCTAGAGGGATTCCTAGATGTGCAAGTTATTTATATTTAAGATTAATAACAACAGGACCTTACCATTATATATATTATGTTAAACAGTTTTGTGAATTTTCTAAAACGTTTTCTACTATAAGATGAGCGGGAAGCACCAAATTGTATTTTTCTTGGCGGTGAATTAGTAACTTCCCGAGGAATCCCTCTAGAAACAATAGAGTTTTTATAAATGTATTCATAAGAATTAATTAAAACAAACCACTCGGAAATATTCAATTTCTGGCCAGATAAAGCAAACTCGGCCGTACCTCACTCCGATACTTTGCAGCATACGTTGTTTTATTTGTGTGCACGTCGGCAAGGACTTACTCCGTATTTCTTCAGTTGCCGCCCAAGTTTCGGACAATAAGAATTACCTCGTCGAATTTAATGTTACAAAGACCCAATCATGTTACGTCTTAAGGCGAAATAAGACTTGAAAAAAACATCAGTTATGGGCCTGGACGCGCTTTGTCGAAGTGACAATCTAGTATCCATCGATCTAAATGACCCACTCGGGCCTGGACGCGCTTTGTCGAAGTGACAATCTAGTATCCATCGACCTAAATGACCCACTCGGGCCTGGACGCGCTTTGTCGAAGTGACAATCTAGTATCCATCGACCTAAATTACCCACTCAGGCCTGGACGCGCTTTGTCGAAGTGACAATCTAGTATCCATCGACCTAAATGACCCAGTCGGGCACGGGGGCTCCATCGAACCAAGTCAAGTTGTTCTCTCAGAAGCAAGGAGAACTGTACAGTGGTCCCCAGATATTTTAAAAGTTTCCACACAACTGCTGAACCTGTATAAATAGCAAGTTGCCCAAATTGTTGAATTTTGCAGCCACCTCTGGTCTGGAGCCCCAAAATACCTGAAAAAAAACCTTTTGATTCTGTGCAGAAACGGGCGGTCATTTGATAGATTGCCCTATCTTAACAAATGGATTAAAGCACAGGCGTCAGGTGGGAATGTTGTCTATGATCTACCGGTATTTCAATAAATGAAGCTCCGAGGAACTGGCGTCATTGATCCCTTCGGCACCGGTATATAGTCGTCAAACACGCCAAATCCACGCCCAACGTTCTTACGGCTGTGGAACGAGATGCTGACTTTCGTGTTTCCCCCCTTCTACAATAGAGATCTCTCCAAGACCCATGTTTACTCCTTACATTACTCAAAAAGACCCTTCACAGAGCATCTCCAATCCTCTTGCGAGGAATTAAGTTAAAAAACACCTTTTTTAATTGAACGAACGAAATACACGAATAAGTTAGTTAAATTCTAACATAAAATAAATTCTAAAATAAATTCTTACAGCAATGCATTTTTCAATTTAATCAATGCGCCCTCACAACGTTCCATTAATGAACACAATAAGGAATTCTAGTCAATTGTTTTATGAATGTTCTTCACCTTCTAAATTAAATATCGGAATTTTTAATTTTTATACAAATGACAATTTCAAAGTTGAAATAATTTTCAGAGATTTTATTTTTCAAAGCCCGCCAAAATTAACGAAATCTGTCGGGGTACGCGTGACGGTATACATATGTACCTCGGCTTTGTCCCACTCGGGTCAGTATGAAATCAACAAATCTTAAGGCTGGCCGCATACATACGTTTTCCGTATTCGATTTCCGAATTCGTTTTCCGTATTCGGAATTCCGTGAGACTAGCGCAAACGTTCGTTTTTCTTCATTCGGAATGTATAAACGTCAGTACCAGTGTTGCCAACAAGGGCGATATATCGCCATTTAGGCTACTCAGAGCGAGAATCGGCGCCGAAAAAATCTAAAAGGCGACTGGTCGCCAATTAAGCTACTTCAAAAACATCAATTTTAAACATGTCCCGAAATTCTCTAGCCACCCCCCCCCCCATGAATTTTTTTTATTTATTTTTTTGAACATCAATTTTAAACATGTCCCACCTAACCGCAAATTCGGCTACTTTACGCTACCTTATGTATGAGAAACGGCGATATTAGGTCAAGATCCGTTGGCAACACTGAGTTACGAACGGAAATTTCCGTACGTTTGCGTCGGCACAAACAAACTGTATGCAATAGCTGCGTTCCACATGACGTCATTAGGTTTTTTCCATTCGGTTTCTCCGAACGCGCCGGCTCGCATTCGGAACGTGCGTAAGGAATTTGTTCCGTTCGGAACTAAAACGAACGTGTGCGGCAGTTAATTTATTTTCTACTGATTCCGTGCATTCGGATGTCCGAATACGGAAAACGAATTCGGAAATCGAATACGAAAAACGTATGTATGCGGCCAGCCTAATTCAAATATTTAGCAAGATATATTTCGCAGTGGTGAACCGTGCGCGAGTTGTCATAACATTGTCCGCATTCACAATGCACGCGCCCGGCCGACCCGTGATGTCTACATGTTTAATTTCTGTCAAAACCCGCCGACCAATAAGAGGGCGTTTAAGTATCTTACGGTATCTTAATGACAAATTATGAATTTTACTTATACATTGAAACTTATATAGTATTCAGTGTTTGCTGATCTATGTAAAGAAATATAATATGTACATCATAATATATTTCTTAAGCCTAAATATTTTTAACTCAAGTTCCTTATTCAGATTGATAGGCACACACTTATACGTATTAATACACATATTTTTTTATATATCGTTTATCTCACCCGGTGAAATGTTTTTAATCGCTCATGATATCTCATAGAGACTTATCTTTGGTACCGATCCTGGTAATTATTTCTAAAACCTTGTAAACTGCTTACCACGTATTTAAAATAATTGTTTCTTACATAATAAAAAAATGGATATCACCGAGAATCAAAAAATGCTGCTTGAATTGGTTGTCCCTTCGTAGGAACCTTTATTTAGTTACCAAACATCTGCTTTTCGCCCCATACATAGCTCAGGGTAAAGGAAACCTGTCTGTATTAAAAAATGATCTCTTGCCCTTTTTCCTGAGCAGTTGCCCATTCTACCTATCAGGTTAACACGCCACTGGCCACCACGTATTCTCTTTATATTAATTCCAAGCCTCACATCCAACAACAGTTGGCACTAGATGGCGCCCTGTCCCTGACTGATGACATCCCCTCAGGGCGCCCGTTTGATTTTCATTAGGCACCCCCCTCAATAGCCCAGGCCACCCTAGTCCACCCTGTGACATGCGTTCGCCGTAATACTTTTTCTCAGTCAGCCGTGGCTTATGGGCTTTATAACGTGTAAGAAATAAGGCTGTTCACCAGATCGTAGAGGAAGTAAATACAAACATAAGCACATAGCACATGGTACCTGTTCACCACATTGTTTTGAAGAAAACCTTTGTGGCAGAGAGGTGGAGGTTTTTTCGCATGTACAGTTTAAATAAATTACAGATGGCGATCAAATTATTAGAGCCACTGTGCAAATTTGCTGGTCCTTGAGGAACTTTGTCACAGAGACTAGGAAGATAGCTGCAATTGCTAAAGTTTCAAGGGCAACTATGGACCGTATGTGGACAGAACTCCTCCAGGACCAAGTGAATGTTCTTAACTGCCAAAGAAATTTTCCAGACCTCAAATCAACAGAGAACCTACGGAAGTTGATGAAATATAAAATTTCTGAATCAAGTGCCAAATGATCGAGCAAAATCTGCGCAAAAATCATAGAAATACTTTCAAGTATAAGGCATACTAAAATATTTTACGCAAAAGAAAACGTACAATAACAATACACTGTCTTAATTTAAATATGCAAATTTTGCACTGTGGCTCTAATAATTTAATCATCCACTGTAAAATATGTATTCTCGAGTAGCAGGCAAATTTCAGTTTTGCTTTGATGTGAGTAAATCATTGGTATGATGATGATTGCCGATGAAAGCTTAAAATTACTTCAGTCATATTCTGTACTGTAGTAAGTATGTACTCGTACATCTGAATAGTTACATTATTTTCAACCTTCCTCTATCTCCTATCGCCTTCTTACTTTTTATGGTATCGCAGGTCCAATGGCTAAGAGAAATAAATCAGAAATCTGTTTATAGCAGTATATTTTTCAAATGTTGTGGGTACTATTTTAAGATTGCAATATAATTTCCACCAAGAACTTCCTTAAGCGTTAATAACCAATAATAATAAAGTTCATACTCCATATAAAATTGATGCTTAACAATAATATATTTTTTGTTTGTTTAAGAGTTGCAATGTTGAAATGGAGGGATGGCAATTTTAATTGGCGATAGAGTTCGAATTAAATATTGAAGAATAAGATAATACTAATAAATCTATTAGAAACATGAAACAGAACAAGACACAGAAAAACAAAAAATACAGTGTGTGGCAAGCCTATGCACGACGGAAGTGAAACTTTTAGTATTCTTCTCTCTCACTTTTCATTTCATTCTCTCTTTTTTCTGTCTATTGACATATTTATAAGTAGCATGTGATAAAAAAAAATTAAAAGATATAAAAATATGGGATTCGAACCCGGGTCCTGCATAACGAGTGTCGAACGCTCTGCCTCTAGACCGCGAGGAGAGGTATCTCGCGCAAATTAACGTAAAGGTAAATTAACAAATTTATGTAATTTTTTACTACATTATTACAAATAGTTGATAAATAAAAATAATTAATCAAAATACCGAGCGACTCTACCGGCTCGATTTGTAAGCTATATTTCGACCAAAATATCATATAGGTACCGTAAAGTAAAGTAAAGGTAAATTAACAAATTTATGTAATTTTTTACTACATTATTACAAATCGTTGATAAAAAAATATTAAAAGTTATAAAAATATGGGATTCGAACCCAGGTCCTGCATAACGAGTGTCGAACGCTCTGCCTCTAGACCGCGGTTATTACGTATTCGACCAAAATATCATATAGTCAAAATATCTAAAAGTCGCAGCACGATAGCATTTTATCACTTTTTCTAGTATTAAAAAAATCACAAAAAGAAAAAAAAAATTAGTTTAAGCGGGGATCGAACCTCGGTTCTTCACGACGAGAGTCGCGCGCTCTGCCTCTAGACCGCGAAGCTGAGTTTGGAGGGTGACCTAAACTAGATATATAATATTAGCTAGGCTCCTATAGCGAAATGATCACGGTTTTTCGTGACGGTCATGAGTCGGTTTTACTCCGGTCCTCGAAATTGCATGACGCGCGTAAAGAAGTTTCACTTCAAAAAGATAACGGTCTCAACTGGGAATCGAACCCAGTATGTCAACATCTTTAACGCTAATTATTATATCTAATTTTTGTCTATCTCATATTTGAAATTCAAAAACTAACAATATCATCTTGCATCTAATTTTTCCCATATTTTTGGCAGCTACCTTTCTGAATGATTACAAAGCTCTAAAGAATTGGTTTGTAACCTTTGTGTCTCGGATAAATATATACGATTTTTATTTATATGAGTTACCCATTGACTTTTAAAAAGAAATGAATATTATTTTTTTATTGTAACAACTATTATTTAATAACTTTTAAAGGTTATAGGTACTCGTCAAAGTAATACATATATAAAATTGTTCCAATAAAATTGGTTATTGATTATTTTATTACCCAGAATGAACTACAAATATTGCGGTCTAGAGTTCAACCTCTTTATAGATATGGAAAAGAATATTTCGGAGAATTAATTAGTTGGACCTATAAAAGTGTTAGTGAAAATGTTTTGCCATACGAAATTGTTTAAAAAAATAAGAAATGGCAAAAAATAACTAAAAAATAAGAGCGAGTGAATACATACATAATGCACCATAAAAGCCATTATATGTAGTGGTGTCACTTTCCTTCCGAGAATATTGTTATAAGGAAAAAGCTTTCACATACAAATTGTGTAATAGAAAATATACTGATAAGAAAATTGTATGGAGATTGTGTTTGCTTTTGGGGGTTTGTTCTAGAGTGTTCTGGGTGTTGGGTGTTCATACCGATACCCAACTGTTAACACTGAACGTCCCCCTCACATTTCCATGCGTATAATATTGTTATAAAGTGAAATGAGTTTTGTATTAATATAATAATGGAATTGAAGATGAAGATATCACGCCCGCTTGATACCAATTTTTGAAATAGTTTGTAATAAATGAAATTTTCATTCAACTGAAATAGCAATCGGGTTTTTATTTATGTTTTATGGTAACTCGAGGATGTGAGCAATACATAGCATTTTATTGGTGTGTTTTGTACTGTAGCTAAGACTGAAAAACATTATTTTTGAATTCAAGCATTACAGCCTGTTTCAAGAAAAGGGAATCTATCAGACACATTGCTCTTTATAAGTCGTTATTTTTGCTTTCGTGTATTAAAGTGCTCTACTCTAGATGATTTAATTCGTGCTCTGCTTAGGTGATTTTGGCAAGTCCGTCTAAGGTTGAGGTGGTATCATGTCTGGGTACCACACAGCCGTCGTGAATTCAATTCCTTGGCTGGCTAAGTCCTCCGTTATGGCACATGCACCATTTTCCGCTTACTGGGGTAGTTGTTGAAGATTTCATCATTGTTGTCAGGTTATTCGTAACCCGAGAATGTTTGCCTTTATTTAAAACAAAAAAAATATATGTAATGTACCTACACATGTATTAGAGACCCTCCTCCAAGCCAACTGCATTCTGGGCAAGGTGAGCAGTGACCTTTTTGTCAAAGTTGTCAATCCAAATGTGATTTGGAAATATGCAAATAATTTATTACATTTACTTTTGCCAATAATGATAATGCTCTGACGCAATTGTTGCTCTTGTCTCCGCTTTTATGAATAATCAATGTCACGAAGAAAGCAATCACTTTGTGGCTTAACTAGTTTCGGTAATTTGTAACAGTATTGTAATACAACTGTATATTGTAATAATGTTCTAGAGAGGGTTAGGATCATAAATAAACCACTGACTAGATCGATAACTTCGGGCTTTTTGTATGAAATAAATTGATATTAAAAAAAACATTCAAATGCCAATATATAGACGGGAAAATTCTAACTCGGAACCTATTTATTATACTTTACACCAATGAAAAACTCTGAAAGTTTATTTTATAGACTTTCAGAGTTTTTCATTGGTGGATATAGTAAGGCAATCATGTGACGTCACAATATTTCGGTTCCAATTATCGATCGGAGTTATACCTCCCTGGTTAGGATATAACCGAAACTAGTTGATATAATGCAAAAATTTTGATATAGTGGTTAAAAACAGAGTAACTTTTAAATTAGGAATAATTACAGTGTTTTATTTTATTTATACCTCTCAAATGCTTGCGTTACAAACTAATCATATTTGATGCAGTGAGTACGTACGTAAGACTTTGTCGGGATAAAAATGATGAATATTATAAACATAACCCCTCAGGCTAATTTGTTCGGTTTTGGGACAAACAGCTATTAGCCAATTTGTTCGCTTTTCGGAACTGCTCACATGGTTTCCATACACTTACGCCTTACCGCCAGAGTTAGAAATATGAAGAAAACAGTGTTATAAAAATAGAAAACACAAAGATTTATTTTTAAAATAAGGTAGTTAACCACGGAATATTTAAAATATACACTAATGAAAATGATGGAGAAAAAATTATGAAATTTTTTATTCATTATTTTAATATTAAACGACAAAAAGTGAGATTGCAGTAATGTTTATGATACATTTGTTTGAGGAAATGTGTGTTTTTTTATTAGTAGTTTTTGTTCATTGTTTAGAGGCAAAAACGTAAGATTTAAAAAGTTTTATTTAAAAATAATATGTTTAATTTTATAATAAAATTTATTAAGCGTATTTTGTTGCAGTTTTTAGTTTTACGATTATTATTATTAATATACCATTTATTTAGATTTTATTGAGAAGCGGAAATATACACGAATTCTCAGATTTTCTGACAGCATATTTAAGAAATATAACTGTGGATATGGCTGGGGCCCGAAGAGTTAAATAGTATTTTAAAGAAAGATTGCACATACCTCTAATGTTAATAACGTGTTGTGATTTTCAATAAAAATTTGGAATAGAAGAAACCGTCACAAATCTATGCTAAACTATTTGCAGAACCATAAACAATGGTGAAATCAAAAGTTCTATTTTGCTTGCCACATAAGACAACAACAATGATTATTTTAAAATTTTAGACAAAAATGATTTATGAAATATCTTATCGTGAATTATTCTTTGACAGAATCCACCAAAAGACTTACAATTTTACAATAACTAAATACGCCTTTATTTTAGACAAAAAAGATTTATGAAATATCTTATCGTGAATTATTCTTTGACAGAATCCACCAAAAGACTTACATTTACAATAACTAAATACACCTTTATTTTTAATACGTTTTCGGAAGAAATCACCTCAAGGGCCCTGTATAAAAATATGGCATTAACGCAAAGGTAATTAAATTATTGTTCAATACAATATTGTGCATTTAAATTAAATTATTTTGTTTTCCATTCGAACCAGTTTCTTTAAATTTTTACCAAAAATATATCGGTAGTGCCTACGCTTCCCTACCTCAAAGCGTGCGCTGTACGTTCCATGGATTCGAAGTAAATATTTAATAAGGTTTTGAAGTGGTCATCCACTTAAGGCAGTATGTATTCAGATAGAGATGTGGTCAGGGTCGGACCGGAACGAGCCGGAACGGGCCGGAGGTGGCCGGAATGATGCGCAGGTATTGCAGACGAAACCGGAGCCAGGTTCCTACTCTGGACTGGGCCCTGGCAGAGTCATAACCATTCAGGGAAATTACAAAACGACAGATCCGTATAACAATTTAATAGAAAAAGGTGAGAAGTTGGATTTTTTAGGGGGTATGTGACTAGAACTAAAATTTCTAAAGGAAAATCAATCATTCTAGAAACACATATCGATCGCAAAGTGACAAAATCCCCGATCTAAGGCTGCGTATAAATAGGAAAATAAATGCGCGTGCTGAACCACGAAGCAACCGCAAGCGGCGCTTCGCCCTTTCCCATAGTTCGTGGTTTATACGCAGCATAAATTATCATTTAAGCTGATATTTCAGTTTATTTGTTTTATGAACGCCACGTGTTTTTTTTCACAGAAAGTTCTTCACAATTGCCTTTTCATAAATTTCAAGTGTTGCTATTTTATTCGTGATGCAAACTTTGATCCACCTTTATGTTTCAGTTCCACGCATATGACATAACTTTGTTGTCGCAAATGCACGATATAACAGTTACTTTTTACCAATTTATTTATTTACGAAACGAACAGTCGTACATTAAAGTATATAAAATAAACATTCGAATGTTATTTTATATGATTTTAAGTTAAATACCAAGAAAGTTCCATCAAGTTAAATGTTGATTTAGTATTTGAACCTACACAAAATATTTAATACCTATACATAACATTATAAAAAAGTAAAGAAATACAGTTTTCGCATGATAATACTGTTTAATACAATAAAATAAACTACGGATAATGATAGTACAATTTTTACAAAACAGCTGCATTTTATATGATTTTAAATTACGATGTCATGAAAATGTCTACATCTCTAGAGGCATTGCGAGTGTTACAGATACTTCCTATTAAAGAGTTTTGAGCGTTTTTGGATTTTCGTGTTGTGTTCGGGGCAACGAAATGCAATATTTTTTATAACAGATATGACATAAAATAAGAGACAGATAAAATAAATACTTTAACAAAAATCATTAAAACTGCTTTATCTACGCTATTGTAGGTCTATTAAGGCATAATTCCTTTAGTTATTTATTTATTTATTTAAACGCCCATAGGGCTTTTACATATAATAATGTACATCTTTATTAATTTTTTAGTTATTCAGATTACATTAAAAAAATCAGTGTTAACAAAATATAGGTTGCATAAAAAAAGTATCAGAGTTAACAAAATATAGGTTGGATAAAAAAAGTATCAGAGTTAACAAAATATAGGTACAAATAATTGAGACGAAAAATAGAATATCTGCCAAAATCCTCCAAATCAATGATAATGATTATAAGAAAGTATAACAATAGTTTGCAGAGTAGTTAGAAATAGTTCGCACATACTCCGTTTAATGTTTGCCAAGTTCATGTTTGACATATAGATTTAATAATAATGTGTTTATAGGCGATAGACATTCAGTATCGTTGGTGTTCACGCAATATTTATTCCCTGCACTGTGCACTCAGATCATTACTGAATTTATTTCTGCTTTGGTACCTGCAATGTTACAATGGTAAGATACCCTCTGACGAACCGTTTATGAAAGTCAATGAAATTTTTTCGTACAGGGATAGGTTGGTTAAGGTTGATTTGCTTTAAACAAAACCATGTTGGCAAGTTGTAATGTTGGATTTCACGCTGGGATTTATCTTCAGAAGAATCATTTTTTCAAAAAGCTTGGGTATGGATGATTGGATACAAATTGGATGATAATTATCGATTGTAGATTTATCCCCGCATTTAAATATTGGAGTTAAGTAACTTTTTTTCCACAGTTCTGGAAAATTTCCCGTTGACAGAGACTTATTAAATAATATGAACAACGGAATGGATAAGCTGCCTGCACAGTTTTTAATCAAAATGGGTGGAATTTGATCCGGCCCGGAACTTAATTTGGGTTCAAGTGTTTTAAGATAATTTGTAATGTCGGTGATGTTAATATTAATATTAGACAATTGCAAATTTAATTATTTTTATATATGTTTATTCAGTTTTTTTTATTTATACATTATTTTCTCTCACTTAGATCCTACAAAACTGATCAATCAGTTTAATTTATTATTTAATTTAATATATTTTTGCCATAGCCTTCCCAAAATATCTTGACCATTGCAATAACCTAAGCAATGCGTGGGGGTGCTTCTTGATCCGGCCCATTCCGCAGAGATCCATTACTCGAGCCTCGGGCCAGAGCAATCTCATTGAATGACCGCCCCCCCCAGTCCCCTCCTATTCCCACCCATCCCTCCCCCCGGCCACCCTGTTCCCCGCAGCTCCCCTCACCGCCGCCAGGCGCGCAGAAGATTTGATTGGTAAGGCGACGGAAGACATGAGCACACTTATTCACTACACTTTATTTATTAAACGTGTTCCATCCTTATTGCTTACCAACTGACGTGTACCCGGCTTCGCTCGGGTTATAGGTGTCTAATTAAGAGTAATGTTTTGGGGTTGTGAATTGTAGTTAGCTTCTAATTCTAAGGTTGAATTAATATGATTAATAAAAATTAATAATAAATTCATTCTTTACTCTGAAAACTTATTGCATAACAGAGGTTATGGCGATGGAAGTGGAAGGTGGATGTTGGAAGGGCCTATCGGGGAGAAAAAAGCGGGTAATTTTTTCATTATTATGTTTCACCACAGGTGTAAACACTTACAAGATGAACTTATCGAACAGATACTCTTTATAATAAACAAATCCATTACTGAAAGCAGATTTCCATCACAACTCAAAATAGGAAGAATCACACTAATTCTTAAATAAGGTAATCATGATGAAATCATTAGTAGATCAATCACAATTCTAAACGCTATAAAACCTAAGAAGCACTTATCAGAAATCCACTCATCGACTAACTACAATCTAACAAAGTATTTTCACTGAAACAATTTTGGTTCAGAAAAAACTAGGAAAATCCAAAGCTCAAATGAAAAATGCTTTGGCGTATTTTTGACCGTTCTAAAGCATGTTGACACAATAAATCACTCACATCTTAAAAAAAACTGGAAAATATTGGGATTACTGACAATGAACTGACATTTTTTAAAATTTATATGGAAAACAGAAAGCAAACGGTGAAACACAACCAGCGTGTTTATTGATGTCAGATTCGGGGTGCCTCAACGAAGTATTCTAGGTCCAATACTATTCTTATATTAATAATCATTAACTCAACTTCATTAGCACAGAATGTGAAGGCGAAATCATAACTTTTGCTGATGATACTGTTTTTGTAATTACTGGGAATAATTGGGCACAAAGGCATTTAAGAAAACGGATGACTAACGTCAATAATAATAAAACCAAAATCAACTTTAAAAAAAATACAAAAAACTCGAAAAGAAACCTGAACCTGAAAGTTCATAGCTTCTCCTTCATTTAAATCGGCTTCGTAATAATTGTCCGTCATTGGACAACGTTGAATTATTTATTTGTAAAAAAAATCATAATTTAAAATGAACCGAGTATATTAACGAATTTTCCTCCGGATGTTCTCGGAAGTGTTAAGTGTGTCACCATTTAAATTTTATTTCATGTTTTAGATAATATTTTAGATTGATTCACAAACAAAAATTCAAATTGTAACATGAAACAAATAACACAGAAGAGATAAAAACCGTTCAAGCACACTGCTTCAGTACGATTCTTTAGATTATTAAAAATCATACCAATTTACACAAAAAAAAACTAATTATTACGCCGTTTCGCCGCAGCACAACTCTGTCTTGGCGCACACTTGGCGCGTCCCTTCCTTTCTTATCCATTATCTTACATCGATTATTTCGAACAGCCTTGCAAGAATTTTACGGATCTTCGTTTTTTTAACACGGTCATGTACCCTAGCATCTCATTTCTACAGAATTCAGCCTATTTTCATCTTCCTTAGCCAATTTCATGCCTCATTGCTATACATCAGGGTATCAGCACTCCATTGTGAACTGCTAGTTTCGCTTCTTTGGACATTCTATAATTAAATTTATTTCACTATCCTATAAACATACTTCCCAAACACACAAACTCATCCAATTGCGTGAAGTAATCATAAGTATTATGTTTTAATGATAAACTAATGTTTATAAGGCAAGGTTTCTTATGCATAGCACAAAGGATAACAAATTATTATAAGCAATAATAAGTCATCTGAAATATCCATACATTTCCTACAAAAATAAAGTTGGTTGTTTACAGGTGAAAAAATATTATAAGCAGTAATTGTTGATTGAAGTACTAGTACATATTGAATTATTTGGCGTGTTGGAAATAAACCGACATAGCTCAGTGGTCCAGAGCACCTGACCGGACATCGGTAATTCATAATTTCATAATAGTAATAATTTGTAATCATAAGTAGCTCATTCCATTGCTGAGATAATAGTATTAATGAAACATATGTACCTACATACAAACATCTAAATTTATACATAATATTTTTTTCTTTTTGAAGTGAAACTTCTTTAGGCGCGTAATGAATTTTCGGGGACGGAGTAAAACCGACTCATGACCGAAACGAAAATGCGGGACCACCGATTAAAGTTCATTTGATCTAGTCAAAGTTTTGAAGTAACATATAAATGCTTCTTAGCTCATCCCGACAACTGGCGTTGGTGGTGTAATGGTCAGCATAGTTGCCTTCCAAGCAGTTGATCCGAGTTCGATTCTCGGCCATCGCACATTATTTTTTTGTTTTTAACGCCTTTTTCATTCAATATCTTATTTTTTAGTAGGTCAGAACATTTTTTAAAAGAAAATAATATTGCAAAATAATAAAAACACTTATCTCACTGTGATAAAACATTACTCCGCTAGAGCGCGCTTTGCGTTATTGTGTTGGATTAAAATTATTATCTAATCCGTATATTATGATAATTGTATTACATTTATTTAATTAATTTATTTATTTTGATAATATGTAATAATTTACAGAAAAAAAAATTAAAACTATCTCCCTCTGATAAAATATCCGTTCGCTAGAGCGCACTACGCGATCTTGTGTGGGATTCTATTTCTGTACATTGTACATTATTTTTAAAAATATATTATATTTTGGGTGTGATGTAGGTAACATTATAAAACATAACAAGCTCTCATATTTTCAGAACCTACATAATATAATCAATTTATGCGGCTTTGCTTACAGTTGGTGCTCAGCGTGGTTGGCTTTCAATCAGTTAAGCGAGGTTCGATTCTCGGCTGTGGCATTTTTGAAGTGAAACCTTGTTGAGGTGGGGGAGCCGCTCACGAACGTTCTAATTAATTGTGGTTCATACGGTTTGGTACAGAGACGAGATAGAGGTGATGAACACATCAGTGGCACAAGAGGAAATATCCCCTGAGAATCAAGTGGAATAAAGTTTTTTATTTGTTTTATTATAATATACTATAAGAGTTGATAAATATTTCACAATATAGTAGTATTGTTGGAATAGGATTGTTTAATATATTGGCGAGATTATATTAACAGTGAAATATGATGTAGGAATGTCGTTACAATCAAAGCAATGGCCAACAGGCGGTACAGACAGCGGAAAAAAGAATTAAAGCCTCCCAAACCTCAAGCTAAAACGGGAGCAGAACGTTGTAAAGCACACAGAGACCGTCAAAAACTTCGGCAATCTGCGGTAGCTGAAGCTATAACACCTGCTCCAGTTCCATCAAAAAAACGGAAAATCGTTCTAAATTCTACGTGTACTGCGAATTTATTGAGTCCCAATGATGGTCCAAAATACGTCCTACATGCAGCACAAATACATAACCAACATTCCATGCCAAAACCCGACAATATTCACCAGAATTCAATAAGGCAGCAGCAAAATAAAAATTTGCAAAAAAAAACTAATGCCTCCGAAATTGTAAGTTGATATGCCATGATTACATTGTTCGAATAAATTTATTTATTAATTAACATTGAATTAAATTTGGAAATTTACATTCAATCAGTCTTACTCATGAAAATAAATGTACACATAAATGAACGGATTATTCCAAATTCTTACTCACGGCCGCGCGCATGCGCGGGTGGGTAATACAGCAGATTATCGACCTGTCAGATTTTAGATCGCGGGTCCCCTAGGTTTATAGACTAAACTCGCGTCAACTTGCGTACCAAACTCTCTCGAAATGGAAAACTTTTTTGATAATCTCGACATTTTGCGGTCGGGTTTGGAAAACATCGATCGTATACGAATTGTACGTCAACCGCGCGTACGTAAAACCTACAATAAGCGATACGATCCGTTTGAAGCTCTCTCAGAATTAGATTTTCGATGCAAATATAGATTCACCAAAATCAATATGAGACGAATAATTGATCTAGTACGGCCAGACTTGCATGTCAGCGACAACAGACGTGGAAGTAGAATCTCCTTTCCTTTCCAGAAATTAGGGTATTTGTATTAGAATTTTTATTCTCCACCACTTTAATGTGATCAGCCATGCAATCCTTTAATAACGCCTACACGGAAAACAATCATTAAACACTAATTTCAAATAAATAAAACATTACAGCCAAGATAAGAGGTTAAAAACAAACCTTTTCAACATCACCCCAATTTTTATTCCGCTTCCTTCTAATTTTCAATTCGGTTTTAATCATATTGCCCGGCATTCGATGACAGAATCTGACATATAAATAAACGTGAAGTTGGTTGCACGCCGCGGAATGCGAAATAAATCAGAGTGTTGCCACTCTAAAAAAACCATAACAAATAATCCATCTAATCTCTCTATGGGTATAATATATTAAATCAGCGGTTTAGGCCCCAACTCCAGTATAGCTAGTACAACGCTGGAACGGCGATTTAGCGATTTTTCATGAGTAAGACAGTATATGTATTAATTTTTCCAGGATTTTGATGAGATACAAGAGGCTCCTGTCCAAGAAGCCATAACTACACAACCGAATGATGATGATGCGAATAATGCCAATATTGTACGTATCAATTTCTGAAAAATTGCATTATAGATGAAAAAATTGATTTCGAATGAGTTTTCCAGTAAATTATATTTTCTGTTAACAGAATGTACACGATGACCATGAACTCCCGAATAGAGAATCACTGAGTGATGTTGATTCCGACATGGATATTGGAGAGCATTTCGATGGGCCACCGATAGAATTTGATAATGACTTTGTGCCTCCCTATAGTGGCTATGTGAATCACAAATTTGCACATAAACAATTTCAAAAAATGTTTGTGGAAAATCCTTTCGGCTATGCTTGTAGCGTTTGCGATCGGCTTTGGTTCGAAAAGGATTTAAAAAAGGCGACATCCGCTGATGAAACGATGCTTAAAAAAATAACGGTATGTTTAAAGCATAATGTGGATATTATCATAATTTTCTTAATGTCGTAACTCTTATCAATGTTTGAAATTAATGGTTAACATATTTTCCAGGCTCTTGCGAACATTGCTGATGCAAAACTATGTACTACATGCAAAAGGAGTATGCAGAATAAGAAAATTCCAACGCTAGCGACCTTCAATGGCTTCAAATATCCGGAAAGACCAGCCTATTTGCCTCAACTCAACCTCATTGCTGAAAGATTAATTTCGCCTAGACTACCATTCATGCAAATACGGCGAATAAGACACGTTAACGGTCAGTTCTGCATAAGTGGCCAGATCATCAATGTTCCTGTCTCGGTAGATAATATGGTGAGCGTTTTGCCAAGACATGTGGATGACGATTTTTGCATCAACGTACACATTAAAAAGAAATTAATCCATAAGTCGAGTTATTTGCAAGGGTTGGTGAAAAAAGGTGAAATTAAAGCTTGGTTACGGTATCTAGTTGATCAACCAATGTATAAATTTTATAAAATATCCATAAATAACTCTTTTCTCGGGAATATTGAGCAAGATATTCAAATAGACTACACGCCTGTACGAGAATCTAGCAATACAACGTTTAACAGTGATGAGAATGTCTCTCCTCAGATGTTTGATCATAGGAATGCTCCTCAAGTGGTTAACATTGAGGAATTGAGCGAACATATCCCAATCGAAGAAAGTCTTGTCGCGCAGCAGCATACTTTGCTCTGGAACGAAGACAAATTCTTACAAATCGCACCGGGTGAAAGAAACGTACCGAAAAGTTTGTTATTCGATAAACACGCAGAAGAACTTTCTTTCCCTTCGATCTACCTCGGACAATTTAGAGAGTTCAACCCAGAGATTAGTGTTACGCCTTTCATGATTGCCACGAGTGAATTACGGCGTTCTGACAGGAGAGGAGTTACGCCTAATAAACTTCTTTACGTTGCGGCAAAAATTATGCGTTTGAGGGTCAGCGAGTCTCTAAAGATTACTTTCAAACACATTGGGACAAATACAAATATAAGTAAAGAGACTATTATGTCTCCGGACTACATTAACAACTGCTTAGATAAGAACTTAGCTTTTTTAAAACCGATTCCAAATTCAGCTGCATATTGGTCTGAGCGCAAGCGGAATCTATTTGCAATGATGCGTCAGTTAGGGAGACCTACAATGTTTTTAACAATGAGTGCAAATGAAATCGGTTGGAAAAAATTGTTACAGACTTTGCATTTCTTGAAAGAACGTGTAAAATTGACAGAAGAGCAACTAGAAAATTTAAATTACTTTGATAAAACAACTTTGATTAATGAAGATGCAGTTAGTTGCGCACTCCATTTTGATAAATTAATTAACGTTATCTTTTCAATTTTACAATCGAAAAAATGTAGTCCATTTGGAAAATATAGAGTCATCAATTTCTTCAAGCGCATCGAATTTCAGCACCGAGGTAGTCCACATGTTCATTCACTTATATGGTTAGACAATGCTCCGAACGATCCACTAGGCGCAGATTACGAGGCTACTGTATCCCTCATAGATACTCTAATCTCAGTCTCTCCAGCTGAAGCTTCAGAAAATATTAGACTTCAAACTCACAAACATACATTTACGTGCTACAAAAATAACCAACCGAATCACTCTCCCACTTGCCGCTTTGATGCACCTTTTATGCCCATGCGTAAAACTGTCATTCTCACACCATTGGAGATAGATCATCCACA
The DNA here is from genome assembly GCA_026573805.1 of Hesperophylax magnus. Lineage (NCBI taxonomy): Eukaryota > Metazoa > Arthropoda > Insecta > Trichoptera > Limnephilidae > Hesperophylax > Hesperophylax magnus. The sequence continues at coordinate 25,067,813 of JAIUSX010000072.1, forward strand.
AATTCGAGAGCTAAAGAATCGTTATAAATTAATCAGGAAAAATCTAGAAGACATTGATTATGACAGCATTAATCATTTTTATGACTGCAACTTAATTACTTCGGATGAAGAGTACATTAACATTATACGAGCCGGCATAATGAGACCACGAGTATTTGTTAAACGACTTCCTTCGGAAAAATTGTATAATTTCTTCAATCCTTTCTTGTTAAATGTATTAGGATCTAACATGGACTTTCAATATATTATTGAAGAGTATTCGTGCGCACAATACGTTGTAGAATATGTCAACAAAACTAATAGAGGCATCAGCAATTTGCAGCGACAAATTGTAGAGGTTATTGACGAAAATCCGGACTTTGATATCGTTGAGGCACTCAGAAAACTTAGTGTTAACGTGCTCAATAGTGTTGAAATGACAAGTCAAGAGGCCGCTTGGTTTTTATTGCGGTTGCCAATGTCTAAAACGTCAGTAGCAGTCGTTTACATACCAACACTCTGGCCACAAGAGCGTGAACGAATTAGGAAAACAAATAAAGAACTTGAAGAACTTGGTTACGATTGCACTGACATTTGGAAACAAAATTGGTTTGACAAATATGAGAAGAGGCCGGAAGAACTCGAAGACGTAACGTTAGCACAATTTGTTTCGAAATATAATGTAGGTCCCAAAGGAAAAATTTCTGAAAGGAGAATACCACGAATAATTAGGTATAGAAATTACGACATGGGAAAAGACTTGGCAGACTATAAGAGGGAGATGGTTACTTTACACCTCAAGTTTAGAGTTGAAGAAACAGATGTTTTAGCAGACATGCAATTTCTACAATTATTTGAACAGAATGAGGCATTAATAATGGAACGTAGAAAAGAATTCGAGTCAAATTTAGACATTGCTAAAACTATGGAAATATGCGCTCAGTTATGTCGTGAAGAACTTCTTTATGATGACGACCGAAATCAAGTGAATGTCCATCAAGAGCCTGATCCGTATGAACAACTCCTGAATGATCCCCATTCAATTGCCAATCTTGATTTGCGGCAAGCATCATTGAACAAACTTGGTGCAATTGCCAGGAAAAAAGATAACATTATGGAGAATGACAAGTTTAATGATTTAATGAGATTAACAAATGAGAAGCAATTCGAATTGTTACAACACTGTATACATTTAAATCAAACAGAAAACGCATTACCCTTACACTTATTCTTAACCGGGCCAGCAGGATGTGGAAAAACATTCACCATCAAATTATTAATGGAGATTTTCAACCGATTTTCTAATACTGATGGGTATTTAAACGCTTATATTGCTTGCGCATCAACAGGAAAGGCAGCAGTAGCTATTGGGGGCACAACAGTTCATACGGCTTTCAAAATATCACCGGCGAATCGAATTCCACTATCAAATGAACTGAAATTTTTATATCGAACACTTTTCAAGTACGTGAAAGTAATAGTTATCGATGAAGTGAGTATGATTGGTGCTGAGATGTTAGAACGAATAGATTTAAGACTGAGAGAGATAACAGGTCATTATGATTCCTTATTCGGTGGTATGAATATGATCTTTATCGGAGATTTGAGACAATTGCCACCAGTGAGAGCAACTCCTATTTATAAGCAAAAAATACAAAGAATAGGTGGTAATCAGTTATGGAGGAGTATTAAATTTTATGAACTGACAGAGGTTATGAGACAAGAAAATGAATGTTTCTCATCAGCCTTAACGAAAATTGGTAACGGGGAAATTTTGACCAGACAACAACTGGAACTCATTGAATCAAGGTTCGTTACGAATGAGGATGCCCATAATCTTTGTCCCAATGGAGTTAGATTATACTATGATAATTATTCTGCCGATACTTACAATCTTTCTGTATTGAACTCATGTGAGAATAAGAAAGATTCTATCGCTGACGACGAAATAATCGGTTGGGGTAATGATTTTCAAAAAGAACGAGATGCAAGACTCAAACTACATCAACTGTCATCAATTGATACTGGTGGCCTCCCGTACCAAATCGTTTTTGCTTTGAACAAACCATATTTAATCACAACGAATATCGATGTAACAGATGGATTAGCAAATGGAGCAGTCGGTAAATTGGTCTATGTTGAGTTAGATGATCAAAGCCACAAAATTATCAGAGTTTGGCTAATTTTTCCAAAAGGTGTAGGAAGACGGACACGTAGTAAAACAGCTCAATATGCTACTCGACTAGGAATAAGTAATGACGCAACTCCGATAAGTCGTAGGTCAGCGACTTTCCCATTATACAAAACTAAATCACACAGTAAAATCCAAGCAAAGAGAAACCATTTTCCACTTAAGCCAGCATGCGCAATGACTATTCACAAGTCGCAAGGAGGAACGTACGATAGTGTTGTGTATACGTATAGCAAGAAACATTCGCAATCCTTGGTTTATGTAGCTTTATCAAGAGTTACAAGTCCTCAAGGTCTCTATATTGTGCCTGCAGAAAATCAGGTTTTATTCCATCACGGACGACGCGAAGACACATCAGTAGCTCAATTGAGAAGAGAATTTGACAGACTTTCTACGGTTCGTTTAAAAACTCTCGATCTAGTACTGTTAGAAAATATTGAGAAAGGAGATATGACGATATTCTCATTCAATTGTCAAAGTATTAACAAACATGCAACAGATTTACGAGGTAATGTTCTAAAAAATTCGGACATATTGATGCTTTCCGAAACTTGGCTTGACGATGACAGGCATGTTAATGTTGAAAATTTTGATTGCATTGTACAATACAAGAGACCCAGTGTTAGAGCGGGTGGTGTCGGTATATATCAAAATGTAAATAGACTCCAACATGTTGTGGTAAAACATAATGACGTTCATGCCCGTAACCATGAATTCGTTTCTAGTCATACATCCTCCGTTGGGGATTTGTGTGCTGCAGAATGCTCTCTGGCTAATGGGGAAAAAATTATTATGGTGTCAATTTATATCTCACCAGGTAAATCGATTACTGATATCAAAGATTTTATCCACCATGTGCTTCTGCCATACACAGAGGGTGGTTCGAGGCTATTGAATAAGAATTATCACGAAATTCCTATGATCATTTCGGGAGATTTTAATGTTAATTTTGCGAGGGAAGAATCTGTAGAGTTATTGAACTTTTTCAAAAACACCCTCAATTTGGATATTGTTAATGATAGGAACACTAGCACGACTAGACACGGGACAACAATCGATGCAGTTTTTGCACGATTCATTAAGGATTTAAGTGCTCATGTATATATCTCGCACTTTAGTTACCATAACCCAATTATCACGACATTAGGAAATGATATTCATGAAATTGACAATGAAAATGGCACATGATTGGTAAATTGTCATTGTAATTTCTTTGTAATTTTTAATTGTAATATTGTTATTTATGTAATATTGTATACTTGTGAATAAATTGAAAATTTTTGGAACTATACATTAATCGAACGTCATTCATCTATAAGAAAATATTAGAAAAAGCAAATCCATGCTTCGTCGTTGAATTATTTAACCTCTAATTTTCAAACTAACCTAAGAGAGAAAATAGAGATGATGAAATGAAAATAGAGAGAGAGGAATACTAGAAGTTTCACTTCTGTCTTGCGTAGGCTTGACACACCCACTTTTTTGTTTTTATGTTTAATTTGAATAATTCTGTTAATTTAAATGTTCATAATTGAATATTAAAACAGAAAAAACATGAAACGTTTTTTAACGTCATGTAATTAATTTAATGTTTAGAAGTTCCTTATATCATAGTGGGAAAAACGTTTTGAGCTAGAATTAGATGTGCTGGCCTAGAAAATAAATGCAGATAAAACTGCACAAATTTTATGACGCAAAAACATGAATATTTTTGAAGTGAAACTTCTTTAGGCGCGTAATGAATTTTCGGGGACGGAGTAAAACCGACTCATGACCGAAACGAAAATGCGGGACCACCGATTAAAGTTCATTTGATCTAGTCAAAGTTTTGAAGTAACATATAAATGCTTCTTAGCTCATCCCGACAACTGGCGTTGGTGGTGTAATGGTCAGCATAGTTGCCTTCCAAGCAGTTGATCCGAGTTCGATTCTCGGCCATCGCACATTATTTTTTTGTTTTTAACGCCTTTTTCATTCAATATCTTATTTTTTAGTAGGTCAGAACATTTTTTAAAAGAAAATAATATTGCAAAATAATAAAAACACTTATCTCACTGTGATAAAACATTACTCCGCTAGAGCGCGCTTTGCGTTATTGTGTTGGATTAAAATTATTATCTAATCCGTATATTATGATAATTGTATTACATTTATTTAATTAATTTATTTATTTTGATAATATGTAATAATTTACAGAAAAAAAAATTAAAACTATCTCCCTCTGATAAAATATCCGTTCGCTAGAGCGCACTACGCGATCTTGTGTGGGATTCTATTTCTGTACATTGTACATTATTTTTAAAAATATATTATATTTTGGGTGTGATGTAGGTAACATTATAAAACATAACAAGCTCTCATATTTTCAGAACCTACATAATATAATCAATTTATGCGGCTTTGCTTACAGTTGGTGCTCAGCGTGGTTGGCTTTCAATCAGTTAAGCGAGGTTCGATTCTCGGCTGTGGCATTTTTGAAGTGAAACCTTGTTGAGGTGGGGGAGCCGCTCACGAACGTTCTAATTAATTGTGGTTCATACGGTTTGGTACAGAGACGAGATAGAGGTGATGAACACATCAGTGGCACAAGAGGAAATATCCCCTGAGAATCAAGTGGAATAAAGTTTTTTATTTGTTTTATTATAATATACTATAAGAGTTGATAAATATTTCACAATATAGTAGTATTGTTGGAATAGGATTGTTTAATATATTGGCGAGATTATATTAACAGTGAAATATGATGTAGGAATGTCGTTACAATCAAAGCAATGGCCAACAGGCGGTACAGACAGCGGAAAAAAGAATTAAAGCCTCCCAAACCTCAAGCTAAAACGGGAGCAGAACGTTGTAAAGCACACAGAGACCGTCAAAAACTTCGGCAATCTGCGGTAGCTGAAGCTATAACACCTGCTCCAGTTCCATCAAAAAAACGGAAAATCGTTCTAAATTCTACGTGTACTGCGAATTTATTGAGTCCCAATGATGGTCCAAAATACGTCCTACATGCAGCACAAATACATAACCAACATTCCATGCCAAAACCCGACAATATTCACCAGAATTCAATAAGGCAGCAGCAAAATAAAAATTTGCAAAAAAAAACTAATGCCTCCGAAATTGTAAGTTGATATGCCATGATTACATTGTTCGAATAAATTTATTTATTAATTAACATTGAATTAAATTTGGAAATTTACATTCAATCAGTCTTACTCATGAAAATAAATGTACACATAAATGAACGGATTATTCCAAATTCTTACTCACGGCCGCGCGCATGCGCGGGTGGGTAATACAGCAGATTATCGACCTGTCAGATTTTAGATCGCGGGTCCCCTAGGTTTATAGACTAAACTCGCGTCAACTTGCGTACCAAACTCTCTCGAAATGGAAAACTTTTTTGATAATCTCGACATTTTGCGGTCGGGTTTGGAAAACATCGATCGTATACGAATTGTACGTCAACCGCGCGTACGTAAAACCTACAATAAGCGATACGATCCGTTTGAAGCTCTCTCAGAATTAGATTTTCGATGCAAATATAGATTCACCAAAATCAATATGAGACGAATAATTGATCTAGTACGGCCAGACTTGCATGTCAGCGACAACAGACGTGGAAGTAGAATCTCCTTTCCTTTCCAGAAATTAGGGTATTTGTATTAGAATTTTTATTCTCCACCACTTTAATGTGATCAGCCATGCAATCCTTTAATAACGCCTACACGGAAAACAATCATTAAACACTAATTTCAAATAAATAAAACATTACAGCCAAGATAAGAGGTTAAAAACAAACCTTTTCAACATCACCCCAATTTTTATTCCGCTTCCTTCTAATTTTCAATTCGGTTTTAATCATATTGCCCGGCATTCGATGACAGAATCTGACATATAAATAAACGTGAAGTTGGTTGCACGCCGCGGAATGCGAAATAAATCAGAGTGTTGCCACTCTAAAAAAACCATAACAAATAATCCATCTAATCTCTCTATGGGTATAATATATTAAATCAGCGGTTTAGGCCCCAACTCCAGTATAGCTAGTACAACGCTGGAACGGCGATTTAGCGATTTTTCATGAGTAAGACAGTATATGTATTAATTTTTCCAGGATTTTGATGAGATACAAGAGGCTCCTGTCCAAGAAGCCATAACTACACAACCGAATGATGATGATGCGAATAATGCCAATATTGTACGTATCAATTTCTGAAAAATTGCATTATAGATGAAAAAATTGATTTCGAATGAGTTTTCCAGTAAATTATATTTTCTGTTAACAGAATGTACACGATGACCATGAACTCCCGAATAGAGAATCACTGAGTGATGTTGATTCCGACATGGATATTGGAGAGCATTTCGATGGGCCACCGATAGAATTTGATAATGACTTTGTGCCTCCCTATAGTGGCTATGTGAATCACAAATTTGCACATAAACAATTTCAAAAAATGTTTGTGGAAAATCCTTTCGGCTATGCTTGTAGCGTTTGCGATCGGCTTTGGTTCGAAAAGGATTTAAAAAAGGCGACATCCGCTGATGAAACGATGCTTAAAAAAATAACGGTATGTTTAAAGCATAATGTGGATATTATCATAATTTTCTTAATGTCGTAACTCTTATCAATGTTTGAAATTAATGGTTAACATATTTTCCAGGCTCTTGCGAACATTGCTGATGCAAAACTATGTACTACATGCAAAAGGAGTATGCAGAATAAGAAAATTCCAACGCTAGCGACCTTCAATGGCTTCAAATATCCGGAAAGACCAGCCTATTTGCCTCAACTCAACCTCATTGCTGAAAGATTAATTTCGCCTAGACTACCATTCATGCAAATACGGCGAATAAGACACGTTAACGGTCAGTTCTGCATAAGTGGCCAGATCATCAATGTTCCTGTCTCGGTAGATAATATGGTGAGCGTTTTGCCAAGACATGTGGATGACGATTTTTGCATCAACGTACACATTAAAAAGAAATTAATCCATAAGTCGAGTTATTTGCAAGGGTTGGTGAAAAAAGGTGAAATTAAAGCTTGGTTACGGTATCTAGTTGATCAACCAATGTATAAATTTTATAAAATATCCATAAATAACTCTTTTCTCGGGAATATTGAGCAAGATATTCAAATAGACTACACGCCTGTACGAGAATCTAGCAATACAACGTTTAACAGTGATGAGAATGTCTCTCCTCAGATGTTTGATCATAGGAATGCTCCTCAAGTGGTTAACATTGAGGAATTGAGCGAACATATCCCAATCGAAGAAAGTCTTGTCGCGCAGCAGCATACTTTGCTCTGGAACGAAGACAAATTCTTACAAATCGCACCGGGTGAAAGAAACGTACCGAAAAGTTTGTTATTCGATAAACACGCAGAAGAACTTTCTTTCCCTTCGATCTACCTCGGACAATTTAGAGAGTTCAACCCAGAGATTAGTGTTACGCCTTTCATGATTGCCACGAGTGAATTACGGCGTTCTGACAGGAGAGGAGTTACGCCTAATAAACTTCTTTACGTTGCGGCAAAAATTATGCGTTTGAGGGTCAGCGAGTCTCTAAAGATTACTTTCAAACACATTGGGACAAATACAAATATAAGTAAAGAGACTATTATGTCTCCGGACTACATTAACAACTGCTTAGATAAGAACTTAGCTTTTTTAAAACCGATTCCAAATTCAGCTGCATATTGGTCTGAGCGCAAGCGGAATCTATTTGCAATGATGCGTCAGTTAGGGAGACCTACAATGTTTTTAACAATGAGTGCAAATGAAATCGGTTGGAAAAAATTGTTACAGACTTTGCATTTCTTGAAAGAACGTGTAAAATTGACAGAAGAGCAACTAGAAAATTTAAATTACTTTGATAAAACAACTTTGATTAATGAAGATGCAGTTAGTTGCGCACTCCATTTTGATAAATTAATTAACGTTATCTTTTCAATTTTACAATCGAAAAAATGTAGTCCATTTGGAAAATATAGAGTCATCAATTTCTTCAAGCGCATCGAATTTCAGCACCGAGGTAGTCCACATGTTCATTCACTTATATGGTTAGACAATGCTCCGAACGATCCACTAGGCGCAGATTACGAGGCTACTGTATCCCTCATAGATACTCTAATCTCAGTCTCTCCAGCTGAAGCTTCAGAAAATATTAGACTTCAAACTCACAAACATACATTTACGTGCTACAAAAATAACCAACCGAATCACTCTCCCACTTGCCGCTTTGATGCACCTTTTATGCCCATGCGTAAAACTGTCATTCTCACACCATTGGAGATAGATCATCCACAAATTCGAGAGCTAAAGAATCGTTATAAATTAATCAGGAAAAATCTAGAAGACATTGATTATGACAGCATTAATCATTTTTATGACTGCAACTTAATTACTTCGGATGAAGAGTACATTAACATTATACGAGCCGGCATAATGAGACCACGAGTATTTGTTAAACGACTTCCTTCGGAAAAATTGTATAATTTCTTCAATCCTTTCTTGTTAAATGTATTAGGATCTAACATGGACTTTCAATATATTATTGAAGAGTATTCGTGCGCACAATACGTTGTAGAATATGTCAACAAAACTAATAGAGGCATCAGCAATTTGCAGCGACAAATTGTAGAGGTTATTGACGAAAATCCGGACTTTGATATCGTTGAGGCACTCAGAAAACTTAGTGTTAACGTGCTCAATAGTGTTGAAATGACAAGTCAAGAGGCCGCTTGGTTTTTATTGCGGTTGCCAATGTCTAAAACGTCAGTAGCAGTCGTTTACATACCAACACTCTGGCCACAAGAGCGTGAACGAATTAGGAAAACAAATAAAGAACTTGAAGAACTTGGTTACGATTGCACTGACATTTGGAAACAAAATTGGTTTGACAAATATGAGAAGAGGCCGGAAGAACTCGAAGACGTAACGTTAGCACAATTTGTTTCGAAATATAATGTAGGTCCCAAAGGAAAAATTTCTGAAAGGAGAATACCACGAATAATTAGGTATAGAAATTACGACATGGGAAAAGACTTGGCAGACTATAAGAGGGAGATGGTTACTTTACACCTCAAGTTTAGAGTTGAAGAAACAGATGTTTTAGCAGACATGCAATTTCTACAATTATTTGAACAGAATGAGGCATTAATAATGGAACGTAGAAAAGAATTCGAGTCAAATTTAGACATTGCTAAAACTATGGAAATATGCGCTCAGTTATGTCGTGAAGAACTTCTTTATGATGACGACCGAAATCAAGTGAATGTCCATCAAGAGCCTGATCCGTATGAACAACTCCTGAATGATCCCCATTCAATTGCCAATCTTGATTTGCGGCAAGCATCATTGAACAAACTTGGTGCAATTGCCAGGAAAAAAGATAACATTATGGAGAATGACAAGTTTAATGATTTAATGAGATTAACAAATGAGAAGCAATTCGAATTGTTACAACACTGTATACATTTAAATCAAACAGAAAACGCATTACCCTTACACTTATTCTTAACCGGGCCAGCAGGATGTGGAAAAACATTCACCATCAAATTATTAATGGAGATTTTCAACCGATTTTCTAATACTGATGGGTATTTAAACGCTTATATTGCTTGCGCATCAACAGGAAAGGCAGCAGTAGCTATTGGGGGCACAACAGTTCATACGGCTTTCAAAATATCACCGGCGAATCGAATTCCACTATCAAATGAACTGAAATTTTTATATCGAACACTTTTCAAGTACGTGAAAGTAATAGTTATCGATGAAGTGAGTATGATTGGTGCTGAGATGTTAGAACGAATAGATTTAAGACTGAGAGAGATAACAGGTCATTATGATTCCTTATTCGGTGGTATGAATATGATCTTTATCGGAGATTTGAGACAATTGCCACCAGTGAGAGCAACTCCTATTTATAAGCAAAAAATACAAAGAATAGGTGGTAATCAGTTATGGAGGAGTATTAAATTTTATGAACTGACAGAGGTTATGAGACAAGAAAATGAATGTTTCTCATCAGCCTTAACGAAAATTGGTAACGGGGAAATTTTGACCAGACAACAACTGGAACTCATTGAATCAAGGTTCGTTACGAATGAGGATGCCCATAATCTTTGTCCCAATGGAGTTAGATTATACTATGATAATTATTCTGCCGATACTTACAATCTTTCTGTATTGAACTCATGTGAGAATAAGAAAGATTCTATCGCTGACGACGAAATAATCGGTTGGGGTAATGATTTTCAAAAAGAACGAGATGCAAGACTCAAACTACATCAACTGTCATCAATTGATACTGGTGGCCTCCCGTACCAAATCGTTTTTGCTTTGAACAAACCATATTTAATCACAACGAATATCGATGTAACAGATGGATTAGCAAATGGAGCAGTCGGTAAATTGGTCTATGTTGAGTTAGATGATCAAAGCCACAAAATTATCAGAGTTTGGCTAATTTTTCCAAAAGGTGTAGGAAGACGGACACGTAGTAAAACAGCTCAATATGCTACTCGACTAGGAATAAGTAATGACGCAACTCCGATAAGTCGTAGGTCAGCGACTTTCCCATTATACAAAACTAAATCACACAGTAAAATCCAAGCAAAGAGAAACCATTTTCCACTTAAGCCAGCATGCGCAATGACTATTCACAAGTCGCAAGGAGGAACGTACGATAGTGTTGTGTATACGTATAGCAAGAAACATTCGCAATCCTTGGTTTATGTAGCTTTATCAAGAGTTACAAGTCCTCAAGGTCTCTATATTGTGCCTGCAGAAAATCAGGTTTTATTCCATCACGGACGACGCGAAGACACATCAGTAGCTCAATTGAGAAGAGAATTTGACAGACTTTCTACGGTTCGTTTAAAAACTCTCGATCTAGTACTGTTAGAAAATATTGAGAAAGGAGATATGACGATATTCTCATTCAATTGTCAAAGTATTAACAAACATGCAACAGATTTACGAGGTAATGTTCTAAAAAATTCGGACATATTGATGCTTTCCGAAACTTGGCTTGACGATGACAGGCATGTTAATGTTGAAAATTTTGATTGCATTGTACAATACAAGAGACCCAGTGTTAGAGCGGGTGGTGTCGGTATATATCAAAATGTAAATAGACTCCAACATGTTGTGGTAAAACATAATGACGTTCATGCCCGTAACCATGAATTCGTTTCTAGTCATACATCCTCCGTTGGGGATTTGTGTGCTGCAGAATGCTCTCTGGCTAATGGGGAAAAAATTATTATGGTGTCAATTTATATCTCACCAGGTAAATCGATTACTGATATCAAAGATTTTATCCACCATGTGCTTCTGCCATACACAGAGGGTGGTTCGAGGCTATTGAATAAGAATTATCACGAAATTCCTATGATCATTTCGGGAGATTTTAATGTTAATTTTGCGAGGGAAGAATCTGTAGAGTTATTGAACTTTTTCAAAAACACCCTCAATTTGGATATTGTTAATGATAGGAACACTAGCACGACTAGACACGGGACAACAATCGATGCAGTTTTTGCACGATTCATTAAGGATTTAAGTGCTCATGTATATATCTCGCACTTTAGTTACCATAACCCAATTATCACGACATTAGGAAATGATATTCATGAAATTGACAATGAAAATGGCACATGATTGGTAAATTGTCATTGTAATTTCTTTGTAATTTTTAATTGTAATATTGTTATTTATGTAATATTGTATACTTGTGAATAAATTGAAAATTTTTGGAACTATACATTAATCGAACGTCATTCATCTATAAGAAAATATTAGAAAAAGCAAATCCATGCTTCGTCGTTGAATTATTTAACCTCTAATTTTCAAACTAACCTAAGAGAGAAAATAGAGATGATGAAATGAAAATAGAGAGAGAGGAATACTAGAAGTTTCACTTCTGTCTTGCGTAGGCTTGACACACCCACTTTTTTGTTTTTATGTTTAATTTGAATAATTCTGTTAATTTAAATGTTCATAATTGAATATTAAAACAGAAAAAACATGAAACGTTTTTTAACGTCATGTAATTAATTTAATGTTTAGAAGTTCCTTATATCATAGTGGGAAAAACGTTTTGAGCTAGAATTAGATGTGCTGGCCTAGAAAATAAATGCAGATAAAACTGCACAAATTTTATGACGCAAAAACATGAATATTTTTGAAGTGAAACTTCTTTAGGCGTGTAATGAATTTTCGGGGACGGAGTAAAACCGACTCATGACCGAAACGAAAATGCGGGACCACCGATTAAAGTTCATTTGATCTAGTCAAAGTTTTGAAGTAACATATAAATGCTTCTTAGCTCATCCCGACAACTGGCGTTGGTGGTGTAATGGTCAGCATAGTTGCCTTCCAAGCAGTTGATCCGAGTTCGATTCTCGGCCATCGCACATTATTTTTTTGTTTTTAACGCCTTTTTCATTCAATATCTTATTTTTTAGTAGGTCAGAACATTTTTTAAAAGAAAATAATATTGCAAAATAATAAAAACACTTATCTCACTGTGATAAAACATTACTCCGCTAGAGCGCGCTTTGCGTTATTGTGTTGGATTAAAATTATTATCTAATCCGTATATTATGATAATTGTATTACATTTATTTAATTAATTTATTTATTTTGATAATATGTAATAATTTACAGAAAAAAAAATTAAAACTATCTCCCTCTGATAAAATATCCGTTCGCTAGAGCGCACTACGCGATCTTGTGTGGGATTCTATTTCTGTACATTGTACATTATTTTTAAAAATATATTCTAGAGCGCACTACGCGATCTTGTGTGGGATTCTATTTCTGTACATTGTACATTATTTTTAAAAATATATTATATTTTGGGTGTGATGTAGGTAACATTATAAAACATAACAAGCTCTCATATTTTCAGAACCTACATAATATAATCAATTTATGCGGCTTTGCTTACAGTTGGTGCTCAGCGTGGTTGGCTTTCAATCAGTTAAGCGAGGTTCGATTCTCGGCTGTGGCATTTTTGAAGTGAAACCTTGTTGAGGTGGGGGAGCCGCTCACGAACGTTCTAATTAATTGTGGTTCATACGGTTTGGTACAGAGACGAGATAGAGGTGATGAACACATCAGTGGCACAAGAGGAAATATCCCCTGAGAATCAAGTGGAATAAAGTTTTTTATTTGTTTTATTATAATATACTATAAGAGTTGATAAATATTTCACAATATAGTAGTATTGTTGGAATAGGATTGTTTAATATATTGGCGAGATTATATTAACAGTGAAATATGATGTAGGAATGTCGTTACAATCAAAGCAATGGCCAACAGGCGGTACAGACAGCGGAAAAAAGAATTAAAGCCTCCCAAACCTCAAGCTAAAACGGGAGCAGAACGTTGTAAAGCACACAGAGACCGTCAAAAACTTCGGCAATCTGCGGTAGCTGAAGCTATAACACCTGCTCCAGTTCCATCAAAAAAACGGAAAATCGTTCTAAATTCTACGTGTACTGCGAATTTATTGAGTCCCAATGATGGTCCAAAATACGTCCTACATGCAGCACAAATACATAACCAACATTCCATGCCAAAACCCGACAATATTCACCAGAATTCAATAAGGCAGCAGCAAAATAAAAATTTGCAAAAAAAAACTAATGCCTCCGAAATTGTAAGTTGATATGCCATGATTACATTGTTCGAATAAATTTATTTATTAATTAACATTGAATTAAATTTGGAAATTTACATTCAATCAGTCTTACTCATGAAAATAAATGTACACATAAATGAACGGATTATTCCAAATTCTTACTCACGGCCGCGCGCATGCGCGGGTGGGTAATACAGCAGATTATCGACCTGTCAGATTTTAGATCGCGGGTCCCCTAGGTTTATAGACTAAACTCGCGTCAACTTGCGTACCAAACTCTCTCGAAATGGAAAACTTTTTTGATAATCTCGACATTTTGCGGTCGGGTTTGGAAAACATCGATCGTATACGAATTGTACGTCAACCGCGCGTACGTAAAACCTACAATAAGCGATACGATCCGTTTGAAGCTCTCTCAGAATTAGATTTTCGATGCAAATATAGATTCACCAAAATCAATATGAGACGAATAATTGATCTAGTACGGCCAGACTTGCATGTCAGCGACAACAGACGTGGAAGTAGAATCTCCTTTCCTTTCCAGAAATTAGGGTATTTGTATTAGAATTTTTATTCTCCACCACTTTAATGTGATCAGCCATGCAATCCTTTAATAACGCCTACACGGAAAACAATCATTAAACACTAATTTCAAATAAATAAAACATTACAGCCAAGATAAGAGGTTAAAAACAAACCTTTTCAACATCACCCCAATTTTTATTCCGCTTCCTTCTAATTTTCAATTCGGTTTTAATCATATTGCCCGGCATTCGATGACAGAATCTGACATATAAATAAACGTGAAGTTGGTTGCACGCCGCGGAATGCGAAATAAATCAGAGTGTTGCCACTCTAAAAAAACCATAACAAATAATCCATCTAATCTCTCTATGGGTATAATATATTAAATCAGCGGTTTAGGCCCCAACTCCAGTATAGCTAGTACAACGCTGGAACGGCGATTTAGCGATTTTTCATGAGTAAGACAGTATATGTATTAATTTTTCCAGGATTTTGATGAGATACAAGAGGCTCCTGTCCAAGAAGCCATAACTACACAACCGAATGATGATGATGCGAATAATGCCAATATTGTACGTATCAATTTCTGAAAAATTGCATTATAGATGAAAAAATTGATTTCGAATGAGTTTTCCAGTAAATTATATTTTCTGTTAACAGAATGTACACGATGACCATGAACTCCCGAATAGAGAATCACTGAGTGATGTTGATTCCGACATGGATATTGGAGAGCATTTCGATGGGCCACCGATAGAATTTGATAATGACTTTGTGCCTCCCTATAGTGGCTATGTGAATCACAAATTTGCACATAAACAATTTCAAAAAATGTTTGTGGAAAATCCTTTCGGCTATGCTTGTAGCGTTTGCGATCGGCTTTGGTTCGAAAAGGATTTAAAAAAGGCGACATCCGCTGATGAAACGATGCTTAAAAAAATAACGGTATGTTTAAAGCATAATGTGGATATTATCATAATTTTCTTAATGTCGTAACTCTTATCAATGTTTGAAATTAATGGTTAACATATTTTCCAGGCTCTTGCGAACATTGCTGATGCAAAACTATGTACTACATGCAAAAGGAGTATGCAGAATAAGAAAATTCCAACGCTAGCGACCTTCAATGGCTTCAAATATCCGGAAAGACCAGCCTATTTGCCTCAACTCAACCTCATTGCTGAAAGATTAATTTCGCCTAGACTACCATTCATGCAAATACGGCGAATAAGACACGTTAACGGTCAGTTCTGCATAAGTGGCCAGATCATCAATGTTCCTGTCTCGGTAGATAATATGGTGAGCGTTTTGCCAAGACATGTGGATGACGATTTTTGCATCAACGTACACATTAAAAAGAAATTAATCCATAAGTCGAGTTATTTGCAAGGGTTGGTGAAAAAAGGTGAAATTAAAGCTTGGTTACGGTATCTAGTTGATCAACCAATGTATAAATTTTATAAAATATCCATAAATAACTCTTTTCTCGGGAATATTGAGCAAGATATTCAAATAGACTACACGCCTGTACGAGAATCTAGCAATACAACGTTTAACAGTGATGAGAATGTCTCTCCTCAGATGTTTGATCATAGGAATGCTCCTCAAGTGGTTAACATTGAGGAATTGAGCGAACATATCCCAATCGAAGAAAGTCTTGTCGCGCAGCAGCATACTTTGCTCTGGAACGAAGACAAATTCTTACAAATCGCACCGGGTGAAAGAAACGTACCGAAAAGTTTGTTATTCGATAAACACGCAGAAGAACTTTCTTTCCCTTCGATCTACCTCGGACAATTTAGAGAGTTCAACCCAGAGATTAGTGTTACGCCTTTCATGATTGCCACGAGTGAATTACGGCGTTCTGACAGGAGAGGAGTTACGCCTAATAAACTTCTTTACGTTGCGGCAAAAATTATGCGTTTGAGGGTCAGCGAGTCTCTAAAGATTACTTTCAAACACATTGGGACAAATACAAATATAAGTAAAGAGACTATTATGTCTCCGGACTACATTAACAACTGCTTAGATAAGAACTTAGCTTTTTTAAAACCGATTCCAAATTCAGCTGCATATTGGTCTGAGCGCAAGCGGAATCTATTTGCAATGATGCGTCAGTTAGGGAGACCTACAATGTTTTTAACAATGAGTGCAAATGAAATCGGTTGGAAAAAATTGTTACAGACTTTGCATTTCTTGAAAGAACGTGTAAAATTGACAGAAGAGCAACTAGAAAATTTAAATTACTTTGATAAAACAACTTTGATTAATGAAGATGCAGTTAGTTGCGCACTCCATTTTGATAAATTAATTAACGTTATCTTTTCAATTTTACAATCGAAAAAATGTAGTCCATTTGGAAAATATAGAGTCATCAATTTCTTCAAGCGCATCGAATTTCAGCACCGAGGTAGTCCACATGTTCATTCACTTATATGGTTAGACAATGCTCCGAACGATCCACTAGGCGCAGATTACGAGGCTACTGTATCCCTCATAGATACTCTAATCTCAGTCTCTCCAGCTGAAGCTTCAGAAAATATTAGACTTCAAACTCACAAACATACATTTACGTGCTACAAAAATAACCAACCGAATCACTCTCCCACTTGCCGCTTTGATGCACCTTTTATGCCCATGCGTAAAACTGTCATTCTCACACCATTGGAGATAGATCATCCACAAATTCGAGAGCTAAAGAATCGTTATAAATTAATCAGGAAAAATCTAGAAGACATTGATTATGACAGCATTAATCATTTTTATGACTGCAACTTAATTACTTCGGATGAAGAGTACATTAACATTATACGAGCCGGCATAATGAGACCACGAGTATTTGTTAAACGACTTCCTTCGGAAAAATTGTATAATTTCTTCAATCCTTTCTTGTTAAATGTATTAGGATCTAACATGGACTTTCAATATATTATTGAAGAGTATTCGTGCGCACAATACGTTGTAGAATATGTCAACAAAACTAATAGAGGCATCAGCAATTTGCAGCGACAAATTGTAGAGGTTATTGACGAAAATCCGGACTTTGATATCGTTGAGGCACTCAGAAAACTTAGTGTTAACGTGCTCAATAGTGTTGAAATGACAAGTCAAGAGGCCGCTTGGTTTTTATTGCGGTTGCCAATGTCTAAAACGTCAGTAGCAGTCGTTTACATACCAACACTCTGGCCACAAGAGCGTGAACGAATTAGGAAAACAAATAAAGAACTTGAAGAACTTGGTTACGATTGCACTGACATTTGGAAACAAAATTGGTTTGACAAATATGAGAAGAGGCCGGAAGAACTCGAAGACGTAACGTTAGCACAATTTGTTTCGAAATATAATGTAGGTCCCAAAGGAAAAATTTCTGAAAGGAGAATACCACGAATAATTAGGTATAGAAATTACGACATGGGAAAAGACTTGGCAGACTATAAGAGGGAGATGGTTACTTTACACCTCAAGTTTAGAGTTGAAGAAACAGATGTTTTAGCAGACATGCAATTTCTACAATTATTTGAACAGAATGAGGCATTAATAATGGAACGTAGAAAAGAATTCGAGTCAAATTTAGACATTGCTAAAACTATGGAAATATGCGCTCAGTTATGTCGTGAAGAACTTCTTTATGATGACGACCGAAATCAAGTGAATGTCCATCAAGAGCCTGATCCGTATGAACAACTCCTGAATGATCCCCATTCAATTGCCAATCTTGATTTGCGGCAAGCATCATTGAACAAACTTGGTGCAATTGCCAGGAAAAAAGATAACATTATGGAGAATGACAAGTTTAATGATTTAATGAGATTAACAAATGAGAAGCAATTCGAATTGTTACAACACTGTATACATTTAAATCAAACAGAAAACGCATTACCCTTACACTTATTCTTAACCGGGCCAGCAGGATGTGGAAAAACATTCACCATCAAATTATTAATGGAGATTTTCAACCGATTTTCTAATACTGATGGGTATTTAAACGCTTATATTGCTTGCGCATCAACAGGAAAGGCAGCAGTAGCTATTGGGGGCACAACAGTTCATACGGCTTTCAAAATATCACCGGCGAATCGAATTCCACTATCAAATGAACTGAAATTTTTATATCGAACACTTTTCAAGTACGTGAAAGTAATAGTTATCGATGAAGTGAGTATGATTGGTGCTGAGATGTTAGAACGAATAGATTTAAGACTGAGAGAGATAACAGGTCATTATGATTCCTTATTCGGTGGTATGAATATGATCTTTATCGGAGATTTGAGACAATTGCCACCAGTGAGAGCAACTCCTATTTATAAGCAAAAAATACAAAGAATAGGTGGTAATCAGTTATGGAGGAGTATTAAATTTTATGAACTGACAGAGGTTATGAGACAAGAAAATGAATGTTTCTCATCAGCCTTAACGAAAATTGGTAACGGGGAAATTTTGACCAGACAACAACTGGAACTCATTGAATCAAGGTTCGTTACGAATGAGGATGCCCATAATCTTTGTCCCAATGGAGTTAGATTATACTATGATAATTATTCTGCCGATACTTACAATCTTTCTGTATTGAACTCATGTGAGAATAAGAAAGATTCTATCGCTGACGACGAAATAATCGGTTGGGGTAATGATTTTCAAAAAGAACGAGATGCAAGACTCAAACTACATCAACTGTCATCAATTGATACTGGTGGCCTCCCGTACCAAATCGTTTTTGCTTTGAACAAACCATATTTAATCACAACGAATATCGATGTAACAGATGGATTAGCAAATGGAGCAGTCGGTAAATTGGTCTATGTTGAGTTAGATGATCAAAGCCACAAAATTATCAGAGTTTGGCTAATTTTTCCAAAAGGTGTAGGAAGACGGACACGTAGTAAAACAGCTCAATATGCTACTCGACTAGGAATAAGTAATGACGCAACTCCGATAAGTCGTAGGTCAGCGACTTTCCCATTATACAAAACTAAATCACACAGTAAAATCCAAGCAAAGAGAAACCATTTTCCACTTAAGCCAGCATGCGCAATGACTATTCACAAGTCGCAAGGAGGAACGTACGATAGTGTTGTGTATACGTATAGCAAGAAACATTCGCAATCCTTGGTTTATGTAGCTTTATCAAGAGTTACAAGTCCTCAAGGTCTCTATATTGTGCCTGCAGAAAATCAGGTTTTATTCCATCACGGACGACGCGAAGACACATCAGTAGCTCAATTGAGAAGAGAATTTGACAGACTTTCTACGGTTCGTTTAAAAACTCTCGATCTAGTACTGTTAGAAAATATTGAGAAAGGAGATATGACGATATTCTCATTCAATTGTCAAAGTATTAACAAACATGCAACAGATTTACGAGGTAATGTTCTAAAAAATTCGGACATATTGATGCTTTCCGAAACTTGGCTTGACGATGACAGGCATGTTAATGTTGAAAATTTTGATTGCATTGTACAATACAAGAGACCCAGTGTTAGAGCGGGTGGTGTCGGTATATATCAAAATGTAAATAGACTCCAACATGTTGTGGTAAAACATAATGACGTTCATGCCCGTAACCATGAATTCGTTTCTAGTCATACATCCTCCGTTGGGGATTTGTGTGCTGCAGAATGCTCTCTGGCTAATGGGGAAAAAATTATTATGGTGTCAATTTATATCTCACCAGGTAAATCGATTACTGATATCAAAGATTTTATCCACCATGTGCTTCTGCCATACACAGAGGGTGGTTCGAGGCTATTGAATAAGAATTATCACGAAATTCCTATGATCATTTCGGGAGATTTTAATGTTAATTTTGCGAGGGAAGAATCTGTAGAGTTATTGAACTTTTTCAAAAACACCCTCAATTTGGATATTGTTAATGATAGGAACACTAGCACGACTAGACACGGGACAACAATCGATGCAGTTTTTGCACGATTCATTAAGGATTTAAGTGCTCATGTATATATCTCGCACTTTAGTTACCATAACCCAATTATCACGACATTAGGAAATGATATTCATGAAATTGACAATGAAAATGGCACATGATTGGTAAATTGTCATTGTAATTTCTTTGTAATTTTTAATTGTAATATTGTTATTTATGTAATATTGTATACTTGTGAATAAATTGAAAATTTTTGGAACTATACATTAATCGAACGTCATTCATCTATAAGAAAATATTAGAAAAAGCAAATCCATGCTTCGTCGTTGAATTATTTAACCTCTAATTTTCAAACTAACCTAAGAGAGAAAATAGAGATGATGAAATGAAAATAGAGAGAGAGGAATACTAGAAGTTTCACTTCTGTCTTGCGTAGGCTTGACACACCCACTTTTTTTGCTTACTTTGTACTTTCTGCCATATCACCAATACTACAGCAAAGAAAAATAATCTTAATACTCCATAGATAATTGTTGTAAAATATAACTGGGATAAAAGATATCTATGGAAACCTAATCTTAGTAGGAACTTTTGACATAAATGGAATACCTACGATTTTATTCGCTAAATATTTTAAATTTAAATTAGTTGTTAAATTTCAGTGAGTAAAAGTTTGAAGTGTTTTTCACGGGTTAAATAAAGGTAGTTAAATAGTGTGCGACAAAGTTATCCTGGAAGATCCTTTTGAAACTTCTTTCAGTTTTAATAACCTGCCAAATCTCATTAACATCATAAACCTTTAATTAAATTCTAATAATCCCTTTAATACAGCTTAAAGAGTTTTCATTGCTCCTTCGTCCCCTTAAGTTGTCAGGGGCTTTTAATTAAACGGATTGTCCGAAGATATTCCCTACTACTTATTAATTTCCTCTTCATCTCATCTCATCTCGCCCATCTCTTTCCCTCCCACGAAACCCCCTTCCTCCCGCCGCCCGACGCTACTGACTACCAGCCGGGATAAAGATCAACACTCATTTAATTCCTACCAGCTAATAGTTTCCTTGATTGATTTTATAGGCTTGAAAGCCGACGCAGTGACGTGCAAATAGATTTTCATTTCCATTAATACAATCTTAACTTTACAACAGAACTTTGTAAGAAGCAGTCAAAAATTTTGGAAGGTGAGAAAGGCGTCATGAAATTTGTATAATTTTTCTGTTTAGGTATTAGGTATAGTTGTAATGCTGAAAATATATTGATCGGTGAGCTCTGGCGCATTGAAATCGACATCTTTCCTGTGCTGTATTTCCAGGTTAACACATCTATTTTCAGCGTAAAAGATATTTTCTGTTGTAATTATCCTTATTGAAATTAAATTCCTTCTTTACAACAAGCACGGTGTCTTTTTTTAAACTTAAATACTCTTTACAATAGTAATGAGAAAATAGGACAGCCAGGAGGCTAACATACGTTATTTTATAATTTTAAAATCCATCTAAAAAACTAACAACCTACTTTACCGAGTACTCTGTAGTAGTCTGTCACTAGAGCCATCGTTGCACAATGATTGAAATTAATATCTCTAATATCACATTTTCCACATTCAGATACCCACAAATAAGAACAGCTCTGTTCTTTTCAGGTTAATATCTAATTTCATCAGTGGGCAACCTCTGTTTCTTGTTGCTGTCCTTGTTTTACCTATATTACAATGGAAAGCTCTCTGAGGAACTAGCATCATTGATCCTTTCGGTACCGGTGTAAAGTCGGAAAACACACGTTTGACATTAGAGAACGGGTCGCTTCGTTCTTTACTTAAACAGCATGGCATGTGTTAGTGAACATTTAACCAAGAAATAAAAAATTTTAGATGTGCAAGCAATGCGTTAAAAATTTGAGGTTTTTTGTCTCGTTTCTGGAAATCAAAATAAAATTGAATTGTTTTTAAATATAGTTTTATTGAACGAATGAGGTAAAAAGCGAAGTGACAGCTTTCTTGCAAATTCCTCATTTAAAAATACTGTGTTTTTTGAATTTTTAATAAGTACGCATTCAGTCCTCAAATTATTTCATATTTGAAATTAAATTTAAAAATGATTATTTTTTATCTTGTTTCTAAAACGGTATTTGTTTCATTCTCCAGAACATCATCCACAAGTGAATTAAATATATGAAGTTTCATGGAAGATAGAATTAGTTTTTCACGAGGTTCACTGTTCTTTCTGCAAGTTAGTAGCAAGTAGTAACAGGCCAACTCACGCAATGCTGTTTGATGAATTGGACCGCCGCGCGCCGGACCCAATCAATAATATTATTGTACGCAGTAAATTACAGAACGCCACTGCTTCTACTTACACTTTTTACAGACCCATCGGCCAATTATAGTTGCCGGCAAATGGATGCAGCCATTACTGAAGGCTTCATTCGGATGAAGAGTCTTTTAACGCAATACAATTTATCAAGTTCTGATTTTTTTAGAAGAGTACATGAGTTTAAATTCCAGACGATTTTTGCATAGATGGATACAAAAACTCTAGAGGCTGAAGTTAGCTACAGACAGCGACGTGTATAGCTCTGTGACCAAATGAAGACTGTTTGTAGAAAAAAATGTTCATTGAATTTTTAGAAATTACCATTATAAAGAGATAATAATAATAATTGGATAATTTGTATAGTGCTTGCAAAAAAATTTAAGGGCGCTGCACAATTTATTATGAATTCCTGGGCTCCATCTTATTTTATTATTGTACAGCAAAACATACTTTCCTGGCAGCTCACTTCAGATAAACACACTTTAATCAAACATTTTACGACTTTGCACGCAGGGGACACATAGTAAAAACACTGTAAAAAAATTACATTTGTTATTTGATATTGTATTTATTAGAAGATTAGTGGCAAAAGTAGAGCTGATATTTATTTTAAATTCAGGATTATAAAATGATCTTAAAAATCCTTAGTTGTTTACATTTTTATACATCTTCTGCTGATTGTTGTTGTCAACTGAATAAATAGGCGTACAAGTTCCTCATCAATTTCGATATACAAAATTGTATTTTTAAAGTATTATATTGTTTCGATGTTTAGCCTTTCTTAGTTTAGGTACAGCTACACCCCACTGGTTCTTTACTCAGTAGGTAGAATAGGAGTTAACTTCTGTTTGATTTTTTATATATTTAATCATTGGAACAAGAAATAAAATGAATTTTTTATGACAATTTACAAAACCACCTTTCTTGGTAATTTGAAAAGAATAATCATATTATACTGATACTAATATTGAAGAATACACGATTGATTCTCATGCTGCCGATGTTAATTGGGGCATGTGGAATGTGTATGACTTTTATCCTCCGAGTACATAGGGAGTACTTACTAATTACTAATTAGTCAAAGCTGTTAGTTTATCTGAGAACTTTAAATGTGTCATTTAAACTCATACAGTCTTGCTTATGAAGATTCCCTAATATGTCGCTTCAGCGTTGGTATAGCTTTACGGTGAAATGGGCAATATCCTGCTCGGGTTAAAATCTTTACTTATAATAATATTTATTCCAAATTTTTTTGGACTGGCACCACTTTATTCCAATCCTGAAAAACACGATTATTTTCACATTTCGCGTTTACTTGCTAACTTCCCGTTTCTTCAGATGGCATTTGCGATATCATCGGTCTGTTTTGAATTACTGAGAAATTCGATTGCTTTTGTAAATCGATTAAAAATATTCCTCTGATCGTGCTGCAAATGGGTTCAACCGCTTTTTTACAAATATGATCGATATTTGTCAAATCAATCAAATTGTTGATAAAGTCCGCGATCTCCGTATTAATAATAAAATACATTTCTAATCCTGGGGGTCGGGACGTTGAAGAATGTCCGCCACCAATTCTGCCCTATTATGGCCGGTATACGCAGTACGCATGCGCGTGATTATGAGTAACGTTTTCTACTAACCCGTTTTTATTCCTCCAACGGTTTATGTACAAGATCAACTGTTATTGACTTTGTAGCAAAAATTGCCGAGCTCTAGTGTACACAGCTGATGGCCAACCTAATTTTTACTCCTGTGTGAATCCAGTTTAGTAGATGAATATTATTTTGTCGATAAGTTTAAAATGAGTGATGAAAAATTTTTGGTCGATTTCAAGCAAGTAATGCTTAAGGGGTAATACGTTTTGGGATGCTGTCAAGTCAAACGACAACATCGATTTATTTTTTATTTAATCGAAATTCGGCACTTCTTATCTCTAATATAATTGATATTTATTTTATTTTCAAATATATACACATATATATATATATTATATTTGTAGCAATATTAAAATTTGTTTTTGCCAATAAGTCTATCGTCATTTTTATCATTTATATATATGACACATCAATAAAATTGCTAAGTGCAAGAAACATCAAAAGTTTCATCGGAACTTTTTTTTAATCAATGATGACCTTAAAACTTAAATAACTATATATTATTCCAGCAATTATGTTGAACTACAAAACTCTGTTAAATTATATGAATATGCTCAAATTGTCAGACAGAAGAATTTTCACTGACTTGGTATTTCTATATAAAATTCTAAATGATTTAGTTGATGATTATTGCTAGAATAAATTCTAGAAATACCGGACTATCTATTATTCTAGAATATTGCTAGAATCAGAATTTATTTCAGTGCAGAAATTCTGGGACTTACTACTATATGTATTCCTCTTTGCTCAGAATTATAATGGAGGGAAAGAATTGTACAATTATATAAGTCAGTTGACATCTTCAATTTATATTTAAACAAATATAAAATGTTGTTAATGAAGCAATTCAGTTATGTACAATAAATAATGTATATTTCTTAATATTCTCATTTAAAAGCCCCGAAAAAGGGCGTTAATAAATAAATAATTGAATATGCGTCAATTGTTTTTAAAACGCATCGAATCTATGGAAATTATATTTATTTATTTACTAACGGAACAAGTCAAATTAACACATTACAAATTACACGAAGTCAATACAAGGATAAATGTTACAATAAAATATGCTAAGACAAAAATAGGTCGCATAAACAATAATGAGATGATGTCAAGTCGAGACAGGATCAAGGTTTTGATAGAATTCACGACTTAAGCCATATCAATACAAAATATTAGTTCCGTAATGACTGACAAAAATCATTTAGGCTTACACCAAAAAATTCAAGGTCCTGACTTGAGTTGACAAGTCTGGACATTGGTGAATGGTATCCATAATTTATATGTGATATATTTTATGTATGATTATCATGAACCATTTATTGGATAACCAACACCTCTGCCATAGGTCGCCCCAAGTGGTTCGCTACGTTTAGTGACTTAGCATTGCCCGGGTTCATGGAGTGAGGTTTTTCTAGTTATTGGCGGTGGATACGTCTGCACACTCGCATTGCGGGCCGGATCAGGAGAGACTGATTGAGGGAGACCATTTGACCTCTCCAGAAGGACTTGAAATAGAAATAGAGCTAGTTTAAAGAAATAAAAGATAACATGTTAGCATCTTGTCCATTTTCAAATTTATGTACCTACTCTATTATTCTCTAAAATTGAAAAAAATGGCTGCGAACGAAAACGAAATATAGTGCGTTCTTTCAATTATTGTAAATATTATTTTTCAAGATGTTACCAAGAAATGCCCAGAATCCCTGCATTTTCCTCACAAAATGCTTCTTAATACTTGAAAATCTTTTAAATTCCCCACTATTTGAAGAATTCTCAACGAATTGGTAACTCTGATGTGCATGTTGTAGATCATAGATATATTACTCACTTAGACTGGTTGTGATGAATAAACAAATTCAATGGCATGTTTTAATGATATGGTGTTTTATTCTTTTTTAAATGACGATTTATAAATTCTACTGATATAATGTTATATATAAAAATCGGTGACCGGATTAATCATCAAAATGATAATTCATCAAATCTTTAAAGTTATATAAAGTAATGGAAAGTGATGAAAAAAAAACTTTATTAACTGGGTTAAGTAGGTTAGGTTAGGTTAGGTTAGGTTAGGTTTAAGTTTTTTTTCATCGTTTCTAATGACTTTACATCATTTTTTAAAAGTTTGTTGAATTGTCACTGTGTTGAGTTATCATGGAACCATAAAAATCGGGTGTCTCTGTGTTCGTACACGCTAATCTACGAAACCGCCAAACCGATCAATGAAATTTTGTGAATGTGCATGGTTGGTTCCAGCTTGAAATACAGGACAGTTTTGGATCCGATAGGTGGGCTGTTGTCGAGAAAAAATAAATAAATTTCAACAAATTTTATTTATTTTTTTTTTTCATATTTTCATCCAAAAATACATACAAACAAAAAATTTAACTTCCCCACATAGAAGGTGGTCTGTGCAGGACAACGTCTTATATTATAAAATACATTCCAAATGGTTGAGTTAAATTCTAACTGGTTTGTGATCGAAAAGCTCGAAAAGTAGTCGACTGATATCAATGACAATTTCAAAGTTTGTTGTTATTTGTGCCAGGACTGTTTAGAGATGTTTCAATGGTAGAAGAATTCGAGGAGGCCCGTTATAGGCAGAATGTTTAAAATTGTCATCGATTAAAATAAAACTACAACAAGCAATTATAAGCACACATCAAACATTACATTTTTTGTTCTCAGGTAAACTTCTATAGCTATTTTTTTGTTTGCTTTATTTTTTGGGGGGTAGATGGCTCTGCCCCCCCTGGATGCTCCATTGGCGGTAGGCATATAAGCTACCGTAACTGTAAGGTCGGGTCCACACCTAATTAAGATCCTTGTTGTGACGAGCTATCGCCCGTTAATTACTCCCGCCTCATCCCTGTTCTGCCTCTAAACTGTTATTCACAACCAGGGGTGGTCAACTACTGCTAGTGGTTCATGACTTCAACAGTTTGTAAAAAACTATATCATGAAGTTTATAAAACAGATGAGTTTCAGTAGGTACTACCCATTAAAGCGGAGATGGAAAAGATTAAATTATGCAGGTTTATAAAAATAATATGTTATGTTTTATTTGATTTATAGAATTCACTTGGTAACGACTGGCATCACATGGGTGAAGGAATTTCCCAAGATCGCTGATGAAGCGATCGAGTTCAACAGAGGGCGATGTTGTTTTGACTAGATTCTATGAAACAATATTGGAGTTCAACGATGAACTAAACTGGTCAGCGGCAGTAGTGGCATGGAGGATTTTTATCGTATGAGGGATCATTCAGTAGTTATTTAGTCAATAAATACGCTCCATGTTATCGACTGTAATTATTTATTACTTATTTATTTATTTTTTCAAGTTCTCCATAAAACGGTTATACACCAATATATCATGGAGAAGATTACAAATTAAAAAAGTTTACAGAGGCAGTTGTACTGTTTTGTGAAATATGTTAAAAGATAGTTACTGAATTGTCTGTAGGTGACATTGAAAATATCGATGGCTAATGCAGAATCGTTAAGCAGTTGAGTCACTCTGTTTATTGGCGCGTTCTGATAGGCAGAAGTCCTCGCTTTCGGAACATATAGGAGTGCATGGAATCTCCCTCGAGTATAATTGTTAGGGACATAAAAGTTAACCTCTTTCAACATAGGCGGATTGTGTATTGTACCAGAGATTAACTTAAAAAAGTGTTTGCCTAAAAATATTTTTCTGCGGGCTTCTAATGTATTGAAATCGAGCATTCCTGTTAAGAAGAAGGATGGATACAGGAATGGATAGTATGTATATTCCCTCATATACAGGTAACGCATAAACCTTTTTTGTACTTTTTCTATTTCTAAGATATGGTTTTGTTCAGAAGGGGCCCAAATAATGGAACTGTATTCCAGGATGCTGCGAACAAGTGCTTCATATGTACTTCTATAGTGCTTCTATATTAGTATAATAATTCTCCAGCAAAGCATGAAGCCACGACCATGGTCTGACCATTACATCATTACAGTTCTAAGTACGATCTCTTCGTCACTGTCAATAAATGAAAAACATTAATCTTTTCGAAGAAGTATCGTTATTTTTTTAAAATTATTTTCCTCAAGGTTCATTACAGGATCTGGTCTAATAAGCTCTGGCTAAAGCTGTTGTTGCTGCATGATGTTTTGACAGGCCGTGTTGCCATTGCCAACGTGTAACAACATACATGGCTTATACACGTAGGTACTAGTTCTATGGTTAGATATTATGGTGGGCAAGGACGTTACGCAGGTGCTGAAGTGTATAAGTTTTGAAAATTTGACTGTACTAGAGAGAAATTACAGCACAAAGAGTTTTATTATGAGAAAGAAATGTTTTTCCGTAATGAAAATTTTCTTGTCACTTCTTAGTCTTCCAACTATCCCTACGCAAAAAATCATGTCGATCGGTCCCCCTGTTGGGACGTCAAAGAAGGACGAACAAACAAATACACTTTTGCATTTATAATAATAGTCAGGATGGTTCCAGACAGCTTATAACAGTGTCAAATCAACACACTTTGGAAAAGTGATGAAAAATCATTAAAATTAATGAAAAAAACTCTAGCATATATACCTAACCTAATCTAATAAACTTAGTTTTTCATCACTTTTCAAGAATGTGTTGATTTGTCATTGTCCTGAGTCGTCCGGTTATCATTATATAAGCTTAAATTGAATACTTGTTGTAATACTCATATGGCCCTTTGCTACAATAGTGATAATAATTTTATAGGCCTAGAAAAAAATTAGGTATTAGGCCCATAAAAAAAATTTTGCAGTGTAAAATCTCCTACTTACGAACCCTTTTTCGGGTACGGTTTTATTGTATATTATAGAAATTTAACTTTTTTAGATTGTGATCTTAATTTCGTCCGATTCCGAATATTACACGCCTAAGTAGATCGCCTTTAATATATAATTTCAATGATTTTTCGTCAGTCTATTCTTTTAAGATTCTCTTCACTGCCTTGGTAAGAAGTAATTTAGAATACAATTCCACATCTGGTCGCCACACTTTAAAGCATATAAAACTGAGGTATTCAAAGAGAAGACTGACCAAATTAATTATGTGAATTTAATGAAATTATTTGATTTAACCAACTTATCTTGCAGAAGAACCGTGAGCGATTTGGTAATTTTATTTAAATAATTAATGGATTAATGGATACACCAACTTTACTAAACTAATATTTTTCCGAGTACAAAATCATAACACGAGACTTCCCGAGTTGTTCTTTGTTCATTAATCTAAAACCAGCTATTTAATTAATTCCCCAGTCCAAAGGCTATGTAGGCTTGGAAATAAATTCAGTTTCGTTGAATTTTTCATTTAATCCATACTAAAAAATAAACCAGAAATTTCTAACATTTTTGTTTCGCTCACATAATATTACATAAATCTGTAACATACTTTTTATATAAATATGTAACTAATAATTAACTTTTTCCGTTTTGGTTTTTTTTTATTTACTCCAAGCAGGCATTAATACCCTTTTTCTCTCTTCCCTATTTTTTTGTATTTCTTGTATGGATGTGTATTACGTTAATTCATTTTGTTCAAATTTTATCGTTTACATTCTTTTGATACTACGCTCATGATGCTATAATAATATTATTATTATTGTATTAATTTGAATGCTCTATGTAATGTAATTAATTTATATTTTTTAACTATATTGCCTACACACTCTACAACTCTCTTCCAGATATATTTATAAAAAAAACAGATAATATTTTAAAAAATTCAAAGTAAAGCTTTAAAAGAATATTATTTAAAACATATAAAAACAAAAATACGTGATTCTTGTCGTGATGTATTTTGAGATGTTTCTTTTTTCTCTCCTTTCCCATCTCTTGTATTTGTAATCATGCATAATTTATTTTCATCAAGTTATTAGTGGGTAAGTACTTTTTTTGTAAATTCCAACCTTGGATTTGTGCTTATTTGTATATCCCTGTCCGTTTCCTTTTATTCTCTTCTTGTTTGTCCTACTTAACCTCCCCTTTTCTTTTTTTGTACTGTTTTGTACGTGAAACTTATGCTTTTGATTATTTTTGTATTGTAAAATTGTATTTATTAATTGTATTGTATTCTACGTATTGTAAGTTCTGCAATGAGTTTTGTAACTCATAGGGATTGCTCTAGCAAGAAATAAAAAAGGTATCTTATATACTGAGACTACGAAACACTTTATGAAATAAATCTAAAGCTAAAATACCTAATGTGATTTTTCAAGAAAACGACGCTATATAAATTATCCAACTATTAGTATTATTATTAACTTAATACGTACAGTATTTAGCCCCGTCAATATTGATATGTAGTTGATATAATTTATTCTTATAGCTTGGTAGTAGTGTATGTCAGGACAGAGGTGTACGTCGTTTCGTCATCTCTGCCAACACCTGCGTGATGATTAGTAAGTTAACATTTCGATCATATCTCATCAGAAGATGCAGACTGCAGATAACAGATACCAATGTCCTTTTGCAATCTGCAGTTGGAATGCATCTCAGGTGTGTTTTTCTGCTTACCTCACCAGAGAGCAGTGAGCACATCTCCGATAAATTTTATAGTATTAGACAACATTAGCTCTAATCTAGGTAATTTGTAACCAGTGCTGCGCCAACAGGCTCCCTTAAATGGTCTCTTTAACCACTTGTCGGCACATTAGAGATGTCGCTGCGAAGGATACACGAATTAAAGCTTTTTTGTAAATTCTGCTAACATTTAAGACGACTACATAATGTACATACATATCCAAAGGTGGAGATGTCGGGTCGTCCAGTCGATTATACTAGTTGCTGCATAATACCTTGTTTAGTAGCAATAAATAATAACGAGTATTTTATTGAGCATTTTTAAGAGTCCATTCTTGAAATACTAATCGATTATCGATAAAAATTCATTCTGACGAATTGGGAATTTTATGATATTTTGGACGAGTTAGCTACTTTGTTGAGTTATTTGAAGAAACATAGCGTGGTGTTTAAAAAAGAAAAACATTTCATTTGGTCATCAATGTTTATATATGATTCTGGTCTTGTTATTTTTTAAAATATATCGGTATCTCATTCATTTATTTATTCTCGCTCCATGGGGCAAAACAAATAGCAATTTTCATTTTTTTCTGGCTCTCCTAAAGTCCCACTGTCTCTCTTATGTAATTTTACAAATTGAAAATAAATAAATGTAGTGTTAAAAAGAAAGAAATAAAACATCAATTAAATCATTAAAATTCCTTCAAAAGTGATTGTATTATTTTAAACTTACGGCCTTTCTTGAATGTTGGGAATCTTTTGAATTAGTCCTTTATCATACAAAAAGCTACCTAGATTCACGGTATCTGTTCTTTATGTATTATTCCAAGTTTTCCCGAACAAACTAGTATTGATGAATATTTCTGAATTCATCAAACTCAAGAAACAAATGACCACACGTATGCTGATTTATAGAAATCACTGGGTAACGACTTGAGGGTGCCTATCTCCTGGATGGAAGAATTTCCTAAGATTGCTGATGAAGTGATCGAGTTCAACAAAGGGCGATAGAGTTTTTGTTAGATTCTTTGACACAATATTGGAGTTCAACGGAGGACAAAACTCATTAGAGGTGATAGTGGTATGGGGGATTTTTACTGTATAAGGCGTCATTTAGTAGTTGTAATTCAGGACTTAAACACTTGATCTTATACGTTATTTTATCTAGGTAATCGTTGTAATTTCTCTTCGCCTCGGAAAATCTGATGCCTTAACCAGCCGGCTACTTATGTCATCATAATAATTCTTCAGTAAAGTACTTAAGTGATTGGCCCTGGTAAAATGTATTAAATAACCAAGTGAGGAAGAAATATACTTACATTTTATAACGTAACATGTATGATGCATGTATTTCTACTTATAAAACATTGAATTAAAAATAATGATATACTTCGTATAAAATATGGAATGAACACAGTAATAAACAAACAAATATTTTTCGTTTATTTTGCTTATCACTCTGAATTTTTTTTATAATTTTTTACCGATATCACATACATAAGAAACCATAGACCTGCCGATAACAGCAAAGGGGAACAAACTATGTTGTGAGGAGCGGGGATGTGGCGTCACCGTTTCTATGACTGGTCAATAAACAAATCCCCATAGTTAAGAAGTCGAAATTATACTTATGTCGTATTATGGCGTGTCCAGAGGCTGATCAAGGTTCACAAGTGGAATTTCAATAGAAAAATGAATAAAAATGTTAATACATATTGCTTAAACGTAGTGAATATTGTAAAAACGCTAATGTATGTAATTAATTTGCCGCAACTCAACTATTCTGAAGCCGGGAGTACAATATTGATTAATTAAAAATTATTTTTGTAATTATTTACACAAATAACTAGTTAATGTTCATTTTTCTTAAAGATCTTTACATATTAAAAGTTTTTAAATCACTAACTCCAATCACAGTCGATTGTTTGTTTATAAGTAGATTTTAAAAGTAAGCAATTCTAGCAAAAGCACATATACGTTCATTTTATTGCATTAGCAAATCCACCGACAAAAATTATAACTTTACGTTTTAAAATATCTTTTTTAACCTCTTTATTTTCCTCAGATAAAAATAAGATTTTCCTCAATTAGTTAATTGACACTTTATTTGAATGGGTTTGAATTGTTTGCGTTTTCTTTCAATACGATATCATAGAATTTGACCTTTAAAATTATACAATTAAAATTACGTCAACAATGATAAACATAATTTCGCATAAGCGATAATAAAATAATAAATTAATAGCAGCCACATCATAACTAAACAATTAAGATAACATTAATGTGGGGAAAACACACTTCAAAATACCCCCACAAAATATGAAATCTATTGTTACAATTATTTTATCAGTAAATCGGTTTAACCGGTAATAAATCATATTAATTTGGGAGGGGGTAAAATAGAATCATATAAATAAGTCGTCTAAACGTGGTTATAACCAAAGTTTGAAAATGGCCTTGAAAAACTTTCGACTGACATTTTTTCACATCTCCCTCTAATACCTTAATAATATTAGGCTGTAGATATCTGTATCTCACCGCAGTCATGTCCGATTCAAAATCCATTAAAATTATTTTTTGTATGATACCAACCACAAACGTCAAACGCGATAGTGTTTACCTCCTTTATTTGTATAGCAAAGAGAAAGAAAGGTGGAGTTTAGGGGCAACATTTAAATTGACCCACGGTAGATATATAAAATAGCTTCTTATTTGGAGGCTAGATGGCACTGGAACGAATCGAAAAAACGTACGAATCTGCACGAAAATTAAAAATAAATTAATAATTGGGTAGTTTATTTAATCCTTTTTTAAAAAACTACCCAATTATTAATTTACTAGTCATTGACCAAATGACCCTCACGGAAGAGCCGCCCCTAGGCGTGTACTATTTCTTCTTCTGTCTATGGCCGATACTAAGTACATCTCTATGTCTGTTCGGTTCATTATTTTATCCATGCTTTTAGCTTTGTATAGCGTTACAATAAAAAGTAGACAACTTTTTTATTCGCGTAAATATTATGGTGAACCATTTCAATGCATTTTTTCGCAGTTACATGAACTACTTGAAAAATATTTAAATTTAAATTAACTGTTCTCTTTTGACTCAACCACTTTGCAATTCATCAGTCTGTATATATGTTTGTGTGTTCCGTGTCCGATCAATCCTGTGGGGATGAGAGTCGTGTTTCATAGTAATGTATTATTCCGCCAGAGTGTAAGAGCGTTGCGATTTTTATCTACTATTCACAGAACTACTAGCATACGATTTCAAATATTTAGCGAATAGAGATGTCGCCAATTTTTTTCTTACCTACATTTTCATTTGTAACATTTTTTAAGACTATTTTCGATTTCTCACTTGCTTATTTAATACATATTACCACGACAAACAATAAAATGACATCTTCAGAATGCGTTAAAATGTAATTTGAATGCGAAACAGCTGGCAATACACTTTTCAAGTTACATATATATTATATAGCATGTATTTGAGTTTTATACAACTTGATCACTCTTTTTTTATGTGAACAAGAGTCGTAAATGCTCCCAACCATCTGGAGCCAGTGAGATTATGGCATCCCTAATTGGGGTATGTTGTGAGTCTGAAGGTAGCGAGGAGCATAAAGGAAGATGGAGAAGAGGAAGGTAGGGAGTATCAGGCTATTAAGATCTGGTTACCAAACACGGCTGAAGCTACTTCAAGCAACGCTTCAATTCTAAATAGTGGTCTTACACCAGGGCGATACTGAGAGTGTCTTCTACTCTGAAACGTACCGCAAGTGTACTTTATATTACTTTAATTTAATACATTGTGAAATAACACAAATTTATCATATAAAATGTACTTGCGCCAGTCGAGAGCCTTACCCCTCGACCACGGAGAAATATTGTATATTAGGTTAGTAACAGTTAATAAGCAGGTATATTATGTAAATTTACATATATAGGTATATGTACGCTCTGTTTACGAGTATATATATGCAGTAAGCAGGGATTTCGATAAAAGGATAACATTATTTTTAAACATTACAATTTTCAACCAGCATACTAGGCTAATGCCCGTGTTATGGTAGTCATACAAATTATACAATGTGAAAAGAAATAATAATCATAAAATAATAAAAAGTGTTAAAATTAAAGGTTAAATTAACTTTTTTAAATAGTTTTAGGAAGTCTTTGGAAATTCTTTAAAGACTTCTCGCCCCCTTTTAAATATCCAACTTTGAACACCTATAGTAAAAAAGGATATCTTATTTAGTTGATTTTATAATGGTGCTCAATGCGTTGTATATTTTAGGGGCGATCAACCAGAATTTTCGATGAGCGAATGTGGTTCTAGTTTTTGAGACCTCGCATCCCAGGTTTGATGAAAAGCGTTTGTGTACTTGATGTTGTGGAGCCACTAGCTGGTTATTTTTACGTATGTAGGATAAACTTGTATTAGTGAATAGTTGGCGAATATCTAAGACCCTGATTTTAACAAATAGCACATTGGAGGGGTGGGTAGGTTGGCATTTAAATATAATTCTCAATATTAGTTTTTGTATGGTAATTATTGGATTAATGGCGGATTCAGTGCAACCACCCCATCCCATAATAACATATGTTGCAATGGATTGAGAAAGAGTAAAATATACACTTCTTAGAGTTTGTAGGTCTAAGATGAATCTAAGAGAGCAAAATACAGGGTGTATCGGCACGTACCCGACAAACTTTAACCAGCTATTCCTTAGCACATTTGGAGTAAAAAATGTTATGGGCACTTTGCTGTCCGGTAACATTTTTTTTTAATAAAAAAATTACTATTCATATTTTCACCACACTGTTTTATCCTTTGTCAAAGTTTGAAAACCCACCTGGCAATATTTTGTTCGCGTTTCGTTGAATAATATACATACGTACCTACATTAGCGCGCTTTTACGATCACAACGAAATGGCATGGCACCATTCGTCTCATTTTTAGCTATTATTATTTAGTGTGTATGAAAGAGCGAACACGCTTTTTGACACACTTGCTAATAACAGCTGTTGAACACGAGAAACAATGCCAATGACAGTGACGGAGTGTGGATTTTTTTATCATTTTTGTTTTTAATTGAAAAAAAATGTTACCGGACAGCAAAGTGCCCATAACATTTTTTACTCCAAATGTGCCAAGGAAAAGCTGGTTAAAGTTTGTCGGGTACGTGCCGATACACCCTGTATATGGCAGAGCCTACGAAGTCTTTTTACTGTGTCACTGATATCAATATATAGCTATAAATGTTCTTTTTAAAACTATAATTCACCTTTTTTTGTTTGCGTTTGTAAATTGATTAAAAAAAATGGTAATTTTAATTTTCGGTTTATCTTTTGTATATAATACTAGCGCGGACCAGTGAAAAATCACGGATAGTCTGAATTCTCGACCAATCAGTTCCAATTTTGAAAATGGCAATTCAGATAATTTTCTGTTAAAACATTATATCATAGTGGTAGTGATGAGTCGTTCATGAGCGAGCCGCAAAATTGATCTGGCTCTTTTTTATGAGCCATATTCGTACGCCTCCCGGTAAACCGTACCACGGCTTAATTGAACGGTTGTTCTTTTTGTCAGGAGATATTATAGAAAACTTTCTCCATTAAAATAATGGAATTATTAATTGTTATTAAATACTCAGAAGTGAATGGCGTCTTACAGTCCGACATCTGGACTTGGACATATGCACCAAGACCTACTAACTACCTAGCGTCTTGTTTTCTTGTGGTACGAGGAGGCGTATCGGTATCGGGAGTCGTATCGGGTGAGTCGTATCGTGCGAGCACAGTATTTTCATTGCTCATTCGCTCTGAGCTCACGGCTCTCGTTCAATTGAGCCGTCGTTCAATTGAGTCGACTTTTGAGCCGTACAAAAATATTGAGTTGATGCCGTGGCTCCCACTCTTAATAAAATGAGTCATTACCTATCGCTAATAGGCGGGTACTTTAACGCTTATCTGAATTCTCTGCACCAACATAAAAGCAAAAGTTATAAAGTTCATTGATCCGGAGTTACAGACTTAGATTAAAAACCAATCCTATAAATTACCACCCCAGCACGGGCGTTCAAATCTTGTGAGATACGTTTAAAAATTCTTAATTATTATTTATAATTCAAAAAATAAAATGTGTCTATAAGATAACGTGCAGCAAAGACAAAAGTTAATTGCCTTCACATCAAAGGGCATTGGGCGGGAGGATGAGGGTAGCTAAGCCAGAGGTGGAGGGCGTTTTTTGTTCGATTCGCAGAGAGGGAGGTTAATCGTCCAATAATCGAAGGTTCATCCCCTAAGAATAGAACCCAGAATACCGATGCTAAGAATTAACCCTCACTTCGGTCCGAGTTCAACTTCTGTGAAATTGATTGTATGGGAAGCAGTGGCATGCCAGAGATTGTTTTCAGAATATCACTAAATAGCAAGGAAATATAAATATTGAGCCAGTGAGATTATGGCGTCTCCAATCGAGACACGTTGTGAGGCTGATGGTGATGGGAATGGGAAAGAGATGGGGATGAGGAAGGTGGGGAAGTGTCTGGCTATTCAAATCTGGTCACCAAACACGGCCAATGCCATTTCAAACAACGTTTCAATTCTGAATGATGTTCTTACGCCAGGGCAATACTGAGAATTTATTTTACCCTGGAACTTGCCGCAAATATACTGTATATTATTTTTATTGAGTAAATTTTGAAATAAACAAATTACTTGTACTCGCCGGGATTTAAACTCTCGAACCTCAACTACGGAGGCCGTCAAAAGCAAAGATCACAAAGTTAGGCTAGATTAGGTTAGGTTAGATTCGAATTACAAGCAACTCGCGTTTTGTGCGCGTAGCATATGCGCTGTAAGTACTATTTTGCTAGTGTTCGTGCACGACGCAACGCGTCGACTACGGAGTTAAGAGGAAGCTACAAGCAAAAAATGTTTATATTCTTGGTATAACTTATATTGTAGGTAATAGGCATTAAAATCGCTTGACAAACGGAGTCTAGAAACGATCGATTTCAAGCACATAACTGGTTTTTATTTATTTTGTAAATAATTTTATAAGAAAGCAAAAAAGTTAATCCAGTAAAACTGCCACAGATAATCTCAGCTTTAATAACGTATTTTTTAAATGTTGTTTTCTCTACTCGTTCATACATTTCTATTGAAAAAATATTTTATTTTGCAGTTTACATTTATATTTTTTATTGAGTAATTTTTTTATTTATTTGTACTCTACTCAAGCGAAACGATAGGAAAACCTTCAATTTATCTTTATTAAGCATATTTTTTGGAATTCATAATGTTGGTGTACATTCGTTATAAAGATTAATCAAAATTGTGATTTAGCATTAAGTTTCGCCTTAACGTCAGTTGCACGCTACTGGCAGTGTTGGCAGCACGCTACGCGAGTAGCATTCGCATCTAATACTCGTTTCACTGAAATGTCGTCCAAAAATGTGAATTACAAATTTGTTTTACAAATGGGAAAATATCCATGCATATATAACTGTAATTTATAAGAATACGTTAGAAAGGATTTAGCGGAAAAGGCTTGGATTGAGGTTGAAAAGAAAAGTCAATTTGACATCAATCTCATGTAGTTCCTTTGCGGCGACAAATGCTCTCCTATAAACGTTTATTTCGTTGTGTTTGTGAACCCAAAATCTTGTTTAGGGTCGTTTTTTATGCTTGTGAATATTAGAAGAAATAATAATATTGTTATCTTCGTGGCTAGAGTCACTTGACATCGTATTAATTTCACGGCAGCACTTGAAATAAATGATCAAGTTCAGTGTAATTTGGGTAGTGCCGTGTACGGAAACCAGTTTTTAAGAATAGCGTATCGTAGGCTACTTGTAGTTGCGTCACAGTCGCGTAGCTTGTAAGTATATCTGTGTACGATGGGACTAATTCTTTTCATGGTCGGTAGTTTTTTTTTGTATCTTTGTCCCCATCGCGTGGTGAAATTTATTCTAAGTTTATTAAATATCGCACTACCTATGTGACATTTTATACAAGTAAAGATCGTGATAATACAATAATTATAAATTGTTGTATTACAATCGATAAACCTACTTGTTTCTCTTAACTTTCACCAGGAATAATTACTCTAGATATAGTTTAAAAATAATCAATATGTAGAGTAATTATTCCTGGTGAAAGTTAAGAGAAAAATATACTGATATCTTATTACAAAAACAATAGATATCAGTATATGTTTCTCTTAACTTTCACCAGGAATAATTACTCTACATATAGTTCATTTTTAAATATATACTGATTTTCACTTTTGTCCAGAACGTCTCTAATTTTTCTTCGGCCGTGCGAATAAACTCGGACACATTGTAGCCCTTAATGGTGACATTCCTCGTGGTAAAAATTCCGCTGGCATTCCGGGCCGATGTCCATATTGCGTTGCGGGTAAAAATACCCGCCGATACCAACTAGGAAATCTTCAGTATTTGGGAGATCAGAAGCCATTATTTTTCAATACTGTGTGTTGTGACATTTTTAGGATATCGGTAGGCTATCGGACGGTCAAACGCTTGCTTCAATTATCTTGCTGTTGGTTTCTACTTTGTACAGAGATTTCATTACATATTTTGATAAGAAGTTATATAAAATCTAGAAATTCACTCGAAAACTATTCAACTAATTTTTTACTATTAATTCATTATAGTGGAAATGTTACTTAAGTCGGCCAATTGATTAGGATTTGCATTAAAATTGGTATCTATTGTTTTTGTAATGTGAAATATTTGAGTACCACGTGCATACGGTGAAATTTTGGACGGTGATGAAATATATTTTTTCATTAGTGCCCAAATAAAAAAAGTTAAGTGATAGATGGTTCTATTGTTTAAAAAGCGTTCATATAAACACACCATTACATTTATTATCTATTCCCACTCAGTCAGTTGTTCTATTTATGATTTGAAATGTGAGGGTGGCCATTTTATTTGCAAAAGTAAAGCTAGGATTACACTGGACATTTTTTGGAATTAGAATAGCTTTGTTTAAAAATCGACATTAGAATTTTTTTCTTACATTTTCAACTCCCCAAAGTTACAATGTCAGTCAAAAAGTATTTATAACAAGTTCCTCGTTAACAGATATATTAGGATGGGGTGGCGCACTAGATACATTTATAAAACCACTACAAATAGTACAAAATCATATTATCAAGGTTATATAAAATAAAAAAGGGACATTTTCGACTGATCAATTGTACAAGGAATCTCAACTATTCAATCTCCGTAAACTATTTTTACTTCAAAGCCTGAAATATGTCATGAAAAACCAAAACAAATTTCAAAAATATAAACCCAAAATTAACTTTAGAAAAAATCATGTATTTTGTACCCCACAAACCAATACCAAACTAATGCAAACTCACAGTAGCTTTATTGGACCTCGCACTTTTAACCTATTACCAAAAAAAATTCAAGTAACAACTAAACTAGCGCAATACCAAAAAAAATAAAGTTGTGGCTGTACAATGCAAATGTTGAAGCATTATTCATTTAATTTTTACTTTTTTCTCTTTTTCTATTTTGTTTCTGTATAGTCATTATTATTTTATTTTGTGTTCTTTTACTTCATATATATTATCTTACAATCTTTATTTTTACTTTGATTTTTTTTAATGTGCACCTCTTGCACAATCTTTTAGACTAACATTAATTATAATCCTACCGTTTTTCTTTATATGCTTACTGTTATTTTTAGGTACAAAAATATAATGTATAAACTTATATTACCCACGCACAGGCTGCGCCTTAGTGGGTTCCCTCTCTTATTATTATAAAACTGTAATGTCAAATGTATAAATTTGGAAAAAATAAAGGAAATAAAAAAAAACTCTTTAAGTTTTTATGTTAAAAAATATACATATTTTTTAAAATTAATATCTTTCCATGCATTTGTTTTGCCGAAACGTTAATTATATGAAATTCACTCGAAAGAAAAAAAATCGCAAATTAAGCTCCTTAAATTATTAATATTTATTCCTTAAGTAATTTAATATGTAATAGGCTTGGAAAAATTCACAGAACTAAAGCACTGTCGAAAGATTTTTGGCCTATTTTCACAATTTTCGATTAATTATTATCGTTTTTAATATTAGCGCGCTCCCTCTAACATTAGTATTTACATATCTCCCTTTCAAACTATCTTTGAACACTTACTACGGGGCCTTGACAGGGACACGGATATTTTCAACACTTAATATTTGACAGTATATAAAGTTATTCAGTAATTTAAAAAGCAAAATAATACCACAAACAGAAATAGCGACAGTTTCGAGACATTAATGTTTTGTAGCAGATATCAATTACTGTCTCAACTAATATTGAACGTGTCTAAGAACAGGCTATTTTACTTTATCCAAGCGGCGTAAGTTAGAAGTATTAAAATAAGAGAACATAGAAAAGAAGTATGTGTCAATTAAACCGACGACTTCTCCGATGATCAAAGGAAGGACGAGTATACCACTAATTCGGCACGCAGTCTATACTGTATCGTCCATCTGTCCATGGAAAATACACTGCTATTTATGTGTGTAATACCTCCGAAGACAAATAAAAAAACCAGCCTCCGCGGACCACAAGTAAAAAGGAAAACCAAGTTGTTTATTCAACACACCACTATTTCTGTGGCCTCCTCTCAAATATGGACAAAACTAAATTGATTTAATACACTTGTAAAAGCATTCCTCTGTAAGGAGCTACCCGAAAAGGCTACAGGGCTTTATTTATGATGGTAGAAGAATTTGTCGATGGTGGTAATGGTGGAAGAACCACGGAGAATATGTTGGACAAATTAATGAGGCTGTATGTATAATCAAAGCTTTTAAAGATACAATCGTAATAGTAATAGATTGTATCCACCAGCTTATCAGTCGATGATACAAAATAATATTATATTATGGAGACAGAATGCATTTAAATAATCGTGTGATATATCCAATGATAATATTGTGTTATATATTCAACGATTATTTTGTGTGATATATCCAATGATAATATTATTTTTATTCAAAATTATCAAATCTCTCATTGACAGCCATGAATTATTGGAATTAATTTATATGAATGTACCTGCCAGACAAACTCGAATCAAAGACACTTTTAAATGTAACAATAACCTCTATACTAACTACTCTATGTATTCACCAATTCCAAAAATTAATCACCTTGCAAACAAATACTGTAAATTTATTGATATATTTGGTGTTAATAACTTAGTGAGTTTCAAAAGGCAACTAATTTCAGACCTATTTGCTAGTTATTAACTTGCATTATTTATTGGCTTTAAAAAAAGGTCTTGTCTTCATACTTTGATTTACATTACCATATTATTTTCTAATTACCTTCTGAGTAAATTATATTTGCTATTTTATCCATGTACATGTTACACTTACATACATATACTGTCAACTTACTATGCAAAAGCCCGATAGGGCGTTAATAAATAGTAATAAATAAATAAAATAATATCGTGTGATATATTCAATGATAATATTGTGTGATATATCCAATGATAGTATCGTGTGATATATCTAATGATAATATTGTGTGAAATATCCAATGATAATATCGTGTGACATATTCAACGATAATATCGTGAGATATATCCAATGATAATATCGTCGGTTTACTGCCAGAACGTGACTTTAAGTGAACTTTAAGTTTACTTTAAGTGAAGTTTTAAAAAAACTTGTAAGTAATCATTGTGTATCTATTTTGTCGTGCTTTATCCAGTAAATAAGTCATTATGTAGAATAGCACGATTTTTATAGCTAAATTGAACCAGATGTATTGAAACAATTTTAAACTTTTTCCAAAATTTTATTTTTATTTTTTTTGAGCGTTACCGGCGTCAGCTTATTATAGCCATCTTCCGACTAGTACAATTGTTTCTTAAGCAATGGTTTATATACACATCATTTGGGGGAGTGGGTGGGAAATCATAAGGATTTTTCCAATTTTTGAAAATTCAAGGAAAATAATATAACTACGATACAATCACTGTAAACCATCCCTGTTACAGGGAATCTGTAATAAGTAACTGTACAAATACAAGTACTCTTGAAATGGGAACGCGGTCAACTAATGAATAATCGAACGTGAACAAAAAAGTTTGGGGATCTCTGGTTTAGATGAACGTATTACTAGAATCGGCAGAATTTATTTATCAATTTATATTTTTATTTTTCGACTGCCACCCCGAAAAATAAAAATTATTTTTATCTATTTACGTATACTTGGTAAATAAATATTTCCACCAAAATTTAAATGTAGAGCGGATGAACGCAGACATAGGTAAAGGGAGAATATGTGACGGGAATGTGAATATTAGAAAAACACCTGGAACGAGCAGGAGAATCGAACGATTGAGTCTAGTCAGGTTAAGAAGTATAAATGTAAATGAGGCAAAAAGTGTGTACCAAGACAGAGTT
This sequence comes from Hesperophylax magnus, assembly GCA_026573805.1. NCBI lineage: Eukaryota > Metazoa > Arthropoda > Insecta > Trichoptera > Limnephilidae > Hesperophylax > Hesperophylax magnus. The sequence goes on from JAIUSX010000072.1 coordinate 25,111,030, forward strand.
GTGAGGCGTTCTGTCCTCTCTCTCTCTCTCAGTTAGTTTTTTCTTCTTCATTTGTTATTTCACAAATTACTCATTTAAAATAAACGGTGACCGGATAAATCATCACAATGATAATTCATCACATCTTTAAAAACTTATATAAAGTCATGGAAAGTGATGAAACAAAAAAATTATTAACTGGGTTAAGTAGGTTAGGTTAGGTTAGGTTAGGTTAGGTTAAGAAAAAAATTTTCATCGTTTCTGATAACTTTATATCACTTTTTAAAAGTGTGTTGAATTGTCACTGTGTTGAGTTATCATGGAACCATTTTTGTATAAGAGAAAAAAAAGAGAAATTCTTATTATTTCAGGGCCTATGTCAACTTTGGGGATGCTGTGTGGAGGGTGTTTTTAAGGTAAGGCAGGGGAGGAAGTTCTGCGATGAAAAAAGTATGAGGGGTGGGTACAAATCTAGAGGTCAGTGTGTCCAGGAGTGACGGACGTATGAATCCACCCCTGCCGCTGCGTCGCAAGATGATGGGTCGAGAAAAAACAGCTGGAGAGGTCAAAGGGTCTCCCCAAACCGGCCTCTCCTGATCCAGCCCGATACGCAGCTGGTGGAACACACCTCACCCGATGAACCCGGGCACCCCTGCTAAGTCTCCAAACATGGCGTGTGACTTATGGCGAAGGTGTTGGTTATCCAATAATAAAATAAATTTATCTTTTATTAAATATGTCAAATAATAAAAGCTTTCAACAGTTTAAAACTTGAAATTAAAATTTAGGAAAATAAAAATAAATTCACACACAAAATTACAAAATGGATTAAAGAACAAAAAAGACAATATTACCAAAATTTCATAGCATAAAATAAAAATAAAACCTACACGTAACACACAAAACCAATATAAACACACATCACTCACAAACACACAAGATTATTTTCAATGTACTATTTTTTTTTTAATTTTAAATATATTATTATGAATTTTTAATTTTAAATGTATAAATTTTCTCATTAAATGTATTATGTAGTTTTTTTTTTATATTATAAAATGAAGGCCTCAGCACGGGCAAGCCACCCGGTGAGGCCAACATTACTGAAAACCTTGAATTGTAAAAAATATTGTACCTAATAAAATAAATAAATAAATAAATAAATAAAATAAATCCGAAACAGCAGCCGACAGTCATTATATCTTTGGTATTCCGAGGGTTAATGCAGTGATGATGTCAAATAATAAAACACTTAACTATATAAATAAAAGGAAATGTCCGTAGATGTGTGCCCAATAGATGAAAAAAAAACTACTGAACTCATTTCGCTGAAATCTTCAGGGTTTGTTTATATTAGTACTAGGAGTGTTTAGAAAATGGTTTGAACGGTAGAAGAAGTTAACGACGCCCGAGGAAAAAAAACATTATGCCTGAACTGGAATGAGATACAGAGTTGAATAAAATGTAGTTTTAAAATAGTAGCCATGAAAAAAAATTAACGCATTATCTGTGCACTGGATTGATTTGCGGAGTCGAATTAAAGTTGATGCAACGCAGTTTTTTAAAAAAGTGACTATGTGGATTTCATGATACTACATGAAGTGAATTGGAGAAAAATTCAGGGACAACATTGAACAATCAAACTAATCAAATACGTGGTAAAATATGGCGATTGTGAAGAACGAAGAAAGCGTTATTGGGATAACGTGTGACGTGGAAGTGAATGGTAGTTGAAGACACGGCACGATCAAGTGAAATAAAAGCTTTTTCAATTCTTTACAATAATTTTATTTCCACCTTAAAAATGCACTCAGCTTTCAGGTACACTAGGATTCACAACCACAAAACACTCAAATTATTCATAACCCCGAGCAACGCCGGGTACACGACAGCTAGTTACCAACTATTACCAAATTACCTATTACAATTACCCAAAATATGTCCTTAACATTGCGGAAATGATGGATGCCGCGATGGCCAAGCCAAGTCACGGCATTAAAATCTCGAATGCTGCAGTTAATCTTTCCCTGGAAAAGTAATCAATTAATATTTAATTAGGAATCATTAAATTGATGGAAATAATAATTGAAATTCTCAGCAGTGATAAAATTAAAACTCATTTGTAATTTTACACCGCGACGGAATTGTTGGATGTTAAGAGTAAGTAATTTATATTTTCAAAGGGATACTATGTAGCATAGGCAGTTTGTAGAAGGTATTTATTGAATATTTTAATGTGTTGCATTTTTGTTGGGCGTTTATGACTAGTTTCAACTCATGTTCGTGTTATGTATCATTGAAGCTAATGCCAATAATGTTGATTCGTTTCTTTCCCGTAATTCGTGGAACGGTTCGCGTTTCGGTTTCCAAATGTATACGTACCCTAATGTTAGATGCCTGTAAAACTTTTAGGAGATTTGCATAATATGTCAAAGATTTAAACATTTTAACGGAGATGCCATTGTTAGTGGTGTTATTATTAAAAAATAATTATTATAATAACAAAATTAATCTGTGTTATTTCAAATTTAATTTATATACGGTGACAGGTACAATTTTTAACCGGTTTAATTTGTTAAAAATCTTTCGCTAGAGGTTTAACGTCGTTTAAATTTTTATTTTATTTGGAGGGAACACAGATGCAGACAGTAATTAACTAATTAAGACAGTATAAAACAATAACTATACAGAATTCCACTGCATTTTAATTATTTATTTTTAATGTGTTGAATTTATTCCAAAAAGAAGTAAAAAAATTTAGAGTAAGTTTTAAAGTTAAAAAAATGTTTTCTTCGAAAAAAAAACCCCTATTTTTTTTAACTTCTCTTTGTAATGTACATTCACTAGTTCCCGCTTTTATTGAGAGTTTCCGCCTGCCGGACACCATAAACAAAATAACATACGTATCTTATATTTGCGGTACGTTTTCTTGTTATTCTTAATATTGCCCAGGTCATACAACCATTCAGTCGAGTCGAAAGATCGTATTCATTGAACTGGCTTTGGCCATGTTTGATGACCAGATCTGAATAGCCAGGTACTTCTCAACCTTCATCTTCCCCACATTTTTCCTCTCCCTACTCCCTTCAGCTTCACAATAAACTCCAATTGGGGTTGCAATAGTCTCACTAATTCCGGACCGACAGGAGAAGTTCGAACCTTTCAAAAAATTACATGGTGGCTTGGACAGGTTGTTTCACAACAATTTCAAAACAATTTTAACAATTCATCGATTTCAAGGTTACAATTTATTCAAATTCTGTGAAATTCTATTCAAGTTCTGTTATTATTTAATTACACTTTTTGACATTTAGTTTTTTAAGTGCAGTCCCTAAAGCATAGCTAATTTTTTTATATGTATTTAGTATCCATAAACACGAAATTAAACAAAAAAAAATTATAGGTCAGGTTTTTTTTATTATTTAACAAAGTACTTAACAAAATTTCAAAACTAATTCAATTTATTTTTTTTGCTCCTGATTTGCGCTTGTGAGTATCTTGAGAGTCTCTCTGCAGGGTATAGCAATAGTCTGCTAGCATAGATGGACTCCACTTTCCTTGGTATCGCTTTTCCATAGCCGCAATGTCCTGGTGAAATCGTTCGCCGTGCTCTTCACTGACATCTCCCATATTTTCGGGGAAAAAAATCAAATCAGAGTGAAGGAAGTGTATTTTTAGTGACATGTTACATCCAATATTTTTATAGGCCATGAGCATTTACGATGCAGGTTTCTAAAGTGCGTGATTTTTGTACCCTTTTCGAGAAGATTCCCCTGCTGCAAGCGCGAACCCAACATTTCTGATTGCAGTTTTTATAAATTCAGGTCACGTATCAGATCATTTAGGTCATTTTGGTTCAACGAATGAGGCTCCGCAGAAGTAGACACCTCCACAGAGAATTCAGAATTCGACTTTTCAGTATCGTCCTCTGATGGATTCGTTTCTAATTGAAAATTTTCTAGAGATCTCGGTATAAGCAATGATTCGTCATGTGGATCAGGCCTTATAGCTGATTCGAGGTTTGGGTATGTGATGGGTTTCTTTTTTTTTCTTTGTGCATCCTAAAATGTTTGTTATGCAGAAGTAGCAATCCGTTATGTGATTTTTTTGTGTAACAGAAATTGTCAGCAGCATTTTTGCATTTTTGAGGCATTTTTACTTTGTTTTCTACCACAATTTACATAAACAAACAAGAAAACATGTGCTCAGATACAGAGAGATTACGAAAGTGACAGCAGTAGCTGTCAAAATGACGTTCGAGCCTAGTGTTGCCATATTATAAAAAAAATCAATGATAACTCACGAATAAATATGAATTAATACACATTTTAGTAAAAATTAAAACCCATAAAATCCTGACGTGATATAAAAAAAACTAATCACATATCTGAAATCAGCGTGAAAATTCCTGTAAGATTTGGCTACTTTCGTTAAAGGGACAAAACATGTGTTGACCAGTATTATGAGCCGCTTGTTCCACAGTACTTTTCAAATAACTTAACTTAACGGACTTTCACAGAACTCCAATATTACAACTTTGAAACAATCCGCAAGGAGAAATCTAATGATGTAAAATATTGCTAATTTATTATGAATGTCCGTAATGAATCAAATGATAGGCTTCCTGATAAACTTTTAGTAAAATACCAATGTACCACGATGTCGGAACACGAGTTCATAAAAATCCTATCATTTTCGCATTTCGTCGTTATATGTTATCAAGACAAACAGCTATTATTACGAATTTACTACAAGTTCTGCAAAAGGCCTGCAATCCCGTATTTACCTAGATTACAACTACATAATATAGTTATGTTATAATAATATTATTAATAAATTAATTATAGTTATCATTATAATATTAATAAATTGAAGAGATTCATAATAAATTAGATATTATAAAATGTTCTCATTGCATCCTTAGAGTGTTAGCCATTTTCAGTTAATATGTAGATGTGAAAAGTTATTACACCTGGAAGCCGCGATTGTTGATGATTTAAGATAGAGCTTTCAAAAGCTTTTTTACTGCTGTCATCATATCATATGACGTTCCTAGTGATGAAAGCATTTGCATTTGAGTCAGGAAGTTTCTGGTTCTATTCTCACGCAGCTTTAATGTGGATTATTCATTAAATTTATGGACTCCAACGGGTCTTGGTATTACGGTGTTGATTGCGACGATTGATGGACCTTACAAACAAGGATGTACAGCTGTCTTAAGGAGCATTGATAGCTGTGTGAGGTGCTGAAGTCAGAAGATGAATGTGGGAGAAGGTATTATTATTTGCTTTGGTATATTCTTATAACGGTAGAGCCTTTTAAAGGCATCAACTGAAAAGGCGTTTTACGATCTTTTATTATTTCACCGTCGAATAAATAACAATTGATTTTTACCGTAAATAAAAAGAAGTTTTATAGAAGGATTTTTTTATATCCTCACTGGGATCTCCCGTGCTGAGGATTTCATTCACACATGATAAAAATTAGTCGTACGATTGTGCGATATTCGCGTAGACTATCGACACATGGGTTAGATTATAATGGTTATAATCTAGGCACGTATGTGCCTTTGTAAATTAACGCTCTGTTCGCTGAATCAAAAAGATAGGTATTCGCAAATGTGACTTACGGAAGAGTTGGTTGCGATGTTCGATGATATGGTTATTTTGGTAGCGCTCGTATGGTGGAGGAATTCACAGGCACTCGTATAAGATTGAGCTAATTATAACTCCGGTTAAAATTCGAATTGACACATCGGTTGCTTTATCGGTATGGTGTTTTCGTCAACTGTCATTAGATGACGTTTTCGATACGGCGCCGGCGCGGGCGGCTAGATTCAACTCAAAGCAACACTGCGCAGATTCAAACCAGTAATTGAATCCTAGCCTTCTAATTGTTTTTTTTTTTTATATTAACTTCACACAGGAGGCCCTGAAAAAATATTTCCTTCAGGGCCTATGTCATCTTTGGGGATGCTGTGTAGATGGTCTTTTGTGGAGAGGAAGGAGTGAACATGAGTCTTGAAGAGAACCAAGTTGTAGGAGGGAGGAAACACAGAGGCCGGCAGTTCGTTCCACAGCCAAGCTGTTGAACCTAAGAATGAATCGTAGAAGCGACCCGTTCTCATGTGACAAATTTCAACCGTGTACAAATGTTGGGCGCGCGTTTGGCGTGTATCCCGACTACGCACCGGTGCCGAAGGGATCACTGACGCGAGTTCCTCAGAGCATCTTCCATTGTAATACCGATAGAACAAGGACAGTATACCTACCTGACGCCTGTGCTCTAAAGATTGTAGTCCGTTTGTTAAGATTGGGGAATCTATCAAACGGACCGCCCGTTTCTGCACAGAGTCAAGGGTTTTTTTCAGATATTTTGGGGCTCCGGACCAGAGATGGCTGCCAAATTCGACAGTAGGGCGCACTTGCGATTTGTACAGGGTCAGCAGTTGTGTACTATTAAAGTATCTGCGGGCCCTGTACAGTACGCCCAGCTTCTGAGAGGCCAACTTTACACTGGCTTTGATGGAGCCCCCGTACCTGAGCTGGTCACTTATAGTTACACCAAGCTTATCAATGGAAGGCCTGTTCGAAAGATTGCTTCCGTTGAAGGAGACTAGATTATCATTTAGATCCCTTTTAGACGTAATCAGACAGGATTGGGTCTTTGAAACATTAAATTCGACGAGATTATTTTTACCCCAGGAGGAAATACTCTCGAGATAACCGTCCATTCTCTGCTTCAAAGCCCTCCGAACCGTTGGAGTTTGTGTGCCCTTTGGGGGCTTGTCAAATAAAAAGCTATCATTAACTGTACTGTCATCCGCGTAAAAATAAAAAAAAATAAAATAAAATTAAAATCATGAATATACATAAAAACAAACTTAAAATCATTACAGCGGCGAGTAGCAGGCGTCCCCGGTGCGGGCCAAAACTGTTGGTAAATTTTGCCAACATTCGCGGTCTGCACACTAATTTAAATTCTGTTCATCACCATCTTTTGTCCCAACGTCCCAACCTTCTTTTCCTATCCGAAACTCAGATAGCCGAGCCGCCAGACTCCTCCTATCTGGACTGCCCGGGCTTTACCATTGCAATCAAGTTCCGACTCAAAGGAGGAGTCTGCCTCTATAGTCGAGCTGACGTCTATTGAGTCTGGAAAACTCCAGATTCGACGTAATGTGGGTGCGCGTCAATCTTGCCAGTACGGCAAGATTCTACGCATGTCTATACCGCTCACCGAACCATAGCGAATCAGACACTTCCGAGCTCTTCAAACATTTGAGAGATACTATTGATGATCTCTTGCCCCGCTTAATTATCATTTGGATCCCTTTTAGACGTAATCAGACAGGATTGGGTCTTTGAAACATTAAATTCGACGAGATTATTTTTACCCCAGGAGGAAATACTCTCGAGATAACCGTCCATTCTCTGCTTCAAAGCCCTCCGAGCCGTTGGAGTTTGTGTGCCCTTTGGGGGCCTGTCATACAAAAAGCTATCATGAACTGTACTGTCATCCGCGTAACAATGAATCGGTGCACATTTCAAAAGGTCATTGATATGCAACAAAAACAAAGTCGGAGACAGAACCGATCCCTGTGGGACGCCAGCATTTATAGATGCGGAGCGGATGCATTTATGGATCGGAAAAGCGTTAAAGCAATTCAGCGTCACGAAACAACGATAATATAAAGTAATTATAAATATATAAACAGAATTTTTTCTGAAATAATTATAAACATATTACAAGGTGTTTTTTGTTCAGTTGAGTGGTTTCGGTTTCAGTCTGTATTTGTTGTCAGTAAATTATATATTTCTGATCTCCCTATGTTTTGTATCCAGATTTTTATTTCGGATTTAATTGTTAAAATATTTTTGTGAGTTGTTATTTCATTATTGTTATTTTAGCATAGGTTACCCCAAGTGGTTCGCTACGATTGGTGATTTAGCAAGGGTTCCCGGGTTCATCGGGTGAGGTATGTTTAGGATGCACCTGCCCGCCAACTGCGTGGCGTGCCAGATCGAGAGAGTCTGGTTTGGGGAGATCCTATGACTTCTCCAACTCATCTCTCGATCCATCGCTTTGCGCCGCAGTAGGAGGGATATATTCATATGTCCGTCACTGATCCCTAGATTCCTACACAACCTTCAAACCTTTTACCTTCCAAGAACTTCCTTTCCTTCATTTCCTTGAAAAAGATCTTCCACACAACATCCCACAATATGGCATAGGCCCTGAAGGAAGCAATGTAGAGTTAATGTAAAAGAATATATTCTAGTTATTTATTTTTGGGGTACATCAGCATAATACCCTAAAAATAAATCACTATAATACTTTTGGCTGTGAAAATCTTAAATAATAAATCCATATATTTTATTTTTATTATACATGAGATTTTCAGACTTGGCTTAAAATAGTTTTGGCCGTGTTTTGTGACCAGATCTGAATAGCCAGGTACTTATCCACCTTCTTCTTTCCCATCTCCTTTCCCTCCCAAATACCTTCAGCGTTACAATATACCCCAATCGAGGAAGCCATAGTCTCACTGGCTCCAAACGGTTGGGAGCAGTTGCGACTCTTTTCGGTTTCACATAAAAAAGTATAATACATCTATTTAAAATGTCTTTATAAACTTAAAAGGTTTTTTGATTTGACTTCCTACCCAGGATCTGGAGTCAAGAACTCTACCAACCTAGCCAAATGCCGATCGGGTAGGTCCGACATTGATTTCGTATATTAACTAGTGTAATCTGTGACACCAAAAGTTTAAATGCCGGATTTCAGCTCAATCAGATGTCGGGAAGTGGGTAAATTTCCGCTTCTAAGATTAATTCATTCCCGAAAACAAAAGTGAAATTCAAATAGATATATTACTTATAACTGCTGTCACCAATCAAACTGAGCCAACGCTAAGTTGAAATATTTGCTTTTATTAATCGAAAACGAGCGATCGTTAATTTGTTACGAATAAATTTATAGAAAATAATAAATTAATCACAATGGAAATATGAAAGAGATAAAGATACAGAAACTGGGACTCTAACAGTATCTAACACAGTGAAATCGGTATAATATCGAATCGATAGGCTTAACTACCGATGATTTTATACCGATTTCCCGAGCACGGTCAAGCTGTCGATAGCCATACCGATATTGATAATGCGATAAAGAAGAAATCGATGCTGCCAACACTTGGTATTGTCTATGAATTGATATTCCAAAACGTCAAACTTCTATGTAAAATATTAATGTTGAATTGAAATACTAACGTAAATACGCATTAGCATAAATCATAATTTCTAGGTTAGGACTAAAATTTACAGATTATGTGAAAAAAATTTCATAGCCCATGTCATCCTTGGGGATGATGTGTGGAGGTTCTATTTAAGAAAAGGAAGGAGAAGAAGTTCTCGAAGTGAAGAAGGTAAGAGGGGTGCGTAGGAATTTGAGGGTCACTGCGTCCATTAGTGACGGACTTATGAATTCATCTCGTCCACTTTGGTACATGGCGATGGTTCGAGAGAGTCGTGTTGGAGAGGTCAAAAGGTTTCCCTCAACCACTCTCTTCCTATCCGGCCCGCCACGCAAAAGGCGAGCAGATATATCCACCACCTAGCCAAGAAAATCCTCATTTAAAATAATATGGAAGTAGTGGCTTTGTAGATCCTAACTTCAGCCGATTCAACCCTGTGTCCTATTTCATCTTGTCTAATAAGTCTGTCCAGGATGCTGACTGGACCATTGCGGGCGAGTGGGGAGGCAAAGGAGAAGATGAGAGTGTTGTGGGTGTATGAGTGTGTACCGGGCCAGGAGCACCCGGGTAGCAGGAGGCAGAAGGGATGAAGGATATGCCCGTATTGTTAGGGAGAGTGCCGTAGTGTGTTATTATTATTGTGAGATGAAGTGAGCGGTACGAGGAAGGAATACTTAATGGAATGAGAGTAAAAGCATGCAGATGGAAGGGTGTTTCATATTGTGTGTGGTATTTGTGTGATTGAATTAAATGAAGCATGTAATGATCTTCACTACCTTCAAACAAATAAAGTAGGTTCCGTTAAGAGTTACAAACAAAATGGCGGCTAGTTTTATCTTGAAATGTGACGTGAAAATAAAAATATTTTTAATAAATATACAGGAAAAAGGGACAGGCTTAATTTTTACATTTTATTTTAAAAACGTTTTATAGCATATAGTAATAATGAGAAATAAGTTTTTCAGTTTCCAAAAATGGATTTTAAAAGCTATTTCGTTAAGAAACGAATAATCCGCCAAGTAAACAATCCGATTTAATTTTAACGAAATAATTATTTTACATTTCGGAAAAATGGAATACTCACTTCCTATGATTATCTAACTAGTACATTTTTTTAAAAATAAAACACATGCGTATTATGCATATTTTCTGTATGTTTACCATATATTTAAACTGAGTATAATTTAGTCTTTTGTTATGGTTGTGAGACGATAAATGTATTTAATTACGAAAAAAACTTTATTTTGTTCTCTGATGATGCATACATATACATTCATGGTTATAAATATTGTTTTCTTTCATCTCAATGTTGATGACAGATTGGATAGTGTTAAATTTAGATAAATATGTGAACGAAAAAAAAAATAAAGTGTGTAGTGTGTAAAAGAAGAAAACAAATCAGACATATAGTTAAAAACACAACAGAAATGGAAATTGCAGGACAGTAAGTATTCTATAAACCAGTGCTGCAGTGGCGTGTTAGAGAATCTTTATAAGTTAGTCTGATGGTGTCTTTGAGCAAAAGTTGTCGCATATTTTGTTACCAAAAGTTACCCCTGTATTATTGCTTTTGCGTAATGACGCAATAGTAATGACTATTGGTAAAATGTAGTTGTTTTGTTTCATGTTATTTAGGTTAAAATGTATATTTGTGGAGAGATATTCATTCAGTTGGGATAGTAGACCGATTAAATCGTCTATAAATAAGAAGTATATGTAAAGATAGGGAAATAATAGTTAAATTTCAATAAATCCGAATTTCGATAAGGTGATTAAACTTCATGTCTTTACATTTTTAAATATGTTTGCGGGTTTTCATAAACATTTTTTGTAGTTATGTTTTAATGATAAAAAAGAAAATTTCTTAAAATCTGGGCGTTTGTTTTGTTTGACGGACTTTTTTGTTTGGCTACTGGTTCTTAAGACTTGGGCGACTGGTTTTTAAGCCTTGGTGTCTGGTTCTTGGAACTTGGTGACTGGTTCTTGGGACCTGGTGATATTATGCAAGACAAATATTTATCTAATGTGTGTATTCTAAAATACTCGTATGAACGTAATCCGACGTTAATTGGAAACTCGTTAAAGATTAAATTTAGGTCTGTAGTTAGCACAGGGTACATTTTCCATGTATGTTTTAAATTGGCTATCTCGATAAGATCAAATTCAAGGCTTTCTTAAAATGGGCAGAACCGCTCTTGCCAATCAACACAAATAGCAATCCGAATTCATGTTCAAATCAATGATAATTTTCCCCCACAAAAAAACTTCATTAGACTTGACGCTGGGGAACGCAGAAAAGTATGCAATTATTGAGTTAGTATGGTCATTGGTTCTCAATTCTGGGAATGTATCGTGTCTTTGGTTAAACAGGGCCGCATTTGAAATGACAGTAAATTTGTAAATAATATCAGGGATCTGTTTGATCTTAACCGAATTACAGTCTCCTTTCGTTTTTCGTATTATCATAAAAAATGTTAAAAGTGATAATATATTACTAAACAATAACAACATATTTATACTACATTATTCCCAATGAATTATAGAATTAAAAATAAACTATATTTACATAAGAATACAAATATAAAAATAATAATGAAGAGTGCACATACAGCTTAAAACAGTAGAGAGACTATACACAATTATTGAAAAATATTTAGAGTTCGAGAGTTCCAAAGGAGGATTGTGTGGTTAATAATGCTGCTCAAGAAATATTTTTTAAGAGCATTTTCCAATATTTTTCTTTGTTACTGGAAGTTTTAGGTTACTAGGTAACGCGTTGTATTGCGTATATGCGATCTATTTTATAGGGAGTTCATTACAAATTTAGTCGTGTGATTATATTTTGCAAATTTGAAATAAAACTTTATTTTTATCACTGAAGTGAAGTCATTCTTTTCAGACCCACAGCATTAACATGCATGCGATACATTTTATTTTGGTATTGTTGTCTATTCTTTTCAATTTCATCAAGCAGCCTCCTCATCTCATCATCATCGCATTACAGCTAATTAAGTCCCTGCAAGTTATTATGAAGGAAATATGAGGTTATGTGAGGTTACTGGGATTATTTGTCCAGCGGTTAATCTTGGATGCTTCATAAACTCGAACACGTTTCTTATTGAACCGCTTATTGGTCGTTCAAGCTGGATCATTTTAAAGGAAGGGAATGGATGGCTTTCAATTGGTGATTCATCGAAATGTCTCATAGGTAATATAGGTATAATTTATCACACCTAAACAAATAAAATCCATAGAATGGTAAGTACCTACCTGATACAAAGCTCGATAGCTGGCTAAATAAATTGTAATCACATACTCACATTTAAATTTTAAAAATCTGTAATTAATTTTTGTTGGTAAAAGAGTATAGAAGCAGCCCTGGTTGCGGCGGACCTAGGAATAAATTGGCTCGGATTGCAGAGCAGACGTGATCTGTTTGCACAAGGCGCTGGCCGGACCATTACGATCAAAGTCAGTGCAAGGCTACAAGCTGCGAGGGTCGCCAGCCAGCCAACCAACCAACCAGCCAACTACATCGCACATCCGCACACCGCCGTACAACTGCATGTAGATGGAGATTTAGATCATCGGAATTGAATTGTAGAGAGGATGTGTTTCATTGCACTTTAAGGTTTTCAACAACTTTATTTAGGCAATTTCCAAAACCCCAAATATTCTTCATACGATCCGGCTCGAAGGACCAATAAGCGACAGAAAGAAACGTTGAGTTAATGAATTATCAAACAATGACCATCCGCCATACAAACAGGTCCAGTAACTTAACATAACCTGCTAAGTATTACCGACTTACTATCAAGATTTCTTAATAAAGGAAATCAAGTAGATATCACATACTTTGACAGTTAAAATGTTTTCGACAAGGTTGATTTCAATGTTTTAATTACCTTAAGAGTTCATATTTAAATAAAAAATATGTTTTTACATTTTCTCCATACCTAGGCTAGGCTCGGCTCTGAGAAAAATGATTTCCCTTAGGGCCTATATCATCTCTGGGGATGCTGTGTAAAGGGTATTTTTGAGGACAGGAAGGAGTGAACGTGGGTCTTGAAGAGATCGTTCCATAGCCGAAGCGACCCGTTCTCATATGGCAGATGTCAACCGTGGACGCGCGTTGGATACGCGTTTGGCGTGTTTACCGATTAGGCACTGGTGCCTCAAAACTTTACCCCAAACTATTCATAAGTGCCCGAGCAACGCCGGGTACGCGTCAGCTAGTTTTATAAAAAAAAGTACAAAACAAGTATTTAAGGTACTATGAAAGTATTTACATGGCAAGGTGTAGTTACTTTGTCTATATTTCCAGGATGGAAGATAATCTCAGTATCACTCTGGTGTAAGACAACCATTCAGAACTGAAAGGTTGCTTGAAATGGCTTTAGCCGTGTTTGGTGACCAGATCTGACTAGCCAGGTACCCTCCCGTCTTCTTCTTCCCAGTCTCCTTCCCCTCCCAACTACCTTCAGGTTCAGAACATACCCCAATTGGGAACGCCATAGTCTCACTCTCGCAGACGGTTGGGACTCTTGTGCTGAATTCACATAAAAAATAAAAATGAACGGTAATAATATAATAAAATTGACATCGTTATGGCGTAAAATCTTCCAGCTTATTTCATCGCATTGCTGAATCTCAGTTGTATAATCCCAGATGCCGAGATTCCCTCGCCTGTACGAGATGATGGACTTAATTAAACTTTGATTCGAGCCAGTTTATCATCCGTGACAGTTATCATCTTATTGTGTCGGTGCCGAGGTTTTATTAAATAATTGAATATTATTTGTCGTTGATAAGATCTGATCTATTCAATTTGTTGTTTAATTTAATAGTTTCATTCCATTTTGGTCTGCTTGAAGAAATGATTTATAGAAACAGATTGTTAAAATAATAAAATGCGAGCCTTATACGCAAGGGATGTTTTGATTATTGTAAACAGTATAATTGGCTGTAATATTGAAAGTTATTTATGCAGGAAATCTTTTAGGTATGCGTTCAGTGGGAAAGTTCATTGGCATTCTTTGGTTATGGGCTGTCTTTGGTATGGTGTCCATAATGCCTGTTTACGTTTGTTAATTACTGGTATTACGTAAGAGAAAAGGCTGCGCAGCCTTTTTCACGCAAAACTTCTATTTGAGGCATAGACTAATATTAACATCAATGATTTGAGGTCAAAATATCCAACCAAACCGAGTAGTTATATCTCCAGTAGTTGCAAAATATCCAACCACATTGAGTAATTATATTTCCAATAGTTGAAAAATATCAACCCAAAATGAGTAATTATATCTCCAATAGTTGCAAAATATCCAATCTAACTGAGTAATTATATCTCCAATAGTTGAAAAATATCAATCCATAATGACTAATTATATCTCCAATAGTTGCAAAATACCAAACTGAGTACTATGTCTCCAATAGTTGTAAAATATCCAACAAAATTAAGTAATTATATCTCCAATAGTTGCAAAATATCCAACCAAACTGAGTAATTATATCTCCAATAGTTGCAAAATTACTTTGTGGCGTCATTTAAATGGCTTTGAAATGTGTGGATAATTAATGATTAAAAGTGGTGAATACAAAGTATTTTATTTTCGTATGAGTAATAATTTTTTAATCAAAAGGTATTATAGATTGTAGGGAAACTCAAATAACTTCATCCCAACATATTGTTTTCATACTATGCTATGATCATTTACCCTAATGTTTCAATTGACAATTAAAGTTGTGAATATTTTGTTAGGTAAAAATTAGGTAGGTGTATTATATTTAGATTACATCTCTAAAACCTTATTAAGGAAAATTCAACATACACAGATATGAAGATAAACACAGGGGTAAAGTTTACTAACTTCGGGACGTCATTCTACATGATGGTAGAATTAAAAAAGATAAATAACTTTTTTTCTTTATTATATTGTTTTTATTCGTATACAAAAATATGTTCAATTTTTGTTTGTAAACAATTCATATTTATTTACCTGAAGACTACCTTAAATCTCTGGAATTAAGAAAAATTAATTTCACCTTTTTTACTTGCACTGTCTTGTAGAATCACATTCTTAAGTAAATGTACTTTGCCCCGGATACCTTGTATAATAACTAACGTAAAAATTGTCGTCTGCTGTCCAATACGAGAGCGTGATATGATTCAAATAACAACCAAATATAATACAAAAGAAAAACAAAAATTGTGGACCAAATATTATAAGACACTGAAAATAATTGTTTGAAAGCTCCTCTTTTTTAAAATAAAGAATGTGTCCTCTAACAATGCATTTAAGAATAAACAAGTGAACAATCACCATGAGTTTTTGAAATTGTGGGTTTTACATTTCGCTACAAAAACCACGTATTGGCAGTGTTTCACAAAGGTTCCTCATAAACATTCCTCGCTGATTTTATTTCTATATCGAAAATTCGGTGCCACAAAACTAGCCACATTTTTGTAACTCATTATTGGGTTCCCTTCACATCATCGGAAGTAGAATTCCCTTCCCAATTTATAAATTCAGAATTAATTAAATAACGGAATTATTTCATCATCCATTTTCTTAATTATACGTATTGATGTAAGGAACACGCATTATTTCAAAGTGACGCCATGTCTCGTCAGCGAGTGGCACCCGCTACCAAATGTCTGCAACGTACGCATAATCACGCATTTAACAGATTATAATCAGTATGAATGATTTCATCTTTCTGATACATATAATAATATAATAATAATATAATATAATACATATAATACATATAATAATCACCAATATTTTATTTCGTACGAATCACCTTCTTTCGCATACCGATCGGATAATACTAAAAAAACATAGACTGACTGATACAGACCAAATATTCAACAGCTGTGACGTACTAGATATACGCCAATTATACGTTAAAACACTACTAAACTACATTTTTGACAAAAAAAAATAAATTTCAACATACACAAAATAACACTAACAGACCAGTTAGACAAGCGTACAAAGAAAACATAAAAACTCCGACAGTAAATTCAAGCTTTGGACAAAGACACTACCAATACCACGCAATAAAAGCTTTCAACAGTTTAAAACTTGAAATTAAAATTGAGGAAAATAAAAATAAATTCACACACAAAATTACAAAATGGATTAAATAACAAAAAAAGACAATATTACCAAAATGTCATAGCATAAAATAAAAATAAAACCTACACGTAACACACAAAACCAATATAAACACACATCACTCACAAACACACAAGATTATTTTCAATGTACTATTTTTTTTTTAAATTTTAAATATATTATTATGTATTTTTAATTTTAAATGCATAATTTTTCTCATTAAATGTATTATGTAGTTGTTTTTATATTATAAAATGAAGGCCTCAGCACGGGCAAGCCACCCAGTGAGGCCTACATTACTGAAAACCTTGAATTGTAAAAAATATTGTACCTAATAAAATAAAATAAAATAAATAAATATAAGTAACCTTACTCATTCGCTATTATCTCATTTCAATATTTTAATTTATAAAATTCAAATTTTTAATAGAAATATAAGCGTTCAAATCCATCGCATTTTGCAATCAAACGTCATTCAATAGTCAACTATAACGTGCAACCGTATGTTGAAGTCATCACGAAAAACAAATAGATACAATTTATTTTATTCCACCAGTAGTAGTAATCAATTAAAATATTCGATAAAAACTATCAGATAATCTTTGAACTTGAACCATACAATATAGATAAAATATGAACTTTAATTTTCAAATAAAACGCGCTAGCAAAACACATGCAAAAAAGGGTGTATGACTTTTAAGAGTATTATTATAACTTAGTTATTTGTTAAACATTATGAATAAATTCATTACAATAGATTAATCGGAACTATGTACCCACATAGCATATTAATACCTGCGATGAACACTACTTTTGGACAAAAAAGGACATTATACCGACTACCGAGGACCAATATTGTATAATATTATTCCGATCATAATTAAAACGCAAAACAATCCAGCTCTCAAAAAGAAACAAAAACTTGATCAAATCAGTAGGAAGAGATTTCATAAAAAAAAACAGGAAAATAAATAATAAAATTTACACGAACCATACAAAAACACGATTAACAGAAGCAGCGAACTAAGATCTACTATTTGTTCGTTTTTATATTAGAGGATCAAATCTTTACAGAAGAATCTAAAACAAAAGTATCGTAATATGTAATATCTCGGAACGGATATTATACCTAGTGAGGTCTGTATAACAAAAACAAACGATTTGTAACTCCTTTTTAAAGTATATACCCGTATATTAAAAGTAGTTCCGACTCATCCGTGCATCTCTGTCACACTTTACCAAAATCACATGTACTACATTTGACGATAAGATTTTGTTATTATAATAAGAAGATAAATATTTTAAATGAATAATTTTACAATAAACCAAGAAGAAAGTTGTGCAGTGGAAGGTAGCATGTAGCGCGGACTTGTGTATTTCTGTCACGTTTCCCACTGCACTGATTGATCTGGGCCCTAAACTAAGGCTCCTGCAGCAAAAACTCATCAAATTTCTCATTGTCTGGACCTTCCAATCTCCCATTCGCCATACAGAATTCCATACAAACTCCCATACAGACTGCCATACAGTCTCGGCCCGAAATAGCGCTGTTTTTACACAGCAGACGAGCGACCAGTAAACCGGAACTCGCTTGATTGTGCACTTATGCCTGGGGTTCTTCGAGTTAGAAAGATTGCGTGCTTTCCACAGTCATTTGAAACTGAAAAAAAGATACAAGTTTCAAAATGTACGTTGTATGTGTCGGTAAAAATAATAATATTAATAAATCCAAACGAAATATGAAACAGAACAAGATACAGAAAAAATAAAAAGGTAACGGTCTAACTGGGAATCATAATAATATATCATAGAATAAGACCAACATTCAGAATTGAAACATTGCTTGATATGGCTTCTGCCGTGTTTGGTGACCAGATCTGAATAGCCAGTTACTTCCCCACCTTCCTCTTTCCCATCGCCTCCCCCCCACTACCTTCAACCTCTCAACATACCCCGATTAGGGATGTCATAGTCTCTCTGGTTCCAGACGGTTGCGAGCAGTTGGGACTCTTGTTCAGTTTCACTTTATTTTTATTTTTTTAATGTCTGGCTTCACTCACGAAGATCGGGTAGACATTAATTATGTTTGCGGGCTTCATGAAGGAAAAAATTGTACATACATTTCCTTATTTTATGCAGTTCTCTTAAAAGTGGGTTAATTTCCACTTTCAAGATTTGCAAACAAAAAAAACAAAAATTCAAATAGATCTATAAAAAAATAAGATTTACTCAATTTGATTTTTTTATTATTTATTCACTTTAATACAAATTTCTATTCTCCTGATTTTTCACGGGTCTGCGCTAATAATAATAATAATTGGCCAATTTATTTAGCGCCGTTTTTGTGAAAAATCAACTCTGGGAAGTATAAAATAATATCAAAACTTTATTAAATTTATCAACTCTCAAGAAAGGTCTAAACTTCTGCTCTAAAATGATGCGGTAAATAAAGATTAAAAGAAAGGAAGTTTGAAAAAAGAATTATCACAGAGATGGCGACACTTTCTTTTTTTTCTTTTCTTGATACAAATTATTGTATAATTCCGTGTTTCAAATAAAATACTATTTTGGAAGCGAGGTCTACTGTCCATATAATAATGTATAATAACCACACATTTTTTCTTAAAAAATAACTATGAGCAAATTAAAAATCCTAGACCAAATTCAAGTATTGAATTCCAATTTGTTATGAAGTAATATAATTATAAGTAATATAATAATCACAATAGCGTATTATCCAAGGTTGATATTTTCAGTTGCGTACTTACCAAATACAAGAGGTCCATAAAAGAATATTTCTCTGATGGTTTGTGAATAATGTTTATGTCTCTATTGTTTATATCTCTATTATGATTTGATTTATATCTACAACCTCTCTCCATGGCTATAAATGTATTGTTTTGTAAATTTTTCATTTCATATAATCTTTTATTTTGTATAAATTTTTTAATTCATATTCTTTTCTCACAAATTTAATTTACTTATTCCATATTATTCTGTCTCAGTAGAGGTAAAGTCAAAAGGAGGGAATCCATAATTGGTTTTATTTTACTATATAATACTTATGTACAAACTGATTAAATGTAAACTGTCGAGTTCCCGAAAATGAATAAATAAATAATATACGAACGCCCATAATTTTTTTATTAAGTATATGTAAGTAGTTGTAATATTGTTGATAAAACGGCAATTCTTTATTTCACCATTTAAGTATGCAATGCATTTTGCCTGATTAAATATTTGATAAACTTGTCGAATCATAATGCGTATCTGATAAAGATAAATAAGATTAAGTCGATTTCTCGTAATACATTAATATTTAAACTTTTCATAATACTATAATATTTTTTATTTTAATGAACTTGAATAAAGCATTCAATCTTTGAGTAATAAATTATGCTCAATTGATTTGAACTATGCAACGGTTGCTGAATGTATGTGAAAAGTGGACCTCAGAAATTCATGTTTCTCAAAAAGAAATGTGAAGACGCCTTATCTTCAAAATGGACTTGTCATTAGTTTTAATTATCTTCCATCACATACCTCTGTACAAATTGCTGAAACAAAAACATCTTAAATACAAAATAATTGTCTTTTCGATTTTATAAAGGAATGTTAACATTTTGTACATTGGCACCAGTTCGAGTCAATCATGTCTTTATTGAGCTGTGTCCTTCTTTGTCATGGAGATTACAAAAATCCCTCCATACCTTGTACGGCGGCCATAATGATTATACTGAATGGAGCACTGAATAGTACACACTAGAAATGTCTTCTATATAATTTTGAATTGAAACTAATGTTGTCATGTCCTAGCCCATTTCTTACTCATATTAAATTAAATTTTATAATGAAGTTGAAGTACTCTTTTTGTAATTTAAGTAAAGAAGCATTTTTTTTAGTTTCAGTTTCAGTGCCGACAAATCGGCATCTATTGAAAATTGTTCACATTGTATAAGAAAGTTTCATACAATGTAAC
Source organism: Hesperophylax magnus (assembly GCA_026573805.1). Classification (NCBI taxonomy): domain Eukaryota; kingdom Metazoa; phylum Arthropoda; class Insecta; order Trichoptera; family Limnephilidae; genus Hesperophylax; species Hesperophylax magnus. The sequence continues at coordinate 25,131,368 of JAIUSX010000072.1, forward strand.
ATAAGTATCTACGATGATTCGCTACTTTAATTTTCCTCACTATCTAGTTAAGTTAGATGCAATTATATTAAGTTTTTCCGCGACTAACGCGACTATTTCAGCTATTTTTCAAATCATAACATTACTTTATAATTTCTCAAAACAACGACCGCACAATTGAAGTAATTAAGGTCAACATCGTCATCATAAACAAAACACTCACGATGTCATGTAATGTCAAATGTCATATATTATATTTGCCTTATTATTATAATTATGGTTTCCTGGAATTTTCGGTTGGAGTATATAAAGTTAGATTTAAAAGGGCACATATTTCACATAGGTAAGACATGATATTTTAATGGAGTCGATATAATGGTAATACATATTTAGAACATGTGATACAAGTTACAATGGATATAGGAGCGGAGATTTGGCGTATGCTTCTAGTTGTTTATGTATGACAAAGTTTGGCTATTTTTATTTAGTTAGGCCGGTTATTTCTAGGGATTATAGCCTATGTAATTTGAGTCCTTTGCTGCAGGTATGGAGAACTTCAATATCCCTGACTCTATCAAAAGAGAGTTTATTGTTTATTAGGTGTGATGCAACGTTCGACAATTCCGTTATCATTCACTTGTGAAATGTTTTTTAAAGCTGGTTTTGAATGATCTCCCAATTTGTCCTATATAATATGATGGACAATTGGCACAATTACCTTGGTAAACTCTTGAGGTTTACAGCTTTCCCCTCTTCTTTATTAATAATTAGGATTAGAACTTAAGAATTTACATTGTAGAATGCGGTCCTACACTTGTCATTATTGGTTATTCTAGATATATTTGTAGATATTTCGTCAATATAAGGGATTATAGCCCATGTTTTTTTTAATCTCTTTTTTATTTTTACTAACAAGGCTTTGTGAGATAATTGCTAGAGATTAGAGGGATAAAAAACTTGAATTTAAAAAATCATTTATTGTTTTAGTATTAATGAAAATGAAACTTATAAAAATTGAAAAGTGCATTTGAAAAATTCCATTAACTAAAAAAATCACTACAAATTTGAATTAACTATGCAAAACACTGCATTTTGAATAAAAATAATCTGCAATTGGATGATGCTTTATTTTATATTAAATTAACATTATAAATCATAGGTTGATAGAATTTGCCACTAATGTCCACAACACTACGTAATAAAATCTGTATTCATTATTACAATAATATGGGTTATTATTTACAATATTTTATAAATTACCAAATTATAATTGTTTTACTTATAATATAAATTTTAAATTTAATACTCAGTAATAAATCTAGATAAAAGTTATGATATGATATATTAATTTGGTGATGATTTATTTGTTTAGTGGGTATTATATTGCAAATAAAAAAGATTACTGAAATTCAAAAACCAACTGTCGTTGAGTGCATACAGCCGTGCATTTTAAATAATAAAATCTAATCTCTCACTGATAATTTTGTATTCTGTAATCCTAATTCTTAGGATTATTGAAAAAAGTACAAAGATGATAATTATTAAATCCTTCAGATAAGATTATTACAGAAATGAATATAATATTTCGCAAAAGGACCAATTAGTCACTCACGTTTGATATTTGTTATAAGTGTGTGTACATTTTTGAGGAGCAGTTATTAAATTTCGTAAAATTATGTTGTCTTCAAAAATCTTTTTGATGTCGACCATAGTATTGGCTGGTCACTTTTCGTTGTTTTTTGCAAAGGCTGATCAAATATCTGTTGGGAGTATGTATTTTCTATTTAATATTGAATTAAATGCTAAAATAATTTTTTATTTTTTTATTATCAATACAAAGTTTTTTTACAGGTTTTTTTTTTCGATGTCTGTCTCACTAGGATAAACCTGTGTCGAGACAGACGAGAACGGTTAACGTTAATTATAATTAACGTTAACCGTTGTTAAATTAACCGTTAATAATAACGGTTAATTTTTTTGTATGTTTTTATTTGGTCATAAAAAATTACATTTTTATATCTAGTATAAACCTTTACTAAATACTAACAACTTCTTGGTTTATTCAGGCACACTTTACATTGCATATAGAGCTTATTCTTTATAGCATTTACACATAACACACGAAAAGCAGCAAGGCTTTGATTTCTTTAACATTTGTCGGTAGTTCATTGAAAGTCTCGAATCCTTTTAAATAGAGATCGTTTTGGGTTCCCGACAAATATGTTTTCTGAATTCTAAAATCTCCACAATTTCTCGTGAGGTAGCCATGTATTTTTAAATTACAATTAATAATTTTAAACATGTATTTCGGGAGCATCTTATTTTTTTATATTGTAAATTATACGCTAACTCACACTTAACATAACTAGTTTTTTCTCCATATTAATTATCTTAGAATATCTACTACAATTCAATACTGCTCGCATGCCTCTATTTTGAATTATTTGCAATTTCTTTATCTGTGTTTGATTGCACAATAAAAGGTGACTGGAGCAGTAATTTAAATTTACTATACTATTATAAACTAATCAACTTGTATTTACTTTTAATTTATCCTTATTCAAGTTTTTATTATCTGTTAATTTATAATAAACTAATTTACATATAATTTATCCTTATATTAGTTTTTATTATCTGTTAATTTAATATAAAATAATTTACTTGTGGTTACATCTAATTTATCCTTATTCTAGTTTTTATTATCTGTTAATTTATTATTTTCCTTATTTTTATCATGACAGCCCTAATTTTATAGACAGCCCTGATTTATTAAGTCTAATTACCTTCCATATACCTATAAGAACTAGTCGATCCAAAACTCTTTTTATTTGCAACACAAATATCAGGACTGAGTCATTTAGATAATCGCTTATGCCTAGATTGCATGCAGTTGGCAATGTTTTCTCAGAAGTAGTAGATGTGTTCAACTGCACGGAATATAGTATGTTATTATGGTCTTCTTATAAGAAGGCTATAATAACATACCTCAAACACAATAATCAATGTCAGGAATGATAATATTTTTCTTCATGGCTCCTAAGTCATATTTTACTACATCTCAACTATTTACTTCAGATATCTTATGGTGTTAGCATTAGTTAGTGTGTATTATTATTATTATATGTTGGTATGTATTATTTTATTAAGAATTGGTATGTATTATTTTAATGTATGTATTATAAGAATGTTGGTATGTATTATTTTATTAAGAATTATTATTTCTTATTCATAAGTATCATTGAATGGCTGACAGCTATTCCAAGTACAATTAATTTTGTGGGTAGCAATAAAATCACTACTGACTATTATTATTAATATAGACACCTCATATTTTGACTTATGATAGGTCTTATACAAACCTAATATAAATTAGTTTAATTATTGTTACACTGGTATATATTTCTTGTGAATTATGCATTGTCTTACTGCACTTTTATTAATAACTGCATCACTTGCAATAGTGTTTTTGTTTAAACATTAATTATTCTTTAATTTATTGCAACCATTTTCTTGTTTACCTTTGATTGGTTCCGAAAACAAATACCTCATTCGCTCAGCGCCAATTCTGGTTCATCGCTACAAAAATATATAATACACTGAGTATCGACATAAAGTCATATAATTCTAACTCCCTTTTTACTGGTTATTTGAAAGGGGATGAGCTTTCTAAAAAGATTCCTTAAATTCACAAAACTATTAAAAAAATAATATATAAAAATTACTTACTCTACCACACCTTCCTTCCAATTTCTTACATGGCACGAATTTTAAACCTGTACTGTACTGTAGAATACCTACAATTTTTATTTCAACTATCATTTCAATCTCCATCAAAATATTATGTTTTATTTATTCTTATATGTTTTTATCTAAGATTTTCTTATTTTCATATTATTTCTTATTATCTGTTTATTATTATATTTTATTAATGAAGTATTTTATGTATGGCTACCACAAAACGGGCGTTAGCCTAGTGTGATAGTCAAAAGAAAATGTTCTGCATCATCGTGTTAATATTTATTAAAAAAAAATCGATTATCACTTTATTGTAAAAGCCATTATATGGAGTTTGAATAAAAAAAAAATATTTTATTTTTAAATACCGTTATTTTCCAGTTTCTTAGCTAATAATTCAAAGTTAGAGTAAAATTTGAGTTGATGGTTTATTATTGAATAATTACCAATTATTCAAGAAACTTATTTCTAATTTTTTTCTCGACTCAGTGGGGTGTGGTTTGTGGTTTTAATGCAGTGTTCGATGATTATGGAGGCTGTGAAATAACTTGTAAAAACAAGGATGTAGATGTCGATACTTGTCCGCGTGACTGTGTCGGTGGTTAACGAGGGTTGATGGAGAGTGCATAGCACCGAAAGATTGCCGCACGTTTACAGAGTTTTTGATTTTATTCAATTTCAATTTCAGTGTTATCCACCCGAGATTTAAATAATACTATTCCTCGAAATATTAATATCCAAATTTATGAACTGCCTACTGAGGTTTGAAGCTAATGAATCCACCTTGATTTAACCGTTTATCCCATATCTTTAGGTTCTATATACATTTGGCAAATTGTGGCAAGCGTTCGCTGAATACGTTTTGCAAACTTGCCATTAAATGACAAAAATCGTTACCAGTTTTAATTTCATGGCAGGACACAATGGAGGCAATTGCAAGGCGGTATAAAATGAGTGCGTAGACGTCATGAGAAAAAGAAACATTATAAATAATTGGCATTTAAATTTGGAACCCAAATCTCCGTGATAGATCGAGTTTATTTGATATGAATACTACCTATTTTATCATTTCACGTTTTATCACCCCATTTTTAATTTTAAAAACTATCCATGAATCCCTGTCATCATCTTATTCAATATGTTGATTACATCTACCTCAAACCTTCCCAATCGGTGTTACATGGTTGTACCTCCAATTCGATTCACGAATCAGATTTTTGCTTAATTTTTTGTACACTCTCCCTTCAACACAAACTCCCAGTTCACAAATTTCACTGTAAATAGTTTGTGCATTACGCTTGATATATTTTTATTTCAGCTGAGTCTTGCGGTACACATGAACATTACAATTCATGCGGAGGCTGCGAAACCTCCTGTGAAAATAAGGACGAAGAATTCCTAGTCTGTCCCCCGGCATGCGATGCCGGTTGCGACTGCGGGAGGGAATTCGTCAACAACGATGGACTCTGCACAAAAGCAGAAGATTGCAGAAATAGATGAATGATGCCACAAAAATATTCATTAGCCCAGTCCACATACCGTGCTGCTACCGTTCGAGTTCCTAAGCAAAAATGCAATCAAAAGGGCAAACGAAAATGATTTATTGTGACTGTAATAACTTTTCAGACCTTTACATTTATTTATCCGATAGATTATTACAATAAAAGAATAAGCCGCTCATCTTACTAAGGAATTCTTGTGTCAAGATGTGCAGCTGCATAATAATAAAAAATAAATTTTCATTTTTGAGTTTAATTTTATACCTTAAAGATAAGCAAAAACAGTCGGTTATAGGAAAATAAATAAATACATTTTCAAAAAAGTTATAAGCAAAGGAATTGTTTTATTTCCATCAACATTTCTAGCCACAAAGTGAATATTTTCTTCCAAAAAAATAATAATATAAATACATGCAAATATATATATATATATATATATATATATATATATATATATATATTTTATTTTATTTTTATTTTATTTTATTTATTTATATATATATACTAGACCCGCCCCGGCTTCGCACGGGAGCAATGTACTGATATTGTTGCGTCATAAGTGTCCGAGCAATTTATACGGAGGTACTATCCGATAGATTTTTTGGCGCTTTGACATTGACAGTTTATAGTTCCAAAAAGTGGTTTTAGCAATAATTTTTAAAACCATTTTACTTTAGATAATGTGTTTTATTTTTTATTAATATTTTATTGTAAATATTTCTTGTCACAGCTTACCGATTAAGCGACTTTATCAGGATATATTAGTTGTAAATATCAAAGTTTTATCATGAATCAAACTATACTGCCAGCAACTACAGAATGTCTGTATTTACAACGTTTACAGCCGTTTTTTTCAATATATAGCACCAACAGATTTTGCTTAGAAGTTGCACGCGAAAGGGCTACATATAGTTATAGTGAGTCATTTAAAAAACTTTTAATGTTTTATTTAAAAAATATACATATTTTTTAATTAAAGGTGTATTTCTAATATTGAAATTAAAATGCATTTTTCATCACTTTTCAAAATCTTTTTTAGTTTTCGGATACCTTCAGAAATATCCCATTTATTTGGATTTAATTGACAAGCGGTTTACTGTATTTACACAAAAATTTTCTGGCTTCCTGACAGCATAAGGGGCTAACGCAAAATAAAATAATGTAACTTGAGGTTCACTCAGTCGCGATTGGTGAAACCAGCCATACAAGTATTTAATAAACAATTATTGATAAACGCCAAAGTTTCCAAATTAAGTTATAACTTGCCGACCAGTTTGAAATTTGATCAGCATTGATGTTCCCTTATTAAATCATAGAGCAAACAATGTGATCTAAAACGGTCACCGATGGTAATTGTTTTCTCGAAGAGAAGCTTCAGCGCCCGAATCCCCCTCAAGTTTGGGAGGAATGGGAGCCAATTAAGGGATAGTGGCAGTTTCGGAAGAACTTAAAACTTCAACATATACCTAGTTGGTAGGAATTAATCATTCTCTTTAATAAAAATATGGAGCCAAACAAAATAATAACATCAATAAAAAGGTAATACTACCTCCAAAAAATGACGATATTCGTTATGCCAAAATGACTTAAATTCTAGTTGTATAAACGAACTAACCATCACGCAATTTCCCGCAGGGGCAGAAAAAGAGAACGGACCGCCAAACACTTCGGTTTTGGCACACACTTCCTGCCTCATTCACATTCATACATCGTCTCATATATCATCTTCATATTTCTCATAAATCAATCAGTCACCATTCATTCGCACTATTTACCTTTTTCAAATGACTTGAAACTGTATCGATTAATTAAAAATCGACTTAACTGCATTTTTCTTCAACGTTAAATCGAGGGTGTCTTAAAATGGGCCAAAAAACGGCCCATGCTTCAGTACACCTAAATGCAATACGTCTCGTATACGAGTTCAAAGAATCCGAATGTTGTTGATTATGAAATTAATGAAATTATTTTCAAACGCTTAGACCTATTCAAAGATCTTGGGGGTATTTATGACAATAAATTAACTTTTCAGCAATACATCAACGATTTAATTAGCAGAGTATCAAGCTTCTTGGCTTCGTTATTAAAAATTTGTATTCGTTTCACAACGCACACAAGTTGAGGATATTATATAACACACTAGTTTTAAATGTATTGGAGAAAAATTTAATCATTTTGTGCATTGAAAGAGTACACAATAAATTTTTAAGATCTTTATTATTACGTCTCTACGGATATTACCCCTGGCTATACTCATCTATTTAGATCCTGGGCATAACCAATTACCACTCCTTAGAGACACGTAGAGGTGTTGCGCTGATTAAATATTTTTATCTTTTACTAAACTGTTAGATATCTAACAATGAGATTTTGGCTCAAATAAATATCTTTATACCAGAGTCTCACTGTCGAGGACGTCGCCATAACTTTCTTTATTGTAAAACAATTATAACGACCTAGATCCCAATCTGTAATGTTATTAACAATATGTACAAATTGAATAAAATACATAAATCAATATACTCTTCTATTATTCTAACCCTCTCTTCAATTCTAACCCTTTACTATGCCTTAATTAGAAGTAAACTTGAATATGTAAGCACTATTTGGAATCCACATTATTGCAAGTATGAAAACATTATAGAATCGGTTAAAAAAATGCTTAGACTATTATCTTTCAAATGTGGACTACATGACCATCTTAGATCGTACGACGCACTGAATACTTTAAGATTAATACACTTAAAATAAGAAGGCAATTGACTGGCCTAATACCATAGCATTTTTCACCTGAATATTTTCAAAAATAATATCGCCTATTTTAGCCCTCTGACCCAAATGTGTAGACTGTACAATAAGATTGAGTGTGCTGAAGTAGATATTTTTGTCGATAATTTGTATGGATTCAGAAAAAAAAATCGGCTATTGTTAATATGTTGCACTGATTATATTATGTATTACTTTTCTGTAATATTTGTATTCCATATTTATTTTGAATTTTGAATTTGAATTTTTATTTCTTTTATATTTTAATCTATATTTAAGTATATGATAAATAACGTGTCTTTGTATGCGTATTTGTATGTTAACTGAGTTTTTATAACTGGATTGTTCTCACGTAAGTCTGTAAAAACCCAGTATAAATAAATTCTGACTCTTGAAATGACCTGACTTCAGTATCTGATTCACTTGGTCGTGTCACGTTTTCCTCAAGCGTCCCCGACTTTTTCTACCATCCACATTTGCGTCATATACTCTCTTTACACTCCTTTATTCGTTCATTCGCTCGATATGCCCAAACCATCTGAGCGTCGAGTAGGAACCTACCCGCAGAAATTCAATTATTTCCTGCATCATATCCCACGACTATACGTCGAGTAGGAACCTACCCGCAGAAATTCAATTATTTCCTGCATCATATCCCACGACTATACGTCGAGTAGGAACCTACCCGCAGAAATTCAATTATTTCCTGCATCATATCCCACGACTATACGTCGAGTAGGAACCTACCCGCAGAAATTCAATTATTTCCTGCATCATATCCCACGACTATACGTCGAGTAGGAACCTACCCGCAGAAATTCAATTATTTCCTGCATCATATCCCACGACTATACGTCGAGTAGGAACCTACCCGCAGAAATTCAATTATTTCCTGCATCATATCCCACGACTATACGTCGAGTAGGAACCTACCCGCAGAAATTTAATTATTTCCTGCATCATATCCCACGACTATACGTCGAGTAGGAACCTACTCGCAGAAATTCAATTATTTCCTGCATCATATCCCACGACTATACGTCGAGTAGGAACCTACCCGCAGAAATTCAATTATTTCCTGCATCATATCCCACGACTATACGTCGAGTAGGAACCTACCCGCAGAAATTTAATTATTTCCTGCATCATATCCCACGACTATACGTCGAGTAGGAACCTACTCGCAGAAATTCAATTATTTCCTGCATCATATCCCACGACTATACGTTTTCAAAACCTAGTAACTAAGTATTTTAACGGAAAATGTTCAGGAAGGCCAAAACATGAAGTTTAAAAAATTATCCCATACTAGGTTTTGAAATTGGATAGCCGCCCGGCTCCAGTAATATTTTACCTATTCATTAGCAAAACAACGCACTAAAAAAAAGAGATTTACGACAGGATTTGAATTTCTCCTACTACCAACATCAAAAGTGGAACCTGACGCTTTGAGCCGCTCGAGCACTAACCGGTTTGTATTCTTTTTCAATAAGAATGATGTAACGAGGATGGAAACATCACCACAACCATCTGAAGCAAGACGAGGTCCAAAGGTTTCCCTCAACCGGCCTCTCCCGATCCGGCCCGCAACGCAGTTGCCAAGCAGACGCATTCGCAGCGAAGACCTAGACAAACCGCACCCCACGTACCCGGGAACTCTGCTAAGTCACTAAAAATAGCTAACCACTTGGGGTGACTTATGGCAGAGGTGTTCCCGGGGTGACAGTACACATACCATACTCGCGTTATGTTCATTCGTTGGTAATTTCGACTCGCGCTCTACGACATTCTCGAGGGTCCTATAACGATTTTCCGAGCACGGTTGCGTTATTGATAACCAAACCGATATTACGAACGTAATAAATGGACACACGCTAGCAACAATGGAGGTATACTCTATGAATCGACATTACGAAACGTCTAACTTCATACAGTTAGAAGTATCGGAATGTAATTTTTTTTACGTAACTTCATTCAGTTCGTAAAAATTTTAATAAATTTAAGCTTTCTTTATTTTATTTTATTTTATTTTATTAGGAACATTAACAGGTTTATAACATAACATGCATAGAGAGAGAGAAAAAATAAGTAAAAGAATTAGGTTACAACCCAATAACCAATGTTCACATCATGCAATAAAGATAAAGAAGGTTAAAAAGCAATAAACAAACAAAGAAAACAAAGAAAGGTTTAAAACAAAGAAATGTTAAAAACAAGGAAATAATAAGAGAAAATGTATATATATATATATATATACACGTATAAACACATACATACATATATATACATACACATGCATATACACATATAAATACATACGTACACACATACATATACATATTTGCATACATAAATACGCATACATTCATGCATACATACATACATACACACACGTACATTTGATATTAAATACAAATAATATGTAAGAGTGATAATGAATAAATGATGAATGTAATGTATTAAATTTAGAAAAGGGTTAATTATTACAATACTCTGTTAACAATTTTTTTAAAAGCTCCTAAGGTACACGACAGGATATCAGCATCAAAATAAGTTTTATTATAATGATTGCAAGTTCTTAGTAAGAAAGAATTTTGCCTGAGACTCGTTGAAGCAATTTCGATATGAAACAATGGTTTGTCTCTAGTTTTCTTACTTGGGACTCTAATATTGATTGATGACAGAAGGGCTGGACAGTCAATATGACCACTCAAGACTTTGTGTAAGTAAATCATGTCCGCAGTGTCTCTCCTGATTTTTAATGTTTTAAGTCCGTAGTGCTTGATAGAGCTTTCCATATCGTAATAACGTAATTGTCTCCTGAAGTTCAAGTGATGTACAAACTTTCTTTGAACAGCTTCAATGCGTTTTGTGTGAATGTTATAAAAAGGATTCCTGTTAAAAAAAGGATTGATGTTATTTTGTTAGTTCACCTTCTTTGTTAATAAGCCTGCGTGACAAGTATGTGTACATTTACAGTTAACAAAAGCATATTTGATACTATAAAATCGATCGAAATATTTCTTACCACTCGTTGACCGTGCTCATAATTATCGATAATTGACCATAGATGGCGACGAGTCAATATCGTATTGACATAGAGTTTTATCGATCGTCCGCGCTAGACCTCGAGAACGTCTTACGAGGCCATTGAATCCGCATTCGGACAATAATAAAGATAAGCATTTTTTAGTTAATTTAGTAATAGCTGTTATGGGTAATTACACCATGTTTAAATAGTATTTTTAACAAGCGAAACCGATTTATTTCCAGGTATTTCTTATTAAAGAACGCTTCATCAAGTGCCATCAATGCAAAAATAAAAAATAAATCACCATTAAAACAGTCCAATTTCAAACACCTAAACAATATTTGAAGCCGAGGTTGGAAGTTAGAAGTGCCCACGTAAAGGAATCTCACCCTTATTAATATAACGAGGTGGTTCGTTACAGTCACGGGCCACCCGATCCTCAAACGAGTGAATATTCGAACAAGGGCGCATATCCGAACATAGACGAATGTTCGAACACAATCAAAAAGCTTCGGTTCGTTACCCTTGGCGGGAGCCAAATAAACGTCGGGTGTGTTCGCGTAAAATTGAATCATTTGTTATTCAATATCATTGTAGGTGTCGAGAGTTTCACCATACCATGCTAATGTCCAATTATATGGTACGTCTCATCGAGAATCGTTACCTATTCTGGATAAAAAAAGTAGACAGCTTTTATTCTAACATAGAAATAATTATTTTAATGTGTTATATTTTTTGTAACATTTTGATATTATGACAATGAATACAGGAAATTGATGACATTAACTGTAAACAATATTGAAATGAAATGGAATAAGCGCACCAATTTAGACAAACAATCGAACTTATGCTGCCCAAAAAATATTATTTTTTTCCAAATACTGCTGAATTTCCAAGATTCGTTAAGTTGACTGTAAAAACTGGATTAAGACGATAAGAATTTGCTAATGGAGCCCTTCATCCAGCGATGGTTAGACAGCAGCTGATAACGGTGATGGTTGACTAATACGATCAAAAAGTATACACATACATATAAAAAAAGACTCAAACATTTTATTTTGCAGTTTCTGGCACGTTCTCAAGTTCTTCTTCTACGTACATCCATGTCGTACATGTAATTTATTATTATATACATAATTATTTTATGTATCCCTTTACCTACCATAATACTTTCAACGCATTCTGCATGTCACTTTATACGCCAGAATTATGGATAACACTGCTTTGTAATAAATCTAATGTATATGGCGTATGCTCAAGGTCACTTATAATAATGTTTAAATTAAGATACTGCAGCGCTACGAAAATGTTCTTGGAAGGACAAGTGCACTCTCTCAAAGTACTTCTCCGCCACCGCATGGAAAGCTGCTATATTCTATCTATATTCTCAGTATCACCCACTGACCAGCATTCAGTTGGGACTCTTGTGTCATCAATACGTGGATGGGGTCCTCCTCTGGAGATGGTCAGATATCCTCCGTAAACGACCATTTGAATCATTTCTAATGAATGTATATTTTTTACTCTAAATTATGGAATTTATGGAATGTATTGCATTGCACTACCCCTGCGTACCCTGAGGAAAACATTATTTTTTATTATTATTAAGTATTATTAAACTCCGTGACACAGTGTTGAAACCATATTGTGGCCAAGATGACCCTTGAAACTTGCAGCCTCACAAAGTTTTATCAAGTTGGTTATATGGTAATACTTGCCCATCTTATTGTTTTAATTAACATATTTAACTAAAAAAAATAACTTGAGCGTTAAGGGTTAATCCATTAACCTAGCATAATTACAAACATATCGGATCAAGTGCAATCTCGTTTTTACTCCTCGTCTCTTATTCCTCTCCTCTTCTCCGCAATGGGAAAAACTGATGAGAGGTAGCATTGATGAGACGTCAATAATGAGATCATTACGTGGAGAGGAATACCTTTTATACACAGTTAGCACTCGAGGCCAGGTTAAAAACAAACTTTTTAGGTTCACGGAAATAGGGGAAAGTTTTTACCATAACTCGATATATTATTGCGGAAAACTAATGTCGTATTTACGTTGTTGCAATTATATTTTATTTTTTAAATCAACTCCACACAGGAGGCCCTGAGGAAAATTTCCCTCTGGGCCTATCTCATCTTTTGATTATGCTGTGTGGAGAGTATTTACTAAGGAAAGGAAGGAGAATACGTTCTAGGAAGGTAAAAGGTATAAGGGTTAGGTAGGAATCTAGGGATCGGTGTGTCCAGGAGTAACGGACATATGAATATATCCCTCTCAGTGCGGCGCAAGCCGATGGGTCGAGGTACCAGTTGGAGAAGTCAAAGGGTAAGCCTAAACAGGCCTCTGTGTGTATTTTTAAATCTACTCGTAATGGAAAAAAAAATTTCATCTTCAGGTGAGATAAACTAGTCAATAGGTAGGTAGGTACTTTTATTTTGCTATGAATAAAACATATTGCGAATATAACCATCTAGTCATATATTATATCATGTACGTTGCAATACTTTTAATGATGTTCCATTTTTCATGAAATGATTTTTTTAAAGATGTTATGGGAACTATTAGTATATTTACGGCACGTTCCACTGTGTAATATACTCTCAGTTCACGCTTGCGAAAGACCACCATTCAGAATTGAAACGTGCGTTCGTTGAAATGGCTTTAGCCGTGTTTGGTGACCAACTCTGAATAGCTTTTTCCTCTTTTCCGTTTCATTTCCATTGCCAATACATTCAGCCTCTCAACATACCCCAATCGGTGTTGCCATATTTTTACTGGCTCCAGATGGATTCATTAGTTTGGGTTATTGCCCGAGTCTATGTCTATGGCCGAGGGGTTACCTGACTCAACTATTTTTAAACAAATCTAATATGTATTTCACGTTTATTACGAGTGGTTTAATTGTAAAGCCGCATTACAAGGAGGTTTGATTATCAAGCCTCCACAGTTTTACAGGTTAACACGAGTGGTTCTAGAGCAGTCGTCATAACTGAGGCAATACTCGTAACGGGAAACCAAACCTGCCATCTCTTTATAGGGAACTAACGATGCTCAAACGGTACAGGGTATGGGGAATTCCTGGCCACTAGTCACTAGCCAGTGTTTCAAACAGCTTGTTCACTGTGGTTATCATTTTTATGGCATTGTCCAGATCACAGGTAATTGCCATCATTTCCTACTTTTTTTCCGTGATTGGCCGCATTATTTTTAACGATACGTTGAGAATTATCTGCAGGTAATAAAGTTTCTAATAAAAAATACCCGTAGGTAAAATAACTACCCCAGAAACTTACGCCAGGGCAATAATGAGAATATCTTCCACTTTGGAACGTGCGGCAAATATATTATTTTTCTGTGTCTTGTACTGTTTCATATTTCATTTAGATTTATTGGTATTATCTTCTTCTTCAATGATATATTACTTAGAAGGCTATAACCTTCAAAATAAATTGTCGCTAAACATTATTTATCATTTTATTTGTTGATTAATTAATTTTTTTAATTTTTAATTTTTTTTTTTTTAAAAGAAAGAAAACATTCGTTACGAATAACCTGACAATATTTGAAAATCTCCTACTACCACCACAGTAAGCGGAAAATGTTGCTTGTGTTGTGATGGAGGACTTAGCCAGCCGAGGAATTGAACACACTACGCCTGGGTGGGACCCAAACGCGATGTCAACTCGGCCACCGACCGGTGGCCAAATTAATCAAATAATCAAATAAGTCGTGTGCAATAGGCCTGAACGGTTAATAGATATATATTTTGGCGTTCTTTCAATTAAATAAAACAACAAACTTTGTTCACATCACTATTTAATAAAAATTATCAGCATGTTTCAAAACCAATGGTTCCTTCATCAGTATACCTACAAAGAACACTAATTATTTATAATTTTTAAATAATTTTACTCTTTCGCTTAAATTGTTAAGCAGCTAATCTCGATAAAGGACTGTCTTAGTGATATTAGTGAATTATTTATTAATATTTCGAAGAAAATTTCTTCTGAAAGCTTATCACTTTGTGATGACATTATTTATTACATTAAAACACAAATAACTGTTTACATCACTTTAATATATATAACCTCTACATGTTTCATGAACAAGTTCACCTATTCATGAAACATGTAGAGGTTATATATGTATTAAAGTGATGTAAACAAAGTTATTTGTGTTTCAATATAACTTATTTATTGTTTTAATTTCGTCATATAATATTGTGAATAAATTAATAAATAACACTAAGATTTTTAGAAATTAATTAAGGCCCTGCTATCAAATCAGCCGAATACTAAAATTATTTTTGAGCAAAGTCCGGCAAAGCTGAACTCCTGGGTTCAATTCCTAAACGCGACCGAAACTTTTTCTAATTTTTCATATTCGTCATTTATTAAGTCGTTAATATTTTTTTCAATTATGTAATATTACAATCTGAGCTTTAAATTATGAAGTTATTACAAAAAAGTATTTATATAAAATTAACTAACCATCACGCCGTTTACCCGCAGGGGTAGGAAGAGAGGACAGACCACCAAACAACTCGGTCTTGGCACACTCTCCTTGTCCATTCACATTCATACATACTCTTCAATTATTGACATGGGCCGACTCAAGTACCTGATTCACTTGATCGTGCCATGTCTTCCTCGGGCGTCCCCTACTTCTGCTACCATTCACATTTGCATAATATATTCTCCTTACACTCCTTTCTTCGCTCATTTGCTCTACATGCCCAAACCATCTAAGCGTTCTTTTCTTGATCTTATTCAATACGCTTACATCAACCTTGCACTCTTTGCGGATCTCAACATTTTTGTCACAAGATCATACATGATTTTACCACACATACTCCTCAGGGATCTCATTTCTACAGCATTTATAAATCATGCATGATCTTTTGTTTATATATTATTATAAATAATTTAATATAATATAAAAATAAATATATTTATATATTATATATTTATTTTTATATTATTTATATATGTATATATTCACAGACTAGTAGAAAAAGTCAATAAGTGTCACACATTAAAATAAAAATTGATATATTTATCTATGACACTATTTAGTTGCATTTAGTTCGGATAGAACCTTGCAATCATACATAAAGCCAGTAGAAATTTGCGTTCAAAAAATGAATAATGTTGCTAGTTCTTGGTCGAAGTTACATGCAATTAAACATGATAAAAGTTCAGCCACGCGAGCAATTGTTGTCATATACGAGTATATACATTAACCATATTATTTGAATAATACCATTCATCAAAATATTAATATGGAAACATATAAAACTGCTTACTGCTGTTGAAAGCCAATAAATTCATCTAGATTTCACCGTTTATCCTTTATTTTTAGGTTCTATCAATTTGGCACATTATAGCAAGCAATCACTTAAAATGTTTTTGAAAACTTGGCATTATATAAATTATTATAAGCAATAATTAGTCGCCTGAAATATCTCCTAAATAAAAATAAATGCCGCCAACGGGAATTGAACCCGCACCTTCTGATGTCCGGTTAGGTGTTCTGGACC
The DNA here is from genome assembly GCA_026573805.1 of Hesperophylax magnus. NCBI lineage: Eukaryota > Metazoa > Arthropoda > Insecta > Trichoptera > Limnephilidae > Hesperophylax > Hesperophylax magnus. The sequence goes on from JAIUSX010000072.1 coordinate 25,147,923, forward strand.
AAAAGGCCAAATAATTCAATATTGTTGGGAAGTAAGAGCTTTACAGATTCACTCATAGAGGGCAGTGCATAGAGGTTGCGTGGAAGTCCGCAAGATGGCAGTCAGTGGCCAGTAGTCGCCAGGGCCAGTGGGAATGCTCCCAGACAAATCTACTGTTTCAGATCTCAATTAGCCAGCTTCTAGTTAGGTCGACTATCGAGTCACCATTGTAATACGTGAAGTATTAATAAATCCCTGATTTACAACAAAGAACCAATTAAATATAATCTCCTTCCACAACGAGTTGGAGAACTGTTTGTGGGAACACAACAAATGTTTACTAGTAGGTACTTTAATAGACAATTACTGCTTATTATATTTTTTCACATGTAAACAATCTACTTTATTTAAAAATCTTGTCTTATAAACATTAGTTTATCATTATAAAAAAAATAATTGACATTATATGACAAAAATCGCTCGAGTGAATAGGGTCAATTTAGATCAGTGTTAGAGCAAAGCCCCGGCAAGGCTGTGATCTTGGGTTCAACCGAATCTTTTTCTGATTTTTGTTTTTCAAATTTGTCGTTTGAGAGTCATGAATATGGTCTTCAATGATTGAATACTACAATTTAAGGTTTAAATAATTAATTATTACATCACTTTTGATTATAATCTACATATTTCAAAGGCTTGACTTCTTTCTCAGGATAATGAAAATGAACCAGAATATAAATTGTTTAAAATTAAACATTCCATTGGCTTTGAAACATGTAGATTATTATCATTAGGTTTATACAAAGTATTTATTTCGCATAAAATTAAAATGACGCCACCAAGTAATTCTGCAACTATTGAAGAACTTAAATTATTAGTTATTCCAAAAAAAAAAAGATTATTCAAATTTTATTTTGTTTCACGCTAAAGGTATTTTTATATTATTGCTGATATTATTTCATGATTACACCAGACGTATATAATGCTCATTTATTTGTCTGAAATCGGAGGCTGCCTTATTGTCTGCGGCATTAATGGCATTTTATTCAGACAATAACTTCCAGAAAGTAATAAAGATACATTGGATCCGCGATATAAAATTTCCAGTAATGTAATAAAAATAAAATGTCATATTGATCCACTCAATGGCTTGGGTTAAATGGAATATCACGTGTCAACTGTACACGTAGGTACAGTATTACCAGATAAATTATGGAACATCGGATGAGTGTGATTAACCGGGAGCTCAAAAAGTAACCTCACAAAAGTGATAGATATATATTTTTAATAATATTATTTTAAGTAGAGTTGAAATATTTACATGGCAAAATTACACAAGCGTGAATATTATGTACAGATATAACACTACCAGAATTACACACGGGCAGAATTAAGCATATATTAAATTATGAAAATAAACTTTTTTTTACATATTTTCTGTTTATATATACTTAAGACACCGAGTGAGTGCAGTTTTTATTGGTTATTTATTTATTTTATTATAGGCCCCTTCTGAAAAAACCATATCCTGGAAAAGAAAAGTATAAAAGAGGCTTATTTCATACCTGGAGGAGGCCCACCATTTCCCCGCCCTGTTTTAGGTACTGATGGTACCCCTCCAGAGCTCTCGCAAGGACGCTAATTTTTTTTGATATAACTAGTCTACATTTAAAATTTCAAAACAAGACCTCCAAAATGTTCATGCATATAATGTTATTCGCAGTATGCAAGTGCTGCGTATTAGTAACTTGTTAGTAAGATCTATTCTATTCGGTTAGTTTAACAGGTCATATGTACAAGGTATCAACAATAACAGGTAAAAATAATAATTTACAATTTATTCCATACCTACATATATATGAGAGAATATACGTTTTATCCATTTCTGTACTCATCTTTGTTCTTAACAGGAATGCTCGATTTTAAAACCTTAGAAGCAAGCCGAAAATATTTTTAAGGATACGCGTTTTACGCTAATCTCTGGAATTATACTTAATCGACTTATATTGAAAGAGGTTAACTTATATGTCCCTAACAAGCATACTCGTGGGAGATCCCATGCACTCTTTTATCGTGAACTCGCCAATCAACAGAGCGACTCGACTGCTTAACGATTTTGCATTGATTGATCAACATTTTTAACTTCACTTACAAACAGTTTACGCATATCACAAAATAGTAAAATTGTCTCCATGACCTTTTATTCTTAGACGTACTACAAAATTGTAATATTCTACGTAATATATTGGTGTATAACCGTTTTATGGAGAACATGAATAAATAAATAAATAAATTTATGATGCTGTGTGTGGATGAGAAGGTATATTTCAACCAGATTCCGATGTAGATTATTACATTTATTAGACAGAGGACGGGATTGCGTATTAGTCTTTTCTAGCTAGCAGTTGGTATGTAAGGGAGCTCGATTTTTTTTTAGATTTTCGAATTCTTATTTGCCATGAAGTGGTGAATCATTTAAATTTACTGAATTTAAAGTTAATGTTCTTTATACATATATTTAATGCCTCACAGTTTGAACTTCATATGGGTGTTTTTACCTGACTTAGAGGCCTTATGTTTTCTCGGTAGGGAAACATTTGTTACCTAAAAACCCCACTAAAATTGCATATTTTCAGCTTCAGCAACACCAGCAGCCAATAACATACGTGTCATACTTAGTTTTTGGAAATTCCTCCTCAATTCGCCTGTGGAAATATGGGAAATCGCAGAAAGCCGTATTCAGTGAGCTAGATCTACCAACTACAGTACTATTTATAGTGTGTCACCTATTTGACTCACTCTGTGCTTCCAGAGTCAAACTCACTACTTATTATCCCGCAATTATGAATTTTGCTAAGCACATACCTACTAAAAAAAACTATAAAATTTGAATCAAATAGAAAAAGATTTTTCGACGTGGGTAACTCCAGTAGGTGTAATTTATGCAGGTGTAATTTTCTATTTGTGTAATTTCGTCCATGTGTAATTCAATCCGTGTGTAATTCCGCCAATGTTATATTAGTACGTGAAATTCTAGCTTGTGTAATATTGTCCTAAGCTTATTGGGTTAAAATTTTAGAGTGTTTTAAGTGTGTGCTAAGTAATTCTCTCCATGTGTAATTTCTAAAATAAATTCGCTAAATTAAAAGGCTTTTTGCATATACCATCAATTTAAAAATGTTTTATCGATTTGCCTTAATGACGATACAAATAATTATCGTTATAATGCATAAATTTACTTATTTTCATGAACACGTGTTCCGACATCATGATAATATATTAGTAATTTACTTTAAATTTACCAGAAAACCTGTTAATTCATTCGTTAGGCCTGCAATACCGTTTTTAACCGGAATCACCAATAATTTGAAGATATTCCTAATTAATTTAATTTTTTTAATTAAATTAGTCTTTTTTCTCCGTGTGTGGAATTCTGGCAGTGTAATATTGTTATTTGTGAAATTCACGCCTGTGTAATTTCCTTGAATAACCATTTGAAAATGCGCCTTAACCTCCATATTTCACAGGCTTCTGTTTTCCGTGTTAATACTTTGTTTAGTGTCAAGTTTTTCACTCCATTCAAAAGAAGAGAAAAATGCAAAAATTACAATAAGGGATCATTAATTTTCTGACAGCTTTGTACTGAAGCGAATATTCGTGGTGGTCATGTAGTAATGGATCCGTTGTAAATTCCATAATGTTCACGTAGCTTTTATCAGTAATGGAATTTATCCTTTTGTTGTTCATACGGTAAAAAATCACATAAAGTTGCAATAATTAATTAACGTAATTCGATAGATTTCGTTAATGGAGGACCACCGGTATTGTTGGATGCTGACTTCCTTGAATCAGAAAAATACGTGTGACCGTTTTAGTAACCGACCGAGTTTCCGCTTCGGCCAATTTCGGTCAGTAAGCGAGTGCCGGCCGCTGTTTCGGTTTGAGCCAAAAACTGTGTCGATCATTTTCGGCTTTACTCGAGCGCCTGTGTATGGCTCTAGAATAAGTTATAATTGTATTATAATATTTATTTTTGTCAAAGTTTATTATTTAACTAATAATAACTTATTGTATTACTAATAAATAACATAGAGAATACCATCAAGGAATAGACTGATTTATTGTTAGTGTAAATATTGTAGATTTTTTTAAATAATCTGTAATGAGCGCAATCCTTTTTAGAGAGAAAAGGACACTAATAAATCTTTAAGAATTCTTACCTCAGGTTGTGTACCAAAGAAGAGGTAACTTCTGTTAATGGTGTTGCAACTTAGGAAACTTAGGACAATCAGCAAATGGACAATATGTGTGTGTGTGTGTGTGTGAAAAGTTACAAAAAAACAATTTCGACCTAACCTGTAAAGGACTCTACCAGGGCTTAATCCACTACACCAATCAGCAAATGGTGTTGACACTTCTGGCTCCTTCTAGAATGACGCATGTGATTGTGAAACAGAATGATCTTGGCGATCCTTGATCCAAGATTAAGGGAAGTGAGTTGCCTTGGTTCAGGCCAGAACCTCTTCAAGTGAATGCTGCATGTTCATAGCAGCATGGACATTATAAAAATCCCGATTTCACCACAATTTTGGAGAAATATATGCAAATAAGTCCTTTATTTGTTTAGTTGGTGATTATCCAAGCGTTATGGGTATAAAAATGCCTCGGCGGGCTAAAAGATTAGCATTGTTCTATTTTTAAAATATTACATGCCGTTCGATCTTGATTCGTCAGCAACACACCAGGCGAGAGCTTCTGTTTCGTCTCGTGACTTGATAAATGATGATCTTTTTCTTCTTACATAATCATAGACAAAAATCGGGATAAAAGTGCATAAAACCATCGAAGACAAATAAATAACTGGGAAGGTAGGTACCCTTTACAGTTGCATATTTTAATATATAACATCATTTACCATAGTTAGCAGTTTAAGATCTTTTCTTTAATTCCTTTGTTAGAGTATCTAACTACAGCGTAAATTAAAGAACTGTTACAAAACGTCGAGTCAAATAGAGCCAATATTAAACTAATTTTTAAACTAAATTGATGTTCTGTGCATTTTATTCAGCACTAACTTTAATGATCTCTTACAAGTTTAACAATAAAAACGCTAATTTCTAATTTATTTAAATAAGCTTACGTTAAAAAGAAGCTGAAATTCAAATAAACCCAAAAAATTAAATAAACTAAGGATACTGTTTTTCCCATCCTGTATCTTCAAACTCATCAGCAAAGAAACGAACATCGCTTGTACTCTGGTAGAAATAGAACACTGTGGAAATCTGTTCTTAACATGTTGCATTGACTCCAATTTTTTCCGTCCGTGGCTTGGATGTGCCCCTAATGAGAAATTTTCAGTTCGGTAGTCTTCCCATTACTGCGGCCAAGGGGCCCCGGCCAGCTCTCGGGGTGGGGAGGGGCACACTACCCACTACCCCTTCTCGGCCCTGGTAACTGATATGTTAGGGTAGGGGTTGAGGGTGGGTGGATGTAGCAAGCCATGGGCAGCACGTTCCCGAAAACCCTCTTTTCATTTCATGTCCAATTATCGGCAGCGTTATGCCCGATATAGGCGTGCTGAGATGTATTGAAATGATGCCGGCATTTTTAGTGGTTTTAATGAGAAAATGTACCCAATAGCGGAGAGTAGGAATATGTTTTATTAAATTTAGGAACATTCCATTCGTTGGATATAATTTTTATGGGAACACATCGTAAAAAATATACGGGAAACTTTATTTTTTATTATTATTGGCTGAGCCAAGTTTTGTTTGAACTCGACAGTTTTGCATTTCATCTGTCTGTAAATTTGTTTGTATGTTCCATTTCCGGTTCAAGATGGTAGTCGTTTAAATGGTCCAGTAAAGATTATTTTTTCAAATGTGTTATCATCGTGTTTATTTGGACTTGTATGACGTGTTTATTCGCGTTTTTTCAAACGGTAGGTATACCTTGCAAAAAATCTGAAAAAATAATTGTCACTAAAATGATTCCTTACTTGAAATAATATATTTTTTTATGTACATGAAAAAAAGGTTTATATTGAAGTAGGTGGATATTTAAATATTACATACTCACAAATCTTGTGATTTCAGAGGAAATTGTGGTTTTGATTTAAGAGCAAATTAGGTGTGTACTTTTATGGACGCAAGGTTTATTAATATTAATAGTTTATAAATATTTAAAAAAATATTTTCAAAGGTTTGGTAAGTATTAAATTAGCTTTACACTAACTTGGCTTTGATCATGTTTCAATATTCTTTTTTCTTATTGTGTTATTGAAGGTTTGGTTAATATTTAATTACCTTTACACTTGGCTTTAATCGAGTTTCAATATTATTTTTACTTATTGTGTTATTGGAGGTTTGGTTAATATTTAATTAGCTTTACACTAACTTGGCTTTGATCAACTTTCAATATTATATTTTCTTATTGTGTTATTGAAGGTTTGGTTAGTATTTAATTAGCTTTACACTTGGCTTTGATCGAGTTTCAATATTATTTTTTCTTATTGTGTTATTGGAGGTTTGGTTTATTTTAATTAGCTTTACACTTGGTTTGATCGAGATTTAATATTCTTTTTTCTTATTGTGTTATTGAAAATAAATTATGTAACAAACTTGACTTCTCGTCCACAATTTAGTAAGTAAATACCGTACATTTTTAAATTGTCATTTTTATTAATAAAATTAATAATTAGTTGTTATATTATAAGAGTTTTATCTAACATTTTGCATTTGTAGCTCTATACATTTTAACACAAACATATTTGTTGTTCATATCAAGCAGATACTTTGTGATGTGATATTAAATAATAACATAGCGTACACCACTTTTATTTTTCTTACTTAATGCCGACCGGATTTCGCTACCACCGTAGCTTCTTCAGGGCTATATAATAATGTTTAATTTTTTTAAATACAAAAACATGTTTTATCAATTTATTAAGCTTACACTTGTTACGGTGTTACAATAAATTGGACAGTGGCTTCATCAGAGCTGTATAATACTGTATTGAAATTTAAAATCTAAAATCTGCAATCTACACTCTAGAAGTAACATGTGTTATCAATAAATGCTTACACTTATACTAAGGCTGTTCCCTATCTTTCCAACCCCCCACCCACTCCTACAACCTTCTCCACTGGAACTAAGTCCAATTTAAGGGTAAGTGTAAGCTTAATGTATAGATAACACATGTTACTTGTAGATTTGAGATTTAATTTTTTTTTACAGTATATTATACAGCCCTGAAGAAGGTACAGTTGTAGCGACACCCAGTGGTCAAGTAAAGGTGGTGTTTACTAAGTTATGGTTTTATTGTTAAATAAAATAATTTACCCAATTAATCCGCAAGAACCAATCTAAATTACATAAATATGCATCGTGATTTATTTTATTTATTTATTATACAAATAAAGCAAAATAATACTTTTGGCCGAGAAAATCACAAAGAAATCATATCTAAATAAATATTGTTCCCATTTATTTATCGTTGATTTTTTTAACCTCTGTTTGTATGTTTAATACTAAAAAAACAGATATATTGTAGAAAAATACTTCTTAGTTACATAGAACTATAATTAGAGAACTTGTTCTACTATTAGAATGTGATAAGCGGTGCTTGTTGATCTGAATCAGTAGTTTTAATTACAGCGTTTTATAGCTATTTTTTTCGCTTCATGTCCCATCTAAATATAGGTAAGTACAGATAAAAATTATATATTAAAATAATAATTTCATGGCAGAAATAAACCGTCAGGTTTTTATTTGCAATGTGAGTTGTTTAACTTAGTTTTCTCATATAGCGGGCTATAAAATGTGTTGTAAGTAATAAAGGCTACATTGTTAGAATAATTGTTTCAGAGGCTTAGCGGGAAGGAAGGGAGGAAAAGGAAGATGGAAGTGTTGCTCAGGTAAGCCTGAAACTACTCCGCAGGAGGGGGTGGGAGGGGGTTGAACGGGGAGAAAGGCTTACGGGATGTGGTGACAGAGAAGTACAGGAAACAAGGTTTCTTAAAGTTTGTTGACCCAAGTCTTTATATTGATATAAAATACTGTTGATGGTGACGGTGGTAATGTTAAATCGTTTACTGAAAGGGCACAAATAAACAATGTATTTAAATGAAGGATGCTCCAAGGATGTTGCAGAGTCTCCATCTTCTATCTTCATCGAACGTCACAGCGGTGATGCCATGGTCTGGTACCTATGTGAGGATATTGTGTCAGCGCTTTATTAGCAGCACACACATATCTGGACGGATGACGAACCTCGTGCTGGCGCATTTGGTGGACGCGGTGGACTCTCTCGTTGCAGCAGCTGGACCAGTTTCTTCACTACCTAGGATTCTTGCTGCAGAGTCTCCATCTTCTTACTTCGTGCCACCTGTTCCTGTAATTCATTGTACTTAACTTATCTTCACTTTCTTTTTGTAATATTTCTATTTTTTGTAATACCTCCATCAGCTGTAAAACGCCCCTGAGGTGATGTATCACAAAAGCGGCGCTGTACAAATTAGCCAAAAAATAAATAAGGAAATAGCGTTATTGATCCCTTTGGCACTAGTTCATAGAAAGTGCATTGGGAAACACGCCAAATGCGCGTCCAACGTTTAATACACGGTTTTTCACATAAAAACGACCGGTTCTTTAGTTCAACAGCCCGGCTGTGTAGCGATTTGCCGGTCGGTGTGTTTTCTCCCTCCTACAACTTTGGTGTCTTCAAGACCTATATTCACTTTTTTCTCCCCTAAAAAAGTCCCATCACATCGCACCCCCAAAGATGACCAAGGCCCTGAGCGAAAATTATTTTCATCCGGGCTCCTGCATGGAGTTAATGTTAAAATAGTTATTTATCATATTTGTAAAAATTGATGTCGCTATTCCAAATTCCTGTAACATTCAAAAATCTGTTAATGAAAAAATAAGAAAATACACAGATTTAGGAAACGAAATAAAAAGAATTTGGCATTCTCAGACTATAAAAATATTACCATTCGTTATTTCGGCTACTGGCATTATACTGCTAAGTTATGGATAAACCGGGACTCGAACCTGGTTAAATATTGGCTAAGCTCAGTAGAAAGGTAAAGCAGATGACTCGTGTACAATCAGGGGTGGGCAGTTCTTTGATCAGCAGCTCGTCCATCGGTCAGGAGGTTGGAAAAGGACATCACAATAATAACACATAAGTAAGGGCACAAGGTATATTTATCATCTTCTAAAGAAACACAGGTATAAATTGGATCTCTACTCTCTACACTCTCTGTGACGACCGGATGAAACGAGGATTTTTACAAGAAGTTACAACAATTGAACACAAGAAAGGGGATAGGTTGAAAGCTTACGATTCGCCTTGATGTGGTATGGTACATCATGTTGACCAGGTTTCCCGCGCTCAAAAGCGGCGGTACTGTTGATGTGGTGATATTCACTCGGGATTTTACACGGAAACGGGACTCCATTGAGTTTAGTTCGATCCGAGATAATAGACATGATTGGCAATTGATAGCGAAATGCATCTAGTAGGGAACTGGCACGAGATCGCGTCTGTTTCTATTATTACGTAATTCCGCGCGTTCGAACATTGCGAGCGTTTGTGGTTCGCTCTGCGAGAAACACACTGTTGCAATCACCGAGGTCCGCTCTCGACTGGCGGGGCGGCCGGTGCCGGCCCGTGTTGAGCTGAGAACGCTCCCTGGGTGGTCCGTGCCGATCACGCGGCGGCTCGCTGCGTTTTGTCACGTACGCCACGACCTTCTGGCATGGGGAAAGCGAGGCTAAAGTGTGCATCTTTTTTTATAGGGTGACTTGTATTACGTAACACATTCCCCCTCCGCCAGTAAAAGGCGACGTGGTAATGAAGCTTTAGGCGCTAAAAATCCTCTTCACCTTGTCGTGAGGGAAGTAGAGAGAGAAGAAAAACAGTGTTGATTTACAAAAAAAACAAAGAAAAAATACATGGTTATGCAATGATGAAAAGACAACATACAAGGTTATGCAATGATGAAAAGACAACAAACAAGGTTATGCAGTGATGAAAAGAACAACATACAAGTTTATGCAGTGATGAAAAGAACAAACATACAAGTTTATGCAGTGATGAAAAGAACAAAAAAAGGGACTCTAAAATTTCATTGGTCTGTAAGCTAAGTTTGAAGAGCGTAGTGTTTTCGTAGAGTACCAAGTAGACGTAATTTCACTGAAGTTATAAAGTTACATTTTCACTGCAACTTGACCCATTTGAGATTGCACTCAAGTATCACTAGGGCCATAGAAATTGAACTGTGCTTCTTGGTTGTGGTTGAGGGATGGTGATGCGGAGGGCCAGAAGTATCCGGGTTTTGTTGTTGTACCAGCGTGAATTCCATTATGCTGATGTGGTGGAGCAGTGGTTGTCAAGGTGAAATGAAGTTGGTATTAACACGGAGTAATACCAATAAGTTGATTGATGGTTGATGCGTGTAGTGGCTATTATGTTGAGTTTGCGCATCGGCAAGTGGTTGGTTTGTACAAATGGCAAGTGGTTGATTTGTACGATGGCCAGTAGTTGATTTGCACAAACGGCAAGTGGTTGATTGCACAACGGCAAGTGGTTGATTTGCACAACGGCAAGTGGTTGATTGCACAACGGCAAGTGGTTGATTTGCACAAACGGCAAGTGGTTGGTTTGCACAAACGGCAGGTGGTTGATTGCAGGAACATAATTAACCTTGAGCTGGCGTGCTCTGAGGTTGGTTCTTTTGAATGTGGTTTGAATGATGAGACAACTTGATTTGCAACTGCACGCACGACTCACACCTAATTTGGGTGCGGTCGGGTGTTTTTGGTACGCAAAGATTGGAGAGATGTGAGTGATGGAAGTGAAGGCGGCAAAGAAGAGAAGCTCAGCTTGCAGGTGATGAGAAGGGCTGCTGGTCTTCTTTTTAATCCAGGGACAGGTTATTATTAGAGCCAAAATTCTTGAAGTTTACCTGCCTAGTAGACCAATGATGCAAAACGTTTGGAGAGAAACAAATTGTGTTCAAGAGAAAAGACAAAAAGACAAAAAAAAAACGTCGTTGGTTAGAGAGAGTGAGAGAGAGTAGAGAGAGATCCAATATGCTGACTACACCATGAGTATCCCGAGATTGGGGAGACAAAAAAACTATCACGACTGGCGTGAGGTTACCTATTTGATATACAAGGTATAGGTAGGTGGTTGTACAGTAGTAACACCAAGTTTCTGAAAGAAGTTGGCCTTCCATGGCCGGTGTTAGCGCTTGAGCGATAACAACTTACGACTTTCAAAATTACAAGAAATGTGTTGATTACCTAGGTATGGGGTGAAAAGGAGAGATTTGAAGCAAATTTCATGGATAAAGATTGTCTTATAGACAGACGATACGCTATGTGCGTAGGGTACACCTTCCAGATTCATGAAATTAACCTCAAGGATAATGAGGGATGAAAAAAAAATGGCATGAGCAAGAAGGTCTGCTGGTGATGGAGCTGATTCTCCGTTCGATCTCTTTCAGAGAACGAAATGTGGTCAACCAGCAGATTTCCTAACTTTTACAAATGTACAAGAGTTTGATGGAGGGGAGAAGGATGGAGGATTGAGTAGCGAAAATTGATAGTGACTGAGCTAATTCCCAATTCGATCTCTATGTGAGGACGAAATATATCAACCAGCAAATTTCCTAACTCTTTACAAATGTACAAGAATTTGATGAAAAGGTGAAGGAGAATACACAGTAATAACAATCTAATCTTTCACGTGTATTTGGTGAAAGATTAGGGGTCGTATTTAATCTTCTACAGTTTGTGAGAACATGACAGACCCTTGCTCAAGTTTCACAAACCTGGGAGTTTTTCTTATTCGTCTCCCAGACAACGAGTTAGGTGGTTTTGTGTCACTGTCTCAATTAACTCCCACGACACGATACCTCATAACCAACAGTGAAGCTGATGGCTAGTCCATGGTCAATGGATAGTGGATGGTTCTTGGGTCCGCTGACAAGAAGTCCACAGGTATCAGTTAGCGTAAAAAATTGCTGAATGCACAGCTTCATGTTTGTTTGAAGAGAACAAAAAATTTCTCACTACAGTGAAGGACATTTCCCTCAGTGTCATGAGTTATACACAAAAGGGTCCCAATTAAGGGTGACAAGTCAGGGTAAAATGATCTACGTCCGGTAGAACAAGTACATAGTGTCAACTTATTTAAAGAAAACAACAACAAGATATTGTATCGTTCGCACGAATCATGGTAAGTATTATAACGTCTCCACGTCTCATGTAGAAATTGAACGAATTACGAAAGAACCCTAGTATTGAAAGGAAAGGTACAACATAGATATTTATAACCATTTAATGGAACAAATTATCTCTTTGGCCACAGTGTATGTAAGCCAGTAAAAAAAGTAATTATAACGAACTTCTCGTATCATGGTAGATATTATAACATTCTCATGTATAGTGTTAGATTTTATAACGATCCCTCGTCTCATGGTGGATATTGTAACATTCTGATGTATCATGAAAATAACATATCAACGTTCAATAATAAAAAAGTACCATTTCAATACCGGAAAAAGATACATACACAATGTCAAAACAATCTAGTAGTGGCTATTGGTATTATCAAAAAATGACGATGGCATAACCTTTGGTTGGGTTTATGCGTTAAGTTGGCAATAATACAAGACATATGCCAACAAGGATGTCTTAAACAAGACACACATATAGCAAAAGAGACCTATTTGGTTTTACTAACTCTTTGCTTACAAAATGTTGTGATGGCATAACCTTTGGTTGGGTTTATGCTTTAAGTTGGCAATAATACAAAACATATGCCTACAAGGATGTCTTAAACAAGACACACATATAGCAAAAGAGACCTAATCGGTTTTACTTACTCTTTGCTTACAAAAAAGGTTTGTAGTGGTTTATTTAAAACCTTTTAGGGTTTTACTTACTTAAAATGACCAAACAAAAACAAGGAAACACACTTGGTGTTGCCAAAATTGCCACAAACACGAATGTTGTGAACTTTATGTTACAAATTTGATACAGAAGGCACCTAGAGACACAGGATGACTTAATATGAGTGACCTGGCTCGGTGTATTTGACAAGGCAAATTAATGCTTATTTAAGTCAAAATATAGTACATAATTTAAGAAATTGGGGTCAGGAAGTTGAGATCTTAAGATTTTACATACTCAATGTGACCGAAAGGTGTTATGTATGATACAATGTTATTGATGAGGAGGACAAATCGGCGTTTGTTCTTCTTTACAACAACCTTTTTCAGAATTGACGTGTCAATATCAAATTCTGAAAAAACAACAAATTAGAGCAAATGGGAATGTTGAGCGCCATTCAATTTTTTAGAAAAAACTGAAAAAACTTTAAAACAAAGTTAATTGTAACTTTTTATTTGTTACACCTATGTAAACTTGAATCAAATGACGATACCAAACTGGAATTTACACACGCATTATGATTACAAGTTACAGGGGTAGAATATTCACCTCAATTGGGTGTATGTTGCAAAGGGGCCATTGTTTTATGTACGATGGAACCCATTGGAACAAATGTGAAGAACAAATGTGAAAGAACAATGTAAAGAACAATGTGAAGAACAAGTGTGAAAGACAATGTGAAGAACAAAGAACATGAGAGAAAAAAAAATATTTACAAAACAATGTTGTACGTGACTTTTGTGGTAGTTACGACAAAAAATAGTTATGTATTTAGTGTCGTAAGTGTCAGAATGGTAATGACTAACAAATGATGTCCAGGGTCATGACTCCGGGAGCATAAATTGTTCGGGAAGTAGAAAAAAGTCTCTTGACTAGAATGATCAGTTCCAGAGAAGATACGTACAAAATATGAGTACAATTATAAACATTACACGGTGAGGTGTGACAAAGAAACAAAAATAACAAAGGGTTTATACAAAAGAGCATAATAGTACAAGTATGGGTGAGAAATGATTTAAAAACCACAGTTGACACTTCTGTGTTTTTAGAAAAAAAGGTTACCTTGCAGAGGTCGAAAAAAAGCGAGTTTTTATATGAAACTAACGCGTTAAGACATGCTGTTTGTCTGCACGAGGGCCAAATCTCGTGGGACAAAGGTAGAGCCAAAAGTTTGTTAGTTATGTGAGTGTGAGCTAGTGAAGGTGGTGTCTATTGTGTCCACACTTCCTAGTTTGACAATATCTTTTACGTGATAGTTGCCGATGTGTTTCCCAGAGGCATCCGATAGGGTGTACACTACATCGGAGATTTTTCTCAGGACTTTTGCTTTAACAAAGCGAGGAGCTAGTTTTGCAGAGAAATACAGAGCACCTTGTGAGAGTGTGTTGTTGCGTCTCCAAACTATGTCGTTTTCCTTAAAGGTAACATGTTTCCTGCGTAAATTATATCTGTTTGCACTCTTTTTGTGAGCAAGTATCAACGCATCTGTGACTTTGCTGTAGATAGCGGAAAGTTCTTCAAGACGGTGAGCATAGTTCTCTGATGGGTTATCAGTAGAAGGAGGAAAAGATGATGGGAGGCTAGCGTCCCAATGCAAGGAGCCATGGACAATTTGTTCCATACCATGTTTGAGGAAGAAAGGGGTGTACCCAGTAGTGAGGTTCACTGTATTGTTTAGTGCAGCTTGAATTTTTCCTAGATTTTTGCACCATGTTCGTTGATCTTTGTCAACCAGGATTGCCAGAGCTGTGTTGATGGTCTGGTTGTAACGCTCTACCGTATTATTTTGAGGCGTGTAAAGGGTATTATAGAAAATATCTTTTATGCCATATTTGGCCAGAAATTCCTTGAATTCCAGAGCTATGAATTGTTTTCCATTGTCGCAAATGATGGTGCGAGGAGTGCCGTAGGGGATAAAAATGTTTTTTTCTAACAAGTTTATGATTGCAGAGGCTGTGGCTCTTTTTAACGGGAAGATCCAACAGAACTTTGTGAATACATCCACTATGCTAAGTATATGCATGTTTCCGGCGTAGCTTCTGGGAAAAGGGCCGATGAGATCCATAGAGAATGATTGTAATGGCCTGTCTGCTCGTTTGGGGTTATTCATGAGACCAGATGGGGGTGCAGTACTATGTTTGTATGCTTTGCAAATGTCGCACTTAGAGATGTAGTTGCGAACTTGTTTAAACAGGCCTGGCCAGTAATACCTTAAGGCTATCTTCTTATAGGTTTTGAAAGTTCCTGGGTGTATGGATCCGGGGGCGCTGTGATTGTCAATGATAATTTTTTGTGTGTCCTCTGAGGGAATGACTAACTTCCAAGCATAGTCCTCGAGTATAGACAGTGGTGGTTTGCAGTTACGATATAACCGACCTTCTTTTATAATAAAGTTGGGAAATTTTTGCGGGTTGTTCCTGCATTCCTCGTAGGTTTTTAAATACCAAGTGTCTTTGGTGGTAGGAGTTGGTGTTGCTTCTTCGGAGGTCAGAGTGGCGAGTTCTATTCTTGAGAGAGCGTCTGGGACAATATTGTCTGCGCCTTTACGATGTATGACATCAAAGGTGTATTGTGATAGGCGAGACGACCAGCGGGCCAATCTACCAGATGGGTTGATTAATGATACCAACCATTTTAGGCTACTGTGATCGGTGATGACTGAGAACTTACTGCCTTCGATATAGCCGCGGAAATGGTGGATAGAATCCATGACTGCGAGAAGTTCCTTTTCAGTTATCCCATAGTTTTTTTCGTGTTTGTTTAGACTACGAGAGAAGTATGCCACTGGGTGTTCGCCGTCGGGGAATTCTTGTGTTAGGACTCCGCCGATTCCAACATTGGAGGCGTTTGTATGCAGGGTGAAAGGCAGATTGAAATCTGGACAGTTTAGTACCGGTGCAGATTGCAGTGCTGTTTTTAGAGAGGTGAAAGCCTTTTCAGTTTCGGCAGACCAAGCGAAGTTACTGACACCTTTACGGGTACCGGTAATTTTATTAAGGGGGGCCGCTATTGTGGAGAAATCCCTTATGAATCTTCTGTAGTATCCGGCGAGACCAAGGAAACCTTTAACTTCTTTAGCATTCTTTGGCCTGGGAAAGTTTGTCATAGCTTCGACTTTGGCAGGGTCGGTCCTTAGACCTTTTTCGTCTATTACAAAGCCGAGGTAGCGTAGGCGTGATTTGCAAAATTCGGATTTCTTTAGGTTGATTGTTAATCCGGCAAACTTGAGTTGTTGGAATACTCTTTCTAGGGTGGCGATGTGTTTTTCAAACGTGTCGCTGATGATTATTAGGTCGTCCAGGTAGCAGAACAAATTATTGTCGGATTCGGGGCCGAACAGTCTGTCCATCAGTCTTTGTAGCTCAGCAGGGCTGTTTTTTAAACCGAAAGGGAGTCTCTTAAAGTGGAAGATTCCTCTGCCGGGCACTACAAATGTTGTTTTTTCACATGAAACTTCATCCAAAGGTATCTGCCAGAATGCTTTGGACAGATCTATTGAAGAGATGAATTTTTCGTTGCGTAGTTTATCCAGGATTGCGTGTACAAGCGGAAGTGGGTACGCGTCAGCCTCAGTGCAGGCATTAAGTCTTCTACTGTCGAGGCAGAATCGGGCGGAACCGTCTTTTTTGGATACCAAGAGTGTGGGGTTGGTCCAGGGGCTTCTGCTGGGAACCACGATGCCCATATTTAACATATCATCGAGTTCCTTCTCCAACAGTTTTAGTTTCTGGGGAGCCAAATTGTAGTATCTTTGTTTGATAGGTGGTCCATTTGTCTTGATGTGATGTTTGACTAAATTTGTCAAACCAAGTCCACACTTTTCGAACGAGATTGATTCAAATTTCTTGATCATGCCTTCCAGTTGTTCGGCCTGTGGTGGGTGAAGGTTCTCGTACGGAATTATTGTACGGATTTCGTTGATTGAGGTGGTGGGTGTGGTGTTGTTGCATGGGTTGAAAACCTGGGGTGCAATGTTGAATGCTTTCCAAAAATCAACTCCAAGAATAAATTTCTGGGTGATGGTTGGTACAATTAGAAAATTTATTGGAATTGATTTACTTCCACACTTGACAGGTAGGACAATTGCTCCTGTGACTTTTTGAGTGTTGTTGTCTGCAGTGGTGACGAAAGCGGGGTGTTTGTTGATTGTGAATCCATTGTTGACAAAGGGGATGTGGGCGTTACCGCCGAGGCAGCTAACTGAAGCTCCACTATCCAGTAGTCCAGAGAAGACGACGTCATTAACAGAAAATTGCGCGTATGGGCGACCATCTTTAGCTTGAGTGCAGCTCACTGTAGAAAGTTGTAAGGCCTCTTTGAAATATGCAATGTGTTTCAACCACTCGGTCCATTCAGTAGGCCTAGATATTGAATGAACTTCCGAGGGGTTGAATCTTAGTTTTTTGGAGTTCTCTTGGACCAATTTGGCGGAGGTTTAGAGAAATCTGTAGGTGGTCTTGCAATTAAGTTGTTAGAAGGATGTAATCTTTCAAGGTTATTTCTTGATCTCTTGAAGATTTCCCTCAAGTTGTCATGTTGAGGAGAATGGTCACGGGGGCGCTTTTGGTGGCCCCTGTTATCTTGGGTATACGAAAGTTTAGCTTTTTTGTAGCAAGATGATTGTGAGTGTCCGGTTCTTTTGCAAAAGGTGCAAAACTTCTTCTCGTTAAACTCTGGTTTAATTTGATTGGATGACCGAGAGGCGAGGCTTGGTAGAAGGGGCTCGTTAGAAGTCTTGGTGTTTCTTCTTTTATCTTGATAGTTTTCCAATAGAAGACAGACATCTTTGAGTTGTTCTACTGAGGATATTTTTTGAGAGGTTATTATGTTCTCATATCTTGCTAGGAGGCCATCAGTCAAGATAGGGACTAGCTCTGTTTCAGGGACTGGAGTTGTCAGTTTGATGTTTAAAAGATCTGCTCTCTGGGCGTATTGTGCTACAGTTTCGTTGGAGAATTGTTTGATGGAAAACAGAGTAGACTTAATCCTATGCTGTGTTTCTTTTGGTGCGAAACTTTTCAGGAGAGCAGCTTTGAGTTCGGGCCAGGAGCTTACTTTTTTCTTGTGAATTCTATGCCAGGAGAGTAGCTCGTGCGAGATGAGATCTATGAAGTTACGGTGTAGTATCTCAGTAGAAATGTTGCGTATCGCGGCTGTTTCTTCAATTCGGTCGATGAAATCTTCTACGTTAGTATTGCCGTTGTACTTAATTTTCCATCCAGTTAGATCGAAGGGTTTTGTGGTTTCCTTGATGGGTGTAATTGGTGGTTTAATTTCTGTGCAAGTAGGTATGCTTGTGTCAGAGATTGTTATACTGCCGGGTTGAAATTCCAGTCTCCTAATATATTTCCTGTTATAATATGTTGCGTACTTGATCAGGACGTTTTTGGTTTTGTTGAAAGGAGAAATATTCCTGTCTTTCAATTCCTTTTCTAAACTTTGCGTACTTCGAGAGCAGATGTTGGCTATTATGCCTAAGGTGTTGTTTCGAGGATTCATTTTGTGGCTAGTTGAGTTAGACATTGTGAAAAGAAAAAAGAATTGTCAGAGTGTTGTGGCTGAGTTTTTTCAAAAAAAGATGAGCTTGTGATGATGGGTGAAGAATTTTGTGAAATTTTTTGAAGTCCCAATATGGAAAAAAAATTGGCCAGCGGTTTCCTTGTGTTTTTGATGGAAAAGTTTCTGAGATGTGCGTTTTTGAAAAAAAATTTTCCGAAAAAAACTTCAAATTTTCGAAAAAATTAAACTTCTCGAAAAAATTTCAAAGTCCTTGATTTTTGAAAAAAATGGCCAGGGATTACCCTGGGATTTTGATGGAAAAGTCCCTGAGTTGTGCGTTTTGAAAAAATTTTGAAAAAACTTCAAAGTGAGAAAATTTCCGAAAAATTAAATTTCTCGAAGAAATTTCAAAGTCCTTGATTTTTGAAAAAAACGGCCAGGGGTTGTCCTGGGATTTTGATGGAAAAGTCCCTGAGATTGTGCGTTTTTGAAAAATTTCCGAAAAAAACTTCAAACTTCCGAAAAATTAAAATTTCCGAAAAATTTCAAAGTCCTTGATTTGTGAAAAAAACGGCCAGGGGTTTTCCTGGGATTTTGATGGAAAAGTCCCTGAGATTGTGCGTTTTTGAAAAATTTCCGAAAAAAATTTCAAACTTCCGAAAAATTAAAATTTCCGAAAAATTTCAAAGTCCTTGATTTGTGAAAAAAACGGCCAGGGGTTGTCCTGGGATTTTGATGGAAAAGTCCCTGAGATTGTGCGTTTTTGAAAAATTTCCGAAAAAATTTCAAACTTCCGAAAAATTAAAATTTCCGAAAAATTTCAAAGTCCTTGATTTGTGAAAAAAACGGCCAGGGGTTGTCCTGGGATTTTGATGGAAAAGTCCCTGAGATTGTGCGTTTTTGAAAAATTTCCGAAAAAAATTTCAAACTTCCGAAAAATTAAAATTTCCGAAAAATTTCAAAGTCCTTGATTTGTGAAAAAAACGGCCAGGGGTTGTCCTGGGATTTTGATGGAAAAGTCCCTGAGATTGTGCGTTTTTGAAAAATTTCCGAAAAAATTTCAAAGTCCTTGGTTTCGAAGAAAAAATTTTGAAAAAATTTCTTCCGAAAAAAACAAAAATTCAAAGTGCAGATTTCGAGAGAGCATTGTTTGTTTTTTCAACAATTATTGGAGGGTTTGTTTGTGATTCGTGACCAATTGTCTGAATTTAAGCAGAACCAGTGTTTGGTTATTTACATGCAAGCTTCCTCACATCCCGTCAAAGTTGCGCCAATTAGCAATGTGTGACAGATGGGGAATTTCATGTCAATCGCGAATCTCAATTATATGTAAGGAGTAGGTCGGCTTTCAAGACTTTTTTTTACAAAAAGGATACACTACCCACTTTTATTACATATAAAGCGAAATTGTCAGATGGCTGAGAGGCTTTAGTTTCCTTGGTTGTGTATTTTGCAGAACGAGCTGGCTTATGGTTCCACGAACAAGAAATTTATTTTGTATCATGTACAAGATTTGAAACTGTTGAATTGTATTTTATTGTAGCTCATTCTCTCTAATAGTTGCACTTGGAAAGTAAACCATTGTGGTTTTGGATCACTATGTGATGTTTGAGATGTCCGAAAAGAAGTGAATGTTGGTTGCGCACCTTGTGATAGAATACCGGTAATTAAAATTTTGTCGAGTGACGATTCGTAGAACTTGTAATTTAACACAGAATAGTTTTAATGTGACACGGATGTTTTAGATTTGACGCGATGGTTTGTAGAACAGCTATGATTTATTGGAAGAAAAACATAGTTATACAATGGTTAATACAAAACAAGGCATGAAATATAGTGAAAGGGTGCAAGATTATTTCCAATTTGACCTCCCGATGGACTACTAATAACCAAAGAAAAATCCACGTTGAAGGGGCCAGTGCTAAGTTATGGATAAACCGGGACTCGAACCTGGTTAAATATTGGCTAAGCTCAGTAGAAAGGTAAAGCAGATGACTCGTGTACAATCAGGGGTGGGCAGTTCTTTGATCAGCAGCTCGTCCATCGGTCAGGAGGTTGGAAAAGGACATCACAATAATAACACATAAGTAAGGGCATAAGGTATATTTATCATCTTCTAAAGAAACACAGGTATAAATTGGATCTCTACTCTCTACACTCTCTGTGACGACCGGATGAAACGAGGATTTTTACAAGAAGTTACAACAATTGAACACAAGAAAGGGGATAGGTTGAAAGCTTACGATTCGCCTTGATGTGGTATGGTACATCATGTTGACCAGGTTTCCCGCGCTCAAAAGCGGCGGTACTGTTGATGTGGTGATATTCACTCGGGATTTTACACGGAAACGGGACTCCATTGAGTTTAGTTCGATCCGAGATAATAGACATGATTGGCAATTGATAGCGAAATGCATCTAGTAGAAAACTGGCACGAGATCGCGTCTGTTTCTATTATTACGTAATTCCGCGCGTTCGAACATTGCGAGCGTTTGTGGTTCGCTCTGCGAGAAACACACTGTTGCAATCACCGAGGTCCGCTCTCGACTGGCGGGGCGGCCGGTGCCGGCCCGTGTTGAGCTGAGAACGCTCCCTGGGTGGTCCGTGCCGATCACGCGGCGGCTCGCTGCGTTTTGTCACGTACGCCACGACCTTCTGGCATGGGGAAAGCGAGGCTAAAGTGTGCATCTTTTTTTATAGGGTGACTTGTATTACGTAACAATACCTAGCTCTCTCATTAAAAATTTAGGCGTATTAGATCTATCAAAAAATTTATATATAAAGATGCAAAAGTCGGTCATTTTGAATACATGTAGGATAACGAAAGATTTTTTAAATATTTATGTTGAGGGATCAGTAGGATTTATAGGCCCTGTTAGAAGTTCTACCGAGCCGAACCCTCTGATATGAAAATATCTGGAGTCGGTGAATTTTTTTTTCCCATTTGATCTCTGGTGAGTTGACATGTTGTTGTTCTTGTATTGTTTTGTATTTATTTTACTTATATAATGCACTTGCATAGTGTTGATTGACTAGCTGATCATTTGTGGAAAAGTGAGTGGAAGGGTTTAGTTTTTCCTATGGGGAAGATTTAACCCGGACAACAAAATCGGAAGCATAAAAAAAATAAATAAGTCATTATTTCAATGAATAATGTTATAATAAACTACTTTCTATATTTTTTCACTAATTGGACAAAACATTTATCCCCCGTACTGTTAGTGCTCTCCGGTCGCTGTGTTGAGAGACGCAGTCCCCCCCTGGGGTAGGATTGAGGGGGGGGGGGTAACGGAGGCTGCTGCTACATCCTCCCATCTTCCCATCCCAAGTACAACCACCCCCCCGGCCTGGGTATAATTGGGCTCCTCCAATTAGCGAGTTGTCCGGTAAACACTGGCCGGATCAATTAATTATGATGTTTAGACGGAGGTAATGTTGCGCACAGAAGGGTGGTACTCGCGTTACTTGTTGAACAGTGGCGGCACTACAAGAACTTTAAAAAAACTGATCGCTTTCTAAGTAGACTGGGAATACTTCAATGGTTGAGCATAGCGAAGTATTGTTTGAACTCAATTTGGCATTTCACCGATCTGTTCGTTATGTTTGCTATGTTTCGGTTCCGGTTCAAGATGGTGGCCGTGGACACTACGTTTTCATCCCGCCAGAGTTCGCATGCTCGTAGTTCGTAGTTTATATATATATACTTGTAAGTAATTAAACAACAAAAAATGTGATTCTTTGATTAAACATTTAGTGAAGGGTTCTTCAAAATGATAGTTTTGTAAAATTATACTCAAAACACGTTACGAAGCTTCATATGATATTTGTGCTCTCAAACATAATAATATTTACACACGTAGAAAAATGACAATTTGCTAATTTATTAAATATCTCTTAAAATATTGATAATTCCGGTTAAAAGCGGGATATCAGGCCTTAACTTTTAGTAAATTACGAATATATTATCATGATGTCGGAATACGTGTTCATGAATATCCGAAAAATTTTTGTAATGTTATAAAATATTATCAGGGCAAATCGATAAAACATTCTTAAATTGAATAATTTATCGTGAAAATTTATTTCGTCAGAAATCGATAAAAATAATTTTATTACCTACATATAATAAAAAAAACGGTGTTACAAAATAATCCAATCATTAATATTATTACTAACCAATATTTTATTTAATAACGTACGCCACTGCTAGCTTCATACAAAACAAAACCTTTGGTATCTGCTGCGAACGGGTAAGTCATTATCGAGATAATTAATGACGTCATTAAAAATATGTTTATTTATTGGAAAAAATACTAAACAATATTTGTTTAGGTATTTATTACGCTTTCTATTTTTGCCGTCTCATCGTATACCATGGAAGACATACTTTTTGGGTTTTGCTTAATTTGTTTCTATAGCTATTCAGCAATTTATTTTAGATTTAAACAAACATAACAAATAGCCCTTTAATTATGGGGGGTTGTGTAAATATTTGAAATTAATAACTTCTTTCAGACAAATATTGGTCAAATTTCGTTACGGAAGAAAACTGAAAATTTTTCGTTAAATATGGAAATTAGATTCGGCTTATGTTCCTGGCAATATTTGAAAAACTCTTACTACCATCGTTATAAGTGGGTTTTGATTGTGCAGTGATGGTGGACTGAGCTAGCGTCGCATTTGTCTACTCAGCTATTAACGCTTATCAGCACACTATGATGTTTTAATGGGATGATAAGTCTAAGGTATTTAATATATATTTTTAATGAATTTTCCATAATTAGGTAGGTACCTACGTATAAATTTTATTTGGTTCGCAAATACCCTAGAAAATTAATTAACCGACTAACTCCAGTAAAATATTTGAAGTATTTACTTGAATTGATTGGCAACTCTTGCCGCGAGAGTCGCTATTAGCATGTTACATTCCTCCCCGACATTAGCATGTTGCATTCCTTGCCACAAAGGGCGCTATTAGCATGTTACATTCCTTCCCTACATTAGCATGTTGCATTCCTTCCCGACATTAGCATGTTGCATTCCTTGCCACATTAGCATGTTGCATTCGTTCCGACATTAGCATGTTGCATTCCTGCCACATTAGCATGTTGCATTCCTTCCCGACATTAGCATGTTGCATTTCTTGCCCAAGGGGCGCTATTAGCATGTTGTAATAATTATGATTGGATTATGTGTATAGCGCCGTTTTTGTGAGAAAATCACCTCAATGGCGCTTAAGGCGAAGCTTAACGCTAAATCACTGTTTTGATTAATCTTTATAACGAATTGGTGTACATTATGAATACCAAAAAATATTTTTTTAGATATATTGAAGGTTTTCCCCTGAGAAGTATATAAATAAAATAATAAGATAAATAAACCAATAAAAAATATAAATGTAAACTAATAATTTTTTTCTCTAGAAATGTATGTACGCGTAAAGGAAACAACTTTTTAAAAATACAGTATTTTAGCTACGATTATCTGTGACAGTTTCACTTGATTACCTTTTTTGCTTTCTGATAAAATTATTTACAAAATAAATTAAAACAAGTTTTTTTGCTTGAAATCGAACGTTTCTAAACTACGTTTGTCAAGCGATTTTTAATACCTATTACCTACAATATAAGGTATACCAAGAATATACACATTTTTGGCTTATAGCTTCCTCTTAACAACTTTAATTATTATTTTTTATTTTTTTTATTAGGTACAATATTTTTTACAATTCAAGGTTTTCAGTAATGTAGGCCTCACTGGGTGGCTTGCCCGTGCTGAGGCCTTCATTTTATAATATAAAAAAAACTACATAATACATTTAATGAGAAAAATTATACATTTAAAATTAAAAATACATAATAATATATATAAAATTTAAAAAAAAAATAGTACATTGAAAATAATCTTGTGTGTTTGTGAGTGATGTGTGTTTATATTGGTTTTGTGTGTTACGTGTAGGTTTTATTTTTATTTTATGCTATGAAATTTTGGTAATATTGTCTTTTTTGTTCTTTAATCCATTTTTTAATTTTGTGTGTGAATTTATTTTTATTTTCCTCAATTTTAATTTCAAGTTTTAAACTGTTGAAAGCTTTTATTGCGTGGTATTGGTAGTGTCTTTGTCCAAAGATTGAATTTACTGTCTGAGTTTTTATGTTTTCTTTGTACGCTTGTCTAACTGGTCTGTTAATGTTATTTTGTGTATGTTGAAATTTATTTTTTTTGTCAAAAATGTAGTTTAGTAGTGTTTTAACGTATAATTGGCGTATATCTAGTACGACACAGCTGTTGAATATTTGGTCTGTATCAGTCAGTCTATGTTTTTTTAGTATTACCTTTAAGATCGTTTTCTGTGCGGTTTCTATGTAATTGATTGCCGAGTTTGTTGCTCCTCCCCAAGCAATAATTCCATATTCTATTATTGATTGGCAAAGTGCAAAATATATTTTTTTTAATTGTTTTATTTTATATATGTTTCTTATGTTTAGGAAAATGTGTATTGTTTTGAGAAGTTTATTTGTGATTTGTTTGATGTGAGGTGTCCATCTAAGGTTATGGTCAATTACGATTCCTAGATACTTTATTTGTTCTGTTTTTTCTAGAGGAGGGCAATCGCAGATGTTGGTGTTTAAACATTCGTGTATTTTTATGGTGTTTGTGTTGTTTTTTGGCTGTCCCGTGCTATTTATACTGTATGTTGTGAATTTTGTCTTTGATATGTTAAGTGTAAGTATGTTTGAGTCTAGCCATGTTTTCACTTGCGAGATTCCCAAATTCGCAATGTTATATACATTATTCCAATCCTTAGATTTGAAGAGTAAAACTGTGTCATCAGTATGCATTTAGTATGTTCGTATCACTTAGACTAATTGTAGCATTCATTTCCGACAATGGCAGCAAATAATAGAATCTATATAGGTAGTACTTAGTGGTAGTAGACTTTATAAAAACATAATAGCCACTTTAGTATTTTTTTATGTGAGAGCAAAAATGCAGTAAGGTTGTTTGTTTGTTACCTAGTACTTTTTTTTTAAATTTTCGATTTATATAATTTATAAATGTAAAATAAAGAAAATATTTAACATAAAATCCATTCAGATGGGATAATACACTAAATTAAATTCAGAATCTTCGACGTAATTGAACAAGCCATGCACAAATATATGCGACGCTCGGCCCTGGTGTATTGGACAGACATACAGTTGAATTTTCCCTGTCAGCAAACTAAAATGAAGTGGGAATCTTAAGGACATAAGTGAAGAAGTCGTGTAAAAACATATTTGGCCCGCGGCCCGGAGTAATGTCCAGTGTACGGACCTACGGTCGAATTTGCACTACCAGGCCTAGAAATTTATATTACATAGTTTATTTATTTATTTCTGATGAACACACTGGGAAGATACTAAATCTGGTGCTTACCGCTAAATATGTAGTTGTAAAAACGTTACATAAAAATTTCAAAACGTTTTAAATAAAATATTTGGCACAGTGCTGTTTTTATTATCCTTAAATATTAATATCATAAACCGTAGGTATCGGTCTAAAATATATATATTTTGTATTATCGTTGGGAATTCGACAGAATAATTTAAAATGTGAGCTTCGAGCAATCCCCCGATTTAAAAGTCTTGTAATGCCATATAATGAATGAAAGAAAACCAAGCCGCACATCTCGCGCCAATAGGAGGCGCCAGCGTAGCATAGATACTGCCATCGGTATGTATGGGAACTATGTCAGAACTTGGATTTATTTATAACTATTTTACAGTATTTGCTTATCGATATAACAGCGCTTATATAATATTGCCTACGTGAAAATAGTTATTTCATCAATCTTGCACGGGAACCGAACCCGTATTTTCCAAGTGTGGTGTAGATAGACTTAACCTTAGTATTAGAAAAAATAAACGAATAAAGATATTTTTATAGTGAATTTATTTTTGGGGTATTATGCCGTGTTGCGCTACCTCCTTCTTTAGCCATTGTTAGCCTGTCGTTTCGGATAGCATTACAGTGTCCATCACATCTGCCCTGATGATAAGGAAGTAGCGTAACATGGCATAATACCCCAAATATTCACTATAAAAATACGTTTATTTATTTTTACTAACGTCCTTATTAGGTGCTTTCACATATGAATAGTAATTATACATAGTTAATAATTATACATAGGTATTATAAATAACTAAACTGTTTGTTACATATCACTTTAAACAAAATTTATTTTGTTCGTATAATAACAATACCTTTTACAGGAATATTAGAATGTTTGTTCTAGAAGGGAGAATTCTACCCAAGTTGACTTCTAACAAACACAAAATATAATATTTTTATGCAATTAATATTGTTGAAATGTCTTGTTGACCTCGTCATAAATCCCAGCATTTGTAAGCCCTTGTTAGTGATTACTGATTGTTGTAATAAATAATGTAAATCAAAATTGAATTGCATTGTTTATATTCGTACGTTGAATAAAAAGCAATAAGACCATGAAATCCACGACCTCCGGACTCGACGTCAAGCGTTTTAGCCACTACGCTACTAAATAAATATATCCTGTATGTTCTATAAGCCGAGGATTTCCTCCGCGAAGGGGGAGGGCGGGTGCCCGGTTGTGGGACGTGAACGATACGTGGATTTTTCTATTAGGGTGCTGTCACCAGATACGGCCAGGGGAGAGATATTGCTAAACGCAACAGGGTCGGACTCGATTCAATTAAACGGCCACGCTTAGCCTTATAACTTCGGGAGGGGTTAGAGGGGTAGCAATCCAAGAAAAAGGTATTTTATTTTTATACAGCGCAGCGAGAGGAAATGGGAAGTTCTGTTCAAAGTAAGAACATATTCATTTTAGGTATGTAACTATGTTGACATTTTGTCAATTGAAAGAAAATATACAAGATATACGCCAATTATACGTTAAAACACTACTAAACTACATTTTTGACAAAAAAAATAAATTTCAACATACACAAAATAACACTAACAGACCAGTTAGACTGGCGTACAAAGAAAACATAAAAACTCCGACAGTAAATTCAAGCTTTGGACAAAGACACTACCAATACCATGCTATAAAAGCTTTCAACAGTGTAAAATTTGAAATCAAAATTGAGGAAAATAAAAATAAATTCACACACAAAATTACATAATGGATTAAAGAACAAAAAAGACAATATAACCAAAATGTCATAACATAAAATAAAAACAAAACCTACACGTAACACACAAAACCAATATAAACACACATCACTCACAAACACACAAGATTATTTTCAATGTTTTATTTTTTAATTTTAAATATATTATTATGTATTTTTAATTTTAAAATATATTATTTTATCTTTAAATGTATTATGTAGATTATATTTTCATATTGTAAAATGAAGGCCTCAGCACGGGCAAGCCACCCAGTGAGGCCTACATTACTGGAAAACTTAAAATGTAAAAAATATTGTACCAAATAAAAAAAAAAATAATAAAAAAAAGAAGCCCTGGATTGTTTTTATTTTATTCCTTCTATTTTTTTTATCTTTTTCCCTTATTGCACGGCCCTTAACAAATGTATTGATAGATTTCCTGATAAACTTTTAATTATCATTAATGATAGTACATGAAAAGTATTAGAGGTGTCAAACCATTTTTAATAATTTATGCAAAAAATAGTAAATTTTTCTGCTAATATTATTATAATTTAAATGCGAAAACTTTTTGTTGTGGTATATATTCATATGTTTCTTAAAGAAATTTCGCCCCTTTTCAGATATCAATTTTTGGACATCGGTTTTAAATTGATAGTACGAGAGCCCACGACCAAAATTTTTGTCTCATAGCAATACGGCCAAAACCGCATCAAATAGATAGATACGATTATCCTGAACTCGAAAATACCAATATCAGACATTTTCCGCGTAGCGTTTGATCTGACCGAATTTTCAAAATTGTCAAAGAATTTTACCGAACTGCATCATAGCAATATGTCTGATTTGCAGACTGTAGTTGAATGATAGTTCTGAGATACCGGAAACATATTTTTCAGACGTTAGTGGTGTAGCGCAAACCCGTAAAATCACTTAAAAAAATTAAAAATGAGACAAAAAAAATGTCTCATAGCAATACGTCTGAAAATCTTTTTTATTAGTAAATTTTGGTTATTTGATGCGAACAAAACAATTTTCAGACGGAAATGTGAACGCATTAAATTTTGAGACCGTTTTGAAAATGTTAACAAATTTTACCGATCGGTATCATAGCAATATGTCTGAAAATTGTTGGACATGATAAAATAAGTTGTCCACATGTGCAAAAAATTTATATCAGACAAATTAAGTGTAGCACCTTCTCTATCAGACAACTTTTCGATACTCAGATATCATTTAAAAATCGTATTGAGGCATCTTGAATTTTCTGTTACAAACCAATGAATACGTTGCGACCCTGAATTTATTAGATGATAATTAACAAAGAATTTACCCGAAACCTTAACATTGAAGTTGAAGGACTGAAATAAATCGCACAAAAGGAAACTGGGATGAAGTTGAAAAAAAACGGTTTATTCAAAGTTACAAAATATTCTCGTATTCAATCGCTGTCGGATTCGGAATCGTCGTCTTCGAAATCACTCTCGACGTCGCTCGGGAGATCTTCAACGTCCTCTTCTGTAAAATAAACATCGTTAGTGAAAATCACGAACTTATTTATGAAATTAACAGCAAAAGCCATGTAAACTGTACCTGTTGTGGATG
Organism: Hesperophylax magnus; assembly: GCA_026573805.1. Lineage (NCBI taxonomy): Eukaryota > Metazoa > Arthropoda > Insecta > Trichoptera > Limnephilidae > Hesperophylax > Hesperophylax magnus. The sequence continues at coordinate 25,177,109 of JAIUSX010000072.1, forward strand.
ATGATTTGTCGTCCAAAATAACGTTGCTCAACTCAGGTAGTTGGTTGCCAGAGAACCACGAAAACTGAAATCGTCCCTCGTCTTCATACCATCCGCAATCTGCAGGGTTCAGTTCGGTTGGCGTTTTGGTATGAGCGTTGCTCCAGACTTGTGCAATATATTTTGTTCGTAATAAATGTTTCTCCAATTCCGTTTTGCATGGTGGCAGATTGCAGGCGTCGTAATTGGATAACTGGAGATTCAGAGTTGTCGAAGCCTCGTCGTTTTTAATTTTATATGTCTTCGAAAAAATGCTGAGTCGAGCTAAATCGACGTTATTAATTTTTTTTTCGTTGTACAATCTGCACGTGAATTCTTCCAAAACGGGGAATACCTTGTCACTATCAGAAGTATAGCTGCCCAAATCACCGAAAGCTTCTTACTAGCGTTTCGAATTTTTCAGCATCGTCAATGGTCTTTTTTACCCTTGCGATATAACGCGGGATTATAATCGCAGCCGGTCATTGCATGGAAAGCAGGTAAAGATTTTGCCAGAGTGGATCCCAATGTCTCGTATAAACGTGAAACATCAATGTAACGCCGGGAATTGCCAACACCAACATCCATAGAAATTCGGACGACACTCTCTACAAATTTCCATATTTCCGAGCATTATTATTAATATATCGGTGTCTGAACATCGAATCGTTACTTTACCCCGTTGTTTCATTTGGCAGACATGGTAAACGATCTTCGTATCTGCCTCTTCGTGTTCTTGGCAAGTTAAATCTTCGTTGATTGTTTGGACAACAAAACCACCTTTCACCGAATATTCATAACACATGTCGTGATTGATGTTGATGATTTTGTTTGCGATTATGTGCGCCATGTCTTGTTCTGACCAATTGTTGATAATAAATTTGACCAGAGCATCTTTGAATTTGATGTTTTTCAATTCTTTAGCGAAATCGGAAGGTCGAACTTGTTGCAGTCCTGAGATTCGAAAATCGGTCGATTTTACAAAAGAAATAAGTAATGACATCTGTCATCTGTCAAAGTACATATAATAGACAAGGGAGATTCTTGAATATCTATGAAGGCTGTAAATTTAAAAAAACATTTAACAGAGGCGTCGGTCAGCTACGCGCAAAATGTCTGAAAACAATCTTTTTCGTAATACAATTATAAAATCTATGTACATTTTCACTATCAGACGTATTGCTATAATACCGACTGTCTTTTTTTTTTGACACAGCAGAAATGGGCTCCCACGCAGTTGCTACACTTTCGACCGTTACTACACACCTAGTCGGGTTCAGAATCATACAATCTAACGATTTTATAGGGTTTTTGCCGTATTGCTATGAGACATGGTTTTGGTCGTGGGCTCTCGTACTATGAGTAATTGTTCTTGATCTTTTGATGTCATGTTGGAACATGTGTTTAAAAAAATTATTTTATTTTGGTATTTCATCATATATTATAAAGGCAAATACAGATGTGTGCAAGACACATCTTCGGATCTACCGGATCTGCCCTGATGATGGACACTGCAACGCTGTCCGAAACGTCGGCTAAAGAAGGAGTTAGCGCAACACGGCATAACACCCCAAAAACAAACAACAAAAATGCTTTTGGCCGTGAGAATCTAAAAACTTACCTTTAAGTGGTTTCATAATATAGAATATTCTTCAGAGTACAACGTGTCAAGTATTTTTCAGATTAGAACATTTTTAATACTATTAGCTAAATTAATGGCTATAATTTTTAAGGATATTTAAGAAAACCGTACTTAAAATAGTTTAGCCGTCTAAACGTATATGTTTACTTGCGCAAATTAGAGCAAATCCCTTTTAATACATCTAATGGTCAAGTTAATGTTTGTGTAAGCCGTTTGCGCGGTATACCGTTTTGTCGATGCTTACTCGTGCAAATAAAGTTTGTGCAAGTAAGATTGAACGTGTACGATATGACCGTAACGATGGACCTTAACGAATCCGGAAATATTTATTTGATGTTTAAAAAAAAATTCTCGTGAAATATATGATTTATAATTAAGCAGGTAGATATTTAAGTACCTACCTACGAATCTTATAATTTCCGACGAAATTTAAAGTAAAGTTTTTATTTTGTGGCTTGAAACTTTTTACCTATTTATATATGTTTCGTTCGCAATTCAAAAATCTTCTACGATTTTCCGGTATCATGTCAGAACGAAATTATAAAGGTGCGAATTTTACGTACAACTGCCAGAATTACACGGGGACGGAATTACACGTTCACTAAAGTACACACAAGTAAACAGGTAAAAAAAACTTTTTTTAATTGGCTTTATTTTTTAAGTATTAATTCAAAATTAAAAAAAAAACAAAAGTTGGGTTTGACGGCCACCCCTGAAACGCCTGACTAATTTAGTAATTTGGCCCATCGTTGGAAATAACAATAATTATTGTCACATTGTTTTTTAGAAATTATTGAATTTACCTTCAAACGTCACTCGTTTTATGTATAAATTAGCCAGAATATATATTTTTTCATTTAAGGTACAGCGTTGTTCATTTTAAGTTTAAATTGAATCCAGAACTAGGTTCGTTCATTCATTAGAATTTTAATTAAAGAATTCTTTTTTCTTGTCAGAAGAAACAAAATTGGAATATTTTTGCTGGCGAGATGTAAAAAATGTTTATGAATAAAATAGTGAAATTTAAAAAGGCCTGTCTGTGTAGTATCTCGGTAACGATTTAAAATAAGCTTTTTCCGTGATGAAGACAGTTCAGATATTCAAATGTTTCTGTGCTCTACTATTGACTCTCTGGCTACTAGTGCAACAAAAGTATTTTTATTTGTTAGTTCATCTGTTGGCTGCATGCAAATACAAATTATAACCCATTCAAGAATTTCATTGGAGCCATTATTATTTTCATTGGGGTTTCCTTTTATGGACCGAACTGTCAACGCCTGATTTAATTTTTCTTGGTAAATTTGTTGGAACTAAAAAATTAAATATTATTTCCGCACTCTACATATATTGTATTGTCTTTTTCCCTATTAAAAGGGGATGGGATAGACCCTGTCCGTGCATATCACCCGGCGAATGCACACCAGAGCGTTCTTCTTGCAACCCGGTTAATTCTCACTGGAACTGCCCGGCGGATAGTGGAATACTTTTTCCGGACCCTTTTTTTCTTCTCTGTAGATTTTTTTTTATTTCTACCGGTATCAATGTAAATACTTGAATTAGATATTTTTTCTCCACTTTTACCCAGACGACTTTTGTGAAGGGTTGCAGCTCTTATTTTAAGTTTATTGTTACTTACATTTTTATTCGTATTCTCATGTTATCTATTCCAGGTGAATTCTTCAATGCGATGCAGTTTTAATTTTTCTTTTAATCATTTTATATTAATGTATGGAGTACACATATGCACGACTTTGGAAGGCCTAGAGTCGTGCAAAATAAATGTAGCTGCGTTCAATAAAAAAAAGAGTCCGACGTGTGCAGTGAAGGAGGAAACCATATTTATTTATAATCTTACAACGCTGATGGAAAAGTTATGGGGAGTTGTGGGGTACCCTTCAAAGATCATTTCCACAGTAAAATATAATCTGAAAGTCGGTTTACCTTGGAACCAAAATAAAGCTTTTTTTATTATTAAGCTGTCATTTGACATGTGCATGACCACTATGAGAATGCTTCTCCAACAGTCCAACTTGCCCCGCTCCACCCTGTTCCACCTACCCCTCTTCATTTGCCACGTGTTCAACTTACCCCGTATTCAGCTTGCCCCGCTGTTCAACTAGCCCCACCTCGCCAGCCCTGCTGGCCGCCCCATGACCGCCCACCGCAATAAGAGTCAACCTTCCTCTGGATTTCAATTAGGCGGGGTGACAGCGGTCACCTCTTCGCGCAGGGATTGAGAACCAACCCACCCCACTTTTTTAATGTGATGACAAGTCGGTTTATTGGAGATGAAAGACGATATTGTGTTTTTTGTCAGAAGTATTGGCAGTGTTCAAAAAGTAAGGTTTTCGGTATTAAATAATAATATAAAATGTCACACTAGTTTCAAGCAGTTGTGCAATAGCTTATTTAAAAAACGATTGAGGCTAAAACCACACATATTTCATTATTCATTAAGTTTGATTGATTTCTACTGTCTCATATTTATTAAAATTCATTTTGCAGCAAAACAATCACAATCGCATGAAAAATTAAAACTTAACTATATTAACAGAGTTTCTTGCATAGGTATGTAGGTATTTATCAATCAGCCTTTTTGTTTATTTGAATTTCAAACAATAGGCCACTAGCATGCATTTTGTATGCAATGACTTGGAAAAAATCGTGGGTGTAACGGACGTTGTTGGCCACATTTTTTCATTTTGTCAAAATATGTTTACATTTATAAAATGTGCTAACTCCATGTCACTGGCAAAATTCCTCACCCCCGCCACTGCTCATTTGTATCCAGTTTCGGCCAAAATTGCCCAAATATTCGGACCCCGAAAAGCATCGGTACCGTATCGGGCACGTACCCCGGCCGAGCGGTACGATGTTCAGATTTTTCTGTATACAAATTTTACTAACAAATTATAATTTACTAAATAATAATAATACCTTTTTTAACTTGTACATCTCCTCGGCGGTAGTCAAATAAAAACTATTTGCGATATGCTACCACTGAGGAGATATTTAAAATGCCGGTTTTCAACGATTTTATGTAACCATTTTTGTATAATTATTTTTACATATTTGCCTCTAAAAAAATCCAAGAAACTCGTAGCAAAGTGCATCTTTCCTCTTTTGGAGCGCTATGTAACGGGGGATCTGCGAGAAATACACTCATAACCATTTTACAAATTTGATCGCTTCAAGATCATGTTTACAATTTTATTTTACAAACATTTTTTATTTTTTGTCGTACAACAAATAAGAAATGTTTGTAAAATGACAAACTAAAAATCTAGTTGTCAAGATACACATTGTTATAACTGCTATGTAATAAAACTATGTAATTGTAATACAGGCGAGCTTGCAAAATCTTTGCAAACTCTCAAATTCAAGCGTCTGCCTTCAGCTAAACCACCGGCAAAATGAATATGCAACATTTTACGGTGGCTTATGTACGCATTTGTGGCGCGGGTAGAATCCCCACCCTTTTTCGGTCGACATCCAAATGTCGGCTGCGAGTCAACCTTATAGAATATAAGCAGCGATATTAAAAATATTAAATCAGTTCAACTTTACATTAAAAAAACAAGTGTTTTTTATTTCAACAAGTGACTCCTGCCTTCCAACTGCCTCACCTCGCCTTGTCTTCTGCTCCAAATCTTCTGGTGTTACCTCTTCAAGACCAACCAGCCCTACCTAGGAAAACCGCCAACACCAGAAGCGAGCAGAGACGACATCACACCCAGTGCCAACATTCACCGAGCACCGGGTGCGGGAGGCAGATTGCAATAATTCTTACAACTATCATCATCAGTTGAAGACACGGTTTGGACCCGGCGCCCAAATCTACAGTCTTGTGTGGACTCCCGCCCAGTACAGTGGGAACGGATGTTTTAGTAAGATTTCGATAATGTTTAAAAAAAATTAGAAACTTATAGTTTTTAATAATAAAATAAAGTAGTCTATTTTTTTTAACTCATGACGTCACTGTATAAAAATCTCCGATCTAAAATTTTCTATATTATTTTAATAAAATATCATATTTTTTTCAATTTTTTCTCAAAGATTTCCGTTGACTGTGACGTTTTGCATTTGATATCATCTTATACTTCTCTTGTGTAGACTAGCCTGCAAATATTGTTTTACGAAATTACAAAGTAATTTTACTATTTGAAAAATATTTGTAATTAGTTTGGGTCAGTCTGACAATTTGCTGAGAACAGATTTTTTTTATTTTGTATAATTAAAGTAAATACAGGATAATTTTTATTATAAATGATTTTCATTGAACATTTCAATTACCCAGTTAGTAGAGAAATCTCGGTTCTAACTGGGGAGCAAGTCTATTTACTAATTAAATACATAATACTTATAAATAGGTAAGGTGTATAAATAGTAGGCATCGTTATTACAACAAATATACAGTATCTATGTATTAAAATGACAAAAGTAAAAAAATAACAATACATAAATAAATTGCAACAGTGTATACGAGTATCTGAAAAGCATCCATCATTGGGTAGGTTTTCTGTAAAAAAAGTAATGTCAGTTGTTTTTTAAAATTTAAATAGTTTTTTGAAACTTTTTATTATATCGGGTAAATCGTTGAATAGCTTAGTGCCTAAGTATTCATAATGGTGTTATGCAGCTGTTGTGTTGCATCTAGGTACATATATATTCCCAGATGTTCTAAGTCGTAAGTTTCTCGTTGAGGACAGTTCAGATTCTTTAAAAACTTTTAAAATAACTTTGAAATTAATTTAAAACCTTTAGGACCTTTAATTTATCGAATAGTTCACTTGTTGGAAAATCTCTTGGTTTTTTAACAATAACTTAAATAATCATTTTTTGTGTTATTTCATCAGATACAAGTTAGTCTTATAAATTATTATTTTTTTGGTAAACTAATGTTTAAGACAAGATTTTTTTATGCATAGCACAAAGGGTAACAATTATTTTATAAGCAATAATTATTAGCCTGAAACACTCATCCACATTGAAAAATCTCCTGATAAAAGATACATGACGCCAACGGGACTTGAACCCGTGTCCTTTCGATTTCCGGTCGACAGCTCTGACCACTGAGCTATGGCGGTATATCTCTTATCCGCGAAATAATTCAATATATACTAGTGTTTCATTCAACAATTACTGCTTGTTACATTTTTTCACCTGAAACAACAATCTTTATTTTATATGAGAAAGGCATTGTAAGTGCTAACTCTCTCACTAGATGGCGTCGAGACAAATTGTCTACATTTTTTGGTGAAAATACTAGAACTTGTCAAATATTAATTATTATTTTTTGGTAAACTAATGTTTAAGACAAGATTTTTTATGCATAGCATAAAGGGTAACAATTATTTTATAAGCAATAATTATTTGCTTGAAACACATAATTAAATAATTATTGCTTATAAAATGATAATAATTATTTCATAATAGGACAGTTTCATTTTTCGGTACAACGAAAAATCTTTTTTCCTGTAGCATTTCTTGCAACAGAAGTATTTTAGCACAAAGAAACTAAATAATGTCTTTAGTTATTTTTACAATCTTCCCAAAGGTTGTTAATGAATCCATATTTAAACAATTAATTACAGCACAGAGGCCTCTCCCTGTCAGAATTTTGGTGGATATTATGACGTAAAGTTTGTACGTTTCTTTGGCTTCTGACTTAGCGGTTTACAGTTTTTTCGGTAAATCGCAGGCCGCACTTAATACGATTTTTTAAAAATAAAACCTTTTGAGCATTTTAAAATTCTAATTTTTAATTACGTAGAATGAAAATCCGCTTTCATTGTATGGGATGAAAACCATTTCCAATAATTTCTGTCAACGATATTTTCATATGTTGGTATTCCTGATACTACTCGTACACGAGGAATTAGACGAAATTTTATGCTTATTATTGGAATTTTGGAATAAATAAAATATGCAAATATATTTTTTTTAAATTTTGAATTTTAACCTATACTAAACTAACCTATACTAACCTAACCTACAATAACCTAACCTTTTAAAAAAAATATTTAAAAAAACATGCCAACATATTTAATTTTATTTTATTTCCACAGTTTTCAATCTACCTAATATGCATAGAGTTAAGGCGATGCACTACGTCGTGTAATATTTTAAATTGAGCCGCTATCAATAATAACCCTTACGTAGATGGTGATTAGGTTTAAATTCCCGCTTAACACCATCCGCCTGTTTTGATTTATACAAGAAAAAAACATGGCCTAAAAGTGCCTTTTATTTTATTTTGTGGATAAAGACATAAATATTTAATTTTTTTCCGATCATTTTATAAGTAACTTAATTTGCCACATTATTCAATAAAATCATAACCAAAAATGGGTTCGTAAGTAGGAGATTTTGAACTTAAAAGCAGTTTTCATAGGCCTTTTCATAGGCGATAGAAAAAAATTGCAAAGTATGCTCCAAAAATTATTATTTACACATTTGTTTCTGTTATATTACAAGTTACAGGTATGAAAAAATTCAAATTGCTTCTATAAATGCTACTTAAGATATTTTTAAAGAAATTTTTGCTGTATTGTTAATAAGTCATGTTTAATTAAATATTTTTACAACTGTCGCTTACGCTTATTGCTTTTAAATCACATTTATTATAGCGCGCTCGCTCCGACATGAAGATTAACTTATCTTTCATTGCAAAGCTTAATTCGCCAACTCGAGGGCTTTGGGGGCAGACGTGTCGTTCAACGTTTTATGATATACAGACGTGCGATTACGTGCAAATATTTGAACCTATAAAGATAATTTTAAGCGTGTAAAGTATATCAGTTCATAAATATTGTTTTTTCAAAGATGGGAAATAAGCGAAAGACATCTCGTATTCCAAAAAAAACAATATATCTCCAAAGGGTTCAACGCATGATAGGTGAGAAGAAAAAAGTACAATATTTGATTTACAAGCTTATATTTATTATAAACATTTGTAATTCATATTTTTATTTATGTATTGTGTAGTAAAAAGTTATAAAAATTATTATTTTATTTTTTTCAGAATACGATAAAGGATAATTAATTATAAAAATTAATTATTATTTTTATTTATGTATTGTGTAGTAAAAAGTAATAAAAATTATTATTTTATTTTTTTCAGAATACGTACTTTGGGAAATAAAACTAATTCCAAAACATTAGAAATTACGGGGCAAGTTCTTATTAACTTAGTTTGCTTGTTGAGGATACTATATGATCGTGATTTATTTGTGAATTAACTTTCTACGTACACAAATACACACGTCACTTTACATCTGCTCCTTAGAGTAATATTACTCTAAGATCTGCTCTAATGATTCACAATGCAACGATGTCCGAAATATAATATAATATGTAATAATAATATATGGGCCATCTGTTTCAAATAACAATACTCGAACGTGGAATCCAGAAAAATAATGAACGTGCGAGCGAAAAAAGCTATTGAAAGTTCTGAAACTGTGGGGAATATAATTTAGTTCAGTGATGTTATTTTTTATGTCGGAAGGAGGCCCTGAAGAAAATAATTTCTCTCAGAGCCTGTGTCATCTTTGAGAATGCTGTATAGAGGGTCTTTTTTGAGGAGGAGGGAGTGAACCTGTCCTGAATGTCAACTGTACAATTTCTACCCAGAATTAACTTTATTGTACGTTTTTTGATTAACCGTACCTTGGTGTTCTATTTTCAATAAACTCTTTAATTATGTTTCAGATGTGAAATCTATACTCCGCTACAGAATGTTTTGCCCAAGTCTTGTAAAGATGCAAAGACACGGAGGTAATAATAAAATCATTTAAGCCCTTTACTGTTATTTAAAAGGTCACTTGAAGTGCAGTTATAATCAATGATTTTATTTTTTTCTAGCTTCCATGAATAATCTGAAAAGGCATTATCTAAGGATTATACTCTTAAGGAGAATATAGAAAATGTAGAAAGGTGAAACGGATTTAAGATTTTCGATGAAATTATTGTGTTGTGAAATATTTATTTTGTTATTTATTACTTTATTTTTTTTACAGTTTTACCGTACGCGGTCTTGTTGTAGAGTGGTATATCTAACTGTCATGGAAAGTTTTTTTCTGAGCTTTAAGAGAAAGGTTTCTTAAAGATACTGGAGTTATTCTAGGGCTATGTTAGATTTTTAACATCGATCACCGTAATGCTTGCCTTCCTGAATAAATCTAATTTTATTTAATCATTTACGGCCAAGATATTTTTGACAATGGTGTGTTTTTATCTTTCTGTATTCCAATCATTTAGCTTTGCTTCTAGGGTTGTGCCCCAGTATTGCTTTTTGGAGACTGTAAACGGATCTCTCGGCATTTAATGAAACTGCAGCAGAACAAAGGCTGTTGCTATATTGACGTTCATGGTATGTTTTGCTCAGATTGACGATAAGGTTTACAGATCCGCATTTCGCTCGAAGCATGTTTAGGGTAATAAGTTTATAGTTTAGGGTTCTTTCACCGTATTTATGGGAACATTTCGGAACCACCAATCTTTCATTTTGAGTGAATCTTGTGTTTGTGATTAAATTATATTTGACAATTTAAACAAATAATATTTAGAGAAATTAAAAATAAAATTGAAAGTTAACTGAAAGCTTAAACTCTTAAAAGTAGTAATTTCATAAAAATGTAAATAAATAGAGCCCCTTTCACATTTTAGAATGTAATTTTATGTTGCTTACATGTTTTATTACTCTTTATAATTATTGAATTGTTTAAATGAATAAATAAATAATTACAAAAAAGTCTTCTGATTTGTAAGTCCTCAGGAAGCACTAAGGATCTTTCTATCTATCTTTATAATATAATAAATTTGATGAGCATAAAAATGTAAACGTGTATATAATTTATATAAATGTACAAAAGTAGATATTACACGTATAAATATCATATTGCGCATATTATACAAGATGTCGGGGGTAAAGTGCACAAATTTCGGGAGGTGATTCCAATTGATAGTACAAGTAAAAAAGAAAATAAACTTTTTTTGGAATTCCAACGTTTTAAGATAGTTTTCGAGTTAAAAAGTTTGATTTTTTGTATAGAAAAAAAAACAATTTCTTCTACGGAAAATAAATTTTTGTGGAAAAAATTTGGAAATTCGAATAATTTCCATTTCTTTTTTTACTTCTTCTAGCATTTAGAATAACCTCCTGAAGTTTGAGCACTTTACCCCCGGACACCCTATAAAGATAACCATATAAGAAAAACCTTATTGATGTAAAAATATATTTATTGATTTTATAAAAGTTATAAATTACTTTTATAAAAGTGATAATAGTATTTTAGTAAAGTAAAGTAATTTGTATACCTATACTAATAACTTTCGTAAATGTTTTTTGTAAAATTAAAAAAAAAATTTAATTAATTAAATCCGTAATAAAACCCATATTTTGAGAACCATCTTCATTTCGACTTCGTTCTAATTTGCTCGGTGCTAACTAAAAATGGGTCTGTTTTTCTAAAATTGCAATAGATGTCGGTAATTTAATTTCGTTATTTAAATTATTAAATAATCCCCAAAATTATTCCTAATACGAATTCACACCTCTGTCGGATTCTTTTAACACTAAATATTGTTTATTTTGTGGGTGTCACCCAAATCTAAATTCTTTACGCGGAAAGCTGGCCCTTAAACCGGACACCCTGTATACTCATAGCTCGAAGGTAGTTAAACTAAAATCCATATGAGTGGCGCACTGCTTTTAATTTTCCTGACCCATTCGATGACGAGAAATCAAATTAATAAATTGAATAAAATAAATTAAAATAGTCGAGTCAAAATAAAACCGCACGCCTGCCAAATTATGTGTTCACCTTATGACGTTTGGTTTCGGTTCTGGCTTGCCGCATAATTGATGGTGCGAGCTCCCGCATTCTCCCATTTTGCCCCCTTTGCTCCCTATTCCTCCCCCCGCCCAAATCATCCCCCTGGTACAAATCCAGCTCCGCAGCGTGTCATTTCCGACAATGATAATGATGTATGGATAATTTAATGAATATTGTCGCCGCTTGATTGCTTTATTAGCGCGGATAAAATCTAAATTAAATGATACCTACATGATCCGATGCGACAAATTCAGTAAGAGAATAATTTTATTAACCCTTTAAATATCAAGAACCCAAATTCGTATGATGTTTAGGGACAAAATTGGTCTCCTAATAATTAAAGGGCTAAGAAAACATAAATAATAGTATATTCATTTACGGCACGAGTAAAATGTACTCGCAGCATCACCCTGGATAGAGACCACTATCACACATGCGAAAAGTTGCTTTACAAGGCCTTAGGCGTGTAAGGTGACCAGATCGGAAGAACCAGGCACTTTCAAAATATTCTCTATCCCATCTTCTTAAAAAGACAAACCCCGTGGGGTACCTATACGAGTATGCCAGAAACTCGCTACTAGGGAGCAGTTGATATAAAAAAACTAACTGTTGTGCGAAAAAATGCGACCTAAAGAATTATAAAGTACAGTTTTTCGAAACCATTTTTCATTTCTAAATCGATGTAAAATACTATAATTCGTTCCATGCTAAAAAACACAAAATTTATTTTTATTTTTAACGTTTATTCTAATAAAATTACATACTTATAAATTGTTAAGGAGCGCAACAATCTGGAATGCGATTTAAATTTGCAAAAACAAAAAATTAACAAAATCTTAATAACTAGTTTATTATTTATGAATTTATAACAAATAATTCATTCTTAAAGCTGTCTAGAGACATTATTTTTGCCGACGCTTCAAATTTGGTGAAAAGGTGAAACAGCATTATCATTGAATAAATTTGGTGAAAAGGTGAAACAGCATTATCATTGAATAAATTTGTGGAACGCAAAGCCACCTCCTTATCAAGGTGATGATTCTCAATGTACGATGCAACAGTTTCTCATACTTTCAGTATTTCTCTTATTGCGCCAGAAGATTGTTTCTCTGATACTTCCTCGTCTTCTACTAACAAATATAACTACATAACTTCTTGCTGTGGGTACAATTCAACTCCATAAGCTCTTATGTGGTCAGTTCTTGACTGTGCTCTTAGACAAGCTCATTAATATCGTTGTTATCCAACTCCAGTCCCATGGTATTGGCCAAAGACATAATCTCGTTTCAAACCTCTCTGTTTCAAACCCCTCAAAATCACATTCGACAACGCTCTTTGGCCAAAGCTTCTTCCAAGCAGAAGTGAGGGTCCTCTTGGTAACCCCTTCCTACGCATTGTCAATCATCTCGAGGCAAGTAACGATGTGAAAGTGATGTTTCCAAAACTCTCTGAGAGTGAGATTGTTCCTTCATTCCCCTCAAAATAACGCTCGAAAGAGTTTTTTAGTTGAGAGTTTCTTAAAGTTAGAAATAACCTGCTGGTCCATAGGCTGGAGTAACGGAGTTATGTGGGATCTGTTATTACATCTATCTTCTTAATTTTATCCTTGTTCTTGAGGATAGGGAAATTCGTTGATGTAGAACGATTAACTGTGTTCGCTAGATCAGCCACGCTCATACCTTGTTCTCGCTTTTCAATGATTTTACATTTTATTTCTACAGTTACATTGATTCTCTTATGGCTGTCGTATAACGGTCTTTTATTCAGAGAAATTTTTTCAAGGGTTATTAAACTTTGCCCAAAAAATGGACAGATAATTTCTGAACACAAGTTTCGAAAAATGTGTGATCACATGTGACACCAACATGCCAGCGGAACGAGTGCTAACCAGAGACTGACGCACCGGCGCGGCGCGGAAGTCCCGGCTCACAAATGAGTGAGGTGAAGATAGGACTTGCCCTTTCTGCGTCACTCGTTGTGCGAAATGTCGCTCGTTAAGGGAGCATTTTTTTCATCATCTGGTTTGCTATAAGAGGTGCTCGTTATGAGAGGTTCCACTGTACCTACTAAATAAAAATAAATAAATCAACTGTTCAGCAAGATTGTCCATCTGAATGGTGTTAAATTTTGTAAATGATAAGTTTTTAATAATTATGGATACAGTCGTCATCTATGGATTGTTTGAATAGTTGATTATTAGAAATGGTGTGAATCTGCACTAACATTCTAGAGCTCTACCATGTCAATAAACAGTTGCTTCTTTTTCACTGTGTATGTCCGAATCTGTCAATAAGTGTCAATGGATTAGTATTTTTAACCTATAAAGGGACTGTTCCCAGTGAAAAGATGTTCTTTCCTTCAGAAATTTATTACAGTAAGCAGTGTTTATCTGTACAAGGGTCGGGCCCGTTATCAATAAATTGTTATTGTCAACGTTGATATTATAAAAAGCATGTTTTGTGATTCAAAATAAAAAAGTTAAAATACGCTCCAAGTGTTTCCAGTAAAGTCCATAAACCAGAAAAATATACATGGTCCTTCGAGCCGGATTCTGTACAAGGGTCGGGCCCGTTATCAATAAATTGTTATTATCAACGTTGATATTATAAAAAGCATGTTTTGTGATACGAAATAAAAAAAGTTAAAATAAGCTCCAAGTGTTTCCAGTAAAGTCCAAAAACCAGAAAAATTTACAAAATGATCAAATAGATCGGTACGGGATATGCGAGAAATATCGTTGTAAATTCAGGGGTTTAGGATCACAAAAACATAGTTATAAGATAATCGCAAATAAATATTGGATATGCCCAATTTTGTGTCCAACTGTTATGCTCAACACGGGGGTTTAGGTTCACAGGAGCCTATCTACAAAAACATAGTTTTGAGATAAACGCAATTAAAGATTGGCATGCTCTATTGCTCATATGACCACCTGTACGCCCAACTGATATGCCCAACTGTATCTCTTAAACGTCAGTATGTACGAGATAGAGCTTCGTGACATTAATAAATATGATTATGGCCTTACTGAAACCAAGCTTAACTCAAAACACCAGCTTTTGTAGATAGGCCCCTGTGTTCCTAAGCCCCTGAATATTGTCTCTTGTTAGATGATTGAAATATATTTTGCCAAATAGTCAGGAGTCAATAATGAAATTGATAAGGGATATTGAATCACGGATCAAGTAGGTCCTCCATCTTATTAACTGACAAAAGAGTTTTTCAACATTTGGAGACGAATAATTTTATTAATATAAATACTAGTGAGCCCGAAAAAACGTTGTCCAGCAACAGACCGCCTTCTACGTAGGGAATTTAACATTTGTGTTTGTGTGTATTTTGAATAAGACGTGTGAAAAAAAAAATTCTTCGAAATTTTTTTGTTTCTTGACAACAGCGCCACCTACCGGATCCATAACTATCCTATATTTAAAGCTAGAACCAATCATAAACATTCACAAAATTACATTGGAATCGGTTGTTTTGGCGGAGATTAGCGTGTACGAACAAAGTGACACGTGATTTTTATATATTGAGATGACGTCAGTAAAGGTGAAGGTTTAGATTTAAACATTTTGCGATATTGTCGTTTGATGGTTCGATGATGACGATCGATCGATACTACTAATTTCGATTAATCTTTATATTATGAATATAAAAAAAATATGCTGTGGATAAATTGAAACTATTCCTACAGTTTCGCTTGAGTAGAATTGGAATTAAATTGTTCTTTACTTTATTAAAATATAATCGAAACCCACAAAAAAATTACAAAATTATGCCTATTACCTGCTTATCATATTCATGGTTATTTAAGATACACTAAGAATTGATATATTTTTAGTTTGTTTACTCTTCGTAAACATTCATGCGTGTAGAGATACATTTTGTTTAATTAGTATGCAATATTTCACAAATAATTAGTTTAAATAATAGTAGTGAAAACCCACTTTGGAAATTGCTGCTGGTTTTGATACTTTCGCAAAGAAGTACCTACTTGAAGTAAATTATATTATTTTTTCGCAAATATACACTCCTCTTCCATCCATACATATAATTTTTTTTTTAAATCGTATAAATTTAATATTAATGTTTCTCTCTAAGCATCCAGAGAATAAAATATAATTATTTTCATATTTAGCGTAATGGGTATATATTTTTTTAAAGTATAATTGTTCCAAACAGTTTTATGTGACTATCTCCAGATTTCCGAAAAATTCCAGAGGAGGTTTTGCAACTTCACTTATACAAAGTGCAGCAAAAATAATGTAATTATGTGAATGTGCCATAATGTTTTAAAATTTCATTGTGCTTTACTGTAGACAGATAGAGCATTTTTAATTATTGAAGACGATATTAGCGATTCCTAAAAGAAAATTTGAAACAGAAAAATCAGAAAAAGATAAGAAATAATTATCTAAAGACACTGTCTACATTGCATTTAGTTCGGGTTGAATCTTGCGATCATGCTTAAAAACAACTGCCAATATAAATGTGCAGTCAGAAGAATGAAGACAATATTGTAAGTTCTTATTTGAAGTATGATACCTAGAGTTAAATATGACCGAGGGAGATAAGGTCCCATTAGCTCAGTTCGTAGAGCGGTGCCCCGGCAAGGCAAGGATTCTAGGTTCGAGTTCTAGATGTGACCGTATCTTCTCTGGTTTTTCTGTTTCAAATTTTCGTTTAGGAATCGCTAATATCGTCTTCAATAATTAAAAACTACAATTTGAGGTTTTCCTCATTAAGTTATTAAAAAAAGAGAATTAGTTGACAACAACAATGGAGCTATACACACCTAAAGAACGCGGAATTGTTGTTACTGTTTATTTGGCTTCGGACGTAGCAACCGCTCCCACAGCTCGGGCAATGATGTAGAAACACCAATTTCCTGGCCGATTTGAACTGGCCGACCAGATCGACAGATCTGACAGCACCAAACATCTTCCATTGGGGCTTTTTGAAATCTTGCGTTTACCACAACAAACCACAAACTTTGCAAGTCTTGAATGCCAAGACTGAAGAAGAAATCAAGGGTTTGGAGACATGTAATTTGCGAGCAACAATTGAAAAGTCCATAAAATGAGCACAGATGTGCATCAACTCAGGAGGTGGTCATTTTACCCATATCGTTTTTGTCATCTTAAGGCGAAGCCTAATGTTAAATCACTATTTTGATTAATCTTTATAAGGAATTGGTGTACATTATGAACACCAAAAAATATGCTTTAGATAAATTGAAGGTTTTCCTATCGTTTGAGTAGAAACAAATAAAATAAAAATTACCCAATAAAAAATATAAATGTAAGCTACTAAAAAATATATTTTTTCAATAGAAATGTATGAACGCGTAAAGGAAACTTTAAAAAATAGAGTATTATAGCTAAAATTATCTGTTACAGTTTGACTTGATAAACTTCTTTGCTTTCTTATAAAATTATTTGCAAAATAAATAAAAACCAGTTTTAATGCCTATTACCTACAATATAAGGTATACAAAGAATATACACCTCTCAATGTCATCTTACACCTTCAAATAAACTTTCCGCGTAGACAGACCTAATTTTTTTAAGTTTCTAACAAAGTGGCAGTTAATTCACATTACGACATTACTTTTGCCCCACTTTGTAGTTAGATATTATATTTCCAGAGGGGTGTTCTATACACACCCTTCTGTTATTCCGACTCTTGACATGACCCGTATTTGGTTCGCATGACCGTGCCATGTCTAGTCTACCTTGGGAGTCCCCGACTTATATATTCTGTTACATTCCTTTCTTCATACATTTGCTCTTTTAAAAAAAAATAAATGTGAAACTGCGAAAGAGTTCCTACTGGAACCAACCGTCTGAAGCTAGTGAGACTATGGAACCCCTCATCAGGGTATCTAGTCAGGCTATATGTAGTGGAGATGGGAAAAAGATAGGGAATAGGAAGGTTAAGAAGTATCTGGATATTCAGATCTGGTCACCAAATATGGCCAAAGCCATTTCAAGCAAATTGTCAATTCTGAATAGTGGTCTTATACCGGGGCGATACTGAGAGTGTTTTCCACTCTGGAATATGCGGCAAAAATACTACGAGTATGCATTATTTTAAATGAGTACATTGTGAAATAACACAAATTAATAAAATAAAATTTGTTTGAATTTGAATCTTCGACCTCCGGCTTGCTAGTCGAGAGTCTTATCTCTCGACCACGGAGCTCTATATTGCCATATCCATCTAAGCGTCCCTTTCCTAGTACACTTTTATCAGCCTTGGATTATTTCCAAATCCCCACATTTCTCAAATGATTATACAAGGTAACCACACATACGCCTCAGGGATGTTACATGGAAAATTAAAGAAAGAGGAAAAAATAATGATCTTCTGAGTTTTTGAAATCATTTTTACATAAGATTCTGTTCAGTTTCACTTCAAAACTGTTTCTTTATTCGTCGTATCTCATCTAAATGTTAGAATATATTAATGGAGATAGTTTGAATTTCCGACAATTCAGTTACGATTTTGAAAAAGGAAATTAAAATAATTTTCCATTAAAAAATATTATATTATAGGCACAGAGCTACACAATTAGAGGCGCTATTGCATACAAATCTAGTCTAAAAGGGTTCAACTATTAGAAGACCGGATTCTATGTCACCCTACTTGTCGGAACTGTGCATTCCAAACGATGTTAATGTTAGGCAAGCAACGCTTCGATCAGCATCTTCAAGATCTTCAACAGCCATAGGTGGACTTTCAGTACCTATAGGCAATCACAATACCAATTTTTGAGATCGAGCTTTTGCAGTATCAGGCCCAACAGCTTGGAACAAACTCCCTTCATATTTGCGAAAGATCGACAGCTCATCTGAGTTCAGAGCAAAACTAAAGACTCACCTTTTCAACTTGTCGTATCCAGAATGATGACCTTTTTTATTTTTTATTCATCAGTAGTAATTTCATTGCTCAGTCCAGGGGATTTTTCTACTTGACATTTTTTGTTTTGTTTTCACTTTAATTTAATAACCGCTTCTTACGCGTAAACTATTTTTGTAATATTTTATACCTTACCACTGACACCACGGGCAGAAATCATAACAATCGGTATTTGTAAATGTAAATTAAATATGTATGTTAGTCATACATATTTAATTTATAGTAATATGTGTGTAAATGCCCACTTGGTCATAAAAATATGTATAGCTTAAGCATTGATGTTTAGTCTATGAGCTTCAGATAAAAGTCGTGAATCATTAGTTAAAAGTCTTAGTTTTAAATCACTCGACATTAATCTTAGTTATAAGCCACTAGTTAAAAGTGTCTCTCTATCTATGATACTTAGTTATATGTCAAAAGTAATAAGTTATAAGTCTATGTAATCAATGCATAAATTAAGTTGTTAAGCGCCCTTGAGGTGATTTATTCACGGCGCTATATAAATAATCCAAACATTATTATTGATAGTTTTGTTTGGAGTGTTGGAGGTCAACTGGAGATAAAAAATGGAACCTATTTTGCTCGCTTCATGTCTCTTAATATAACACATCAATGATTATATGTTGGTCCAAACAAATCAAATTAAACTTAGCCCTAATGAAGCTTAAATCTAAAAATGAAGTTAAAGTTCTAGAGTTCATTGATCTAGGGTTAAAGATAGAGGCATTAACGAAATGAGTATTTTTAATTATATCGTGTCAGTACAAGACGGATCACAAGTCACAACCTTGGTGTGAACTTCTTCCCGAAGCGGCTAACCATTATTGGGTTATGAACATCGTGATGATATTAAATTTTATTTGCGATATTAAATTTTGGGCTTTCATGAATTTATTGACGGGGCAAGTAGAGCATTTTTTATTGGGAAGAATATTGCTGATATCCTTCCCGCATTGGGACCCAGGCAGGGCCCTATTAAGGATACAAAATGGGAATTAAAAATATTATTAAATTTTTATTTTGGGGAAAATAATCTTATAGTGTAAACAGTTCAACGAGAGTAATCAATAAACCAGTTAGTATTACACCATCACAAACGATATGAGAGTAACTAATAGGTGTGTCAGCTTTTTGTGACATTTATTTCAATTTAAATACAAAATTCGATCACGTATCATCACTGGGTACATCATGTGACGCAAACTCCGTCTTTTTCCAGTGGCACCGTATAGACGAAACGTGATTTAAAAAAAAAATATTTATAAATGAAAAAAAACTTCTGACGGCAAAATGACATCTATCGATAGTTAAAATCTTTCGGGTACGTGCTGATACACCCTGTATATTATATAATTTACATAAAAATATATTTTTAGAGTTTAGCGTCATTTATTTATTGAAAAGTAGCGACTGTTTGACTGTTTAGCGACCAGCCTGGAAGCTTCGAGACTCGTTACAAAAACGCACCGGTATAATCACTGCTAAACCGTCCGGGTGATACCACCAAGGTGCGTTCCTATATAAAAAAAACAAGACGTCGCACCAAAGTTCAGTCTAGTAGGTACTCAAATACTGTCAGTCTAGCAAACTCATCCAGCCCAGAAGTACCCACCGCCCCGCTGGCCGGCCGTCCGGGACCAGCATACATCTCCAGCCTGATGTCTGCGCCCGCATGGCGTCGAACTATCAACCTTATAGCTATGACCGCACTCCATTATTGTTCATCTCCACCACCTACGGTGTTGAGCATCGGCCTGGGGTACTTGCCACCGTTCATCTCTATCTCCCATGGTGTCGAGCATCGGCCTGGGAAAATTCGTCATCCATTCATATCCACCACCCACAAGAATCGATGAAGTAATGGAAGTTTAATTAATTTAATTCAGACAGCGTGAAGTGATTTAACTTCAATTTAGACGAGTAAAAGCTTTTAATACTAAGTAGAGTCTAATACGTCCCTGATGCAGGAAAATTCAATAGAGGTGTTGATTAAAAATATTTGGAGCTCGCCCGGGGGGATTGGCCAATCATAGGCACCAATCAGCAGGATGGGGCGGGAGAAGGGGGTCGGTAGGGGAAGGGCAGGGGGTGGGATAGGCCCCCGAGGGAAGACATCCCTTACCACCGCCAGCAGGCTACGTGTGTGGAGGGTGAGAAGGTTGCCTTTCTCCTGAAGATTGAGGATGTGTAAATGTTTTCATATTAAGTACAACATAAAATTATTTTACCAAGTTCTTAACAGAACATCAGAAATGGTTTATTTTTGTGTGAATAACACATCAGTACCAAATGGTACTATGGCATCTCATAGTTGGGATATGTTGTGAAGGTAGTTGGGAGAGGAGGAAGATGCGATAAAGGAAGGTTATTAAATAGGTCGAAACTGGTCAACCTATACAACTCAATAAAGTGGTTTTAAACAAAGTTGAAGATTAAAAAAAAAGATTTATTTACGGTGTCATGAAACTCAAAGTACAAGCGAGAAACTGGTAAATCTACATCACATCCAAATAAAACACAAAACGTTTTTTTTTGATCTCAGCATTGCAATTTTTTTTTACATTTTTACAATTTTTTCAGCAACTAACTAAGGGGTAAAAAACTTTTGAAGCTAGGTCTTCGCTTAAGCTCATTTGAAATGACATTCAACTGCTGAAATTAACCTCTAGCGACAGATTTTATCATATTTTACCTTGAAAATTCCAATTTCGGACTCGATTTACTCGAAAACGAAAGGTTAATAAAAAAAGTATGATTTCAAAAACAACTCCAAATGTGATGTAGATTTGCTAGTTTCTCTCTTGTACTACGAGTTTCTGTACACCGAGTAAAACAGATCATTTCACTGAGCATTGCACGGTTTGGTGAGAGAATAAATCATAAATCACTGTGATAGTCGAGCCCTTTTTAATCAATTCAAAAACCTGCAATATTTATTTAAGATAGGTGGTGTTTTAAATGGGATTTTTTACAATATCTTGTAAATACTTAAGGAACCGAACCTAGAAATATGTCTCGGTCTCAGCAAGGTACACTTGCTGGTACTCGCTGCTGCAGTATTGATGCAATGCAGTGCCCGGAATACCTACTAGATTATTTCGTCTTATCAATTTTTTAACTACGCAGGGATGTGGCTTCGAAAAGAAATATAAGTCTTAGTGAGATATAAATATCACTACACTCGGGCCATTTAAGCTTTAACGAGATATAAATATCACTACACTCGAGCCATTTAAAAAGCATCCGAATGAAATAAGAGTGCTGTGAATACAACATGACATCTTGCGGGCACTCAGCTAAGCTATGCATTATTCCCATAGAAGAAGCAAGTACTGTTAGGGACATCTAATTTGAGTGAACATTCCGCTATAAATATTAAATGCCTTCACATTTGAGAATACTTCTTCAAGAACTTTCGGGGACTCAGCCAGGAGTCGGCAACTATTTGTCAAAAATGTCTGTTATTCTTTCGAAAGCTGTGCTTACGAAGCTGAAACTTGAGCGATTGCCTAGTTCCAAATCTGAACGAAACTCAAGGCTATTGTAATAATGCCATGTTAAGACAGAGCTATCAGTGAAATCTATTAATTTTCTGTTAATGTACTATTTTCGATTAATCTTCACTACGAATTTTTTTTTATTTATTTATTTTTTTTTTAAATTATATTTATTCAAGAAAAATTTTTACAATGTGTGATAAACATATATATATATTTCACTAGTAATAAGAAATTTTTAATTTTAAATTTCCTACACTTCCTCTCTACGTATGTTTAGTGAAGTTCTGACGAGATATTTTACGCCCTGGTAAGCTTGTAATTAAAATAAATACAATACAGATGTGTATCAATGAAATGGCCCCACCCTACTTCTCTGAATTATGCGTCCCGGAAAACAGTGGTCTGAGGCAGTCAACTCTTAGATCAGCAACATCATCAGCTGTAGGCCAACTGATGGAACATGCGCAAGCCAAATACTAAGTTTGGTGATCGCGCTTTCGGAGTATCTGGGCCGAAGGCTTGGAATAAACTCCCTCTGGAACTAAGATCCACAAAAATTCCAATAGAATTCAGGTTTAAACTAAAAACTTACCTTTTTAAGCTGTCAACCCTTATATTAAATATACCATTCCTGAGAGAAAGTCCAGTTATATCCAAATTTTCCAATTACGTCCTAAATCCTGTATCTAAATTTCGCTAATAAATAATTAGTTAATGTTAATTAAGTGTTAATCTCAAGTGTTAGTATTGTACTGTATATTATCTCCATATGTAGTTAGTAATAACATAGATAATCGTAGAAATGTATTATATATTTGTACAGCGCCCTTCAGGAGATTTTGCCCAAAAACGGCGTTATACAAATCATCCAAATATTTTTATTATTATTATTTTAATAACTATGGAAGAGCAAGTAAATGCAATTGTATTTTAAAATAAGATAATTACTCATGAGTTAAGCACATGTGAAATTACACAGAAAACACATTTATTTAAAATTAAAATAAAGATTTTCAAATTAAATGAAATATATAAATGTGAAATAAAGATATACACAAATAGAGGAAAACATGTATTCACTATTTATAATTTTGTTTTACTCCCAGATTGTTTTTACTTGGATTTTAAGACCAGAATATACCTAGTAAGCTATCGAATATTATACACATTTTTTTAAAAGCATGAAATAACAGTAAACTGAAAAAACTAAATATGAAACAATATTAGTAAAACATGCAGTAACATAAAATAATACAGAAACTAGAATATAAGACAACTCACTAAGGCCGGGTTGTTTCATAGAATTTGAACAATTCCTCAAATTTAAAAGTATTTTTTCAAGTTCTGTGAAAGTTATTTTCAAGTTCTGTTATGATTTCAGTTCTTTCAAGCAACTGGCCTATTGTGATATAATAACAGAACTTGAAAAGGACTTTCACAGAATCCGGAAATTAACGTTGATATTTGATGAATTGTTCAAATGTTGTGAAACATAATCAACATCACTATAATTTTTAGGATTCAACAATGTGCTGGTATAGGTTAAGCTTAATTCTATAAAGAGACTGAATAAATATATGAAAAGTACACCCAAACTTGTTGCCCAGATCATGCATATTGGTTAGTGAGTGTGTCAGATATTTGGTTGTGTATGTATTGCAGAAAAATGTTACATTTTGTCTTGTGTTTCTAGTCGGCAGTCGACTATGGAGCGGTCTACACGTATATTTCATCACTACTCTGGAGTAACGGAATCTATAAATATGTCAATAACATTCCAAAATATATTACTAAAATTATCCAACGATTTATGGGTTGTGTGAGGATGACAGTATGTTTTAAAATTGTCGCCGAAAAGATAGCATTTAAGGGCTATCAGAACTATCATTAATAAAATTTTATTTAACAAAGCAGACAGCCTAATGAAATTTAGACGTTTCATCAGATTGAAATAATTAATATTTTGAATTAGAATATTCAACGTTAATTTATAAATCTAAGGAATTGAAATCAACAGTGTAAATTTAAAAAATATGAATTCTCTGATTTAAATAAATTATTTCACTAAATATGAGTTCACAAATATTTTGTTAGCACGGCCAAAGTCCGGTTTGAAATTCCTTCATTGGTGCTCTCTCCTATCGGAGGTTGATAATCATAAAGGCAATCTTTACCTTGCAGGCTGCAGCCCGGAACTTTTCGACGGAACTTACGGAGATTATAAAGCCACGTATCGTTATTGAAAAGCCATTACAAGATCACCGTTTGAGGAACGTCGTATTTTGTTGTACTTCTTCTTTTGTTGTAATTCGACTTTTCATAGCTAGAAAGATTTTACAATGGTGTTGCCTTCTACAACGAAATTTCTCGTTATTTACAAATGTTTCATATTGATTAATTGTGCTGATATTTGTTCACTTTGAAATATTGTAACTTCGTCATTTTTTGAGACATCGACTTAATGAACTTAATGTCGTTATAAACTCGTTAAATTAAAAAAAGTATTTTCACCTAATAATAATAAAAATTAGAAGACAACTTCATTTGGTCATTCGACGGTGAACTTCAAGACTGGTTACCCAAAAAATTCTAGAAGACGTATAAAAATGCTGATTCAAAAGAAAAAATGTCTATTTATTTGGATGTATCTTGATGTCAGGTATTAAAATATTAAGTGTTCCTGTAAAAAAAAATGAAGGAAAATTCGCGGGTTGTCATCCCCTGTGCAAATTGTATGTTCCATTTGCCTAAAAGCCTTGAGAGCCTCCTTTCACTCCTTTTCCCCCAACTCTTCTTCCCTCGAATAATCACACGTGTTCTACCCACTAAAGTGCCTCTTTTCTTTTTATTATTAGTTTCCCATTGAATTTAATGCCCTACAATGTGATGAATTATATTGCTTCTGTTCTTTGTTTTGGCTCAATTTTAATAATTTATTTTTTATTAATTACCATTATTAAAGATGCACACTATGTCCATAGTCTTCACTAGGGGTTCCTGTTCCGAGGCTGACTGTAGGTTGTTGTGTTAGTGTCAATTCCTAATTTTATGTGATCTTCTCATCTTCATGCTTTTTAACCGTGTTTTTTGGTTTGTAGACTTCGTATTCATGGTTTTTGACTGCGTTTGTTGATTTCCTCATCTTCAAGTTTATATACTCCATCTTCTGGTTTGTCGATTTTCCCATCTTCAAATTTGCAGACCTCGTCTTCATGTTTGTTTCCTCGTCTTAATGTTTGTTGATTTCCTCATCTTCAAGTATATAAACCTCATCTTCTGGTTTGTTGACTGTATTTGTTGATTTTCCCATTTTCACGTTTGTTTTCCTTGTCTTCATGTTTGTTAAATGTGTTTTTTAATTTCCCCATCTTCGGGTTCTTAGACCTGTAGGGTAAATTATAGGGAGTTTGCATCTCCCGAAAATAACTACAATATTATTTTACCTACATTCTTGTGAGGCTGGTATCATTGTAAACCTGCGCGAGGTACCTCGCGTGGCAAATAATATTATTCTGTCTCTAGCAGTCTTGCCGTTGGGTTGACCCTAAACCTCCTCTAGCGTACGCGATTTATTTGTTCATAAAATTATTATAAGTGAGTTTTGTTAAAATAAAAAAAACTAAATTAGAATTATAAAAAATTCTCGTTATTTCACACTGAAAGTAATTGGAGAACCGCAGAATCATTTAGCCAACAACCCATTTAAACTGTCGATGATAACCAATCCTCCAAAGACCCTATATTCATGTTTAAATTATGTTTTGCATTCAGCTATTTCTTAGAGTTAGTGGGCCTAAGTCATTCCTAAATGAAGAAAATTGAGTGAAGTGAGGTTAAAAGATTGAAAAGGAAAATAAAAAAGGAAGGGGAGATTTGATAAATACTTATCGACATTTGGTTACTAAGCATCCAAAGAAAATCATATCCACTTTTTCAACTTAAGCTTTTTATTAACAAGTCTTTATCTAGATTTATGAAAGTCACATTAAAATAAGAGTATATTTCAACCTTAAGAAGGGTTTTCACTGCTTAAACTTTCAACCCTAGATTGATTTCTGGACCCAGAGTCTGCAACGGAGGATGTGTAAGAGTAAGAGAGCTAGAAACAGATGGTGAACACCTCTGGGTAAAAGTCTGTAAAGATAACTTTACTGTGTTTATATGTGTAGTGTACTTCTACTGCACAGATGACAGCGAAAATAGACGTATTTTCTATGAACATTTAGACAATAAAGCCAATATATTATTGAATAAGAACATAATAATTTTGGGTGATTTCAACTTAAATAATAAACCCGAAGACGTCTTAACTGATTTTTCGTATTTCACAAACTCGAATGGACTGACACAGTACAATAAAGTGAAGAACAGTAGCGACAACATTCTCGATCTTATCCTTAGCAACATAAGTGCGTGTGACGTGATGAGAAGCGAGGAACCACTGGTGAATGAAGACCAGCATCACCCGACGCTGGACATTTCCGCGCGACTATCAAGAGCGGTTCGGTGCAAACGAAGACCCCGCCAAAACGTTCGCCGCGCCCCCCGCGGGCCCCCGCCTTCGCTCCACAATTATAATTTCTACAAATTTAATTATAAGCGAGCAAACATAGAACTGTGCAGTAATATTCTTTCGCATTTTGATTGGACATTTTTGTACACCATAAAATCTGTAGACGAAGCAGTGAAATATTTAAACAATGTACTGTTTAGTATTTTTGAATTATGTATACCCAATAACAAACCCAATATCACAAACGATGTATATCCGATATGGTTCAATAAGAGCATTATAAATAAAATGAAAAAAAAGGAATCGCT
The DNA here is from genome assembly GCA_026573805.1 of Hesperophylax magnus. Lineage (NCBI taxonomy): Eukaryota > Metazoa > Arthropoda > Insecta > Trichoptera > Limnephilidae > Hesperophylax > Hesperophylax magnus. The sequence continues at coordinate 25,203,853 of JAIUSX010000072.1, forward strand.
CCGAAAAAGATATCTATTGCACAAAAAGCAATCCGATTATCTGATATTTTCAGCGAGTAGATCCGAGCTAAAATCTGAAATAAATTTTGCTAAAAAACAATACATGAAAAATGTTCAGAATGGGATCAAAGACGACATAAAGTTTTTCTGGAACTACATTAGGTCACAAAAAGTTAACCCAACCTCACCAACATGCTTGATTGAGGAAGGCGTAACTTTTACTAACCCTGACATAATTGTAAATAAGTTTGCTGACTATTTTCATTCCGTCTATAGTCAAGTAACCCCGAAACATGAAATCAATTTCCCAACAGCATCACCCTGGAACGTTGGAGATATCTCACTCGGATTGACCAACATCCAGGAAATAGAAACTTGTATCCGGAATCTCCGACCTGATAAGGCTACTGGTCCGGACGGTATTCCTCCTTCAATAATTATAAAAATCTCTCCAAATATATGTGTACCCCTTGCGTACATATTTAATCTTTGCATCATGTCTTCCACATTTCCACAGTGTTGGAAACTAACGAGGGTCAGCCCCATTCACAAAGCTGATGAAAAGACTGACGTCAGAAATTATAGACCAGTTGCAGTACTGTCAACAATTCCAAAAATTTTTGAAATGATTATCTGTGATAAAATCAGTCCTCAAATCACGCCTTTCTTAAGAGGTAATCAACATGGCTTCTTACCGAAGAAATCAACGGTAACCAACTTACTCTCTTTCTCTCGACGGGTAGCACAAGGCCTAGACTGTAGGCATCAGACGGACGTAATCTACACGGACTTCGCAAAGGCATTTGACAGAGTAGATCACGATATTCTAATAAAAAAAGATGCATAAAATAGGTTTTAATCAACCCTTACTGACAATTTTTGCGTCATATTTAAAAGATAGAAGTCAGTATGTAAATATAAATGGATACGACTCCTATAAGTTCGCAGCTCTGTCAGGAATTCCTCAAGGATCGAATCTCGGTCCCATGTTATTCCTTATTCTGATAGATGACATTCAGGATTGCATACGTCACAGCTCATGCCTACTATTCGCGGATGACATGAAACTGATGAAGGAAATCGAATCAGATTATGATTATTCGAAACTGCAGGCCGACCTCGATTCAATCATGATATGGTCGGTAGAAAATAAACTTAAATTCAATATTAAAAAATGCGTTGTTATGACTTATAGTCGTTCACAAAATCCGCTATTCTGCCAGTATAGAATGAATGGTGAAATACTTACACGCGTAAACATCATCAAGGACCTTGGGGTGATCTTTGATCCCAAGCTGACATTTTCAAACCACATAGTCCAGCTTACCTCGGCTTGCTCCAAAACTCTTGGTTTTGTAATTAGAACTTGCAAACAATTCAATAACATAGAAGCAATGACCGCCATGTTCAACGGAGTGGTCAGAAGCAAGCTGGAGTACGCCAGTACTGTCTGGACACCTTATCAACTCAAATACATAAATATGATTGAACAAATTCAAAAAAAATTCCTAAGGTATGTTTACATGCGATCATACGGAATATATCCGAAATTCATGCATCACGTGGAACTGCTTAAGGAGACAAATTACCAAAGCCTGGAGGCCAGGCGTAATGCCGGACTCATGGTATTTGAATTAAAGTTACTAAAAAACCTTATCGATTGTCCATATCTCCTGTCATGCTGTGGCTTATTCGTTCCCGACAAATACTGTCGAAATCGTAGCCACGACCTATTCTGCATACCGCAGGGTCGGACAGATGTCATTGCCCAACATAGCATGACAAGAGGTATGACCTTGCTAAATGCCCTACCAGCGGATATAGATGTGTTTAATATCACTATACCATGTTTTAAAAAATATTTGTACATGTACTGTTAGTTATAATAAAATTGTACCATAATTGGACTTACCTGTCTGTCGTACAATAAAAAAAAAAAAAAAAAAAAAAAAAAAAAAAAAAAAAAAAAAAAAACAATGTCGATTGGTATATTTTTTTACATTGTCTCCACGTAGGAGGCCTTGCGGAAGATCATTTCCGTTAGGGCGTATACCATCTTTAGGTATGCTGTGTGGAAGTTTTTTTTGAGGAAAGTAAAGAGAGGAAAGAGAGAAAAATCAGGGAATTAAAAAAAGGATAAGGTGGGTAGTAATCTGGAGTCAGTGTGTCTAGGAGTAACAACACTCTGCGGAGCAAGTCAATAGGTCAAGAGAGTCCTGCTTAAGAGGTAAAAAGGTAACCCTTAAGGTAACACAGTGGGTAGGCAGACGCATCCAAGACCTAGACAACCTTCACCCTATAAACCCGGCACCCCTGCTAAGTTACCAAACGCAGCGAACAGCTTGGTTCGTCCAATTGCAGAGATGTTGACTATCCAATGAATGGTTCCCGGGGCAAACTTTCAACCCTGGATCTCTGGACCCAGAGCATCCCATGGAGGACGTAAATTTGTCATTGTCATTGGATCCGTCCACACGACGCCCGCACACTGTACTTAGCCGCTCTCGACTAGCAAGTTAGTTAATAAACACTTAAACATTGATAGAAAGACCCGAAAATACAATTTAAGTTATGCACAATTGACTTCAAATATTTATTTGGCCCGTTTGAAAGCTTCATTATTTAATTTTTGGAATAACTTAGTGAGCAAAACTTCAAATTGTAATATTTAATTATTATTAAAAGAAAGAAAGATAGTTGCCAATAAAAAATGTGCTGTGAGAAAAATGAAGGCAATGTCGGTAATTTTTATTCGAAGTATGATACAGTTAAATATGACCGAAAGAGATAGGGTCCCATTAGCTCAGTTGGTAGAGCGGTGTTAGATGTGACCGTATCTTTTCTGTCTCAGATTTTCGTTTAACAATAGCTAATATTGGCTTAATTTTTAATTAATTTGCTAGTTGGAAGCGGCTCAGTGCGTACACGTGCGTCGTGTAGATAATAATATTTGGCTAATTTATATAGCGCCGTTTTTGTGAGAAATAACCTCAAGGGCGCTGATGGAACCATTACATCTAGCGAATAAAGTACACAAAAGTCATAAATTTCTATGCTTGATATATGTAAGGATATATTATGCTCATATGAATTGTAAATAACGTTTTATGAAAATATATTTCAAAAACCTCTTGTTTAAAAAACTTGTACGTTCCTGCTTGATACTTTATAATATAATTTTCTCTTTTCCTTTTGTAATATTAGCACATTAACTCGAACTGAGCTAAAGGTTTGAAGAAAATTAATTACGGTACCATAGTTACAGATTTCAGGTCAGTAAAAAGAAATCAAATCGTGTTGGAGATTGTGAAATAAGCTCCCGTCGCGAAGGTTAATTTATTTTAATTAAATGGCAGTTGGCAGCAGGAAACCTTTAACTTAAACCCCTTCGCCCCGGAGTCCCTTCGCCTGACTTATTCGCTTTCACCATAAACTTATTATTATTTATCTTACTCAATATATCTCATAAATTATTATAGTTGCATGTTTGTGCGTTTGTAGATTGTTCGTTAAACTTTCGGTCGACAATTTAAGAAACATTTTTTCTTGGAACGTATTAGAGTTTTAATATTATGTGAGTGTCGATAATTATTTTAAAGTATAACTTCTTAATTTTTATTCTTTAATAGAAAATGGATCACATTATTTTTTTAGATTGATCTAGAAATTAACAACATATATTATATTACCATTATATGAATGCGGAACAAAACTTTCACACCTTTAAAATAAAAAAAAATAAATTTGACTCTTCTTAATACATTCATGCGATGAAGAATTTTTTTATTCGATTTTACATAAAAACGAGGCCCCGAGAAAAATTGTTTCCCTCATGGTCATTGTCATCTTAGGCAAAGCTGATACTGAGTTTTAAGTGTCATCTTAGGCAAAGCTGATACTGAGTGTTAAGTGAAATATGGAGCTCAATGCAAAAAAGTTATTGTGCTATCATTTTCCACTGTAGTGTCAACTCTTTGACTCTGCCAGTGTAGAGCGAGACAGATAAACTATAGTACCTAGTATACAAGCCCATGTATTAGTTTCATCTCTCTCATATCAAAGCTCGCAACTAGAAAGCACGAATCCGTAATCTCCGTACTTATTTATCGTAAATTATTTTCAACTGGTGGCATAGTCAATAAAACATAAATATAACATAAGTGTAGCATAAATATAACACAAAAACAGAAATAGATTTCGCTGTGTTTGATCAGACAGGTCCTTCCCAAACATTTGTATATGTCCTCCCCATATATTTCCAATCCCCAATCACATCATTCTAATTGAGAGATACGATTGTGCTACTAGTCGGGACTCGGGAAAAGGCTCTAAACTCAACTCTTAAGACAAATGCCATTTTGGAGGAGTGAATTTTCCCTACTAAAAAATTACGATTTTGCAATGTTTTTGGAATCTTTATTTCAGAGATTTATCTATTATAAAAGGGTCCTTGTCCCTGGCAGAGCCGGGTTTCCTCAGTTAATTAAACGCCACAAATACATTGGCCCAGAAACCACTACTTCTAACAGTCATTCGATTTATCTCATTCCGATTAATAATATTATTTATTCTTCTGAAGCAATTTAATTTCAGATCCGATGTCAATTAATACAGAAGTGATTATCTCGGAAATTCAATTAGCTTGTCTGGCTTTTAATAAAACGATTGATCTGAAACGGTTCGCTGCCAGATAGCTATCGGGAGGTTGTTTTCTTTGATGGTGAGGGCCCTTGATGAAATCTGGCCTCTAGTTATTGTGCCGACAGTTATTTTTAGGATTACTTGATTTTGTGACGACATTGGAATTAAGGTAGGCTTATGTTTTAGATGTTTGATTGAAAATATAATTAAGTAAAGTAAAATGGACATAACTGACTGACGAATTATTGGAGTTAATTAATAAGGGAGATTAAAAAATGGTTGTTTTAGAAATAGGTTCGAAATTTATACAATGTTAGAAATATTTTTAAATTCGATGAAGGTGTGTTCACTATTTTATGATTTTTATTTTTTTTTAAAATACTATAATTTTTTTTACGTTCTCTAATTAGATTAATATACTCTAGACATGCCTTCCATGTAGATCTGAACGGAAACCAATGTCGCTTTGGTTCTAGCTCATTTAGCACGCACTCTGTCTCTCTTACACTACACTGATATAGAATCATCCACTTTTCATTTTATAATGATGGTGAAGCACAGTTTTGTATTTTAAGTTTAAGGTCATTGACCTGACGTTTGAATCACGAAATGTTCGTGTGTATTATAAGGTTACCTAATATAAAATTTTGGACTTTTTAAAAATGCCTTTGTTAAATTTATTTTAAAACAGTTTTAAAAATAAAAACAACAATAATTCGCCGTGTCCTAATGAAATGGTTTCAAATTACAATTTATCAATTATTTCTGGAAACACATTAATGGAGTATTTAATCTGAAATACTTTTGAAAATAAAATATAAGTAAAATGTGTTTTCTGTGAAAACTGTTTTTTTCTTGTATAACTGCAACACTAAAACATATTTAGGGCCGGCCCTAATTCAAACGGCGCCTGGCGCTAGTAAAAAAACTCAAGGTTTTAGGAGCGGACTAATCCAATCGCACCTGCACAGGGCCGGCACAGAAAAAGTCATAAAGTTTTGAATATATCAGTGGCAGAGCAGTCAGATTTATACCAGACCTAAATAGCGGTTCCTATTCCTTACTTCCACTGATTCGTCTCTTTTCCCAATTTCCTTCAGTTTCATAACATCCAACAAAAGTTGGATGCAATAATTCCACTAGATCAAACAAAAAGGACTTTAGCTTAATACATATTTTATTTATAGGTATTACAGAAACAAAAAAGAACATTGGTTAAAGTGATGAAACCTACCTAGGGTACCTACGATATATTTTGTTTTATTGTCTATATACACAGCCTTACTAATAAAATGTTTTTGTTTTGCCGATGTTTTTGTTACACATTGTATAAAAGAGTTGCTATTTATTAAAAAATCTTTAAATTTGGCAAAAATGTATTTTGTAACTAGCAATGACTTCATGTATGCGCTTTATGAGATTCTATAACCGCGGAAACCGCGGGTGACGGCTGTTTTTATGTCTTCTTTAATAACTTCATAAATCGTGTTTTGTTCATAAAATGATCAATTTGAAGTGAAATTGAACATACTTACAACTTATTTGTGTTATTTTTCGTCAGTTTTAGAGAAGTAATTATTTAATAAGTAATTATTTAATAATTACATTTGTAAAATCTACTTTGATGTTATGTTATAAAGTGGGATTAAACAGTTGTGCCAATATTTACGTAGTGGTACGCCACTACTTGACTCGAACGTTATTCTAGAAGTTTCCAAACAAGCTTCTTGGATTTTCTTTTATTTTTTTAATATTTGTGTCTGTAGCAACTGGAATGTTCGAGAATGTTTTATTTTCCACCTAGATAAGCGACAACGTGAACGAAATGGTCAGTACAGTACCAGCAACCGCGACATCGAGATCGAATTATTTTGCCTACGTGACGCGCTTCGGAACATTCTCGAACATTCCTTTCGTAAATCATTGTGTTGTATTTTCTACGTTTATTTATTGTTTTCGGATGTATTATGAAAACCGCTGCAGCCAAATTTCGTAGTTATTTATTAATAAAAAGAATACCGAACACAACTACATTTATATTGAATTTTATGATCTACATTTTATAAAAACTTTATTAAAGTGAGGTTTTTTGTAACATAAATTCCTAATGTAGGTGTTGGTAAAGTATCGATGAAATAAACGTTTTAAAATTTGCAAGCAATGCGGTAAAAATTTCAGTTATTTTGTTGTTGTAAATTTAATACAAGTTAATTTTTTGTTATAAACGAGATTTTCGAAAATAGTATTTCTTTATACGACATCGTCAAAATTAACAAATAAATAGAACATTTCAAATTTGTTGGAACAATTCCGAAATTCAATGAGAAAATATTATTATTTCAAGTTTATCCAGAAGATAAAAAAAAGTGGGTGTGTCAAGCCTACGCAAGACAGAAGTGAAACTTCTAGTTTCAGCTGATGCTTGGCGTGGCGCAGTTCGCTGGTGTCTGAGAGAGAGGAAAGAAGAGAAGAGAGAGAACGTTCGTGAGCGGCTCCCCCACCTCAACAAGGTTTCACTTCAAAAATGCCACAGCCGAGAATCGAACCTCGCTTAACTGATTGAAAGCCAACCACGCTGAGCACCAACTGTAAGCAAAGCCGCATAAATTGATTATATTATGTAGGTTCTGAAAATATGAGAGCTTGTTATGTTTTATAATGTTACCTACATCACACCCAAAATATAATATATTTTTAAAAATAATGTACAATGTACAGAAATAGAATCCCACACAAGATCGCGTAGTGCGCTCTAGCGAACGGATATTTTATCAGAGGGAGATAGTTTTAATTTTTTTTTCTGTAAATTATTACATATTATCAAAATAAATAAATTAATTAAATAAATGTAATACAATTATCATAATATACGGATTAGATAATAATTTTAATCCAACACAATAACGCAAAGCGCGCTCTAGCGGAGTAATGTTTTATCACAGTGAGATAAGTGTTTTTATTATTTTGCAATATTATTTTCTTTTAAAAAATGTTCTGACCTACTAAAAAATAAGATATTGAATGAAAAAGGCGTTAAAAACAAAAAAATAATGTGCGATGGCCGAGAATCGAACTCGGATCAACTGCTTGGAAGGCAACTATGCTGACCATTACACCACCAACGCCAGTTGTCGGGATGAGCTAAGAAGCATTTATATGTTACTTCAAAACTTTGACTAGATCAAATGAACTTTAATCGGTGGTCCCGCATTTTCGTTTCGGTCATGAGTCGGTTTTACTCCGGTCCTCGAAATTGCATGACGCGCGTAAAGAAGTTTCACTTCAAAAATCCACTTTGACTGGATGAGCAATGTGTATGTCTCATGTATCTTTCCATGAACTATTCTGTCATTTTCTATTTTAGGTTTCAATTAGTAAAGTTTTCACATACACGTTTGTTTATCAATTGAATAAAATTTTTCCCACGTTTTAGTAAGACCATTAGTATTTACCGGGTGACGTGTGTAGTTTATAAGTGTGTGTGTGTGTGTGTGTGTGTGTGTGTGTGTGTGTGTGTGTGTGTGTGTGTGTGTGTGTGTGTATGTGTGTGTGTGTGTGTGTGTATTCGTAAGTGTGGGAAGATGTGATCTATAATAGGAATGAAGCGATATGTATGCGCATTGAACAGTTTATATTATTGTCATAATGCTTCTTTTAAATGTGGGCAATAAACCTAAAAATTGTCGATGTTAGAGAATCAATAAGATTATTGGAGGTATTAGAGCACTGTACATTTGTTGTTTGTGTGTAGAAGTGGTTTCACATAATATAAAGATCACTACTCTACGGTGGTCATTAAATGTCCATAATATCAATTACTCTGTTACAATAAACAATTAATATCACAATTTAATACATCCAGAAACAATTTGCTGACGCAATAAAGCAAATAACAATAATTGAACCGAAACAAAAACGTACTTTACCTAACTGAAGATAACTCCTTATTAATAAAATTAATAACCCTTTATTATTATTTGTCTTGTGTTCTCGTTCTCGGTATCGCGCTGAGTCGGAGTGGATTTATTGACCAGTGGCGTACGGGAAACACAGGCGCGGCGGGGGGCGGGCGTTTTTAATTGCGGCGCGATGAGGCCGGTCGTTTTATTGACCGCGGGGGACTTTCGCGCGAAAACTAAAGCTAATTCATTGCTAATTCTTATGATTAACCACACAAGTTTATTATTTGTTGTGGAGAATTATTTCATTTTTATTGTGTACATATAAGATCAAATTAATTGTTGTGTGTAATCTTTATTTATTTTATTGATTCCAAAACAATATTGCGGAAGCATAAATTTTTCAGATATTGTGATTATTTTCTGAAGGTTAATTTAGGTTAAGTTTGGCTAATAGGACACTTTTTATAATGTTATTTAATTTAATGTGTAGAATTTTTTTTAAATTCTGTTTACTAATTATGTCATCTATTTTTACTCATATTCAGACACACACTCAAAGGCACACAACATACTTAAATAGACTCATAGGCATACATACACTCAAAGGCACACAACATACTAAAATGCAGTCATAGTTATACACACACTCAACGGCACACAACATACTTAAATACACTCATAGGTATACACGCACTCAAAAACACACAACATACTTAAATACACTCATAGGCATATACACACTCAAAGGCACACAACATACTAAAATGCACTCATAGGCATATTTATTCAAAACATGCTTACGATCAATGTAACAAGCAACAGTTAATCATCCCATATAACGAAAGCAAATGTTCATTTTACGTAATTAAAATTAAGAATGCTAAAATGCAAATTTTACAAAGTGCAGATGGTTTCCTTTTATAGTATGTTATGATTTGCACAAACTGCACAGTTATGTATATCCACACGTGGCCCCCGGAAACGGAGCACGCATTGAGGGCATGTTAGCTCACCAATACATACACGTACATCGGAGATATCTCCGCCGGACACGGATCACGCGAGGGCTATCAACCAATCAGATGGCGAATAGGAGAACACGACCAAATAAGGATATCCCTTCCACTTGCGCCCGACGCAGGTCAAGTACTTGCAGCTAGCTAGCCACGCGGCAGTTCACCGCCGGCCCCGTTGAGTTCAACACGATGCATTAGTTCGGAGTTAACATTTGCCGCCAAATTGGTGTCGCCGTAAATATGGACCGGCGTGCATACGTTTTATAACGTGCCGCGTCTATAGACTCAGTTTATCACGTCCAGACAATCTTCAGCCGACTACACCATCATGGATATGATTGCGTCATATCCCTGGGCCGCGGCCGTGCACCCGCTGCCGCCCACGGGGTTCCATCTGCAGGCTTTTGCCGTCCGCCGCCCAAGCTCCCGCCCTTTGCTCTGCCGCCGCTCTGCCGCTACGCCGTTAGCCGCCCAACAATGGCCCAGGCCGCCCCAGGCTGCCCCAGGCCGCCTCTGTGCCGCCTTTCGCCGTAAGCCGCCTATCACCGCTCCAGGCCGCTTCTGCGCCGCCCTGTAGGCGTCGTATTCCCGCCCTCCGTCCACAACAGCCTAGGCACCCCGCCTATGGCACCTGCCGAACGATTCACCGCATCCGCCGTAATTTACACGTGAGCTAATAATGTACAGAGCCTTTAGATTCAGTAGATTGCCTAGTAACAGTCAGGCCTTAAAAAGCTATGTACCTTTTGTAGATCTGTCTGATAACCTGTTTTATATGTACAATAAATGTTCATATCAAGCGACTTGTTTTATTGGGAGACTGACTATATCCACCCCCTGATTGGAGTTTCAATGCTCTGCTGCCTGACTTGTGCGGCGATGGTTAATTGTGTAACTCACCTGTAATATATTACATGGCTATAAACGTCAATGTAACACTGGACGCCCAACCTGGATAGTCAGTTAGCCCGATGAAATGTGTCGTTTGTTGTTATGTATTACTGTAATATTCATGTCTACTAATATGCATTATCCACAGCTGTGTGTGCGGTTCATTTCTGTGTTGTGTTGTTTCGTCGCCGGTACGCATACGAAGTATATTAAATCTGCCGTCGGTGGTGTGAAGCATTTACTTTTATTATTGTGTGTTGTAAATACGCAATAAACCAAATACGAGAAGTTGAATCGTAATAAACATTAAATGTTGGCTGTTTTCAAGGGATAAATGGGTTATTTCAATTTTGGAATGCAATTATTTGTTTCTTTATAGAAATAATTTTTTTTGTCAGGTTAAGCTTTGCTTATCTGTTTCATTGTTATAAGTTGGAATAATTCAAATACTCAAAAGAACTCCCAAAGTATCAATTTTCGGTCGGATTAAATTCAGTTATTGTTTTAATTCACATTCATAAACAATTAACGTGTTGATTGTTCTTTTAAACTTCTCGGTCGTTATTTCAATAAAATCATGGAGTCGAAATTCGTGCGGTCATTACACATACAATCACGTTGCGACAATTAAATATTAAATATTAACTTGCCGCAAAAGTAATATAACAGAAAATAAATAGTTGATCAGAATAAAAACTTGCAGCAGAAAATAATATTACACAGAAAATAGATTATCGGTCAAAAACAAAAACGCTACGATCGGTAACCTAATATGTTTTAATAAATTCACAATTATTAAGATGCCGACAAAGAATTCATTCTCGCGCAATAGTCAACATCATTTACAGACAGGAAGTAATAATAATAACAGGGATTTGTCAAAGCTCGCCGCGAAGCAATTGTATGATATATTTTTTTGCAGTTGAAATACGTAATAATTATTGAATACTATTTCGTTCGCGTTCTGTTTTTAATAGAATCAGCTGAATAGTAGAGGGAATGGTGTCATTCGTTTTGTATTAACTCAAGGGCGTCATGAACCTTTGAGTGGATCTTGTTCCGGATGACTAAATAACCACGCTGTTTCTTTCGTCTTTGTTCTCTATAAAGTTGGTTGTCTAGGACGCTAGCAGACCTTCTAATAGGAATAATAATTTTTTTTTCTCGTAACTGTAACTTGATTTGCAATAGCGTATATCAAAAAAAAAATCAAATTCATTCATAACGTTAGTAATTATTGTGAAATAGAAGTTATTATAACTCAAATATCTTGTGTTATAAAAAATTGTATAGTTTAAATGAGAAAAAAACCCTGTTATGTGGTTTTTGTTCGGACATTCTCTTGTATAGAAAATTATGTCAAATGTTTTTTTTGTATTTAATTGGTTACCAACCAATTATTTGCTTTTTCTGGAATTTTTTTTTCTCCTTCTTCTTGCGTAGTGAATACGTGTCGTTTATTTTTAAAGAAGTCAAACTCTAGGAATCGGATTATGTAGATCTCGGTTATTAAATTGAAAAGACTCGAATAAGTCTTATGTAACAAGAATTGAATTATCACACACAGTAGTTGTTGAGTGGTATGTAATATATTTGTAAATTATAATTGTGTAAATTGTTCCTTAACTAATTGTTAATTAGTTGTGGGTTGTGTATTGAATTTTTTTGTAAACACGTAATTGATTGCTTCGGTATCAATATGGTAAAAAAAAAACCAGCGTGTAAAGTCCTTCATAAAGTTGAGACGAAATAAAATTGTGTTATTAGTAATATGTGCTACGCCATGTCAAGTGTGGTATGTATATTTCTCATAGGAAGATGAATTATAGTATATACCCGGTAAGAAGAAATAGTTTTTGTAAAGATAACGTAATTATGTCTTAGATTCGTTGGAAATCTAAATTGTGGTCATTAAGGACAAATGGAGGTTGCATATTTATGTTATTTTGGGACATTATTGAATCTTAACCAAAGAATTGGGTTGATAATTGCACTTAAGGTCATTGTGGGTTTTGTCTGGTTATTTGGTGAGAAGAACACTTTATGAGTGGTCTGAATGTTTTGTCGAACGTTATCGTTACGACGTGCGGGTGTTTCTTGTTAACACCTGGTACAGCGCTGTACGGTTTACAGGAAGTAAATCGTTAAATGTTATAGGATGATATTAGCCTTAGAATTAATTACATGGGAGGTTTTGGTAGCGTTGCCTTAAAAATTTATATGCGAAACGAGAGGTTGGTCTATATGCCTAAGAATTATTAGCAAACCGGACAAACCATGACAAAAATGAGAATATATCGTTAAAATCTTGAGTAGAATCTTTTTTTTCCGTTTTTCAAAATTATCAATGGATAATAAGAAATAACATAACATGTGTATTGATACTTGTTTTGTATAGTGTCAAGAATTTCATTGTAAGAGACGCAAATATGGGTTGATTTCGGTCAAATCGCATGATATAATCAGCGTACATATTCCCTAACAGGAATATTGTGTATAAGAAACCATGTCTAGTTTAAGAATTTCATTGTGAAAAACGCGAATATGAATTGATTTTGGTCAATCGCATAAGCGTATAATATTCTCTAACCAGAATATCATTATGTATAACATTGTACAATTGTGAACATGGCTTAATTGTTCTTCTTTTATGGTTTGATGGAAAGTGTAGGACTTGTGGTAAATTGGGTACACCCATTTGGATATACCACATTGTATGCTACATTTGTTGTTTTGGTGTTGTCTTAAAAAAAAAGAGGCCATGTGTAGTCTTTTCTGTTTGGAAAAAACCATGTGTAGTCTTTTCTGTTTGGAAAAAGTCATTTGTATTCTTTTCTGTTTGGAAAGAAAGCCATGTGTATTCTTTTTTGTTGGAAAAAGTCATATGTATTCTTTTCTGTTTGGAAGGAAAGCCATGTGTAGTCTTTTCTGTTTGAAAAAAGCCATATGTATTCTTTTCTGTTTGGAAGTAAGGCCATGTGTATTCTTTTTTGTTTAAAAAAAATCGAGTATGTAAATCATAGCGTGTTTTGTATCGCGCCTTGGAGTTCATTTCTGCAAATATTTTTGAAAGAGGTTTGGCAACCCTTGTTCAGTGTACTTGTTAGTGTTGTTCAACTTGGCTCTCAGGTAGTTAATTTTTTGTTTTGGCTCTTAAGTTAGGGAGTGTTTAAATCTTTGTGAAAAGAGGTAGCTCTGTACCTCTAGTACGGCAAACAGGGAGACGTTGCCCTGCTTCAGCTACGTTGCCTGGGTTCTTCTTTCATCGACAAGGAGGGTAGTGTTATGATTTGCACAAACTGCACAGTTATGTATATCCACACGTGGCCCCCGGAAACGGAGCACGCATTGAGGGCATGTTAGCTCACCAATACATACACGTACATCGGAGATATCTCCGCCGGACACGGATCACGCGAGGGCTATCAACCAATCAGATGGCGAATAGGAGAACACGACCAAATAAGGATATCCCTTCCACTTGCGCCCGACGCAGGTCAAGTACTTGCAGCTAGCTAGCCACGCGGCAGTTCACCGCCGGCCCCGTTGAGTTCAACACGATGCATTAGTTCGGAGTTAACATTTGCCGCCAAATTGGTGTCGCCGTAAATATGGACCGGCGTGCATACGTTTTATAACGTGCCGCGTCTATAGACTCAGTTTATCACGTCCAGACAATCTTCAGCCGACTACACCATCATGGATATGATTGCGTCATATCCCTGGGCCGCGGCCGTGCACCCGCTGCCGCCCACGGGGTTCCATCTGCAGGCTTTTGCCGTCCGCCGCCCAAGCTCCCGCCCTTTGCTCTGCCGCCGCTCTGCCGCTACGCCGTTAGCCGCCCAACAATGGCCCAGGCCGCCCCAGGCTGCCCCAGGCCGCCTCTGTGCCGCCTTTCGCCGTAAGCCGCCCATCACCGCTCCAGGCCGCTTCTGCGCCGCCCTGTAGGCGTCGTATTCCCGCCCTCCGTCCACAACAGCCTAGGCACCCCGCCTATGGCACCTGCCGAACGATTCACCGCATCCGCCGTAATTTACACGTGAGCTAATAATGTACAGAGCCTTTAGATTCAGTTGATTGCCTAGTAACAGTCAGGCCTTAAAAAGCTATGTACCTTTTGTAGATCTGTCTGATAACCTGTTTTATATGTACAATAAATGTTCATATCAAGCGACTTGTTTTATTGGGAGACTGACTATATCCACCCCCTGATTGGAGTTTCAATGCTCTGCTGCCTGACTTGTGCGGCGATGGTTAATTGTGTAACTCATCTGTAATATATTACATGGCTATAAACGTCAATGTAACAAGTAATTAAGGTGAATCACATAGTTTGACTTAAAAAAATAGCATTGAGGGTGGCCAACGATCCTGAATAATTGCCTATTTTTTTATAAAATATGATTTGTATTGTAAGCCTCGCTGGGTGCTTTACTTGTGCTGAGCCCCCCATTTTACACTTTTATGTGACAATTTATGTAGGTAAATAAAAATGTACTGTATTGAAATTATGTTAATTAAACGAATTTAAATTAAATAATAGTAATAAATTAAAATAAAAGAAGTAAAATTAAAAAAAGTGATGTAATAAATAGTACTTGTGTGGTACGTAGTGCCGTCTTGTTGAAAGTAAACGTTGTCCAAATCAATACCATCTAATTCCGGCAATAAAAAATCATTAATCATCTCTCGATAGCTCAATACATTCACCGTAACTGTTGCTCCAGCCTCATTTTCGAAAGAGTAAGGTCCAATGACTCCGCCGGACCATAAACCGCACCAAACAGTTACACGTTGAGGATAGAGAGACTTTTCAACAACAACTCTTGGGTTTTCGATAATTTTGCTTGTTGACGAAACCACCGAGGTGGAAATGGGCCTCATCACCCAAAATGGTTTGCATTTGATTCACTCAAGTGAATTTTAATAATTTCAATGCGTTGTTGAAGCGTGTATCGTTCCATTTTTATTAATGGCGTTATTTCTACTCGTCAAATGTCGAAAAATGACAGCTTTAAAAGTAAAATCTACCGAAATAGCGGGCTATTCAAAATAACACCTCTTATTGGAAAACTCTGTATAAAAATGAATGTTTCTTTATTTGCCCAGTACGCGTTCATATACCATTCATCCGATTTCGTTGAAAATTTCGAAAGTTTTTACTTATTAGTGTGAGGAGTGTTTAGAGAGTGTTTGGTTTTAATGGTAGAACAAGTGGGGGACGCCCGAGAAAGGCTCAACCCTTTCACATTGTTTCCACATATATAAAATATATAATGCTTGATATTATCAATCTCAGAAAATTATTTGAATTTTTTTGGTATTTAATATATATTTTTTTGAATTTATTCTACGTTAATTTGGCTTAACATTGGACATGAGAGGGTATTTTTTTAAAATAGTAAGGTAATATAAACATAACACAAAAGTAATACAAATAACTGTTGCATGTCAAAAATGCACATTTAAAATGTAGTGATAATCACTGGGGTTTAAAACAAATAACAGTTTAACTGAAATTCATTCAGTAATAATGAAATAATCTAGAATTTTAAAAATTCGCCATACTAGTCGAAAACATGTCCGTCACTGTCAGTGTTAATTTTAATGAACATTGAAATTCATTTACGATATTCTGGCAAATGACTGTGTACAGTGAATTGAACTGATGTTATTATTATAGAATACATCTTTATGCGTTAAAATATTTGTAATTTGACCATAAAATATTGATATCTTACCTTAAATGAAGTAATCAATGACGGCAGAAATTCTAAGAAACTCACATTCAGCAGATGTTAAAATATTTATCGTTTTTGTGGCGGGAATAAGGAGAAAAAAAAAGAAGGTACAGAGAAGATCACAAGCTATAAGAAAACAAAATCACGGCATTTCTAAATTGCTACCGTTACGGGGAAAAAATAACAAAGTTCGTGTTAATTTGAATTAACACTGGAACGAGATACGGAGTCGTATCAAAGTGGACGTAAAGTAGTTTTTTAATAGTAACAATGTGGATTTAATGATACTGCATTTTCCGATACGTCTTTTTCTAACATTAACTATGTTAGAAAAAAGCCGAGGATGCCTGAAAAAAGACATGAAACAAATAATTATCCGTGGTAAATTAGATGTAAATGATGAACGAAGAGTTGAAGGAGAAGGTATAACTTGGAAGTGAATGGTTGAAGAGGTCGAGAACATCCGAAGAAGAAATGGCACGATCAAGTTAAACAAAACTTTACAATACAATACAATAATATTATTTCCACCTTAAGAATGCACCCAGTAATTAGGTACTCTTGAATTCACAACCTCAAACTATTTATAAGTACCGTAGGTCAGCTAGTTACTAAATAAACTCAAACGCTGCCAATATTCCCCACAACGTACGTCAAGACATAATAAAACCCTCATCGTATATGGAATAATGCGTGATAAATAATCAAAAATATTATTTAAGATTATCTACATACATTGTAACTCGGAATTTAATTAATTAAATTTCGGGACTAGGTAGTAAGGCGTAGCCGCTTTAATTTTAATTAATCGTGTTTCATATTAGTAAAACACACAATATACATTTATATAAATGCGCTTAAGAGCCACGGTAGGCCTCTCTGTCTTTCTCCCTCTCTTACTCTCTCGCCTTCTCCTCCCCACGCGTTCTCCTTACAAACTGCGATAATTACTTCACCCCTTAGTTATTCCTTGAGAAGTAAGCTCGGGAGAGCGCCGATTGAACGGAGACGCGGTGATACGAAAGGCGCCTCGCAATGAAGACAATTTTCAAGATACGTGTAAAAAATTCTTGCTTTTCTACGTTCTTTCTAGCTAAGATGATGACAAGTAAGTTTTTGCATAAACATAGTTACATAAATCAAGAATTCGCAGATCAACGCAAATAATTTAAGCTCGAATTGTTACTTGTAACTCGGGCTATTGAGCTTGTAAAATAATATCTTTTTCACTGTCAAAATCAAAAGAATACGCTATATTGTTTGTTTTATTTCAAACAAAAAAGTTTTATTACCACCAGTTCCAATGATATTTTGGTTAATATACAGAAAGTGGGACAATATTAATAGGCACATATTATTTTAAAAAAACTTTAGAAAACAACAGTTAGATAACAATGACAAACAACCATTTCTTGGGTTATTAGGTTAATATTGTGAATTAAATAAGAAAAGAAAAAAATACTATCCCGAAAACTTTTACATCAATAACAGTGGCCGCCAACCAAATAAATATTAAAATAAATGAAATACTTACGTCTCAGTAATAATTGATTAAAATATTGCGCATTTTAAATATAGTGTATTTCGAATACAAAAAATCTAAACGTTTTTACGAAAACTTGAAAATGAAAAGAAAAAACATTAAAAAAGCCCTTCAGAATATACCAAAATTCGATGATCATTCAAGTTTATACAACAGTTTAACAACCCCATTTAACTAGATAAGCAATGTATATATCTCATGTTCTTCCCATGAACTATTTTATGCCAGTTTTTATTTAACATTTTAATTAGTAAGTTTTTTACATAAACGATCGTTCATCGGTTGAATAAAATTTTCACCACGTTTTTTAGTAAGGCCTAAAGTGTTATTTTGAAGTGCATTTTAACCGAATCCCACTTTTCTATATACTCGTATTTACCGATTGTTCGAGGAACGAACAAGGGTTGGGGTAGCCGTACTTTAAAGGGCTATTCCATACAAATAAAGCATAAATGAAGTCTATGGCTTGTGACAGGCGAATGCGAAAACACAATTCATAAGGTTAATTCACAATCAACTTACCGGGTGGCGAATGAAATCTGCATGGTGAGACTCATCTGTCAGCACTGGAACGGGGATCGTGGTTCGTTAGCACTCGTTATTTTAAATTAAATTGCGATAAAATACGTATTAAGTGATTATTCCGATAAAGAGCCGGCGATGGTGTACACATTGGTATTGACAGGACGAACGTTTTTGTGCGATAAATCGGCTCACGGCCCTCCGTGGTTATAGCTGACGTGTGCGACTTTAAACTACACAGTTCAAATTCTGACCATACGATTGGTTAGCACACGGCCTGTCAAAGCAAACGGCGTGACGGAACACCGATATTTCTGACAAATCTATTCAAAGGTTGTATCAATAGGGCCCAAGCCTTTTTGAAATAATAATTCGCCATTTTATTAATGTTTCTGGTTTTCTTTATTTGGGGTCACTTTGGCTAGTGTTACTGTTTGCTGACTTGATTCAATTATCCAGGAATTACTTACTTCTTCGCAATATAAATATCATCTCCCCGTCTCCGCTCAATCTTAGCTCCGCTTTATCCACCCCCGCCCTCCCTCTTATCCCTCCCTCACCCCACCCCCCATGGGTTTCATACAACACTTGAATTTAATTAAAGTTTGTTGTTGAAATAGATTTAATTAAACTAATGTGAGACGAACAACGGCGCATCTTACGGCGCACTGTGGAGCTAAGTTAAATAGCCTTTTTGATACAGTGTTCCGTTGTTAATTCTAAGGAGGAAGTTCTGGCTTTCCTTGCGCGCGCAGGGGTGGCTTTAGATATAACTAACTTACTTCATACAATCATGATCATATTATTGTAGTGGGATTTATGAGGTTGAAAGTATTTATGAAATATTTGGCCTAGGTTCATTGAATGAAAAAAAAAAATTCTCTCATTCACATTCATACATACTCTCATACAAACTCTTCTGTTATTACGACTCCTGACATGGCCCGCCACAAGTATCTAGATTACTTGATCGTGCCACATCTGACCCGGGCATCCTTGACTTCTTCTACCATTCATATTCGAGTCATATATTCACTCCTTTATTTGTTCATTCATTCTACATGCCCAAACCATATAAGCGTCCCTGTCTTAATCTTACATCGCCTTTCGAATCTTGACCATCGAATCATTACCACACGAACGCCTCAGGGATCTCATTTCGACAGCATTCAATCTGCTTTCGTCCTTCCTTTGCCAGTTCCATGCCTCACTGCCATACATTAGGGTAGGTACCCTATTGTTGAAGCCAACTAGTTTCGAATACAATCGTGTCATTTTCAGAGCGATGAATCAAGTAAATTTCAACAATTGAAGTATAAAATGTATATACAGGGTTTTTCAATAAGAGGTGTTATTTTGATATTCAATCGTAAAAGATCAATAGTTTCGTTGCTTGTGTGGCAAGTAGCGCCGTTTTGTTGAAAGTAAACGTTGTCCAGATTAATACCATCCAATTCCGGCCATAAAAAATCACTAATCATCTCTCGATAGCGCATTCCATTCACCGTAACTGTTGCTCCAGCCTCATTTTCGAAAAAGTAAGGTCCAATGAGTCCGCGGGACCATAAACCGCACCAAACAGTCACACGTTGAGGATAGAGAGGCTTTTCAACAATAACTCTTGGGTTTTTCCCCAATTATGCTTGTTGACGAAGCCACCGAGGTGGAAATGGACCTCATTACTCAAGATGATTTGCATTTGATTCACTCCAGTGAATTTTGATAATTTCAATGCGTTGTTGAAGCGTGTATGGTTCCATTTTTATAAATGACGTAGATTCTACTTGTCAAATGTCAAAAAATGACAGCTTCTAAAGTAACATCTACCGAAATAGCGGGCTATTCAAAATAACACCTCTTATTGGAAAATCCTGTGTTAAGGTTGGTTTGTTTAAAATTTTCGCCACCACTGATGACATAAATTTAAATCAGCATTTTTAATTTTTGTGAAAAGTCCCATTTAAACTGTGTTTTTCTCGATGCGTTTCAGCTTTGGCACAACATGTGATCATGTTGTTGTTATGCTGTCAGTTGATCTGAGGTTAGGTAAGCGTTCGTTGGTATTCTTTTTCTTCTCAGTACTGTTTTTATTGCCGATGGAAATTATTTCCCTCCCAATATCATATTTGGGATGCTTGAGGACTTTTGAGGAAAAGAACGGGTTGCAGAAGAAACCCGTTCTACTGCGATAAATTATTAATTTAGCACTGTTCTGTTTTATCATGGAACCTTCCGTAGCATGTCAGTGTTCTCCAAGATCACCCCATTCAGTTAGCCCCTGAATACGCCCCTGTTCTAATACGCCAGTTCTCCCCACAATTGGCGTATGGCAGCTAAATTAGTTGAACGGTGAGCAAGAAGTACTCGTTATTCGTGTCAGAATTATCACCGCTGTGGATTGGGTTTATTTAGCCAATAGTTCTAATACACTCTGGGAACATGTGTTTCCAATGCAATGGTGTACATTACTATATAAATAGAGAACAAATAAATTTCAAATTTGCCACTCGGCAGAATTTTTTTGAAAATGCCCTAAATAAATCGTTCCTTTGGGACAACAAAGTTCTATGACATTTTGATGAAAATTGACTTTTTGCACCAAGTTTTGTGGAGATATTTTCTCTTTATTACCCGTCAAAAGACGTCAGGCTTGTACTATCGGTATTAAAATAGAAGATTCTCTGAGAAACTTGCGTCATTGGTCCCTTCGACACCGGTGCGTAGTCGGGAAACACACCAAAAGCACGCCCAACATATGTACACGGTTAACATTTGTCACATGGCTGAGGAGAGATCTTCATGCCTCCGTGTTTCCCCCCTCCTACAACATAGGTCTCTTCAAGAATCATATCACTTCTTTCTCTCCTCAAAAATACCCTTACAGCATCCTCAAAGACCACAGGTCTTCTTCTGGCTTCCCGACTTCTGCCATTCACTTTCTACTTTTCCCGTTCCTTAACCTCAGGGAAATTATTTTCCCTAGGGCCTTCTGTGTAAAGTTAATGTATTATGTTCTACTTAAAATACTTTATATTTATTTTTTAGAACAACAGGGTTACATTTGTAATTTAAAAGCAAATTTTAATCTAAAAAACAAAGTTTTATGTATCACAAGTTTTTATTTGCAAATTTTTCTAGCAATTTAATTCTATCTGCCATAGATAAAATATTTTTGAAACAACATGGTTTCATTTGCTTTGCACTTCGAGCTCATTCGCTTAGGAAAACAAGGTTCGTCTACCAATTGCATTTTGCTATAGTGAATATGCAGAACGTATCGTAAGTGAATTGTCTGCAGGTTTAAGAACATTATTACTAGTTACTCTTATCTGATTTTCAGAGCAACAAGGATCTATCTGTTTTTCGCTTAGTTGTTTGGCTAAATACCACTTGTGTTTTTTGCATGTAATGTTCTAAAACGCAAAGAAAATTTAATTAAATTACTTTAGATTCTTTTTTTCATAAATTTCAAGTATTCGGGATTCAAACTTTGAACCTTAATATCTCAGTTTCATACAAAAGACAGATAGAACCTTGTTATTCCAAGGGAACGAAACAGTGGTCACTATTAGAGTAATAAAAATTACAGAGTTATATTCCGATTTTTGTCAAATCATGTAAGCGTAATTAGTCAGAATAAGAAAGAGATGCTTAGATGATTTGGGCATGTAGAGCGAATGGACGAAGAAAGGAGTGTAAGGAGAATATTTGACCACAACTATTATCTATAATTTTAATAACTAGAATTAAATAACTTCGTTTTTAACACCACTTATATATTTTCAATATATAAAACCAACTGGCTTCGGTTCACCCTGAACCTTCATCAGGGTTAAATAATAACATAATTATATAAAACTTAATGTAATAAAATACACAATATGTCTTTATATAACTCTGATGAAGGTTCAGGGTGAAACGCAACCAAGTTGAAAAAAAAATCATAGAAAATGTCGCAGGAGGCGAAAATTAAATTTGCATTTTTAACTACAAATTATGTCAGGAATCAATAGTACTTGTAAGTCAGGTAGGTGCGTTCCTTAAAACCCTGTGTGATGACATATTATTAATTAAACGAATATTATAATTGAATTAACATAATTAAAAATTGATAAATAAAAATTATGGGAAGAATACCGGAGAGTCATGATGTGGAAACAGGAGAAATGCTCAACGATAACCACTATGAACTTTAACCCTATCGGATCCTGTACACACAATTGTGAGGGTGAGTTCAATTTTTAATTTCGGATATTGCAAATACTTTTATAGGCTTGGAACCGGACTCGAACGATTGTGAGCATGGCTATTGCTATTGCTCATAACTAGCTATTTGAAAAATATTATTTAGCTTAAATTACATAGTATTTGAATATAAATGGGATGTACTAAGCGATCTCGCACCAAAATGTGATGTCTACTTATGCCTATCAAAAGATGTCTTTTTTAAAATTTTATTCATTGCATTGTTTATTACAATCATTAAGAATGTTTAGACCACCAAGCTAGGCACATGCCCGTGTTATGGTGGTTGTTAACTTACTGATTATTGTTGACTAATGATTTTTGTTAACTTAGCTAAAAATATTTTGCTCTTCCGATACCTTATCTTGGCACTATTGAGACTCAGTACTCACAATTGTGAGTGTTGCTTTTCCAAAGAAAATCGTTTAATATTTTTTTTTACCCCTATTCATATTATTACAATAAATAAAATAAAAATTGTTTGTCAATAAAGAGCGGGTCTGAAAGGGATATGGAACAGTGCTCTTTATTAAGACAGTATTTAATTTATTGGGACAGTGTATTATGGATTAGAGAATTGAGTCCCAGCCCCAGAAATAAGGCTATACTATGACAGAAAGTATAATCAAGACCTATCGGACGATGGCGATATCGAACGACAAAGGAGAAGCCTAAGCATAGTGTCTAATATGATTGCCCGCAGATTTTGCATATGCAGCAATACCGTTTAAAAATACTGTTCAACGCATTCTGTACTGGCTTGTATACGTGTGAGACATGGTGTCACTACCGAACTTGCTCGACGGAACGACTCCGAATTTAATATAATGACGCCTGTAGAATCATATTTGGATACCGAAGATACAGCAGCGCATCGACAATGTTCACGGAACTAGGACTGAATGGATTTGTCGGCCTGATGAGACACCGGGTCACTGGAGCCAGGATGCGGCTTACGGTCTCCGCCAACACGTTGGTGACCGCAGCCTACCAGCACCAAGCGCCACTCCTCAGTGAGCGCTGGGCCCAAGCGCACTCAAGACCACACCCTGCATAGTTGTCCTTATTTGTTAATTTATTATATATTTAAAAAATGTATGTCTATATGGGACGTGTGGGATTGCACTAACCTCCCCACATTCTGGAATAAAATTATTATTATAATAGGAGGGATATGATGGCTTAAGTGCTAACAAAAGCTGTGCAAACCGTCTTCAAATAAAAATAAAAAACAATTACAATTTATAACACAAACGTAAATTAACGTAGATATAATTTCAATTGTCCTTTCATGTGTAATCTGTAATATTCCTGCGTAATGCGTTTCATTATTCAAGTAAGAACTTTTCAAACTGATAATAAGTGCATAAATAACATCATTCAAGTAATAAAGTAGGTACCAAAATAATTATACATTCGAAATGTTTATTTATTTTATATTATTTTTCATTGAAGAAATAAAGTAATTACATTGGGTTTCAATTAAGAGATTTGACTACAACTCTTCCATTTTAGTCAGTTAGCTTGTGTTTAGAAAAGGAAGGCGCAGTACATTTCTGTAGTTATTTACAAGAAATTAATAATATGATAGTTATTACGTGTTGTAGTAAGTACTTAAAAAAATAGTTACATAATATATTTGGTAGATGTCATATAAGTGTAAATAGTTAAAGTAGGTAAGTAATATACTTTGAACAAAAAATGTGTTATATGGGTTATTTCAATGAGTGATTCATGTGGAAAGAGTGTTATGTTTTACAAGTTTGTCTTTAAAATATTTTTTCTCACGGTGTTCAATGTTTGGATTTTGTCATTAATACTTCTAGTTTCATTCGGTATTTTCTATAAATGTTTGACAGATGCTTATACACATTAATAGAGTGAATAAACGTTACTGAGACAACTTGCGTGGTCTTATACTGAACTCCAGTGTAAAAGTACAGTGGACATATTTAAGCGAGTCTTCCATATAGCTACCTCATTCGTACAAACATATTATTTGCATGGCTATCCTTCTCATAAGCGGTGCTACGTTTTTTGATCAATTAGTATGAATATAACGTGTCTTGTATTTTTTTAATGTCATTGGACAGACGTCGTTATTTTACAAGTTCAATAAAGTTCGGAAGGTTAATTTATCATGCTCAAAGGCAATGATAAATTAAGATTAGTGAAAATACTTACTCAGCTTCACAAATCTTACAATAATTATAATAAACCATGAAGTTTTTAGGAGTCTGCGATAGTTCAGTATAAGAACAATCTTTGAAGTAGTCAGATGTACTCGGAAATAATTAATTTATATTCAAGAGATTTTTAAAACAAAAGCCGGCCATCTCATTTTTTTATGGCTTTGGTCAATAAATCTGCAATCAATTTGTCGCAATGAAAAAACAAGGCACGGTCAGCCATTACGTAAATTGAATTCCGAAATTCCCACTGCTTCACTGATATGATCAGGACAAAGCCAGCCATCTTGGAGTGACCTAAATGTGGGGTTATTAGATGAACAGAGGGAATGTAATATGGAGAAAAATCCCATTATCAAAATTGTATTGCGATAGGGGGAGGCAAAATGGAGGCAAAAAGAAAAAGTAATAACAAACAAACGTTAAAGCAACATATGCAATCATAAATCGGGTTTTTTTGCCTTTTCTCTATGGCAATAATAACACGGCCGGCATTATCTCGGGAAGCGCGGGAAACTAAATAACGGCTTTAATATTATGGAGGGAATATGAAATCCGCCACTTTTCACTCACTATGAGTACAAGGAAGCCGCGTCTTTGGCGTATCTTTGCGATAAATACACATGATTATAGGGGACCACGTCTTCGGCGTATCTTCTGGATAAATACGCCTTTATTGATGAATTTATTTATGCTATATATTCGTGATAATGAAATCAGTAATATATATATATAGATAATGCCTAGGTTTGTGATTATTTTTTAATGTAGATACTGCACAGGTGTCCCAATTGCTCCCAACCGTGCCAGTAAGACTGACACTGTGGCATCCCCAATTGAGGTATGTTGTTGGGTTGGAGGTAGTGGGGAGGGGAAGAAGAAAGAAAATAGGATGGGAAAGTACCCGACTCTTCAGATTTGGTCACCATACACGACTAAAGTAATTTCAAGCAATGTTTCATACACAAGGGTGATACTGAGAGTTCCCTCCACTCTGGAACATGCCGCAAAATAGGTAGATTCTACACATTTATTATTTAAAATGAATAAATTATGAAATAAAACAAATTAATCAAATAAAATTGAATGGCGCACTCCGCGAATAGTACCCGCAACCTTCGAATTACTAGTAGAGACCTTTACCTCTCAATTACACGGAGCTTTTGAAATTATTCTTTAAAAATTAGTAGTTTTATTATTTCTTCATATGAAGCGGTTACTTTGTGATGTGACATTATAATTTAAAATTAAACAATAACTTTGTAAACATCACTTATAGGTAAATACTTAATGCCGACCGGGTTTCGCTACAACCGTAGCTTCATCAGGGAAGTATAATACTAAACATCTACAATCTAAATTAACATGTGTTGATATCGCGGTGAGTGGACAGTCTGAGCTACAGTGGAAGAGGTAGGGATAGGTGGAAGATTAAGAGGCGAGTGCTCTTTGGTTGCGAGTGCTCTTAGGTTTGATAAATTAGAGGCGCTAGAGTTAAGGAAAGCCAAAAACGTCAATAGCAAAGTCATTAACAACCAAATAAACCTAAATAAAAGTCCTATACTATGATTGTTCCCTATTGACAAAGAACACTCGCCTCTCAATCTACCACCTACCCCTACTTCTTCCACTGTAGCTCAGACTGTCCACTCACCGCGATATCAACACATGTTAATTTAGATGTTAGATGTTTAGTATTATAATGCCCTGATGAAGCTACGGTTGTAGCGAAACCCGGTCGGCATTAAGTATTTACCTATAAGTGATGTTTACAAAGTTATTGTTTAATTTTAATAAAGTTTTATTATTGATCAACTTAACGTGAAAATTCAATTTGTGCTTGGCTTTTTTTTTAAATGGATAGCGGCCATAAATAACAACTAAAGGACTTTGTGAAGGATCCTCTAATAGGACTTCAAAAATAATTAATTCATCCTTTTCAACTTTAAATTTTCTTTTGTTAACTCACGCCTCACCAATGACCATCGCAACATAAATTTTTCCTCTGTAAATATTACAGCTAAACTGCCCAAGGTCCTTGTTTATGTAGGGCCTCCAATTGTGGAATGTTGTGAGTTGAAAGAAAATGGGACGATGTGGAAAAAGAAAACACAATGCAAGAAACACCGAATTATTCAAATCTATAATTTTTTTAATGATAAACTAATGTGTATAAGACAAGGTTTTTATGCATAGCCCAAAGGATAATAAATTATTAGAAGCAATAATTAGTCGCCTGTAATATCAATACAAATTGAAAATATCTCCAGAGTAATATCTCCAGTGCATTAAAAAAACATTTATTTTTACTCGTTAGATATTTTCAATTTTCATTGATATTACAGGCGACTAATTATTGCTTATAATAATTTATTATCCTTTGTGCAATGTATAAAAACCTTGTATTATAAACATTAGTTTTTCATTAAAAAATAATAATACTTGACAAGTCAAAATATTTCACAAACAAATGTAGATATAATATGTCTCGACGCCATCTAGTAGAAAATTTAGCACTAACAAAGCCTTTCCTACAAAAATAAAGTTGGTTGTTTACAGGTGAAAAAAAATATAATAAGCAGTAATTGTTGATTGAAGTACTAGTACATATTGAATTATTTGGCGTGTCTAAATAAGCCGACATAGCTCAGTGGTCCAGAGCACATGACATCAGTAAGAGCGGGCTCAATTCTCGTCGGCGGCATTTATTTTTACTCAGGATATATTTCTATAATTTCTATGGATATTTCAAGCGAGTAACCTTATACTAAGCTAATTCGACCATATCAACTTCCATAATTCTCAACTGAATTTAATTGAAATCTAGATAGTATCTTGAACTAATATATTAATATCTTTATTTTGATACGCGACATATATGGACTTATTTTGCAAGTAAACGTAAATTTGTATTGATATTACAGGCGACTAATTTATTGCTTATAATAATTAATTATTCAAATCTACTTTAAAAACAAAGCTAAAGCGATTTAATGAACCGTAGATCTTTCCGATTCTGAATTATAAGATATCTTCTGAACGACATTGAAAGTATATGAAACTTTTCCGACTTATAAGAGCGTAGGCTTTTGTCATTTTCATTGAGCACTCATATTATTTATGGAAACTTCCATCTAACTTATTAACTAGACGTTATGAGATGATCACAAACTTATAGCCATGGTTACGAAGCACTTAGATTAATGTTCATTATCCACGGCGTAAATGTAGAAATTGCGTTTGGTGCTCCGGCAGGCCCGCTGCCGAAACAGAACCCGTGCATTAAAAAAATGAAATAAGTTAAGTGAAGCCGGGGGGGGGGGGTGGGGTAAGGAGATTGGTAAGCGGTGGGGGAGGGTGCCAGGGACGCAGGAGAGAGGAGGGTAATCAAATAAGAGCAATTTGACGATTGCTTTGCCTTTCCCTAACACCGCAATTTCCCTTTCTCTTCCATTAGGGTAGTACCAACTCCGTACAATGATGGAATAATAATGAGATGTGTTACATTTCTATCAACAAATCTTACAATCAACATTTTAAGGGTATACTAATATTAATCATAATATGACAAAAAATATCTTTTCGTAGTATTTAAAGAAAGGAAAAAAATGTAAGGCTTTAGAAAAAAAGTATATAGGCTTAATTCTAAAAATAATTGTGATTTATGTTATTGAAGAAGAAAATAATTAGGACGGGTTGTTTCACAGAATTTTAACAATTCATCAACAACTCAACAAGTTCATCTTCAAATTCTGTGAAGGTTCTAATCAAGTATTTTTATCATTTCAGTTTTGTGAAAAAACTGGCCAGTAATAATATAATAACAGAACTTGAATAGAACCTTCACAGAACTTTAAAAAATCAACTTTGAAATATTATGAATTGTTAAAATTCTGCAAAACAACCCGTCCTAATTGATAAACGAAACATAAATATTGGATTTTTTTCTTCTTCTTATAAGAATATAACTTTCAAAGTACTTACCTTAAATGAAACTTTAACATACAGCAAAGACGTTTCTATGTATTAGGTATTTATAATGTTGACTTTTTTTTCAAAGTTTTTATTCTAGGTAAAAGAAAATTACATTTTCGCTTATTTAACTAGAAATAACTAATACATTACACAGCAATATTATTCACTTTCAGTGTTTTATTGATTGAGCATAAATGTGAACAATTTTTTTTTTAGTGAGCCTATACAATTTTGTCTGGAAGATAAATATACGTGTTGCCCCCCTCTTAACCAATGGATTTCTTGATACAGTGAGTATGTATGGTGTTTAAATGTAAATTTTCTTCATGCTGACCGGATGATGCTTTGACACAAAGTTCATAAGAACTTAAAACTCGTTTGTAACACCCTCGAGCACTTAACTTAACCTAGCCTAACACATACACCCCGATGCGTCAAAACAAAACACAAGCAGCAGTGAAGACCCACCTGAATTATCGAATTTTAGTGCATCTCACGAAATTTGTAAATGTATGCAATCTTATGCAATTCTTCACATATCAAATATTTATGTACCCTGTAAGGAATTTTTATATTTTAAAGCGAGAGAGCGAGATACCCTTTCGATGGCTATCCAAATTCAATGGCGATGGTGCGCGTTTTTATACATAATTATACCTGTTGACGCAACTATCTTCCTTTATATTGTCCTTGAAATTTTCCCATCCTATTACCTACAAGTAACTGTCATTATCCGACTGTACCCACGTTTGTGTGACATTTAAACAATAAACGTAACTGTCAAATCAGTTTATTGATGAAGCCGGTGTGATGAACATTTCTTTATGATCAGTGCTTTTATTGATATCAACTCGGGGTAGAATACTGTGCAGTGAGTATATTCAGTTCCCATCAGTGTGTTTCTTACCCAACGCAGATGTTGTGGAAGTTGCGTGTGAAATAAATCATCTCCTGTGAGTGAAACCAACCAGCAACATCGTTGACGAACATCAAAGGGGTAAGTCGGATTCCTTCCTTACTCCCTGTTCACCATCCCTAACCATCGTTGTGTCAACTTCAAGTTCACAATTAATTTTACAGTCCATTCTTGATTCGCGTTGCGATTACAATACCATTAATCTGAACCTTGACGGATTATATTCATTTTTACCTTAAATTGTTGGTAAATATTTGACAAGAGAGTACACCAAAGGAAATCAGCCACAACGAAATATCTACGGATATATAAATATAAACAACCTGAGTCGAAGCGTTAATAATTTTAAACAAAGTTATGTTGTTATTCTTTATTAAAGCAACAAGAAAAATTGTTGAATTTCTACAAAAATAAACCTTAAGCGTATTAGAAAATAAGAAACCTGTACAGTTAATACATCTTTTGGTCCATTCACCCAATCCACATGGTATTCTAGTGAAGCTGTAGAGCGTAGAACAGTAGACTGTAGTACCAGTACAGTACCAGGCCAACATTCAATCAGCTTATCCTCGGGCTTATCTAAAGCCGTCAAACATTGGCTGCTGATATAAACTCATCCTAACACAATTTAATTTGTGTGAGAGGAAATCAATGGGTGATTAGGAGGAGGCTATATAGGGCCTCAGATATTAGAAAACAGATGGAGAAAGAAGGCCGTTAAAATGAAATTAGATGCAATTAAACGAAACCATTACAGTAAGTGCGAACTGCGTTCAGTGGTAAAGAATTTAACACTTGGTCCAGAGGTATTAGATAGGTAAATAAGATTTTTTTTTAAATAAAGACAAACATTTCCGGCTTACAAATAACCTGACAATATTTGAAAATCTCCTACTACCACCACAGTAAGCTGAAAATGTTGCTGGTGTTGT
This sequence comes from Hesperophylax magnus, assembly GCA_026573805.1. Classification (NCBI taxonomy): domain Eukaryota; kingdom Metazoa; phylum Arthropoda; class Insecta; order Trichoptera; family Limnephilidae; genus Hesperophylax; species Hesperophylax magnus. The sequence goes on from JAIUSX010000072.1 coordinate 25,234,366, forward strand.
GATGGAGCCGAGAAATTAAACACGCTACGCCTAGGTGGGACCCAAATGCGATGTCATCTCAGCCATCAACCACGTTTATAATTAAAAAATAAATAACTTAGTGTTTTTGTTTAAAAAGTGTGTACCTACCTATGGAAACCATTATCTTGCACTCTTTTAGATTTGTGCAAAACATCAATTGTTTGTTTTTTTCCGCCTTTCTAACCTCACTGCTGTCCGGTAAATTTTAATTTTATTTTTTTATTGTATGTCCAAATTAATTTATCCGTTTACAGAACAAGATTTATAATATTAATAATCTTAACATTTGGGATGATATGTATACAAAATGTTGTTTAAAGCGCAATAAAATATGTCTACTATTTACAAAAAAATTCAACAGCAGAATTTTTCTTGTCATGGTATGCATTGCAGGAACATCTGTTCTACCGCGTGGTATCTTGAACAAGTCCTGGCGACGACAACGGCTGATTTTATTTAAACACGTATACGCTATAACATTCCAATAGTAATGGGCCATCATTAGAATGAAGCTCTATATTAACACCAACCAGAGTTTCAAATTTTTCTTTATTGAGCATTTTTTAGTTCAAGGGCAGATGGAAATCTGTTGCGCTAACGCATAAAATAAAAAAAATAGACCGAAAAAACTATAGAGGTTATTGCCGCAATACGTCCGTCCACAAAACCACAAAAAACTTCAATAACATTGAAATCGAAATTCGGGAAATCGAAAATTATTTTCACCCCCATTGATTTAATCTGATTTATGAAGAATTAAGTTCTAGTAATAACTATAATTAATTTAAATGTTTTCACAACATGTGGCAACAAGGATGAGGATCTCATAAAAAATTGAGGGAAACAAAGATATAATTAAATATTTATATATTTTTTTTAAATCACATGTAAATCTGGAATTACAAAATTGAAACAACACAATAAATTTCCCACAATTGCAATTTCGAATAGTAAGGTACTTTCCCTACCCAAGATAACCAGCAACCAGAAATGTCCCATCAGGAATATTACCTACACCAGACAGCTGGCCCCGCAATAAATGCAACGGATGAGGCAATAAGGCAATAACCATCTTGGTTACATCACACAATGCAATATGCTCATATTGCTCATCTCATAACACGATTCGGTGCAGGACAGGAATACCGCAGGGGTTAGCGCTGGGCCCTGTTTAGTATATCTTATAATGATTTTATATTGTTACTTTTCTGTCTTTTTGCTTGTTCCCCACAGAACCAGAAAATATCACTTTCTTGTATCGTCCTTGCACTTTACACATTTTTTATGAGTTTAAAAGTATTAAAAAGCTTTGTGGTGGGTTTTATTGAATGAAACATTGAACTTATCAACTTATTAATCCAAGTATTAGGAAGTTATTTTTAATCTGTTGCTTCCTTAGGGCAATTTAGAAAAACATTAAATATCATTTCCCAAATAAATTGTATAACCGATAATTTTTTGGTATTTTTTAAACATATGGTCCGAATATTTTTTAATTTTTATTGGAATAACTTTTAGTCTTTAATAACTTTTGAAAGGTTATACCCATCAATGTAATAAATCATTGAAGAAGAAAATATGACTAATAAATCTAAATGAAACATGAAATAGATACAGAAAAAAAAATTAACACACAGTTCCTGGGTTCGATTCCCAATTGAGACCGTTATCTTTTTATTTTTCTGTGTCTTGTTCTGTGTTTATATTTATTATTATATATATATTTATTATTATTCCATCTTCTGCAATGGAATATGTCTTGTTTGAAGGTTAAACACCCTAAAACTGAAAATCCCCTGTACTTAAAGGGATGGTAACCACGCGTTTAGTCCTCCCATGTTCGATAAATAAAATTGCAACCCTCATACGTCAGGTTTTCGCTTAACCAAATGATAGTTATGGTGATGGATTCTCTGCTTACTCTTTTTGCCAAAAATGCTAATGAGTGGGTAAAAACTTGTTTTAACTTTTTTATAAGCTCTGGTTTCGTAAACCAGATATAAATATACTGGCAATATACATAACTTCATAAAATCATTACTTTGAGCTGTAATTTTTCATGGAACCCCTAATTTTGCAAAGCGGAACCCCATTGAGAAATGCTACCCCAGAATGAGACACAATTAGTGACTTAACATGGCAGCTCTTGGTCAATTAGATTTCCCCAGTGGGATTTGAATAAAGCCTTTGTTTGATTCTTATGATCTGTACAAAATTATTTAATTCATTCCAACATTGCGCATTATCTTATAGAATTATCCGCATTGTCGTTTGCCGCATTCACTTTGGGGTGGTAGAATGAAAAATATTACTTTTTTGGTTTTAAATATTGAATATTCATCCTATACTTGCAAAATAAATCCATAGATGTCGCGTTTCAAAATGAAGACATTAATATATTAATTCAAGATTTCAATTAAATTCGTGTGGAATTTTGCAATCATTTATAAATATGGCAAATCATGCTTTCAAAAATAAAGATAATATTGGTAGCTCTTAGTCGAAAGTATGATACAGTTAAGAATTACGGAAGTTGATATCGACGAATTACCTTAGTATAAGGTTACTCGCTTGAAATATGGATACAAATTGAAAATATCTTCCGACTAAAAATTAATGCTGCCGACGGGAATTGAACCCGCGCCTTCTGATGTCCGGTCAGGTGCTCTGAACCACTGAGCTACATCGGCTTATTTCCAACATGCCAAATAATTCAATATATACTAGTACTTCAATCAACAATTACTGCTTATTATATGTGTTTAGCATTGAAACAGTTTTGGATAATACCTACCATTTTTCCCATCATATACTATCCATTTCCTTCCTTAAAAACAGCCTTACCCACATTTGGAAAGAAGAAGATTTTTTGTTGCATTGTAAATTGTCGCAAGTACAACATTCGAATTCGTGTCGTGTAGCAAGAAGGTGCAATCGTTGTGTCCTCGTCGTATAATTCACATGCTTTGTGCTCTGTTTGCAAATATCAAAATCATATTAAAGATTATCTCGTTTTGGAGGAAATTTCACCCCGTGAACAGTGCAAGTTTGTCGACAGCCCTATTGCCGGGATTCTCGGGAATTCAAGGTAGGCTGTTCCTTCATTCCATTTTTCGGTGATTTTTCGAAACCAATTGAATGAGCTTTAAATTGTCGTTTTTTTGTGGATTTGATTTACAGTTCATTTACGTGTAATAGAACACATTACAATATGTTTTTCACATGCATACAACCAACTTTATTTTGTAAGAAAGTCTTTGTTAGAGCTAAATTTCCCACTAGATGGCGTCGAGACATATTATATCTACATTTGTTGGTGAAATATTTTGACTTGTCAAATATAATTATTAGTTTTTTTAATTATAAACTAATGTTTATAAGACAAGGTTTTTTATGCCTTGCACAAAGGAAAACAAATTATTATGAGCAATAATTACTCCTATGTTATCCTTTGTGCTATCCATAAAAAACATTGTCTTATAAACATTAGTTTGTCATTAAAATAAAAAAAAAATAGTATAAGGTGTTTAATTAAGCTGTTCAGTTTTCAGATACTCCCATATAATATATGAGAGCGCTTAGTATTGTCTTTGATGATTAAAAAAAACAAGAATTCGCGCTTAATGAGTTGCAACTTGTCCAAGTTGGTATGGTCAATTATTTAACATGATATACACGAGTATTATAAAAATGTATCGCTTTGTTCGATTATTAAATATTATGTGGTGATATGTATTTTGTACATGTACATACATTTTTATATGTGACCCATAGCATAACATACTCGTACCAACAACTTTATAGCAGTATTTTTTCATATTGCGTTACAGCATCTATATTAACTAATCCTAGCAATGCAGATATACTCAGACGTTACGAGGTAAGTATTTAAAGTAATTCTCAATATAAATAAAACAATGTAATTTATATTTACACTTTTTCTAAACTAAGATTATGAAGAAGAGCACATCGGGGATTTTTTAAATAACAAATGGCACAATTGTGAACCCTGAGGTGTTCTATTCGGGGGCGAAATAGCTCGGCTAGACAGTAGACATTCGGGGCCCTGAGGACCTTACTAATAAAAGGGTTTTTAATTTTACAGAACTGATAAATAAACTTAAATGGTTATCGGTTACGTAACATTTTAAATGCGTTTATTAGTAAGGGGTTAATCTAACGGTGACCGGATAAATCATCACAATGATAATTCATCACATTTTAAAAAAGTTATATAAAGCCATTGAAAGTGATGAAACAAAAACTATTAACTGGGTTAGGTGGGTTAGGTTAGGTTAGGTTAAAATTTATTTTTTTCATTGTCTCTAATGACTTTATATCACTTTTTAAAAGTGTGTTGAATTGTCACTGTGTTGAGTTATCATTGAACCAATCTAACAGGTTGTTCCGACTCCCTTTTCAGAACAAAAAAGGTTATCGAAGAGGCTCGCACTAAAAATATGTAGATTAGATTTTTTTGTTATTTGTTTTTGGGGTGTTATGCCGTGTTGCGCTAACTCCTTCTTTAGCCGACGTTTCGGACAGCGTTGCAGTGTCCATCATCAGGGAAGATGTGTTATTTAAATAAATGCAAATAACAGATCTGCCCTGATTAACTTATCTATTAACTTATAGTTGGTAGCTAAAAAAATATTAAAGTACCTACCGACATATTTGACAATTATTTTTGAAGCGTTATTATATCAACATTTAAAAAAAACACCATCTAAAAGAAGCATAATTGAATCCTCCATGAATTTAATAGTCCGTACTGATAAAATAAGGCAATTTATGTAAATTTCGGTGAGATGGAAGTATGCGATTATTTACGTAAATGTCAAATTTGACATGCGTGCGACATACCTAGTGTATAAAAATGAACTTTTCCGCGGAACTGAGCGGCCGATTTGACCCGCTTACATTTGAGCGAGGAATGACGTACTTATCGAGCATACATACTGACTGATATACCAGGACTAAGTGAATATTTTATTTGACTTTTTTTATATTTTGAAGCTGTCTCACTTGGAAAACGAACTCATCAACAGTGGTGTTAGGTGGTTTCGAGTGGGGAGGGTTTTGCGGGTGGGGCGAGGTGGTCCGTGTAACAAGAGTAGCCCCCCTAATTAGTGGATAATTGGGTGTAACACTAGTGGCTCGGGGCAGCCAATTAGCGAGCGGCCCAATTAGGCCCGCGGAGACAGCGGTACCCCTCCGCCTGCCCCACACCCCTGTGGTGTGGGGCGAAGATGAACACCCCTTCACAATTCTCTGGACCTCAAAGGATTGCTAGTAATTTAATGCATTTTTAAACCGATTGGAGCAGTTATAATCAATATGGGGCAAGTCAAGGCAAATGAATCATTTTGGAAAAATTTTAAATAATGGTTTGGGGTAAGTTTTTGAGGTTGTCAATTCTAGAGTACTTGACCACTGGATGCATTTTTAAGGTAGAAAAAATATTATTTTATTGTAGTAAGTATTTGTTTTACTTGATCGTGCCATGTCTTCCTCGGGCGTCCTTGACCTCTTCAACCATTCACTTCCAAGTCATACATTCTCCTTACACCTCTTTCTTTGTTAATCTCTTACTTCTCATATTACCACAAATTATTTGATTCACGCCTCCCTCGAGCGTCGATATCCACATTTTTGGTGTTAAAAAACTTAATTATGTCGTCAATAATTCAACTCCTTATCTCATTCCAGTGCAGAGATAATGCGTGAAGTCTTTGGCGAGCGTCCCCGATTTCTTTTACCATTCCAAACACCATTTAAACACTACTGGTACCAATAAGAACAAACTTTGAAATTTTCATCGCAATCGACTGAATGTTTTAATAAATTTTCCCTTTCTATATAGATTAATAGTTTTGCTTTATAAAAATACTTCCAGCTTCTTTTAATATCCCAGAATTCAATCGGACAGAATATTGAATTTGATTTAAATCCACAAACAAGATTATAATTTGTAGCTTATCTTGGTAATGCAGTTTAAAAATTTATAAAAAATCAAAGATGACAATAATCAATGACGTTACAAAGTTACAATACACCTAGACTTGTTATTGTCTCACAGAATTATTAAAAAATGTGGTAAATTAGAAAAACTTTTATGTTTCCAGTAAATTTTTTATTCAAATGTTGCTCATATACGACAAAGATTAAAGTTAACAATATATGTCTGTATCTTCTTTGGCTGACTAGAGTTACAAACATGGCCGCCTGACGGATTTTGAGGTGTCAAGTGATTAAGACAGTGACGTGCCATAATAGAGCAACTACAGTTTTCACATGGCAGCGATTTTATTCTATACTCGTTATTATAGCTAATTTTATGTTGTTTTACGGTAAGAATATTAATAAACAGAGTGATTAGACTATTTTAAATAGTGAAGTTTAGTTGGTGACAGCACTAACTAAACAATACTTACAAGTATTTGCCGAGTAATTAAATCACTTTCTTATCACACACGAAGGCATTTAGACAATTTACTTTGAGGTAGCACACGACATTATGCGACGCATGACAGCTTAGTACTCAAACTACGAAATTGAAAGCACTACAATTGACTTACTTTTTGATTGCCAGTTTGAGATTTCGACAGCGCGTCTGTATAAATATATTGAACGGTCTTTGTCAATAATGACTTTATTCTAGAATATATTCATAGAAGCAAGCAAATCACCTTTGTTTTGTAAAAAAAACCTTTAATTTGCTTTTTATTTTTATCTAGTTGATTATCCAAGACACAATATTTATGAATCCAGCCATCATTAATTAAAAGTAAGTGATTTTATCCTATTAGCGTATCGCATTATATTGTCAATGTTTACAAATAGTCTCTGCTGCTTTTGAAATCACCATTATCAGCAGGGAGTTGACAACATGCATGCTGCTATGTATTAAATATTGTGTTTTTAGACTGAATAGAAGTTTTATCGCCAAAAAACAGTATTTCTTTTGAATTATTATCAATGATTTATTTTACAAGGATACAGTGGTTCAAAATTATTTAACAAGCTATTTGATTTTTTTTTCTATTCTACCCATCTCAGTTGAGAAATCTATTCTCATTTTAGAGGGGAATTAAAAATTTAACTGCATGACCTTTTCCTAATAAAATATTAGTCATTCAGAATATATCTGAACACGAGTTCACGCAGGTGGTCGTATCCGGATAAATATAATTGACGAGTTGCGACGTTATTCTTTTTAAGAACACGTGTTCCGACTTTCTCATAACATATTCGTGCTTTGTAAATGAAATTCGTAAAATCATTATTTTTAGGCCTACAGTCCAGTTTTTAACAATTTGACCAGATTTTTAATAAATTAATAATATTACAAATCAGTAAGTTTTCTATGTGTACAGTTTAAATGCAAGTGAAAGAATATACTGTAATAATAATGTTAATACGACATAAGACGCTAACATTTTAATTATTTATGATGCACATATTACTAAAATCTCAAATGTTTTTAGGGGGATCCCTACGGATGTAATATATTTAAATTTAAGATTAATAAAAACGATTTATACTTTATGTAAAACGGTTTGAAAATTTTATACAAAGTTTTTTAACTATAAAATCAGTTATCAGCACCAGATTTTATTTCTCTAGACGATAAATTAGTAACTTGCCGAGGAATCTCTCTAGAAACATTTGAGCTTTTAGTAATACGTTCATCGGAATTAATTAAACGATACCCCACGGATATAGAATTTCTAGGCCTGCTAGAGCAAAGTCGACCGTAGGTCCATCCGTTACGTCGGGCCACCCACCCAATATTGTTTTTACACAACTGCATCACTTATGTCGTTAAGATTCCCACTTTATTTTGAGATTTGATATGGAAAATTCAACGGCAGGTCTGCCCAATACACCAGAGCTGCACGTCACATATTTTTGTGCACGGCTGCTTCACTTACGTCGTTAAGATATAAACGAATTAATAAGTCATGCAGACAGCAATATAACGATAAATTTTTATTGTAAAGGCATACAGGTAATAATATCAATAAATTTTATCACAAAGGCCGTTTATACTTAATGTAAATAAAATAAAGAGTGGTTTGTAATTTCACGAGAATTCATTTATGTTATAATTAACCATCATCGAAATCAATAAATAATACATTCGTAGTGTGCCTTGTATCGCCACGAATGTAGGTATTAGGCATTAAAATATCTTGGCAAACGTAGTCTGGAAATGGTTGATTTTAGAGTAAGCAATAATTATTTATTGTGTGAATATTTTTAAAAGAAAAAATATTTTAATCAAAGGAAACTGTTATTATGTCGTATTTTTAATAGTTGTTTTTTAATGAACAAATACATTTTTTAGTAGTTTACGTTTATAATTTTTAAAAAGCAATTGCACAATTTAATTTTATTTTTACCTAACCGAAATGATTGGAAAAGCTTCATTTAATGCAATGGATATTTTTTGAAACGTTGCTTGAAACGGCTTTGGGCGCGTTTGGTGACAAGATCTGAATAGCCAGGTACTACCTCTCCTTCCTCTTCCACATTTACTTCTCCTCGCCAATATCTTCAGCTTCACAACATTCCCCAATTGGGGATGCCATAGTTATCGCTGGCTCCAGATGGTTGGGAGCAGTTTTGTTCGGTTTCACATTTTAAAAAAGTTTGATCTCGGTGTTCGCTCGGAGATCGACGGACAGTTGTAGTAGGCTGTAGTTTATGAGTTTGGTGAATAGCACAGTGTTATAGACCTAGCTATTCAAAATATTTCTATTCATCTATCATTACGACTAGAAACGAAATACCTACGGCCTGAATTTTCGAAATTTTACATCATTGTACCGACGTTGCGTTGCTCATAATGACGATTATGATTATTCGAAAATTTAATTTCTAATAATGATATTAATTAATGAACTTGTAGTTAGCAGGAAAAGTTTTTTTTAGAAGACGAGAGATTTCACAAAAATATAGTTTATTTAAGTCAGAGTTGCGTGTGTAGGATCTAATATCATCCGTTCTCTTTTAAAATCCTTAATTATTAGTATCGGGTAGATGCGCAGAATTGCTCAGCCCTGCTTTAAAGCATGGAAGAGCAAAGCATGATAAATCATCGGAGCTTTGTAATCAGTTTATATTAATTAGCGAACAAACAGTGATCTTCTGGGCAAGGCGGGTGGGGTGTTGGGAGTGGGGTGGCACTGGCGTGTGGAGAAAGTGGGAGGGAGGGGTTGTGCTGAGATATGGGTGGATTGATAGACGCATCAATAGGTGAATTAACATGCTGACGGCTGTAATCTCGAGATGTATGTAATCTCAAAGGTATACATGAGTAGATAGAGGGTAGATTGGAGAAGTGATTAGACAAACAAATTTTGTGCATAATTCGTTATTTAAATTAACAACAAAGATAGGTAAGTTTCATTTAGTCCTATAGTTAATCAAATATTTCTACACAATTAGAGATAAAAATGAATATAATCGGACAATGTTCAATCGTGCGGAAATGCAAAAGATATTTAAAAAAAATTAAACATATGAAAACAAGTTGCAAGAAAATAACTTAAATTACATTTTTTAGATGGGTCTATCTGTACTCATTACTGCTGCTTGTGTTATAGGTTGATATATCTGTACCCATCACCACTGCTTACTTTTTAGGTGGGTACATCTGTACCCAACACTGCTGCTTGTGTTTTAGGCGGGTATATCTGTTCCCATCACCGCTGCTTGATTTTTAGGGTTGGTAAAACTGTACCCATCACCGCTGCTTGCTTTTTAGGTGGGTACATCTTTACCCATCAATGCTGCTTGTGTTATAGGTGGGTATATCTGTACCCATCACCGCTGCTTGCTTTTTAGGTGGGTACATCTGTACCCATCACAACTGCTTGCTTTTTAGGTGAGTACATCTGTACCCATCACTGCTGCTTGTGTTTTAGGCGGGTATATCTGTTCCCATCACCGCTGTTTGCTTTTTAGGTGGGTACAACTGTACCCATCACCGCTGCTGGTGTTTGTTAAAATATTTTTTTATACTATGTAATTTTATACTCTAATTGCTTTTTGATGCATAACCACAAAAAAATTGTAAATGTAACTTGACTATTTTATATTCAACATTAAATGATTATATCTCATAGACGACTAAATAACTATAGGTACGTTTCTTAAATAAACTTTAAAAAAGTAAGTTACGATTTTTTTTTTGAAAAAAATAAACAACCTACTGAACAGGAATAGCTGATTTTCACTTTGTTCACAGCCTTTTACGTAAAGAATGGACTGTAAATAATAAATATTATCATATAATAAAAAACTAATATTTTTGGAATTCTGATCATTAATTAGTTGTTCATTATAATTAATTGGCTCATTAAGCTAACAAGCAAAACACACCTTTTATTAATTACCACATTATGGGGATATATTATTTATGATAAAATTGTAACGCCATATAAAATACATCTATGCTTTGAAATATTGATATAAATTATCATTAATTTATTAAGGGCTTTCACATACGAATAGTAAAAATTACACCGTACAAATTTATTATAGATAACCAAACTGCCTCAGTAACAATATTTTGTATTTGTAAATGATAAATTAAAGATGTCCACTGACGCGGTTTAATTATTTTCCTTCAAAAGTATTCTGGGCAATGGGGAATATATTTGGTAGTTAGTCCCTGAATTTCTGAAGTTGAATAAATTCAGACTTCTAGTATTAAGTAGTGAAACGCAAAAGCTTATCAATGCAAGCAGTTCTGGACTATCAAAAGCATCATTGTATAAAAAGTAATAAGTGAAAATACTTCTGTCTGACAATTTAAGAATATTCATTTAATTTTAATGAGTGTTGCAGTTCAAAAAAATTTCTATAAAACACATTTTAAAACTTAGAAAACATAAAAAATTATTTTGTATCCTTTCAATAGCTTGTAAATGAAAATTGTCACGAGGGTTCCAGACTAGAGAAATGGTTGACTTCGACTTGGCAAAATATAACAGTTTAATACACTTAATATTGTTGAAATTTTTACTTAACCTAGAAATAAATCTCAACATTTGTAAACCCTTGTTAGAGATTTCCGTTATTTATTCCGGTTAGCAAAAGAATTTGAAAGAAAGTGCCTAAATCTTAAAATTGTGTTAATCTCTCAAGAGTGTTGTTATTAAAGATCATTGTACTTTTTGTAACTACTTACAAATCTTATGATTTTAGAGGAAATTTCGATTTAGATTAGAATAAAAGAAAATTCGAAACATTAGTCTACTGTTCACAGAATGACTAGTATTATAGATATAAGTTCGCAGTTAAATTGACAGTTAAAAGCTCAATAGCTCCTGAACTGAAAATATCTGTGTCGACCTAGACATTCTACAACTGATCAATCTTCACATCATCACATTTTTTTGCCTGATAGATTTGTTTTCTCGCAAAAGATACCAAAAAATATCAAAGATTTTAAATTTATCATCATCCATATTAACTTTGTTTTAAATATTGTATCAATTATAAACAAAAACAACACAATAATACAAACATAAAATAGTCATTAACAAATTCAGTTTGGCAAAATTTAATGGATTTGCAAATTTTCCACTTTCCCGAAATATTACAACACTATGTGTGAGTTATAATGGCAGCTTTTTAGCCGACAGTATTAATTAGTGGAACTATTCCTCCCAGTCCACTATTACCCTCCCCTTTCTCCTCCCCATTCCACCCCAACACCCCATTATTATTTTCACCACTTTAACTTAATGGGTATAACTACTAACGCTGTGTTGCTTTACGTTCGGGATATTTATTATGTAGATACATTATTTTGATGTTATGTTGTTCTTCAGTTGGTAATTACAGTCATTTAATAGTTTATATGGTTTTAATTATATTTTAAGACCCTTCAAATGAGGGCATGTACAGTGATATCAACAAGCGTATTTTTTAATAATTTACAGAAACCTGTTATTTTTTGAATAATTTTATAAATAATATGTACTCTTTTAAAAATTTCACGTCATGTGCTTTCAATCTAGAATGAAAAAACCATCGGGCACGTTGGTTCTAATTTTTTTTATTCCCTATTTATAAAGTAATCTTTTTTTAAATTGCTGTACATTACGTTTTCTGTAGTCAATTTACTTTTTAAACTGTCTTACAGTAAGCAGTTCATTGATTGATATTTTATGCATCATTTTTTCTTATAAAGTATTCCTTTCAGATACTCAATTCTTTCATTCTATCATCATTCTAGTGTTTCAGATAATCATTCTAGTGTTTCAGTTAATACAAATATACCCTTGCAAAGTTGATACTCGTACACAAAAAATAGGAATAAAACAACAACAAAGAAACACAGTGTCTTAAAGGAATTTTTATTGTAGCAGTGGATGAATTGTTAGTACTTGAATATTTAGAGCACAGGCGTTAGGTAAGTATGCTGTCCTTGTTCAACCGGTCTTACAATGGAAGAAGCTTCGGCACCGGTGCATACTCGGGAAATACGCCAATATGCACAAGGTCGACATCTTTGTTATGAGAACGGGTCGTTTCTACGACTCGTTCTTGAGTCCAACAGCTCGACTATGGAACTATTTGCCGGCCTCTGCGTTTCTCTCCAACAACATTGGTGTCTTCAAGACCCATATTCACTCATTCCCCTCCTTAAAAAGACACTCCACACAGCATTTCCAGTGATGACATAGGCCCTGAGGAAAATTATGTTCCTAAGGGCCTTCTGTGTCGAGTTGATATAAAACATGTTGAAAATGAGTTTTACAACTGTTTGTAATTTGTAGCTCTATAGATCTGTAGTTTTTTTGCGGAAACAACTTTAGGAATTTAAAGGCTGTAAATCTTTTGATAAGATACACAGAAGACTTTTATATACACAAAAGCTGTTAATCAGTAAAAATAACATTAACAGTACTACCTTCACAGAAAGCGGAAAATGATGCTTTTATCTTGTGGAGAACTTAGCCAGCCGAGGAATTGAACTCAAGACGCGACCCGACGCACGCCAGAGTAGGAAATAGATGCGATGCTAACTCAGCCACTGATCGGTCATTGACAGTTTTAATTAACCTCCATAAAATAAAGACAAAAATATTGGAAACACAGGTATTAATAAAGATAATTTTTATTTATTTGAATACTGCACAGGAGTCCCAATTGCTCTCAACCGTCTTTAACGAATGATCATATGGCATCCCCAATTGTGGTATGATGTCGAACTGAAGGTAGTGGTAAGGAGAAGAAAAGTAACTGGCTATTGAGATCTGGTCACCAAACAGGCTAATACCATTTGAAGCAATGTTTCAATTATGAATGAACGCCTTTCACTGTGTCAATACTGATTACTATCAGTAAGATACTTCTTTAACTCTGGGACCACCGCAAATATGTTATAAATAAAAGCTTTAAGGCGATGCACTACGTCGTGTAGTATTTAAAATTGAGCCGCTATCAATAACAACCCTTACGTAGATGGCGATAAGGTTTAAATTCCCGCTTAACACCATCCGCCTGTTTTGATTTATGCAAGAAAAAAACATGGCCAAAAAGTGCCTTTTATTTTATTTTGTGGATGTTCAGGCATAAATATTTAATTATTTTCTAATCATTTTATAAATAACTTAATTTGCCACATTATACAATAAAATCATTACCGAAAATGGGTTCGTAAGTAGGAGATTTTGAAATTTAAAGCAGTTTTCATATGCCTATACATTATTTTTTTTCTGGGCTCATAAAAAATACTCGATTATTTCAAAGGTCAAGATGTATTCTACTCGCAGTATTTAATTAAAGCATCTGAAACATTTCTAGGCGGCCAAATTTTCAAACCAAAAACACATGATTTTGCATTACTACGTATGGCATCGCCTTAAATTAATTATTTTTGAATGCAACACAAATCAATAAAATAAATTTACATTCACACGCCGAATTTGAATCCGTGTCGTCCGTATTTGTAGCCAAGAGCCTTAACCCTCGACCGCGGAGTCCATCAATTATTTATTAAATATTTCGTCACATTAAAGCTTTGAAAATCCGTTTCATTCAAATACATCAAAAGGTATTGGTTTTGCCTTTTCCGAGTAAAATTAATAATTAATATTCCTTAGATTGTAATGCCATAAAAACATCACATAACATCATTATTTTCACATATTGTGAGTGCGCGAAATTAGAAGAAATACGAGAAGCGGTAAGACTGGGTAGCTTGTGGCGCGGGGTAAGCCGGATAGATCTGGAGAGGGAGGGTGTTTACCAGCGTTAATGAAAACGCCGTAATTGGCATCTGATAACTCGCCTAATGAAACAATGCTCAGAAATGTAATATTGCTAGGTGTCCCTCTTCACTCCACGGCCTCTAGTCTCCCCACCCTCCCTCCCCAACCTCGTAACTTCTCGACAACTAAAGGGACTAATCAGGGAATAGAATTGTGAAAAGGATATGATTTAGATTCCCAAACAAAACGCGATAGAACGTTTTAATTCTAGTTGTCTGAGACGTGTTACGTTATTCCTGCGTGAAATTATGATGTTCAATGAACTCAAATTTGCTTTGAACATAAATTTAATTTTAAAAATAAGCGAGAAAGTAGTTACCTCCATACCCTTAATATTTTATATTTATTAAGTAATAATATAATATTATTTCCAGTGAGTTTAAAAAAATCATTTCGGTAAAGACAACATTAATTAACATCAATAAAATAAAATAAACTTATTTTTATTTTTTTTAAATGGAGTTCAATGAAAAGTGTACATTGATTTTAAAACATACTAAACACAGTTAAATGGAAAATATTTCATAAATACATTAAAAGAAATAAACCCAGAAGTTATTTTGGAGTTTCAAAGAAAGAATGTGTCACTCATTAATAAAATTGCTGAGGAAATAGCTTTTAAGAGCTTTTGCCAATGTTTTTTTGATCGTTACTGGAAGTTTTAGGTTAGGTACTAGGTAATGCGTTGTATTGCTTATGTGCGATATTGTAAGGAGTTAATCACAAAATTAGTTGTGTAAGTAGATGACGATAAGTGTATTTGATTTTGTTATCGTGTTTTGTGCTCGTGTATGTCGGAATTAAAGACATATTAAATATTTTCAAAAAACATATTTAAATTATCCTTTTCACATTTAGAATTATAATTATAATTTACATAACATCCCATAGTTTTTCTCGTTTTAAAAAGTGCGTTTTGTTGGCCTCCTCAAACACCTGAGATGATATATAATCATTACTAAATACGTTAATCTCCGAAACCGATTTCAATGAAATTTTATGAATGTCACGGCTGGTTCCAGCTTGAAATATAGGATAGTTTTGGTCTCAAAAAAATATGGATTTTTTTTTCAGATTTTTCATCCAAAATACATACAACCAGAAATTTTTACTTCCCTACATAGAAGGCAGTTTTTGGCAGTACAACGTCTTGTATTATAGTATAACTCTTTATAATAGCTAACTCTACATTAACTCTCTAATTATATGTAGTAAATAATCCAGCTGCCAAGATTTTTTGTTATACTAACCGGTTTCAACGAAAATTAAATAAAAAAAATTTCCAAAAATTGGAATCTAAAAATATGGTATCTTTTCTTATATTTTGTTAGATTAATGTACATTTATAGCAACGAATCTCATGATGGAGATGACGGTGCGAGCTCGAAAAACTTTTGCGTGAAAACTATGTACAAATTTAAGGATGACAGAACTCACCGTTAATACAACAAAATTTCTTCGTTTAACTGATGCCAACACGTGGTAGTTAAAATTTATTATTTTTTATTGATATTTCCAGTATTTTTGGCGACGTGAAATCTTTTAAAAATTATTAATATTTTTTCTAAGAAAACATTAGTGTAGTGTACACAAAAAGTTAGTGTAAATGAATAAAAAAGATTAAATACATTTATGAAACATTTTAGTCTTTACAAAACAATATAAAAGTTTTGAGTCCACCCCTGTTTCCCCCTAATATTCCCTCCACTTCATAACTTATAGCAATATTGCTTGATTCAAGAAGCTGTTTTTTCGTTTTAAACTCAAAATATATTACTTTAATAAAGAAGCAATTTAAAACACAAGATCTTTAATGAAAGGCGTCAGAAACTGTGTCATGAAACTAGGGATAGGTACGTAGAGAGAGCTTGTGGATTATTCTCTGGAAAATTATCCCGTTTTCATCATTTTTCTTTGGCTTTAAATAAATTTTTTGACTTTTTTCGATATTTTATTTAATTTAGAAGTATAATGTTCATTGCAATGTAATTACGAAGATGTTTATTTTTCGAAAGTTTTTATTAAAAGAAAAAAGTATGTTATTTGCCATTTTTATTTATTTATTATCGCTTAACTTTAAAAAAAATAATTTAAAATAACAGCATAACATAAATAAAAAAGAATTTTTAAAAAAAGCACAAAATACAATATACGAGACGAAAAATAAAAAGATTTCTGAATACATACATTTAAACTTAAATTAGGTTTACACGTTATTTCATCAAGAAAAATGAGTATTTCTAGTTTATTAAGAATCTCTTTAAATAATTGATAATCCGTTTAAAAACGGGATCGCAGGCCATTTTCTTATAAACTTTTAGTGAATTCCTAATATAACGGATTAATACCCCTGCATTTGCCTTGGTAATATATAATTAAGAAATAATGGCGAAAATATTAGGACATTTATGAACACGTGTTCATATTTTTTCTAAAAGCTTATCAAGAAACCTATCAATTCATTCGCTAAGAGCCTGTCCCATTTATACCGGATTATGAATAATTTGATGCTTAATAAATTAGCATAACTCAATATTTAAATATTTAAATACTTGTCTTCAATATTTAAATATTACAATTTGAGGTTTTACTCAATAAAGTTATTCCGAAAAATAAACATTTTTCTCCCGGTTACATTAACTAAAAAGCTCTAAGCTAATTTGACTTCGAATATGTCAAAATGTAAATAGAAAATATGAGCAGCAAAATATGAGGTCATTGCTCAGTGTATATAATTTCTTCATAACCGAATTAATCACAAAGTTTTCTGTGGAATATATGGCATTTGATAAAATTTCCATTGTTCATAAAATACATTCCAAAATAAGCATGCAAATATTACTCTAAGGGGGTGTTACACCATCCTTTCGATAATCCATTATAAAAAAATAAATATTCGCAATAGGTAGAAAACTCCGCTACCTTATCCGATATTATGTGTACGGCCATTATGCACAGGTTTGAGTACCAAATAGTAATCTCTGACAATATGAATACATGTACGTTAAATCGTAAATCATACGTTATCCTACGGAAAGTGCTCATCGAGATAATAGTAATTTACCCCCTAAGAATGCCAAAATATATGTTCATATTATATATAAACATTTTATTTATATCCTAATACAGTCCTTATCCTACATTATAATGTGTCAGTAAAGTTAGTTATTGCATTTTTCGACAGGTGGCGCTAGGGTGAGCGAGCGATGCGCGCGCACACTAGAATCCGAATGGTTCCGAAGTGTTTCCGAAACTAGCCGACCGTAGTCGGGCCGCTTCAGTCTAAATGGAATAGGATGTCAGTCCTGCAATAGTACTCTAGTAATTCTTATTGTAAATCAAACAACCTTGTTATTTTGACGAACCGTTTATAATTCATGTTGTGATCTTTATGTAGGGCGTTGAAAAATAAATATATTTATATAAATATCATTGAAGACTCCCAAACTTCACTACACAATGATTATTTATTCGTAATTAAAAGACATACGTTAACCAAGAACTATTTAGTAAACATAAATAAATAAAACATAGTTTCATAACAAACGTATAATTAAATTTAACTCACGATGTCTGCAGAACCAGATGCGATGCCAACTCAGCCACTGACCACGTTCTCACAATGCATTCGCATACACTAACAACGCTAAAATATTAGGGCAAATAATATACCTATGTCTAAAATAAACTATAGAAGTGAAGGCCGCTAGAACCATTCTTTCTATTTATAACTTTGCAAAAGCTGCTATTCAAAAGATCGGTCGGGACATTACATCGCATTTACCTTATTCACGTTCCTGAGTGGATGATATTATCAGTAAGGTACAGTACAGGTCCCTGAAGTGTGGCACTGTGCCCTCTGGTTGGAAAAAAGCGGTAATTCACCCTATTCCCAAGAAAGGTGACCGCTCCAACCCGGCCAACTACCGCCCCATAGCGATCACATCAGTTCTGTCCAAAGTGATGGAACGTGTGATCAACGACAAACTGCTCACATACCTCGAGAAGAACAAAATTATCAACGACCGTCAATACGGATTCCGGCGGAACCGCTCGTGCGGTGATCTTCTCGCGTATGTGACGCATGTTTGGGGGCGGTGCCTGGAACGTCACGGTGAGACCCAAACGGTCGCACTAGACATATCCAAGGCCTTTGACCGGGTCTGGCACCGAGGACTTGTCAACAAATTGCATTCTTACGGACTTCCCGCATCCCTGTGTACGTGGATTGCTGACTTTTTAAGGGATAGGTCGATTCAGGCGGTTGCTGACGGTTTCACCCAAAGATATTAGAAGAACGAGATATGCTATGTTGGCCGCCGGACCGTAGCCGGAGTACTACCTAATTAGGGTACTTTGAACGGTATCGGGACGTGTACGCACAGAAATCTGTTCTATGTATTAGTGCGGATACCTTAGCGATGCCTTAGCGTAAGCGAAGGTGTGCAGTAGTATTGGTGAACAAAACCGGCGACACTCGGCAAAACAATTCCACTCAGTACGAACTGCGCATAGCACATCTCGTTCTTCTAATATCTTTGGTTTCACCTCTTCCTCGCACTCCATAAATGCTGGCGTCCCACAGGGATCGGTTCTGTCTCCGACTTTGTTTTTGTTGCACATCAATGACCTTTTGACATGTGCACCGATTCATTGTTACGCGGATGACAGTACAGTTCATGATAGCTTTTTGTTTGACAAGCCCCCAAAGGGCACACAAACTCCAACGGCTCGGAGGGCTTTGAAGCAGAGAATGGACGGTTATCTCGAGAGTATTTCCTCCTGGGGTAAAAATAATCTCGTCGAATTTAATGTTTCAAAGACCCAATCCTGTCTGATTACGTCTAAAAGGGATCCAAATGATAATCTAGTCTCCTTCAACGGAAGCAATCTTCCGAACAGGCCTTCCATTGATATGCTTGGTGTAACTATAAGTGACCAGCTCAGGTACGGGGGCTCCATCGAAGCCAGAGTAAAGTTGGCCTCTCAGAAGCTGGGCGTACTGTACAGGGCCCGCAGATACTTTAATAGTACACAACTGCTCACCCTGTACAAATCGCAAGTGCGCCCTACTGTCGAATTTGGCAGCCATCTCTGGTCTGGAGCCCCAAAATACCTGAAAAAAACCCTTGACTCTGTGCAGAAACGGGCGGTCCGTTTGATAGATTCCCCAATCTTAACAAACGGACTGCAATCTTTAGAGCACAGACGTCGGGTAGGTATGCTGTCCTTGTTCTATCGGTATTACAATGGAAGATGCTCTGAGGAACTAGCGTCATTGATCCCTTCGGCGCCGGTGCGTAGTTGGGATACACGCCAAACGCGCGCCCAACATTTGTACACAGTTGACACTTGTCACATGAGAACGGGTCGCTTCTACGATTCGTTCTTAAGTTCAACAGCTCGGCTGTGGAACGAACTGCCGGCCTCTGTGTTTCCTCCCTCCTACAACATGGGACTCTTCAAGACCCATGTTCACTCCTTCCTCTCCACAAAAAGACCCTCCACACAGCATCCCCAAAGATGACATAGGCCCTGAGGGAAATTATTTTCTTCAGGGCCTCCTGTGTGGAGTAAATATAAAAAAAAAAAAAAAAAAAAAGTATCGCTCTGGTGTAAGAACGTTTCTTGAAATCGCTTTAGCCGTATTTGGTGACCAGATATGAATAGCTAGTTACACCCCCACCTTCCTCTTCCCCATACCCTTCTCCACGCCACTACCTTCAGCCTCACTACATACATTTTCAATTAGGGATAACCAATCTTTGACCTCTCTAGCCGGACTCTCTAGGCCCATCGACTTGCACCGCAGTGGGATGGGATGGAATCATGCGTCCATCACTCTTGGATACATTGACCTCCAGATTCCTACGCACCCCTCATCTTAATTATTCTCTCCTTCCATTCCCTAAAAAGACCCTCAAGGATACCCTCAATACCCTGAAGGATTTTTTTCTTAGGCCACTTGTGTGGAAAGAACGTTAAATAAAAAATACCCCAATAATTGGGGATGCCAGAGTCTCACTGGCTGTAGACGGTTGGGAGTTATTGGGATGCTTGAGCTGTATTCAAATTTAAAAAAATTCTCACGATTTTCATCGTTTCCACTCTCAATTAAACAATCTCCGGGGAGTTTTCTTTAAATGATCTTAACAGGTATTATTTTTGATGCACCGAAATGATTCAGTTTTGGAAACTGCACGGAAAACATTATAATTATTTTCAAAAAATTTGTTCATTTATAAAAAAAAAAAATGTTGGCCTAATAAAAGCTCTATGAACTCATACATTAACCTGTATAAAAAAAAAATAATTGGATTTGGAAAAGGATGTAACAAAAAAAACCCTTCTTCCTCATGCAGTATATGATTATGTTCAACGACATTCAATATATTTGTGTAACACCGCAGAGCTTGACTACCGAAAAATAAACCTACCTACCGCTATACATGCAATCGTTGATTAATGTGTTGAATTACCATCGCTGGCAATTGATATTGGTATAATGCCGCATACCGCGTTGTGTTGCGCCACCCCAACCCGCTGCAATCACGTCATTTGACTGAGTGCCCGCAAGTGGGCTAGGGGGGGTGTGGCAGAACGCGGTACGCGCTAATAAGCTCTTCACCGTCAATACACCCTCCAATTTTATTCGACATTGACGATTGAGCCGCCGACTTTGACAATAATTGAATCAAGTACCAAATTAAATTATTATTGATTCAGTTTCTCGTATATCAGTCACATTCCGAATGCTCATAATGAATACATTTTTGTTATACAAGAATGGTAATATTTCTTCCGTCATTTCATAATTTTCTGTGCTTTCTGTTGTAACGCTCACTTACGTGTGAAATAAGGAATTACAGTTAAATTATTATTTATTTTATATAAATGTTCGTAATCTAAATTCAATGCCAGTATTTTATTATTATTAATGTCGGTTTCACAGATAATTTGATAATTTTTGCATTTTTAAAGCCCGCCAAAACTATAGAAATCTGGCGGAGTACGCGTGACGTCATACGTACCTCAGTTTCGTCGGTTAACAGTAAGGTCAATCCCACTCGGGTCAGTACGCAATCAACACATCCCAATTGACATATTTAGCAAGATTTCCAAAAAACATCAATTATTTTGAAATAATTTGCATACCGCAGTGGTGAACTGGGTCTAAGTCTACGCAGCGCAACTTTGCAAAAAAAATCTCATCCTTAATGTACGCGGCTGGCCGACCCGTGAGGTAGCGGTGTAAGTTTGGCAGAACCCGCCAACCAATCACAGGGCGTTTAAATTTCTTTCGGTTTTAATCATTGTTAAATGAATATTTATTAATTCTAAGTACAATTATGTTTAATTATTTTCACACTCCTTTTATGTTTCAAAGATAAACGGTTATTTTAAAACCTCCATAGCTCGTGATGAATGTTTTGCAGCATGCTGAAAATATTAACCCTTACTCAAAATATAATAACAGAAAAAAAAGCTTGATAGCCGAAAAATATGCCTTAAGAAAACGATGATAATGTTAGTACTGTACCGTACTCGCGATACAGTTAAATATGTATCGCGAGTACGGTACAGTACCAACATTATCCCAGGTGTGACCGAATCTTTTTCTGTTTCACATACGTCAAACGAAAAATGTGAAACAGAAATAGATTCGGTCACACCTGGGATAATGTTGGTACTGTACCGTACTCGCGATACAGTTAAATATGACTGAAATTGGTACTGTACCGTACTCGCGATACAGTTAAAAATATGCCTTAAGAAAACGATGATAATGTTGGTACTGAACCGTACTTGCGATACAGTTAAATATTACGGAAATTAAATGGTCGAATTAGCTCAGTGGCAGAGAAAAACCTCAGAAAGGCTGAGGTCCTGAGTTCGATTTCAAGGTGCGACCGAATCTTTTACTGTTTCACATTTTTCGTTTGACGTATTCGTTTTGACCTGCAATTATCAATATTAGAGGTTTTACTAAATAAGTCTATTTTACACTATTCAAATATTGAACATTATTAATACTTTATTAGGGAACACAAGGAAATGATTAGGGCACATATTATTAATGAAACTGCGAATGCTATGAAGAATTTTGAAGCATCTGTGTACACAGTCGTAGTACTTTAATCTTTTAGCACATTATACAGGTTTGCAAAGATTTTTTTCTTTATTCATAAAATACAGGATTTTCCAATAAAAGGTGTTATTTGATATTTTTCGCGTAAAATATCAATGGTTTCGTTGCTTGTGTGGCACGTAGCGCCGTCTTGTTGAAATTAAACGTTGTACAGATCAATACCATCCAATTCCGGCCATAAAAAATCATTAATCATCTCTCGATAGCGCAATCCATTCACCGTAACTGTTGCTCCAGCCTCATTTTCGAAAAAGTAAGGTCCAATGACTCCGCCGGACCATAAACCGCACCAAACAGTCACAAGTTGAGGATAGAGAGGCTTGGTGGATAGAGAGGCTTGAGGTGTAATTTTATTTTAGAAGCATATATGTTCATACAGGTAGAACTTTAATCTGCAAGCATATAGTTATTTCATATTATTTAGGTTGGCGAAGGTTGCTGCGGTGATGTATGGTTTTTAATTAGCCTCTAGATCCAGTGTGAGTGTAGCGGCCATCATCATATATCTCCAGCCATTGTTAGTAACCGGATGATGTACGCGACTGGAGACAAATATGCCAAGCTTTGACTTGTGTCTCACTCACTTCATGTTGCTGCAGGGTTGTCGCTAATTGCAATTGATTACCACCTGTGAATAATGTTGTTGGTTTGAGGAATACACAATCTAAACAGGTGGGTGTTCTTAATGTGCATTATATCACAACGAATGTACGTAATAGGTATACAAATCGCTTGGCAAAAGGAGTTATGAAACGGTCGATTTTAGCGCAAAAATTGTTGTTATTTATTTTATGATGATAAGAAAAAAGCGAATTGATTACACTTATAATATCAGTTAGATATCCCATAAAATAGTAGAAAAATTACTTTAATTATCCTACTATTAGATCAAGGTTCTGTAGTACGTATTATTGCGACAATTATACTACGGTTTCGGGCTACAATTATTTTTATAAATAAAAGTTTGTGGGTGATATAGATTACACACTGGCAGTTCTTGTGCTATGTTAGCTGATGTGTTTAATATAATAATAATAATATTTGGATGATTTATGTAGCACCGGTTTTGTGCAAAATCACTTCAAGGGCGCTGTACAAATATATAATACACTTTTACAATGATCTACCAACTATATATTTAGGTAATATACCGTACCACACTTACCTGGTAGGCCTGATATGACTTTATTGAAGTATAAAGGTGTACTAATTAAACATTTTGGCAGTGCATATTTTAACGAAGTTACTGCATAACAGTTTTTTTTCTTCTTTATTTCTTTCACTAACTTTCTACTAATAATAATATTTTTTTCTTTTGTCTTGTTTACTTATATAATCTGATTATATTTCTTCATTTCTTTATTTTCTTTCTTGCTCCTATATTGTACTATTACTGTATGTAAATGGAACTTTTGCCGTTAATTCCAAACATACAAATAAATATATTTTATAGAGTAATTAACAATTTTATTTTAATTCTGCTCGAGCGAAACGATAGAAAAAGCTTCAATTTATCCAAGCCGTATTTTTTGGTATTCATAATGTAAACCGATTCGAAGTAAAGATTAATTGAAAATAATGTTTTCCATTAAGGCGATGCCATACGTAGTGATGCAAAATCATGTGTTTTGGTTTGAAAATTTGGTCGCCTAGAAATGATTCAGATGCTTTAATTAAATACTGCGAGTAGAATACATCTTGGCCTTTGAAATAATCGAGTATTTTTTAGATAAGTCTTTTTATAAGCCCAGGAAAAAAAATGTTAAAGCCTATGAAAACTGCTTTAAAGTTTAAAATCTCCTTCTTACGAACCCATCTTTGGTTATGATTTTATTGTATAATGTGGCAAATTAAGTTATTTATTAAATGATCGAAAAGAATTAAATATTTATGCCTGAACATCCACAAAATAAAATAAAAGGCACTTTTTGGCCATGTTTTTTTCTTGCATAAATCAAAACAGGCGGATGGTGTTAAGCGGGAATTTAAACCTAATCGCCATCTACGTAAGGGTTGTTATTGATAGCGGCTCAATTTAAAATATTACACGACGTAGTGCATCGCCTTAAGCTTCGCATTGAAATGTGTGAAGCAGTTGTTTTAGGAGAAATAAAAAATGAGATATTAAGTAATAGATATTGGTGGGCGACATGAAATAAAGTACGAGAAAAGAGTATTTGGGCTCTGACGCTGTTACATGCTTTCAAAAGCTTGTTTTTTGAAGGCTTAATCCATACAACACCTTCTAACATTTATTTAAATATTGTGTCGCTGGCATAGCCTCTTGATCGATTTTCGGCATATTATGCCAAGTTTTGCAAAACGTCTGAGTGATCGCACGTCATAATATGCCATTTTTCATTACATTTTGTTTAAAAATATTTTTCCAAACATTCCCCCTTATAACAGTAATCATTGGTAGAAATCTAATATAATGCTTTCCTATTTTTTCAATAGATGTCTAATTTCCTCCGTTTAAAGCCTGAAGGACTGTTCTATAATATTCAATAAATCCAAATTAATTTTGCGAAAAAAAAGTTTCATAAAGTATATAATATTGTTGATAATTAAGTGTAAATAAGTACTGAAGTACCTACTTGCAAATCTCATGATTTCGAAGGAATTTTTGGTTTTGATTTATTAAATAAGAAAAATTAGAAATATGCCTACTTTTTGGATGTGCGGTTTACTGTTCACAGAACTACTGGTATTATACGTATTCCGACATTGTGATAATGTATTAGAAATGTTTTTAATGTTTATCAAGAAGAATTTTTAAATTTATTCATTCGTTAAAGGCCTGCAAACAATAAACCAATAATTTGAAGAGATTCTTAATAAATTTGCTGTATTCATTTTTCTTACGTTCGAGTCCTTTTAGAATGGTCGATAGCTGATGGTAACTTTTTTCTTATTTAGGAATGCCAAAATGATCAAAGATGGCAGAAATTATTTGCGGTTACAATACTAAAAACTTCAGTGACAGCCCTGTAAGTACAAAGTATCCGGTATGTACAAAGTACTGGTACAGGTACAGGGTTGTTTGGTTGGTTGGCTGGTTGCTACGGACTAAGGAGGTGTCAGACAACCAATTAGACGTGAGGGCGCGAAGAGGACACCAGGTGAAACAAAGTGCCTTGTACGTCATCATCTCATCCAATTATTTCCACACTACACCCGGCACAGGCACATATGTACCACATACCTACAGCTTCCAGTCGCCAGATACCAGGAATGTAGAAACGTATGAGATATGAATGATGCAGCGGAAAAATGACTTAAATAAAGACACTTTAAGACATGTTTATGAAAAAAACTGCGACTAACCTGCACCCATTTATGTGGCGCACGTAATAACAAAGTTATGATAGTAAGCTTGGATACTTAAACAGATATGAGATAAAATGCATATAAAAGTTATCCCACTCATGTATCATATTGTACATAAAATCACTTAACAAGAAGATATTTGGTTTTAAATTCTGTGATTTTTAAGTTTAGATCTGAATTCTGTCGATTCTGTAAACATTTTTCATCATGTGGCAGTCCATTTCAGGATTTAGGTCGAGACGTTCCAAAAGTTAATAATTATAATACAGTGATTTAAAAGTACATAATATCTGTCAATCATTATTTAGAAAATTCAAAGCCTACACATACTTGATAAGTATACTTTACCCCCCACCACTCATTGTCCAATCTAAAAATCAGTCTATTAGAATATTTGTAAAGACTTATTTTGTATTCTTGTTATCATTAACAATTATTTAACTCATTTGTTCAACAGAACGCTCTATGATAATTTATATTGCACCTGTATATATCGTTCATACTTAGTTTATTGTGTTTTTTATTTATTATTTATTAACGCCCTATCGGGCTTTTACATAGTAAATTGACAGTATATGTATGTAAGTGTAACATAATACATGGATAAAATAGCTAAATATAATTTACTCATAAGGTAATTAGAAAATAAATGTATGTATTATAAAACAAATGTTTAAAAAAAGAAGAAAAATAATGTCTGTTGTATCTATAGAGAAAAAAACTAATAAGTAATCGCAAAATAACAACGCCGTAATAAATATTGAATTTAAATAATAGTACTTGAAATGGTAAAGTAAATCAAAGTATAATATACATATCAAGTATGACCGTACATGCATACAGTAATTAATATGCGTCCAAAAAAATAAATAACAAATAAACTAAGGAGTATGTGAGTTAAACGTTGGAAGGTATAGAGACAAGACTTTTTTTTAAAGCTAATAAATAATACAAGTTAATAACTAGCAAATAGGTCTGAAATTATTTGCCTTTTGAAACTCACAACGTTATTAGCACCAAATATATAAATAAGTTATGTTATGTACTTATACTCTTATTATTGTACTCCTGAAAAGCTTAATAAATAAATACAGTGGTTTAAAACTACGTAATTAAAGCCACGTAAACAGCTATAAAGTGTTTGCTGTCTTTGAAAATTCAAAATAGTGTAATATTATCACTTCCTTAAGGCATTTGTGTTGTTATTACAATTAACTCATTTTAATAATAATCTCCTGCAACGTGGATTAATAACCTAGCAATAAGATACAATTTCGTGGTTCATTAAGGAATCTGTTTTGTTTTTACAATTAATTCATTTTAATAACACCTTAAAACATTATGATAAAAAAATCTGTTTAATCTTGCAAAATACTAATCCATACAGATTAAACCTCATAGTCGCTGCGCATTCGGACAGGTAACGGGATTCCCAAGGTTTGCACAATCGTTTGGTTAACCGCTGAAATATATTTTGTATGAAATATTTCTGAAAACAGAAAGTCACATAGTCGCTGAATTCATAACGCACGTACAGGATTAATTTCGGTATTAATACGGGCGAGTAAAAGTGTATTTTTTTGGCACGGTATTTGAATTTGCGCACTGTTTAAGTTTCAAAGTGTGGTAAAATTTTAGTTAAATAATTTTTATCTTATTTCTTATTTTTTTATGGAAATGGGAGTTTACTGCAAACGCTGTTTAGAGAAAACCGCCACTGGGTACAATTATTAGATATTCCCACTAGTGATGGTGTGGGCTCATGAGTTGACGCCTATTTCCTCAATAGGTTCATTAGCTAGTTCACATTATAAGTCTGTTGCAATCTGCCAAAATAACCATTTAAAATGAACCTAGGTTATTTGAACTTAGGTTATTTGATAATATTATTTAATAATGAGATATTTTATTTTAACGAATTATTGCTATATTTCGCAGTAGCTAGAAGTACACTGGAATACGCTTCGCCATTTTGGAATCTACAATACAAACTGTAATCAATAGCGTAGAACGTATTCAAAACAAATTTATAAAATATCTTACCTCCAAATTAAACAATGACGTTGAATGTACTCGTAAATTTCAATCTTTGCAACAAAGGCGAGCAGTAGCTGATTTAACATTTAAACATAAAATTTTAAACAATAACATCGAATGAACCGAACTAATTAATGTAAACACACATTTAACACATACACGATATACCGCGCTATTCCACATGCTTAAGTACAAAACAAATCCTGCATCTAGTTCGCCAATTAACCGTGATCTTCATATATTCAATAATATTTGTCTAAAATCTAACGTCGACATTTTTAGGAGTCACTGCAAGAATTTAAAAGTTGCATCATGTCAATAATATAAACTGTTCAATGTGCCTACATAAACACACACAGTCACACATACACTCCTATGCACTACACACGTCACACGGTAATTACCAAATATACATACCATACATGAGACCATTACAAGAGAACATATCATAGGTACCCACCTTGAAATATTTAATATCTGTAAATTGTTTCATAATGTAACCAATGTACTGTTTTTTTTTGTAATTGCCATTAATTTATGAACTTTATTCTTTGGTTTTCCAATAATTAGAAGTACGAGAATTAATCGTTTAAAATGCAGAATTAGGCTCCTCGATAATCTCACAAGTATTTTTATATGGCCCAAATGATATAAATCTACAATCTATAATGAAAGTCGATATTATACTGCTCACTAGAAAAGCTCAAACTTGTGGTGTGAACTTAACGTACATAAAAAATAAAAAGTTTTTTTTTCGAAAACATATTAACGAGATTGATTCTGGGAATGAGAACAGATGACAAAATGAGTGTAAGGAGAGTAAAACATGACGCTTAAGAGAATGGTAAAAAAAGTTAGGGACACTCGAGAAAGACAGGGCCAACAAGTTCATAAAATATTTGAGTAGGGTAATATCAAATGGTATTTCAAAATGACTAATTTAAATCGATTTGCTGAAATGACAAATGTACCTACCTCTCATTCGTGTCGGTAATACAGTAATTTATTTAGCACATATCTGTATTTCGATGAAACTGTAATTAATTTGAGACTTTGCCACATACGGATTATCAGCTAAGACTCTATACCAATTTTTCATAATGATTGCTCAAAACATATGTACTACTAACGTAATATAAATAAAAGCCCTTTTTAAAAGCATGGGCGAAGCCGGGACGGAAAATTATTAAAATAATACATTGTTATGATAAAGCTTTAATGCTTTATCCTTTAAATCCGCTAGCCACTAATGATCCGGACGTGGTATGGCCAAGGTATCATCTTACGATGCGAAGAGATGGCATTCTAATTAGCGCCAGAGATAATTATTATTGTACAACGCCTACCAATGTTATCACCATCACATCCCTTCTTCCCCCACCCCTTTGATCACACCTCCTCATTCCGCCCCCGTAAGGCATAGCCAGGATGCAACCCGAAAGGAAGAAAATATATAATAAAAAAAAACCTAAAAAATTTCTTTAATCTGAACAATTCGTCAAATTTCAAAGTTATCATTCAAGTTCTGTGAAAGTTCTATTAATTTTTTTTTTACTATACAAATACTGATAAACAGCCGGCCCGTGATGAAATAATAGCATAACTTGAATAGAAATTGAATTTTTAACTATGAAATTTGATGAAATTTTCAAATTCTGTGAAACGTCCCGTACAGAACGGGATTTCTGATTTTAACATTTCATTTGGGAAGACAGGGATTGGTAAATTTTTAAGTTTATTTCAGCAGCAATTAAAGATTTCTTCAGTTTAAGTAATTTTATTCAATAGCACCATTTATTTTGCTCAAGCTAAGTTGTACTAAAACATCTGTTCTGCCGTGTGGTCTCTTAAACAAGTCGTGGTGACGACTATGACAGAAGTTTTCAGACACGAATAATCTGAAATTAATGGGCTAACAAGAGAGATGTGCACCATAATAAGATATGCATAACGTCTTATCGGTTTCTAAGCCAAATCCATTCGTTTACTCAAGAAAGTTTATATGATGCAAGAACGTCGGATAAGTTCCATGCGTCGGCATATGGATATAGCAGGTTTTTTTCTGGATTTAATTAGGGCGGAGTTCATACACCACTAGCATACGAGTACACCAGTTCGCTTCTTCTAATGCCATCGAATAAGACTGTTTTGTTATTTTCATGCTAAATTTTGTTATTTTCATGCCAAAAGCCAACGCAGCCGCTGTTCCGAAATTTTGCCTAAACTGTGCTTAAATGTACAATAATTACGCTCCTCCAAACCTCCAGATCCGTGGAGTTGGTTGAAACCGCCAATTAGGCTAGCTGTACCGCCTCAGTTGTTTACGCAGTGTCCACCAGCGGCGGTATCATCAATCATTATTAGTGTCTCGTTAGAGGACCTCGGCTGCAGCCGTCTCATTTGCCGACTGTACCTGCCGCAAGTACCCACTTTCCAACATCACCGAGGATTCTTGGAATATTTCAATTAATAAACGCTTGAGAAATATGTGGACTATTGGAGAAATGAAATAACTGCGTAATTGGAGAGTATATGAGAAATATATAATTGAACAACTTTGGTACTTAGATCAAACTTTTTTTATACTGCGTAAGTGTCCAATCTATCTGCATTTAGTGAGACTATGGCATCTTTAATTATTGGAGATGGCTAAGGAACTGAGGAGGAAACATCATAGCATAATAAAAATCATGTTTATTCCACACGAAAACCCTTAATTTGCCTTTGTGTCAGAATAAACTTTTGCACATCTGCCACGAGGAAGCTTATTTTCACTACATACCACGGTTTAGTAGGCTACAAGCTTCAAATTTTTAAATATACAGGGTGTTAATGGACGTCCCTGACTTTCTACAAGTGATTCATGACCGTTTTTTAATGTTTCTATTCAAGTCTTTCAAAAGTGAGCAATATTCAGTTTGATTGCAAGGAACGTCTCATTTAATACATTTATTTGTTTATACCATAGGAACTTCTTATTGTAGACACTGGCAAGATTTTGTTAGTCGCCACAGTTGGACGAATGCGCGTTATGCGAGCCTTGAAAGCTCTGGTCGGAAGATAATTCTTAGATAAATATAAGTGTTTCATTTTATTTATTCTAAACGCATCCTTAGCAATAACCAAAATAATACATACATCCAATAGGTATTATCAGTTTTGTGTGTAACACTTAAACTGAAAAAGTGCTGCTTGATGCTTATTGTAGCTCGATATTAAGTTAGTTATATTTCCAGCAACAAAAATTGAACAATGTTAAATTCATTTGTGCTTTATATGATATTCTTATATTAGGTTTTATTCTCTGTTCTCGAACGACTGTTTACTACGGTATTTAGGTATGTATATTTCATAATATTATAAATTCATAGATACATAGGTATTTTTTTTCATTAAATGAAATTTTGGTTTTGACTTAATAATTTTAAAATTAAAAAAAAAAATTCTTCCCAGGTTACTGGTCATGTAGTTGAGTAGCCATCCCCTAAGTCCAATACCTATTTTTAATGTTATTTATTTGACATTTAGACTTGATATGTTTCCTGTAAGACTTTTGGTGTCGGAGCACGTGTTCATAAAAATCATAATATTTTCGCTTTTGTTCTTTATACAGGGTTTCCGGGGGTAAAATGCACTTACTTCGTGAGGTGATTCTACATGATGGTAGAAGTAAAAAAAAAAAAACTTTTTTCGGAATTCCAAAAATTTTTTTTCTCATACTAAAATAATTTTTCTATAAAAGAATTATTATTTTCTCATACAAAAAAATCAACT
Source organism: Hesperophylax magnus (assembly GCA_026573805.1). Lineage (NCBI taxonomy): Eukaryota > Metazoa > Arthropoda > Insecta > Trichoptera > Limnephilidae > Hesperophylax > Hesperophylax magnus. The sequence continues at coordinate 25,265,971 of JAIUSX010000072.1, forward strand.
TTTTTACCTAAACACTACCATAAAACTTTGGAATTTCTAATAAACTTATATTTCTTCCTAAAACCATTAAGAATCACCCACCGAAGAAGAGTGCAATTTGCAAATGCAGGTGCATGAACACGTGTTCAGACATATGAGTAAATTACTAAAAGTTTATCAGGAAACGGCCTGCAGTCCTGTTTTTAACTGGATTTCAAACAATTTGAAGAGGTTTTTAATAAATCAGCCATAATAATTTTTCTTCGCGTATTTAAGTGATTTATTGCAAGGAAAACTTTCGCATCATATTTGTAAGCTAGTGTTCAATAAAATATAATATTAATATTATTTAAAATATTTTCTTACTCATTACAAGGCAAGTAAGTGTTCAGATGATCTTTATATCTGTATGGACACATAGACAGCCGACCACAGCCATAGTTGCCTCAGCGATTCTTGGTTGCGGTGCGGTGTCAGCTGGTTGGTTGACTGCCTGGGATGCTGTGATGCAGTAACGAGATGTCAATTGGGCTTTGGTGTGTGATGCACGGCACACTGCAGTACAGTACAGTGTACGCTTCTCGCTATATCTTGGTATCTAACGTGTAGAGGAGGATAGCCATTTTTTCCAATTTTGTTCACGTTTTTATCATTTTTATACTTTCCATTACTTTTAGGTTTTATTTATATGTTTCCACCAACATCAGATTACTAGAAGGTGGGTTGTTTTTTTCAGTGCAGAAATTCTAGAACTAACTACCATATTATGTATTTCTCATTCCCAGAATATTAATGGAGATTATTAATGTGGAATCTTCAGTGGACACCTTTAGTTATGTATAAACAATAAGAAAACCTATCTCCCGATTAAAAATAAACGCCGCCAACGGGAATTGAACCCGTGCCTTCTGATGTCCGGTCAGGTGCTCTGTATCCACTGATCTATGTCGGCTTATTTCCAACCGGCCAAATGATTCAATATGTACTAGTACCTCAATCAACAATTACTGCTTATTATATTTTTTCACCTGTAAACAACCAACATTATTTTTGTAGGAAAGGCTTTGTTAGTGCTAAATTTCTCACTAGATGGCGTCGAGACATATGATATCTTCATTTATTGGTGAAACACGGTTTCAATTCCCGTTGGCGGCATTTATTTTTACTCGGGAGATATTTTCAATTTGTATTAGTATTTCGGATGACTAATTATTGCTTATAATTATTTGTTATCCTTTATGCAATGCATAAAACCTTGTCTTATAAACGTTAGTTTATCATTAAAAAATAGTAATAAGAAAACCTTTCATGGTAATAAATAATTTTATTATAAAAAGGACGTTAAAGAAAATTTGGTCTCGGATTGGAACTTATGGATTCATTATTAGAAATATTAAAGTTTGATTTTTTTCAATGTTAGTCCAAATTTATGTAAAAAAAAATGTAGATACAGGATGGGGCAAAAGTAATCACCCGATGTTCTTTTGCTGTAATTTATTTATTTATAATGGAAACAATCATTCTTGCGGAGTAAACCGATTTATGTTTTGTCGATTTGTATTCTGCGTTTGTATATTTCACAAATGTCAACCGAATTGACATTTGGCGCAATTTGCAAAAGTTATAGCATTTTCCAATCGGGTGATTACTTTTGCCCACTCTGTATGTATATAATTATTTAAATTTTATTTATTTATCTATATTATACAAACTCTCGTTATGAAGCTGATGGTTGTGCTCAAGAGATGAGCGAGCTATTTAAGAAAATAATCTAACATACTAAAATTATACACTAAATCAGACTTTGTTTAATTGAATGTAGAAATGAAACGTGGTTAAAACTCACTTCATTTTGATCTAAATATTTTTTTTAAATATGTACAGATTTGACATATTTATTTAACTGACTAAATAAAGTTAATTCTTTAATTTGCGTACTAAAACATTTAATTAAAAGTTTCCAATATTCTAATTTCTAAAATCGTGGAACATATGCTTTGGCGAAAATGTCCTTATGCGAGTTTTATAGATTTGTTTTCTTTAGGTAGTTAATCAATCGAAATAATTTATACAGAATCATGAAAATACAGAGATAATAGAAATACATTTTCTAAAGTTTCCATAAATTAGGATTATAAAAATAATTATATTTGAGGTCAACAATATAGTGATTTATTCATGGGTTACTATGCCGTGTTATACTTCCTCCTTCTTTGGTCAACGTTTCGTACAGCGTCACAGTGTCTATCATCAGGGCAGATGCTTAGATTGTTGTGAAATGTGTGTATAAGTATGTCGAAGTGATACCTTCTCAATCCTCTTAGCGCCGGTTAGTTTAGATTTGTTGTAGCCGTCAAGTCCCGGATACCAAGAACTATTTTACTAGCTTAGTCCCGTCGCGTCATATCTTTTAATATTAATGTGTTATTTATAGTAGTGCTCGATGCATTTTGGGTCTTCTTTGGAACTTTCATTATTTCCAAAAAAAAAAATTAATAATTTAAAAACCTTTTGTCATGCTATCATCTTCTGTGTCCTAAGTTCCTAAGAAGAATAAACACATATAGTAACTACGTTATAATATTACTGGGAAAAATTTAGAAAATTTATTTAGAACACAAATTTTCTTTAGTATACCTCCACTCATCACAGCCATTCTCCTTGTATTTTATGGTCCTTGTTCACAATCAGCGTTGTTGTGATTTGTTCGCGACACTCGTCCTTATCATCCATACAACACTGCAACGTGCAACCGTTGCCCACATAGCTACAACAGTACACACAGCATTACATACAATACCTTTGTAATCAATCTGGGAGACAAAGTGAACTAATTCTTAGAAAAAAGATGTCATTAATCCACGAATTTCAATTGGAATAATGACTGGATTAATAATCCCTCCCGAAATAAACAGTCCCAGATCACTCACTAGATCGATAACTTCGGGCTTTTTGTAAGAAACAAATTGGTCCTAAAAAAACATAGATATGCCAATATATAGACACTAAAATTCTCATTCGGAGCCTACTTATTACACTATACACCAATAAAAAAACTTTGAAAGTTTATTCCATAGACTTTCAAAGTTTTTCATTGGTGTTTCAAATTTTCGATCGGAATTATACCTCCCTGTTATGACATAAGTTTAAAAATGCTATAGTAAAACAGTATGAAGAAAGTTTGAAAAAAGAATTGATTTTGAGATTGTAACATTTCTTTGAATAAATTGTATAAATCCTTTTTTGAAATAAAAAAATGTTTTCTTACTAAATGATTTATAATTAAGTGGGTATATATTTAAGGACCTACTTACAATTCTTATGCAACACATAAAAACTCATCGGTACCTAAACTGCACTCGTATCAGCCACGAAAGTAACTCAAAAATGTATGGAATGAGGAAATACTTCGAAACCGAGATCTGAGCAAAGAAACAAGTAATAAAAGCGATTAGTTTGTTGCATTATTATGAAGATTGTGAAAGTTAATACAAATATTTATTATGACCAGGGGATCTAGCACAGTGAAAGTGATAACTTTACCGATGATTTTAAATCGATTTACCGAGCACGGTCGCGCTGTTGATCGCCAGGCCGATATTGATAATGCAATAAATTAGAAATCGACATACGCTGGTAACACTGTAGGTATTTTTGTTGAATTTATAATCCTGAACGTCAGACAACTACGTAAAACTTAAAAATAATAATAAATTGGCAATTTCAAATTAAAATAATAACTTTAATATTCATCATAAAAGGGTGTTGTGATGTTTTTAGACATATCTAACGACTTTTTTTTCTCAAGGATGGAATGAAATCAATTGATCGCGGCTTAGATGAATTAATTCAGTCTGTAGATCGTGTATACGATTTCTTTCAGTTCTAAGAGCTTAGTTTGTCCACCTCCGTTCATTAATAAGCCATTTTTATACATAACGAACGAAATTATCCACAAATTTGTGCCTACTGGCAGCTCATCCGACACCTTGGAGGTAGTGGCTTTTGTCTACCGATTTTCGTAATCATATTCTGGCCGTGCTCGCAAATATCACCAACAAATAATATAGATGACGGATTTCGTAATTATGGTATTGACGTAGGACTTTATTGAACGTCCCTTCTAGACCTCCATGTCCCGACATCCGGTATTCAAATTTAAAGGGCACTCTCGCCTACTAACGTGTGTAATCTGAAGCCTAGAAAACAAATATACTTTTAATGGTCGAACGGAAGACCATTTTCATATTATATATACTCGGAATCATTAGCCGGCAATTAGCTGACGCCAAAAGGATGTCTCCTAGATCGAACTGCTAGCTATACTACCCCAACAGTCTATATGGTTCTGTTTTCTTTGTGGCAGAAGATCACAATGGACACTTTGAAGTAATCCTATAATAAAATGAACACGAGCTAATGGCTTTCTGCTAACGAGCTCTCAAAAGATATTGTGCATTGTTTAATGTTCAGTTTGTCGCTAGGCCAAGAAATTACGAAAGGATTTTGAACAACAGACGAATACATTAATAATTACTGCCACGAGACAAATAAACCATCTCATTACTTCCACGTGCTGATCATCGGAAACGAACTTGATGCTTCCTTTTGTAACTGAGCCTTTAAACTGAAAACAATTCTTGCATAATTGAAGTAAAAGCTTCAAAGATTTGAAAAATCAAATCGAATGGAGCAAAAATAACCATTTAAACAAAAAGTCTTTTGGAATCACAAAAATAAATTTACGCATTCAGGAGTGAAATGCAGCTTTTGATGAAGTGTAGTAGAGCTTTTTGTGTAATTTGATGTGCTGGGAATAGTTTTAATGACCGATGCAGTATAAGAACCAGTAAGAGAACAAAGCGTTGTGATGTACGATCGAGGAATTATTTCGGTACAGTGCTCATTATCTTACAACAGCGAGTCTCCGAACAGTTTGTTCCTTATGACAATTGATGATCCGAAAACATTATTAATTATTGAAATAATGTGGTTATTGCGTTTCTCGTATCTCGTTGTGTAAGCGGGAAAATGGTGAATCCACATCACATAGAAAACCAAAAAAAACTTTTTTTTTATCTGATCATTTATTAGGTTATTTAGCCTTTCAAGTTTCTTGGCTTCGTAATCAAAAAATCATGTTCGATTAACAACGTATTATATATTATGAATATGACACACCAGTCTTAAGCAGTGGAGGAGTGTAATAGAATGCTAACATGGCATTATTGATATTGTTGTAGCCGATAATTACTTTATATTATTAGTACTACTAAGTTTTAACCATATGTAAATGAAAACCTTAGCACGGGAGATCCTAGTGATATCATTATATCCATTTGTTACTAAAAACAAGATAGTAAACACTTCTTATTGTTACTACAGGGTTTTTCAATAAGAGGTGTTATTTTGATATTCAATCGTAAATGATCAATGGTTTCGTTGCTTGTGTGGCACGTAGCGCCGTCTTGTTGAAAGTAAATGTTGTCTAGATCAATACTATCCAATTTCGGCCATAAAAAATCATTAATCATCTCTCAATATCGCAATCCATTCACCGTAACTGTTGCTCAAAAAAGTAAGGTCTAATGACTCTGCCGGACCATAAACCGCACCAAACAGTCACACGTTGAGGATAGAGAGGCTTTTCAACAATAAGTCTTGAGTTTTCCGAGCCCCAGATGCGACGATTTTGCTTGTTGACGAAGCCAGCGAGGTGGAAATGGGCCTCATCACTCAAGATGATTTGCATTTGATTCACTCAAGTGAATTTTAATAATTTCAATGCGTTGTTCAAGCGTGTACCGTTCCATTTTTATTAATGACGTAGTTTGTACTTGTCAAATGTCAAAAAAATGACAGCTTCAAAAGTAACATCTACCGAAATAGCGGGCTATTCAAAATAACACCCGTTATTGGAAAACCCTGTATTATCAGCGCCTTGACAATTCAGCGCCTGGAGGGGACTGGTCCGGCCGGCCCTGGTATCATCCACTTATATTTTACATTCTCTCTCTCGGTCATCTTTAAGGCTCAGTTGTTTCGCAGAAATTTACGTGTGACAAAGTAAATTCAGCGCCATTTTGTTTTTTCCCCGTTAAATGCAGATTCTAAATAAATCGTGATCAGCAGAAGAGGACTATTATATTGTTAAGCTTGTCAGTTTATTATAATTTGTTAGAAAGTTGAAACGCATCTAGAATCAGCGTTTAACGGGGACATATCAAAAAAACAAATTGCCGCTTAGGGGCCATCAGATAACAATGTCACAGATGAATTTTTGCGAAACAACTGGCCAATACACAGACCAATCAGTTTTAGGGTTCAAAAAAATCATAATCGAATGGAAGAAAATAACCCATTGTCTAACTAATAATTATGTTATGTGCAAAAGTTATATTAATAAATAAGTAAGAAAAAAATATATTATCGTCAGAAAATTAGCTGTTTTTGAATTATGTCCATTCAAAGTGTCAATTTGTTTTCAACTTTGTGGCACCATGCACTTGGAGGTTAGCGACCAATCAGTGGAAAGAGTTAGATGGGAATAAAAACACAGCGAATTATGAATTATTGCCCACGCAACTTAGGAGAACATCAACATTTAAATTTACTGTTATTAGCCGAGAAAGAAACTCGTCACGGACAAAATATTTCAAATACTTGCCAGCTAGAATTATTCACAAGTTATCCCGGAAAAGTGAGTTATATGGCGGTTTACCCATAGATATTTTAAACAATGGAGATGGGTCATGAATCGTTATTAGTATGAAACCACGCGCACGACGCGTGTCGCCTACATTGTTTAAGCATATTCGCATCTACGCACAGCGTCCCGCTTTTGTGTCTACCTACACAGAGAAAATATACTGATTTTAAATATTGCTAATTTATTGAGAATCTTTTTAAAATTATTCAGGTTAAAAACGGAATTGCAGGCCCTTAACGAATGGATTGATAAGTTTCCTCTTAAAATTGTAGCGGTAGCTACTAGAAGGTTCGGGAACATTCATACGTTCAACCCGCATGAACATACTAGTGAAACATAGAGCCTTGGTTTTGTGATATCTTCCCTGGCCGTCACCCCTCACGTGCCTTAGCCCTTCGACATCTTCGCTGGTTTGCGCCTTGGCCCTGCTGCATCTTCGCCGTCCTGTATCTCCCGCGCAGTGAGCTCATCCGCGCTCGTATCATCTGCCGACCAAGTCAACCCTACCTTCGGCCCTCTTACTTCTCATTGGAGTACCAGGAAGACTCAACGTCATCACCAGTGCTGAACACCATTTACAAGTCCGATCCCCACCGACTTCATTGCCTCCACCATTCCACCAGCTTCGTGAGCACCGGTCCGGAGTAATCTCTCGCCAGTACACTGACTCAATAAACGCTGTGACATCGCAGCCTCTTTCATTCGTCTTCTTACCACTTCCCCAAAAACTTTTAGTAAAAGAGGAATGTCGAAACAAGTGATGATAAAAATCATAAGATTTTCGCATTTCGTCATTAAAGAGATTTCTTAATAAATCAGCAATACTCATTTATCTCAAACGCATCACATTCACCGTCTCTTCCACTTTGATAGTCCGTGCAGTTTTGTCGTAACTCGACGACAGTCAACACGCTTCCATGTTATATCCCAAATTGTTTCTTTTATCTAGGTTTATCCAAAGTACACACATCGTATGTGCCCTTTTGATAAATGGGAAATTTTTTCGTAGTTCAATTAATATTGAAAATCTGCTTACCTCTTGATAAAAAAATTGATAATAATTGACGCCAGGGCCCACCTTTCGATTTTTATTTTGAACTTTACAAGAGACCCAACTGCTTCTACTAGTTTGAAATCAGTGGGACCATGGCATCCCTAATTTATTTATTTATTCACGTCATGAAGGCTTTTACATGTATATAATGTTTAACGTAAGCTGATCAGGAGTACAATAATGAGTGTTGCGAGGCTGAAGAAGTGAGAAGAGGAAGATGAAGGTTGAGAAGGTAGAGGCATTTTAAGAAATAACATTTATTTTCTGAAAAGTGTCTGTAGTTTCTAGTAGTACCTACATACGAATATATTATTGACTTTACCTAAAATATTGCGCTTGATGATAAATACGAGTACACTGGTAACCATCAGAGCATAAAATTACTTTAATTGAATTAACAGATTTTATTTCCTCAGTTTATTTCGAAGCCAATAATTTAGCGTCAGCCTCGCACGTCTCGATGCCTCCTCCCCTCCCTCTCCCTGTTTTACCTACCCGTTCCAGTAGTCGTATTAATTACACAAGTTCTAGAGAGTTAATTCTTAAGTATTTGGAACAGTGCTTCTCGGTGCCTGGACATCGGAAGAAAGGGGTGTTGGGGGATCCTCCCCACGGGCACTTGTCAATGGGGTGGAAGGGTTGACCAGAGGGGGTTGCATTTAAACGCCTGGTATTGCTTTCCATGTGGGTAGGAGTGCATGGAATTCATGGGGGGTGTACGTAGGTCATTCTTCCTGTTATCGCTTGTCAGAAGATATTATGTAAAGTAAAATTTGAACTAATTTATTTTATTTTACCTAAGCGCCCAAGGGATTTTACATACAATGCAATATATCTTTTTCGAAAAATTACAATGAAAAAAATTGGGTTACATAAAATATAAATAAGTGACATAAAAAAAAATCTGCAATTTCTTCCAAGTCAACGATTATTTATATTAAGTAAAAATAGGCATTTGAAGTTTGCCAAAATAATTTTTTTATCAAATACATGCATATCATTTAAATCTTTGTCACCAAGACCTACAACCTACAAGACTATATAAATGTTGTATTGGGGAATGCAAACTATAGTTGGAATGAGATGTATAAATACACATTTATAAAATGTTTATATTTGTCTAGTTTTTCGTACATCTACACGTGGATTTATTAAATGCCAGCTATTTTTAGTCTGTTCTCTAAAGTCAAAATATAAATAAATATATAAAAACCTCCAAACAATGCCAAGTAATTTATTAAATTGAAATTAATTTTTCTCTACCATTCACCTTCAAGAAAAACACCTTACGTACGTTTAAACATTGAGTCACGTTATTTTTTAAAGCAAAGCAAAATATTTGAAGGTCTTAAAAATCTATTTATGAATTCATAAATATTCTAACAAATGACATAGAACCATTGTTGCAAGGTAAAACCGAGTTTAAAAAACGTCATTACTAATATCGTAACTGGAAGCGTCTTTATATACAATGAAAAATTAATACTGTAATGTTGTTGCATCCGACAGATGGTGCTGGATCGGTTTTACAAACATAGCCGAATACTTAAGTGTCCCCCCGAGCGCAAGCTTGCCAATTAATATTTAGCTCTACACGGCAGACAAACCAGCAATCTCTCGAAATAAAGTTGAATTTGTAGATGATTTCTTCATGCGTGGATGAATTCTTTATGGCTAGTTTAAGCCAATTAAGTATTAGCTAAGTTTTTATTTCTTCTAGTATCCACTTCGTCCATTCGGTTAATTCTTAAGCCTTAACCAATCAATATGTAGTTTTACACTTTGCCGAATACCGTTATCTCCTTTCTGCTTCCTATCACCCTCCCCCCACCCCCACACCGAAAGCCCCTCCACTAACTTCAACTCGAAACTTAATTAAGTTGAACATGCATCTAGATGGAAATTAGTTAATGTTAGACATTGATCTAGGGATACTAGAATGACCACTGATGTAGAAACGTGACTTGACAAGTCTAAAAACTGAATGACCTTCTCTTCACACAAACTGAATGACCTTCATTTTCTCACAAACTCTCTACTAGTAATAAAACTCCGGCTTCAACAAAACACTTGGACCTTATTTATTTATTATATGAGGTTCTCACTTTATTTATTATCTTATTATTCTCGACAGCTAACACCATCTATTGGTAACCTAATAGTCTACTAGTATACTATACTCTTTTTAGTTTAGTTTTTATTTTATTTTATATTATAGAAACAAACAGTACATGATTTACAGTGATTAAACAATATACAGGAATTAGATATTTCATGTTGTGTACCTATGATATGCTTCCTTGTAATGTATGGTAAGTGGTATGTATATTCCTTAATTACCAGGTGACGTGTGTAGTTTATTGGTGTGTGTGTGACGTGTGTAATGTATATGTGAGTGTTTGTGTGTGTTTGTCTATATGTATGCGCATTGAATAGTTTAAATTATTGACATGATGCCACGTTTGAATTTGGGCAGTGTTTCCGAAAAAATGTCAATATTAAAGTTAAGATAAATATTATTTAGAGTATGTAGAGTTCGGTTAATTGGAAAATTAGATGCTGCTCTTACATTAATATCAAGAATATTACTGATTTATGTTGAATTAATCATAAAATTTAATAAATCAGAGGGCTTGTGTTCAAAATACCGTAAATTTTATCACATAACATACGAGTATATTTACTAGTTGTGGTGTTATAGTGTTACAGCATTGGTTATACCATTGATTTTTGATCCAAAAATGTCTAAGTATAAACTATAAGGCGTATTTTTTTGTTTTTTTTTTAACAGTTATATGGATATTTCAAATTTCGTGATGAAAATGATGTTGCAAGCTGAAAATCCAAACAAAAGACGCTTTGCAGTTACCATGGAGCCAGATCTCACCGTTAGCAAACTTCGATACTTTCTGCAAACAGATTTCTGCTTCGTATAAAGAGTTCTGTGTGCGTTTGATGGTGTGAATCTTGCCTTTGAAAAATTTCCGTCGAAATTGTAAAGCTAACAATAAATAATGATACCAATCAAAATATTTTCAGTCTGTACACCCTGTAAAGTTTTTCAAAACATAGTTTGAATTATAATGTTTTGCGTGTTTGTTCCTTTGCTTCTGAAATCTAGTAATTATTGAGTGTTAAAAATCGACTGTTAGTAAAATGTATGTACTTTTGTTAATGAAAGGTACAATAATTAAAAACTCTGCAAAGGGATCAGACAGCTAGGGTCAAAGTGAGAATTGGGCGGTTACTCGGCTTAGTGACCAGTATTGAAATTCAGATGAATTTTTTTTTAAATAATAAAATAAATAAATAAAAAAAGTCACCGGTTACCAAAATTTTATTTTTCATTTTTTAGTCCAAATAATGTCAGGAATCATTGGTAGTAAGTAAAGTTCGTCCCTTGAAGTCCCTGTATTTAAAGTATAACTTTACTGGTAAGACGGACAAAATGTAAACAGGGCGACTAACACGCGTACAGGTCATTTATACCTCCATTCGCGTCGTACACTCATCAGAGATATACGTTCACTATTATTCCATAGTCTCTGACCTACGTTCCATACAGATAGATAAAATTCGTGGAAATGAATACCTACTTGCTACCACTCAGTCGATTCAATTTCCATCAACGATATGTTTTGAAGTACAGGCCTCACCTAGTAGAATCTCTCTCGGAGGAGTTTGCCGTAAAAAGCGCATTGTTCCGTCGCAGACTCTTCTGGAAAATTCTGCGTTAATTAAAAATCCTTTTAAACACAACCCTTCCTATAATTGCACATTATTTCTATGGAAATTCGTTTACCCTTTTTAATCTAGTTTTTAAACGTTAATATAAAGTTTGCGGACAAAAGTGAACGGAAGTGGAACTCTTGTCCGTTTTAATTTGATCCCCAGTTGGATAAGGAAACCATTTTTACAATATTCTTTTCACGAATTAAACATAACAATACAGAAAAATATTATTATTACTAAACTTTTAGAAAATTTCTCAAATAAGATTGTCATTATGTGTTCCTTGAATGACGACTGAAAAAACGTTATTGGCTATTACGCTCAGGCACTGCAAACTTGTAACAATCGACATTTCTTCGGATTTTAGATTTTGATTCACAATAATTTTCTTCTTAAATACTTGCTTTAAAGACCGCCATTCAGAATTGAAACGTTGCTTGAAATAGCTTTGACCATGTTTGGTGACCAAATCTGAATAGCAAGATACTACCCCACCTTTCTCTTCTCCATCTCCTTCCCCTCCTCACTAATTTCAGCCTCACAACCTACCCCAGTTGGTGAAGCCATAGTCTCACTGTCTCCAGAAGGTTGGAAGCAGGTGAGGCTCTTGTGCGGTATTATATGAAATATAAAAAAAGATGATGATGAAATCATTAAGTCACCTTAAAAATCAATCACTTTTAACCAAAATACATAACAAGTGATGTGATGATGATAAAATCATTACGTGACCCGAAAAATCAATCAACGTTAACCAACACACATAACAAGATGATAAAATCAATAAGTCACCCTAAAAATCAATCAATATTAACCAAAATACATAACAACTGATGTGATGATGATAAAATCATTAAGTCACCCTAAAAATCAATCAATATTAACCAACATATATAACAAGTGATGTGATGATGATAAAATCATTAAGTCACCCTAAAAATCAATCAATACTAACCAACATACCATAACAAATGATGTTATTATGATAAAATCATTAAGTCGCCCTAAAAATCAATCAATGTTAACCAACATACATAACAAGTAATGTGATGATGATAAAATCATCAAGTCACCCTAAAAATCAATCAATGTTAACCAACATACATAACAAGCGAAGTGTTGATGATAAAATCATTAAGTCACACTAAAAATCAATCAACATCAACCAACATACATAACAAGTGATTTGATGATAATAAAATCATTTATAATATACATTGAATATTCATTTAGACAATCCCATATAAATACAAAATCAGCTATCTTTATCCGATACACTGCCTAGGTTACAAGCCAGTTCCCTAGAACTTTAAAATCATTCGAAAAGATAGCTGCCAAAAATATGAGCAAACTTAGTTGCAAGATAATATATTATTCCTTAATTTGAAACGTGAGATCGTCATATTTAACGTATAATATTTGGTCCAAATGGTTGAGTGGATTAAGACAGAGATCCTAGTTTCTATTCCCATTTCAGACTGTTATCTTTTCTTCAGTAAAAAAGTAGGTAACGAAGTATCGGCGCACAGTTCCGGCCGAGATCGGAAGCGTATAATGGTCTGCCTGTATTATGCACTTAATTAAAACAGTAAACTCATCAGGCCATAAGATGTTATTATTAAAGTTTTTTAATTAAATGACAAAAGGAATTCTGTCGCATTATACGCCGTATCCAGAATGCTGGATACAGCTTCTGACTCTGCTACTGGCTGAACACTATTGTTAGGGAACTGGGCATGGGATAAGAATAATCTGTAGTACCTACACGATGGGAAATTGGATTGAATATAGAATCAGAAAATTATGAAAAGATTTAAGATTTCTTGAAAATTTTTACTACAAGGTATTTCCGTATTCTCGGTCAATATTTCACAAGATTACTTATTAGTGTATCGCATATAATATTATTGTCGACGTATTGCCCTGTTATGATGGTGAATTTACTCATATAAACGACAATATTGCCGTTTGTGATTTTAATAAATAATTTGGCATTTAAAAAAAAAATTATATTCGTTCAATGGAGTTTTTTGTATTGTGAATTTGTCTTATACATTATGAAAATCTTGACCGGACAAGACAATATTGACGATGCTGCAAGACTATTAATGGCCATAACACTTTATTTTACCGACTTTTCAGATAAATCCAAATTTTCAGATGAATACAAATCAAAATCAACACACTTTCTATAAGATACCCTCCCATGCGTACAAAAGAAAATAGTGCAAAATTATGTACCTGAATTTAAACTAATTTTGTTCATACAAAATTATGTACCTGAATTTATACTTATTTTGTTCATACAAAAGTATGTACCTGAATTTATTTAAAGTTATTTTGTACATACAAAATTATGTACCTGAATTTATTTAAAGCTATTTTGTACATACAAAATTATGTACCTGAATTTATTTAAAGTTAATTTGTTCATACAAAGACTGCAAGTTGTTACTATAAGTCGAATTGGATGGAAGTAGGAAGATAGGTAGCAATTAAGGTAAAAATATAGTTTTATATCTTTTTCTGGTGTGTTTCTGTAGTCAATCTTGCCTGTTGCTCCTACAATGTCAGCCATCATATGTTCATCCAATTTACCCTGAAACCGTTCCTCTGTGACCTTCTAATCTCGGTAGAGTCATTCTCCTTGCTCATCTCTAGCCTCCGTGATCGAGGGGTAAGGCTTTCGACTAATAAGCCGAAGGTCGCGGGTTCAAATCTAGGGTTTGATTAATTTAGTTATTTCACAATTTATTCATTAAAAATAATATATAGCATAAGGTACGATCCAGTGAAATATACTCTCAGAATCGTGCTGATGTAAGACCACCATTTAGAATTGAAACGTTGCTTGAATTGGAATGTCACCTCAAGTTGGTGACTTAGCAGGGATGTCAGAGTTTGTATGATTATGTTTGTCTAGTGTTGGGGACGGACGGGATCGGGATCTACTCTTTAACTGGTTGGTGGACCAGATCGGGAGAGGCCATGATAGATGATGGCCCTTTGACCTCTCCAGCCGGAATTTCAGCGCAGTAGGAAGGATGGATACCTACGTCCGTCACTCCAGGATACACTAACACCCAGATTCTTATCCGCCCCTGTAGGAGTCCTTTATCGTTACCAGAACCTACTATCCTTTATTTCCTCAGAAATACCTTCGACACAGCAACCCCAAAGATGACGTACGGGTGTACCTGTGTAGAGCTAATGTAAAAAAAGCTTTGTAAAAAAAAGTTATTTATGCTCTGTTCACTTACGTATGGCCGATACACGCACAAGGTCGGTACACAGGGCTGTACAGAAACATACATTTTACAATGAGAAATATTTTTTAATCCTAGATTTTGTGAAATCGTTGAAGGACATTATGCTAACAAAAAATACCAGGTTGTTAGACAAATTCTTTTATCTGGGATTTTACGTGTTTGCAGATGTGGGGAAAAATATTATGATAATGTTGAAAATGTTGGGAAAATAAATCTTATGTCTAAATTATTCGCAATAGGTATTGTCGCATTCATTCTGGAATTAACAGATAGTATCCAATTATCTTAACACAAATCATTCATATTTCTTACCTTACAAGTCGCTTCGTCGCAGGGGAACAAAGTAGATAATTCAAGTTGTGTGATATAATGTCTGTCAGTGGGTAATGGGATTCCCCTCTCCCTTCTCTTGCCCCACACTCACCCCCTACCTATATCCCTACCTCCCCCCCCACGACCATAACTAATTATCGTCCGATGGTATCTGCTAATTGGAAGAGCATTTCTCATTTATGGATCCCCACCTTTCTACGGAGCAAGTCTGTGACACAGGGTGGTCATCGATGAACTGATACTTCACTCTTTTCGGAAATTTTACTTAAACATCATAAAATAATCCAATTGCATCAACAATCAAAAAGAAACCATGGCAAGTTCAAACCGCAGAATGGGTCTTTTTTTTATAAACCATAAGACCTGACATAATAAACAGGCAAAAATTATTTTTAAAAACCCAGGCATTTTGGAAGGCGTATGGACCTAAACGTACTTCACTAGATTTATCTGTCAAAATTGTTCGTGGAGAGCACGGACGCTGTGGTTTATTGTTTGTAAATGTATTTATTGGAAATGATTAAAATTCATAAAAAAGTGGAAACTACCGTAGGATACGATATCGTAAAAATAATGATATTGTATAATTAAAAAATATCGATTTACAATTTCGTAAAACAATGCTTGCAGGCTGCAAACACGAGTTAAAAATTAATTTCGAAAAGTCGGCGGAAATCAGTGTTGCCATATGTTAAAAAAATCAGTATGGCATTTTATAAACATGAATACAGATAATCGGAGACAGGCAATTTTTACGTAGTGACGTCACGAGCTAAAAACCGGATTTATTTATTATATTTTTCGTAATCTTATTAAAAACATCTGTCCACACGATTTTAGTCATAAAATTCTTACATACATTGTACATTGCGGTTAATATACTTTGTTCTGAATCAGGAGGAAGCGGATTAATTCTGGTCAAAATGAATTGAATTTATCTGTATATTCTCCTTACATAAAGCTTTCATATGTATTGTTTTAATTAATGACACACATGAGTAGGTTTTATATTCAATATCAGCTAATTAAAGAACACATTAGGTAATAATTTGTAATGGGTTTAGAAATAAACTTGCTTACAGGTAGAATATTTAAAAAAAACATTTTTGTGAACAATGCATTGCTGACTCATGACGTACGCCAGCTGATTCTGTTTTCGAAACAACTTACCTTTATATTTGAAAAATTATGTTTTTTTTAATCATGCCCGCTTACCATATAATGTGTTTATATATTTATAAAACTACTTTATGAACTATCATAAGTAGTTTCCTCAGAATAGCTAATTATGTTCAGTAAAATGATTGTTTTATTGTGCTTAAAAAGGCGACAAAAGGTATTATTATTATAGCTAGCTTCGAACACAACCATGCGTTCCTCACAACAGTTTACAAACTTAAAAACGGTATATAAACAATACATTTTTTTGTCCTTAGCAAACATAGGGAAAAATGAGCATTGGTAATTTACTAAGAGTCTCTTCAAATTATTGGTAATCCAGTTAAAAGTGGGACTGGAGACCATTTCCTGAATTTTTTTTTGTAAATTCGTAATAATATCGAAACACATGCTAATGCCCCTGCGTTTGTCTTCATAATATTTAATGACGAAATGCCAAAACGTTCGCATTTTTATGAACACTTCTGACATTGTGCCAATACATTGACATTTTACTATAAGTTTATCAGGAAACGTATGAATTCATTAGTTGAGGGCCTGCAATCTAACCGGATAACAAATATTTGATGAGATTTTATATAAACTAGAAAGTTTTTTCATCAGTAATTCAGTAAGTAACTCAAATCGTTAACTAATTATTCGCCTGAGTGATGTATATCGCAATAGATTTAACTTAAGGCGATGCACTACGTCGTTTAATATTTTAAATTGAGCCCCTATCAATAACAACCCTTACGTAGATGGCGATAAGGTTTAAATTCCCGCTTAAAACCATCCGCCTGTTTTGATTTATGCAAGAAAAAAACATGGCCAAAAAGTGCCTTTTATTTTATTTTGTGGATGTTCAAGCAAAAAAAATTTTTTTCCATCATTTTATAAATAACTTAATTTGCCACATTATACAATAAAATCATAACCGAAAATGGGTTCGTAAGTAGGATATTTTGAACTTTAAAGCAGTTTTCATAGGCCTTATACATTATTTTTTTCTGGGCTTATAAAAAGACTTATCTAAAAAATACTCGATTATTTCAAAGGCCAAGATGTATTCTACTCGCAGTATTTAATTAAAGCATCTGAAATATTTATAGGCGACCAAATTTTCAAACCAAAAACACATGATTTTGCATTACTACGTATGGCATCGACTTAATAAGAAAACGTTAAAGCGTAATTTGTCTCAAGGTAGAGCGTCAGAGTTTATAGTGTGTATAAGCGTGATATGTATGAATATTATAAATTGAAACTCACGAATATATAAATGATTACCAAATCATGAGCTAAATTCACCACACAACAGAGACTATTGAAAACAATTGCTAAATAACCTCATAAGTGATAGATACCTCCTGATATCTTTGTAGTCCTCCCGGTCCGCAAGGATGGCAGGTTATAACAAGGTATTAAGAAGCCCCCCATCCTCTCTACCCCTCCCCTTCGCGTCACCCGTCATCCCCCCCATACCCTCTCAAGCCCTGTGGTCCGGGGCCGAGCCCGTCCAAATCAAACAGTTTATATTGTATACCTTCATTATTACACAGTTCCTGTTCAATCATATTAATCAAATAATTTATTACGTAGGTGTGAGACTGAGAATCTTTTAATTAATGCCTGTGAAAATATTATGAACTTTGTTTACTTTATGTGAGAAATTAATCAATATTTTTTTTGTTTTTGCAGCATTATTGATAAATTTATTTGGTATTCGAATATTGAACGAATACGCTTAGGATCGTCTAACTTATTAGTCTAAAGAGTCAAATATCAGCAATACAATGATATAGATTTTTTTTTGAGAGCCAAATTTCGTCACGATAACCCTGAATAAAATTGTATAACATGTAATTGTATCATACTGCATACAAATCTTATTTATTCATAAATATCAAATTTTTTAATTTAAAAATGTTATATTTATCATAATAATAATAACTAGCAGTTAAAAACTGTTTTTTTTTTGCTGCTAGGCCCTTGCGGCACTTGGTTGGGCTTCGCCCAGTTTAAGTGATACTAACAACAGTTACATTTAATAGGTAGATATTAGGTCATTCACAAAGAGATGGTGAGTATATATTGTAAATAGATTATTACAATATAGCGCCCCTGAGGTGATATCTCACAAAAGCGGCGCTATACAAATTGTCCAATAAATAAATAAATATAATGTTTACATTTTATTGTGTACATATGCATTGATATACAACGGAAATAGATAATATAATGTAATCTTATTAAACTTTATTTGTTTCATGAACGAAGTTCACCTCATCAGGAGTAAGTATACTCCGAAGTTAAAAATTAAATATAGATTACAATTGGAAAGAAAAAGTGGAAGGAGGGGGGAGGGGTTAGAGTGGGCGGAGTTTATCAGAATTAGGAATTACAAATTCACAAATGCTTTAGTTGTATTTAAAGATACACTGTGATTTTTTTAATACCTACAACATATTAAATAAAAGATCGAAATGTGTTTTAAATAATTTCGGAGCTTACTTGGCGATTTTTATCGATCGAGGAAATTTAAAATAATTAACGTTTCGCCATAACAAATGTACAGATATCTTCAAAAATAACACATATATATTTTTTTTTTAAACTTATAAACTTAAATAGCTAACGAGAAACTTTTTATAATTCGGTAGAAGTTGGGTAAGCGGGGGCTTCAGGAAAGTGCTAAAGAGACGGTTTTTTTCTGTGTGGGTTTTGAAGAGGTCCGGAATGCACGCATCGCCATTAAAAAGAAACGATTCCATTATTAAATAAAGAATCAGAGAAATGACTTTCTCATGTTGGCAATATCTTTTTAAAATGGTATACATCGTTTGTCCGCCAAGTTTATTCTCGATGCAACGATATGGGTAAAAAAATGATGATTTATGAAAATTTTATTGATTGTGATTAAAGCGAGGGGTGTTTTTCAGGGTCGGTAAGTGTGGCATTGTTACGTAATCATATTTGAAGATATTTTCTTCATCAGATGCGGTGAAGTTCGTAATCATTTTCATTTGTCCCGTTTCCTACAAGTAGAAACTTTAGTGCTGAGCAGAGTGGTAGTAGTGGCATTAATTTGCATTGTCTTCCAAGAACAACACACGTCTTTAGCGCGAAGCTAACACTGTAGTTCCCGTTCACATACGTTCCTCGACTCATCATGTTACCGCTAACGAAGCCCTAACAAGCTTACGTTAGCGCGTCGTTAGTCGTTAGTCGTTAGAGGTCGGACGTCGTTAGCGAATCCACCTACTCCGTTACGGGCGCCGTTAACGGAGGCTAGCGCCGGGAGACGCTGGGCGATCGACGATCGAAGGATACTTAGAGCTCTAACGAGGTACTGGAGGCATGTTTGTGCCTTTAAGACAAATTTACTGGAATCGTTGGTGTTTGGTTTTAAGAGATTAATGCCAAGCTTTAGATTTTAAATGTTAAATCATTTGTGGTCTTCCCGAATAAAATAATAATGCCAAGACTTTCGTTTTATTCCGTTAACTTTTTTAAAGTTAACTCAGTATTAAAAATTTAAAAAATCAGATGTAGGTAGTACTTTTCCTTTTATTTTGAACGTCAAGTATGCAAAATTTCATCAAGAAGAATCAAAATCATTCGTTAAGGGGATGGAAAAATGGGATGGGGTGGTTTATCTAAATAAGATGAAAATAGTGAACTTCTTCTTATTTTGAAATTCAAGTGTTAAAATTTTTCCTAGAATAAAACTGAAGATTTGCATAAAAAACAAAACTACACAAGGACACTCTTCTTTATTCATATGTAAAATGCTATAAAATGCGGTTTTTTAATGACAACTAATTGTTTTTTTTATTAAGAATTGGAAAAGGGGCATTAGCATCCCGACAATATTTGGAATTTGAAATCTTGGCTAAGCACAAGATCATCACATAAATATAATACATTTTTTGTCGTGTAAGCACTAAGAACGTATTGTTTCACGGAATTGGAACACTTCATCAACTTTAAAAGTTAATATTCAATTTCTGTTATTGTCCGAGTACTTTGAAACAACTGCCCAGTGATAAAATAATAACAAAACCTAAATAGAACTATCACAGAATTCTAACAAGTCATCAAATTTAAAAGTTAACAACCCATCCTTAGATTTAAACACGATTCATCAAATAATAACAATCACCAAAAAAAAAATTATAATTGCACTTACTAAGAATGGATGTATTTTATTAATACACAGTCCAGGACAGAATCTATTTAGGTAATTATATAATCAAAAACATTAATGATAAAGTACAAATGATGATCAATCAAAAATTATTTCAGAGAAATCATTAGCAAAAATTTACCATATTCCCACCTGAAAATCATACAAATAATCCCGTAATATTCTATTTATCCGGCATAATATATTATTTCATCTTTCTAAATACGTAAAAGTAACTAAGAATATTTTTGAAAAAATCTTTAATTAGAAGAGAAATTTTCAGAAAATATATACCATTTAACAAAATTATTCTTGTACCATAATAAATTGTTAAAATGATTTTTTTTTCTAAATGTACACTCCTCTTCTACTTACAAGCAAATGATTTTAATGTAAGAGCAATATAAATAGTAAGACATAAAATAACACATTGAAAACCTAATTATTATGTTATGTACGAAAGTTTTATTATTAATAATACAAAATAAATCTTCCGAGAAAAACATACATTTTCCGACAGACTGGACATTCGCAAAAATCGGTAAGACGTTCACCACTCTCCACATAAATGAGTGTGTTTTATCTGGTTACGAGACGAAATTATGCAGGAGTGAATTTCAAGTAATAACACTGCTAGAATTACACACCGATTGAATTACTCATAGATAAAATTACACGTACTGGAATTTATTACTCATGGCAAAAACCTAAACTAACTTTTTAAATATAAAATTTATTTAGCACGCTCTTAAAGACTCGAAATTTTAAAACTAATAAAAATCAGATTTTTTATTAGACTTAAAATTATAGATAATAATATCTATGTGTTAATTCATGATAAATTATTACAAGCAATAATTTGTCGCCTGTAATATGAATACAAATTGAAAATATCTCCCGAGTATAAATAAATGCCGCCGACGAGAATTGAACCCGAGCCTTCAGATGTCCGGTCAGACGCTCTGGACCACTAAGCCACGTCGGCTTATTTCCAACACGCCAAATAATTCAATATGTACTAGTACTTCAATCAACAATTAATGATTATTATATTTTTTTCAGGCGACTAATTATTGCTTATAATAATTTATTATCCTTTGTGCTTTGCGTAAAAACCTTGTCATATAAGCATTAGTTTATCAATAAAAAAATAGTAATGTGTTAATTCATTAAATTGTTATTCCGTCCTGGTGAAATTCTGATAATTTGCGTCCGAACATTTATTAGTCCGCCGCTTCCAATTAATTTCAATCGTTAGACCTGCAATCCCGTTTTTAACCGTAATTATCAAAACTCTAGCAATACATTTTTCTCCGTGACTTCGATCTGTTTTATCCATCTTAAAATCGTATAAAAAACTACGAAATCACCCTCAACATATAAAATTGCAGGGACATCCTCATAGAGGGTAGCGTAAAGTGTAAGGTTAGAAAAAATTGAGATTCCATTCACACTTTTGTTAGGCGCTAAAAGGCAGTATCTGTTTCAGTTTGCCTGTGCGGTATCATCACGCTATTCGCTTTCTGCTGCTGGGTAACAGGGTACTATGGGTGACTTACTTACTGACGTGATGTCAAGATCGTAACAGGTAATGTACACCAAGCTGGACGTAATGGTCAATACAATTTTTTCTAGGAACTCGAGGGAACACATTATTTGCCGTATTAAAAACGGTTCCGTGACTAAACAGAATATGATAGAACAGAACAAAATAAAATAGATCATGAGAAAAAAAAACAGAAAAGAGTCAAAAAAGAACAATGACGATAAATAACCTGATCGAACTTACGAAACCTAATCTAACCTGATATCACATATTTAAATATGATTGTTTGCATTTCGTCTTGTAACTATAGAACACATAACATAACGCGTAGATCATTATCATCATCTGATAGTATTATTACGCTTGCGTCTGGACGATCTAGGCCCTCTGATTGGTCGAATTCAAATCGTGTGTTTCGGGTAAATCCCGAATAGGGGGTCTGCAGGCAAAATTCGACCACTCTGCCCCTCTGGCGGTATAAGAACGAACCAAATGACTGGCGCGAATATTGCAGCTAACAATACGCAAAATTACTTAACCATTAACAAGCGTTTAATAAGAAGATTTCTTCTGGAAGCTTATCACTTTGTGATGGCATTATTTATTTGCGATGATTTTTGACTTCGGAGTATACTTACTCCTGATGAGGTAAACTTCGTTCATGAAACATGTCTGTCTGTTTGTTTCCATTACTTTTGAAAACCTTGCAATCTACAATAACTCTTGACAGGTCAAGATGCCAAACAAATCGTCTGTAACCAAGTGGGTCTACTGACGACCCCGTGCATTTTTCTGTCTTATGAGCTTTTAAACTATAGAAATCCCAATTATTCAGTCAATTATTAGTGGTAACTTTTGTATTTGCGCAGAAATATGTAAAATACTAAAGTGATATATTAAGTATTTAAGCTAATATAAGGAGGATAGTATTTTTGGGTATTACGTACTTCCCCACTTGGCTCCGGGATAGATAAGGAAATATTGTTCTAGGGTCTTATATTGGATGTAACAATATATATTACAAAGTTTTTATCCAAGTGAAATGAATTTCATAATAACATTGATTCATTTTTGTATTTGAAAGCTTTTCGTCACCGGAAGCTCTAGAATTATTGATATTAATTGCAAAGCTCTCAGCTCCATTTTCCGAGGGTCATTCATTACACAGCGAATAAATAGACGTAGGCACTTTTCATATTTTCTTGGAATAAATAAATTTAATTATTTTAATTTTTGACCTGTCTACAAAAATGTTTATAACATTAATGGGAACATAATTACTGCGTTTCCAATAAAAATGGAAAAGAACTTAAGATTCATACCTTCTTAAGTGTCTTTTTAAATACAGTAATGTGCAACATAAATAAAATTCGAAATCTCTCAGAAATATTTATACAATACTTTATTGCATTAGTAACTGAAAATACATCATTTGATCTCACGTATCTGCAATACTCGTAGCGGTAGAGATAGGTGATATTAAGTACCAGAGGCTCTGACGCAGGACGGAGGAGGCTTTTAAGGATACAGAAAGCAAAACACCCCCCCTTTTAATGCTTTTTCCATTTCCTGTCGGGGATAGGGACCCATCTGTCCGGGCGGCAACCTCTTCTTCTTCCTTTGTGACTCAAATGGATACCGGCGATACCTATTTATAATACTTAATGCATATTTACATGCTACATGCCTTTTTCGCGGAATATGAATGGATTTACATTTCCTTTGTAATATAAAACTTTAATAAGATTAAAGAATAGGTTAAAAAATACACATGCCTAAGGCCGTTCAGTGATGACACTTTCTAGGAATTGACTAACTAACCAAAGGACCGCCAAACAACTCGGCCGTGGCGTATACTCCGTGCTCAATTCACATTCATGCATTATACTTACCCTTCTGATACTCTGATACTTAACATGTACCGATTCTAGTATTTGTTTCACTTGGTCGTACTATGTTTTTCTCGGGTGTTATAAACTTCTACTACCATTCAAATTCACGTCATATATTCTCCTAAATGCCTTTCTTCAAACTATCTGAACGTTCCTTTAGCAATTTTAATCCTTACGCTTACATAGAATGGGGTACCCCAGTAAGGACACATTATCTTCTATAAAAAAATTGTTAAATTAAAAAAAAAAAAATAAATAAAAAAAAACATCAGCTTTGAATTATTTGTGAATATCTAACTAGACCATAAATGGTTATATCACATATACGCCTCAAGGATCTCATTACTACAGCATACTTCCTCTGCTAGTTCCATGCCTCAATTCCAGACATCAGGGTAGTAACCAGCACTCTATTATGGACTTATGCACCTTGAATAAGTAAATAATGCACTTACCATGGGGTGGCCCTGCTCTGATGTTAACCTGATTTGGGAGGCGGGTATGGATACCACCGCCTCGGGAACCATTCATTTTATAACCAACACCTCTTCAATAGGTTACCCCAAGTGGTTCGCTTCGATTGGTGACTTAGCAGGGGTGCCCGGGATCACAGGGTGAAGATTTTTTAGATCTTGGCGGCGGATGCGTCTGCCCACCTACTGTGTAGCGGGCAGATTTATCGCTCGACCCATCACCTTGAACCAAAGTGGGAGAGATGAATTCAAAGGCCGTCACTCTTGGACACACCGACCTCCAGTTACCTACCCAACCCTCATAGCCCTTTCCTTCCCAGATCATCCTCTCCTTCATATCCTTTAAAAAAAACTCCACACAGCATCTTCAAAGATGACATAGGCCCTGAGGAAACACGACACAGTAATTGCAAATTTCTATTTTTAAATTGTAAAAATACTACAAACATGAATGATAGAATAAAAACAGTGCTTTGGTACATATCACTGTAACCTTTCCTAGTCCCAATACCAGTTCACAGCTTTTTCTTTATTTATTTTGATTGAATAAAAGTTTGCTATGCCTGTCTTACTGAGAAGAGTTT
The DNA here is from genome assembly GCA_026573805.1 of Hesperophylax magnus. Taxonomy (NCBI): domain Eukaryota; kingdom Metazoa; phylum Arthropoda; class Insecta; order Trichoptera; family Limnephilidae; genus Hesperophylax; species Hesperophylax magnus. The sequence continues at coordinate 25,290,889 of JAIUSX010000072.1, forward strand.
CCGTGTTTCGGTTTATAGGAAAAGTGGTATATAGTATTCCGATTACCCATGTTATTTCAACTACCGGCTGCGCCAATATTATTAGGTGTTTAATATAAAGAAGAACTTTTCTAATATGCTTATAAGTATACTACAATGATTGATTATAGGTAACAACTAGTATAGCGATCTAACGTTTAGTTTACACGATGATGTAGCTAAGTTAGAACGCACTACTTATAAAGGCTCATCTATTGACATCTCTCTCTAACATTTCTTAAACCAATTTACAGATTTTATAATTCCATAATTAGTGAAATAGAAACTTGGCTCTACTTAATACGTCCCTTGCGTTATATCACATTAAAAACTTCCAGATATAAAAATACAAACATAATACAGTCGACCTCATCAACTTCATTTTTAAATGCCAGCCCCTTCATGAAACAGCAAGGGGGTGATTAAAGGGGAGGGGTCAAATTTAGGGGTAGTTGGGGCGGGTTGGACAGGGGGTGGGGGTGGGGGAAGGTGGGGCAAGAAAGCATCGTGGAACGAGGCAATCAAAACGAAAATTGTGTTTTCTATTAAAAATGTGGTGGGTGAATGCAACAGCCTTGAGTAATGCCATAAAGGGGAGAAGGGCAATAAATAATTGTAATTTGGAATCAGAGTAAAAAGGTACCCATTTATAACTGCTTTTCTTTATAAATTTCTAATACTGTCTAGTACATACGGTACAAAAGACTTTGCGATTTTTGCAATTATTGCGATTTTCGAGTTTGGTTTATATTCAGTGACGAACCTTTTTACTAATCGAAATCAAATCGTGAAACTAAATGCGAAGGTAGCGTTGAAAATTTTACAAAAAGAAATTACTAGTTTACAAATACAAAAAATAAAGTTCTTAGAGGAACGAACAATATTAAAGACTCGTGAAAAATCAGGAGATAGTTTGAATTCTTGACAGATTTGAAAATGACGATTGAAATAATTTTCGGTTAAATTTTTTTTTTACTATAAATCAGGTAATTTGTCGCTTGTCTGAATTCTTCACATAATCAGTCTCAATTTTTTTTTAAATTTTAAAGCAAAGTTCCGACTTTATTGAACCAGAGTTACACGTTACACGGACAGACAAAAAAACAAAGTTAGTATTTTAGATGTTTTACATATGATGCTATACATTCGACTGATAAAATAAAAATTGTTGTGGAAAATGTCGTCATTTGGGGAAAGGCAAAATTTTGTTCCGATTTCAAGAGATTTCTATAATAATATACTTTTTCCGATGCTCTCTGATCTGAATATGATACTACTTGTTTATATGTCTGCTTAAAAATAACAGCAATAACTTTCCACTAAATATGTGATAACACGTTCATAAAAATAACCGAAGTTTGATGAACACTGTGAAATATACAAGAACACAAAAATTAAATCATAAAACAGAAATAGTATTAACTATTTAATAGAGAAAATAAAGAGAATTGGTCTACATCGGTCACTTTACCCCAGAACTAACTAACTTGCCTGCCCCCACATCCCCCTCTCTTCCCTAAACAACAATACGGCCGCGGAGCTCAAGTATCCGATTATATAACACGCAAAATTTCAATTACAACTTGTAATTAGTTTTTGGAGAGTTTTTCTTTCAAGATACATCTATTTGGGGAAGGCGGGGTAGGAGCGCGGGGCTAACTGCAACCTAGGTACTGTTGGATTATATAAATGTGAAAGACAAAAAGGAATACTATCAATTAAGCCACGAAGGTTATCAAAAGTATTTTTTTCAGAATGAGAAGTTTAATTAGAAAATTTGTTGATAATTAATTTTAAAAAACATGCTGAAAATATTTTTGATGTGAAATTTTCTTTTGTTTTTTTTTTTTTTTTTAAGAAGAAAAAAAATTCCCTGGTTATGATCAAGTGAACCAAATACTTGAGTCAGCCATGTCGATAGTCAGAATAACAGAAGAGTATGTGTGAATATGTATGTATGAGATGTTTGAATGTGACTGAGGCAAGAAGTGTATGTCACAACCAAGTTGAATGTTAATGGTAGGGGAAATCGGGGACTCACGAGAAAAACATCACATGATCAAGTGAACTAAGTACGTGAGTCGGCCATGTCGATAGTCAGAATAACAAAAGAGTATGTGTGATTATGTATGTATTAGATGTATGAATGTGACTGAGGCAAGGACTGTGTGTTAAATCCAAGTTGTTAATCGGGAAGTACTTTTTGCTTAACTTACCGAGAAATGGCATAATGGTTGGTTAGTTAATAATTATTTATTCAATAGTGGAAAACCCACAAAAGTAAAAGACATAACCTCTAAAACAATTTCATCATTGGGTGTACATCTAGTTCCGTTCTCTTCTAGCGTCCAACTGACCCTATACTGTATCTCTCTTTCTTGCATTCATACTTTAAAAAAACTCCCATTAATGTACATCTTGTAATCAAAGTGTTTTTCTGCAAAGCTTTGTTGCTGCAACTTCTTGAATTAAAGAACGCAAATAATGGCGGATACTTTGCGGAGCTTTTAAAAATGTATTGAAACATTGTAATTACGGTGCAGTTTTTTTTTAATGGATTTGTCAGAATCGGTAAGACATTCTGTGTAAAATTGCGTATTCGTAACATAATATGCAATGCAACAAAGCTTGCAACAAATTACCAAAGTTGTGTACGTTGTTGTACGCAAGAACTACATACGAACGAACGTGCATGAACCCTATGTTAGTTGGTTACAAACTTTGTAGCGTTGTATGTTGTGTTGCGAATATCTGTACGTGGCTTTTAATATGCTGTGGCAACCACACACCATTCAATCACTTAAAATATTTACATTTAATTCCCCAAAGTTACTGCCTACGTCTGCGGTGCTAACTTTTAATCGTTTCTTAGTATCGCGAAGGGCTAATATATTTTATTAATTAAAAATTCTTTTTTCGGTTGTGACTCCGTGTATCTGTCTGTAACTCCGGTTAAATGAACTGTAGAACTCAAATTTGATCTTAATTTAAGAGTCAATTTTAATATTAGTAGTGTGTACACAGGGGCGGTTCTTCCCTTGGGTCAATTGGGTTTGACCCCCTAAAATTTACCTGCCTGTCTGCAGTATCTTTGGATACTGGATATCTTTGTTTCAAACTCTTATTTTTTGTACTGTTGTGCACAACTAAATTCGAATGTAATCTCTTAAAAATAATTTGCCGAAAGTACATGGTTTGTGTAGTTATTTCCAATTTTCTGTATTAAAATAATATGTATTTTGAGTCGCAGACTCATGACGTACCTACCTACAAATTGATATATATGATATGGGCATTTTTCACAATATCAAATAAAGATTAGTAACATTTTTTAGTTACATTTTTCACAGTCAGCCGCCGTCAGCGGTAGTGAGTGGACGTATTGTAGTAAGAAACTATATTACTGAAAGTTGTTACGTCCTCTAAAGTATTTGGCGGGAGTGAGAGCGCAATAGTAGAACCGCGCAAGCGGTATCTAGCCTAACTCATTATGGACGTGCTGTCCGTATTTGAGATTATAAAGAGTGAAATAGCTAGCATATCAACTAAACAAGACGCTAAAGCAAAAACAAACCTGGAAGCTAATATTAAAATTCTTGAAGAAAAATGGACGGAAGAAAAAACAGAAATGATAAATAAGATACTTTCTCTACAATCCAAACTAATTGAAAAACTCGAGAAAAAAATTGAAAATCCGAGTATTATGGGAGGAAAAACTTACGCAAGCAAATTAAAAGAAATCCCGGAATCTAAATATTCACTAATTATAAAAAGTGAAAATGACAACATGACTGCAGACGTAATAAAAGACCAAATTGTCAAAAAAATTAAAATTGCAAATTTGGGAATCGCTGTAAACGGAGTACGTAAAGCCGCACAAAATAAACTTATAATATCCTGCCCGACAAAAGCCCACGCAGAAAAATTAACAGAAGAAATTAACAAAACACTTAAAAAACAGATGGTCGCAGAAGAATTAAAAAAGAAAAAACCAAAAATTTTCGTTAGAAACTTACAAGCAGATTTATCTGAAGAAGTAATAATTGAGGCCTTAAAAACACAAAATGAAGGTTTAAAAGATATTATGGAAAATAACCCACAAAACACGATAAAATTAATAAAAATGTTCAAACCTAAAAATCAAAATGGACTTACGAACTACATATTGGAAACAAGCGGACAATTAAGGACCCACCTCATCGAAAGGGAAAAAATTAATATTGGATTCAACAGAACACGTGTAGAAGATGCAAACCCTATAACGCAGTGTTTCCATTGTCTTAAGTTTGGACATACGGCAATCAAATGCTTCAACAAAGAAAAAAGTGCAACGTGTTTGCATTGCGCAAAGGACCATGAATGGAAGGAATGTACAAATAAAAATGAAGAAGAAAAGTGCAGCAATTGTATCTTCCAAAACAAAAATCTCAAGATGAACCTAAATACTAACCATAAAGCAAATAACCCAACCTGCCCCTACTTCAAAAAGATGATGTTCATCGCCCAAAGTCGTATAGAATATGACTAGGTATGTTAGTACTTAAAAAAAAAAAATTATATTTAAAAATGAAAATAATGTTAATAACTATTATTTTATATTACTACTTCTTATCACCTTCTCCTAAAAATAATATTTTTTATATTTTGCTTCTCAAGTACAAACTTTTCATATCCATGCGAAAATTACCACTAAACACATATTTAAATGTATTGTCCTATTGCCAAAGTGTTAACAAGAGCATACTGAAATTTATTCTAATGCTCCAATATACTTATTGTACTCATATATGTAGAGGTATTATATTCGTGGTCCCACTTCATGTTTATCAACTTATATGTTTATTTAAATTCTTACAACATGCTTATAAATTATTGCTGCAATTTAAAATATTTATGATTATATTGATGTTCGCGCACTCTTCGTGTATTCGTATGTGCAGAAAAAGTTCAATATGTAATATTTGGTGCCAATTAGTAAACCTACCTTGTTCTGTACAAAACTATAATCTAACCTGGAACATATCGGAAATACTTACTGCTATATTGTTATGTATCTATCGTATTTATATTTATAAATCCCAATACATGTTTATATATTATTGCTGCCAATTAAAATATTATTCTATATGGGTGAACTGAACTGTGATTTTGACACAGCAGAAATAGATTATGAACGCACGTCAATTTTTGAAAACTGGGCTACAAAAAAACATGTGTTAGGAAATAATAAAATAACTGCCCTTAACTTAAATATACGATCTTTATCTAAATATTGGGACACCTTCCTATTAATTGTTTCTAGCTCTTTGAGAAACATCGACTTAATTTCGCTATGCGAAACGTCTATAAATGAAAATAATATAAATCTTTATAAATTACCGGGATTTAATTCGTACCATTTTTGTCGAACAAAAAGATCGGGTGGCGGTATTATTGTTTATGTGAAAGATCACCTTACATTTGAAAAAATAAATATTATGACTAATAATTTTGAATGCATTTACGGAACTATTTCAGTAAACAAACATATTCGCTTACATCTTTTAGCAATATATAGACCGCCTATTACTAAAAAAAAATTATTTCTTGATGAGCTGGAGACAATATTGGGAAATATTGATATAAAAGAATCCGTATTGGTTCTAGGTGATACGAATATTAACTTATTAAATGTACACGAACCCATAACTATGCAATATGAAAACCTCATGTCTCATTTTGGAATGACCAGATGTATAAATGATGTGACTAGAGAAGCGATATTGACTAACTATGTAACGGCTTCATGTTTAGACCATATCTATGTAAGAGTGAAGGAGACGACCGAAATCAGTTCATGCGTATGCGATTCAATAATAGCTGACCACTACCTAACTGCAGCTAGTATTAACTTCTGTTACTATGATAAATGTACCGTCGACAAATCGCACCAAGAGTATTACACTGCACTATCGGACAAAAGGATTGATTTATTGATCGAAATCACCGATTGGAATGCAATGTTAAAATTGTCTGAACCAAACATTATTTATGCAGAATTAAAATCGATTTTTAAAAATATTTATGAAAAAAGTACCTTTACAAAATTAAAAACAAAAAAATTTCGAAATAACCAAAAAACTTGGATGAATGACAGTCTCGCTGAAAGTATTATAATACGAGATGCCATGTGGAAAAAGTGGAAAAACACGCCTAATAATAAAATATATGAAATCGCTTTCAAAAAATATAGAAATAAACTTAATAAACAAATATTAAACACAAAAAAGGCATACTATAATAACAAATTTAATCACTGTTTCAAGGACATTAAAAAAACATGGAATGAAATTAATACAATTTTGGGTAGGAAAAATAAATCTGGTTGCGATGAAGTCTTATCTAAATATTTCCTAAAGTCACAATCTTCTGATGCAGTGGCAGAAAATTTTGCTAACTTTTTTGATGAAGGAGTTAATAAGTTGTTACATGAATGTGATTTCCGAGCGTCTAAACACTTGCAAGAATCCCTACCGCATTCAATGTACTTACCTAGAGCTAATGCTAAGCAAATTGAATATATTATCGGAGGTATGAAAAATTCAAAGTCACCGGGCATAGATCTAATTCGTATGTTTGATTTAAAAAAACATGTCAAATTACTTAGCCCTGTTATTGCTCACTTTATCAACAGAATAATCGATACGAGCCTCATCCCCGATGAATTAAAAAATAGCATTGTAAGGCCTATTTTCAAAAATGGAGATCACTCCGAAATTAACAATTACAGGCCAATTTCTATTCTCCCGGCACTAGAAAAAATTTTAGAAAAATATATTTCGATAAATTTAGATAAATATTTGAATAATTTGAATATTATAGATGAATGCCAGTACGGGTTCCAGAAAAAAAAAAGTTGTGATAAATTGCTGGAAAAATTTTCTGATTTTATAAATTCTCAGCTTAATTCTAAAAAACATGTACTGGTGCTTTTTATTGACTACTCAAAAGCTTTTGACACTCTCAGCCATATCCAATTAATTAAGGTTCTTGAAAACATTGGAATCCGGGGTAAACTCCTCTCTTTTTTTAAAAACTACTTAACCAATAGAAAAATGAACGTAAAGATTTTAAATAATATGAGTAAAGGAAGACATATTAAATCAGGAGTACCGCAAGGATCAATTTTAGGTCCAAAATTGTACATTATATATGTTATTGTTATGTCAAAACTCTTTAAAAAGGCCTTTAGATTCATTTTTGCTGACGATACTGCACTTGTAGTATCCAATGAAAATCCTATTATAGCTATTCAACAATTGCAAAGTGACTTTAACGAGCTACTTAAATGGGCTCATGATGTTGGTTTAATTATTAATGTTAAAAAAACAAAATGTATGTATGTAAAATCACCAAACCTGGGAATATGGAATATACCTAAAATAATTGCTCATAATTCTGAATGTATTCATAGAAAAATTGAAAATATTTGCCACTGTGAAACAATTGACTTTACTAACGAATATACCTATCTGGGACTAATAGTAGACAATAAATTTAAATGGGATAAACAAGTGGCTAAAATCTGTAACCAGCTCCGATCTTTTGCAAATAATTTTTATAAACTGAAATTTGTTTTGCCTCATTGTACTCTTAAAATAATTTATTTTTCTATGGTCGAATCCATACTCAGATATGGCATACGAACTTGGGGGCACTCAAGCAATATTTATATTAAATATATACAAAACTTACAAATTGCTATAATAAAAAAAATTGTACCACCGAATATTTACAGACAAAGAAGTAATCTAAAACTACTGTATGGTTCTGAGGGCCTACTTCCAATAAAGGGTCTTCTTTGGTACATTATTATAATGGATAATGAGGGAGATAGCAAATATAAAAAGCAACCGGTGCATAATCATACAACAAGATTCACTGAAAATAAGGGCCTCATTATTCCAAGAGTAACAAATAAGTATGGAAGCCGAACGCTTAAATACTTAATACCAGAGATTTTCAATAAATTTAATAATTATTTTAAACCTCAGAATAATGAGAGACCCTGCCCCAAAAACACTAAGCGTTGGCTAATAAGCGATGAATCAATGTATCTCTGAACTTTATTATTGATGTATTCCTGAACATCTCAACGTACCTGCCTAAATAATTTGTATATAGGTAGGTACTTTGAGATATATTATTTTGTGATATTGTTTATTGTATAATTTTGTGTCATACATGTATTAAAAATTAAAAATGTTTATATATATTATTTGTAGAACCTACAGACAAGCCGTCATGTGTGTCAGCTTTGTGGGACTGCATAAAACTTGTATCTTTAAATATTCATAATAAATAAAAAAAATAAAAAAAAAAAAAAAAAAATAAAATTATTTTTTCAAATGACTTACCTCTACCTACCTACCGCCTCTGTGTGTACCTACCTACCTACAATATAATATTTTAATTGCCGTTTTTAAAATTCTAATATATATAGAATTCAGACTACCGTGATTTTTCACGGGTCTCTACTCTAGTTATAAATAATAAATATCAAACCGTGAACCTGTTGACAGAAACAAAATACCAGAAGTACAAAAGAACACTTGGCTATTCAAATCGCGTCACCATACATAGCTAAAGCAAATGAAAGCAACGTTTCGATTCTGAGTGGTGGTCTTTCACCAAGGTGATACTAAAAGCATCTTACACAAGGAGAAAACTTACTGATACGAAATACTGTTAATTTATTTAAAATCTGATAAAATTATTCGTTTTCCAGTTTAAAATGGGACTGCAGGCCTATAACGAGTGAATTGAAAGAAGTAAAGGTCAAGAGCGAATATTTTATGAGGACGGCGGAACACGTCGTATTCCGTCAGCATATGTATTACGAAAAGAATACGTATTCTCGATATATTCTGAATGACTTATATTTTATTAGGAAGTGGCATGCTGTCACATTTTTAAAAGGATAATTTTTCTCTGTGCATTTCCTCCTTGATTTACACAAATAATATGTTTTATACCTACAAACTCCCACTTTCGTTATGTTTTTTTTTCACCGGTAGTTAGATTTGATTGTGTGAAATAATTACTTCAATATCATTAGTTTTAGTAAAATTAAACAAAACAATGTTTTCCTTTATTGACTCTAGGTCCTGTAATTAAACCCATCAAATTCATAACAAAATGTTTCATCTAGAATTAATCAAGAATGTAATATTAAAAATCCTTTTTAATTAAAATTTGTTCCAAGCAAAATATAGGTAAGGCGCGGGGGATGGTGAAATAGGGAGAAGAGAGTAAAATGGCGGAGGAGAGATTCGCCTTAACACTTTTAAGTAATTAAAAATAAATTAATATTTTCATTCTCATTATTGATAAACTCGATAATTGAAGGTTTACGAATTCCTGAAATACTTGCTGGTCTTTCAGATTTCAGTCTCCAAAACACTTTGGAGGTTCTGAAAACTTTTCAGGATATATTAAAGGCTTTTAGGGACGTAATTCTTGACAGGCTAATTACAGTGCGGCCGGTAATTAACCGTTTATAATGAGGTTTTCAGATTCGATCGGACCGGTCCATTGTGGGGCGAGCTTTTCAGGGCTTTTCCAAGCCTTTGGTGGAAACTTCATTTAATGGGATTTGTTCCGATCGTTATCGGAGCGCTTTTTGCCCGTGCAGGCAATTGCCTCACTACCATGGTCAGTGGTCTGCGTTCTACGAACTGCACTCTTTGTCCAAAACACTCATACTTGGAGGACTTTGTTTATTTTAATGACTTAAAAAGCAGGATGTTAAATTTTACCTTCTGAAAAATCGAGTGTTTATAGAAAATCATTGGCGTTATTAGCTTAGATTTAAAAAGAATAACCGTTTTCGCAATAAAAGTCAAAACGTTAAGTTCACCTTTCTTTTGCTGGGCTGTTTCTCTCGGAGTGCAGTTGAAAATATTTATTTTTCAATAATTGCAAATTAACTTTATGTGTTAATTTAAGTTAAATAAATAACTTTGTATAAACCACCATTTAATTAAAAAGGATGGACTTGTATCAAAACCAATGTTTTTTTCGACAGGATAATCGTGGTTTTAAAATATGTCGCTCCTTTGATTATTATATTTTTTTACTTTAACTCCGCACAGGAGGCCCTGAGGAAAATTATTTTCCTTAGGGCCAATGTCTTCTCTGAGGATGCTATGTGGAGGCTCTTTTTGAGGAGGGGAAAGAGTGAACATGGGTCTTTTTGTAGGAGGGAGGAAACAAAGAGGCCAGCAAATCGGTCAACAGCCGAGCTGTTAAACACAAGAACGAGTCGCAGAAGCGACGCGTTCTCACGTGAAAAACCGTGTACATTGTAGGGCGCGCGTTTGGCGTGTTTCTCGATTATGCACCGGTGCAAATACAAGGGATCAATGATGCTAGTTAATTGGAGCTTCCTTTGTTATACCAGTAGAACAAGGACAGCATACCTACCTGACGTCTGTGCTCTTAAGATTGCAATCCGCCTAATAAGAAAGGGAAATCTATCGAGGTATGAGTCGAAGGTTTTTTTCAGGTATTTTGGGGCTCCGGACCAGAGGTGGTTGCCAAATTCAACAGTAGGGCGCACTTGCGACTTGAACAGGGTCAGCAGCTGTGATCCAGTATCTAGGGGCCCTGTACAGTACACCCAGCTTCTGAGAGGCTGTCTTGACTCTGGCTTCGATGGATCCTCCGTGCCAATTCACTTAGAGTTACACCAAACAAATCAATGGAAGGCATGTTGGGAAGATGGCTTCCGCCGAAGAAGACTAGATTGTCATTTCGATCCCTTTTAGACGTAATCAGACATGATTGGGTCTTTGAAACATTAAATTCGACTAGGTTATTTTTACCCCAAGAGGAAACCCCCTCTGGATAACCGTTCATTCTCTGCTTAGTAACCTTCCGAGCTGTTGGAGTTTGTGTATCCTTGTCATACAATAAACTATCATGGACTGTACTGTCATTAGCGTAACAGTGAATTGGTGCGCACGACAAAAAGTAATTGATGTGAGACAAAAACAAAGTCGGAGAGAGAACCGATCCCTTTGTATCGCCAGCATTTATTGAGCGCGAGGAAGAGGTGAAACCATCGGCAACGGTCTGAATCGACCTTTCCCTCAAAAAGTTGGGAATCCACGTACACAAGGATGCGAGTCCATAAGGCGGTTTGTTGACAAGTCTTGGTGCCACACCCGGTTAAGTTTTACATGTTTTTTTCCCAGAACTTAATCTGCTTTATGACGTAGGCCCTAAGGGAAATTATTTTCCTCAGGGCCTCCTGTTTTGAGATTATGAAAAAAAAGTCAACATTTGCTGCCTAGACAGAGTGTGAAAACGAGTTTCAACTTTTTTCAGTTCGAATAATTTGATTAATAAAAGCTTTTGATCCAAAAATGTTCGTTTGTTTTGCTTTTATGTAAACAGAATTTAATTTGGCCTCTTACGAAGATCATTTCACCTTGCGTTTCTTTGAGTTAGATTTTTTTAGTTTATAAGGTATTTTGTAACATTTATTCATTATTTAATCTCGTAGCCTTAACCTTTCAGGCTTCTGACATATTCTGTCAGAAAGTCAGAGTATTTTCACTTTGCAATAAAATTCAAATAAATAGAATATTTCTGAACCTACCCGAAAACTAAAAACTATTTTAAAATATTATGAATTACACTTTCAAGTGTGATTATTTGAAATAAACATAATTTTTTAAAAACATATTTTTTTAATGCGAACATAAAATTTAAAAAATGGCTCAACTTACGTTTCTTCTAACTTAATTGATAACGAGAAAAAAAAACACACACATTCTATTAGAATAATGTATTATAAACATTACTGTCACCTCATTTTATTGTATTTCCGTGTAAAAAAAATAAACAAAAAATTTCCAAAGTATCAGAATTTTTTTTTCAAATTGCTGTCGGAGACTTTGGTTTCGTAAAGATATAAATTTTAACTCTCCTGTAGTTAACTTTTACATTTGAATATAAGGCTTGGTATTTTTTCTTTCTAACGTCGTTTAGATCATATTTCTCTTTTAAGGAGATTTCTGTAAGATATGTATGAGCTGTTTCCAAAAACGAACAAATCGGCCTGAGGGGTTAGCTGAATCTTATATACACAATTGTTTCTGAAATTTTTCTTTATATATATTACTGATCGTTGATGATAGTTGTAAGATTTGTAAATATCATTGCCTTTCAAAAACAAATATTGTTAATTTTCTTTGTCAATTTTTTTTTTCTTCGGATCATTTAGTGAGGTCTTATAAACATAATGATTTCAATAGTAAATATAAATGTAGGATAAAATAGCAACATGTAACCATAATATAATAATTTTGGTACCTACTTTATCGCTTGTAAGAAATAATTTATATTTATCAGTTCCAATTTTAAAAATTAAAAGTTCGTTGAACTAATTTTACGCACTACGCAGGAATACAAATTCAACTCACGTTCTATTAACCGCTTTATTAAGTAAATCTATACAATACGGTTTTTAAGGACTTTATTTAAATTTATTTAGTTAACAAATGGATCATGTAATCTTTTTTACGTTAAAAGTCAACAACATTTCCCATTATTGTGGGGCTAATTTACAATGCATTAATATTTATTAATGGCGCCGGATAAAAATGCACTTTACCTAAAATTGCATTTTAAACCACTCCGGATACACATTATGCACTCGGATATTTAAAAACTTCAAGCGAAATTTAAAATACAAAACAATTGATTTTAAGCATGATTTTCATTAGTAGGTTGTTACGTAAAATATTGTAGGAATAAAATTTCATATCATCATATAAATTTTACGTTGTAGAGAGCTCGTGTCAGCATTTCATTTTTTTATTTATTTTTTTTTCTTTATTCTTAAAAATATATTTGGATACAGGTTTTTTACATGCTTTTCGACTACCACACTAGACACATGTCCGTATTATGGTAGACGATTATTATTAGTTTAACTTGCAACGATTTCCCGGCCTCTGTGTTTCCTCCCTCCTACAAATGGATCCTCTTTCCTCTCCTCAAAAAGACCCTCCACACAGCATCCCCAAAGATGACATAGGCCCTGAGGAAAATTATTTTTTTCGGGCCTCCTGTATCGAGATCATGAAAAAAATTAAATAAAAGAATATGGAATATTTGGATGGGGAAGTGCCAATAGCGCCACATTGCCAAAATACTATTCTGATCAAATGATGTGCCAAGTCTATGCCAAAACAATTCGTATTTGTACTCTTAAAAATAAAACATTTGATCTGCTAATCATACCAAACATAATCACTAGATCCTTAAATCAAAGGTACATCCAACAAGCAAAAAAGAACACATTGTTTGGATAGAGATTTTTAATTTACTACAGCATAAAACTTTACAACAGATCAACACTCCCCTACAAAAAACTTACAAATATCAGTATATTCAAAACATTCATAAAACAATGGATCTGGGACACAGGGAGACACGAAATTGACAGAAAATTGCAAGCAAACACAGACTGATTGAAGCGAGACAACCAGTGTAATATCCAAGTAATTATTGTGTTTCCACAAACAGTTCTCCAACTCGTCGTCGAAGAAGATTTTAGAGAATAAGTTCTTTATATTAAATCTGGGATTTATTCTATACTTCGCGTATTACAAGAGTGACTTCGATGGCCGACCTAACTAGGAACTGGCTAAATGAGATCTGCAAACACCAAGTTTCTCTGGAAGCAGCCTAACTGGCCCTAGCGACTACTGACTACTAGCTGCCATCTTGCGGACTTCCAAGCAAGCTCTTCGCACTGCCCTCTATGAAGGCATCTGTGAAGCTCTTAGCTAACTCCGATCCCTACACTAATATACGTATAATCAAAACTAATTATGTTCGCTTTTAGATTTACATTGTGAAATAAATACAACAAAATTGTAGCACACATCCTACCAAGTGTAATACGTATTAGATTACATATATTATAATTTAAATAAAATATTTGTAAAATGAATTCCTCAGCACGGGAAATACCAGCGGGGAAAACATTATGAAATATAATTATGTCAATACGAATCATAGTAATAAATAAAATAAAATATATTGTAGGTTGAATTCATATTAAAATAAATAAATATTTTTTTCTTTTATTTTACATTTACTTCGTATGGGAGGCCCTTAGGAAAACAATTTCCTTCAGGGCCTATGTCATCTTTGGGGATGCTGTGTGGAAGCTCTTTCTGAAGAGAAAAAGGAGTGAACAGGGGTATTGAATAGACACATGTTGTATGAGGGAGTAAACATAGAGGCCGGAAAATCGTTCCACTGTGTACGTTACGATATGATTTGTACAAGAAACAAATGTCAACCCTGTACAGTTGGGAACATAGTTTGAAAATATAGTCAAAATCACTAATCAGTGAGTCAAATATGTACTCGTACATCACAGAGGCCGTAAGCGACGTCATCATTCAAATATGTACTCGTACATCACAGAGGCCGTATGCGACGTCATCATTCAAATATGTACTCGTACATCACAGAGGCCGTATGCGACGTCATCATTCAAATATGTACTCGTACATCACAGAGGCCGTATGCGACGTCATGATTCAAATATGTACTCGTACATCACAGAGGCCGTATGCGACGTCATCATTCAAATATGTACTCGTATATCACAGAGGCCGTATGCGACGTCATCATTCAAATATGTACTCGTACATCACAGAGGCCGTATGCGACGTCATGATTCAAATATGTACTCGTACATCACAGAGGCCGTATGCGACGTCATGATTCAAATATGTACTCGTACATCACAGAGGCCGTATGCGACGTCATCATTCAAGTATCTTGTCTTCTTCGTTTTTTTATATAAACATTATTGTAAGACAATCGTCAATGACGTTACGAAGACCTGGCGCCAAAAAGGATATTCGGAATAAAAACCAAAATATCCTCTGAAATCATAACATTTTTAAGAAAGTAGGTAATTAAATACCTACCCACTTAATTATAAGTCAATAATATTGTTCGTTACATTTTTTAATTAAAAAAAGGAATTATGCAATTTTTCCCAAAAAATGCCACCATCTCAATGACAAGTGACAGCTCGTAGTAGGAACAACGATCATTCGAACTCTGGTGGATAAAAATGTAGTATCCAAAAAGACTACCATCTTGAACGGGAACGTATCAAATTTAAAGACATATGAAATAATGATATTGTTAATGATATTGTTTTGATAGTGAATGTGCAAATGTGATTGCTGCAGACACATTAGTCTAGGGACATTTATATTTGTATATAAATTTATTTTATACTATACAAGAATGTACTTTAAATGTCCTGTTTGTGTCTCAAATAAAAATAAATAAAAATGAAATAAAAATAAATGCCAAATGGTTGAATAAAAACAGGATTTCGCTACGCCCAGTTAATTATAATCCTTGCACGTGTGCAAGTCAAAAGAGCTCAAATGCTTTCCCGTCCGTTGATAAGCTGTTTTCGACACCAGCGGCGGCAGTGATTCTGCGAGTTTTCAGAGTGGCTCCGTTAGGTGGCATCAATAGGTACCAGCAAATTAGATGGCATTACCAGATGGCCCTACTAGGTGGCATCACTAGCTCTAATAGTTCCCATTAGAGATTAGTAGGTTTTGCATCTGAGGAGTACTTCCTTTTAAAAGAACTCGAGTTCCGAGTGGTTCCGGGTTCTGAGTTCTTGGGTACGAACTGTTCCGGCCTCGAACTCGGTGCCGGACCGAACCCGCATACGGATTCGAATTAATGAATCTATTTTTTTAAATATTTTATTTTAAAAAAAGTATACAAAACATAGGTACATGAATTACATTCCCAAGAGTTAAGACACACATTTAAATTAATCAAAAATTTTCGACCAGTCGGTGGCTGAGTTGACATCGCATTTGTTTCCACCCAGGCATAGTGTGTTCAATTCCTCCATCACAACACAAGCAATATTTTCGGCTTACAATATTTTTCAATATTTTTTTGTGGTGTTATTAGGAGATTTTCAAATATTGTCATTTTTACTATCTCTAATAATTTGTTGCTAATATTGAATTCTAAGTCCGTGTCAGTTGATATAATTATTTTACTAATTAACACATCGGTACCGAAAAAGAAACGCACATTTCATCTTTCTCCATAAATAATAATAATATTTGGCTAATTTATATAGCGCCGTTTTCGTGAGAAATCACCTCAAGGGCGCTGTACAAATATATTCCTTAAATAGTTAATACTAGAACTACTGACTTATCTCTAAGACTTATATCTAGTGACTTACGACTAAGGCCTATAACTACTATCTAACGTCATATATACAAGTATTTACATATTTAGCAACTTACAACTAAAATTAATATTAATAATCTAATCTTACTAACGCCAGAAGAAGAAGGAAGTTCTATTATATTAGGGTGTTTTTATTGTTAGCTGGATATATATGTTAAATGAATGAAATTTATGAATAAAATCAATCGTCAATCTTAAACGCATTTAGATGATTCATCTTCCAACAATTAAACCGATTGACTTGTTGTATTCCCGCTGATGTTGTCCATTGTCCATTGGTAAGCAAGTCAATAGCAAAATTGAATGAACGGAATCGCTAGAAAATGTAACAATTACGGTATAAAAAATGAAAAAAATAAATAAATAAATACATATATATTTGGATAGAATGACGGATTTATGGAAATGAGTGTTTGAAAAAATGAGTTTTTAGTTTGGATCTAAATTCTGTTGGGCTGGTTATACATCTCAATTCCATAGGAAGTTTATTCCAAGCCTTAGGGCCGGATACTCCGAATACACGATCACCAAACTTAGTGTTCGGATTTCGCTTAGGCTCTTTCAACCTTCCAATTGCAGATGATGTCGCTGATCTAAGGGTTGACTGCCTTAGACCAGTATTATCCGGAATGCATAGCTCAGTAATATACGGTGGCGCCATTTCGTTGATAGCTTTAAACACCATCCAGCACAGCTTGTACTGGATCCTTTCAGGACACTTCAGCCAGTGAAGATTTCGGAGGTGTTCCGAAATGTGCGAAAACTTGGGTACCCCGGTGATAAGCCTTGCTGCGGCGTTGAACACTGATTGAAGTTTATCAGTTTCGCATTTAGGAAGATTTGCATAAATGCCGTTGCAATAGTCAAGACGTGATACTATATATGAGTTCACAAGTAATTTAGTTGCCTCTATTGAAAGGTTCCTACGAACTGACTTAAGTTGTCTAAGGTAGAAGAACCCCGTGCTAACGGTCTTATTTACCTGACTTTTTAAAGAAAGGTCTGAATCCAGATAAACTCCCAGAAGTTTGACGGTTGTTTTAGCAGTTACGTCGTTGCCGGAAATAGCGATTGGTGAGTTTTCTATTAAATGTTGGCGTCTATGTGTGGCTGCCCAGAGAAACTCCGTTTTTGAAGGATTTAGCTTAAGTTTATTTGAGGACATCCAGAGATTGATTGCTTCTAGACACTCTGCTGTGCGAATTTTTAGGCCGTCGATCTCATTTGGTGAGCAGTAAAAGTATATTTGTTGATCGTCAGCATAACAGTGAGATAAAAGACCAAATGACTCGATAATTTTTGCAACGTCATTTGTAAAAAGAATGAAGAGAAGTGGACCCAAGACGGATCCCTGGGGTACCCCTGAAGAGAGTTTTGTGAAGTTGGACTGTTTATTTCCAACCTTTACTGCTTGCGAGCGATTGAATAGATAGGATTCTAGCCAATATTTGATGTTAGAATGTAAACCAAACGTTACTTCTAGTCTCTTAATGAGAAAGTCGTGGTCAATGGTATCAAATGCAGCGCTCATATCCAAAAGTGAAATAAGTGCTAACTTACCTGACTCTATGGCAAGGGTTATATCTGACAGGACTCGAAGTAATCCGGTTTCTGTTGAGTGGAACCTCCTATATGCAGATTGATGATTGGTGATTAATTTATTCAGATTTAAGTGGGAGATTATTTGAGAAGCCACAATTTTTTCTAGTAGTTTAGCTACGAAAGGCAGATTTGATACAGGTCGATAATTACCCAGGTTGTCGGCATCAAGCTGTGGTTTTTTAATAATTGGGGTAACTACAGCAGACTTAAGTGGCTCCGGGAAGTCACCTGTGCTTAGGGACTTATTAAACACGTGAACCAGGAAAGGGGATAACACGTTGCAACATTTCTTGAGAAGCCACGTTGGGATAGGGTCAAGAGTACATTGTTTGTTTGGCGAACTATGGATCAACTTTCCTACTTCTTCCAGCGTTGTAGGTTCAAAAGATGACAGTATTCTTGTAGAATTGGCTGTAAATCTTGGCGGAGGGGCAGAAGATGTGGAGGCGCGTATGGTTTCTATTTTTTCACAGATAAACTTAGAAAAGGCCTGCGGTGTAATTTCTGTAGCAGTTGGAACAGTATTACCAGCGATGATAGTTTTGACCGAGTTCCAGAGACGTCGTGGATTTTTCCGCTCAGAGTCAATTTTATTGATCCAATAATCCGATCTTTTGGCACCTATTTTGCTTCTGTACTCATTTTGAGCATTTATCCACTCATCTCGTGTAGTAACATCGGGGTTTCTTCAGTATGACCTCTCTAGTTTCCTCATTCGACCTTATAGTTAAGTAATAACATAGATCACTGTAGAAATGTATTATAAGTTTGTACAGCGCCCTTGAGGTGTTTTTCCACAAAAACGGCGCTATACAAGTCATCCAAGTATTATTATTATTATTATTCCAATATTATAACTCCAATACTATTGAACAAAAAACATAATTTACACTCACCGTAAAGGTAAAAAAAAAACGATAACTCGCGCGAGTGACTCAGATGCGGGGGACGTGCCGGGAAGCCACACTGCCCAGCTCTGGGTGCATATGAATAGGATTTTGAGTTTGAGTCCGGGTCCAAATTCTATTATTATCTAGAAGTTGATCCGATTTGAAATTTACAATTTGGGTAGAATAGGCAACATACATCGATATTCAATAAAAATAATAGCATTTGATGCGATTTATTAAAAATTTTAGGTTATATTATGGTTTTTCATGGTTATTTAACATTTAACGTGATTTAAAAAAATACACAAAGTGATAATTCATCAAGTTTTAAAAAGCTGTGCTGTGTGTATTACATCACTTTATTACATCATCGGGTCAACTGACCATTTTGAAATCCGTCTGCTGCCCTTATGAAGGGAATACAATCTGCCCCAGAACTCGAATTAGGTACCAATCTACTTTAAGAAAAACTTGTTTTCCTCGTTTAGTTAGGATTTTTTTAAGGTTCTTCCCATTTTATCCGTCCACGTAACAGCTGTTACGCACTGAACATAGTGACTACATATGCAAACCCACAAACAGCATATTGTTGCTGTTTAAAAATAGGTTTTGATTTATTTATAAACATTTTCCATACTTAAGCAAAACATTAACATCTATTCATGAACTGTCACTGTACGTGGATTTTTATTCAAAGTTACTTTAGCTGAAGTAGAAGAATTTGATTCGAGTTGAAAGATCTAAAAGCTTTCTTCAAACTAATGCTTCCACTACGAATAAAGCCGTGCTTAATGCGCGAACACTGTTTCCAAAACAAAATAATAAAAGCTTTTAAGTTTTTATAATGTTTGCGAGCACTTAATACGATAACTTACCATCGTGTGATTTACATATCCGCTTAATGCATAATTTGGCCAGAGCTTACGAAAGTTGTGCAAATTGGGAATTGCGCCATCAATCTTATTAAATTTCAGAATTTTAAAATCCCTTAACTAAAATATCTGAACCCAGAACAGTACTGTAATTATTGCTTTTGTGCAGATTTTACTGAGGATTTAATTAAGATTTCTAATTCAATTTTTGATATTTTCCGCTTCACTGTTAAAAATATATTGAAAAACGCTGTTGAAATATTTTTTTTACTGTTTTCTGTGCCCCAGATACATTTAACAATACAACTATTTAGGTTAGGTCAATGTATGTATGAGGCGATGTATGAATGTGAATGAGACATGTGCCAATACCGAGTTGCTTGGCGGTCCATCCTCTCTGCTCACCCCTGCGGGGACACGGCGTTTTGGTTAGTTAGTTAGGTTAGGTTAGCAAAATATGTATAATTTTAATTAAAATTAATAATTTACTAACAACATCCTGACAATACATTGGTATTTTACTAAAATTTTATCAAGTAACCTATCAGTTCATTCGTGAAGGGCCTGCAATCCTGTTTTTTACCGGATAACGAATAGTTTGAAAAGATTCTTAGTAAATAAGTAATGTATTGTATCAGTAAGTTTTTCTTCGAATGATCGCAAGATTCAACCCGAACTAAATGCAATCTAGACAGCGTCTTTTTAGATAAACCTATCTTATTTCATACATAAAGATAGTTGCCAATAAGTAATGTGCTGTGAAAAAATAAAGACATTGTTGGTAGTTCTTATTCGAAGTATGATACAGTTAAAATTGACCGAAGCGGATAGGGTCCCATTAGCTCAGTGGTAGAGCGGTGCCCCGGCAAGGCTAGGGTCCTGGGTTCGAGTCCTAGATGTGATCGTATCCTTTTCAGATTTTTCTGTTTCAGATTTTCGTTTAGAAATCGCTAATATTGTTTTCAATAATTAAACATTACAATTTGAGGTTTTACTCAATAAAGTTTTTCCAAAAAATAAATAAAGAAAATGTGTTCCAGAAGGAAGAAAGGAAGAAATGTGTTCAAGGATTCATTGTAATTCAGTTAATTAGTATGTCGTACTGCTGGATTCTATAGTATCATATGATGAAGCATTGGTTGAAACGTGTATGGAGAACTCCTAACTGTCTTATAACAATGAAATACTTATTCAAATCGGATATTTAAAAATAAAAAAATAATAATAGTTAATAAAATTAAATAATCTTTAGACTAAATGAGCGGGAAAACTGAGCGAGGCACGTCCTGTTTATATGCCTCTCTGTCCTAGTCATGCCAAAGCAAAAATAAAGCCAGCCATCTATATAACTTGGCTTGCAATGCAAATTTAGCTTCGCTCTAAGCTTCCATTATACTTTGACAAGACAAAAATCCATTAATGCAGCTAACAGAGTAATCAATTATTCGTCCGAGGGGATTATTGCCCCCTTCCGCCCCCCGCCGCCTACCGCCCACAGCTGACACTAGGCCGGGGGGCGAAGTGGGAGGTGAGAGCTAAAAGCATTCGCTAAGTGCCGAGTATTTGTCATTAATCCTTTAATTGATGAGAGCCGGCGAACAGAGATGGCGTTAGCAGTCACAAAAATATAGGGTGACCATTTATATATCATCTTGGTTCGGTCTCGATATGTGTGCAGGAAGTTAGGTTAGTATTCAAAAAGACTTAAATAAATTCTTATAAACATAATTAAGTCTTTTGTTTGATTTCCTGTAAGATAAGCATGGTGCCCATCAACACTAGCTTGTTCAGACCATTATATTTGATTGTTCAACTACATTTTCAGATCTTCAGGTGGGGGCTTAGGGTCACAGGGGCCTAACTAGAAAAACTGGAGTTTTGAGTCAAGCTTGGTTTTGGTAATACCATCATCATATTTGTTAGTGACACAAAGCTCTATCTTGTGCACACAGCCATTTAAGAGATACAGTTGGGCTTATCAGTCGGGCCTACTGTCGGGCGTATGAGCATGTCAATCTTTATTTGCGTTTATCGTTTATCTCAAAACCATGTTTTTGTGGGTAGGCCCCTGTGATCCTAAAACCCCGAGATAATACTAAGCATACACACTTCGTTACATAATATAATGATATAATGCAACCGATTAACAATTTACGTCCAGCGGCACCCAAAGAGAACCAGGAAGAACCAAGAAAGCTGGAAATCGCATTTTGAATCTTGGAACTGGGATTCTGCGCTGAGGGAACATTTAAGATAATAAAGCAGCAAATCAAGTAAGAGACCCATGATGTAGGAGAGACGGATAAAAAATACTGTTCATCGTTGCACAGTCAAGCACAAAAATCGACATTTTTTACGATGTGGCGCACCCATGTAAAAAGAAGAGCACGTGTCTGACAAGTCACCTTATACTGACTGGCTTAGTGATGATAGTTCCTAGGAGCCCCTTTCATTGAAATTCTGAAAGAACGAACAACGAACAAACGAACACAGCATTTTCACCTTACGTCTTTGTTTATGACATTTCCCAGTAGTTAATAATAGGAGAATTGTTTAGGTCTCACACCCTAAGCAGTTTTAAAATAAAATCGTTTATGAATATAACATAAGTTATTGTATATGGTTTTTTTACACGAATATTACGTACACGCGCGTAGTCGAAATAATATTTTTAAATTGAAATTTTATTTTAAAAAAATATTAAGTGGGGAGGCGGGTATGGGTACCGCCACCCGGGCAACCATTTATTAGGTAAACAACACCCCTGCCATAAGTCGCCCCAAGTGGTTTGCTACGTTTGGTGACTTAGCAGGGGTCCCCGTTTTCATGAAGTGAGGTTTGTCTAGGCTCGTTTGTGGGGGGCCAAATCGGGAGAGACTGGTTAATGGAGACCTTTTAACCACTCCAGCCGGACTCTCTCGACACTTCGCCTTTCACCGTAGTGGGAAGGATGGATTCATACGTCCGTCACTCCTGGACACTTTGACCCTCAGATTCCTACCCATCTGTCATACTTTTTTCCTTCCTCTCCTTCCTTTCCATAAAAAGATCCTACACACTGCATCCCGAAAGATGACATAGGTCCTGAGGGATTTTTTTTTGTTCTCAGGGCCTCCTGTGTGGAGCTAATGTAAAAAAAACTACAAATTAATTTCAAGGGCAAACCCAATTTTTTAAAATTCGAATATATTTTTTAAAATATCACGGTCCCAATGTTTTGTATCGCCTGGCCGCATTAATTAAAAGCCCAATAGTAAAACGGGTTATGCTACAATTTAGGAAGTACCCATCCACAGAATTCACTTAAAACAAGAAAGGCACTTAACGAAAAGGGTTTTCAATATAAGGCCCCATATTGCCATAGAACATTAATGCTGTAATCCTTATCACAAAGTGGGTCATAATAATTAAATTCAGTTTGATAGAAGAGTTTTATGAATAAAATTAATATTTTAAAATGAACACTAATGAATAGATAAGGAAGCCATTAGTGTTTTATCATTGAAGGATAATTAAGATTAATGGTTTTCACTACACGAATACGAAATAAATAAATATATTATATATACCAGGACAACTATTGTGATTTCACAGATTTTGACTATAATTATAAATTCAACTAAAACAGAAGATAATTTTTTTTTTAATTATTTTTATTAGATTTTACATTTTCGTAGTACAGGGTGGAGCAAAAGTAATCACCCGATGTTCTTTTGAGGTAATTTTTTTATTATGATACACTTTGGAACTGCTTATTATTCCGCGTTCTTACGGAGTAAACCGATTCATGTTTTGTCGATTTATATTCTGCGTTTGTTTACTTCACAAATGTCAAAACCGAATTGACATTTAGCGCCATTTGCAAAGTTATAGCGTTTTCCAATAGGGTGATTACTTTTGCCCTACATGTCTTGTCGATTTATATTCTGCCTCTGTTTACTTCACAAATGTCAAAACCGAATTGACATTTAGCGCCATTTGCAAAGTTATAGCGTTTTCCAATAGGGTGATTACTTTTGCCCTACATGTCTTGTCGATTTATATTCTGCCTCTGTTTACTTCACAAATGTCAAAACCGAATTGACATTTAGCGCCATTTGCAAAGTTATAGCGTTTTCCAATAGGGTGATTACTTTTGCCCTACATGTCTTGTCGATTTATATTCTGCCTCTGTTTACTTCACAAATGTCAAAACCGAATTGACATTTAGCGCCATTTGCAAAGTTATAGCGTTTTCCAATAGGGTGATTACTTTTGCCCTACATGTCTTGTCGATTTATATTCTGCCTCTGTTTACTTCACAAATGTCAAAACCGAATTGACATTTAGCGCCATTTGCAAAGTTATAGCGTTTTCCAATAGGGTGATTACTTTTGCCCTACATGTCTTGTCGATTTATATTCTGCCTCTGTTTACTTCACAAATGTCAAAACCGAATTGACATTTAGCGCCATTTGCAAAGTTATAGCGTTTTCCAATAGGGTGATTACTTTTGCCCTACATGTCTTGTCGATTTATATTCTGCCTCTGTTTACTTCACAAATGTCAAAACCGAATTGACATTTAGCGCCATTTGCAAAGTTATAGCGTTTTCCAATAGGGTGATTACTTTTGCCCTACATGTCTTGTCGATTTATATATATATATTTTTTTTTATTTATTTAATATTTGTATGTTTTTTACAATAAATATACAATTATACATATTATACAGTTTTATAAAGGTAAATAATAATAGCTTTTCCTCACCATAAAGAGACGAGACTCTTGTGTTTGGTGAGTGAATCCTAGCTCAATTATACGGAATCATGTAAGTAAGTAAATAATATATTTGCAAAACCAAAGGGATAAGTAAGAAATAGGCAACATTTATCAATAATACAGTTTCAAGATTTGAAGGAAATAATAATAATAAGAGTAAGATATGGACTTTTATAGTTGTTTTAGGTAATTTTTTAATTTTATTTTAAATTCCTGAATATCTTCAATATTTTTTAGATATAATGGAAGGATGTTAAAATATGTTATACCTAGATAGAGATAGGTATTTTGTGTGTGCTTTGTATTAAGGTTTGGGATTTTGATAGTTTTTTGATATCTTGCTGATGAATTGAATTGTAAGTTATTTAACTGTATTTCTTTATAAATTTGTAGAATTGAATATTTTTTATATATATTGTCTATTGTGGGTACATTGAATATTGAAAAGAGAATCTCAGTAGAAAATTTGGATGGTTTTTTCAATATTACTTTAATTATCAATCTTTGAACTATTTTAAGTGGATTTAATATATTGTTATAAGTTCCTCCCCAGCCAATAATACCATATTGTAATATAGATTGTACAATTAAATATTCTGCCTTTGTTTACTTCACAAATGTCAAAACCGAATTGACATTTAGCGCCATTTGCAAAGTTATAGCGTTTTCCAATAGGGTGATTACTTTTGCCCTACATGTCTTGTCGATTTATATTCTGCCTTTGTTTACTTCACAAATGTGAAAACCGAATTAACATTTAGCGCCATTTGCAAAGTTATAGCGTTTTCCAATATGGTGATTACTTTTGCCCCACATGTCTTGTCGATTTATATTCTGCCTTTGTTTACTTCACGAATGTCAAAACCGAATTAACATTTAGCGCCATTTGCAAAGTTATAGCGTTTTCCAATATGGTGATTACTTTTGCCCCACATGTCTTGTCGATTTATATTCTGCCTTTGTTTACTTCACAAATGTCAAAACCGAATTGACATTTAGCGCCATTTGCAAAGTTATAGCGTTTTCCAATAGGGTGATTACTTTTGCCACACATGTCTTATCGATTTATATTCTGCGTTTGTTTACTTCACAAATGTCAAAACCGAATTGACGTTTAGCGCCATTTGCAAAGTTATAGCGTTTTCCAATAAGGTGATTACTTTTGCCTTACATGTCTTATCGATTTATATTCTGCGTTTGTTTACTTTACAAATGTCAAAACCAAATTGACGTTTGGCGCCATTTGCAAAGTTATAGCGTTTTCCAATAGGGTGATTACTTTTGCTCCATATGTTTTGTCGATTTATATTCGGCGTTTATAACTTCTCAAATGTCTAAACCGAATTGACATTTAGCGCCATTTGCAAAAGTAATAGCGTTTTCTAATAGGGTGATTACTTTTGCCCCATCCTGTAAAATGAAGATTTACCTATGATTTACTTCGATACACTAGGTAACGTGTAGCCGGCGTCGTTCGGTAACTGGGGCTTGTTCGGGTGAGGTGGTTTGGGGTAAAGTATTAAGGTTTTGAGGCCTTTTTACGGAATACAATTCCTTAGTACATTCTTTTGATGTATCTCATAAGATTTAGCCAGCGTTAACAATGTAAGTAATATGTGTGGATTACTGATTTTGAACGTGAATTAAAGTTCGATATTGTAAATTGTCATTATGGCGGTATGGAAATAGTCATCGCGTAAAGCAAAGATTATTCGTATGGGTCCCGATATAGTTTCCGTACATGGGGATCGGTATGAAAAAAATCATCGTTTAAAATGCCCATGCGCGTGCTAAATGAGCTAGAACCATTTAACATGCAGTGATAAGTCAGTTGTGTCATTAGTTTCCATTCAAATCTACATGAAAGGCATGTCGAGTGTGCATAATCTATTCATTGCTACAAACATTTTTTCTAAAAATATATTTATATATATATATATATATACATCAGGTCCCAGCATGTTGGAGCCAGTGGGACTATGACAACCACAATTAGGTTCGTTATGAGGCTGAAGGTAGTGGGGAATGGAAGGAGACGGGAAAGGAGACGAGGAACCTGGGTATTCAGATCTAGTCACCAAACACGGCTCAAGCCATTTCAAGCAAAGTTTCAATTGTGTATGATAGTATTACACCAGGGCGATATTGGGTGTATGTTTTACTCTGGAACGTGCCGCAAATATACTATATATTATTTCAAATGAATAGATTGTGAAATAACACAAATTTTATGAAATAAAAATTACTTGCGCAATACGACATTTTAACCCGCGACCTCTGGATTACTAGTGCCTTCCATACAATTGAATGTAAATAAATGTTCAATTTAGCCCACTAGCCTATCGCTCCGTCTCACTTACACTCGTCGGACACCGTAGATCTCCTCTCCATTTGTATTTCGTAAACACATTTTTGTATTGGACATTTAAGCCTTTATTAGGCAATTTTTTTGGTTACGAAACACGCCCACAAGGCACTTCTTGTGTTATTCCTTATTCTATGTCTACAGAACTATAGAGCTTTCAGTGCCCAGCTTTACCTGCACCTCCCCGCGATGTAACACAACATTTTTCGTTAATTAAAAGCAAACAAAAGCTAAGCTAAGGTTCATAAACAAATTTCACACAATCCCACCTGACAACCAAGCATGGAGAGTCTTTGTTCTGAAGGTACGGAGACAGAGCCATTAGTCCCGCTCTCGAGGTCCGCTGTGGCCGGGGGCGAGGGAGAGTGAGAGAGAAATCACTCTAGTCTCTCAGCCAGTACACTAAATAATAATTGCTCTAACAATGACATGTAAGTTAAGAGCAGGAATTGAATACTGAATACAAGATTTTTTTCTTTGACACTTTAATTGATTTGAACAATTTTGATTGTGTATTAAAGTGATTCAAGTTTTGATGTATCCATTAGCAGTCCAATCTAATACGTAAGGCGAAATCATGTGTTTTTGATCGCTTAGAAATATTATAGATATTTTAATTAAATATTGCAAGTAGAATACACATCTTGGCCCTTGTTTTAATCAAGCAGTTTTTTTATGAACCCACAAATAAGTAAAGTATCAGGTCTATAAGGATTCAAAGCCGTTTCAAAGTACAAAATCTCCCACTTACGAACCACTTTTCAAATTTGGTTTTAATGTGTAATGTTAAAAATAAAGTCTTGGGAAAATGATCAAAAAACAATTTTAAAATTTGTGGCTGAACTGTATGAAATAAAATAAGACATGCTTTTTGGCGGTGTTTTTTTTTTAATGCATAATTGGAGGGGGGCCATCACTCTCCTAACGGTGTTATAAGGTAAAACATGGTTTCATCCTTTACCGCACACGTCAATACTCAAATTTTATATTTATAAAGGTAGCTACATTAATTATTAAAATATCTCTGGACTCACCAATGTCCCTGCACACAGTGTTAGAAAGCAAAATGCAGGTGATTACATGTTAGTTATGGAACTATTTTACGTCTAATCTCCTCCAGTTGACGTTGCTGAAATTAAAATGTATTAAGAAGAAAGAATCATAAGGAATATTTAGATGGAATTATGCGAATGCAGCTATGTTGCAAGTCGTCTGGTAGTACCGCCGAGAATGAGCGGAGCGGTCGGACCAGCCGCAAGCAAGACTCGGCTTCTTCGCCCCTTAGCCAGCTCCCCCATAGGACCTCCAAGAGTGAGTTGGGAGTGAGGGGAAAAACTCGCAGATCCTTGGAATAACAGTGAATATCGGGTCACCCGAGACAAGGCGGAAAGTCACCGGTCATTTCCTGGGTTAATGCAGAGACTGGCTCTAATCTACCCCCTTAATGGGGTGAAGAATTTTACAAGGTAACATGTAATTTAAGCATAAATCAAAACAATCAGCCGATGTTAAGAGGGAATCATTTTTCTTCTCAGCATTTACTGCATGATTTTACCCAATTTCGAATATTCACCTTACGTGTAACCTGCCCAGAAAAAAACTCATTCTTTTTGACATGCACAGTTGGTAACACAGATGCAATTTGGGGACGGCCTACAAAGAGCAATGATCCACACGTGACCATAGGTTGTGGAAGAATGTGGGATCGATTCCCGAGCCGCTTATAAATTAATTATAAATTTTCTATAATTTAAAAAAAATGCTTTTGTATGCTGCCATTATTGTGTGTAGTGATCTTGAGTGCTGAGTGTGATCAATCGTACAAAAAAGCTTTAGGACTGTCGTGAGAAACACTTTTTATTTTTAAACTATTTTTTATTAGGTAAATCTATTTAGGGTATTAACTTACTCTAACCAGTGATTCCTGACTGACTGGAGTAAAAAATACATCTGTAATTTTGGTCTCTGGTGACTTCTTAGTGATTTTTTTTCAACTTGAAACACCAAAAAATCAGTAAGTATTGGGTAGTGGGTATGTTGCAGTGAAGGTGAGGGGTTTGGCGGTTATTCAGCTGAATGACGAGCGACTATATGTGGAAGATTCTGTTTGTTTGGATTTGAGAAAAAAAACATCAAAAAAGTAACCGGAGACCAAAATTTCGTTTATATTTTTTACTCCATATAATTATCAGAATTCGCTGGCTGGTAAGCCCCTTAAAAGCCAGTGTAAGTAAGATTTACACATATTATTTGGTGTGCATGTCTCACTAGGGATATCCTTGCTAAGCGCACTTAAGGTGATTTTTCACAAAAACGGCGCTATGCAAAACATCCAAGTATTATTATTATTTTTAAGCGTTTAAATAAATACTGTTATGGGCACAACATTGAACATTAAGAAAAAAAACCTTTTTAGAAAACTTGTTAATGTAATGAAATCGGTTGTCTGAAGCACACAAATTCGTGAATTGTGAGCTCTGAAATCATGAAATTTGCACATTTTTCTGTCTAAATTTCCAATGTCACATGATTAATTGAATAAGAAGTTGCCTCATCTCAAGGTCGCTTTACATAGATGGACATAAATATTTTATGAATACACCACTACCCATAGTATACGGTCATGATCATAAATATTTTTTGCCAAAAAATTAGAATTCCTCAATAGCATCTCCTATCACTATCCTATGTTCCACTTCCTTATTGTTAGCTTAGTGTAAGTTAAAACCCGTGTATTCAAAATCATTTCAAATTTAAAAAAATATTAATTCCCCTATTGACGACCGCCCTGCATCATTGAAATTAATTTCAATTCATGTTCCTAATAGAGTGATACAAGCCAAAAATATCTTTCACTGCAAGAATAATGTCAATATCAACGCTCCTAAATTCATCAAAATAATGAAATTCGTCTATTAATCTAAAGTCGTCTCTTGGGTTGATGCAGGGACTGACTCTAATCCACCCCCTTGATGGGGTGAAGAAAAATATAAGATAAGCATATATAATACATGTTATAACTTTTTTAGTCTTACCATTAACTGTATTTGCATATTTCTATATATTTTATTTTAAAAATGCTCTTCCTATATATATGATTACAAAATAATATGAACATATTTTTTAAAAATTTAAACTTGAATTAAAAATAAAATAGTTTGACTAAGGATTAAAACTTCCTTTCCAGCAACTGGAGTCAAAAACTCTACCAACCACGCCGAATACCGGTTGGGTAGGACCGACATTTATTTCGTACATTAACTACTGTAATTTCATCCGATTTCAGAGAAATGCGTATTGTCCGCGTGTGTGTACGTGATTGCCACCAAAAGGTGAAAAAAATCATTTTCATTGACAACAAGTTTATCTGGTTAGTTTCAGCTCGATCGGAAGTCGGGAAGTTGGATAATTTCCAAGTTTTGCATTCATTTATTATCGAAAGCAAAAGTGAAATTTAAATAATAGATCTGTTAAAAAATACGTATTTGTAAAAAGCATATCGCCAAAAAATAGTTATAAGGATGAAATAAATATATTAGCATAATCCCCGTTTCGCTTCTGACTATTGAATCCGAAGCGACGAGACAAAATTCTGTTAAGCTAATACTAAACAAAAAACAAAAAGAATTCTTCTGCTAGCCGGATATGAATAAACACCCAACGCTATCAGATTCATTATAAGTTTAGCGATGGTAAGCAGTCAAGTGCCACAGTTCTCATCGCGGATCAAATCAAATCACTACGCCACTGCGTGTGTCTGGCTATCCCCGTCCCCGTTCCACTCGCAGGGCAAGGGCGAAGGCTAGAAAGAGAAAGCGGATTAGTTCAGTGCCGTATCCGACAAACCCGCGGCGGCTAATTGGGTGCATGTCCAATTATTGCTCTGTTTGTAGGGGAGGGAGGGCGCACGGAACCGCTGTACTATCAACTATAATGAAACATGCCTCGAGAGAGTTAACTTATTTAATTAAATACCAACATTTCCATTACCTCCCGTTTAATTGGCGGTGTGTGGGTTATATTTGTATTTTCGATTGCTTTTTGCTGCTGGATGCTGAACGAAAGTGGGTTATGTAGTTAATTTGGATGGATGTTGCTCATATAAATATGCGGCACGAAGGATATTGCTTAAATCGCACTTTGGTTCCTTTACCATTTACGGTTACATGTTTGATTTTCATCGTTAAAATAAATTGATCTTCAATATTACAACGTAAACTGTTCCGTGGAGTTTTCAAGTAGCCATTAAATAAGATTTTGTTTGGTTCAAAATGTTTGAATCGAATAAATTCGTTGTTAAAAAAAGTAACACAATCAAAAATTTATATAATGAGTATGGAGTAAGGCTCTAAACTACGAATCCGGAGGTCACTGAACAAATGTTTAAAATTCCAGCATTCATTTTATTTAAGTAATTTGTGTTATTTCACACGGAGAAAACTTACAGATGTAAAATATTGCTAATTTATTAAAAATCTGGTCGAATTCGGTTGAAAACGAGAAGGCCTTTAACATATGAATTGAAAGGTTTCCTAACAAACTATCAGTAAAACACGAATATGTGTTATAGGGATGTCGGAATACGTTGTTTGGAAATGGCCTGCCGTCAAGTTTTTAACAGGATTTTAATAAATCAGCCACATTAATTTTTCTTTGTACACAATTAATTATTCAATTAAGTACATTTTCGGCACATTCCATAATGGAAGATACTTTCAGTACCGCCAGAATTTAAAACGTTGCTTTGCATGGCATGTTTGGTGACCAGATCTTAATAGTCAAGTACTTCCCCACCTTCCTCTTTCATTCTTATTCCCCTTCCTTATACCATCAGCTTCAACATACCTCAATTGGGGATGCCATAGTCTCACTGGCTCCATACGGTTGGAAGCAGTTGGCACTCTTGTGCGGTACTCTGTGATTCAATTGTATATATATCAACAGAGTTTGATACGGCTGGGATTTGAACTCGGTATCTGTTAGTCAGGCAGATTGCCTTCCTAATTTGATTACCGAAACGTCATGTAGTGTGCTTTGTTGCAAATATTTAATCTGACAAATTTTAACGTTTAAAAATATTTCGTAAAGACATACTTCCGAAACCAGTCAACAGTTAAAGAAAATTTTAAAAAAAGTTACAGTAAAAACTTTTAAAAATAACTTTTGTTGGTTATACCCGTCAATGAAGAAGATAATAAAAGAAGTATATATCATAATTGAAGAAGATAATAAAAATATAATATTTAAAAGGTACAATAGAACAAAATGTTGAAACATAAGAAGATTATAATGTTGAAACATAAGAAGACTCAACTGGTAAACGAACCATGGAACCATCTTAAAAATAATTTTACGGTCGACAAAAATTACGTAAAATAATTAGTTTCCAATGGCCGAGTTGGTTGTGACATTGTCCCGTTAAGGCATAGAAAGATCATGGGTTCGATTCCCAGTAAGATCATTACCTTTGTCTTGTTCTATGTCATGTTTTGTTTAAATTTTAAATAAGATGTTCAGAAATACTTTTTTCTCAGAATTAATTTCATTATGGCAAACAACAATGAAACTGTTCTCAAAATTAATTTTCGTCGAGGCAGCGTTCTGAACCTTCGTAACTCATACTTTTAATATTGTACGTTATAACTTCACTATGTTTATCGTAGATAATGAAAAAAATAACAAAGCACTCGCATTATTAAAATTCAATTCAAAGGAAGGAAGGAGGAAATAAAAAAGGGCCTTATGATTTTGTAAAAGTAAGAAGAATGACATATTTGGCATTTTAATTCATAAAAAGCGATACAACGCTCCCTTCGTCCTTGTTCCTGCTTTGCTAATCCCCCGTCCATACCCCCCATGCCTCTACCTTGCGTCAACACCGCGAACTTCTCTTAAACTTTTTAATTAAATTTCTTTATACTCCCTGTAGCCGTAGCCAACAGTAAGTGTGTGTAACTAATTATTTTCACCCCTCGAGGATACGTAAGAAGTATAACAAAATTATTTTTTTCCTCAAAGATAGTGAAATGGCGCTATAAAAAGCATAAAAGAAGCACAGTGTTTTAGCATCTTTATAGGATTTTTAAAAGAACTGAGCGTCGCACATTTAAAGACTTGAAAACAAGCACAGATTTTATAGCCTGCGTATTTTAAGCCATCCCAAATATTAATATAGTCGGTTTACTATGGAAAAAATAACTCATTTGTCACGTTGTTGTATGTGTGAATTAAAAATAAAAATGGAATTCGTGGAAGTTACTAGTCGTGGAAGTATCGCCCTGGAGGGAGACCAACATTCAGAAATTGACAGGTTATTAAAATGGTTATTGCCATCGTGATTTGTTTTTGGGGCATTATGCCGTGCTGCGCTTCCTCCTTCTTTAGCCAACGTTTCGGACAGTATTACAGTGTTCATCATCGGAGCAGATGTGAGAAATGTTGGCAAAATCAGGAAGAAGCGCAATGCCCTACTAATGCCCTAATGCAATAAATCTCCATCATACTTTTGACCGTGAAAATCTCAAATCATTCTCGGTTATTATAACATTCTTTTTCAATTTTCAATACCGCACAAGAGTCTCAACTGCCCCCAGCCGTCTTGAGCTGGTGAGACTAAGACATCATACCCAATCGGGTTATGAGAGTAACTGAGAGTATCTTACACCGTGTAACGTGTGGCAAATATATCATTACATACCAATAACAACACAAATTAATTCAATTACATATACTTCCGCACGCTTTACATTGTACAGTTATTGACGCAGCCGGAATTTTAACCCGTGACCTCCGGATGCGCAGTCGAGAACCTTATCCATCGACCGCAGAAGCTTTCGAACTACCCGATATCTCTTATTTGTTCCTTAACTTCCTGAGTTTTCCCAGTTGGCAAAATATTTTGACGGCCCCCTTGATCGAGGGGTAAGGCTCTCTACGGAGGTCGCAGGTTCGAATCCCGGCGTGCGCATTTAAATTGTATTCGATTACTTTGTTATTTCACAATTTACTCGTTAAATTAATACGTAGTATATTTGCGGCACGTTCCAGAGTAGAAGATACTCGCAGTATCGCCCTGGTGTAAGACCACTTTTCAGAATTAAAACGTTACTTGAAATGGCTTTGGCCGTGTTTGATGACCGGATCTGAATAGCCAGGCCTTCCCAATATCCTTTCTCTCCCCACTACCTTCTGCTGCACAACATACCACAATTGTAGATGACATAGTCTCAATGGCTCCAGACGGTTGGGAGCAGTTGGGACTCAATAAGAAAAAATTGAAAAATTGTAACTGTTGTATATATTACGTAAAAATATGTGTCAAGTATTGTGGCTTTCACCTTGCAAGTGATAATGAAGTCACGATAAAGTAAAATAAAAAATTGTTAACCGAAATAAAAAATTATAAAAAAAAATAAAAAAGGGTTAAAGGTGATTTTTGGCACATGTTACTTATAATGAAGTCACGATAAAATTAAATAAATAATTGCTAACCGAAATAAAATTATGAAAAAAAATAAAAAAAGGGTTAAAGGTGATTTTTGGGACGTGTTACTATAATGAAGTCACGATAAAATTAAATAAATAATTGTTAACCGAAATAAAAAATAATGAAAAAAAAAAAAAGGGTTAAACCTGATTTTTGGCACGTGTTACTATAATGAAGTCACGCTAAAATGAAATAAATAATTGTTAACCGAAATAAAAAATTATGAAAAAAAATAAAAAAGGGTTAAAGGTGATTTTTGGAACGTGTTACTATTCATATGTTGTATAATATTGCATTTTCACACTAAACGGAGTAACGTCCATTTCATGAAACAGAAAGGGGCAAAATAAAGAAAATTCGTATAACTTTCATTAGCAGACCCGCAGATTCATTATAGTGAGGCCCGAGGGGTAACCAGCTTGCCTCACTCCTTTCTCATCCCACCCGCTCTATTCACTGTATTCCTATTTCACACCCACCCAAGTTCAGGGGCGGACGGATTCTATAAATTAGAATATCTGCAACTTTTCATAACACCTTTCTTAAATAAAATTAAAAAAATTCATTTAATTTTTTAAATTGGACGTAAGACCGTTGATAAATAAAGAAATAAAAATATGTATCAGGGCCGGCCATAAGCCAAACGGCGCCTGGCACGACAAAAATTTTGGCGTCCCTTGTCAAAACCAGTAGACGCCTAGGCAGGTAGAAGTTTATCAATATTATTTGGATAATTTCATATGTTTTTACGAAAATAATCTCAAGGGCGATGTGTTAGGTTAGATATTATCGGCGCCTTGGAGATTCGGCACCCGGAGCGGACTGCTCCGATTGCGCCTGATTACAATTGTCAATTTGGTCAATTATGAACAATTTATTTATGTTTTCATTAAACTTAAAATAGTTCTATTTCATTTGGTCTAATTTAATCACACATTTTTAATTTCTAATTTACATATTGCTTATTTCATTAATTATATAATAACTTTTAATATTTCTTCGAATATGTTTAATCCAGGCAGATCTTAGTAAAAGCAAAAATAGTATAAAATGCAATATAAAAGCGAACGTTTCAGACAATTTTATTTAAAAAAAATAATGTCTGAATACTCCACTAGCCAACATAAATACTCAACCAAACCAATAAGCCAAAATTACTTTACTTACTCCCAATTACTTTACTTACTCCGGTTACTCCCAGTTCGAATACATCTTTTGGAAAAAGAAATATCAATTTCTATGCTAAGCAACTATACAATGCTCCACCAAATAAAAAAACGGAAAATTATTTATTTAAAACAAAAAAAAAACATGACTAAGAAAAAACAAACATTATGAAGACGATATAAAGACAACATGAAACTAAATACAAAAGTTTAAGTAACTACACGCCGCCACAGAACAGGAAACTCTAGTGAGGAGTAGGTACTGTGAAGAATTTTAATCTATTCTTTATACCTACATCATGTACAAACTTTGTCATTGAAAAAAATAATAAAAAAACAACAACAAAAAACAAACGTTGCGATGTTGGCTATTTATTAATTCATTAAAAATAATATATAGTACTTTTGTGACACGTTTCATAGTAGTAGATACTTTCAGTATTACTCACAAAATTGAAACTTTGCTTGAAATGCCGTGTTTGGTGACCAGACCTGAATAGCCAAGTACTTCTCGACCTTAATTTCCTCAATCTCTTTTCCCTCCTCACATCTAATTGGGGATGCCAGAGTATCACTGGCAATAAACGGTTGGAAGAAAAAAATTATTTAAATATCTGAAAAAATTATCGTTTTTAGACAAATAACAAACAATTTTGATTGTCCAGTTTATCCACACCGCCCCTGCCCAGGAAGTGGTAGTCCCTCTCTCCCCGCTCTAATTGATAATGCCGTGGTGGTACTGACGGAATGAAGAGAAGCGGTGGGGGGAGATGGGGAGGTGCGGGACGGTCAGCACGTGAGCCAATAAAGTCGACAATATGACTCGACACTCGATCGGAGCGCGATTGGGGAATGATCGGATGATTATTCGCCAAGGTAATTACGACTAAATCATGTTTTATTATTGGGCAATATTTTGTTTTTATACTTACCTTATATTATGACTATGTTGTGCTGTGAGGCTGATGGAAGTGGGGATGGGAACGAAAGGGGAATAATGAGTAGAATCTGGCTAATCAGATCTGAACATGTATATTCACTTAGCTAACGCCACCGCAACCAACATATTACATCATTGATTCTGACCGCTTGCCTGTTTGTTATCAAGATGATACTATTAGTTAGCTGTAAAAATATTTCGACATTCAATCTCAATCAATCTCAATATATTTTAATCAGCTGTCAAGTTTTGAGATGGTCGATATTTCCTGTTACTTGGAAACGGTTCCTTTGCTATCACTGGAACCGTCGATTACACTTCTCAGAGGAACCGTTTACCTTTGGAACCGGTTCCTATTGGAATATTTATCAAAAAGTAGGTTCTACAAATTTGGCAAATTATGACAAGAAAACGCTCAAAACATTTTTGGAAACTTGCCATAATATGCAAAGATTCTCTCGAGTGGTTAACGATCTCTAATCAAGTTCTGTAGAAAGAGTTTTACTCAGAAATATCGTAAAATTTATTTTTGAAAATAAAGATGCAATATAATTTGTCAAGAAAAGTGGAAAATTGTGTTTTTGTTCAGGTAATTGTTCTTTTCAGAAGAAGAATGTTTGGGTTTTTTGTTTCTCAAACTTCTGAAACAGATTTTTTTTCGAAAAATAGTTCTTATTAATGTAGTTTTTTTTTGTTGGTGATGTAATGAATTAATTAAATTCTCCTTCCACTCGTTCATCACTTCTTCCCCCCCCCGTTGTTAACCTACATTTTACTTTGGTGTGTGACTCATCCTTTAGAGAAAAAAAATTATTCTCGAAACCTGTAGATTTTGAATCTAATAAATAATAGAAGTAAACAAAGTATTTTGACTTAAGTTCACAAATAACATTTTTGCTTTTAATCCAAAAAAACTAAAGCTTTAAATGGACACCTATATTGATCATGCCAATCGCTTGCAAAAACACGTTCCTACAAAAGTACTTACCCCACAATATATTATTAACATACTCATGTCTACTTACTGTCAGAAGAAACATCCCCCGTCCTTCTTATTAGTGGCAATACCGGCAGGGTTCTTACTCGGTCGAAAACGCGGGCTTTTTGACGTAAGTCCCAAGATGGCCGCCAGCCGTGGCCGAGTGGAGTTGCCTGTAACATTATTATTTCCCGCCCTAATGAGCCCTCGTCCCGGCCGGAGGCGGCCATCGCTTCGAGAGGATAAAAGGCCTTGTTAACCTCTAATTGTCTCCGATATACTCGCAGGGTAACGAGTAACAAGTACCGTAATGATGCTGGGACTTACATACAGCCAACGGAGTTTTGGCGAGCTGTTCAAATATTGAAGGAATAAATATTTTTTTGTACTTACTACCTACAGATGATATAAATGTATAAAATACACACGTTTAAAAGTTTAATATAATATCTACTAAATAACAATAAAGACATTTCCCGCACCATCGTGGGCAGAGATAATGGACTGCCTAACATCTTCGTGTTAGCTCCTTGCTTCATTCATTATTCATACGTAGTATACATGGGTAGGTACTCTTCTGTATATCTTATCGACTCGAAATTAACCATCTTACTAACTAGATTCACCCCCATTTTACGTTGGCGTGGTAAAGCTGGCCTTTAGCCTGGTTTAAGACCATTTTAACCAAACAGACGGTGGGGAAATAAGTCAAGTTTTCACTGTTCTGACCTTACTTGCCGCGTAATGTTAACACTACGCTTTTTAATAATAGTATAGGATCCCTTACAGAACAACCGTCACCGAGATGTTTATTTGATGAAACATAATTTATATTTAATTTAATATGTCAATAAATATATTGCATATCGGTTGCCTAACAAATTTTAGTCCAGGGTATGATTAATTAATAATTAAAAAAAAAGAGAGTGCGCATATTTGTTCTTGAAAATGAAAAGGATAGCGATAGACTCGTGCACTCTGTGCACTCTAGACTAGATGGTACCTTGAACGAGTCTATCGCTATCCTTTTCATTTTCAAGAACAAATAGCACTCTCTTTGTTTTAATGGACGGACATCTGCTATGCTTTGTCCTCTTCTATCGCATGGGATGGTTGGTTGGGACCTCTCAGTCGCACACGAGAATTCCCGGCTAGTTTTCAAAAAGTTTTAGTTTTCAAAATTCGACAACTGGAATTCGGGACTGATTTTTAGCAGGCAACCTTATACCATCGTGTTCATAATTAAATAATCTTTAATTTCATATAATTTTTATTCAATAATCAGACCGGTGCAAAATGCTTTTTCGATTTACCTGTTTATACATGGCAACCTGAGAGTTGTGACCGGAAAAGAGTAGGCAACCTAACGTTTGCATATTCTATGGGTTTCATACTTTCGATTGGTATAGAATTTTTATAATAATCAAACCGGTGCAATGTTTAATTTTTTTTTTTTAAATTATTAATTAATCACACCCTGGACTAAAATTTGCTAGGCAACCGATATGCAATATATTTATTGACATATTAAATTAAATATAAAATACGTTTATCAAATAAACATCTCGGTGACGGTCGTTCTTTAAGGGATCTTAGACTATAAGGTATTTTCTGTAAATGATTTAAATTTTTGATTCCCAACTTCGACAGTCTAAGTACTTCGAGCGTAGTTGTCAGCGCAGTGTCTTATATGATTCGCCACAGATTCTACAAAGGTAAAAAAACACATTATTCAATGCATTTTGTACAAACCTATATACTCGTGGGATACGGTGTCACTGCCAAAACAACTCGATGGAACGATTACAAATCCAATATCATAATACCTGCAGAATTTTATTCGTATATGGGAGATAAAGCAACGCATCGACAATATTCACGGAATTGAACTAAATGGATTTGCCGGCCAGATGAGACTCCGGGTCACTGGAACCGGGATGCGGCTAATAGCCTACGACAACACGGCGGTGACCGCAGCCTTCGAGCAACAAGCGCCACTCATGACCACGTCCGACATACCTACTGTTTATTTAATTTGACTTTATATTAAATTTTTTTCTTTAATGTTTTCTTTTTTCAGTATATCGTATCGCAGCATTATTATGGATAACTATTTGGGACGTGTGAGATTGCAGTTGGAACTCTAGTGCGGCTTCACACAAAAAATTAAAACCTGTGTAAACTTCATGACATCAGTTTTACAGTATTAAAGACCAAACAAAACAATTGACGATAATTTATATTTATTATTTACAATCTTACCAGTATATTGTGCAAACCTTGAAAACAATTAATGGTACAAAAATTGGAATATTCCTAGATCTGGCAAAAGCGTTTGACACAATTCACCACCAAAACCTGTTCAATAAACTAAAATATATCGGAATCACGGAAACCGAACTCAAATTAATTGAAAGCTACATGGAAAATCGCACCGAATATACCTCCATAGAAAACATATGTAGTGACAAGGAACAAGTATCCTACGGAGTACCACAAGGCAGCGTACTAGGCCCAATCCTATTTCTTATTTATATTAACGATCTATGTCACCTCCAAATAGACGGGGAAATTAAAAGCTTTGCTGATGACACTGTGCTACTTTTTAAGGCCACTGACTGGAACACACTAATCACAAAAGCTGAAGTTGGCCTAAATATTACAAAAAATGGCTTGACTCTAACTTATTAACTTTAAATATAGATAAGACTAAATTCTTATTATTTTAGCATAAACTCGAGAGGCCAACCCTCCAAAAACATCTACCTTAAAATACATTCCTGTCACTCAGCGAGCACCCCATGTAATTGTCTTGGTATTTACTTCGACCGTTATTTAAAATGGGACAGACATATAGAGTCGGTTAAAGGAAAGCTAAAAAAGTTGATTTACTTTTTCAAAAACGTAAGAAATATACTAAACCTATACGATATAAAGAATATTATATACCTCGCAATAGCACAATCCATAATGGAATACGGCATTATTGCCTGGGGCTATGCCAGTAAAAAAATACATAGACACACTGTATAAAGCTCGGAAAACCTTAATAAAAGTAATACTCAAAGTACCTATACTAACACCCAATTCAACCATATTTAAAAAATTCCTAGTGTTGAAGATTCAAAAATTATATTCAAAACAAATACTTACTTTTCTTTACAAGAACCTAAACACATTTAAAACTTCACAAATTTCTTGCAATACTAGAACAAGACATGCACACCAACTACTAATACCAAAAACCAACACATCCTTTGGACAAAAACACTACAGATTCCACACTATAAAACTATACAATTCACTTCCAACACAATATAAAACATCTCATCTTACAGAATACAAAAAACTCATATGGAACTGGCTACAATCATTTTAAATATTTAATTTTGTTATATTTCGCATTTTTTTTGTTAAAACTATATAAAAATTATTTTTTAATCTTTTATTGTTTCTCTTTGTAACTAATCTACACTGTATTGTTTACTATTATATAACTTTACAATTGAAAAAGTTCTCCACAACACAGGTGAACTCCTAACGTGGAGGACAATGTACTATACTTTGTAATACTAATTTATTTAAGAATAAATAAAAAAATAAAAAATGAATGTTTTCATTAATTCGGTAGGTACCCGCCACGGCATTTGGACTCGACCCACTTGATTGCCAGTCAAACCTCCTGACCACCGATCTTTACCATGGATCGTTGCCTAATACTTGTATGTTCATAAACATGTTATGTTAAAAGTAATCACAATCATTAAGTATGAGATTATCTCTTCAAACTGAAAACTTAACTTGCGATTATGTTCCCAAAGTTGCTTTATTGAGATCGGACAGATTGATGTAAACATGGGTACAATAATTATTCATCGCAACTCCTTTTTACAATTTACTACCAAACTAAGCCATAACATAATGTAGCAAATGTGATGTAAAGCACAAACTACACAACAATCTTCGTTTAAACATCTGCCCTAATGATTGACTCTGTAATGCTGTCCGAAACGTTGGCTAAAGGAGGTAGCAAAACACGGCATAATACCCCAAAAATAAACCACGCTAATACCTACTTTTAGGTGATTAACTATTCTTTTCCACAAGCCACCTACCTTAAAAGTTACCTCGTCGTCCGCGCTAACTTTTAACGCATTTTTTGTTATAAAAAAAACCGCGGCAGGGAAATGAATTGACAGTTGAGTGGGGGGTGAGGGGGTGGGTCATCTGGGGAGCTGTTAAGAAATTCACACTTCAAAACTTTATAATTAATTAAATTTGCGAGTGGCGTGACACTTTCTCTATGCCCAGAAGAAATATTAAAAAACTTCAAATATCCATTCTTGGAAAGGAAGCCATTTTGTGGCTTTTAATAATTGAAAAGAAAGAGTAAAGTTTTTTTTTTCAGAGCCCTGATGAGCAATGAAAAAATGTTAGATATTTTTGTGGCCAACAGTTGAGTTGGAAGGTTAAAAGAATCGAGATTAAAATTTTTAATTCAATATTCTTAAACTGTTTTTGACATAAAACGTAGGTTATGTTTTATTCATGTTTTTGGAAGGAGTTTCAGAAATTATGATAACAATTTTTTAAATAAATAATCATTTATTTACAAAAATCATTGAACATAAATGCATCTTTTTATTATAAAACTTAAATATATATTAACATAAAACATATAATATAAACACATTCGTTAGAATTTCACAGCAGACGGAGCTTTAAAATTAAAACAAAATAATATAAACTGCCATAACTTTGGCTTAAAACAGTAGAACGACTTAGATAATTAAACTTTTATAAGGTACATTTATAATAATAATATGGATAAATATAACGAAGCACTTATTTTCAAATGCGAAGCAAACATTTCTTTTGTATTTGCAAATAGCTTTTTTTACAAATATCTTCGATTACTTTGGTTTCATAAAATTACAACCTTAAGTATTACATTTCATAATATTTTTATTATATACAAATTACAATCTTTTTGTCGTATACATATTTTCGAGTTTTTTTATACCTACAATGTTTTGCGAGTTAGAGGGAAGTGAGATTTTTATAATCATAGCTTAAAATTTGTGTTTGTTTTAAATACAAACATAATACAAAACCGCTGTGCATTTCTTTAAAACTTGTGATCAATATAAAATTTTATAAATTCAAATTTGAAAGCGAATCAATATTTTAAATAGTTTATTTTTCTGTCAATCAGACAAATAAAATGGCAAAATTCTTGCCAGTTGCGTTCAATGGGTTAGACAGAAATTTCAATAGAAAATAACACTTCGTGTACCAGCCACAATTAAAAATAAAATACCACTGTACTAAAACACTATTAATTCGTGCAACACTAACAATCTGAAAAGCATGATTTGAAGTGCATTGAAAAGTAGACGAGCGGTTTTTATTTAACTCTTTAAGAGCCCTGGCAAAAATATTGACAGCAAATGCTCAGAATGTTTCTCAAGCATATTGTTATCAAGATTTTTGGACAGTGATTAACGGGCTTGGTATTTGTCATAATTGGAAATCAAAGGTTTAATTAAACTTTTGCATTTATCAATAGTTATAACAACATTTTGGTACTTGCCAGGTACCTATTGAAGTAAAAGTCAATAATAATAGTACGTATTATTGCCGTTATAAATAACATCAAAGCAGTAGGGACAGAATATCTTCATAAGAAGGCGATGCAGAGAGTTGAACGCAGATCCATTCAGATGAGGAGACTTGAGGGATGAGAAGTTATATCTACGAGGAATCGTTGTGTCGTTTCTTTAGTGTGGATTTATCTGAAAGAAAATACATTATTAGAACTTTAAAGATGAAATTTTAAAAAATCTATTTTTACCATTGAAATTCATTACAAAGAAAAACCGGGTTTATAATTAGGATTATAAAATTGTATTATTTTCACGTTTCTCTCCGCAGACTAATCAATTTATACAGAACGTTTTCAACAACATGACCGTACTCAGAAGAGTATGTAATTTCCTTGATATATAGTGTAAGAGCTCACCCATAGATGGCACTAGATATTAGACAGTTAGGTTACATTTATAATAATAATCTAGATGGCATTTAGCTATCAAATATTGTAGAGACCGAGTGTACAATAAATAAGGTGGGAACCTCAAGTGGATCCCGCCACTTTGTTCTAACCGCCTGCGAATCAAGATATCAGAGCCGATTGTCAATCTATCTCATCGATGTGCAAGTGTTTTGTTTAGCCGGAATTTTATTTAATAAGAGAGTTTGTGAGAAAACTTGGAGAATGTATGTAACCTTTTTTAATCTGAGGAGACCCTCAGTAATCACAGATACCAAATAAACCTTAACAACTTTACAAAATACGAGTTAACAATAATAATAATTTCATTTACCACAAGCTCACACAAATGTTTCACTTTTTAACTGTTATTAGGAATTAGAATTAAACTCCATTGAGCGGGTACGATCCAATATGAAAGTATTCTTTACTCTGCATCAAATAGGCATATACTCGATAGTTAGTAGTTACCTCTACATCTCCGTATACTTAATATTCAAACATGAATATTAGCAGTAAAATCCTTTGGAATGCGAACGTTAGAACAGAAATGCTCACTACATCGTGAGGTGATATTGAAAATAGCCAAGTTGGAAAGATAGATGGCTAAGCACGATTGAAATCGGAATGAGTGGACAAGGACACAAAATGAAAGTTGCAGAAAATACTAAAATCATAAATGGTCCTGTGAACTAACGATGCGTTCCACGACTAACGGACGACTGTTGATATTATATTAG
This sequence comes from Hesperophylax magnus, assembly GCA_026573805.1. NCBI lineage: Eukaryota > Metazoa > Arthropoda > Insecta > Trichoptera > Limnephilidae > Hesperophylax > Hesperophylax magnus. The sequence continues at coordinate 25,335,076 of JAIUSX010000072.1, forward strand.
CGGATGTCGAAATGAGAATAAGGAGCAGAATCACAGATGTGATTTGCTGAAGACCTGACATCAGCAAATGGCCAAGGATCAGAATAAATGGTGACATTGATGGACGCTTAAATCCAAAGTTGGAAGCCAAAAGCCTTTTGAAGAAGAATGAATAACACAACATATGTATTAAATTTACCTGTAAATCACTTCTAGCCGCCCTCCCCCTCTTGCCTTTGCCTTGGGCGGCTTGCTTGGGGCTGGCGCTCCTCATGTGGGCGGGTCATCGCGCCGCGTCACACGTGTCCGCGTCAGGGCTCCCGTACCCGCTGGACGCATCATCGGCCCCGCCGCCGCCCATCAGCATGTCCTTGTCCGGACCCAAGGTAGGGTACCCTCCCATCGCACCGTTAGGCCCCAAGGATCCGTTTACTCCGCCCATGGCTCCGTTGGGACCCATCTGCCCGTTGTTAGGACCCATGGAGCCGTTTGCGCCCATTGGGCCCATGTTGCCGTTGTTGGAGCCCATGGGACCCATGGCACCCATTGGGCCCATGCCCATGGGACCGCCTACGGGGCCTGGTCCGCCAAGCCGGGAGGTGTCGTTAGGGGACTGTGGGAGAAAGATTAAGTTAAAACCAAAAAAGAAGATTAGCTCATAATAATCAATTATATAAAAAAATGAGACGGTGCAAAACAATTTAAGAGTAAGAAATTATAATAAAATGGAGTTAGTAACAGAAACGATAAACTGTTAGACGATCACATGATGAGATGACCAGAGCTATGATAAAGGTTTGGTTGAGGTGATATTCACCTGCAAAGCGCTGACCTGCCTCCTGACGTGCGCCAGGCTGGAAGGGTTGTGCGCCATGTTGGCGAACACCAGTCGCTCCTCGTAGTCGTACTCGCACAGGATCTTGTTGTCACATAGGTAGAACCTGTCGCCCACGCAGAACCTGGGGACAAACACCGAGAAAATGTAGCGAACTTAAGAGAAAATGTAAACACAGATAACTAACTAAAAACTAATGTAAATCAACTTACTAACTAACAAACCATTACGCAGGGGTAGGCAAAGAAGAAAGACCACCAAACAACTCAGTCTTGACGCACACTCTTTACCTCATTGAAATTCATACAACGTCTCATAAATACGCTTCTGGTATTCCGTCTCTTGAAATGGCTCGAATCGAGTATTTATCACACAATTATATTTGGTTTTACCACAAATACGCCTCAGGGATGTCATTTCTATAGCATTTAGTCATTTTTCGTCCTTCCTCTGCCAGTTACATGCCTCACTGCCATCAGGGTACGCACCAGCACTCCATTGTGGACTGCTAGCTACGCTTTTTTGGACATTTTTTTGAGAGCGGCAACCACGTTCAGTCCTCCACTAATGGAGTTTCCTACATTTACCTTTCTTTTAATATCTCTATTAGCCTTTCCATCTCTCGTTAACATACTTCCCAAACAAATACCTTTTATGCAACAACCAAAGTCAACGAGGGATATAATTAAGCATTTGAGAGTTTTGACAATCAATCATGTCCAGGACAAATCATCAAATTATTATTCGGCGTTTAGATTATCAAAAGATTGTAAAAATGTAAGATGTCTCACCTATGGTTACATTGTTGGCAGGCAAAGCATTCCAAGTGGTATACGAAGCTTTTCGCTCTCATCACCATCTCGAATGCGGGGATTACTTTGTTGCATGCTACGCAGTTTCCTGTTACGCCGAATAATCTGTAACAAACAAGAGATGTTAGATATTGAACGTTAATTTTTTTTAAACTGGAGGGATGCGGAAGTAATACGTTAAGTACACAGCGTTATGGAGTAAGGGTCAAGGTAAATTTTGAGGTTTTGTGAAAGTTCTGTTACATCATTATTATTTTTCAGTTGTTTCACATAACTGGAATAATGACAGAACTTGAATGGAACGTTCATAAAACTTTAAAAAATAACGTTGAATTTAACGAATTATTCAAATTCTGAGATAAAATTGGTAAGGTGGTTTATTTTATTTTATTTAACATATTTTTTAAATTATAGAAAGACAAACATTCCCGGGTTAGGAATTATGTCACAATATTTGAAAATCTCTTACTACCATCACACTCAGCAGAAATGTTGCTTATATCGTGATGGAGGACTCAGTCAGTCGAGGAATTGAGCTCATAGACGTATTGTCTATCATAGTTATGCGTAAATGAATAGTGTGCTACGCGCAGTGAATATTACTAACGCGGTGGTTGAACTTTCCCATAGTATTTAGAATTCAAACATTAGTATTACAGCGAAAAATTGGCGTCTCTCACCTAAGGTAATCTCTCTTGCAGAGGATGAGGTCTGCCTTGGTATAGAGCGTGGAGCCCACCTCGCCGAGGCGGGCGTCACAGCAGCCGCACTTAAGGCAGTCCTCGTGCCAGTACACGTCCAGTGCCTTCAGCAGGAACCTCTCGGTGATGACCTTTCCGCAGGAGGCGCACTCGCGGAGGGGACCAGTCCCGCCCCCTCCGCGCCCGCTCAGCGCCAGCTTGATGTCGCCTTGACCTGAGGAAGAGGACAACTCGTAAGTTTGAGGTCAATTATTGAGGGTAAGTTGAATTCCAGGATACATTAGCCTAGCACTCTGATATTACCTCTACTTGGGAAATATTATAAAACTACTAAGTTAAACCACAGAAATGCCAGGGGTAAAATCCAGATCGCTTGCCGTGTAAAATTATATTTTTGTAAATTGTACCTACACACTGATGCTATCTCTACCTGAAGAAGAGGACAAAGCGAGTTTAAGGTCAATTATTATGGATAAAAGAGGACAACACGTAAGTTTTAGGCCAATTAGGTCAAAATTAATTTATATTCCTGGATATATTAACCCGGTTCACCGTAGTTATCTAGTCTACCTGAGAAGCAAGACAACTAGTAAGTTTAACTCCTCAGGTCTCAGGTCTATTCTGTCAAAAGGTCGAAGTATTTCAGCCTTGTAATCAAATCCAAATAAACAGAATATTTCTGTAAGTATCCAAGAAGTGAATTGTTTTATGAAAGGTGATGAAATGGGTTTTCAAATTTTGTTATTAGAAAATAAACGTATATTTTTTTTAAATAATATAACATAACAAAAAAAAATTAATGACTTTATGTTGTAAAATCATAGATAAAAAAAAATAAAAACACACTTGTTTTATTAGACGACTGTATTACAAACGTTAAAGCCACCTCACTTTTTTTTCGTTTCATATAAAATTAAGTTTTTTCAAATTGCGGTTTAAACTTTTGGGCATATTTTAATTCTACTGTAGTTAACAGATTTGAATATAAAGGTATTATTTTCTTTCCAACGCCGTTTAGATCATACATCTCACCACAACAATAAGAGAGACACAATGATTTCTGTGAGATCATATCAGTTGTTCCCAAAAGCGAACAAATTAGCCTGAAGGGTTAAGGTTATAATAGATATTTTTTCTCATGACTGCAATTTTCAACTAGTAAGTTTTAAGGTCAATGTTGGATAATTCAAATTCCTGGATTCGTTAAAGTGACACATTGGTGTCTTTTCTACCCCGTGAAGTGGAAAACGAGGGAGTTATATTAATAACAGTTTATATTATGGATAATTATTATTTATTAATGAATTTACACGATATTTTGATGTCGTCTTAATTCTTATAGTTTTGAGGTCAATTTCCTGGATGTATTAATGTGACGTATTGATGAAGGATCCAACTGCAAAAGAGGCAATATACGTTTAATTATCATCACGGATAATAAATATTCATTAACGGAATAAAAATTTGTCGCTTTGAAGCGAAAACGTGTAAGATTTATGGTCAATTATTAAGGATAATTCATGTTGAAAGGAAGGACTTAAATAATTTTAGGTCAATAGTTACTATCGGTACTTGCAAATACTAGAGATAAATGAAGAGACTTTCAAGTGTTGTAAACAATTGGGTACTTAAAAGCGATGCACGATATCGTGTAACATTTGGAATCAGGTCTCAAACAATAATACTCCTTATGTAGATGGCGATAAAGTTTAAATTCCCGCCTAATACCAGCCGCTTGTTTTTATTTATTTATGCAATTTAAAAACATCGCTAAAAAGTGTGTTTTATTTTATTTAGCGAAGTACAGGCATAAATAATTATATGCTTTACGATCGTTTTCTAAAAACCTTAATTTGCCACAATATACAATTAAACCATAACCGACAATGGGTTCGTAAGTTGGAGATTTTTATTTTTTTATGCAGTTTTTATAGACCTGATACTTTATTTTTTTCTGAGCTTATAAAATAACTTATGTAAAAAGTGCTCGATTATTTCAAAGCCCACGATGTGTTCTACACGCAATATTTAATTAAAGCATATAAAATAATTCTAAGCTATCAAAAACACATGCTTTTGAATTACTACGTAGTGATTCGCCTTAATGAAATACGTTAAAAATGTTAATCTACTGGAATAAACTCTTGGCTTAAAACCCCTAAAATATGGATCATAGATAGGGAACCCCTGTTTTAACTAACAGGGTCCAAGTGTAATGAAACTTCACCAATAACTGTTTCGCCCTTCAAAGATCAAACATTTTAATTATTGCCAATAAATGACAGAAAAATAACTTGTACATGCAAATATTCTTCTTCGGTTTTTGAGATCTCCGACCTTGCGGTAGGATCGTAAATCCAATTAATGAATTACCAACAATCCAAAGGGTTTATAGTTGTCTTGAAATATGTGTAATGATGATTGTACGGAATTAATACTTGGTAAATACACATTAATGTAATGTATGCGTCTTTAATTAAACGACCCCGGAGCAGATAAAATTTTAATTAAATACCGGCAATGAATACTTGCCGCCTGTAGCTGTAGCCTGTACGTAATAATAAGTTATGAAATTAATCTAAACTTACGGAGGCAGCTCTCAGCTATCTGTTGCCATCGCGGAGGTACGAATACGCGGAGAGCGGTACAAGATTGAAAGCAGTGGCAGCAATGTTGAAGCCTGTGCCGACATGCTGAACCTATGGAAGTGGTGCCATCTCGGCGCAATAAATAAATGTATGGTGTTTTCGGGTATTTCCGCCTCACATAAGAGTTCCGAGATACTGATATGCGCCGCTCATGTGTTGGAGAAATTTCAGTACAATGATTCACGTATAGATAATTAATGTTGCCAGACGAATTAATCGGTGAGTGATATGGAATCTGCCTTCACCACGTGATACACAGATCGAAAATTCGAGCCGGTTAAACTTAACTTCATAATTATTTACAGTATCACTTTTATAACTGTGTTTTGCTCTTTTTTGGTATTTGATGGTATAAATATATTGGTTAGTAATTATTATTTTCAGATTCGCGATTTTTAGTCGGCACTGATTGCAAGATCACGAATACATTGTATTTCTAAAAACGTTGTCGGTTATTATAGTCTCCCTCTCCTAACTGATACAATGAGGATGTATCCTTTTTTTATATTTATTTTGATAAAAATGTATTATATTTAAAGAGTTAATAACGACAGTATAATTAGTTTTCGGTATTTCTCGGGAAAAAACTTTACTTGTCAAGATAACCCCTGAGAAATTTAAACAAAAGAAATACACATTTACAAATACAAATACAAATAGTTAAAATTTAAATAATACTCTGATAAAAATAAATAATTAATAAGAGATAGGTACTTTATCGCTTACTTCTTGACACATCAGTTTTAAAATGCCAATTAAAACATATAGGTACATATTTTTAAAATATTATAGGTACTTTATTATTTGCATTCTTCTTGAAACATCGCTTGCACTGTTCTTGAAATATCAGCTCCAAATTTGAAAATGCCAATTAAAATATATATTTTTTAAATATTATATTATAGGTGGGCAGGTACTTTATTACTTGCATTCTTCTTGAAACATCGCTTGCACTATTCTTGAAACATGAGTTCCAAATTTGAAAATGCCAATTAAAATATATGTTTTTTAAATATTATATTATAAGTGGGCAGGTACTTTATTACTTGCATTCTTCTTGAAACATCGCTTGCACTATTCTTGAAACATCAGTTCCAAATTTGAAAATGCCAATTAAAATATATATTTTTTAAATATTATATTATAGGTGGGCAGGTACTTTATTACTTGCATTCTTCTTGAAACATCGCTTGCACTATTCTTGAAACATCAGTTCCAAATTTGAAAATGCCAATTAAAGTACTGTTCTGTTAAAATATTATAGTATAGGCAGGTAGGTACTTTATCGCTTGCATTCTTCTTTAAACATCGTTTGCACTATTCTTGAAACATCAGTTCCAAATTTGAAAATCCCAATTATAATAATGTTATCTTAAAATATTATATTATAGGTAGGTAGGTACTTTATCGCTTGAAATGACAGGCAAATGTTAAAAAGCAAATCAGAGTTCGTTGAATCAGAGTTACAATCAAACAGGTACTGATACTAAGAACTGCAAATAATAGAGGACAAGCTTATAAATGCTTCTGAACTATGTGGAATTTTAGCTCAAATTATAAATGAGTGTCCTGTTAACAATCCACCATCCTTCCCACATCCCCGGCCATGTTAGCTGTTGTGTATTTTATTTAATTAGCTAAAACACATAAAATGAGTGTGGCTCCGTTGTTCGGCGAGCGCAATATCTGTAATAAATGTGAGTTGTGGCAGTAAGCCGGGCGAGCGGCGCAAAAAACCAATTATGGCAACAAACTAATCAGCTAGCGATATCGCATTACATTAATTAAATGTCTACAAAGGTTTCAAATGAGATGGGCCGCACCGGGCCAACGTCGGGCCAACGTCGGGCCAACGTCGGGCCACCATCGGGCGGGGCCTTCACTAAAACATTAGGCTAAAACACACACACCACTAATTTAGTATTACTGTTATGGTGTTTTAATAAATAGATAATTAATACAATTATAATTTAATGAATTTAGATACATATATATTTTCGAACGCCATATAATGGCTTTTACAATACAGTGATAATCGAATTACAAGAGTACAATGGTAAACAGGAAAATAATTGCAACAAATTAAAGAACAATTAATGTTAAAACAAAAACACTATTGCAAGTGATGCAGTTATTAATATAAGTGCTGTAAGACAATACATACTTCAAAAGAAATATATACCAGTGTAACAATAGTTGAACTAATTTTTACTAGGTTTGTATAAGACCTGTCATAAGTCGAAGTTTGAGGTGTCTTTGATAATAGTCAGTAGTAAGTTTGTTGTTACACACAAAATTAATTGTACTTGGAATAGCTGAGTAGGCATAGATTGTTATTGCAATCATCAAACATGCTAATTTCAGTTATTGATCAGTCTGCGATTGACTGTCATGCCGGGATCACACAAGGACAATACAGAAGACGGTACAATAGTGTCTTACCCCAGTTCTGTGAACAGCCTTGACTGTGCAGGGGAGAACAATGAGACAATACAATAATTGTACCATAGTGCAAACATGACGACATGTGTTACGAGCGAGTTCACGAAAAATATTATCTTTCTATCGTTCTTTTATACAAAGTAAACTTTTATATTGTAGTGTTCCATTTATGCGACATTTTAAAGTCGAAATACATTGATATTTATTGATTTGGCATTTCATTTCATGAGTATTTTGTATATTGATTTAAACAATGTTTTCTGCTTGGAATTAACCACTAAGAGGTTGCATAACTGTTTTATAATAGAACGTTAATTTTTAGGAAAGTTTAGTTCCAAAACCTCAGCTGACCTTAAAACTATTAAATGTTACTTGGACAGTTAAAAAACAGCGCCTGTTTCAATTATAAAATTAACAAAAATATTTTTTTAATAATAAATTCCATAAAATATGGCAATTTATGTTCGCCCTGCAATATTTTTTATCTTAATTTATTGGTTGAATTAATGTGAGCTCTGTTTACTCCGTTAATTATTTACTAGACGTTGTAAATAATTCTAATTAAAAATAAGTGGTTTAAAATATGTTTCATTATTTTTTTTTAACAGACCATAATTTGTTTTCTTATATATACAAGCTACAAGGATATATCTACTCGTACGTCACATAGATGCAAATATATCTATAAATACAATTATATTCATATTTAATTTAGCACAGTGTATACCACCAGGAGTAATTTAGATATTAAACAATTTGTTCCTGCTAATATTAGCATTTTTTTTTCATTTAGTGCAACCCCGTCATTTCAAGAAAACAATCTGACAACACTATAACAAATGTTAACACGATGAGTGTTGATGTTATAGTTAATTCGTGCCTCAAAATAAATAAAAAAAAAATGGTACACAATAGTGGAAGACATTTTCAATATCGCCCTGGTGTAAGACCACGATTCAGAATTGAATCGTTGCTTGAAATGACTTTGGCGGTGTTTGGTGATCAGATCTGAAAAGGCAGGGAATTCCCCACATTTATTTCACTCATCTCCTTCCCTTTCCCGCTACATTCAGCTTCCCAACAATAGCTCAATTGGGGATGCCACAGCCTCAATATCTCCAGATGTTATTATTGGGTTTATAAAAACAGTTTATTTTTAAACAAGTTCTGCTGTGTAATTATTATTACGCGTGACAGCTGTTTCGCCCTCTAAAGGCATTATCAAACTGTGGGTAGCCCACTTACAGACGATACATTTATATTATTTCTAGGTAGGTATTTTAATTTCAATTACTGATTTCTTAATTGATTTCTGTGTAAAAATGTTAGAAATTATTGATGGTTATTACCCTAGTAAAGTTTCCCCAATTAGTGTAATGTTTAAATTTGACTGAATGTCTTAATGTTAGTTATTCCCAAACGATGACTCATAGGGTTATTTTAATAGTATAATTAAGTACTTTAATGTGCACTCGTATTTGCAATAGGTTTGAAGATATCTAGTAGGGGTGAACGAATTATATTGGTTTGTTCATTAATTAGAATAACTTTCGGATTATTAGAATTTTTGTTAATTTCTAACTGCTCTAAAAGATTCAGTTTACGGCCTTTATTTTGTACGTGTAACGGAGTTGGTTTATTATTATCATTAAGTGAGTGATTTTCATCTAGGAGATGTTTGGCAAATTGAGATTGTATTTTATTATTATTTTTAAAAGATCTTATATGTTCTTTGAACCTAGTGTTAAAGGACCGGCCCGTTTGTCCAACATAAACAGCGTTGCATTCATCACACTGGAGTTTATAAATGCCACTATTTTGTAATTTGAGTACCTTACTTTTTGAGTTTTTAAGAGATGATCCTAAGTTGTTATTTGTGCGGAAGGCAATATCTAAGCCACATTTTTTGAGGACTTTGGCAATTTTATTAGATGTCTGTCCGATGAATTCTAAACACCCGAATTTATTATTCGTCTTATTATTAGTCGCTGGGTAAATTGATTTAAGGTTATTTTTGTGTTTATTATTATTAATTATTTTTTCGATGTCTCTACCCTTGAAGCCATTATTTTTAGCAATAGTTAGGATTGTATTTTTTTCCTTCTCGTATGCTTTCTTGTCGAGTGGGATGTTAGTAAGCCTATGTACCATTGAGTGGTAGGCAGATAATTTATGTGACCATGGATGTAAAGATTTATAATTAATGGTCGTATCTGTAAACGTAGGCTTACGGAAAATTTCGAACGTATGTTTATTATTGTCTCTACCGATTGTTAGGTCTAAAAAATTAATTTTCTTATTACACTCTCTTTCAACCGTAAAGCAGATTTTACGGTTGATGGAGTTAGCAAATGTGACAAAAAGATCTAATTGTCTGTTGGTACCTTTCCAACAGACCAAAATGTCGTCAACATAACGAACATAGTAAATGATGTGTTTGCTAAAGCTTGAATTTAAAATTTGTTTTTCAATGTAATCCATGAATATTTCTGCAAGAAGTGGACTGAGGGGCGATCCCATTGGTAATCCGTCGTTTTGTTGATAGAATTTATTGTTAAACTCAAAGTAGTTGGTTTCCACACAAATTTTAAATAGATCGAATAAGTCTTTTTTAGTAACTGGGTTTATATTAGATTCGTCTAAAATATCTTCAATGATTTTAAGGCATTCTTGAATAGGTATATTGCTAAAGAGGCTTACTACGTCTAAAGATATGAACTGGCAATTGTGCGGTAGATTTATGTTTTTTATTTTATTTACAAGTTCGAGAGAATTTTTGACGCTATGCTTTGGGGAAAATTTAGTATGTTGTTTGAAAAGGAAGTTAAGTTTTTTGGCGAGTATTGTCGTTGGGGCGTTTATAAAAGAAACAACGGGACGTATGGGGATATTATCCTTGTGAATTTTAGGTTGTCCGTATAATGCAGGAGCCCTTGGATTCATCACCATTGCACTTCTTCTAGCATATTTATTTGGAAATATTGATTGGCAGTTATTTATTAGGTTGCGCACGTTTACTGAAATTTTGTCCGTTGGGTCCTTTTTTAAGATTTCAAAGTCTTCTGGTTTTAGGAATGCTTCTACTTTATTTAAGTAATCAATTTTGTTTAATATAACGACAGAATTCCCCTTATCCGCTTTAGTAATTGTGAGGTCGCTATTTTTAATTTTGGCTTTAATATCATTTAAAATTTCCGTTTCTTTTATATTGAATTTATTTTTATTTTTACTGGTTGATTCCAAAGTTTTTCTCAAGATATCCGCTGTTATTTGTTTAGGTAAGCCGTTATTTTTTATTTTAGACAGAGAAATTTCTGTGTCGATTGCCAAACATTCAATTTGTTTTTTAGTGATATCTGAATTTATTTTATATTTGAAGCCTTTATCTAGTAAATTTATTTCATCTTCTTCAAAAGTTTCGCCTGATAGGTTAATAGTTTTTATATAAAACTCCGTATTTGTATTAATTTGATATTCATTAACTTTTACATTTTTATTTTTAGATTCGACAAGTTTTTTAAGTTTATTTTCCTGAGTTTTGAATTTATCAGATATAATTCCTCCGATGTGTTCACGAGTATCGTAATCCAGGGTATCAAATTCCCATGGATGCAGTTTAAAAGTTAATTCCGAATGCAATACCTTGATGTAGTGAAGTATTGTGTCCCTTTTCCGACAACATTCCTTAGTCTCCTCCTTCAGCCATATCCTCTGCGCTCGATGCACAGTTTTTATGGCTGCCGAGGATTTGCTTTTGGTAGAAATATGCACGTACTTGGGGATCACGTTTAACTTCAAACACTCTTGGTTAAACCAAAGGTTTTGCACTATTTTCCGATGTTTTAATTTTAATCGTCTGTAAAAAATCACTTGGGTAGCTATATCAGCAACCTTCAATTTATTTATTGTTATTAAGTTTAATTTGTAGAACTCCATTTTATTTTTATTTTTTTATATATACAATAATATTATTATTGGGTTTATAAAAACAGTTTATTTTTAAACAAGTTCTGCTGTGTAATTATTATTACGCGTGACAGCTGTTTCGCCCTCTAAAGGCATTATCAAACTGTGGGTAGCCCACTTACAGACGATACATTTATATTATTTCTAGGTAGGTATTTTAATTTCAATTACTGATTTCTTAATTGATTTCTGTGTAAAAATGTTAGAAATTATTGATGGTTATTACCCTAGTAAAGTTTCCCCAATTAGTGTAATGTTTAAATTTGACTGAATGTCTTAATGTTAGTTATTCCCAAACGATGACTCATAGGGTTATTTTAATAGTATAATTAAGTACTTTAATGTGCACTCGTATTTGCAATAGGTTTGAAGATATCTAGTAGGGGTGAACGAATTATATTGGTTTGTTCATTAATTAGAATAACTTTCGGATTATTAGAATTTTTGTTAATTTCTAACTGCTCTAAAAGATTCAGTTTACGGCCTTTATTTTGTACGTGTAACGGAGTTGGTTTATTATTATCATTAAGTGAGTGATTTTCATCTAGGAGATGTTTGGCAAATTGAGATTGTATTTTATTATTATTTTTAAAAGATCTTATATGTTCTTTGAACCTAGTGTTAAAGGACCGGCCCGTTTGTCCAACATAAACAGCGTTGCATTCATCACACTGGAGTTTATAAATGCCACTATTTTGTAATTTGAGTACCTTACTTTTTGAGTTTTTAAGAGATGATCCTAAGTTGTTATTTGTGCGGAAGGCAATATCTAAGCCACATTTTTTGAGGACTTTGGCAATTTTATTAGATGTCTGTCCGATGAATTCTAAACACCCGAATTTATTATTCGTCTTATTATTAGTCGCTGGGTAAATTGATTTAAGGTTATTTTTGTGTTTATTATTATTAATTATTTTTTCGATGTCTCTACCCTTGAAGCCATTATTTTTAGCAATAGTTAGGATTGTATTTTTTTCCTTCTCGTATGCTTTCTTGTCGAGTGGGATGTTAGTAAGCCTATGTACCATTGAGTGGTAGGCAGATAATTTATGTGACCATGGATGTAAAGATTTATAATTAATGGTCGTATCTGTAAACGTAGGCTTACGGAAAATTTCGAACGTATGTTTATTATTGTCTCTACCGATTGTTAGGTCTAAAAAATTAATTTTCTTATTACACTCTCTTTCAACCGTAAAGCAGATTTTACGGTTGATGGAGTTAGCAAATGTGACAAAAAGATCTAATTGTCTGTTGGTACCTTTCCAACAGACCAAAATGTCGTCAACATAACGAACATAGTAAATGATGTGTTTGCTAAAGCTTGAATTTAAAATTTGTTTTTCAATGTAATCCATGAATATTTCTGCAAGAAGTGGACTGAGGGGCGATCCCATTGGTAATCCGTCGTTTTGTTGATAGAATTTATTGTTAAACTCAAAGTAGTTGGTTTCCACACAAATTTTAAATAGATCGAATAAGTCTTTTTTAGTAACTGGGTTTATATTAGATTCGTCTAAAATATCTTCAATGATTTTAAGGCATTCTTGAATAGGTATATTGCTAAAGAGGCTTACTACGTCTAAAGATATGAACTGGCAATTGTGCGGTAGATTTATGTTTTTTATTTTATTTACAAGTTCGAGAGAATTTTTGACGCTATGCTTTGGGGAAAATTTAGTATGTTGTTTGAAAAGGAAGTTAAGTTTTTTGGCGAGTATTGTCGTTGGGGCGTTTATAAAAGAAACAACGGGACGTATGGGGATATTATCCTTGTGAATTTTAGGTTGTCCGTATAATGCAGGAGCCCTTGGATTCATCATCATTGCACTTCTTCTAGCATATTTATTTGGAAATATTGATTGGCAGTTATTTATTAGGTTGCGCACGTTTACTGAAATTTTGTCCGTTGGGTCCTTTTTTAAGATTTCAAAGTCTTCTGGTTTTAGGAATGCTTCTACTTTATTTAAGTAATCAATTTTGTTTAATATAACGACAGAATTCCCCTTATCCGCTTTAGTAATTGTGAGGTCGCTATTTTTAATTTTGGCTTTAATATCATTTAAAATTTCCGTTTCTTTTATATTGAATTTATTTTTATTTTTACTGGTTGATTCCAAAGTTTTTCTCAAGATATCCGCTGTTATTTGTTTAGGTAAGCCGTTATTTTTTATTTTAGACAGAGAAACAGCTGTCACGCGTAATAATAATTACACAGCAGAACTTGTTTAAAAATAAACTGTTTTTATAAACCCAATAATAATATTATTGTATATATAAAAAAATAAAAATAAAATGGAGTTCTACAAATTAAACTTAATAACAATAAATAAATTGAAGGTTGCTGATATAGCTACCCAAGTGATTTTTTACAGACGATTAAAATTAAAACATCGGAAAATAGTGCAAAACCTTTGGTTTAACCAAGAGTGTTTGAAGTTAAACGTGATCCCCAAGTACGTGCATATTTCTACCAAAAGCAAATCCTCGGCAGCCATAAAAACTGTGCATCGAGCGCAGAGGATATGGCTGAAGGAGGAGACTAAGGAATGTTGTCGGAAAAGGGACACAATACTTCACTACATCAAGGTATTGCATTCGGAATTAACTTTTAAACTGCATCCATGGGAATTTGATACCCTGGATTACGATACTCGTGAACACATCGGAGGAATTATATCTGATAAATTCAAAACTCAGGAAAATAAACTTAAAAAACTTGTCGAATCTAAAAATAAAAATGTAAAAGTTAATGAATATCAAATTAATACAAATACGGAGTTTTATATAAAAACTATTAACCTATCAGGCGAAACTTTTGAAGAAGATGAAATAAATTTACTAGATAAAGGCTTCAAATATAAAATAAATTCAGATATCACTAAAAAACAAATTGAATGTTTGGCAATCGACACAGAAATTTCTCTGTCTAAAATAAAAAATAACGGCTTACCTAAACAAATAACAGCGGATATCTTGAGAAAAACTTTGGAATCAACCAGTAAAAATAAAAATAAATTCAATATAAAAGAAACGGAAATTTTAAATGATATTAAAGCCAAAATTAAAAATAGCGACCTCACAATTACTAAAGCGGATAAGGGGAATTCTGTCGTTATATTAAACAAAATTGATTACTTAAATAAAGTAGAAGCATTCCTAAAACCAGAAGACTTTGAAATCTTAAAAAAGGACCCAACGGACAAAATTTCAGTAAACGTGCGCAACCTAATAAATAACTGCCAATCAATATTTCCAAATAAATATGCTAGAAGAAGTGCAATGGTGATGAATCCAAGGGCTCCTGCATTATACGGACAACCTAAAATTCACAAGGATAATATCCCCATACGTCCCGTTGTTTCTTTTATAAACGCCCCAACGACAATACTCGCCAAAAAACTTAACTTCCTTTTCAAACAACATACTAAATTTTCCCCAAAGCATAGCGTCAAAAATTCTCTCGAACTTGTAAATAAAATAAAAAACATAAATCTACCGCACAATTGCCAGTTCATATCTTTAGACGTAGTAAGCCTCTTTAGCAATATACCTATTCAAGAATGCCTTAAAATCATTGAAGATATTTTAGACGAATCTAATATAAACCCAGTTACTAAAAAAGACTTATTCGATCTATTTAAAATTTGTGTGGAAACCAACTACTTTGAGTTTAACAATAAATTCTATCAACAAAACGACGGATTACCAATGGGATCGCCCCTCAGTCCACTTCTTGCAGAAATATTCATGGATTACATTGAAAAACAAATTTTAAATTCAAGCTTTAGCAAACACATCATTTACTATGTTCGTTATGTTGACGACATTTTGGTCTGTTGGAAAGGTACCAACAGACAATTAGATCTTTTTGTCACATTTGCTAACTCCATCAACCGTAAAATCTGCTTTACGGTTGAAAGAGAGTGTAATAAGAAAATTAATTTTTTAGACCTAACAATCGGTAGAGACAATAATAAACATACGTTCGAAATTTTCCGTAAGCCTACGTTTACAGATACGACCATTAATTATAAATCTTTACATCCATGGTCACATAAATTATCTGCCTACCACTCAATGGTACATAGGCTTACTAACATCCCACTCGACAAGAAAGCATACGAGAAGGAAAAAAATACAATCCTAACTATTGCTAAAAATAATGGCTTCAAGGGTAGAGACATCGAAAAAATAATTAATAATAATAAACACAAAAATAACCTTAAATCAATTTACCCAGCGACTAATAATAAGACGAATAATAAATTCGGGTGTTTAGAATTCATCGGACAGACATCTAATAAAATTGCCAAAGTCCTCAAAAAATGTGGCTTAGATATTGCCTTCCGCACAAATAACAACTTAGGATCATCTCTTAAAAACTCAAAAAGTAAGGTACTCAAATTACAAAATAGTGGCATTTATAAACTCCAGTGTGATGAATGCAACGCTGTTTATGTTGGACAAACGGGCCGGTCCTTTAACACTAGGTTCAAAGAACATATAAGATCTTTTAAAAATAATAATAAAATACAATCTCAATTTGCCAAACATCTCCTAGATGAAAATCACTCACTTAATGATAATAATAAACCAACTCCGTTACACGTACAAAATAAAGGCCGTAAACTGAATCTTTTAGAGCAGTTAGAAATTAACAAAAATTCTAATAATCCGAAAGTTATTCTAATTAATGAACAAACCAATATAATTCGTTCACCCCTACTAGATATCTTCAAACCTATTGCAAATACGAGTGCACATTAAAGTACTTAATTATACTATTAAAATAACCCTATGAGTCATCGTTTGGGAATAACTAACATTAAGACATTCAGTCAAATTTAAACATTACACTAATTGGGGAAACTTTACTAGGGTAATAACCATCAATAATTTCTAACATTTTTACACAGAAATCAATTAAGAAATCAGTAATTGAAATTAAAATACCTACCTAGAAATAATATAAATGTATCGTCTGTAAGTGGGCTACCCACAGTTTGATAATGCCTTTAGAGGGCGAAACAGCTGTCACGCGTAATAATAATTACACAGCAGAACTTGTTTAAAAATAAACTGTTTTTATAAACCCAATAATAATATTATTGTATATATAAAAAAATAAAAATAAAATGGAGTTCTACAAATTAAACTTAATAACAATAAATAAATTGAAGGTTGCTGATATAGCTACCCAAGTGATTTTTTACAGACGATTAAAATTAAAACATCGGAAAATAGTGCAAAACCTTTGGTTTAACCAAGAGTGTTTGAAGTTAAACGTGATCCCCAAGTACGTGCATATTTCTACCAAAAGCAAATCCTCGGCAGCCATAAAAACTGTGCATCGAGCGCAGAGGATATGGCTGAAGGAGGAGACTAAGGAATGTTGTCGGAAAAGGGACACAATACTTCACTACATCAAGGTATTGCATTCGGAATTAACTTTTAAACTGCATCCATGGGAATTTGATACCCTGGATTACGATACTCGTGAACACATCGGAGGAATTATATCTGATAAATTCAAAACTCAGGAAAATAAACTTAAAAAACTTGTCGAATCTAAAAATAAAAATGTAAAAGTTAATGAATATCAAATTAATACAAATACGGAGTTTTATATAAAAACTATTAACCTATCAGGCGAAACTTTTGAAGAAGATGAAATAAATTTACTAGATAAAGGCTTCAAATATAAAATAAATTCAGATATCACTAAAAAACAAATTGAATGTTTGGCAATCGACACAGAAATTTCTCTGTCTAAAATAAAAAATAACGGCTTACCTAAACAAATAACAGCGGATATCTTGAGAAAAACTTTGGAATCAACCAGTAAAAATAAAAATAAATTCAATATAAAAGAAACGGAAATTTTAAATGATATTAAAGCCAAAATTAAAAATAGCGACCTCACAATTACTAAAGCGGATAAGGGGAATTCTGTCGTTATATTAAACAAAATTGATTACTTAAATAAAGTAGAAGCATTCCTAAAACCAGAAGACTTTGAAATCTTAAAAAAGGACCCAACGGACAAAATTTCAGTAAACGTGCGCAACCTAATAAATAACTGCCAATCAATATTTCCAAATAAATATGCTAGAAGAAGTGCAATGGTGATGAATCCAAGGGCTCCTGCATTATACGGACAACCTAAAATTCACAAGGATAATATCCCCATACGTCCCGTTGTTTCTTTTATAAACGCCCCAACGGCAATACTCGCCAAAAAACTTAACTTCCTTTTCAAACAACATACTAAATTTTCCCCAAAGCATAGCGTCAAAAATTCTCTCGAACTTGTAAATAAAATAAAAAACATAAATCTACCGCACAATTGCCAGTTCATATCTTTAGACGTAGTAAGCCTCTTTAGCAATATACCTATTCAAGAATGCCTTAAAATCATTGAAGATATTTTAGACGAATCTAATATAAACCCAGTTACTAAAAAAGACTTATTCGATCTATTTAAAATTTGTGTGGAAACCAACTACTTTGAGTTTAACAATAAATTCTATCAACAAAACGACGGATTACCAATGGGATCGCCCCTCAGTCCACTTCTTGCAGAAATATTCATGGATTACATTGAAAAACAAATTTTAAATTCAAGCTTTAGCAAACACATCATTTACTATGTTCGTTATGTTGACGACATTTTGGTCTGTTGGAAAGGTACCAACAGACAATTAGATCTTTTTGTCACATTTGCTAACTCCATCAACCGTAAAATCTGCTTTACGGTTGAAAGAGAGTGTAATAAGAAAATTAATTTTTTAGACCTAACAATCGGTAGAGACAATAATAAACATACGTTCGAAATTTTCCGTAAGCCTACGTTTACAGATACGACCATTAATTATAAATCTTTACATCCATGGTCACATAAATTATCTGCCTACCACTCAATGGTACATAGGCTTACTAACATCCCACTCGACAAGAAAGCATACGAGAAGGAAAAAAATACAATCCTAACTATTGCTAAAAATAATGGCTTCAAGGGTAGAGACATCGAAAAAATAATTAATAATAATAAACACAAAAATAACCTTAAATCAATTTACCCAGCGACTAATAATAAGACGAATAATAAATTCGGGTGTTTAGAATTCATCGGACAGACATCTAATAAAATTGCCAAAGTCCTCAAAAAATGTGGCTTAGATATTGCCTTCCGCACAAATAACAACTTAGGATCATCTCTTAAAAACTCAAAAAGTAAGGTACTCAAATTACAAAATAGTGGCATTTATAAACTCCAGTGTGATGAATGCAACGCTGTTTATGTTGGACAAACGGGCCGGTCCTTTAACACTAGGTTCAAAGAACATATAAGATCTTTTAAAAATAATAATAAAATACAATCTCAATTTGCCAAACATCTCCTAGATGAAAATCACTCACTTAATGATAATAATAAACCAACTCCGTTACACGTACAAAATAAAGGCCGTAAACTGAATCTTTTAGAGCAGTTAGAAATTAACAAAAATTCTAATAATCCGAAAGTTATTCTAATTAATGAACAAACCAATATAATTCGTTCACCCCTACTAGATATCTTCAAACCTATTGCAAATACGAGTGCACATTAAAGTACTTAATTATACTATTAAAATAACCCTATGAGTCATCGTTTGGGAATAACTAACATTAAGACATTCAGTCAAATTTAAACATTACACTAATTGGGGAAACTTTACTAGGGTAATAACCATCAATAATTTCTAACATTTTTACACAGAAATCAATTAAGAAATCAGTAATTGAAATTAAAATACCTACCTAGAAATAATATAAATGTATCGTCTGTAAGTGGGCTACCCACAGTTTGATAATGCCTTTAGAGGGCGAAACAGCTGTCACGCGTAATAATAATTACACAGCAGAACTTGTTTAAAAATAAACTGTTTTTATAAACCCAATAATAATATTATTGTATATATAAAAAAATAAAAATAAAATGGAGTTCTACAAATTAAACTTAATAACAATAAATCTCCAGATGGTTGGGAACGATTGGAAATTTAAAAAAAACGTGCATTAACACACTGTATATGGAAATCCTTTACTGTTGTATTTTTTTAATATGTATTAGTAGAACTATAAATAATTGGTTGCATATGAATAAACCACCACATTATAAACTGTTGATTTCCATAACAAAATGATTAAATAAAAATTCCAATAAATTAGGGCCTAATGAAAAGTTGCCCATTAGATAAGCACGGTATGAATAACATTTTTTCGTAACGTATTGATATTCATTTAATGTGTTTGTGTGTATGTGTGTGCGCAGACTTTTAATGGACGGTCAAGTGCAATTTTTAACGGATTAGTAGCGGCCGTAAGTATGCGCCAAATGCTTTTAGGCGATAAAACTGTCAGATTTGTTCGAGCATTTTAATGCCGACAGGAACGTTAATGGAGTGCTTAATTTACCAGCGACTTTCAGACCGATAAATGTTTGGGGCTTAAATCACCGCTTTTCTCTCGCGCCACTGACACCGGACAAGTGGACAGCCGACTTGACGCGTGGACTGCGCATTATAATATCGGCACTTAGGCCCGGTTGTTTCACCGACGCTTAATCCTATCCTTATCACTTATTTAATAGTGTGGGAGATACTCTCAGTATCGCCCTGGTAAAAAAAAATACAAACAAAAAACTGAAATTTTTTACGCATTGCTTGCACATTTCAAACGATTCGATACGTATCTACGAACACGTGTATTAAGCATTTATATTATAAAACAACATCACTTTAAAAAATTTCTTGTAAAATATGACCATAAAATTTTATTTGAATATTGGTATGGCCGTTTAACAGTTTTCATTATTTGACTAAAACTAACAAAAAATACAAAAAGTTTAAATTTTTTTACGTAATAAACAGTAAATTTACCATTTTATGAACAAAATCACGAATTATGAGTAAATTATGTAAGTCACTATTTTAAGTCATTAGTTATGAACTAGAAACTAAGAACTAACACTAGAAATAAGTCACTAGTTATTATAGGTATTTATATAAAAAAAAGAAAATCGACGAATTAAGCCTGCATAAATAACACAGGAATATAATATTAAAGTTATAGTCAACAACATGCTTAGCAGAAGATTTTGTCTTGCAGCCCACAGGTAAAAAGGACGCTATTCTTAGCTCTATATACCACCTTGTACTGTTAAATCGATGTCTTGTATACATGCGAGCTCTTGTTAAATTGTTAGTTTATTTGCAAAAAGATATTACTGTCGACTGGTAATCAGTAAATGATCAGATAAACTATTTTCGGTTGTATGCGAAGTGCGTTATTCTCGAGTGAAGGTTTTCACGTTCAATGAACTCAAATTTGCTATGAATTTAAGTGTCATTTAAAAAATTGAAACTTCTTACTTTAGGAATAATAAAACTCAGAAAAACAACAAGTTTTAGCTAGTAGGTAAAATATTTAAACAGAAAACTCTTTTTCGAATTCGAATTATAATATCCCATGATTTTTCACAAGTCTGCACTGGTATACACTGTGTCCGGAAACTCTCTCCGCTTGTACTATGAGTTTCTGAACACCCTGTATAATATCTGTTACTAAACACATATTCTACTTATCGCTGTATTAATAATAACAGATTAATGTGTAAGAGTTTAAAATAAAAACAATATTATATTTCAACAACTTTTTGAATAACCGAGCCTAGGAGCCGTGTGCCTGACTTGTCAAATTTAATCACAGTTAAAAGCTTTATGCAACTGGTTTCTCTAATATATGTAATAATTAATTGATTGAGCGGAACAATAGATTAGCCAGTTTCTGCTTTTAGTGGCACGCTTGCCCGTAGACGAATAATAAATTAAATGTTCTCGCTGATTGAATTGGACAGATTGAAGGTTTAATCTTAAAGTAGTTTTATGAATATCGTTAACTAAATCGTGCCATTCAGGCGAAAAACAAATTCGTTTCGATTTTTGCCAAAACTCACTTTTTTGTATACCTAAGGTTTCTTAGAATTTTTCTCTTAAGAGGAAGCTACCAGCCAAAAATGTGTATACTCTTGGTATACCTTATATTGTAGGTAATAGGCATTAAAATCGCTCGACTAACGTAGTTTGGAAACGTTCGATTTCAAACACAAAACTGTTTTTTTATTTATTTTGTATATAATTTTATACTAAAGCAAAAAAGTTATTCAAGTGAAACTGTCACAAATAATCATAACTATAATGCTGTATTTTTTTAAGTTGTAACCTTTACGCTTTCATACATTTTTATTGAATACAAGTCCAAACATACAAAAAATTCACAAAAAACCGAAACACTATGCAATTCTTTAGCAAATTTCTCGTTATCTCCACAAATGAATTGACAGATAATTGAAAGAAAAAAAGATTTTTTCTCCAATTATCTATCTTAATATGTGTATAGAAATTACGAGATATTTGCTAAAATAACATAGTTGTTCAGTTCTCCAGAATGTTTTGTATGTTTGGACTTGAATCCATACGCTTCTTGGGTACAGAAATATTTTTGGAGCAACATATTTCCATTTACATTGTGTTTGAGCTCATTTGCTTGTGACAACAAAGTTCCGTCTGCCATTTGCTTAAAACTGAAAAAAAAATTACATTTATGAAAAAGTGAAAATGCAGAACGTAATGTAATTGAATTATCTGTAGGTTTAAGTACATTCTATGTAAACAATATGGCGTTGAGCAGAAAAAAATTAAATAATCAAATTGAACGACGATAATTCAATTACATTACGTTCTACATATTCACTTTGTCATAAATTTTAAGTGTTAGTATTTTATTCTAGATTCAAACTTTGAACCTCAATATCTCAGTTTCACGCCAATCACAGATAGAACCTTGTTCGGGATTCGAACTTTTAACCTCAATATCTCACTTTCACGCCAATTACAGATAGAACCTTGTTCGGGATTCAAACTTTGAACCTCAATATCTCAGTTTCACGCCAATGACGGATAGAACCTTGTTCGGGATTCAAACTATGAACTTCAATATCTCAGTTTCACGCCAATGACAGAGAGAACATTGTTGTTTCAAGGAAACGAAACATAAATATTCTATTAGTTTTTGCTTTCTTTTTTGACATGTAAATGTGAATTTAAAAGCTACTTAGCTCATGACGGAAAGGACGTCGTTGCGAAGTGAAAATGGTTAGATATATTTAACAGGAAATTCTACACAGAAAGCTGTGCAAAATTTGTGAGAAAAAACACGTTTTAAGCTTTATAAATGGATATTTCAAAGCTCATGATAAAAATGATGTTGCGTGGTAAAAATGGTTATATTGTTCTAGAAATTAAAAGTAGAGCTGTGTGGGTTTCATGACGTCAAATCTCAATTAACACGAAAACAGACTTTTAGCAATGTGATTAAGAATTTATTTAAGGATAGGTATAATAATAATATGTATCCATCCTTCCAGTTTTCGTAATAATATTTTTTCGTAATATCGTATTTTTACTTTACCTTCAAATCGAAATTTTATGGCTAAAAGTAATCGTTAATTATACTCAATTATTAAATTTCAAGAAAATTGAAACAATACATCAAAAGCTTCGGCAGAACTAATTTCAAATTTTCGTTTTTAAATTGGGTACTAAATTGATAATTTATTGACATAATTCCAGGCTTAATCGATGAAAAACTTTTGAAGCACTTTGCTTTGTGCTTTTATCGCGAGTTTATTTGATAATTACTTATATTTTAAGCTCAGCTTTAATTGGTAAAGTGTATTATTAATAGGTACGAGTTAATTCATTTGTAGTAGCTTTTAAACTCCATCTCAATTTTTCTTATTCAATTCTGTTTTGCATAATATTCTCAAGCCTAAAAAACATCCAAGGAATTAAATTTGTTACGAGAAAAAATATTTATTTAATTTTTATATATCTTTTCACCCACACTTGAAAGCAAAAATATTGTTTGTTATGTCATCGCTGTGGTTTCGAGGCTCTCTCCAAATCATGGGAACACCAAAACGAAAAGATTTAACTTTACCTTTTGACTACATTCTAAGTCCTTCAACACACCCTGAACAAACTCCATGCGGGGCCCAAGATTTGTCCTGGTCCCCTATCTTCACACCAAAGTTTCTCACAAACTCTTTTATTAAATAAAACACTTGGACTTTTAATGTGATAGATTGACAATGGGCTTTGCAAGCGGGTGGGAAAAATTTGGATCTCGACCTTGAGGTCCTCACCTTATTTATTATCATATCGGTTTTTACAATACTAACGCCATATAATATCTGTAAATTGTTTCATTTCATAAGATGATCATTACTTATTATGTCTCTAAATTTTCTACATATTTTATTTGTAAATTTATGTGTGTAAATTCCAATGAGCGTATACATTTAAAAAATATATATATGCAAACAAACCAAGCCGAAGGAAAATGCCAATAACGTATGACCAAGACAATCCACATCCCTTCTCAAATCCGCAGACAATCTTACCGCCTAGTTCGCGTATTTCCTGCGTAATTTGTCCTGTAATTAAATGAAATCGCGTCTGTCTGAGTGGTGTTGCTGATGGCAATACTGATGGAGGCATTAATGGCGGATAATGCGCCGTGACACCGGATATAATCAGCCCGCAGGGTGTGGAGAGTACATGGGCAGTACAGTGAACACTGTATTGTACAAGCACTCACACAGACCAGAGGCTGTACTGTGCCTCGCAAAACTTGCCTCCAGAATGACAACTAATGCTTACAATGGAGTCCTAGAGAGTCCTCTTAATAAAAATGATAAACAATTAATAAATAGCGATTTTTTACTTTTATACAAATTAGTTAGGAGATTTATCTATACCGATTTGAAAAAAACTGACGTCACCAGCTTACATAAGAACTTTGGACACCTAACACCTATCCGTTCAAGAAAGAAGTTCGGTGTTCAAAAACTTTTAAAAATACTGTCCAGACTAAGCACGGTGACAGACACGCCGGTTTTCTTTGGCCGGTGCTAATTTGTATGGTAATATACCTATATCTACGCAAAGTGGCACACTTATATCGGCACAGGTCCGGGACCGTCTCCGGAATATGCCAAGCCGGGCGACGGGAAGAAGCGTCGCTTTCAAAATTCAACTGTCGTGATCTTTAAAAAATTGCAATTAATATGAAAACAATTGCATAAAAACACTTAATAGTAACACTAGAAATACCCTATATACTCATATGTAGATGTTGACCTCTGGAAAACCGTTTGTGCACCAGTGACAAGAATTTTTTCCCGCCGACAAACCGTTCATGCGCTGCTGGCATTGGAATTTCGCCGATGCTAGATTTTTTCCATATGCGATTTAAACCTGTATGCCATGAGAAATTGTATAAATTTTTTATCAGAATCGCTTGCACTTGAAATTCTTAAGAGTTCATTTTTAATACCATTTTGTATTTCTCTCAAAAAGGGTCTGGTCTTCCAAATGACACCAATATCGCCAGTGACCTAATACATTTTGGTTCTATCCCACAGCACGCGCATACTTGCCAGACATGGTATATCGCAATCCCATCTGAATTTAATAATGATAATGAAACACCGTTTTGAACACGGAGAAAATATACTACAAAAGTTAATAAAAATCTGATCAAATTGTTCGTTTTCCTGTTGAAAATGGGACTTTGGGCGTATAAAAAATTTATTGAAAGAGTTCAATTAACAAAGTTATTCATTAAACAAAGTAGGTATCAGTCAAAAGCGAAATTTTGTGAGGAAGGCGAAACACGTGTTAGTACAAATACTGATATTGATTCTGACATACTTATATTGTAGCTCTCCGTCATGAAATGTATTAGGAAATGAACAGTGTTCTCGATATATTCTGAATGACTAATAGTTTATCAAGAAGTTCGCATGCGGTCACTTTTTTAACAGGTTCATTTTTCTCCGTGTAATTGTCAGACTTTTGGATCAAGAAACAAGTCCAGATGGCATCTTGCGTTTTTATTAGTCTTTAAATTAATGCAATATTCAAAGTAATTGCACATTTTTGCATATTTCATAACCCCACAATAATTGCTTCAGCGTTCAATTTCTTGGCGACCGTTATTACTGCATTTTAATATGTGTGAAATTATTGTAATGGACCGTCAACCGTTAAGTACTCATAATTACAGAGTGGAGCAGATCTAAGCTTTTATCAGTCATCCACAGAGTACCGGGCACTTCCTCCAGCTTTATGAACGATGACATCCGGTGTCGTTATAATATCCGGTTGCGAAAACCGTTCATTAGAGACATACCTGCTTAATTTGGCAGCTTGTCGTCAAATCTCATTCCCTCAAGTGTATAACTTTTCAATGAACCTTAGACATTTTTCTTACTACCTGTACAGAATTGACTGATAAATAATTTATAATTTAACTGAGATTGATCAGTTAGGGAGGGGGGTTTAGGTACCGCCGCCCCGAGAACCATTTATTGGAGAATCAAAACCTCTGCCATAGGTCACCCTAAGTGGTTCGCTACGTTTGATAAATTACCAGGGGTGCCCGGGTTCGATGGGTGAGGTGTGTTCAGGATGCGCCTGCCCACCAGCTGCACGACGTGCCAGATCGGTAGAGACTGGTTTGGCGAGACTATATTCATATGTCTGTCGTTCCTGAAAACACCGATCCCAAGATTCATACCCAACCCTCATACCTTTTACTTTCCCAGAACTACCTCTCCTTAAAAAAGACTTCGCAAAGCATCCTTAAAGATGTCATAGATAAATTATTTTCCCTGAGGACTCCTGTGTGGGGTTATTGTAAAAAAAAAGTTGACAGATAACAAAGTGATGTTTGGGGCCTTTTTGAGTGCTGGCCCCTAAACGTGGTGATAAACCAACACAACATAAATAGACACCTATGTAATATATGGCAGTGCTTGGCTGCTAGTGAACTGACGCAAATGAGGATGAAGAACACGCAATTTTAATAGGGTTTTTAGGTAACTAATTTTTCACTACCGAGAAAATACAAGGCCTCTAAGTGTATAATAGCCAGGTAACATTTTAAACACCACATGAGTTAAAAATTATCAGGCGCATATGACGCCGTTTCTATTTGTATAAATAAAATTAACTTTAAATTCAGTAAATTTAAATGATTCACATCTTCATGGCAAATAAGAATATAGAAAATCAAATAAAAATGGTAGATTATTTATTGAGACGATTAATTTGTTTGAAATATTTTTATTAATATTTCATAACGAAAGTCTAACAAATTTAAAAAATATTTTTTCTCTTTATCTCATATGATTATCCACGATATTACTCTACACTCAAGTAGGTAAAAAAACTTGTCACCACGTAGCATTTGCTGTACTGCGATTACATGACCAGGAATTCTCTATATTCGACAAATGCAATTGAAAAAAGTTAATTCAAAATTTGATGTTTTGAGAACAACTTAAAAAAGAGTGTTGGATAAATTAGGTTATTTATTTAAGTTTTTATATATAAGAAAAATGACAAATAAAAATAAGATAAAAAAACAATATATTTAGGTAATGATAAAAAAAATTTAAATAAAATAAAATATAATCGTTCGTTATTAGTTCGTCCATTAAGGAGGTCGCCGCATCGTCTTTATCCATCGCTCATTAAGTGGAGAGCTGAGCCACTTGGAAGCAGCCATGATAATGACGTTTGTTGATTTTCGTGTCCTGCCCCAGAAGCTGGCTAGTCGGAAACGAAGTAAGAATGGGAATTAGTGCACCCTCCCTTTTGTGAACATCTTGGAGTCACTGCAGAACCCTGGTAGTAAGTTGCCAGTCTGCGTTTCTGTAGCTCACACGATGATGTTGTGATTGTTGTATAATAATAGGAAATAAAATATTTTGTAATTTAGAATTGTAAGTTTTATTTGTCGGAAGAATCTGAAATGAAAAAGTTAACTCTACTGTTTTTCTAAAATCACCGACGATATAATGCTTTGTTCCAGTACACCTATAACTAACATTTAATTAGCGTGAGTGTATCTTCATCGAAGTTATCAAACCGTTCAATCTACACAATATGCATTTCCCTTTAAAGAATAGCAAAGCAACAACAAAAACAACTCCCTAATAACCGTTCCGAGGAACTATTTGCACTTGTAATATTTAATCTTGCGAGGAAAACGCATAATGATACACTTGTCTACTTGTAGCCGGGTAGGGGGCAGGTTAAGTGTATTCAAATGCACACTTTCACGCATGTACAATTTGCGAAATTGGCCATTTTAATAAACATTGTTGTAGGGACGGAGTATCGCGTGTTGGCTCCCGGACTACGCCGGGATTTGATCACCGCAAATTGCGGATAATGGTCTGTCATTTTCCCCTATCCCACCGAGCCGCGGGGCATATCACACAGGTAGTGGGTAGTCACCAGTGAGGCAGGCTAGGATCAGGAATATTCCAAATGATTTATTTTTCTTGAATTTCCGTTCTCTTTTTCAGACTGTAACAATGCATGTTCACAAAAGTCTAATTTAAATAGTCACATACTTAATCATAGTGGAAAAAACCATTATCGGGTCCCAACTGTAGCTATTCATAATTTTAAAAAGTCCAGTTTAAAGAGGCACATGCTGACTTATAGTGAAGAAAAATATTATCTTGTTCCAACTCTAACTATTCATGTTTATCAGCCAAATACTTTTGGTAATCGCGCTTTTGGAGCATCTGGACTGAAGCCTTAGAATAAATTCCCCCCGGAACTAAGATGAGTAACAATTCCAACAGAATTGATGTCTAAACTAAAAACTTACCCCTTTAAACTCTCATACCCTTAAATTAAATATACCTGCATGAGAGTGGCATTCTTGTATTGCCTATAATACATCCTAATCACACTTTTCTTATTTGATTTACATAATTCGATATCTGTCTTATATCGAGGGACGAATCACATTTAAGAAGATGAATTCTCATCAAAATCTTGCACTGTAATACCGTCCAGCATAAAATTTGCCTTTCTTTTCCTAAGCACGCTCATTAAAGAACATAAATATATATTATATTAAAATAAATACCGGAAAGTCCAATTATGTCCTATGCATGCGAACGGTATCTAAATTTCTATAATAAACAATAAACAGTGTTAATCTCAAGTGACCTACCAAGTCAGTATGGTACTGTACATTATTTGCATGTACACAATATAAATAAATAAGAATAATAACACAAGTACATTTGTAGAAATGTATTATATATTTGTACAGCGCCCTTGAAAGTGATTTTGCACAAAACCTGCGCCATACAAATCATCCAAATATTATTGTTATTATTATTCACAGAAGTCTGATTTAAAAAGTCACACACTGACTCACATTGGAGAAGAACCATTTTCGTGTTTGTGATTTGCGTTTTGCGAGTAACAGAATATTAAAATTCATTCCCCAGTTGTAACTAAATTACATATTTGCGACTATATATATATATATATATATATAAAATAAATAAACTATATATATGAACAAAAAATTAGTAAGTATTTAACCTGTACGGCGGCCCTTGGAAAATTTTTGGTCATAAATACGGCCCGTGGTGCAATTTGGGTTGGCCAGACCTGTTCTAAGTAATTCAAGTGTTACTTTACAATATTCGCTTTGATTTCATTGTGAGTAGGCAGTGAAATTGAGAGAAAATGAAACACATTCCTGACAAACAATTCTCGCATCATCTAGATTTATTTTTGGGATATTATGTCGTGTTGCTCTACTTACTTCTTTAGCCAACGTTACACATCTGCCATGATAATGAACACTGTAACCCTGTCCGAAGGGTTAGCACAAAACGGCTTAATACCCCAAAAATGATGTGAAAATTTCAAATCACTCCTTGCATCGTTTTTTCGGTTCAACTTGCAAATATATCAATTATCAATATGGATTTCAGATCAAAATACTCCACCAAACCGAATTATAAATTTAGCGGTAAGAAGTGG
This sequence comes from Hesperophylax magnus, assembly GCA_026573805.1. Classification (NCBI taxonomy): domain Eukaryota; kingdom Metazoa; phylum Arthropoda; class Insecta; order Trichoptera; family Limnephilidae; genus Hesperophylax; species Hesperophylax magnus. The sequence goes on from JAIUSX010000072.1 coordinate 25,364,434, forward strand.
TTGCATATAGAAGTTAAAACATATTTTAAATCATTGCCTTGAAGCTCTTTTATAATTTAGTCGGTGAGTCTAAATAAACGTTAGAGTCTTATAGAAATTAAATAAGAATATTGAATAAATTTGTAAGCGAGTGCGGCTCTGGTAAAAAGCTTTTACAGAGGGACGCCCCCCTTTTTAAGAGCACTTTCGTATTTGTTATTATTTGTGTCCAGTTAAAATCTTGAAATGGTTTCATCTGAATTATGGTTAATAACAGAACTTGTTTTTGGGCATGAAATGTTAATTGGTTCTGTCGTATTTCTGAACCTACAAAAAGAGTAGCAAAAAGATTTTTTTTTAAAATTGATTAAGTAAAATAAATAATAATGCTTTCAAGCACTGCTCGATTCAATATTAAGATATTCTATAGATTAGTTAGAGATGATACTCATAAATGGCACTAGATAATAGTTGAAGGGGCCGATGGATATAGCTGTCTATAATGGAGGTCCTGGGGGTTTATAAATACTATTGCGACCTCACGGTCGATCCAGATTATTCCTACAGCCTGTCAAGAAGCCATCTGAGCTTATTGTATCTGAGTCCAAGTGTTTTTCTGGGTCGGAGTTTTATTTAAAGAAAGTTTGCGAGAAGACCCCAGAAAAACAACAAATTAATATCATTGTATTTTGATTGCTTAAATTTCCGTCAGATATATATCTATTATGGTTATGGAAACCAATGAAACAAGATATAAATTATGTTTATGGAAACCAATGAAACATGATATGTATTATGTTTATGGAAACCAATGAAACAATACATAAATTATGTTTATGGAAAGCAATGAAACAAAATATATACTATTTTTCATTGGAAACCAATGAAACAAGATATATATCTATGTTTATGGAAACCAATGAAACAAGATATATATTATGTTTATGGAAACCAATGAAATAATATATATTTTATGTTTATGGAAAGCAATGAAATAAGATATCCATTTTTTTTATATACACATATTATTAACAAAATAAAACGCGTTTTAAAACAGGAAAAGAGTACTTAGTTAGTTTTCCGGTTAGTTCGCAAATTAAAATATCTGTAGGTAGATAAAATATTGGAGTTCTTAAGTTTTAATTTGATAAAATGACAATATTAAAAGTTACACGTTAAACGTTAAGCGAAATTTCGGCGAAGTTAAATTACAGTTTACGTAGGCACTTATTCAAAGTTTAATATATATTATGTAACATAGGGTCCAGAAACTTCTCATTTCACTTAAACGGAGTGCTGACCCTGTAGGTCCTTTTTACAGCCTCCCACTTCCCAACGGCTGGCCGCGGCTTACGGGATAAATCTCCAGCCTTCAATCTTACAGACATTTACGCTAAAACACTTTGAAATAATTAGGTTACGGATCAATTACTAAAACACGGGAGCTTCACTAAACTCGAAAGTGCTTTTAATAGAATCGTTTTTTGAATATACGAGTATATACACCCCGTTAAAAATATAACACCCGGCCAATTAGAGTGGTTTAACGTATAATTAAAATAAACTCCATATTACAAAATGAGTGAATTGTTAACAGATTTCATCTTCTTCTTAATAAGCCTTCCAAGGTCTAGTTTTAGTCATAGGATCCTAATGTCCTCAATGATCATCTCATCAGCTTTCCATCTCAGTTTTTCATTCCTAACCATTTTTTGATAAGTCGTTTTATAAGCATAGAGAAAAAGTATCAGGCCTATAAAAAATGATTTGAAGTGCAAAATCACATACCTACGAAACCCTTTTCGGATATGGTTTTATTGAACGATGTGGCAAACTAAGTTCTTTAGATTATATTCTAAAAAAATAATATATTTGCGAATTAATTTCATGTAATAAAATAAAATGATGATTTTAGAACCGTTTTTTTGCTTAGGTAAGTATATCAAAACATACGTCCGGCGTTGCAGGATTTCCGAAAATCGCCACTGCGAAAGGTGTGCATGATTTCGCCCGGTTCCAAATGTTACCCTTCGAAGTGGATTGCCGCAATAGATTGCCACACAATCTGCTTTATTTACAACAATTTATTTAACGCGGTGTACGCATAATCGGCATTATTTCTGCGTTTTTTGTTTTACAAATTGTGATATATTATTTTAGATAAACTTCAATAAAATTGATCACCTTGAAGAACTTCCAAAAAAAAATGTTTTATAAAGATGAAATATATTTTTTATTTACTCTTTTTAATTGCCCGTGGGGCTTTTGCATTGTGTACATTGAAATATTTAAAATTATAAACTGGAATTATCACAATTAACATCTTAACATATTTTTTTTTGTTTGTCAAAAACATGGAATTTTTCATATTCCATGTTTAAAAACATTTATAAAAAACGTCGATATCAATAGCATAATCATTTGCCAAACTACGTAGGTGAGTTTGTTACATAATTTGTTTATGAATGTGATTGAAATATGTTATTATGCTTAGTGTGTCGAATAGGTACAGGAGGTTATCCAACGCTTACCCACCCTAGTACAAGTAACAGATGCTATCCTCCTTCACGGCTCCCGCAAGGACACCGTTTTTTATTGTTGTGTTCCCACAAACAGTTCTCCAACTCGTCGTGGAAGGAGATTATAAATAAATGGTTCTTTGTGATAAATCAGGGATTTGTTAATTACTTCGCGTATTATAATGGTGACTCGATAGTCGACCAAACTAGAAGCTGGCTAATTAAGATCTGAGAACAGTAAGTTTGTCTGGGAGCATTCTCACTGGCCCTGGCGACTACTGGCCACTAGATGCCATCTTGTGGACTTCCACTCAAGCTCTATGCACTGCCCTCTATGAGTGCATCTGTGAAGCTCTTACTTCCCAACATTTATGAATGAAGGAAGCTACATTTATTTTTATATAACGCAGCTAGGCCTTCCATTTCCCTACTTACAGGTTAGAAAGCATTATGCAGGATGCCTAAAATATATACAGATCATAATTAGCAATATACATTGTTGAGTAGAACTCAAATTTGACCAGACTCAAAAGTTTGCATCTGATGAGCTCTGAATTTACAATTTTGAAAAAGAAGCATAGGTCGTTTATCCTACGACGATTCTTAAGTGTATGTAATAAAAATACTATCCAAAACTTTTCCTGTTTCGATTTCAAAAACCATTAAACTCCAAACATTGTTGTTTCTCCTTCAGCGAGTGCTCTGCACAGAGCCAAAACCTGTTCCAGGAATGAGAAATTCATCCCATAAGTAATTGTTAGGAGATATTCGGAACCGCATTCTCCCGTCTGATAGTGCAGATACCGTTCAGTGCTAAGTGCAGCTTAAGTATAAATTAAGTGTTCCCTGAGTGTTATTTAAGCTTAGGCACGGCTTTAATGTGTCCTGACAGCAAGGACTGCAATTTGGATAAAAACGTTAAGTGCTACTTAACGTGCCGCGATCGAGATGCGATTTTTATAAATGCCAACTATGGTTATTTCGAAGTATGTGGATTGCGGTGCGTTCACAATGACATTGCCAACATGCGAAATATTGTGATTTTTTGGGAACATTGAGGTAACAGCTGTAAATCTGGATTTTGTTGCGATTTCTCTTCTGATCTGAAGGTTTTTAATTTATTTTTAAATACTTTTAATGATATATACCTCACAAGACCGTCCCTATCCGTATAGTGTAAAGACAGGGGAACTACACGGAGAATTAGTATTGCTAATTTATTAAGATTCCGTTTAAAATTATTCGTAATCCAATTAAATAATTGAATAGCATACCCTTAACGAATGAATTGATAAATTTTCTGATATTTTTAATAAAATACGAATGTGTTGTCACATTGTTCAAGATGACAAGTTCATAAAAATCTTTTTACATAGGTATAAGTGGTATAATTATGAAAAGATAATTTAGAACAAATAGAAGAAATAATAAAAATACGATTACAAAAAACAAAAAATAAATACAAGAATGGATTTTTAAATGGAGCCACAAAATTCACAAAGTCAACATTAAACATATCAATATCACCCAAGTGTTAATTTCTCATAGTGTGAAACTTCTGTAGCGGTGAGTTATGAATGTAGTTGCGCTGTAATTATAATCAAGGCCAATGCAGGTGCATGAACTCGTGTTTCGATGTATTAGGAATTTGCTAAAAGTTTATCAGGAAATGGCTTTAAAACCTGATTTAGACCGGATTACCAACAAATTGAAGATATTCTTAATAAATTAGAAATACTCATTTTTTCGTGTACACCCGGTTGAGCAGCGTTGAGGGGTGGGTTAAGGTTATGTAGGAAGGGATTCATTTATGCGTTTCTTAAAGAAGCCCGGATTATATGCAGTAGGAAAAACAGATGCAGGTAGCTCGATCCATACGTGTGTCGACTTGCACAAAAATGAGTCGAAGAAACGACCAGTTCTCTTAAATTCAACATTAATTGTCAATCAATTCGAGCAAGATCCACTGAAATAGCCCTAGAACAGACTCACCATGCCTACATCGCGTCAGCATTAGATATGGCAATCAGTTTGTTAACAATTCAGCAGTATTTCTTTAATTATCACACTTTTAAAATAATATCATAATTCTCTAAAATAATATTAGATATCCTTTTTTCTGTTTTCTTCTTTTTTTCTCTCCTCCTTTTTTCTATTAATTTTTACAAAAATAGTATTTTTTTTTCTTTGTTTAAAATAATAACATTGTTAAAATAGTAGTTAATTACGTTTCTCCACCTTTTAACACGAGCGTTTGCTCAAAGAAAAGGTGTGTTACTTTACTCTTTCAGATATTTAAAAAAAAGACAACTTTGTAATATGTATACATTATAACTGTAATAAAGAAATTAAAAAAAAAAAAAAGGATTATCAATCCGACGGACCGTTCTCATTTGGTGGTGTTTATTAATAGTAAATTCTAATATTGTAACGAAAGAGACGCGCTGGCGAGCGATTTGAAATGTCACTTGAAATGGATTTAACTATTGTTAGGTACTAGGTGACTTAACTGACTGGTACAAGAGCAATTCTGTTAGCCCAAGATGCAGTCTGCAGGATAAAAATGATGTTAATCAGCAGAAAAAGAAGTAACCTGATGTGAATATCATTCACAACCTTCCCTCTACCTTCCCTCCCTTTGCTCTTTGAGTTCTGGAAAAAAATGAATACGATTGAAGGCGGCATTATTTTATGCATCGCAATTAAAAGGCTTATTTTGGTACTTTACATAGTAAAGTTCATTCCTAGATCTAACGTACAAAAGGACCTTTGTTGTACGCATGCTCCTAAGGCTGTATTCATACATTTCACTTATTTACGAGCTGCACAATCCAACCTAATGGGTTGAAGCAGACATACCTTGCAACGCCGGGAATAATGACTTTGCCAGGACAAAGCCCCAGCTTGGGAAGCTCAGTTTTACTGCTATAGTGTTGTCGAATATATTGTCGCAGAGCTTTTAATGATGTTAATGTTAAAAGCGATACCAACAATACTATATTAAGAAGCTGACCAAAATGGGAACTAAATTTTATGAACACGAACTTAACAAAATGGTTATTCTATGGAACAAAGTTCCTTTCCTAAAAAAGTAGTGTTAAATTTATTATAATAATTATTATAATTTATTAATGCATCAAGTATATTATCAGAACTTAGGGTCATTTCCACATCAACAAAACATGTTTCTGGGATTGCAAAATAATGAAGTGAGTCAGGTTCGATATTGTTTTTCGAACTCCCCCACTTAGTTGCCGGGGGGAGGGGATAATGGATAGACCCACTCCCCATCCCCTAACCTTTTATTCTACCCCAACAGCTGTGGGGGAGGGGGTGGGGTTGCTAGTTCTGGGCCACGCACTAAAAGGAACCGGGAAAAGCTTTTAAACAATAAATCACAGTGAAACTCCTCAGAGTGAAATTCTTCGCAACAGTCTATGGTGGACAACAGTGTAGTATTATATTTGAGTTAATTGATTCTGATGCATAAATGTATCTTGGTACCAACACTGATTTGGATATGACAGGTGGTATATGTTCCTAAGATGCTGATGTAGGTGTTTTTTAAAAAAATTATCGTGTATTATATTAATTTCTTTTCCATTTATAATATATATGCAATATATATTCATTCTTAGTGTAAGCTCATGTTATTTGTAAAAGTGATAAAAATAAGTCATTATTGTGCGTGACAAGGAGATGATTCTTAAAGATGTACATAGATCACAAACATTGCACGTCTCCAACTAAGTCCTGGCGTACGGAATTTTTTTGATAGGTACGTCATTTTCTTTTACCCTTAAATATCTACATACACTTACCTCTAATATTTAGGATACATTTGATACAAGAAAAACATGTAAACAAGGATATATGCATTTGTTGTAGTTGCTGGTATAATATTGTAAGATAAGAATGCTTGCGTCGGAGATATGATGCAATACAGGTGTGAATATATAATGGAAATTTCTTTCCATTATAAGTTGGAATTTTCATTGGAAGTTTTTTTTCCACTGTCAGAGTCTACAGAAATCAGTAATGAACTACTGAGTATTTAAAACAATAAAAGTAACTACCTAGGGAGGTATATATTTACGTTATGACACTTACAAAAACTTTACAAAAATAAAATATAATATATTATAAATGTTTGAAAATAATGGTACGAGGAAAACGACAATCGGACATTAAGCAATTATAAACATTTATAAATCCAAGATTCATTCGAAACAAGTATTTTATTACAGTTACCTACTGGTCTTCCAAAATTCCATTGTATATATTTCTTTTATATGAGTTTTGTCGCCATAGCAAAGAAAAAAAATTTCACTTACCTGGTATTTTTATATAAAATTCTAAATGATGCATTTGATTATCCAGAATTGCTTGCATTGATACTTTCGGATTTTACAAATAATAGTAATTATAAGTAGGAATTTATTTCAGTGCAGAAATTCTGGGACTAACTACCATATGTATTCCTCATTGCCCAAAGAACTTATAGAGGGAAATAATTTTACCAAATCAGTGGACATCTACAAATTATCACTAAACTACACTGCCAGTAACAAAAGATTATTGATTTAGGCAGTTTTTTATGTATATTTTTTTACTGTTCTTATGTAAAAGTTCCCTAAAAAAAGTGTTAATAAACAAACAAAAATAAAAAATAAATGTTCGTTTTTAAAGCGGTAAATACTACGACCATTATATTGCGAGCACCCTGTAGCAGCGGTCGCACGGTGGCGGAGTGTTCAACTGTTCAACAACATGTTGTGACAAAACGCTCAATAAAATATTTAAATGTAAGTGCTTTCAAACAAACAATCACCAAATTGAATTTCGGTCGAGCAGATTGCGACAAGCGAGCGTTGAGCAGAGCGGAGCACCTTTACAGGCGATGTGTTTGAAAGGGTGCTCCCTCGAATATAAAAATACACATCAATTTTATAATAAGGTAAAAATACAATGTTTATAGAGCAAATTCTGATAGGTATTTTCAGTAGTATTTTATGGATATTACAAATGAGGCCTTGAGGAAAATAATTCCCCTCAGGGCCTATGTCATCTTTGGGGATGCTGTGTGGAGGGTCTTTTAAGGAGAGGAATGGAAGAAAGTTCTAGGAAGGATAGAGGTATGAGGGGTGGGTAGGAATCTGGGGGTCAGTATGTCCAGGAGTGACGAACGTCCCAATTCTGAGAGAGTCCTGCTGGAGAGGTCCAAATGTGTCCTTCAACCAGTCTGAGCAACCTATCCGGCCTGCCATGCAGTTGGTGGGCAGATGCACACGTCGCCAAGACCTGGACAAGCCTAATCCCATCAACTCGGTACCCTTGCTAAGTCACGAAATGTTGTAAATTACTTAGGATGACCTATCGCAGAGATGTTGGTTATCCAATAAATGGTTACGGTACCCATATCGGCCTGCCAAATAGAAATTTAAAAGTACAAATGTACAAGCTGATTCAAATATTTGGAAATCATATTTCGTATTCAATTATTTCAGAAGGTAATTTTAATTCAGTTTTGGACGTTTCTATTTTTCATTCACGTATTTTATTGTTGACTTAAATAATGTATTTCTCAAACTAACCTTCAAGGTAACTTGTATCATTCATGTTAAAACAACATACAAACATATGCATAAAATACATTGTTTTTTACCAGATTTACCCAAAGATATTAGAAGAACGAGATGTGCTATGAGCAGTTCATACTGTGTAGAATTGTTTTGCCCAGTGTCGCCGGTTTTGTTCACCAATACTACTGCACACCTTCGCTTACGCTAAGGTATCCGCACTAATCCATAGAACAGATTTCTGTGCGTACACGTCCCGATAGTATTCAAAGTACCCTAATTAGGTAGTACTCCGCCTACGGTCCGGCGGCCAACATAGCATATCTCGTTCTTCTAATATCTTTGGATTTACCGTATGTTTACGTATATAATAAAAAAAATCCAACCAATTATTGATACATTTTAATCCATCACTCAACATAATTCGCATGCTTGAAAATATAAAACAAAAAGTATACATATATTTATACTCTTTTATTGTGAAACCATAAAAATGGTAGGTCTTAAGGCGCCCTTTAAAAACTTGACAATAACACTTTTCTAATTACCTTAGTTTTTTAAAAATAATTCGACCATCCAAATTAAAACCTAAGAACCTAAAAATAATTGAAAAAAATGTTCATATGGCTAAAACGATGCCCTGTATTAATATATTTTAATAAAAGACAAATAAAACAAAGGACGTGCAACGACTCGTACAAAATACAAACCCACCCAAGTAAGTGTAGATACCTACTGCAGATACTACGCAACTTGAAATGGCGAAGTTAAACACAGTTTGTCCATCTGAACGCCCCCAGAATCTGCGCAGCGTTTCATCCAATTATTCGCTTTCAGCTCATTAAAGTTTTATCTGCCATAATTGAATTTGTTTTTAATTGTGCGCCTTCCCCTCGCCTGCCCATCCCGCCCCCATCCAGCACGCCACTGCCTTTCCACGAAATCACTTCCGTCCCAATCAACAGCCTCCTTCGCTTGCAAACCTGCCGGGAAATAATCGAACTTAATATCAGCGCCGAAGGAGGGAATTTCAATGATTTTGGGGGTTCTGAGATATGATTGCAGTTTAATTGTATTTTTTACTCTTCGTTATAAATGAAATTATATGTGTGGAGCCAAATGTATAAAATCACAATTAGGGTGTATTTCATCATTCTATAAATAGCTTATCCGTAGGATAATGTACATTTTCGATTTAGATTTACGATTTTATTATTTATGAACATCATTGCTATATATATATTTATTTATTTATTTATTTAGACGCCGTAAAAGGCTTTTACAATATACATGATTTATGTTTACAGTGGTTCACAGGAGCGAAACATTATTATGTTAAACAGAATAATTACAGAGAAATTATGTTGAAAATTAAACAAAAATAACATCTGGTATACATAGGTACATTAGCATTTTTATTTTCAATCCGTACAGTAGTTTAGTATTGAGGTTATTGTTACCTTCAATATTGAATTTGGTTGAATTTGCTGAGAACTAAGAGTTAGCTCTATTGAATCAGGGCTGTCAGTAAGACATCTAATAACAATTTTGGGAAAAATTATAGTTTTGATTAAGTATATAAAATTATTAGATAACACTCTTCTGTCTGATATCTGATGTAAGTGCATTGTTTAGGTTCTGTGATAACTTATGAATAGAATGGTATTATGCCTAATAACATTGATAATTACGACAGAGGTATGTTATTATAGCCTTCTTATAGCTATATTCCGTGCAGTTGAACACATCTACTACTTCTGAGAAAGCATTGCCAACTGCATGCAATCTAGGTATAAGGGAGTTTCTAAATGACGCAGTCCTGATATTGTTATTAAAATTAAAAAGAATTTTGGATCGAGTGGTTCTAGTGGGATATGGAAGGTAATTAGGCTTAATATATCAGGGCTGTCTATAAGTTTGCATATTGATTAAGTTTGCAAGAATAAGAATTTATTTATATGTGTTATCTTATAGATAAGCTATTAAGAGGATGGCTTACTACCCCTTAATTTAAAAAAGAAATAATATTTTTTGTAATGCAAACATGTTGTAAAAATAACAATAAGGAACTGTGCTGGTACACAATTTGTGAAAGTGCTTTATCATCAAAACGTTATTTGCACAAGGGCGCCATTTCATTTGGAGCGATGATATAAAACGGATCATTTTTAATAAAAATACTCGTATACTTTTCGAAATAGAGCGTTAAAGACATAAAAAACATAAACCCATTACTAATAAACGTATTTTATTGTATACACACCCGTTTACACTACTTTTGTATTTGTTTATCATTTGTGTAATATTTAAAACACCTACATATTAGTATTACGAAGGCCCAGTGTATTTTCAAAAATAAATCACAAAATTCACTGGTCAAGTTTAGCAGAAAAAATATTAAGTTTTTAAATCATATATATAAATACAGTACTATACATAATGGGATAGGATAACCTGTACGGAACCTGCTTTTAGACTAACGGAGGCTTCGATACTTCTTCTGCGTGAAAGCGCAATGAAACTAACCATCACGCCGTTTCCGCAGGGGTAGGCAGAGGAAAGACCGCCAAACAACTTGGTGTTTTACATACTCTTCTGTTATTCTGACTCTTTACTGGGCCCGACTCAAAAGTATTTGGTTCAAATGGTCTTACTCGGGCGTCCTCGACTTCTTCTACCACTAACGTTCGCGTCATATATTCTCCTTACACTCCTTTCTTCGTGCATTTAATCTAAATGAGCAAGCCATCTAAGCGTTTCTTTCTTAATCTTACTCATTACTTTAATCAGACTTGCATTCTTTGTAAATTTTCACATTTCACATACATGATTTTACCACACATATGCCTCAGGGATCTCATTTCCACAGAATCCAGGCGCATAACGGATTATTATAATTTGCTAAATAATATAGAGTTTCCCATTTCCCAAATCCCATTCAGGGCCAAAGATATCTGACCGATTCAAAGGAAATTTTTGCAGGACGCGGAGAAGAACATGTCTGGGTTATAATAATTAAATAAAGTCCATATTAATATTGATGAAAAACTGTAAAATTACGGATATATATAATATTAATTTTTTTTTGACAAAATATCTAACAATACATTGTTGCTTTAATATTACGTAGATTTTATTAACAGCCAATTGCATAAATTAACAATGTTATGTATGTAAATGAAATTTTGAATTGCTCTGTGTGAATTATTAATTTTCAATATGGTCATACGACCCACCCACTCCGAGATGTACCCCCCGCTCGGGGGTGGTGGGGTGGAAGCAATATATGAGTCTTGAGGGTAGATTGAATACTTCTCGGAAGGGTGGAGGATCCCCTAATAATATATTAAAACTTCATGCACTGTATAGTAGATTCGTATCCGGTTTATCGGAAGAGAATCTTTTCTTTGAACTTATTAAATATTAAAACGTGTGTTTTCGGAAGTAGGACGAAATGTACAACATTGCTAAAAGGCTTTTCTGTCTCTTTTTGTTATCAAATCTTATATACTACTTTAAAAATAATCCTACAAGAACTTCTGATAAAAACATTAAATTTGTATTGTGCCACTGGACAGGCAACACATTAAAGTGCTTTACTATAATATATCTGTATATTTAATAATATATTTTTTTGATTTGACTGAGGATTGAAAGTTCCTCCCCAGGGACTGGCTCTCAATTGTCATGAAATTTTCAAATGTTTTTCAAACTTAAAAAAATGATTTGACTCTTTGAACCTTTCTCCTTAGACAACTGTGCTAACAACTGAACCAAATCTCAACAGGGTAAGACCGCCAATTATTTCGTATTGCTGTAATGTCATCCAAATTCAGAGAAATGCTTATATGTCCGTGTGTGATTGCCACCACATTGAATACATTGTCATCAACAGCCAGTATATATGCCGAGTTTTAAGTGGGTTAATTTCTTCTTCCAAGATTCCACTAAATTCGTATATTTATTAGAAGTTCAAATTTTTTGTATTTAATAAAAAGGAGCACAGAGCACGCAAGAGGAAAATTTGCGTTCGAACGAGTGATCTCTCATAGTTACTGCACGTCTTCCTTTCGTGACACATAGAAATCTGTTCACCAGAGTAAAAATCTTGTAGGCTTTACGTATTTTAAAAACCTTTCAGTTCTCGAGTACTCGATTCCTACAGTTTCATTGATGCGAATGAGGCAAACATTTCCAGTGAAACTACATAACACGTTATTATTGCAAAATAATCGATCGGAATTTTCAATCTCTTTTTTTATTGCGAACATTTTCCACGCGAGATGGTCAGAAGAGAGATCTCATCGTATTAAAGTGAAATATCAGCTTAAATTTGAAAAATGTTTAGCTGTTTTAGTATTAGATTTTCATATGATAGAGGGTGGCCACGGCCAGTGGTTCCCGGTTCCCGCTTGCCAGGCGGCGATGGGATATGGAATATGGGATATGGAATATGGGATATGGAATATGGGATATGGAATATTGAATATTTGATGGAACGGCTGAGCGTGCCACCGAATACAGAAATTATTAAAAAAGAGAAAAATGCTCCTTCCCGATTTCAAGATTATTATGGTCGGCAAGATGTTCAATGTTGATGGCATCCATTATTGTGAACTGTTAATATGACCACAGGGCTGTACTGGGGAAATTAAACATTAACAAATTCATAAAGGGGGAAAAATATTTGATCTCCTTTTTTGTATAAAATTGTTAATTCAAGACTGTCCTGACTCTAAAAAAATGCAGTCTTTCCATGCACCTCTGAATCATACTGGATGAAATATACCATTTCACAACAACAATTTTGTGTTCGATTCTGTTATGGAGAGAATACATAGACTTGACAATAAACTAATGATTTTTTTGTTTTAATTTTTGGCACATTCATCGAATTACTTCTGCACGTTTTAGTTAATGTAAAAAAAGGAGTTATCATAATTTAGGCATACGCCATTATCTTCACAATATATTTAAATTTATTTTTTTATTACTCTTAAATAAATATCAAGGATTTTTTTAAGTTATTAAGATAGTAATAATAATAATTTTTTTTTTTTGCTAAATTTTTTAAATGTTTTTAAATTATGTTTCACCGTTGATTTTAATTTAATTTGTAATCGTTATGTAAGAACCCGATAGGGCGTTAATAAATACATACATTTTATGATTTTATTGCGACTACGTAACGACGCGCTTTGACTACTCACTCTCAACATTAATAAAACACGGACTCTCGGCCAAACAGAAGTATTTTCATATTGATAATAATGTGAAAAACATTTATTTGGCAACAAAATTATACAAACATTCTAACATCATGCTTGGCTTTACAACATTAACAAAAAGGTCAGCTGTATATTCAGAACGCTGGAAGCAACTGTTTTTTAGCAGTGCTTTTATTCTTAAATCGGTTGTGCATTATTGCATATATTACAGTTTTCTTTTTTTTTTTGAAAATTCTTTTATAGGATACTATGTATAATGCTATTGGCACATGGCGCTATACTCTCAAAGCGTTATTTGGGCGTAGCCTAAACGTATCGCTCGCCATTCAATCCCATACAGATATGTCACACGAGTGAGATAATATATTATTCGCGTGGGCGTGGCCTGGATAATGCAAGGTAATCTGCTAGCCGAGCGCTATTTGTAAATTATTCCACCCTTTCTGGGCATAGCATTTTATGACAGAACCACAATCATCCAACCTGAACTTAATATGTTATATCTTTATGTTGATCTCGATTTATTTCAATATGTATGTGAGTATGTTTGAGTATGTATAGCCTATGTCCTGTGAGTATGTTGCCTATGTTATCTACCTGTTTTTGTATGTTAATATATACTTGTATTGTAATTACGTATTATTCATCTTTTATCTCTATTTTCTGTACTATAATATTTCGTTTTATTTATATATATTATTTTTAAACTAGCGCAGACCCGTCAAAAATCACGGTACATTATAATTGGAGGATTTGTGAAGCTGAAAATATTTGCCTCAGGATCATTGCGCACCAAAAAAATTAACCTTTCTAGTGAACACCGTTCGTAAACTTTAAAAATTATCATTAAAATTAAATTGTCAAAAATGTAATAAATTTATTGATTTAAAAAAAAAAACACATAAAAAATAGAATTATATCGCTTTATAATATTATTGCTTGGTTCCCACTTATAATTTTGAAAAGTTTAATTAACGTGAATAATCTTATGCATTGCATCACATTACGAAGAAATATTCCACGTCATGCACATCATCACAGACAACCAAAATTAGCCAAGATTAACCTGCTGACAAATCTGGCAGTTTAGCGTGTTTTAGAAACTAAGATTAAAAAGATATTAAAAAGTTAAGTATTTGCTCGCAGCCTTACTATACATCTTTGGTCGATAATTTCGAAATTTTATCTTACCGAAGTATGATTTTCCGGAACTGGGTAATTTATTTGGGAAATTTCAGAATTAGATTACGACTTGCATGTTTAAAATCATTAGCCTATAAACAAACATTAAATAATATAAAAAATTACGCAACATTAACAGCCTTACTAATGATAGAACTCACTTTACAAACGTTGAACGGCGTTTTTGTTATATAAATTGTACAAAGACTGTTCAATTTCTATTTTGAATTATTACTAACAAAACATTTCTCTAACTAAGCTGCAAAAAGACTGGCAACATTGCATTTTGGCAGAACTACGCATGTACGCGTGTTTCCGGAAAAATATCAATGACAAATTGTAAGCTGTCGATTTCCCGAAAATACATAAATATTTGTAAGGTTTTCACGTGCACAGTCGTTTTTATATGTATTTTTCCCTTTGTTTGGTATTATTATCATATTAAATATTATAGCATTTTCATTCACCAGACTTCACACAAAGTCCACAACAATGATAATTGCAACCCTAACCGCTAAATGATATGCTTCTCCGCGCACCACGAAGCACTACTACTGGGTATTACAATGGCCAACTATTTGCGTATGCCAGGGTAGTAATATCACCCCCATCTGATAAGTTGAGTAGCACAGATCTTCAATATCTTGCAATATTGGCTGGCCATAAATCAAATATATTTGAAGGCAGCTCCGGCTCGCGAGCAGTCAGGGTAGCTGCGTCCCTCTTTAATCAATGCCGTCGGCGGGGGTGGGAAGGAAACGGAGAGAAGGTACTTTGCTATAATTCAAAGTAGCTGACAGAACGAAACAGCTTCGATGTAAGATTCATATTAAATTTTTCCAATTTTACTATTGGAATACAATGTGTGGATTTTCAAGTGTGGTGATTTATTATCGAATCATGAGATCATAAACGCTTTAAGAACTTGTGCTTTTGAAATTTTTAAGGAAAAGAATATTCGATAATAAGAGTTTTGTTAAGGTTTTAAGACGCATTAACAAGTTATATGAATTCGGATGTCGCGGGTTTAAATCAGGTGTCTAAATAATTTGTGTCAAAACACAATTTATTAATTTAATAATATACAGAATATTTACGGCATGCCAGAGTGTTAGATATTTTCAGTATCGCCATGGTGTAAGACCACCCTTCAGAATCTTAGCGTTGCTTGAAATGACTTTAGACGTGTTTGGTGACAAGATCTGAATAGCCAGGTACTTCCTCACCTTCATCTACACCATCTCAACACCCTCCCTACTACCTTCCGCCTCACAACCTAACCCATTTGGGAAGACTTGGTCCATCTGGCTCCAGACGGTTGGGAGAAATTGGGACTCTTGGGCGGTACTTACAAAAAACTTTAGGTTTAACCGAATGGGTTTTGGTTTGAAGCAAGACATATACATGTACATTAAATGGCTTAAGATATATTTGGTTAACAGATCCGAAGAGCCCATTACTACCAGAACTACCTCTAACCCTTTTTTTTGCTTTCAATAATTTTAATCAGCCATCACCCTTCCGGTGATGACATCATTCCGATGATTCCAGACTGATTGTATTCTTTGATTGCAACAGTCAGTAGTTTTAAGACATTTAAAATATAAGTTTTTTTACTGGGGAAGGCAGTGCAAACAGTAGGTCCAGTACTACTAATTTAGTTGATATACTTTTCAAAAAAATCTTGGTAAATTGATTTCATATAATCTTAATACGCCAAGCCAAGGTGCTCCAAGATCTGCCACCCTCCAGTAGTTAAAAAACATTTTTTTCTCAAACATGAGATCAAAAGTGTCCACCAGCATTATAGTCTTTCACTCAAAAGTCCCCGGGTCATAGATTTCATCATCATAAAGGTTCAATCAAATCCCGTCCTAGAATAATAGTGATTGAATAAGTGAAAGGGTGCGTTTAGGGGGGTGGGTGCACGGGTGGGAGGAACGCCACCCTCCGCGCAGAGTGGGACGGGTTGAGAGGAGATCGGTGTAAGAAGGGGGCGAGATGGTGGTAAAGTGGGTGGAGCTGATGGGAGAGAATGGAAAGCGACTTCCGGTGGGCGCGCGCAGGAAATTAAAAAGTCCGGAACGCTTGCAAAACTTTCGCACTAGTTTTTCATTAAGGACTTTTTCGATACTTGTGCGTGTTTACATTAGCTTAATCAGGAAGTTAATTAAATGCAAAGAAACATGCGTTTTGTTTATGATCTTTGTGTTTTTACTGTGGCTGATTTTGTTTGTTTATTGGAGAAGTATTACGAAAAATCTTTCGATAAAAGAATGTTAGAATATGTTGTGCTGATTGTTCGATGACACTAAAAAAAAACTCTATAACATTAAATAATACTTTTTGATCTAAACCTCGGGGATTGAAAACAATATAATACAAGGCAATATACTGATATGACTTAACGCATAATCATGTGTTATTGTAAAATAGAATTTAATATAAGTATTATAGAAGCTTTATTTGAATACTGCAAGTAGAGCACATCCTGGTTTTTGCTACAATCGAGCATTTTTTAAAAGCCTAGAAAAAATAAGTAAAAGGCTTATATAAAAATTAAGTGTAAAATCTGCTACTCACAAACCCCCTTTTGTGTACGGTTTTTGTAATAATGTGACTTTATATACTTTAGATTATAAACGTTTTTTTTAATATTGTTCCTGATCTTATATGAATATAATAAAATATTCATTTCGGCGATGTTTTTTTGCATACATCAAAATAGGTGGCTGGTGTTAAGATAAAGTCGGAATCATAACGACGTAAGTGAAAAAGTCGTGCACAAAAATATGTGACGCCCGGCTTTGGTGTATTCGACCTACCTACGATTGAATTTGTTATAGTAAATCTCTGAAAAAAAGTGGGAATCATAACGACATAAGTAATGAAGTCGTGTAAAATAATATTAGGCGTGCGGCACGGCGTCCTACGGGCGAATCTGCCCTAGCAGGCATGGAAAATTGATATTTCCAGTATTTCTGACGAACGTATTACTAAAAGCTCATATTTTTCTCTACGAATACCTCGGGAAGTTACTAATTAATCATTTTATGGTTGGAAACGTTTCATAAAATTTTCAAAACGTTTTATGAAAAATATTTTAATTGTATGGTACTTTTTTATTAATATTACATATATAACTGACATTCATAGATATTCGTAGATACAAATTCGTCAGAATTAAATAAAATGTGAGCCTCGAGCAAAAACGCCGTCTTCTGTCGCCTTCTGCGTAAGGAGTGTCTGAATTCGTCCGATTCCAAATGTTATAGGCTGAGGTGCATCGCCATAGATAGAAAAGTAATATTATCTTTGCAGTAAGATTAAATAAGAAGCTTTATAACTAAACTAACATAAGCTGTCACGTCATTGTTGGTCAGGACATAGAACGTAGCAAGGATGGACGAGAACCGACCACCAAAAATGCTTCTTCAGGCACCTACATAGATGGTTGAATAGTACGAAGAGACTAACACCGTTTAGTAGTACATTAAAAATTGGAAGGAGACAGCGGGAGACCTCGGATGTTTATGATGATGAAGAAGATGAACAGAATTCGAAACAAACATTCTCTAATCATCTAACTGCTCAGGCTTGTTCGGTTTTGGGAACAAACAACTATTACCCGTTGAATCAATTTGTTCGCTTTCCGGAACAGTTCTCATAGAAATCGTTGTGTCTCCCTTACGGTTATAGTTAGAAATATGAACTAAACGGTGATAGGAATAAAAAACAATATGTTTAATATTCAAATATGAAAGTTATCCACAAAATAATAAAAATTTACACCTCTTTGAAAGCGACGGTTCCGACCACAATTTGAGAAAAATTTATGAAACTTCGTGATTTTTTTATAAATTATTTTTTATATTAAATGACAAAAATAGATGGTAATAATGAATTTAATACATTTGTGTAATAAAACGTGTTTTTTTTTCTTATCGGCAATTATCAGTTCAGGGTTTAGACGAAAAAACAAAAAGTGAGCCGTTTTGAATATTTTTGAATGTTTGATTTTAAAATTTTAATATATCCAAAATTATTTGCTTATTTTTAATAATACAATTTAGAAACACATTTAATCATCTTTCAAAAACAAATTTAAATTTTCGGATATGTTCTGAAATATCCTATTTATTTGGATTTAATTGAGAAGAGGAAATACCCACAAAATCTTCGACTTTCTAAGAACATGTTTATGAAATATAACGGTCAATATACGAGAAGCCTGAAGGGTTAAAAGAAATAAAAAGTGTTAATACATCAAAACTTTAAATTAATTAGCCCATAGATCCGCCATGGATGGTTAAATGTACGCCCATTGATGCGAGATTTATTAAATTTCTAACACAAAAGACCATTTCCGACTTCCTTTTTCTATCCACTTCCTGTTAGCGAAACTACCCCCCTCCCCCGCGGACACTTCCATTATTAAAAAAGTCCAGCCGTGGGGAAGGGGTGGTAGAGGGGAAACGGGGCAAAGCGGGACGCGCGACTTTTTTAATTAAAAATTACGAAATTGATATAAAACTCGAAGCGATATATGCTGTCAACACGCGCCAGCGTAATGACCGGGCCGTTAAATTAAATTTTGATTTACAATATTAAAAAAGTTTTGTTCGCGACGTCGGGGAGGGCGGGGAGAGAGGAGTGAAGGGTGAGTTTACTACGCCAGGGAGGCACTATACAGAAAGAGTCAGTAAACAAACTATTTCCTTACAATTTACCACTTACTTGTCTAATTAATTATCGTTACCACCTTTTTATGTTAATTTATCTTTATTTTCTTTAAATTGTGGAAAAAGTTAGGATTCTTTGGAATCGAAATATAGAACTGTGCTTATAATTTTACTTTTGCCCGTGAGTTCCTTCAGTTATCGACCTTTCATGTAAGACGTTTTTAAAAGAGAATTTAAACCGACACCTATCATCAAAGCTACACCTGTACATCGCTTGCTTTATTAAATCAATTTTTTTAGTAAACCCACTGTTTTGTTGACATAATAAATGGGTGTAAATATTGTATATGCATTGCATTCACACCACGTGGTAAAAAAGCCCGAATGTTTTTGAATCTGATCGTTTTAAAACCAATATATCCCTATAAAACAGTAGCGGTCCGTGACGTTCAGTAAGCTAGAGTGGTAAGATTGAAAATACGAAATTATTGATGTTGTTGGAGCTGAATTTTTTTTTTTATTTCAGTTTTTTGTCAGCATTATTTATGTCGTAATTTTTCAATCTAGCTCACGGAAAAGTCACGGAACGCCACTGCTAAAAAAATGCTGTTTTGAAACATTTAAAATTCTATGGATGATTTTAATACAAAATCATACTAAAATAGTTACTCATTTTACAAGTGTCTTTGTATATATGAGAATTGCCGCACAACAAACACAAACATTTATAGTTTCCTCCCAAAAGGATTCGGAACACATCTGAGAGATGATAAAATTCCACGGTCACTCCTCAAGCAAGGAATCCACGGCTCTGCAATCCCATTATGTTGTCACTGTCTACTTACACCCCTATACATCACAGTTAAGGTCCTGATATTGATATTGGGTATTACGTCGCCTTTAACCCCTTGGCTCCGAAACTTCTTAATACGTTTCTCGTGACGGCACCGAGGAGCGGGGAGGGGAATGGGGGTGGCAAGGCCGGGCTTGATGGACGGCATATTACATTTTAGAAAAGTATTAACTTTTCCACGGGGATTAGAGGCCTTAGTGAAAAAGTTGTTTTTAATTCGTTTTTGTGAAAACGTTCAAATTATTAGTAAGCCACCGACAAATTTCACGAACAGACACATAGGGCAGGACATGGATAATATTTTATTATAATAATTAGGATTGTAGATTAGAGGATTAAGGCTATTGACTACGAATCCATAGGTCGCTGGTTCAAATCCCGGCATGGTTGCTGCACGTTTTTTTTATAATTAAATTTTGTATAAGATACCTTACGAGAGCGCCCCTATCTGTATAGTGTAAAGACAGGGAAACTTGGTCGCCATCAGGTAAGATAGCGTTGTAAGGCTGGTTAAGCCAGAAGCTGTAGGAAGGGATTTATTAATGTTGGTCTTGAAAAGGCCCGCATTATATAAAGATGTTAAAAGAGATGTCCTTAGTTTGGTTATATTATAAAATGTTTATAGATGCCAACGCTAGTGTAGACTTTAACCTTGTCATTTTATTGAAAAGCCCGTTTCGGGATGAACACCAGGCGTCAAAATGCCTCGTTTCAACTCTGTAAGAACCTCCACAAGAAGTCAGTTGTTATAAAAATACTTACCTACTTCAGCAAACATTGGAGGGAAGCTACGCAGCGAGACCTTCACAAGTATACAATATCTGAATCGAAAAAAGCCCGTCGCATTGGCGTTCTTTATTAACGAAAACACCTTTTGTTACTTGTGGAAAAGTTCGGACTCTGGTATCGCATTACCCCCCCTCCCCCTCCCCCCTCCCCTGGAGTGACAGCTGAAAGGGCCTGCGAGGGAGGGGGTGGGAGAAGGAGAACAGGAAGAGAAAGGAGAGGGGCAGAACCTCCTGTAATGGGATTGTCTTGTAGGGATGATTACAATGGACCACTCTACCCGATAGTGAAGGTGGCTATTGGAGACGAAGAAGGAGAAGGGCGGCTGGGGAAATGAATACAGAAGGCACTCAAGTGATGTAATAGAACGAGTGCTCGTAATTTGAATTGACACGTGTGATTTTAATGGGAAGAAGGGGCAATAAGTAATGGAGGTAACCGCGTGGTCATTTTGTACACAAATCCTTCAATTGATCAAACTCCATCAACTTTGAGAAAATATTCGGCAAAGCCTTGGATTTACCACGGAGAGTTACCGTATTTGTCAGTTTAATATTTTTTACACATAATATAATAGCCGAAGTACCCGGCGTTATTCAGTCGTTACGAAATTTTCGAAATCTAATATAAACAGTGATATTTCTGTTGTTTTTATGCATAAGTGTACAAAATTTCATCAATGCCGGAACTGTAGATTGACAGTAAAAAAAACATTGATAGGCCAAGACACCATAATTTTCTAACATTCTGTGGAAAAAAATATTCGAAAACTTTGAACCAAAAGTCGTTAAATATAATACTATCAAGACCATCGTTTTAAACATGTTGTGAGGGATAATATATTTTCTTATTAGGTAAATAAGTGTTTATTGTGTACAGACTGCGTCCATTTGCTATACAAATGAACAGTAACAAAAATATAGTAATAATTTTCCTATATATATATATAAAGAATAATGTTTTTTGTTTGTCCCCTGTAGACTATCTAATGAATCGAATTCGCTGAAAATTTCAAGGTTTGTTCTTATTAGTGACAGGAGTGTTTTGAATGGTAGAAGAAGTTGGGGACGCCAGAGGAAGACCCAAAGCATTATCTATGCTTTGGAATGAGAAATGGAGAAGAATTAACGACTATATAATTATTTTTTTTATCAGTAACTATATGGTATACACTTTGCGGTTCTACCATTCACTACTGTATAACAGTAACTATATGGTATACACTTTGCGGTTCTACCATTCACTACTGTATAACATGTAGTTACTGTTAAAAAAAGTAATTATATAGTAGAATTAACGACTATATAATTATTTTTTTAACAGTAACTATATGGTATACACTTTGCGGTTCTACCATTCACTACTGTATAACATGTAGTTACTGTTAAAAAAAGTAATTATATAGTAGAATTAACGACTATATAATTATTTTTTTAACAATAACTATATGGTATACACTTTGCGGTTCTACCATTCACTACTGTATAACATGTAGTTACTGTTAAAAAAATAATTATATAGTAGAATTAACGACTATATAATTATTTTTTTAACAGTAACTATATGGTATACACTTTGCGGTTCTACCATTCACTACTGTATAACATGTAGTTACTGTTAAAAGAATAATTATATAGTAGAATTAACGAATGTATAATTATTTTTTTATCAGTAACTATATGGTATACACTTTGCAGTTCTACCATTCACTACTGTATAACATGTAGTTACTGTTAAAAAAATAATTATATAGTCGTTAATTCTACTATATAATTACTTTTTTTAACAGTAACTATATGGTATATACTTTGCAGTTCTACCATTCACTACTGTATTACATGTAGTTACTGTTAAAAAATAATTATATAGTAGAATTAACGACTACATAATTATTTTTTTAACAGTAACTATATGGTATACAGTAGTGAATGGTAGAACTGCAAATAATGTAAAACTGCACTGGAATGAGATACAAAGACCAATTAACTTCGAATAATATAGTTTTTTAAACAGTAATAATGTGGATTTCATGACACTACGTGAAGTAAATGGTAAAAAAGTCGGGGGCGCCTTATAGACACATGATTCAAATAATTATTTGTGGTAAAATAAGGCGTACGTGATAAACGAAGAAAGATGTTTGACTTGGAAGTAAATGGTTGAAGAAGTCTAGGATGACCAAGGAAGACATGGCACGATCACTGAAATAAATACTAAAAAACTTTACTCCTAACCATTAATACGTCATCACACGTAAGCTAATATCAATATTAAGGTTAACCAGAATGACATTAATCCAGAAAATATTATATTATTTGCACGTCTCTAGAAATCTTTAAGGTTTGTGTAGAAGATATCAAGATATGTGATTCAGCTGTACCATACGCCTTATCATTAAACTAACTATACGTAACAGGACGAAAAAATGGTGGAATCTGTCAGCAATTCGAGAGGAAAAATAATTGTAAAAAATTGAATATAAAACGTTGTAATTGAGTTTCATTTAATTTTAATTTTGAATACAAAAACGTTACACAGAAATAATAAGAACTCGTCTTGGCATAACCTAAAACATATTTTAAATAGATTAAAGCCCAGGCTTCTTCCATACTAAACAAAAGGGGTATTAGTGTATTATTTTCTAGATTTAAGGAGGAAAACCCTGGGAGTGAGAGGAGGCGAAATGAAATTTATGTGCACCCCCACTCTTAAAACAATATTGCGTGGGGAAGAGTTGGGGGACGGGGTGGGCAGGGGTTACGCCGGAGTCCCTCTTATATGATTGGATTGCCAGTGACGTAAGGATTTTCGGAGGAAATAAATTCCAAGAGGATCCGTAGATTTATATGAATGTGTGCGCGAGGCTACTTGAGTGTATTGATATTTCAATTTTTGTCGGCGATGACCAAACAGTTTTTCGGAGAATTCTGTATTTCAAAGCGTACCAGAATCATTTCTGAAGTCGGCAAGTAGGTTAGATAATTCTGTTAGTTTATTGCTAATGTAGGTCATTAAACGAGTAGTATACAGACGCACTATTGCTACATTTATGAATTGTACCGAATTCATCGAACTCCAGTGTCCACCAATGTTTGATAAAATTAATACAGCCATCCGGCAGAAGATTGGTATCTGATGTTGTTGTGTTCGTACAAACAGATCTCCAATTCGTCTTGGAATGAGTTTATAATTAAATGGTTCTTTTAGATTAATCAGGGATTTATTAATACTCCACGTATTATAATGGTGATTCGATAGTCGACCTAACTAGAAGCTTGCTAATTGGAATCTCAAACAGTAAGTTTCTCTGAGAGCCTTACCACTGGCCCTGGCGACTACTGGCCACTGGCTCCATCTTGCGAACTTCCACGCAAGGTCTATGCACTGCCATCTGTGCGTGCATCTATGAAGCTCTTATTTCCCAACAGATGTCATGTAAATTTTTAAAATTATTAACATCCTTACTGACAGCTCTGCATTATTGGAATTGATTTGATTTCACGTTCCTGATATAGTCACTCGAACTATAAATATCTTTTACTGCAACAATAATGTCAATACAAATTCGTTGTTGAACTCTTTTATACCACGCATACACAGCTGGTAACTAGATATTTTTATAGTTAGGGCGACGATATCAGGAACATAAAATTGATTTGATTTCATGTTCCTGATATAGTGACCCGAACTATAAATATCTTTTACTGCAACAATAATGTCAATACAAATTCGTTGTTGAACTCTCTTATACAACGCATACACAGCTTTAAACCTTAAGTAACTAGATATTTTTAACTAGCTGTACCCCGCCACGCGTTGCTGTGGCTCAGTCTGTCCGTGCGGATAGAGAAACAATGGCACATGTGGCTTGTACGTCCAACAGATGGCATTCTTTAAAAAAAAAACATGTTTTTACAGGTGACATCTATATAATATAGGTATATATTTTCGAATGCAATGTTGTGACCAAATTTCAAAGCAATCGGTAAACAACCTGCGGAGATTTAAGATTTTGAATAAACAAAAATTTACATTTTTATTTATATAGATAGATAGCACAAAAAAACATTTCACATATTTTTAAATATATTTATTAGTTGGCATTTTGTTTCCTACAGCCTGCTTCTAAAAATTAGTTACCATATTAGTATGTTTGAACTGAATAATTGTTTCGTATTATTTATTTTTTTTTAATTTTTAATTTTGTAATAAAATGTACTTATGGGATGAAGGAATTTGCCAAGATCGCTGGCGAAGTGATCGATTTCAACAGAGGGTGACGGAGTTTGGACTAGATTCTCCGATAGTTCAAAAACAGGCGTTGGAGACAAAACTCGTCACTAGCTCGGGGGATTTTTACTATATATACAGTAGTTAAACAGTTGATTTTATTCAGTCCATAACTACGATCTACGTAATCAATAATCAACATGTTGTCATTTCTCCACTCCTCAGAAAAGTTGAAGCGGTAGCCAGCTGGCTACTGTATTCTTCAGAAAGTATGGAGCCACGGCCATCGCCTGACTCATCCATGCTTTTTGGATTGCTAGACATCTTTTAAAAGAGAACGGTTTAAAACTGTTTAATGTTTTTAAACAAAAAGAAACCAACTGGATGTGGATATGCGACAATCTACTGACATCTTTCGCAGAACGATAGTATGCTCCTCGCTAAGCTTAATACCCAAGCGTCAATCTTTGAGAAATTTTAGAGAATCATGAATCATACCAAACGTTTTCTCTCCTAACTCCCTAAAAGCTTTATGTGCAAGTCATTTCTAGCAACTTTTTTTTCGAGCGATTTGAAAGCCGTTTGACCAAGATAAAAGATTTCGCGATTGAAGCGGACATTAAAATCGAAAATGTCCACACACTAAAGCCAAAATACTTTCAGCGTAAATGAAAATTCGTTTTTCTCAGCAAATCGTTTTGGCTCACTTGAAAAATTTTACAGTAAATTATTATTATTTATTTTAAATTTTAAAAAAAATTATTAAATATTAATTTATTTATCAACAAACATAACAATATTACGAGCGCCCAATGCTTTTGAGACTATGCCATTCCCAATTGGGGTATGTTATAAGATATGAGGTTGAAGTATTGGGGAGTGGAAGGAGATGGGAAGAGGAGAAGTACCTGACTATTCAGATCTGAATACTAAACACGGCTAAAGCCATTATAAGCAACGTTTTAATTTTGAATGGCGTTCTTACACCAGTGCGATACTGAGAGTATCTTCATTATCTCTGTTGAACCCACGATCTCCAGCTTGCTAGTCGAAAGCCTTAACCCCTAAACTACGGAGGCCGTCAGGAAATACTCATTACAACGTCAAATTGTCGAAGCTGTGATTAACTAGGCACAATTGGGTTCGCATCATAAAACAGATGTTTTTTGCACCTTGAATAAGTGTGGCCATGTGTAAGATTTGACCGCGGGAACCGGCGGTCTGCCAGAGCCACGTGAAGCTCAAATAATAATTCCGACGTCTCGTAATCCAATCTTGCGTGGTCTGGGAGGTGTGAGTTGTGTAGACAGGAGAGGGGATGAATGCAAATGGTGGCTCGTGGTGACAAAAAACCGAATACAGTTCCCGCGCCAATTTCCTCCCGAAGGAAATGGTCCACCAGGGACGGCGGGGGTAAAAGTGGACAGTGGGGCGAAAATGGACGGAGGCAAATGGACGTTGGCATGTAAAGGGGTACAATGCAATATTCTGATGCATCAAAAGATAGGTCACGAGTGGTGTAGCGGGAGAAATTGACCGCCACCTTACGGAGATATCTGATATTAAATGTACACAGAGAACAATGAGATTTGGTGATTTATTAAAATCACTTTAAATTATGTCATGCCATTTCCTAATAAACTTTTAGTACACGTATTCATGCACCTGCATTTGTCCTGGTAGTACAACATGACGAAATGCGAAAATATTAGAATTTTTATGAAAACGTTCTCCGACATCACCATAACTCATTCGTGTTTTTTCTAATAGTTTATTAGGATAATTTTATTCATATTTTATAGGCCTACAGTCCCGTTTTTAATCGGATTACGAATAATTTGAAAAGATTCTTAATAAATTAGCAATACATAATATCAGTAAGTTTTCTCCATATATACAGGTTGAAACAAAAGATATTATATTAATTGATTTATTTCATTTCTTTATTTTTATTTTAACGCCCATTGGGCTTTTATGAACATAACACAGATATACATTTTTTAAGAACAACGGTACATAAAAGTTATCTTATGATCCTAAAAAAACCTAATACCTAATAAGTTTGTAACAATATCCATAAACAAGCGTAACGTGTGACTACCCGTGACTATTGACGTATTATATTTAGATAAGACATGAAGCGAAAAAATGGGTTCCGCTTTTTGACCTCCAACTGACATCCAACTCTCCCTACGCTCTAAATAAAAATACCTATTCAGGTCTACGTGCACTGCTTAACGCATTCTAATAGTAGAACAAGTTTCGACGAGATATTTTAGTACGCAGAAGCGCCTCTAATTACAGGGTATCAGGGTAAAAATTAACTTAATTCGTGAAGATACTGCTTGATAACCGCGTATGCAGGGATATTGGAGGGTATAGAGTCATTAAAAATATATGAAATTTATCTACTGACAAACTGCTTTGGCAACTTAAGCGGGTGTTTGCAAAGAAGAATACAAAAAAACAACTGTTTTCGCATTTGTAATTTTAGTAACTGAGTTCAAATGATTTTTTTTTATTATTACAATAAAAAAAAAAATTATAAAGCATTTAATAAATACTAATTCTTGACAGTACTTTTTTGTAAATTAAGATGAAATCTTACAGAAAAGCGTTGTTACCATTATTTTTTTTAATTCGGTCTAAAATTGAACATTTGATATTAAATGCTGAAAGAAGGAAAAAAGCTTTTAAAGTTAAAAAGTAGGTTAAAGTTAGTAGGTTATATAATTTATAACCTTTCTAGGATTTTTTACGTTCTGCGCGGTTTATCCATTCTCCAGATTTGTTTTTTTAGTACTTTTTTGATTCACTGCATGGCGTTCCAAATGAAATATTCGCATGATGTATGAATATGTGTTGTGGCTGCGTTGTATAAAAAATATAAAAAATTCAGGAACTCGTTTACTCGGCATTTTATTGCATATTGAAAACGACACCTCGGGGCCTGTGGGCTGGTGGGGCAGAGATGGGGCAGAGACGGGGGAGGGATGGAGAGGAATACATCTTAGATTTAAAAGCTCTAACCTATATAAGCGATCGCTAACTCGCAGTCTTCGAACGCAATTATAACAGCCGAGTCTAGAGTATATGCGAAATAAAAATATTTTTATTCCCATATTATATATTTTTAAAACACATCCCTACGCATAGAGATGTAATTCTTTGGTATATACAGTTGTTCAACAGTTTAAGCAAAGGTCTAACAAGGGAGAGATGGGAAGGCTGACATATAGATATTGAAATAAGGGCAAATGCAGGTAACTCTTTTAATGGAGGACTGAACGCGTTTGGCGCTGACAAAAAACTGTCCAAGGAAGCGAAACTAACAGGCCATAATGGAGTGCTGATACTTACCCTGATGTATGGCAGTGAGGCATGAAACTGGCAAACGAAGGATGAAAGTAAACTGAATGCTGTAGAAATGAGATATAGGAGTTTGCGTGATAATATGATGAAGAAAAGAACGCTCAGATGGTTTGGGCATGTAGATCGAATGAACGAAAAAAGGAGTGAAAGGAGAATATATGACTCAAATGTGAATGGTGGAAGAAATCGCGGAAGCCCGAGGAAGACATAAAGTCATAATAACAGAAGAATATGAATGAGACGATGTATGAATGTGAATGAGGCAAGGAGTGTGTGCCAAGACCGAGTTTTTTGGCGGTCCGTCCTCCTTGCATGGCGTGATGGTTAGTTAGTTAGTTTGCTGAGAAAAACTACTAAATATTGGACCTTCATAATAATATAGGGGTAAATATTGTATATCTTAATTCTAAGGTAAATAAGCCGTTCATTCTTGAACGGTGAACTTTTCTATCATGCAATTTGCACAAACATATTCAATTCTGGCATTTCTAGGATAACGCAACTATTATTTAAAGCACAAATAGCACAGAGGTGGGTAATAAATTCACTTGTTGTACTTACTTCAAATTTGTACAGGGTTAGTTACTATTGAACAATCTACTAGCAGTAGGTATATAAAGAACGCCCAGTGTCTTGGAAGCCATTTACCTCAAACATACATTATTCTAGCTTTTATGGAGTCCCGATACTTTAGTCTTTATTTGGGAGGGTGCTCCTATCAAATTGCACCAGACAGAAACTGATCAGTCACCAAAGATTGTGAATTCCCTCCCTCTAGGTAGGGGTATCTCCGCCGCCACTGTGCCACGGGAAATGTAGGTAGTGTATTGAATATCCATTACGCTGATTAGAGCAGACCCGATGATGTACACTGTGCAGGCACTATGGGGCACGAGTCCAGGGGCGGCGGGTGGGGAGAACTAATGTTCTAAAGTAATTTTATTATTTCAAGTGGGGAAATAATTCCGTGAGTGCTTTATTTATGCAGCTCAATGAATTAAAAATGATATTGAATTTAATGTTATCGTGTTGTGCTGGTTTTAGCAGAGATATTATTTGAGAAGGGAATTAACAGGATAGGAGTCAGAAGAAAAGGTATAAAAACAGGAGTACCTAAGTGAGTTAAAAAGTTAATCAAGTGAAACTGTCAAAGATAATCATAGCTTTAATACTGTATTTTTTAAAGTTGTTTCCATTTCTAATATATTTTTTAGTAGCTTACATTCATATTTTTTATTGAGTAATTTATTTTTTTATTTGTATTCTACTCAAGCGAAACGATAGGAAAACCTTCATTTTATCTAAGACAAATTATTTGGTATTCATAATATATACCAATTCTTTTTAAAGATTAATTAAAATAGTGATTTAGCACTAAGCTTCGCCTTAAACTTTGTCTGAAACGACAAAAACTTTTGAATGAAAATAAGCTCCAATACATGAAATTTGCACATATTTTCCAACTCGGAATGCAAGACTAGACGCCATGTTATTTTTTTATTTATTTTCAATCTGTTCCAATCGTAAAAAAGACTATTTAAATTTGATTAAACCGGGCATTTATAGATATATATATTTATGCATAAAACAGATGTTTCTTTGTTTGTCCCCTATAGGCTCAAAAGCTACTGGACGGAATTTGCTGAAAATTTTTTTCTTACTAGTGTTTTGAATGGTATAAGAATTCGGGTACGCCCAATGAAGACTTAAAACATTATCTATGCACTGGAATGAGATATTAAATAAAAATCGATGTTATGTAGTTTTAATAATGGTAACAACAATATGGTATACAGTAACGAATGGTGGATGTCGGGCAAGATCGAGGAAGATATGCCACGATAATACTTTAAAATAATATTATTTTCACCTTAAAAATAGACCCAAATTTCAGGTATACTAGAATCCCGAGCAACGCCGGGTTGTGGTGGTTTTAGCTAGTAATCAATAAACGTAATAGATTTGTAAGATGTGCACCACGCAAAATACACAAAATGCAAAGTGCTTTGAAAATAAACACTTTGCAACATTAAACATATTCATTGTGTAAATCAAGGAGATGATGATCCTGTTAAAAAAATTATAGCATGCCGATTTCCTGACAAAATTTAAGTCATTCAAAATATATCAAGAACACGTGTTCTTTTCCTGATAAATATCATGAAGGAATGCGACAATATCAGTATGTCAATATCAATATTTGCATGAACACTTGTTCCGCCGTTCTCTTAATACATAAGCTTTTAACTAATACTTTGTTAGAAAACTCTATCAGTTCATTCGTTCAAGGCTTACAGTCCCGTTTTTAACAGGAAAACCAATAATTTGACCAGATTTTTAATAAACTAACAGTATTTTATATAAATCAGGAAGTTTTCTCCGTGTAGCACTTTCAACACCTCCATAATTCTGTTTCCATACTTTCGGACGGACTCTATTCAGACAATTATTCACTGAGCTTATTTCACTTCCTTACGGCATTATTAAGGCTTAAAAGGTTTCTGGAGTGCCGGGAGCTTTGCAAGGAATATCCTAAGAAATTCATGTAGCTTTCGTCCGCCCAAGCTTTGTGTATTGTGTGAGGAGGTAATCGATCTACTACTAAGTACAATTTATAAGGGGAAATTTTCCGTGCTTTTGCTGGGTTACTTAATAACGTAATCTTACACACAATCTCAGGCCGAGAGGCTAACTCAAAAGCTCTCTGCCGGAGAGCTTTATTGCAGGTACTAAATTGGGCATATTCTCGGAATTGGTGCTTTTGTTTGGCCGTAGAGCATTAATTGGGATCACTTTCTTCTGTAATACATTTTCAAGGCACGTATGATTGTAGAATTCTTTTTTTTCACATGAGTGTTTTCTAAGCTAACTCGGTTGGGAAGCATTGTGAGGTGGGTTGGGGAATGTCCAAAAAATCATGGTACACGGAGAAAAATCAGTATTGCTAATTTATTATGAATTTCTTCAAATTATCGGTAATCCTTTTAAAAACAGGATCAGAAGCAGTTTCATGATAATTTTTTTATTGAATGATTATTATATCCGAACACGTGTTTATACACCTGCATTTGCCTTGGTAATATTATATATCACGATGAAAGGCGAAAATATTAGGATTTTTATGAGCACGCGTTCTGACATCATTCGTATTTTACTAAAAGTTTACCAGGAAACCTATCAATTGTTAATCTATGAGAAATAGTTAGGATGCAGGTGAGTTCTCCAATTTATGTTTATTGTTGTCTCTATCTGTGTTTTCTCCAAACGTTTAAAAAAAACATTTGTTAAGGGCCTTCAATCCCGTTTTTAACAGTTAACGAACAATTGGAAGAGACTTTATTATAAATTAGCAATATATATATATTATACTGTTAAAACTGTCCGCCAATTTACAAAATAGTCGGTCACAGCAGATAACACTGCATGGAGTAAAATGAGTATTGCTAATCTACTAAGAATTTCTTCAAACTATTGGTAATCCCGTTAAAAGCTGAAAAGATTGCAGTCCCTTGACAAATGAATCACGATGTCGGAAGACGTGTTCAAACATATTAGAAAGGATGTCCGAAAACGTGTTCGATCACGTGTTCCTACATCGTGATAACGTATTCGAAATTAACTAAAAGTTTATCAGGAAGCCAGTCAATTCATTCGTTAAAGCAATCCAGTTTTTAACCGAATTATCAATAGTTTGAAGAATTTCGTGCGCCTTCTTCAACTGTACAGATAAACTACTTTCGGCCTTGGCAGTCGAGTTACTCGCAGGTGCACCTAAGTGGGAGGAATCAATGCAGGTAGTTCCTTCAGTACAGGGGTAGGTATATTATCATATTGTGTATTCAAACATCAGGTCGACCAACGAACGTGTACGTGGCAAAGTTTATAGGAACCTGAAATACATATTTTTAAATTGGTTCCTGTTGGTGGGAAGTAATTGTAAAAAAATCATTGGCTTACCCGTAACATTGTCGGGTTTGTGCATGGCAGGTGGGTCACGGATCATATCGAAACCTGGGAGCGCTGCATACCCAGCTGGGGACTATATCTGAAACAAAAAATGAAACAAATAAGAAATTTACAAAAACATTTAGTACCATATTGAACATTATATAAAATGTCTTCATTTTGATTCGAAACTGATCCTTACCAGCGATAATTTGATTCGAACTTTCGTTGTTTTTTTATTGATAGTTCAAGTTACAAATAATAGGTGACCTTTCAACATCTGCCTGTCTGACGTTGTTAAACCACGAAAAACGGGTTGTTTCACGTTTTTTTAACATATCATCAAACTTCAAAGTTCAAATTTAAATTCTGTGAATGTTCTATTCAAGTACTGTGAAGCAACAGCCCCATGATGAAATATAACGGAACTCGAGTAGAACTTGGACTTGACGAATTGTTCAAATTAATCCGCTATCGTTGAGTAGAGTACTGCGCAGATGCAACCGTGACCTAGTCAAACCTTACCCTAGGGACCGGGGCACCCCTGCTAAGTCACCAAACGTAGCGAACCACTTGGTGCGAGAGGTGTTGGTTATCCAATAAATGGTCCCGGGGGCCATTGTGTCAGATAGTTGAATATAATACTGAAGGGCACGTTTCTATTAGGTTAGTGATAACTTTTTCATAGTTTATATTTTAACGACGATTCAATGATATAATATTGGTGACCAGATAACTCATCAAAATGATAATTCATCACATTTTTAAAAAGTTATATAAAGTCTGGAGGGTGATGAAACAAAAACTTTATTAACTGGGTTAAGTAGGTTAGGTTAGGTTAGGTTTAAATTTTTTTTTTTCATATTTTTAATAACTCTATATCACTTTTTAAAAGTGTGTTGAATTGTCACTGTGTTGAGTTATCATGGAACCCTATTAGTATATTAAACCTGCTCAAGTATTGAGGCTATATAGAATCCCGGCTAAATCTGACTTCTAAGAAACTGGACGTCTTGTACAGGGCTTGCAGCTTCGCTACTAACTTTTCACGATTTTCGCTAGTAACCAGCTGCTAACCCTATAAAAATATAAAATACGTCCAACAATGGAAATTAGGAGCTACCTATGAGCTGGAGCCCACAATACTTGATAAACCTACTTGATTCTGTGCAAAGGAGGGCGGTCCGTCTGATTGATAATCCACTGTCAACAGACCGAATGCCATATCTAATGCACAGACGCAATGTGGGCAAGCCAAGTCTATTCTACCAGTATTTTAACGGAGACTGCTCTAAGAAGCTGGCAGCATTGATCCCCTAGTGAAATCTGAAATCCCTAGTGATCCCACAGTTAATGAGAACGGGCCGCTTCTTCGACTAGTTTTTTTCGTAAGATGGCCCGCTCTTGGAACGAACTACTGGCATCTGTTTTTCCTCTTTTATATAATACGGGTCTTAAGACCCGTGTTAAAAAATCCTTTCCTACAGCCCTTACCTTAGCCCGCCTCGCAACGTTGCACAACCGGGTGGCAACACTGCTCCACTGCCTTCACACTGTGCAGACAGGGACGCTCAAGAAAAAATATTGTTTCGATGAATACATCGCGTTGATATGAGCGACAGCCAGAAGGGTGGTTGGTTTGGAGGGTGGCGGGGGGTGGTGGGAGGGGGTCCGTGGGGACGGGAATGCGATTGAAAACTGACGTCTCGGATTTATTTGACTGAATTTCATCTTCTCTTGATTTGATTCCCAATATACAATTGGATCCTTAAGCCGTTACTTCAGACTCCAATAATGCTTATCGAAAATGTTAAAAGTGATATCAAACTATTGACCGTTAAAGCAAAAAAATTTTTCTTAAATAGAAAAAAATATCTCGAACAGTTAATTCTGAAGATTTTTTATATTTGTTTGTGTTTTCCAGTCTAATAATTTTTATTGCTTATAATAATTTGCTATCCTTTGTGCTATGCATAAAAACCTTGTATTATAAACATTAGTTTAACATTAAAAAAATTATATTTATCAATTTATGTACCTGGATCAACCGATATATATTTTCAGCTTAGATGCTATGAGTTGTGTACATTTTAAATATTCGTCAAAAAATCATAAATTTAAGTGATTATTTAAGGGGTATGCGATTATAGCCTTCTTGTAACTGTAATCCGTGCAGTTGAAAACACATCTAATATTTCTGCGAAAATATTGCCAGTCGATGCAATCTAGGATCAATCATAATATTATTGTTAAAATTAAAATATATTATGAATAAGCACCTTCGTGGTCGATGGGTGACACTCTCGACTAGCAATCTGAAGGTCGCGGGTTCAAATCCCGGCGAGTGCTAGTAAATTTTATTGAAAATGTTTTATTTCACTATTTATTAATTTTAAATAATATGTTGTATACTTGCGGCACGTTCGAGAGTGAAAGATACTCTATAAGTATTAGAATTTTTTTTTTTTAATTAGTACCAATCGCTTCAGTAAATTGAGCATGAAATCCAAAATAGAGCGAGATAAAGCTTAAAAAATAATGATTTTATCTCCATTCCATCGAATCGTTTGTTTAAACAATAAAATAAAGGTTGTCTGCGGGGATTTGTTAAGTTAGCAGGCTGTCAATTTGAGGCAAGTAATGGCTGAGCCTGCCTGGTAGCAGGTAACGAGGCGCCATTAGGGCGAACTCTACCTTACTCCACATACCACCTACCCTTACCTGTAAGGCGCTCAAATCTATTGTCGTGGTAAGGGAATATGGGGTAGGTGTAGTTAAAATAAAAAATAAATGATACATTATATATTTTTGTGGGAAAAGTATTTTTTGTAGTAAATACACAAAGAAGCTCCCTCGGGGCTCATCTTTGGGGATGCTGCGTAGAGGACTTTTTAATAAAAGGAAGTTCTTCGAAGTTCGAAGTTTCATTTTGTGAATGTTCAGGCATAAATTTTTTTTTTCGATCATTTTATAAATAACTTAATTTGCCACATTATACAATAAAATCATAACCGAAAATGGGTTCGTAAGTAGGAGATATTGAACTTTAAAGCAATTTTCATAGGCACATTAATTTTTTCTGGGCTTATAAAAAGACTTATCTAAAAAATAATCTATTATTTCAAAGGCCAAGATATATTCTACTCGCAGTATTTAAACATTTTTAGGCGAACAAATTTTCAATTCAAAAACACATGATTTTGCATTACTACGTATGGCATCGCCTTAAATAAATCTTGATTTAAGTCACTAGTTACAAATCTTAGTTGTTAGTCACTAGCAAAACATCTTAGCTACAAGTTATAAATTATAGGTGTAATTGAAAAGTTATAGATTAAATTAATTTAGTTGTAAAGTGTTCTTGAGGTGATTTACCCTTAAAAACAGCGCTACAAAAATAATTCAATTATTATTTTAGAAATTTTTTTTTTTCAGTGATTAAAGTAATCCTATAATCAGAACTATCTCATTACAAGTTTTTTATTGCGCCCATTTGTCGCAAAATGACAGTACCTACAAAATATACACTTTGTATGGTTCAACACTCTTATTTTTTTACTGGGTGAGAGTATCTAATGTGTTTACTCGAAATCTGGAACTTACCAATAAGGTAAACATATACGATTGGTTGGAAGTATCAAATTATGAGGAGCAGTAAACGAAAAAAACACTGTACTCTGTTTTCTCACGCTTATTCTAAGCATGTGATATATAGATATACCTCATCTGCGCTTAGTACTGCAGTACACTGGAAATACGGTAGGGATGACTGGTGTATGGAACATAACACTCCTTTCCTTTGGCCGAGTCGACGGAATCAGGGATCGCTAACTAGGAGTTGGGGCCTAGCACCTCGCGCCTTTTGCAACAAGGCGGAAAACTTTAAATCACCACCCCTGCACCCTGCACCCCTAACTCGAACGTACAAAGATGCTCTGAGTTCTGACTACATGTTATTATTCGGCACATAATACATATGTTTATAGACGGCGATATTGCTAAAGTAAATATTGTAGTTACCCGAAGAAAGCAAGTGGTTCGTTAGTTATTCGTTTAGCCACCTG
This sequence comes from Hesperophylax magnus, assembly GCA_026573805.1. NCBI lineage: Eukaryota > Metazoa > Arthropoda > Insecta > Trichoptera > Limnephilidae > Hesperophylax > Hesperophylax magnus. The sequence continues at coordinate 25,400,853 of JAIUSX010000072.1, forward strand.
CACTTGTAAGAGTATGGTGAGACCCAGCGATAGATTACTAAGCTGAGAAATCAGAAAAATTTAGGAGCAGTATATGTAAACTAATCTTTTCTATTTTCCCTTTTAGACCGTAAAAACTTGTGGGTTTGGGTAAAGCGCCCCAGGAATAATTTATTGAATAACCAACGCCTCTGTCATAGGTCACCTCAAGTGGATCCGCTACGTTTGGTGATTTAGAAGGGGTGCCCGGGTTGATCGTGTGAGGTTTGTTCATGATGCGTTTTTTTTGTTTCTGCCCATTAGTTGCGTGGCGTATTGGATCGGGAGAGGCTGGTTTGAGGAGACCCTTTGACCTCTCCAACTGGTCTCTCTTGACCCATCGCCTTGCGCCGCAGGTGGAAAGAAAGATATTTCGTCCTTCACTCCTGGAGACACTGATCCCTAGATTCCTATCCACCCCTCACACCATACTTTTGATATGAATATATTTGATTTGATATGATATTTGTGGTCAAAAAACCCAGTAGAAGTAATATCCAAAGGCAAAATGTATATATAATGTCGACACTGCAATTACAGTGCTTCGTGACGTGCATCGTCACAATTCTATAACACTGCAAATGCAGAGTTTTGGCTCCTAGGGGTTGAAGATTATAAAATACACCGAAAAATCCTGATATTATTAGGCACCATAAAAAAATTTATAGAAAAGGTACAAGCAGTTGGGTAACTGCGTTAGCTTTATCGGATAATCATATCACAATAAGGATAAAGGAAGATCTGGATATAAAATAGAATATTGTAATGTAGAACGGAAAAGGCAGTAAGGGTGACCGGATCTCATTAAAGGGAAGTCGCCCAGGAACCTCTGAGGGCGGTCGTTATGAACGTCGTTAAACGTTTTACGATATTCCAATAATTGTCCGTGATCCCTTACATATCCGCTTTCTTACTTTACTTGTTTGAATAAAACTTTATTAGCATTGATCTTTGAAGATTGTGAATTCAAGCAGATCTTCAAATATGCTAAAGACAATTAAAAATAAACTATGCTGTGTATTATTACGTAAAAGGAAACAATGAGAATGATGGTTATTGCAGCAAATGGGATTAAAAGGCGGGACCTTTCGCTTTTGATCAGTCCTGATTTGCCAATAGGAATATTTTAAGGAGGTCTGCATCAACAAATTCTACTATTTAGGTAGCAGGTACCAAGGTATGTTGTTCCCGCTTCATCGCAAAGTATTGTCTTACACATTCATGGATCGTCTTATATTAAAGTATTGTAATGCTGGAGCATTCCGATAGATGGTGCAGATTCGGTTTACGGAGATAGCCGAATACTACCTAATGTCGTATATATGCCGTCAGCCTGAAGCGTAGCGGAATCCCTATACTAATAAATACTATATTGTAAATGGAACTACGGGTAAAATTAAGATTTAAATTTTTTATCTGAAGACAATCCCTTTCTCTCACTGTCATAATGATCTTATTATTTGAAATTAGTTTTCACAACTCTAAAATAACAGTTAAGTCTTAATCTTAATTGTTTGTGTGTATTATATGCATATAAACAATATTATGTACTGGTCACTTTTATAGCATTCTTTTAGCTGAAAAAACAACCTTAATAATAAATTAAAAAAGATAATAAAATCCTATACAAAAACTGTAGTTAAGGAAATTAAAAAAACGATCGTGTTGAACACACTCATTATTGAGCACGAATATGCAATTTTATAATGGCGTTTACATTATTTTAAAGTATGAGCAAATTGCGACAGTCATGCGGTCAATCAATAAAATATAAATCATATTATTATACAACGTGGTAGATTAATATGTTTTAAATTGCATGTAACATGACATTGTTATATAGATTAAGTGTTCTGTTGTTCATGAAGATACATGAAAAAAGCACCGCGATGTTAGTGTAATGAATAAATTGGAAAGGAGCTCTTAGTTGGAACACAAAAAGAGGATGGACGAAGATGGTTCAGGAGAATGTGCACAAGTAGATGATAGGAGTAGGAGAAGTCTCACGAAGAAATAGCACGATCAGGTGAATCAAATAACACTTGAGTGGGGTCATGTCAAGGGTCGGAATAATAACAGAGAAGGTATGAGGATGGATGAATTAAGGGGTGTGTCAAGAAAGAGTTGTGTGGCTTTTTATCTTCTCCCCTTACCCCTGTGGGGATATTACGTGCTGGTATATGTTAGTTTAAAGCTTTATGCGTAAAAAAGCTATCGTGAAATCAATTGGTTCTTTGTTGAGAAAGATGTTAGAAATAGGTATGTAAAAGGAAAAAGGTTACGTTTTTAATAAAAAAAAATATTTTGATCAAGCTCAAAACTATACAAGGCTAATGGTATTCGAAAATTTGCTACTATTCATGCAAAAGAAGCTAACCCTTTAACTAGAAAATGAATTTTCTTTCGAGGGTAGTTTCAGAATAGGGGATAAGGTTTAAGGGGAGGTGGATGGAATGAAATAGGATTTTGGAGGTAGGGGGATATGGGGCAAGATGAGGAAAAGGGGGTTGATTTGCCGCCCATACATCTGCCGGCGAATCCACTTTATTGGCTTCAATAAAATATGAACACGTTTGGACGGGCGGATCAAGGTAGGGTAGCGGGGGGCAGATCGGACGGCGTATGAGCCGGGGCCATGGGGGACGGTGGGGCGAGACCGACGGGTGGGGCAACTCTGGTATGGGGCTGCATGGGGCCGGGGCAGTTAAGATAGCCGGTGAAATTGCTTTTCAGAGTGCCCACCCTTAAGGAACTTTCAGGAAGATGGAATAAGAATTGGGTCCGCTGCGCGATGAATTTCGGAAGAATATGATGATCATATGTAAATATTAATAAACCGTATGTAGTCTTACCGTACTGGCCACTCGCTGGCCGAAACTTTTTTCGGGCAGATACGAGTTTGAGTGACGTGTTGGGTTTTGTATATATTCTGTAACAATTTCGTCAAAATATTCGGAACCATTTTCTGAAGAACATAAAAAAATGTATTGCTTTTTCAAAGTGTTCTCTATAAATTGGATATTTTTACAATCAATCATTATTTCAAGCATACTGCTGAATGAGATATCTTAATATTATATTTTATGTTCATACTTCATTTTATGCTATCAAACATGATGATATATTTTATACAAAATGTTTATAACTTATGTTATTAAATTTTAAATTAATATCAATCTGAGTGCAGACTTATTAGCGTAGGATATGTTTTAGGAACATTATGGCCTAAACTATTATGTTGATTTACTTCAGGGCCAATGTTTCGGACAGCCTTCCATTGTCTATCATCAGATATCGATAATGGGCACTCCAACTTCAATTCTAACTTCTCAGAGCCAAGTTATAAAAAGATTTAATTGAATTTGACCCTAAATTTGATATTTTATTTTTATTACGTATAAAAGTACTTAACGAATGAAGGAACCAATTCCGTAACTATAATTTGATGACGTCATTGAGTGGGGTATTATTCTTCGCCATAAAACAAAACAATCCTGTTTCCCGATTGCTTTTGACTGACCACCCCCTCCGCCACCCCCACCACTTTCCATCCCTCACCACCCCCACCCCTCCCACTCTGCATTCGCTAAACTCATCCTGAAGCCACCCCTATCCCGATTATGGCCCATCCACACCGCGAGAACAATGAATTTTCATTCCTTTTATATACGCAGTATTAAATAAATTGTTTTGCGCAGAATTTGGTTATCACTAAAATGCGATAATTTTTAAACGAATTTCACTTTAAACTATCGGTATAAATATATTTTTAATAGATATCTACAATCCTACTCAGAAAGTATAATAATAAATATATTCTGTTTATTTTATCATTCATTAGTGAACCCCGCAATGCCTTTTTCGGGCGTCTCCGATTTTTTTCCACCATTTACCACTGTATATAGCAATGTTACTGTTAAAAAACTTCAGTACATCAACTTCAATGCGACTATGTATCTCATTCCAGTGCAGAGATATTGCGTCAAGTATTCCTCGGGCGTGCCTGACTTCTTCTACAATTCAAAAAATTCTCTAAACACTCCTGGCACTAAAAAGAATAAACATTGAACTTTTCAGCGATATCGGTTTACTACTTTTCGAATATGCAGGCTGAATTTTTATATATTAAGGCGATGCAATACGTAGTAATGCAAAATCATGTGTTTTTGGTTTGAAAATTTGGTCGCCTAGAAATTTTTCAGATGCTTTAATTAAATACTGCGAGTAGAATACATCTTGGCCTTTGAAATAATAGAGTACTTTTTAAATAAATCTTTTTTTAAGCCCAGAAAAAAATAATGTATAAGGCCTATGAAAATTGCTTTAAAGTTCAAAATCTCCTACTTACGAACCCATTCTCGGTTATGATTTTATTGTATAATGTGGCAAATTAAGTTATTTATAAAATGATCGAAAAAAACTTAAATATTTATGCCTGAACATCCACAAAATAAAATAAAAGGCACTTTTTGGCCATGTTTTTTTCTTGCATAAATCAAAACAGGCGGATGGTGTTAAGCGGGAATTTAAAATATTACGCGACGTAGTGCATCGCCTTAAAATAACTATGGATGTGAATAGTGAAAATGTACCCTTAGAATTTATTGCAAATAAGTTGGTATTGTTAATTTTTCTAGAACAAAAAAAAATTAAAAAATGTATCACCTAATTTGGCTGAATACGAGTTTTTTGTGATGATTGTAAATTTATGTATAGTTTTCAAGCAAAAATCTTACTTCTTGAAATAATTAAATATTCCATTGTTTTAATCATTTTTTTAATGTATGTTGTGAACCAGCCCTAACCGGAGTCCAATCTCCATCTAATCCGGTCATCCCCCGAAAGTATTCCGTGCTGCCAGAATCGGATATAAATCTGAGATAGCGCGGGTCCATCTCCTTTTGAATTATACGCCCGCCTGGTAGCACTGGCCCGATACACCCCCCTACTGGGGGTGATATTACGAGCAGAATATTGCGTAGTAAAAAAATTGCAATGTTGAAAAATTATATTCAACGCGTTGCATTAATTTATAAACATTTTACTCGGAACACCAAGATTGTCTTCTAGAATACTTTTCCAAAATAGCTATAATATAACATGATCTGTAACTTTCGCACTACAAAGTGTTGCGAATGTAACGAAATGCTAAAAAAGTGTTTGTCAGGACACTTAGGAATGCATCGTGATGGTTGACGCCATAATCCTGGCAGAGTCCTGGGGGTCTAGCAAGTTCAAAATTGATAAGATGAACAATTTCAACTTTCCTAGTGCGGTTTCGCTATTGATAGCCGAACCGATATTGACACAAAATAAATAAGAAATCCTTATATGATGGCAACACGGATATGTTTATGAATTGACATTTCTAAACGGCAAACAGCTACGCAAATATTAAAAATAACAATAAATTGATAATGTCGAATTGAAGTATTAACTTCAAAATACATTGGCAGTCGACGTGTACTTTTTGACACTATAATAGTAGTCAATTAGCTAATGACGTCGTTAGCCAAAATTAATGATATTTGGACAAATTTTAGTTTCTCCAAGGTGGAACGAATCAAGTCTATGGATCGCGTATACGATTTCTTTCAATTCTAACAGCTTCGTTAACTGACTTCCATTTATTAATAGGCCAGTTATTTTGCCAGTGATTTTAGGATATTGTCATTTGCACTGTCCCATCCGATAATACCGTATTCTAAGAGCGATTGGCAAAGAGCCATGCAGATCTTTTTACTGAGGACATTCCTGATGGTTTTGAAGAAATAATTTAGTTTTTTTAAAATATTATTATTTAAATAATAATCCAATGAGATATAATGCAATGAGTTGGAGCAGAAAAACAGAGGTCACCCACAGATGATATGAGCGGACGATGTTAAGACGTTAAGCTAGACGTCAGAAAGCTGATAAAAAACAAAAGCGGATTTAAATCAAAAAATGATTTGAAGAAATTCCCTTTAGTGGTATCATGTATATCTCTCACCAATGTTGAAATCGCATTTTTAAACCCCATCGCATATGAAATCAGAATCAATTTCGAGATTAAACTTCATTTCAATCCACTTCGAAATAGTTGTCAACAATCGTGTAATGCTTCGTATAGTGAAGAGCGGCGATGGCAAACCTTTTAGGCAAATTAATAAAACAAATTAAGTTTTAAATCATTAAATTCCAAGAAAACTAAGAGGTTTACACTATATTTAGTAGTGATTTGTAATATAATATAATATAATATGTTTGTAATCAAGTAATAATTTGTACCCTGAAGATGCTTGAGTAAAGCGAAACCGGTCGGTTCTAAAAATTATTAAAAACTCGCGGTATTAAAACAAAAAGTATTTTATTAAATATGTCAAACCACAAAGTGATTGCTTTCTACAATAATAGAAGATAACGTATTTACTGAAAAACCAACACCTCTGACACAGGTCTTCCCAAGTAGTTCCCCAAGTTTGTGCGCGGATTCGTGGGATGAGGTGTGTTCAGGATTCTCCTGTCCACCAGCTGCGTGATGTGCCAGATCGAGAGAGGCTGTTTCACATGCTCATACGGGCTCTGTGTTACTTACGCAAATCTAATTTCTTAAGTTAAAATTTATGTCTTATACTATAAGATATATTATTTAAAAACCGGAAGGCGTTTATGATACAAATAAATAAATAAAATACAACATTTTTAAATCCATAGATTTTCGTTTTATGAATGACACCACCGATGAAAAAGTGAAGTGACAACATTCTGATACTGATGAAACGTAAGATGTTTTTTTTTCATTTAGATTTACATTTACTCTATGTTTTATATTGAAGTATCTACAGAACGGAATATAAACGATAGTGAACAACGTTGAATTCCCTTACTTTAAAGGGAAGTCTAGAGAGTCTGCTTTCTGAACACTAGTGTCTAGAATCTAGTATCAGCGAAGAATGTAGATTCTACGCTAAAAAATTTTTCTTGATAACCTATGTATTTCACTGCATGAAATGCTTTTATGTAAAAAGCAAACATAATAACGACGAGTTGATTTACAGAATTTTAACAATTCGTCAAATAACAAAGTTAATATTCAAGTTCTGTGATAGTCCCATACAAGTTGTTAATATCCAAGTGCTGTGAAAAAACCGGCCCGTTTTGAAATATTAACAGAACTTTAATAGAACTTTCATAGGACTTAATTATTAAAACTTTGTAAAACAACCCGTCCTAATACAACGCCGACTCTTTTTTTAAGTTTACTCTGTCTTGAACAAGTATTATTGACTTCTGACCGTAGAATCGATGGGACATTCAAAATCGCACACCCCATTATTTTTATACTACATTCTGTAATAAAGTTTCTACTTCGCTTACAAATTTATTTTTCGGTTTATAGGTTTCCCATCCCTGGTGTATAGTGTCATAGCAGCTGGGGGGTGGTGGGGCAATAACGGGAAAGAGGTTAGGGAGAAAGGAGAAGAGAAGGGGAGAAGGGGAGAGGGGGGCACGACGGTGTCCGGGAACAAACCGCCCGGAAAATTGTCAATTCCGTTTGCCCCGTTCCGGCTGCCCCGACTCCCCAAAAGCATCGCTTGTTCCTTGGGCCAATCAAAACGCGTCCCGCGAGTGCGATACAGCGGGCGGTTAACTACTTCGGGAGGTCGGGCACGGGCACGCGGGTACGCGGGCACGCGGGGCACGGGGCCGACTCAATTTTCCCATATTAAAAGTTTAAATGTGCACATGTGACGAAATGAGAGAGGAAACGTGCCCTATCAAAAAAATTCATTTTGAACTTTAATACATTCCATCTAGGTTAGAGACATCACCGAACACATATAGTAAATAAGAAAGAAATGGACGCTTTAATAATTTGTGGAAGTACGCACATCAGGTAAATGAGCAACTTAGCTGAATATGTAAATAATTCAGGCAGGTTGATACACGAGAGTTACAATGGGCAAGAATGCGAAATTTTAAGTGTGAATAAATAAAAAATACCCTTTGGACTGGACAAACGCTTGTGACAATCTGTACATTCATTTTACTTCCATGGGGTTAAGTGTATAACAAATAATTGTGTTAACACTGTACTATCAAATTATTATGTATTTTTTTTAATTTATAACGTTTTGGCTTTTGCATAAAACAAATCTTAGTAAGAAGCTGCAGTGGCTTAAAAATATACATATTCATGTATATCAATAAACAATCGTCATTTAAAAAAATACCATCCCATTAAAACATACCGTTTGATTGGTACGACTGAACGAACAGTTTCATCACAACCGGTCTATGTGAGTAATATATCTATGGTCTACATTGTCTACAACAGTCAATGTAAAAATAAGAGAAAAGTGTAAAGATTAGATTAGTAGATTTAACAAAAGTCAGGCATAACGTAGCCCAAAAAGAGTATTTAAGATAATTCTGAAAGTTCCGATTAGAACTCGGACAAGGTAAAAATCAACATAATCATTATTGTGTTAATAAGGAATTTTGGGGTGGTTGCCTGGTTGGTATGATGCTCGACTGACTGGCGGCTGGTACAACGAATTAAAACGAAGATAGTCAGTTTTATGTATGCAGCATTATTCAAACAAAATAATGAGGAGGCCAATATATTTCATATCATTTTTTCAATTTCACGTATATATTTTTTACATTAAATAACGCCAGGAATCACTGGTTAATAAAGTACGTCCCTTAACATCATGAATATTTATAAAACAATAGTATATAATCTACAGAATATCTAGTTATACTAAGAGATTTTTTTAAACGTTGCCTTTAAGATACGCTGGCGTTCAAGAGGTTAAAGCATCATTTGAAAACGAACGAGTTTTTTTGTATTTATCAACGTATTAGTAATTTGACGGCCGGCATAGTCCAGTGGTAACGCATTGGACTGCCATTCCGAAGGTCGCGGGTTAGAACCCGGCGTGCGCAAATAAATTTTATTTGATTAATTTGTGTTATTTCACAATTAATTAATTAAAAATATAATAATATAGTATATTTGCGGCACGTTCCAGAGTGGAAGATACTACCAGTATCGCCCTGGTGTAAGACCACCATTCAGAATTGAAACGTTGCTCCAAATGGCTTTAGCCGTGTTTAGTGACTAGATCTGAATAGCCAGGTACTTCCCCACCTTCCTCTTTCCCTTCCCCACTTACCTTCAGCCTCACAACATCCCCCAATTGGGGATGCCATAGTCTCACTGGCTCCAGACGGGAGCAGTTGGGACTTTTGTGAGGTATTCACTATAAAAAAAAAATAAAAAAGTAGGTAGGGGGTATTTTACCGATGTTTGCTTTGCCGTGCAGTCCGATTGCCCAGTCCTCCCCACCCGCCGATTGGATCATATCCGTCTGCACTGCATTATCCGATAAGTTCCTTCAAAGCAATTGCCTATTGGTTTCCTGTACTGCACCTGAGGGGGGACTTACTTTTCGTTCTCAGTGGCGTAAATGCTGGCTATCAGGATCTGTGCTGCGTAATGCACACATGTCGCCAGGCAGTAAGCATGCGACACCGCCAATCTTTTGCTTGTATATGGTTCTAAGAAGCAAATTAAATCGAAGATCACAATAATATTTCCTTAGCTGTCTATGACTTCTACAAAAAAGTTATCACAATTTAAAAAAAAAAAACAGAAAATTATAATAAGAAAACTCCGGTTCATCTAAAAAAATAATATTGACCTTCTTATTTAAGCGCTAGATTATACAATGATTAGATATCTACTCGGTACTGGATTATGAATGCCAAATTCCAGAAATTTTTGAAGAAAATCTAAATGTTTAAATGTCAGCATCTCGCCACTATTTTTGTATAGTTTACCAACGTGTTCAACTATTAACGCAATCCATTCAATTTTTTCCGTTTTCTGAATGTCCCGATCCGCGTTTTTAGGTTATGCTTTCAAATACAAGAAAAAAAATAACTTTGCAGTACATCATTTTACATTATATTCACAGTAAACTGTAACTAAAGTTTATGCACACACTATGTATTTTTTGAGTAGTTTAATTTTGTTCCCTAATAATGTTTGTGTTTAGCGAAACCAATCGGTCACAATAAAAGAAATAAATTGGTGGTTATGTACAAAATAGTAAGTGTTTTATTCAAATTAATTACGACCTATTAAAATCTTAGAAACTAATAGAAAAATAAATAATTTTTAAAATACACTATTACTATTTTGGTAGTTTGTTGTCGATTTGTCCCTGATTACATCCGTTTTCCGTCATAATATATATATTTAATACTTAATGACAACAATAAAATTACAGAGTTCAGTCGCCCAAATTAAGTTTCAATGTAACTATTAATATTATGATTTTAAATTAAGTTTAAAGATACATATTTAATATCCAAACCAAATGGACTTCTAAAAATCTCAACACAAAACCAGACTGATTTACTAGCGAATACTCAACAAAACAGGGCGTTTTGGATTAATGGTATTTTATATATTTTTGAATAACAATAAATTAATTCAACGTGTAATAATTATCTATAATAAATGTTGTGTACCTGTTAAGAATTGACGTTTGTTGATCTAAATGAATACATTTTTAAGCCATAATATTTTTCCTGCAGTTCCTCATTGTGTCTATTTGCTGGACAATGTATTTCTTGTGAGCAAGATTTATTGTTTTAATTTATTTAATTCCTGAAAATATTTCAGTTTACCATAACAATTGTTGTGTAGGCGAAATTAATTCTAGCTATCACGTGCTATTTATTTAGGTATACAATACACAATAGAGTAGGTATACTCAGTTTAATGAAGTTTCTGAGAACGAAAGCTCGTTATAATAAAGTCTTACAAAAACTGTCACATTTTAACAAAAGAAAGGGCTATTATATTTGCGATCTTCTTGTAAATATTGTTTATAGCGGCGTTCTTCTGCAAATTGAAACATGAGAAAATGCTTGGAACATAATACAAAATGAAGTATTGTAAAAAATAATTCTGCATAAGGTTTTTATTTAATTGCGCTTTACTGACAAACGTTTTTCATAATTTAAAATCTGACCTACATTCAAACTCAACATGTTTACCGACAGACCCTAATTGTAATACAAACAAAAAGTGTCTATTTTTCATAACATTTTTTTGATATTTAAAAGTACCTATTTAAAATTGCATTACTTCCCACTTGCGTATTTTAAATTTTATCTTCCCGTCCTATAATCAGAATTTATCAGAAGGCAAGACATAAATATAATTTGAAAAAATATATATGCCATGCTTTTTAAAGATTCCTTGAGGTGATATTTCATAAAGAATTAGACACGGAATCTACCAATAAGTGTGTTTTTTCAAGTGTGTTAACCCCTCAGCATAATTTGTTCGGTTTCGCGAACGAACAGTTTTTACCCGAAGAGTCGATTTGTTCGCTTTTGGGAAAAGCTCATATGATCTTATAGAAATCGTCGTGTCTCCCTTACTGTCATGGTTAGAAATATGATCTAAACAGTGTTAGATAGATAAAATATCAGGCTTTATATCCAAATCTTGAAGTAAATCACAGAAGAAGTAAAAAGAAACCTAAACCGATATTTGTGAAAAATTAATGAAATTTTTTACTTATTATTTTTACACGAAACAGCAAAAAAATTAGCTGTCTGTAATGTTTATTTGTCTAATAATAAATATGTGTTTTTTTTGTTATCAGTATTTTTTATTCAGTGTTACACGTAAGATGCCAAAATTTAAATTTTTCAAAAATTCAATGTTTATTTCTAATGATAAATGACCTTTCAAAAACAGTTTTCAGTTTTCGGATACGTTCCCATTTATTTGGAATTAATTGCGAAGCGGATATGTTCACAAATTTTCTGACTTTCTGACTGCATATTTCAGAAATATAACCCCTGAGAGGTGTAGCTGGATAATGATCCACAAAATTCTTAGTCATCACTGAAAATCGTCACATAAACTTATAATTTGAACTAAAAATTAATGGTAATCAAAAAGTAGGCAACCTTCAGAGTTTAAGAAAGAAAAAAGTGCTCAAATTAAAAATGAATTTAATTTAATGGCCTTCTGAAATCGGTTTAAAATAAGTGCCTTTTTTACAATCCCATCCATTTGTATGGACTCCCGCGCCTTTCAATTCCGCTACACACTTCCATTAGGCTTTCACAGGACGACATGTCAGTAGTGCCATCCCCGTCCCATTCCCTTCCCACCCCTACTTCCCTCCTACCTACAGCAGGGGAGGGGGAGGGGGTGCGAGCGGACGCCAATCTTTTAGATTTAGAACGTTGCTATCACCGCAAGCTAACATTACAAATATAATGATTTGTTGCGTTGCATGTTGTGTTACAGTTTTCCACACAAATTATTATGGAAAAAATCTAGTTGTTATTTTAAATCAAGATCATTTGAATGAAATAATATATAGTATTGTCTCTTATATTATTCCAGTATTTGCACACACCACTTAAAAATCACGAAATGTTATAATTATAGGATTTACGAAAATGAAAGTAATTAATGCGCTTCAAAAGAGGATGAGAAATTTTTTAGCTTGTAATCTTAAAAAATTTCATCATGTCAAAAATTTAAACAAAAGAAATTCACACTACAAGTATGGAATTATGATTATTATAAAATAATTTTATTCCGTACTTTATCGCTTCTCTGAATCGTTTCCAGCTCAATCAGTTCCAATTTTGAAATTTAAAGCAATACTCAAATTTAGACGTGATTGAACTGGAGTTACATAGAGACACGCGACCGAAATGAGTATTATTTATGATTTAAAACTTTGTTTTGTTAAAAAATGTCATATTGACCTAAAATTAAAAATCGAAAATTTACGAAATTTCAAGGCTTGAAGAATAATATCGTAGTGCCAACATTACGAAAAAAGGTGACAAAAGAGATGAGTTTTTTCACATGTGCCCAATTCTCCAATTTTTGAGGTCTCATAAGCCCTATTCTCCAGTTTTGAGGTCACGTGTGCCCTATTCTCCAGATTTTCTTCATAAGAATAACTGTTGCCGCTCTTTTATTTATTTATTAACGGACATCGTCCAAATTACAAAATAATGAAACGAATACAGTAAAATGAAAAATACAGGATTAGACAAAGGTACATGAAAGCAAAGACATAAGGCAGATATAATATAAGAAAATAAAGTCGAATCAAGTCAAGACTACGCCGTGGGTCAGGACCACGAGACACTTATAATATTCCGTCACTTGTTTAGCGAACGGCAAAAATCATTCAGACTTATCCCAAAAAAGTTTTGACTTGAGTTGACCAGTCTACACATTCTGGACAATGGTGAATAGTATCCAAAATTTGTCGAATGATGGTTGAGGAAGAGCAGTTCGTTATTTCTGAGTCTGTGCGGGGGGATATTGAAGGGAATGAGTTGCAGTAGAGTAGGTGAATCAATAGTACTATTTATAATTTTGAAGAAGCAAATGAGGTCATTTCTTTCCCGACGGACTTCCGAAGGAGAGAGGTTTAGAGTTAGTTCAATTTCATCATATGAGTATTTGCCTTTTTCTAATCCTAGCCTCCTAGCAATCCCTCTTAAGAACCAATGTTGAACAGATTCAATGCGTCGAATGTGGACAGCATAAAAAGGAGACCAGATAACACAAGCATATTCAAGATGGGGGCGAACCAAGGAGCAGTAGAGTTCTAAGGGTATTTACGTTTTTGAAGTCATAAGTGATTCTAGTGATGAAACCAAGAAGTTTGAGGGATTTATTAACGATTGCAGTTATGTGATCACGAAAAGAAAGCTTGCCATCAAGAGAGACACCAAGGTCTTTAATAGATTTAACAGTTGTTAAGCAAATATTATTAAGTTTGTATTCGAAGACAATTGGTTTTTTTGATCTATAGAAGGACATAATTTTGCATTTATCGACATTTAGTTTTAAACAATTAATTTGACACCAATCATAGAAAGAGTCGATATCCAATAGTCGATAGCTCTTAAAAATTAGTTGGATAATTTCTTTATTCCTTAACTATTCCTGGTTTTTTAATCTTTGAAATGTTTTATTATAAAGTCCATTTTTAAATAGAAACTGATTATGCTACGTTCAAAACCGATAGGTTGACGATATTCATGCCGAGTGGTAGGGGAGTTAGGAGTAAGTGGGTGTCGGGCGGAACGGCCCACCCCTCCGCCCTAAAACACAGCGACATCTCATCCGCTACGTGATCCATTCCCAAGTTAGAAGCAATCTTATTCAATATCCCCTTTCTGGTGACCGCCTATCCCACTCTCCCCTCTAACCCCCAACACGCTCTCCTCCTCTCCCGGCAGGATCGGATTGCAAACTAAATCTGAGCGCTGGCGCTGGTGATACTCGTAGCTAGCTAAAGTGGCGCTTTGTATTATTGTTGTTTGTTTCTACATTTCATATAATATATTGTCAACGTTATATTGGATTATATCTTAACTACCTCTGGCATCTGAAAAGTTTCGTCACCACGACTTGTTTAAGATATCGCACGGCAGAACAGATGTTCTAGCACAGTAAAGGATTATTAAGCATTATAATAGGAATAATGGTATTGATTGAAGTTTCTAAAACAGTATACCATATATTTAATCACTCTTTATAATCTTGTAATATAAATCTGTTTATATTGATTTATTTTTGGGGCATTATGATATGTTGCTCTACCTCTTTCTTTAGCCAACGTTTCGGATAACATTACAGTATTCGTCATCAGGGCAGATGTGTTATCGAAGATTGAGGTGAAGTGTGTGCTTATGTAAGTAGATGCGAATCCGTTTTGCCATCTCTAATCATCGAAAAACTGGTATTAAGGTTTAATTTAAAAATATGTTTTCTGCCTTTAGTTTTGATGTAGCCGTCAATTAGCGGAGACCAAGAACAATTTAGCTTAACCCCGTCGTCTTTATAAATATAAATAGGAGTTTTATTATTTTCAATTTCCTCCCTAATTAGGCGTGCTCTATGCGTTTTGGGTCTTCCCAGGACAATTCCAAATATTTATATCTATTGTACAATATTTTAAAAATATATATGTTTTGTTCATAATATAATTTTAAACCCAAACTACGTTTCCTCCTTCTAGAGCCCTTTAACAGCAAAAAATACTTTTAAGACATTTTGTTTCTAACTTATTTTAATATATTTGAAATATGAATGAATTTTCTAATTGTGTGGGAGTCGAACATGCAACTTTCAGACTCAAAGTCAAATATTTAGACCTTAATTCTACTAAGGTCGTCCGTACTGTTTTATGTTTGCAATGAACAAAATTTATCGAAGGTATCTAAAACTGTTTGAAATAGATAACAAAGTAATAACAACCGAACCTAGCGACACGATTGTACTAAATTTGTAAATCCCATATGAAAATTCCAATGTCGTTACGTATTCTTTAATCTTTTATGCATGTACATAACTTAAATATAGATGTACCATTGCGACCCGCTCCGCGTAAGGAGGCATTCGGGTTGATGGAATCCATTTGGATTATCCAACTCCTTCTAGTCTTGCTCCTCTTCCTGCCTGAGTTGCCCCGTCCTGCTGAAGGTACGTCCGCTTTGCCCCATTTCCTGTGAGCCGACTCCGGTGGTGTCTCGTTTATAATATTAGTCTCCAAAGATTTGTCTCGTGAGTGCTTTTGTAGATTCGCAAACATAATCGTATTAAAAAAAAAACAAATTTAATTAAAATCTGTTTGCTTCGTTTACTGATGGAGTGAGTGTCTTTTTGTAGATAGATAAAATATGAGCAAAATCACGCAAATTAAAAAATCATTTCGAAAATAAGAATATACATAACTGTAATACAAGGCATCGTATTTACCCAAAACAACACATAACCGTAAAACTTCCAGTAATAAACAAAAAACGTAAACTCTTACAGGATATTTTTTCAGCAGCTTTTTTAAGAGGGAGCTACAAGCCAAAAATGTGTATATTCTTGGTATACCTTATATCGTAGGTAATAGGCATTAAAATCGCTTGACAAAAGGAGTCTAGAAACGTTCGATTTCAAGCAAAAAACTGGTTTTTATTTATTTTATAAATAATTTTATAAGAGAGCAAAAAAGTTAATCAAGTGAAACTATCACAGATAATCTAAGCTATAATACTGTATTTTTTTAAGTTGTTTCCTTTACGCGTTCATTTTTAGTGGTTTGCATTTTTTTTATTGAGTAATTTATTTATTTATTTGTAATCTACTCAAGCGAAGCGATAGGAAAACTTTCAATTTATCTAAAGCATATTTTTTGGTATTCATAATGTACACCAATCCGCTATAAAGATTAATCATAATAGTGATTTGGCATTAAGCTTCGCCTTAACCAGTGACAATCTTTCTCTGAAAATCTCTAACTTATGTATATTTTTCTTGATGTATTTATGAAATATTTTTCAAGTCTGTCTAGTCTGTTTTAAAATCTTTGTTCACTCGTCATTGAACTCGTATTTAATTCGTATTCTTACGTAAAAATAATTTCCTTTTAATTCTATAAATGTTTTCTTTCCCGAAATGAGTTTTACTAAACACATTAAGAATAATGTATTTTTAATATTATTTTAAAATATATTATCACTCAAATAAATAAAAAATAAAATAAATACTGCCACAATTCAATTTAATGTATTGTTGATCAGTGAGCTTTTTTTAAATATTATCAAACCAAATAGTGATGTGTAACAAACTAACAAACCACTGACTTTAGTCAGTGAAATTAATAGTGAATTAGTCGCCTGAAATATCAATACAAATTTGAAAATATCTCCCGAGCAAAAATAAATGCCACCGACGGGAATTAAACTCGCACCTTCGGATGTCCGATCAGATGCTCTGGACCACTGAGTGGCACTGAGCCACGTCGGCTAATTTCCAACACGCCTTAACTTGGTTATAATTATTTTACTATCCTTTGTGCTATGCATAAAAACTTGTCTTATAAACATAAGTTTATCATAAAAAAATAACTATCATAATGTTTCATTATTATTATTATGATCTCATAATATTTAAAAAAAATCTTTATCTTAAAAATAAAAAAAGGAGGTTGAAATATTTTCTTATTTATATTATTTTAACCTGCAATTATAATAATTTTTACTATAATTTAAAATCAGTGTCGAATTTATATGGAAATTAAAAAAAAAGATTAACATTTTAGAGTGATTTTTGTTTCTATAAATTCTTACTTTTACCTGTCACTATTGATGGGATAGCTTATAAACTATAGAACTCTTTGAATGTTCGATTCAAAGAAGGTTTAAAAAATTTACTTGCTATGATGTTGTAGGTAGAAACCTACAAAATTGCGTAAAATAAAATAGAAAAAAGTTTTCATTTTGATCGAAGAACAAATCAGACTCACTGTGATATATCCCAGAAACTTATTTAGAACATCTCTAACATCGGCCAATCCTCTTGATCTCGGTTTGTCACGGGATCTTGTACTTGCTCTGCAAATCTACTCAGATGCTGTAAGACAGGCGGTCGTTTAGACGCCGAGGTTATCCCGCAGACGTGCTCTCTGCAAGCTCTCTCCCAAATCATTCTCAAATTCTCCGTTTGCCGGGAGAATAATCGCGGTGGAAGGATTGGGCTACTGAATACTGACTGCGGTGAAAGGAGATATTATGCTGAGCGTTGGCCATAAAAGAAGCGGAATGTAATGGATACACCAGAAGTGGTAGTGTCGGCTTTTGGATTACATGATCACGTGATCAGTGGCATTTTTTAAAGCAAACCTTGTTGAAAATTATTTTCGTAGCAAAAAATTTGAAGACTTTTATTTCGTTAAAAAAATCGTTTTAGTAAAAAAAAAGAAGATTGGTGCTGTTATTATATCAATGATAATATTAAAAAAATAATGTTTTAAACTTGCCCTAAGATCTAATACGACCGCGATAAACTTTTATCGAACAGTCTCACACTTTAAATACAAATGTTATAAAGTGAAAATTAATTGATTGCATAAAAAATCACACCATAAAAAAACATTATTTTATTACAGTACATCTATTTTAAAATGTGTTTTAAAGCTTACAAAAATGGTTTGCAACTGGTGACGACAACTCTACTAACCTCGCGAAATGCTGATCTAATAGGACCGATATTTACTGCTACAATCCGATTTTAGAGAAATGCATATATATCCACACGTATATAGCGCATTTCAAAAAATAAGAGGCATTTGAAATACACAGAAAACATTGAGCAAAGATGTTTAAAGTACTGAGGGGTTTTAAAATAGTGCGTAGTTAATTCAAAATATTTTCATTGAAACCAAGAAAAAAAATACACGAAATGTTCATAAATTAACTTAGAATTGTAATTGAAATGAAGTTTCATGGGCAAGCGCAGCAATCCTTTTAAAAAAGTAATCATTTAATGCAATGAAACATTTTATTTGAATTAAATAGACCTACATAATATTCTAAGTGTATTAGTCACGAGAGAATGAATGAAATTGACTTTAAAGCTTATTTGTGCCGCTTTTGGGACTTTTGTTGAGCACTCACATCCCTCAGATAAAAGCTTTCGTCACAATGGAAGTTAGTTTTCATTCACATGATGTCTTTGGGAGGATTTGGCTCCGGAATCTACATGTTTAATGCAACGCGTCAAACTTTGCATTTACCTTCTAGCGAAAAGCTTTAACACTTTGAAACCCGGAAATATTTTTTACACGAATATATTCTTCCCATATGTTCGAATCATAGAATACTAGTAGTTAGTTACTATCCGGCTTCACCCGTATTTAAACACTACTATTTCTTTTTTTTTCTTGACCAATTGAAAAATAGATTGGAAACAATTAATAGAAGTGTACCCGGAGTTGCTCGGGGATGTTGAATTGTTTGGAGTAAAGTTTTAAGTGTGAATTCTAGTGTACCTGAAAATCGGGTGCATTTTTAAAGTGAAAATAATAGGACTGTATTGTAATTAAAGTTTTTGGTTCTCTTGATCATGCCATGTCTACCATTTACTTCCAAGTCATACATTCTCCGTACAATTTTTTCTTCATTCATAACATACGTCTCATTTACAAGAAATAACTATTTGATTAACGTCTACCTCTGGCATTCCCAACTTTTTCTACCATTTAGAGCGTGAGCACACAGAGAGCGGTCAGGAGTTCCGAGTTCCGAGTTCCGCGTTCGGCGTTCATTAGAATGTACTGATACTATAACAACAACGCACACAGCGGGCAGTCAGACCGCGGCGGTCAAAACGGAACGCCGCGTTCTAAGAGTTCTTTTGCCGCCGAGGCAGAGAACGCCAGAACGCCGCGATGTTTGAGGTTACAAACACAGAAAAGTTAATTGAATTGGTTAGGGAAAGGAGTTTGTTATACGATTTAAGTGATGTAAATTATAAAAAACGCGAAAAAAAGTCGAAGCTTGGTTTGAAATTGCTACTAGTAAATTTAAATTTTAAGTAAATTTTATTATTAGTAAATTCGCCTTGTTCTTCTCGCGTTGTGTTGATTGGGTGCACCCAATACTTTCTTTTCTTTTTAGAAGCTGTTAAGCTCCACAAGAGCAATATATTTTCACGGATGATGAACTTTCTAGTGACATGTTGCATATGCAAAGACCCAAACGAAACTAGAACGCGAGAATTTGAACGCCGCTTATGTGCGTTGGAACTCTTGAGCGGTCAACGGTCACTAGAACGCAGAACTCTGACCGCTCTCTGTGTGCTCACGCCCTTAATTCGACTACGTATCTATTATCGTATTCCAGTGCAAAAATAATGCGTTAAGCCTTTCTCGAGCGTACCCGACTTCATCTACCATTCAAACCAATTTCTAAACATTCCTAGCACTAATAAGAACAAACTTTGAAATTTTCAATGAAATCGGATGATTGGAACGCGTACGGGACAAACAAAGAAACAATCATTTTTATATATGGATAGATAATACATATAATATATAAAAGCGAAAGGATTAATTAGTAAGTATTGTAGATTAAGATATAAGTTATAAGTAGTCTACTATGATTATTTTAGATTAGTAAGTAAGCGCCTGGAATTGAAAGTGTTATGAAAGCTCTTAAGATATGGACCGACGCACTCAGGGCCATCTCAGAGGAGAAAGAGGCTTTCTAAAACAAGCTTACTCACGAATAAAGGTTCTGTGGGGCTTTTCGCCAAGGCTTTCACGGGGGATGCTTTCGGAGGCTCTACTCTCCACCTCCACAGCTGTCTACGGTCTGGCCTACGCGTCCGGTGCAGCCTAATGTCCTGTATTCGTATTCAAAGGGGTGGCGCGGGAAGACTTTGGTAATGGCATAATATTATCCACTTGACTTCGGCTTGTTTGAAAGACCTCAAAACATAACAGAATATGAACTTGTATGTTTTAACATGCATGTCATAAGGAAAACAGTAGTTTTTAGCCGTTTTTAACCAAGTTTCAACACTATGTTTCGGAGAAAAAAATTATCATTTGAACATTACGTAAAAGAAAACCCTTTTTTAACGATTATTTTAATGGTTTTTTAACCGTTATATTAAATTTAAAACACGTCTATTAGCAAGGGGGTCAGTATATGAATACTTGTGGTAGTAACGTTCATATAATGATTCTGTACAAAAACACAACAAAATTGTGGTGGTCGAAAAGCGTGTAAAAAAACTACATAAAAAACATATATTATGAATAAAGAAAAAAAAATCCGCGAACAAACGAAACGATTGTATTTTTTACCTGAGAACTAGCTTGAAGATACTGGCGTTGCCCGAACTTAAGTTTTCTAAAACATAACATATAAATATAACGGTTCCATGATAACTCAACACAGTGACAATTCAACACACTTTTAAAATATGATATATAGTCATTAGAAGCGATGAAATTTTTTTTAACCTAACCTAACCTACTTAACCCAGTTAATAAAGTTTTTGTTTCATCACTTTCCATGACTTTATATAACTTTTTAAAGGTGTAATGAATTATCATTCTGATGATTTATCCGGTCACCAAATACAACATTCCTCAAAAATTCATAAAAATATTTTGCGATTCTGCTTTAAGGAGTGGGAATAGGATGTTGGCTGGTTTTTCGAAACCTTAAGTGAACAGTGATCTTCATTTTATTTTGAAGGTTAGGTGTATCCCATTAATCTTGAAATAAAACTGTAAATTTGAATAAAAACAAAGCCGAACCTCCCGCCATGGACACTCTACTTTAGTACAAATGCAAACTCTACAGAATAAGAATGTAGAGGAGGCTGTGATATTAAAAGATAGTCATTCAATGTTATTTCCGGTTTTCTCTGTTATCTTTTCAGTAAAACAAAGTTAGCACTGTGCACCACTGTGAAAAGTTGCAATTTTCATATACCTACCCTTGCTAGTCGGTACAAGGCATTGCACGCCCGGCGAAGTCATTCAAAACATACCCCAAAACGTTGACAGCTTGTTTTATAGAGAAAAACTCTCTCAGTTACCTATCATTTAAAAGTGGTCCAATTTAAGTCTTTAAATAATAAAAAATTACGAACAAATTAAATAAATCTGTGATTGACATAATACTTTCATTGTTATTTTTGATGATGCTGATTTGTTTTGTTTACTAAGCAACGGAAATATACATATTTTTTAATTACTGTACGACAGTTTCAATATCCATTAACAGTACAAGATTTCTTTATGCATCACTCTGAACTTTTGAGAAGATTTAAGGTTGTCTATCTAATGTTTTAGAAATTAAATTCAATAGCATCATTTCTCTTGTCATGCTATGCTGTTCTAGAACATATGTTCTTCCGACTACGTACTTAAAATCTTTCAAAAGTGATTTGATAAAAATAATAATCCATTCTGAAAATAAGCAACCCCTCAACCATCTTAATTCCATTTATCCCGCGCCTCTTCTCACAAAGGTGTTAAGTAACTGCTGTAAGGGAAAGAAGGATTCCCGGAGTAGGTGTAATGAATTCAGAAAGCAATACGCTACCTGTCGCCAGTTTTCCATTAGCCTACGCCCCCTCCCTTCACCCCACTCCTCCGCCAACTTTCCCTATTTCCCCCAATCTCCTCCGCTCCCCTTTGATCGCCCCCGCCCGTGTTGGGTAGGCTTCTCCGCGTTCTGTGACCCTGGTAGGGGGCGACCGTGAAAATCAAAATTATTATGCACATGACTAGGCGGTATGCGGAATCAGCTGATTGAATACTTTTTTGTAACTTTGAGTTTAAAAAATCCAAATGGATTATTGTTACATGACGACTAGAAATTTATAAAAGGTGCGGAATGAATAAATAACTTTTTCATATTTATAAAATTGAAAATATACCTTTTACGCTGTGTCACCTCTTTAAATCGATATTTAAAATTGTGTTTGCTTTGCGAGAATCGATAACACATATTCGATATTGTATCGAATTGTTAAAAGGTTAAGAACATTTTAATTTCGCTATTTTAGTAAAAGGTAAAATTTAAAAAAAAAATCTCTTTAAAGTATATTGCGCAAATTAATAACAATTAATGTATTGACAAGCGAAGTGTTTGTGATCTCAATTGGTAGACATCCACTTCCTTACTCTGTGTCTCAATGGCATTTTTAAAATAATTTCTTTGCCAATGGATGACGATTATTTAAATATATTTTAGTCTTTGTTGTACCTACTATGAAGTCATTGATAAAAAATTCAAATGATTCCAATTCAATGACAATATAATTCAAAATTTTACAATTCAATTTGTGAAAATTCAAATAATTACAATTCAAATGATTACAATTTAAATGATTACAATTCAAATTTTTGCAATTCAAATTATTACGATTTAAATTATTAAATTAAAATTATTACAGTTCAATGATTACAATTCAAATTATTGCAATTCAAAATATTGCAATTCAAAATATTACAATTCACATTATTATAATTCAAAATGCAGAAGCAAGCAGAATGCTGGCAATTCAAAATATTATTAATGATCCTTCATAAGTCATTAATTTCCCTCAGGGCGTACGTTTTATTTGGGAATGCTGTGTAGAAGGGTCCTTTTGAGGAGAGGAAGCAGTGAACAAGAGGTTTGAAGACACCCATGTTGTAGGAGGGAAGAATACAAAGGCCGGCAAATCGTTCCACAGCACAGCTGTCGAATAAGAATGAGTCGTAAAAATGACCCGTTTTCGAGTGACAATTGTCAACCGTGTACTAG
Source organism: Hesperophylax magnus (assembly GCA_026573805.1). NCBI lineage: Eukaryota > Metazoa > Arthropoda > Insecta > Trichoptera > Limnephilidae > Hesperophylax > Hesperophylax magnus. The sequence goes on from JAIUSX010000072.1 coordinate 25,424,037, forward strand.
TTTGGCGTATTATGTACCGGTGCCAAAGGGATTAATGACGCTAGTTTAACGGAGCATTTTCCATTGAAATATCGGTAAAAAGAGGGCAGTATTTCCACCTCAGGCCTATGGTCTAATGATTGCAATCAATCTACCAAACGGACCGTCAGTTTTGGACCATGAGTCAAAGGTTTTTTTCAAGAATTTTAGTAGTGTCAGCAGTTGTGTATTATAAGCAGTATCTGCGGGTCCTACATACAGGGTTTTCCAAAAAGAGGTGTTATTGATATTCAATCGTAAAAGATCAATGGTTTCGTTGCTTGTGTGGCACAAAGCGCCGTCTCGTTGAAAGTAAACGTTGTCCAAATTAATACCATCCAATTCCGGCCATAAAAAATCATTAATCATCTCTCGATAGCGATCCATTCACCGTAACTGTTGCTCCGGTCTCATTTTCGAAAAAGTAAGGTCCAACGACTCCGCCGGACCATAAACCGCACCAAACAGTCACACGTTGAGAAAAGAGAGGCTTTTCAACAATAACTCTAGGGTTTTCCGAGCCACAGATGCGACAATTTTGCTTGTTGACGAAGCCACCGAGGTGGAAATGGGCCTCATCACTCAAGATGATTTGCATTTGATTCACTCAAGTGAATTTTAATAATTTCAATGCGTTGTTGAAGCGTGTATTGTTCCATTTTTATTAATGGCGTAGTTTTTACTTGTCAAATGTAAAAAAATGACAGCTTCAAAAGTAACAGCTACCGAAATAGCGGGCTATTCAAAATAACACCTCTTAGCTCAACTATATAAATGGAATATATGGTGGGAAGATTGCTTCCGTTGAAGGAGACTAAATTGTCATTTAGATCACTTTTAGACGTAATCAGATGACGTTGTAATATTGCATTTAAAAACTGTAAATTTAAATGTTTTTTCAACGAATAAACAAGAAATAATAAATTATTTATCATGGCGCATTCGTACTTTTGCTGAAAACATCTGGAGTTTGGCATAAAAATACTCAAATGTTTATTGTTATTCATTTTTCCACCCCTGTTTGAAATTGGAACGTGTGAAAAGAAACGTAAAAATGTTTTAAAATGAGATTTGGCGCCAAACCGTATTCGCGCTCGAACCTTCCACTGCCACTATTCCACTCCGTGAGCCATTTTCAATATGTTAGGCTGCAAAGCAAATGAAGGGTTCATAGGAACAAAGGGGGTAGTCAAAATTTGTTAGATGTTCAGGAAAGCACATTTTTATACCGCGCAATTGGAAATGTTAAATTAAACTAATAATGCCGTTAACGATAGATATATCAAAAGGAAACTAATTGCTTTCTTCTAGAAATATGTTTAACTAAATCAATAGGCACCTACCGAGATTGATCAAGGCGATGCACCAAGTCGTGAAACATTTGGAATGGGCCCGAGTGCAATAACACTATTTGTGTAGATCAGAGGTTCCCAAACTTTTTTGCCCCGTAGACCACTTGCCAAATTTTTTTTTCCGTAGACCTGCTTGCGGAATATTGAATTTTCCTAAAACTATTAACGTCCCATGTGATAATCATTTATTTTTTTCGTAAAAAGATTCCCTTCCCTCTCCTGCCCTACAACCGGGGCATAGTTCCTCTGTGTTTACATTGTGCAGACAGGGGCGCCCTTGTGAGGTTTTACACCAAATGAAAATGGAGCAGGATAAGCAACGGGAATTTCTTACTGTGGCTGGCCCTACAGAACTGCCCCTTAAGTTCTTTGTTAGCGCTTATTCCGATCAGTTCTTCTTGTCATATGATATCCGATTCTTCAACATTCCATTTCCACAGAGAAAATGTCCTCAAACTTGGTTTTGAAGTCTGTGTGAAGTACATCTAAATGTTGAACGTCATTATTACCCTGGACGTTTTTCAAAAATAAGTTGGGGAACTAGGAAAATTCGCGGCTTCCAATGTGCAATGTATTGGTTCAATATATTCATTCTGACGAGAAAAGGAACGTTGACACTATTTATGTACCTCAATAAACAACATTACGATATATAAATATACAAATATCAAATAAGTAATTTCTCAGTCTATTATTAGTATTACGTAAACTGTGTTAAGTGTATTTTCATTTACACAGCTCCTAAATATTGAGTTTAGGTAAATGGGGGTCCACTTGTATGTACCCCCATTTGAATCTTGTGGACCCCAAATTTTTGTATCGCTGACATAGACCCTCAGCAAGCCAATAACGACCCCTGGGGGTCCATATAGTCCACTTTGGGAACCTCTGGTGAAGATGATAGTAAGGTTTTAATTCAAGTTTAACCCCAGCCGCTGGTTTTGATTTATGTAAGTAAAAAACATCGCCAAAAAGGGTGTTTTATTTTACTTCTTGAAGTTCAGACACAAATATTAAAATATTTAACCATTATTTCCTAAAAAACTTATTTTTCCATATTATTCGATAAAACCATAAACGAAAAAAGGTTCGTAAGGTAGAGATTTTGAACTTGAAAGCAGTTTTTATAAGCCTTATACTATTCATTTTTTCAGAGCTTATAGATATGAAAAAAAACACGATTATTTCAAATGTAAAGATGTATTTTACTATAAAATATTTTGAAGCGATCAATTTTTCTTACCAAAAACACACGAATTTGTAATGCTTCGTCTTAAAACAATAACACATTGATCTTCAGCACCAAATTACATTTTTTGATGGCATGGTCGTCACCACGGCTTGTTAAAGATACCACATGGCAGAATAGATATTCTAGCACAACATAGCACGACAAGCGGAATGGTGCTAATAAATTAAATTTATAAAACAATATACATATAAATTTAATTACTCTTTTAAATACCATTAAAACGTTTTTTATCTTCCCAAATGTTAAAATATTAAAATAAAATTAAAAAAACGTTAACTTTTAATCTTCCTTTAACATTGTCCTTGCAATTTTTCCCATCTTATTTTACCTAAAAGTACCTGTCATTATCTGACTATATCCACGTGTGTGTTTGACGTTTTTCAACAATAAAAGCGACTGTCAAACCAGTTTATTAATAGAGCCTGTTTGATGAACATCTATTTGTGATGAGTGCTGTTATTAATATCAACTCAGGGTAGAAGACCTGTGCAGTGAACATATTCGGTCCATCAGTGTCTTTCGTATCCAAAACCTGGATGTTATTGAAGCTTGTGCGTGAAATAAATCATATCTCCTGTGAGTGAGACCAGCCATCATCATCTTTGAAGAACATCAAAGTGGTATGTCGGATTCCTTCCTTTCTCCATGTTCACCATCTCCAACCATAGTTGTATCAACTTCAAAGTTCACAAATACTATTTTACAGTCCACTCTTGATTCGCCTATTGCGATCACAATGCCCATGAGACTGAAAATGTATTGGAGAAAATAGAAAACGTGTCCAGGTTGCCGGTGCCTTTACTGGAAAGATGTCTGCCAATTAATTTGTGGTTCTATGCATAAAGTGGACTGTAATCATTAAAAAATATAAACTTTCCAAATTGTCACAACTATTTAGATAGCCGGTTAACAGTTAGAATTAGGAAGGGATTCTGAATTTACCTCTTTTCTTCTGTTAAGCGTCTTATTGCCAATCGATATCATTTCTTTAAGATTCACTGCTAGTGGTAATCACTGATTAATTTCATTAATAGATTCGATATTATACACACAGGGCACTAAGGAAGTTCAAAGTACAGGCTTTCTTAACAGACTAGTTTATACCATAAGTTTTTGCAATGTCATTAACGTAGTTATATACTCCACAGTGTCAGACAGGGATAGGCTTTTGGGTGGAGGAATGCAGGAACATATGTTAAACGGAGATGCATATACTTCGATCTGACATATTTGATTTAAACATTTCAAAGGCGTACGGCGTGGAATAATCATTTAATGAAATAGGAACCAATAGAATACAAGACCGCTCTAAAGTTCACATTAATGACGAGATGAAATAACCTACTTATCAGTCTGTAAAAAACAATATTCCTAGAAAACATTTTTTAAGAAAGTGAACCATAATCGTTCGTCCTCCGCACCCTTCACATAATATATTTTTTGCAATCGCGTTTACAGCCGCCGACATAACTCAAACACGAATAACGAAGGCAATATTGGGGAATACGATTATTTTATCGAAAGGGAGAAAAGGATCGGACAAAGAAGTGTAGAGTTCTGAAAAACGTTTTTTCGTATTTCTTTTAATGATGAATTCAGTGAACTTTAAATTACATTCATGACTTGGTGATATACACTTGATTTTAGACAAGAATGTTTCGAGATTAAGAGTTACACCAACCAATGTTCGGAGCAGAAGTTAATTTTAATAAATCTAAGCAGAAAAGACACAAAAAATTAAAATAAAACAATAATGGTCTCAACTGGGAATCGAACTCATGATTTATGTCTTACCGGAACAACGTCTCTAACCCCTCGGCAATTGAGACCTTATTATTTTGGGTCCCTTTTGTCGATCTCATTTTTGAAATTCAGTATTATTAATACTATTTTTTTCCTTTTTTGAATGAGTTCTAAATTTGTTTTCTGTAATTTAGATAGTGTCTTGGATAAATATATTAATTAACTAATAAATTAACGTTTTCCCGTTGTAATTTTGTCCTAATTTATGCATATATATTTCCAATACCTATCGTATTTTGTGAAAAAAATTGGACTGTAAATTTTTAAAAAACATTGACCTTGATAAATAATTTCATATTTGTAGGCACAGATTCATTTGATTCAAATTGAAAGACAATAAATTAAGATTATGTATCAGAAGATGAAAATAGTGAAACTAGTAGAAAAAGTATTAATTTTTGTTTTATAACCTTGTAAAATTCTTATTTCCCGTGTCATTACTGACAGGCTACTTAAAACTAATTGTAAAAGAAAAATAACTCAAGTTGGTTCACTTCATGATATAAGCAAAAGTGTCAAGGAAATATTCCACAACGTACGATACGTGTAGAAAAACAACTTGCTTTATATAAATTTGTCCTTTGGGTTTAGCGTGCCACATCTTCGGTTTAAAATGTCGCCATAGAAAAGGGCAAAAAGAACGGTAAGTGTGAAAGCGTGTAAGGATAGTTGCGATTGTTTACGACATTTAATTTCCTAAAAGCAGTCTGTTGTTCTAGTTCACGATAACAGATGGCGTTGCTCGACGCTAAGTAAAAATACAAAATGGCGGACAGACGTCAGAAAGCTTTTTCTAATCCAAAGCTTTTACCGTGGATACAATGCTAATGGACGCTTTTAGATACATACATTATAATAAATATATCAACTGGCGGATTTACTGTCAAGGTGAACTTTTTTAACGGATTGATTTAGAAATTGAATTAATATGCAATTCTTGAAGCGTTGCTTTTGTAACATAGTGATTTATTTAAGCAAGGAAGCTTATACGAGTATTATGGTTGAAGCAATTGGCGTTTGCAATAATTGTGTAAGCTCTCGACTACGACTACGGAGGTTGCTGGTTCAAATCACGGCGTTTGTAAGTAAATTTCATTTAATTGATTTGTGTTGTTTCACAATTATTTCAATAAAAAGTATATTTGCGGCACGTTCCAGAGTGGAAGATACTTTCAGTATAGCCCTGGTGAAAGACAACCATCCGAATTGAAACGTTGCTTGAAATGAGTTTATCGGTTTTTGGTGATCAGATATGAATAGTCAGGTACTCCCCCATCTTTCTCTATACCACATCTCTATTCTCTCCGCACTACATACCATTCATTTTCAAAACATACCCCAATTAGAGATGTCATTCACGGAGAAAACTTACTGATATGAAATATTGTTAATTCATTAAAAATCTGTTCAAATTATTCGTTTTCCTGTTAAAAACGGGACTGGAGGCCAATAACAAATGACGAATTGACAAATTTCATAACAAACTATAAGTAAAGCACCAATTTGCTATGACATAGTCGGAACACGCGTTGTTACAAATAATAATATTTTCGCATCTCGTCCATTATATTTATTCGGACAATGTCACCTTCGTGAACACGTGTTCAGATATATTATGAGTTGCTAATATTTTACAAGGAAATGGTCATGTAGTCATATTTTAAGAGGATCTTGATTTTAAAAAAGCCGTTCTAATTTTTCTCCGTGTATTGTCACTGGCTCCAGATGGTTGAAAAAAAACTCTTCTGTAAATACTTTGAATTCTTCATTAAAAGCATACATTAATTTGGAGGAATTAGAAGTTTTTCTTATTTCTGCGTATTAATCCAAAAACATTGTTTCAGACATAGATTTAATCGTAGTCAATATTCATGTTCATTATCAGCAATGTTCCATAAGCGAAGCAAACTAAAATATTTATTTTTGGAAGAACTTTATGAGTAAAACCTCAAATTGTAATATTTAATTATTGAAGACAATATAAGCGATTCTTAAACGAATACTTCACAAAGAAAAATATACGGTCACATCTAGGACTTGAACCCAGGACCCTCGTCTTGCCGGGACGCCGCTCTACCAACTGGATTTAGATCAATCTGTGTCTAGTTATTGTAGAATGCAGATTGCTCCTTTGCCAAATAAAATGTAATCGGGGTATTTGATTTAAATCCAGTGATCCAAAAAAGCAAGAATTGTCACCTTCTACCATAAATATCAGTATTTTTAATTTCTTTACAAATATCAAATTCATAGTTTTAATTTTTCAAAGCCTCTGACGTCATAAGTACTTCGCCTTTGTCGGAACAAATCGCCATTTAAAAATTTAACAAGATGTCCAAAAAACATAAATTCTTTTGAAATCATTTGTGTACCGCAGTGGTAACCCGTGGGCGAGTCTGAGTAGCGCAACTTCGCACACAATTTTCCTCATTTCAATGCACGCGGTCGACCGACCCTTGAGGTAGCCGCGTAAGTTCTCTCAGTACCCGCCGACCAATCACAAGGCGTTTAAGTCTCTTTTATGTTTTAATCGTTGACAATTTATTAATTCTACATGATTAAACTTATTTATTTGGAATCAGCGTTTGTTGATCTATATGAATATATGTTTTAAGCCATTCTTAAGACCATCACGTTTCTTATTAAACAGTTATTTTAAACGATCATTTACTCATAATTTTTCATTTAAAAAGACGCATTCAAATCCTCATAAAAGATCTGAAATACGAAAATCGTATTTCTACTTAAATCTAGATTTTACATAACGTCCATTTAAAACTACCCGGAGAACATCTGCTTCGTGAGATGCGATCTGTGTGTGGGGACTAGAAGTGGAGACAAGAGGTAGAGAATAGAGGTTGGGTTGGAGGCTGGGGACAAGGGACTCCAGGAAGTAAAAGTGGAAGCAGAAGAAGGAAGAAGAGAATAATAAGAGAGTGTGATGACACAGAAGCGCCGGGTTGTTTGGTCGCTAGGATGGCATTAAGGGTAGCACAGCCTTTCAAACTAGGAGTAAATCAAAGTTAAATTTCAAATAATTCAGTTATTTTTAATGTTGACAATTCGGAGATGATATGAACTCGTGACGAGTTGGAAAGAAACATTGTTTTTTTAGGAATAAAAACAATTCACTTATTCAAAATATTATTTTATGAAACTAATTTTAACTACATTTGTTTGAATAGTAAAGTAATTTCATTCGTTGTAAATAAAAATTTCCAACAGTACTTCCTAAAATATTGTATTATTTTCTTTTTTTGTGGTTTGAGGTTGGTGGTATATTATGTATTTAATTGGTGGTTTTATGAACACATTTTTTATAATAATAATAAGGTTTTTCTTATTCCTCTTCTATTTTAATCACATCAAATATATCATGGCTATCGTAATTCCCGGTAAAAAAATAACTAAGTAAAAACCGAAACGCGTGCCTTAACAAGAAAATGTAATAAGATAAACATGACATTCGAGTACTTACCCACCAGGGACATAAAAAAATAGCCAAGTTAAGAATTTTTTCTTTTTTGATTTCTATAATATGTTAGTGGATGTTAAAATTGTGAAACCTTTGGAAATCTCAGCGACCCACAGTTTTCCAGAGTTGGTACGGAGGGGTGGGGGGTGTTTAACTGGAAAAGAGCAAAGCGCGCGAAACCTTAAGTGGCGGGAAATAAAATGACAGTTAAAAGGGTACCTACCCCCTCCCCTTCCCATCTCCACTCCACACCCCCACCCTACACAACCAAGAGGCTTTCCTAGTTAGAATAGATCCTTCATATTATTTGCTGTTGGGCTTTTCCTAATGCAAAGTAAATAAGCGATTATTGAACTGAAGTTTGGCAAATAAAAACAGAATCCCAGTAATGACTTTTTTAAGGGATGCATTATATACATACAATAAGGCAAATGGAATTTTTCCTGACAATAAACATAATTTCTTCCTGAAATTAATTTAATATGTCTTTAAGAACTCTCGACGGGCCAAGATGACAAACAAAACGTCTGTGACCAAAGGGGTCTTCCGACGACCCCTTGCATTTTTCTGTGTTATAGGCTTTTAAACTACAGAAATCCCAATTATTAATGGTAACTTAAATATTTGCCCAGAAATACGTAAAATACTAAAATGATGTGTTAAGTATTTTAGCTAATATAAAGAGGATAGTATTTTTGAGTACTACCTACTCCCCCACTTGGCTGCGGGATAGTTAACAAACCGTGATGAAGGTTCAGATCCAATCGAAACCGGTTGGTTCATACTATGGTATACAAAGTTATTTAATTCTATTTTAAATTATTTTCACCCAGAATGTGATTTGCAACATGTGAAAATTTAATAATTTCTTTTATGGGATTAATTTGTTTATGCTATTTATGTATTAACAATTATTTTTGCTACAGGTTTTATAATTTTTTTTTAATGGTTTCTCCTTCCTGTAAATGCATTATCCATGGAAAATAAGTATTGCTATTGTAAATAAAATAATTAATAATTGTAAATTAAGATTCAATAAAAATGTTTTTTGGTTGTAAAGTCGTGTTTTTCAAATTGACTCCTTGGAATATTTGGTATGAAAAATTGCATGTTTGTGTTTAAAACATCAATCTTTAACATTGTACTACGGCAGAATCGCGACACTTGTAAAAAGTCACTGCGCGCCACTTGAAGATACCATAGAAAGAAGAAAAAGATGTGAAGAGATTCTAAATAGAGAAGAAAGATTGATATAGTGAAGAGAGTGGGGTGTCTAATGGAGAGTGTAGAGTGTAGAATAGAAAGTGGAGATTGTAGACAAACATCGCAGATGTAAAGTAAGCCCACGGTAGTGCCGGCATTACGAGAGTAAACCTACCATTAGCGGCGGGGGTTGCAATGGGGGAAGGAGTAGAAGATCCGCGAGGGGGGTCTGGGAGGAAGGGGGGAACATAGTGTTAGGGTGACAAGTTTGACTGTACGAAATATTAAATAAATATGTTTTCTAATAGAACCTACAGCTTTGTTTTGCCACCTATTGTAAACACCAAATACTATTCATGTAATTGTAATGTTTGTATAGTAGTAACTAACTAACTAACATCATGCCGTTTCCTCGCAGGGGTAGGCAGATAGGACGGACCGCCAAACAACTCGGTCTTGGCACACACTCCTTGCCTTATTCACATTCATACATACTCTTATATTATTCTTACTCTTGACATGACCCGACTCAAGTACCTGATACACTTGGTCGTGCCATGTCTTCCTCGGGCGTCCCCAACTTCTGCTACCATTCACATTTGCATCATATATTCTCCTTACACTTCTTCGCTCATTCGCTCTACATGCTCAAACCATCTAAGAGTCCCTTTCTTGATCTTACTCATTACGCCTGGCACTCTTTACGAAACTCCACATTTCTCACACGATCATATATGGTTTTACCACACATTTCATTTCTACAGCATTTAGTCTACTTGCATCCCTTCTCTGCCAGTAGTATAGTAAAAAATTAAACTATCAGTAACACAAAAGCATAGCGTCAAATGTACCGTGCTATAAAAATCATTTGTACTTGTTAAATCTACTCGATTCCACCATCTTTTCTACTGTAACAAAGATTAAGCTGCACTACGATTAAACGCAGAAATTTTGGAATAGCTGTAAACGCCAAACCGCGAACACACACTCACAGCGTGTAGCGTATTTACTCAATTTCAGTACAACCATGAAATGGAATTGTAAAAACGCCAGCCGCAGTGCGTGTTTCTATGGTGGTTTTGGGTTTTCAGCTATTCCAAACCCGCTGCGTTTAATCGTAGTGCGTGCACTCCTAACAAAAACTATTAATATAACTCACCACTGTCGCATTTTTACCAAACTGCCAATTTATTTACAGAACTTTTCGAAATACTCCTGCACCAAAGCAAAATAATTAACTCTTAATGTATCTGATTTGTAAGTATTTCTTTTATTCTAAGTTTCTACTATTATTTTTCTAATGTTTATCTAACTAATGTACCTACTTGCATGTTATGTTTGTAAAAGCCCTACGGACGTTCAACTAATAAATTAAATTAAAAAAATAGCTAAAATTCCCGTAATTAGCCTTTTGTGAAATTTATAAAAAAATATCTAGTTTTAAAGTCAGTTCGTTACTTATATGTACTGCTAGATTTTTTATTGACTTTCGAATTTACTTTTAAAGACAGAAGATATGCTCTCTTAGGAAAGGAAATGAAAATGAATAATTGAGAGACGCTCGTGAGTAACATATTATATTTTTTTAATATTTAATCTCCACAAGGGTAGCTGTTCCCGACAGCAGATGGATGTACCTAACAATTATTAAATAATTAAGAAAATGAATATTCTGATATCATACATTTTACGATGCCGAATCCTTTGAGCACGATGAGTCATATTGATAAGATTTTAAATCACCTTGCACGTGTCATATCGCCAATTCAAGGATGAATTACTGACAAAACTGTGGGACCTTAGTAATTATTTCTCGACGCTATGACGCTTTGTAATATTTCTGTTTCTGTATTAGAATAATTGCTATACATTAACACGTGTAGAAAGTGTATTTTAACCCAATAAATACGAAAATAACTGGCCCAACCAGTCATTTGTCCGACGACATTCGCGAAGTTGTGTTTCATTGCAAATCCTTACCCAAGGTACCCCCGAGAGGAAACCAGCATTTTACAGTCGATGTCACTGGTGTAGGTATCCAGTACAGTAGCCTTGAAGTTTCCCTTCAGTGAGCCAAGTTGAAGAAGGAAGGATATACAAAGTTGGACACGCGTTTGTCTTGTCTCCGGGCAACGCATCGGTGTCCAAAGGCACATATACTACAAAGTTGACGTGACATATAACATACATGTTTCCTACAACCTTAGAAGCATATGTTGGTGTTTAACTTATAAATAACACGCATAAAAAGCACGAGTATGGTTTAGGAGCGGGAGTCGAGGCCGCCGTGAATCGCGTACGTCACGTAGCCGTAATACTCGTAAAAAGCGTAATAATACGTCTGAGAAGCTGCGTTATTTATGTCTTTTGTCCTTAAACCGTTAGAGTACAGGATAACAAGACAAATGAAGATCCAAGGATTACTTAAGGTTTGACAAAATGGAATATTTTAAAAAATTCTTTAAATACAATAACATTACTTTATTTTACACACAAGAGTCCTAAGTCTTCCCAACAGTCTAGAGCCAGTGAGATTATGACATCCCCAAGTGGGGTTGCTTATCACGCTGAAGGTAGTGGGGAAGTGGAGAAGATAGGGAAGAGGAAGGGGAGAAGTACGGAGGCCTCACGTATTCAGAATTTAGAAGAATCAACCAGATAATTTTCAAGACTCTTAAGATAATCGGTCATCTACTAGGTGAAGACTTTCTGAAGTTTCTTCCTATATTCTGTTGGTAGGAAATATACCACCCTCAAAAAATGCATGTCCACGAGATAAAAATTTTACAGCTTTGTTCCATTTAGATTAAAATAACAAAAATACTCAGTCACCGGAGACCAAAATTTTATTAATATTATTTACTCCAAATAATGTAAGGAATCACTGGTTTAAGTAAGTCAAGTGCGTCCCTAAACACCCTGTACCTGTTATGGTTTCGTACAGCGCACTTTGATTAATATTTCACAAAAATTCGGTATAAAATATAACACATAATTACTATCACAGAAAACCCACCTAGTAACCAGATCTGAATAGGCAAGTTTCCCCTTCCCTATTATCTCCTCACCCCCCCCAACCTTTAGCCTCACTACATACCCCAATCGGGGATGCTGGAGTCTCACTGGCTCCACAGTTGGGAGACATTGGGACTCCCATGCGGTATTTACAATTTAAATGAAAATATTGGCATAATTTAATGAAATACGTTAGGCTCATTTTTCTTTATAGAAGTAACTTTGACCTCTTCTGTTCTATACCATGAATTCATTTAAAAGCACCGTAAAGGCCATAAAATCCAAAGAATAATGTATTCAGATTTACAATTCACCGGGTGTTTCTCCAGTTACTTTGTCACTGGTTCCACAGATGTCACGCGCTGTCCACAAATATCCCGCTGGTGGAAATATTCCGATTATGTGCGCGGAGTGCATTAGCGTTCCCAAATCTAGACTGATGGCGACATCGTGCGACTAAATTCCGAACATAACAAGGAGCTCGTGTGAACAGGCTGTTAAATAATACACAATATGAACAGGATTCAAAGCTCCGCGAATTTGTTATTTATTTTAGAGGCGTTTTAATAGTAAGTATATTCCTCGGGAGTGTTATTTGTGTGAACTGTTCGTTGTGCTTATTTGAGTCGTATCGTAAAATGATAACTAGAAAGTGTGGTTTAGTGGCGAAACGCGTTCTGATTTTTATGGGTGTTCTTAGACGACTCGAATGTGGAACGAGCTACAGGCATCTGTTTTTCCTGCTTGATATAATCCGGGCCTTTTCAAGACCCGCATTAATCCTACAGCCCCCACTTTAACCCAATTCACAACGCTGCCCAACCGGGTGGCGACATAGCTCTCCTGTCATTATACTGTACAGACAGGGACGTTCCATTATACATCACATTAAAAAAGATAGGTACTGACGTAGATCTTAATTTTATGTTAGTAAGTTGGACCAATTTGGGTCATATTCAATAGACATTACTGATGTAATGTTGGTAATGTAAATTATAATTGGCTAAGTGGGTTGGGTTAGGTTAGGTTGCGATTTTACGTGTATCTACGGTAGTTTAATAAGGTGTTCGTGAGAATACGACAATCCATACTATTTTCAGTGCCCATGTATTATTAACCTAATGACACTACCGTCTTGATAGAAATCATGTCATAGACAAACAATGATATTTTCTTCTAATTAATGTGTTGCGAGATTTGTATCTATTCCCAATTAAGATTCCGATAGGGTAATGCATACAGGATGCCCTAGAAATTTACATAAACATTACATTGCTTGAACATTTTTATAATATTTAAAATTAGATACAAAATATTTTTTGTAGTGAACATTTTTATTCTACAACAAAGTGTGAATATTTCTGGTTCTTATTGGAAACAACAATTTACAATGGGAAATCGACAGTATATTTTGTTATCAGCTTGTAAATGTGTAGTATGGCCGAAATAAAATCAATTGTGGTTTTCCTTCTTATTACTGTACCCCTAATATGATAGCATAATAAAAAAATACAAATTTGTATAACAAATATATGAAAACAAAATTTGCTTTCGAAAAGTAAGAAATAAATTTATTTAATGGAGCTTATTCTAGTGTAATTAACGGTGTCGTATTAAGACAAGATATTATGTTATAATAAATATAAAACAATACATATCATTAATTAAGTTCAATAAAGAATTACATAAATCTATTTTTCTATAGGATGTACACAAAACAAATACTAAAAATCTCTTATAGAATTTTTATATTTGTTAAGTTCGCAATTAAAACTATCCACATTTGATATGACGTTATTGTAATGATAACATAATCTGTTAATACATTAGAAGCCTGCAGAAAAATATTTTTAGGCAAACACTTTTTTAAGTTAATCTCTGGTACAATACACAATCCGCCTATGTTGAAAGAGGTTAACTTTTATGTCCCTAACAATTATACTCGAGGGAGATCCCATGCACTCTTTCTTATATGCTCCGAAAGCGAGGACTTCTGCCTATCAGAACGCGCCAATAAACAGAGCGACTCAACTGCTAAACGATTCTGCATTAGCCATCGACATTTTCAATGTCACCTACAGACAATTCAGTAACTATCTTTTAACACATGTCACAAAATAGTAAAACTGCCTCTGTAAACTTTTTAATTTGTAATCTTCTCCATGATATATTGGTGTATAACCGTTTTATGGAGAACATGAAAAAAAAAACAATAAAAATAAATAATGTAAAAAATTATCTGACAGTTTTTTTTGCATTGATCTACTTTGGACAGGACAGAATATCGTGTGGAGCGAGCAGGTACATTAAATTGAATCATCCTTAAAAACTTTGGTCATTGAATATTATCGTTAACCAATGAATACATTACATACACTCATTGAATCAATTTAAAAGTATAAAGCTGCCTTTGCATGATTATTACATACTATAATTGACCCGTAACAAAGATATTTTAATAATTTGTTTTGAATTGTTTCGATTTTGCAATGGATGAATTAGTTCTTTAAAAAATAATCTTTAATACTGAGATTTATGGTACATAGAAAGAACTTTTTTTATTAAGCAAAACTCGTCAATACATAATGTGATTACCGAAAGCTGTCGGCAACTCTAACAGCCAAAGCCTTTCGATTTAAAAAAAATTGTTTTAAATTATTTATAGTTAACAAAATAATAGCACCCTGTTAGTCACCTTTACTAACCATGTTTTGTTGTGTGGACTCCCTCCCCCAAAGGTCCTCCCTCCTCCACCTGACAATATCTAATTAACAGACGCAGACGTGCTGAAACCGGTCTCAAATTTAAAAAAAATATGTAACAAGTTAGTATATATTGTTAAAAAAAAAAACAATCAAAAATAAAATGTACATAGATTATTGTTACATAATATCAGAAATGCTACCATTTATGTTTTAGGTTTGTGTAGAATTGACAATTGCGCAACTCAAATCAAATACAATTAGTCATTATTGAAACCTAACAATACAGAAATTATGTGATTTCTTGAAAATTGCATAGCCTTACTATTGATTGGTCACTCCTAGATACCTATGGTATCATCGGACGGGGCATTGCAAATGAACATTTCCTAAAATCACTAATTAAAACCCAAACAGAAAGTCCCTGTAAGAACTAGCACAGACGAAATCTCCAATAAACTTGTCAATTAAACAACTCCATTCTAAAACAATGCTTTTTTAAATGTATAAATACAAAACACAAGAAACTAACACGTATATTAGAAACACTGGATCTCGGGGTCAAAAACATACACAACAAGCAACTGCAAACACAGCATTTGGTAAAAAGCTTCCTATGGTATTAAACTCTACAGCAAAATCTCACCCTCTTTCAAAACTCACAACAATATTAAAACATTTAAATCTCAAATAAAAAGCTGGATACATAACAAAGGGAGATCGGAAATAGAAAATATAGTAATACCAAATACAGACTGAAACCAACACCACTCGACTGCATTAAAAAAAAACCATTTTATATATTTATAATTGCTTTATATTATTAATACTATTAAATTTTAATAACATGTAAATTAAATTCTGAGCGCGGGAGATCAAAGTAAGTATATCATTATCTCTCTTTATTACAATATATATATATTGTAATAAATATAGTCCAGTGGTAACGCATTGGACTGCCATTCCGAAGGTCGCGGGTTCGAACCCGGCGTGCGCAAATAAATTTTATTTGATTAATTTGTGTTATTTCACAATTAATTAATTCAAATAATATATAGTATATTTGCGGCACGTTCCAGAGTGGAAGATACTACCAGTATCGCCCTGGTGTTAAGACCACCATTCAGAATTGAAACGTTGCTCCAAATGGCTTTAGCCGTGTTTAGTGACTAGATCTGAATAGCCAGGTACTTCCCCACCTTCCTCTTTCCCTTCCCCACTTACCTTCAGCCTCACAACATCCCCCAATTGGGGATGCCATAGTCTCACTGGCTCCAGACGGGAGCAGTTGGGACTCTTGTGAGGTATTCACTATAAAAAAAAAAAAAAAAAAAAAAAAAGGAATACAATAAAAAAATATATTTTTAATTATCAAAGTTAAACTGTGAAAACAAAAATTGACATAATTATAAAAAAACTTTTGGAAGTGTTACATTATCATTTTAGATAATTCATTGGCCAAACTCATGCATCAATAAACCCAGACTAACGAGAATAAGGTTTAAAATTAATTTAAAAGTATAATTAATTAATTTAGCGACACCCTGTAGATACGCGAGATCATTAAGCGACACAGATGGTGATTGTTGACGCGCTAGAGTCGTGTGAACTGGAATCAGCGGGTAGCTGTGAGAGTTGGAATGGTGGGAGGGGGTGGTGGGATATGATCAACAGGTGAAGGAGGCGCGCATGCGCTAATGACCCCGCGCAGCCTCCTCCGCTAATGAGAGGAGCCTGGTTGTGATCAGTAGGCTCGGTCCGCTGCACTGGCTGGATTAGTCAAATGTTTGCCTATCGTGTATTGGAGGCATGAAATAGAGCTAATTAAATCATTACTAATCAGTACTAATGAGAGCTAACTATTACATTTTGTGCAATTAATTAATGAAAACTATTTTTTTGAGTAAACGTAAGAATGTCCTTGCAATATTCATGTAATAAGAATTCTTGAGTATTATGATGGCATATAAATTAAGTATTTACTTCATAAGTTCCTTTTTTAGTACGTTTTTCTAAAACGACTTTATAATGAAGCGAGATTATTGCACATTTATAATATCTTATAAGTAAAGACACATGTATCTATATGTCATATTTGGGAATGCTGTTTGGAAGATCTTTTTGTGTAGAGGAAGAGTGAACCTAGATCTAGAATATATCCATGTTGTAAGAGAAGAATGAGTCGTAGAAATCACCCGTTCTAATGTGACATATAACGCATAATATTATGAATAAATGCAGTATTTAAAATATATATAAAAGCACAGGAGGCCCTGAAAGAAATTAATACATCTTCACATGGAGATAATAAAACGGTAAAAAAAATGTTTATTTTAAAACTTTAACGAGCTCGATGGCCGAATAATAATTGGTACGTGTTATGTACGTTGTTAAGGCGATGCACTACGTCGTGTAATATTTTAAATTGAGCCGCTATCAATAACAACCCTTACGTAGATGGCGATAAGGTTTGAATTCCCGTTTAACACCATCCGCCTGTTCTGATTTATGCAAGAAAAAAACATGGCCAAAAAGTGCCTTTTATTTTATTTTGTGGATGTTCTGGCATAAATATTTTTTTTTTTCAATCATTTTATAAATAACTTAATTTGCCACATTATACAATAAAATCATAACCGAAAATGGGTTCGTAAGTAGAAGATTTTGAACTTTAAAGCAGTTTTCATAGGCCTTTATACTATTTTTTTCTGGGCTTATAAAAATACTTATCTAAAAAATACTCGATTATTTCAAAGGCCAAGATGTATTCTACTCGCAGTATTTAATTAAAGCATCTTAAACATTTCTAGGCGACCAAATTTTCAAACCAAAAACACATGATTTTCCATTACTATGTATGGCATCGCCTTAATGTAAAAGTTACAAATGTTTTGTTTCTGGAAGTTGAAATAAGATGAAAGTAATTAAAGACAATCACCATAATATGTGGTATGTATAAGACATCGAAATAATTAACTCGTTTCGGGGGATAACAAAATTTAAAAAACATTCACAATTTCTTTTTAAATAACGGATTTTTGAACTTTTGATTTCACTTTGGTCGAAAAATGTAATATATCAGGTTTAATTCTTCAGCGTTAATTAAACTGGCGATAAATCTGAAACATCGGACAAGATTTATAAGCATTGCACCGAGCTAATGAATAGGATTCGGCATTTAGAAACCACAGGAGATAGAAGTTAAAAGATAAATGGAGACTGCAGTGAACTGTGACCGGGGAAGAGAGGTGAGAAGATGGAAAAAGGTCAGAGGGGATGGAAGACGGAGAGAGGTTAGAAGTTGTGAAGCTTAATTGGATACTTTCATCACGAAACGAGGAAAATGGAAGATGTATAATAATAAACAACAAACAGATCAATAATCTGTTTTAATGATGATTCTTGTTAAATAATAATAGAAAATAGATGATGAATAATAATAGATAACAGATCAATAATCTGTTTCAATGATGATTCTTATTATATTATAAAAGAAAATAGATAACAGATCAATAATCTATGTAAAGATGATTCTTGTTATATTGTAATAGAAAATAGATAACAGATCAATAATCTGTTTTAATGATGATTTTTGTTATATTGTAATAGAAAATAGATAACAGATCAATAATCTGTTTAAATGATGATTCTTATTATTTTTATTTTTTTTAAAAAGAAAGACAAACATTCCCGGGTTATGAATAACCTGACAATATTTGAAAATCTCCTACTACCACCGCAGTAAGCTGAAAATGTTGCTGAACAATAGAAAATAGATGATGAATAATAATAGATAACAAATCAATAATCTGTTTCAATAATGATTCTTGTTATATTATAACATGAATACAAAAATTGTTGAAGTAAAAATAAATCGTTCAAATAATTCGTACGCGGTGTCCAGAAACTCGTAGTATAAGCAGAAAAGTGGTGAATCTAAATCAGATTTTGAGTCGATTTTGTAGTACATTTTTTTTTTGATTTGAGCTTACGTTTTCGTATAAATCAAGTCCGAAGTTTAATATGAGATTTTCACGGCCAAAAGTATTATAGTGATTTGTTTTTGGGGGTATTATGCTGTATTTCGCTACCTCCGTCTTTAGCCAACGTTTTGGACATCATTGCAATGTCCATCATCAGGGCAGATGTATAATTTGTAAATTCTCAAATGTCTCATAAACATATAACAACATCATGAGTTTAATAAAAACCGCGCACGTCCTCTTACTAATGCATTTCCGTAAACATGTAACAACATAATGAGTTTATTGAAAACATCGCACGTCGTCTTACTAATGCATTCCCGTGTCTCATAAACATGTAACAACATAATGAGTTTACTGAAATCATCGCACGTCCTCTTGCTAATGTATTTCCGTGTCTTATAAACATGTAACAACATAATGAGTTTATTGAAAACATCGCACGTCCTCTTACTAATGCATTTCCGTGTCTCATAAACATGTAACAACATAATGAGTTTATTGAAAACATCGCACGTCCTCTTATTAATGCATGTCCGTCTCTCATAAACATGTAACAACATAATGAGTTTATTGAAAACATCGCACGTCCTCTTATTAATGCATGTCCGTCTCTCATAAAAATGTAACAACATAATGAGTTTATTGAAAACATCGCACGTCCTCTTACTAATGCATGTCCGTCCCTCATAAACATGTAATAACATAATGAGTTTATTAAAAATACTTCGCACGTCCTCTTACTTTTGCATTTCCATCTCTCATAAACATGTAACAGCATAATGAGTTTATTAAAAACGTTTGACACCACTTTACTCCAAATAGGAAAAGTATTCCGCCCCAAGTGAAAATACTGAAAATTAGGGTGGACGAGTCCCGAAAAAAGTGTATAAATATGGAAATTGGACCCGTAATATTCACCCGGCAGACGGGCGTAAGGTGTTTTGTGTTTAGGTAAGTGAAAACCAATTTAATATTGGTTTAAGGAGTAGGAATACCACATGCGCTGCAA
Organism: Hesperophylax magnus; assembly: GCA_026573805.1. NCBI lineage: Eukaryota > Metazoa > Arthropoda > Insecta > Trichoptera > Limnephilidae > Hesperophylax > Hesperophylax magnus. The sequence continues at coordinate 25,443,852 of JAIUSX010000072.1, forward strand.
TCCGGGGGCGGGAATTCCGCCCAAGGAAATTCACACTTTACGACGACCTCGTGTTTGGCAGGAGCCTCGATATTGGAAATGAAACGATAAGCGAATAAATCTGCAAGAACCGTCGCACATGTGACACTCTTCTAATAAATATTTTATTTTTACAATCGGAATTTGAGAATATCACAAGAACAAATAAGACGTAATTTACATAACGACCAACTGAAAAAAGTTTGAATAAAAAGTTGTTGATTTATGTTGGAAGAATACCACATCGTAAGAAATTGAAATGCGACGAATAAATCCAGATGATGTTATTTATATTTTCTTTAACCGATTCAGTGATAATCACTCCGATGGGCGGACAAATGACATTTATGTAATTTTAATGGTAACAGAAGCTCCTGGTAGCGAATTTTTATTTCCATTATAGTTTATAAATGTATTTTATTCTTTTTTCTTTCTCTACATTTTTGATTTTTATCATTTGCTTCTACAAAATGTAATTTTTATTGTTTTATCGTTATAATTTAAATAATGAACCTAAGACTACCTTAATTTAGAAATAAATAAATAAACGCCGCCGGCCGTACAGTATAAATAAGCCCTACGCAGCGAGCAGTCAGTCAGTCATCAATCTGCCGTCAGTGGACAAACCTCACGAGTGATAATCCGCGCACCTTTGCGCGAAGGACAATACACCCGGCTTCGCCCGTACAATCATGGACTCCATCGGGACATCATCATAGAGCCTTGGCCCCGGCCGTCGTCCCTGGCCAGCGCTACACGGATTACAGCGCCCTGGTTGCAGCGTCTCTGACCAGCGCTTCATCCACGCCACCATGACCACCACGAGGACACACAGCATCCTCATTGGTCTACGCAGCTCCCGCTCAACCGCCCACAAGGTCCAAGCACCTTCGGCCGTCTCGTCAGCACTGGAGCATTGATTCCCCAGATCGCCAGTGCCTGACAGTCATCGAGTCCCGGTCACCAGCGCCCGGCGTCGACTCACTGACCCGCGCTTGACCAGCCATCACAGCCAGCAACCGGAGAACACAACACCAGTCCTACATCAACTCACATCACGGCAAAACTGACTCAATAAACACTGTGACCTTCACGACACGACTTTTATTTCGTGCCTCTCACCAGATCCCCAAAGTCCCACTGGCTCTGATTATGTGAGAATTTGTGCAGAGATAACCAACTAACTAACCATAACGCCGCTTCCCCGTTACGATAGGCAGAGAAGATGGACCGACAAACAACTCAGTCTTGGAACACACGCCTTGCCTCATTCGCATTCTTTCATCGTCTCATTCTTAATCTCGTTATTCTGACTCTTAACATGGTCTGACTCAAGTATCTGGTTCACTTGATCGTGCCATGTCTTACTCGGGCGTCCGCTACTTCTTCTACGATTCACATTCGCGTTATTCACCTCATCCTCACACTCGTTGCTTCTTTCATTTGCTCTACATGCTCAAACCATCTAATCGTTCCTTTCTTAATTTTACACATTACGCTGATATCAGCCTTGCATTCTTTGCGAATCTTCACATTTCTTGCACGATCGTTTATGGTTTTTCAATACGTATTTATTACGCCTCAAGTATTTCATTTCTACAGCATTCAGTCTATTTTCATCCTTCCTCTGTCAGATCACTGACATACATAATATTAAGTACCAGCTCTTCATTGTGGACTGCTATCTTCGCTCCTTTGAACATTATTTGTTAGCGCAAACCGCGTTCAGTCCTCCATTCATGCAGTTTCCTGTTTTACTCCTTACTTCAAAATATCTATTTTCTTCTCTCATTTGCAGAGTTCATATATTTAAAAAAAACGCAACTCATAAAAAAAAAACAGATAAATAAGTATTTTTTAATAAATACAGTTGTTTTTACTCCAAGCTGCTAAAATGCATACACTGTCTTGAGTCTAGACTAGCTCACCGTGGGATTAATTCTAGCTTGAAATTTGAAACATTTGCTGTCAGGGGCTTTTGTTACGATTAAAATTACGTATGATTGGTCCGCCTACAGGAGTGATTGGCACTGAACTGGTTAACTAGTAATCACATTATAGATTTTAGGTAGCATTACAGCTTTTTAACAATATGAAGAAATCTGTAACCCAGTTTACATGCCAAATGTCTCTTAGCATGGAAGTTACTAAAATGCTTCCAAAAATACTCTATTTATATTAGTTACGTAAAAAGAAATCATAATTTTAAAAAATGCTTAAATGTTGTACCTTTGTGACTTCCATTGAACCCTTAAAAACTAAATCATTTCTCCATCGATATCGAATGTTCAGGTTCACACCCAGTGGGGTTTTTGGTACTCGGTTCCCACCTCTAAGTACAATGCAACACAGTAAACCGAAGTGGTGTACAGACACCAGCTCTAGCACAGGCTAGAGCTGGTGTTATATATGTGTAATATGAACATAATATTGCGGCGACACAGCTGTGTTAGGTCGTATGCAATTTGCGCCCGTAAGTCGAACGACTTAACTACATACATAACTAGATGCAGGGCTGCGCCACTGCTTTAGGGGAGGGGCACTTTTGAACGAGTGTTACTTAAAGATGGAATCGGAAATAACGTTTGAGAAACAAGCTTTATAACTGCGTATTTTTACGAAAGTTAGCGAATAAAATAGGTGTCAAATCTCAAATAGTAAAAAATAAAGTCGCTATCCGCGTCTGTTTGTTTGTGCGCTTAGTTCTTCTTAACTATGCAATTAATGAATTTTGATAGGATGTTCACTATCATTTATAAAATTTCTTCCGGAATGTTTATATATATATGTATATAATACATGCATGGTATATTTAGATAATGTAGAGAAAATTCGATGTTTTATAATCAAGTCGTAAAATAATATTTTCCGGCGCTTACGTTGATAACGCTGGCTTAACCTTATGAGATGAATCAAAAAATTGTTGTGCGGAACTGTATATCTTAAAAGGGCCTACAGAAAAGTCCGTCATAGTATATATTTATCTCCTAAGTAAAACCTCCAGCAACGCCGGGTACACGTCAGTTCGTTAAGATATATTTTTGAATGTCATTAATAAGCTAAAATCCTGTTAAGTCAACAAATTTAGCGAGCCAATCGGGGTCACCTATGTAGAAGTGTGGTTAACCAATAAATAGTTTCTGAGACAGCGGTTTCCATTCATGCCTTGCAAAGTTTTGATTCATTATATAAATAAACGCAACTTTTATGAATTCATTTAAAAAATGTATATTTTTTTAAATTAGTTTGCATCCCTTAAATAATTTTAAATTGTCACCCCGGTAATACGAGGCCCGCTGCTAAATAAACTTATGCGGGAGATTTTCAAATTGGAAAAATAAATTGTACCAGGAATTGTAATGTAATTTAATATGAGGGGTAAGTAGCTATACTTCTCGCGTATGGAAACGGACTGAAGGTTCGGGAATTGAAACACATTACAGGGAGTTTAAGGGGAAATTTCCCACACAACCTTTAAAAAGACCCATTCTATTTGCAAATGGGAAATTAGTGTCGCATTGTAACTTATATCAATGGTGTATTGATTTGTTCGAATTCACATCATAGAAAATGTTAAAATACATCGCTTTTAGAATTTTGATTTTGTTTTCGTGTATGAATGGATTCAAATCTTGGAATTGGAAATTAAATCACTTTCCGACATCCGATCGAGCTGAACCTCGGCAGATAGACTTGTTGTCGATAAAAGTGCATTCTTTCAATAGTGGCAACACGCATTTCTCTGAAATTGGATGGTAGTTAATAGTTAGATGGAAGATACTACCAGTATCGCCCTGGTGTAAGACCACCATTCAGAATTGAAACGTTGCTCCAAATGGCTTTAGCCGTGTTTAGTGACTAGATCTGAATAGCCAGGTACTTCCCCACCTTCCTCTTTCCCTTCCCCACTTACCTTCAGCCTCACAACATCCCCCAATTGGGGATGCCATAGTCTCACTGGCTCCAGACGGGAGCAGTTGGGACTCTTGTGAGGTATTCACTATAAAAAAAAAAAAAAAAAATACGGTCTATATATCTCCAAATATAGTATACATACATAATAATACTGGTCTTTATTTATACATAAGTGACATATTGTATCTTGACTTCTGGACCGAACAGACACGCGAAAGCGTTCAGTTTGAGACAAAATTAACAAAACATAAGGCCTCTGAAGATGGACAGTGAAATCTTTCCGAAACGTCAGGAATTAAAAGTCCTTTTAAGAACTACGTTACGCGGGTAAACAGAGAAAATTATTCTACTTATATATATATTCAAATTTCCGAATGCAGTGGAAAAACCACTTAATTTGATGACTTATTAGTATTACTAATAAAATGCTGACTTGCAATTTTAGTTGGTATTATTACAACGAATCAGATTTATTCACTTGCAAAAATATGATTTCACCCTTTCAATGGCATTAATTTGGAACCTTTTTCGCTCTGCCACCCCTCCCCTTCCCCATCCAACCATCCCGTTACCCCACCACCACCCCACAATCCCCTACCATCCACACTCAATTGCTTTATTAAACATTCCAATAGGTCTCATTTATTACGAACATGTTCGGAATTATTCGATATCTCTACTACGAAACTCGCTGTGGATTTTATTAGATTGGTTCAAATAAAAATGAAAAGTCTAGTATTTTTCTAACTAGACTATCAATTAATATCATCATTGGCTCCGAACTTTAAAAATCAATTCTTGGAAAATCATTTATTTTTTTTAAAAGACACTTATAATCATTTTGTGTTAAAATATTATTTTATGGATAGTATATTAACGCTTGTCTTAATTCTTCACATAATCAGTTCCAATTGTTGAAAATTATGCATTCTCTGCAAAAGTCCCAATTGCTCGCAACCAACCCTCTCGAGTGAGGTTGAAGGTAGTGGGGAAGGGAATGAGATGGGGAGGAGGAAGGTGGTGCAGTACCTGGCAAATACTGATTTTTTAAAAATCTTTTTGTAACACTATTTGGGAAAAATTGTGGATATTCAAAGAATTGACACATTCAAAATTTAAATACGAGTAGAAATACTTTTCTAAAGGGGTTGGATTCAAGACAATACACCTTCAGTAAAGTACTTACCATTATTCTGTTATTTACTATTATACGTGAATTGGTACTTACACATATTATTAACTTTCCTCCTACAACATGGGTATCTTCAAGACCAATGTTCACTCCTTTTCTCTTCAAAAAGACTCTCCACACGGCATTCCCAGAGATGATATAGACCCTAAGAAAAAATTTCTATTCTGTGTGGAGTTAGTGTAAAAAAAAAAATCAAAATAAAAAATTTATTTTCCACACTTTGCTGTTTTACACGCCCATAGGGGCTCTTTATTACTTACGCAACTTTAATTTCTCATGTTATAGTTAATGTTTTAGACTATAAGTTATACTACTTTAATGCCGAAAAACGCTAATTATACAAATAAATAATATTATGCCCTGCAAATACAATCTCTATTACACAGCTATCTGCTTTTTGGCCCACCAACGTGTACAAAATTTCATAAAAAGGGCAATGTAGTATGTTTTATATCATTTCTCTTCCATACCATGCGAAAGGAACTTTCTGAGAAGGGTGGTGAAATCATCGGGTTGGATTTTCTCTCTTTTTCTTCTTTAGTCCGTAATTCGCAAATAAAAAATGTCAGCATGTGTTATAATGGATGCCGAGGTGACTAGAACAATTCTATTACCAAATACTTATTTGATATTGGCTTCAGGAATGTACTGAACATATTGTTGTGTACGGAGTAATTGACGTTAGTATTGAATGCCTTTGTGATTAAATTGATGCTGTGGAGATGAAATGTTCGTTGAGGAATCTCACATAGATGTGTAAGAAGCTTCGTATTTTGGATTCTTTTGTTTATCACTTTCTTTTATGACATGGGATATTATACTACAGTACGTACAGAATAGAAGGTAGGGTGACATCCCAATACCACTTGCTGTTACAAAGGTCAAATTATATCAAACTATCTGACATGCACTGTTGTCCTTAGGAAACACATTCAATTGCAGACTTTTCTGTAGACTTTTTAAAGATATACAATTCCTTAAGGTGATGCCATACGTAGTAATGCAAAATCATGTGTTTTTGGTTTGAAAACTTGGTCGCCTAGAAATGTTTCAGATGCTTTAATTAAATACTGCGAGTAGAATACATCTTGGCCTTTGAAATAATCGAGTATTTTTTAGATAAGTCTTTTTATAAGCCCAAAAAAAATAATGAAAACTGCTTTAAAGTTCAAAATCTCCTATTTACGAACCCATTTTCGGTTATAATTTTATTGTATAGTGTGGAAAATTAAGTTATTTATAAAATGATGGAAAAAAAAATTTATGCCTGAACATCCACAAAATAAAATAAAAGGCACTTTTTGGCCATTTTTTTTTCTTGCAAAAAATCAAAACAGGCGGATGGCGGTGTTAAGCGGGAATTCAAACCTTATCGCCATGTACGTAAGGGTTGTTATTGATAACAGCTCAATTTAAAATATTACACGACGTAGTGCATCGCCTTAATACATTATTTTTATGTATCTATAAGGTTTAGCTAGGGTTAGCGATGTAAGCGCCCGAAAATATTTTTAAACGACTTGATTACAAAAAATTGACATTTCTATACTTTCTATAAATATAATATGCATGGTTTATATATATAAACCTTTCGGAAAAAAAATCGAATAGAAGAACTAAGCGCACAAACAGAAAAACGCGGATAGCGACTCTATTTTATACTATTTAGTTAGAGAAGATGTGACCTTTTTCATTTCGTTTCATGTATTTACGGAGAAAACTTACTGGTATATTATTTCTATTTTATTAAAAATCTCTTCAAATTATTGGTAGGTAAACCGGTTAAAAACGGGATTGCAGGCCTTTTATGAATGAATTGAAAGGTTTTCTAAACTGAAAGTTTAATAGGAAACGGATTGCAATCCCGTTTTCAAACGGATTTTAATAAATCAGCAATAGGTACTTATGTAAATAGTATGTTAGTTAACAGGCTCCAATTAGATAAATTTTTAGTGGAAATTAAAATTAAATTTGTTTAAAGAACAATCTGAATCTGTAGTAGATGAGAAACTCTCAGGGTGAGGTTGGAACCAAAATGTAAAATAATGATTATTTCATACTAAAATGTAAAGAATTAAAAATTAACGTGTAATTTTTAACAGTTATTTGTCTAAAAGGCGAAAAACTCATTCTATCTTTGAGGCATTCCAGTCGTTCGCGGAAAGTGGAATATCAACTCAAATGCTCCAATCAGTGGAAACCTTTGAGGAAAGTTACAACAATCAATCAAATCATTTGTTGTGAATTCCCGGCTCTTAATTGAAGTTCATACAAAGTGTTTTTTTCTTAGCCACCCTTGTTGGGTACCTACTTCGCGCGAGGGCGGTCGAATCACACAACGCCGAATTGGATTTTTCCACCATTCACTCCGATCAGATGCCTCGTACCGTTGGTCAGGGAGCTGTGATTTCAAAATGATTGCTTAAATTATTACGAACTTAATAAATTTAACCTTTCTTCCTGAAAGTAATGTTAAATCACACGTGTTTTAACACGGTCCATTTTCACGAATATAAAGAGAAGGTAATCTTTTTATCTGGGGGTCTAGTACTGTAATAATCGATAACTTAACAACATCGAATCGATAGGCTTTACTGTCGACGATTTTATATCGATTTTCCGAGCACAATTGCGCTCATTAAGCGTGCCGATAGCCAAGCTGATTTTAAGAATGAAATAAATAAAAAAATCGCATTATGATTTAATTTATTTATTTAATTGGTAAAGGTAAGAGAGACAAACAGCTTATACATAAAATATAAATATATACATGTTAAATACAGTCAAACCAAAAAAATCTCCTATATTAAAATTGATTGGAGTTTTATTGCATAAAAACAAATATATAAAAATTCCATACTATTGTATTAATTTTCGATCGTATATGTTACTTCTAATCAATATTTGTGAAGTGTATTGCTAAAAATGTTTTGAAATTTAGTATTATATTGGGCACATATAAGTGGAGTTGGTGAATTTTTTCTGCAGTTAGTTCTATATGAAGGTAAATGAAGCAAATGGGATTGCCTTGTTGATCTTGTTGGAATATGAATATTTATTAAATTGGGCAGCTCTAGTGAGTCGAGGCCATTGTTAAGAATTTTAAATAATAAGATTTGGTCAAAAATCAAACGTCGTGTATGAAGGGAGTTGAAGTTGTGGTAATTAATAGAATCGGTGTAATTTAAGAAATGTAAGTTTTGTTTATAATTAATCTGTTTAAAATTTTTTTTTTGAATTCTTTCGATTCTTTCAATGTGAGCTTGGTAAAAATGAGTCCAGATCGGTGTGCAGTGTTCTAGATGGGGAAGAATGAACGCTGTGTAAAGGGAATAAAGAGTTTTTATTTATTTATTTTATTTTTTTATTTTTTTTTATATTCAATAGTATTGTGATTAGGTTTATAAAAACAGTTTATTTTTAAAAAAGTTCTGCTGTGTAATTATTATTACGCGTGACAGCTGTTTCGCTCTCTGAAGGCATTATCAAACTGCTATAATTGATAATGCCTTCAGAGGGCGAAACAGCTGTCACGCGTAATAATAATTACACAGCAGAACTTGTTTAAAAATGAACTGTTTTTATAAACCCAATAATAATATTATTGAATATATAAAAAATAAAAATTAAAATGGAGTTCTACAAATTAAACTTAATTACAATAAATAAGGAATATAGAGTCTTAAGGTTGCGGAAAGGTTTCGTTAAACGTATTATAAATCCTAGCATTTTGTTGGCTTTGTTGATGATTGCATCAGTGTGTTGAATGAAGTTTAATTTCACATCCAGTATTACCCCAAGGTATCTGATAGATTCTACTTCTTTGATATGTGTCCCGTTTAATGTATAATCAAAGTAAATTTTATTTTTGTTACGTGTAAATGATAATTTATTGCACTTTGATGTATTTACTACAAGTTTATTTGATTCACGGTAGTCAAAAAGACGATTGAGATCCTCTTGAATTTTAATGCAATCTTCGATTGATTTGATAACTAAGTAGGTTTTTTTATCGTCTGCATATGCTAGGTAATTGGCGTGTAAAAAACATTTGTGAATATCATAAATATACACATTAAATAATAATATGATGGCAACACTGGTGGGTATTTTGTATGCATCGACATTCTTAAACGTCAATGGTCAAACGGCTACGTCAAAATACAAATAAATTGACAATGTCGAATTAAAATACTCATAATAACATACATTGTCGTCTAAATATACTTTTAGACACTGAATGATAATTATTTGATAATAATAATATTTGGATGATTTGTATAGCGCCCTTTTTGTGCAAAATCACCTCTAAGATATTTAGCCAGAGCTCGTGATATTCTAAATAACTTTGTATATGGATCTACCGTATATGACGTCTTTCAATTCCAAGAGCTTCGTTAGTTTGCCTCCATTTATTAAAAATTCACTGAAATTACTAAAAAATTAGTGTATATTAGTTAAAGATAACTGAAGCTCAGTGTCTGCCAAAAACGCGACGCTTAATTAGGCAGCTTTTGTCTACCGGCTGTCGGAAACAATTGCTCGGAAATACTGCCTGTTGTATTGATATTTATTATAAAATATCCCACAACAATATATTGTCGAAAAACTTATTAGTTTTATACTATGTTGAAAAAATACAACGATGTAAGCTACCTCAAACCTGCAAGATTACCTACTTTAACGGGTTAAAAAACGTATTTTCTTTATATTATTAAAGGTCGTTTCGTCATGCCTAGCGAATGGGTAATCATAAAATATATTCAGGTAAACAGATTTACTTACCGACATAAACCAGTTCCCAAAATTTTTTCTTCAAATAAAAGGTTGATAAATCCTGCCCTTTGGGATGGGCAAGCTTTTTATTCGGTTAGATTTGCCCACAGAAACTGATTTGCATGCGTAAACCAGTCTCGAAAATCTTTTTCATTTTAATAAAAGGTTGCTAAGTCCTGTCTAGGGGGTGGGCAAGAAATTCAACCCCGGGTTTTATTTATTCGTCGGAGTGACGGCCGATATTAAATGTTCCGTACATACTCGCATGGAAATATGTTGTGCTAGCAATTATGTGATCCAGCATTAATATTGGATTTACGGGAGGTTGGGGGGGGGGGGGGTCGGAGGCAATAAGTCATATCGCTAGAGAATTCACCAATAAGATGAGATATGAGAAACCGAGAAATAACTAATGCACTTTTTATACAAAGGGGGTGAAAATTCTGTTTCTTTCCGCTTTTATTATTTCGTGTCGGTATTTTTGTTTACTATTTTGAATAGAGACTTAGGATTTGTTATTTTATAGTAATTGAACAATTCATCAAATTTCAACGTTCATTTGCGAGTTCTGCGAATGTCCTATTCAAAGTTTGTTTATTATATCATTATAGGCCAGTTACTTGATAATACTGAAGTAATAACAGAACTTGAATAGGACTTTCATAGAACTCGCAAATGAACGTAGAAATTAGAAGAATTATTAAAATTCCCTGAAACAGCCCGTCCTTAGTACAGGTAGTTTCACAGAATTTGAACCACTCATCAAATTTCAAAGTTGATTTCCAAGTTCTATGAAGGTTCTATTCGAGTTCTGTTATCACGAGTATATTATTATTGGCAAATTGTTTCACAAAACTGAAATAATGACTGAACTTGAATAAAACCTCCACAATATTAACTTTGTTGAAAATTAACTTTGATATTTTATGAATTTATTCAAACTCTCTGAAACAACCCGTCATAAATGTTTGGCTGTTTGGGTTAAATGTGCGAATTTAAATAAGATATTATATTATAGGTAGGTACCTACTTTATCGCTTGTCTGAATTCTTCACACAATCAGTTGAAAGTTTGAAAATGACACTTATAAATAGTAAATTTAATTTATTGAACTGAATTCCATGCAGAACTAATGTTCACACAGTCGAAATTTTTATGTTTGATAAGTAAATATATATGCAATATTCTGATATTCCGTCAGTCTATTTCATTTATAAATGGAACAAAGACAATTTAAAAATTGAACAAATTGCATTCAACGTGCGTTGTTTTGGTTAAGCAATTTGAAAATGGAACACAGACATTCGTAAATTGACAATAAATCTAAGCATAAGAAGCTGTACTCTGGTTTACTGAGTTTAAATATGGAACACGATCTTTTATAATATATATTTGAAAATCTATTCAAAATGTAAGTTATTTTGGTTTGTTGCAGTTAAAAATTGAACATACCTACTTAGTTTTGTTACGTCTTATATAAACATATCGATGTCAAACCATGAGAAAAGTAAATCGATATGCAGCATTACGTATGAGGAAAATGTATGAGATATCGGGGGCGGTGTTAGGTTAGGCAGACTGTACCCTACAGTCAGTAGGTGTGAAAGCAATTTGGTCCACGGTGCACAGGCTGCTGACAAGCCGTTGATTGAAAACGGAAAACATGTTGTGTTATACCGTATGTACTCAGTGGGTAGACTGTACTATATGTGTACCGCGTATGCCATGTACCGCTGGGATCAGCTCCTTCTCATATCAAGCTGCATAAATATGCTTCAGTTTACCCACCCTATACGGCTGTGAATGGGGGAATAATATTAAATGTTCGCAGAAAGCAATCACTTCGTGCTTTGAGATATCTAATAAGAAATAATCCAAGCCATTTGTAAAATTTAGAAAAAAAACGCCCGTAGGCCAATTACGTTCTGTCCCAGGAAAGTGCATTAACTTAGGGAGGTGATTCTACGTCACTGTAGGAGTAAAAAAGATAATTAACTTTCTCCGAAATTACAACTTTTTTCACCTACTAAAAATTCTTAGTGTGAGGTACAAACTTACCCGATAAATTTGCTGGTGAAGTGGCAACGTTGTGATTGGCCCGCATCCATTGAAACCGTATGTAAACAATAGGCCACGTAAACATTAGGCCTAGAGTTTTGCGTTTACAATTATGCTACAATATCGTATGTTTTTAACCAAATTCAAAAAGAGAAATGTACTTAAATTAACAAAATGTTTTTACACTTTGAATGATAAAATTATTTCCTTTTTTTATTTACTTCACTAATGTCATTGCTTTTGACTTGTTTAAATAACTTTCAAAATGTCCACTTTCCATGTATATTTACATCATATAGCCCGTAAACCTAATGAATATCTGACCTTCGTGGGTCAAGCTAGGCATTGTCACAGTAATTACGCATAAATAAACACAATATTAAAAGTTAAGTCTTTGGAGAAAACACGCACTGAATAAAGATGTTCTTTTAAGTAAGTCTTAATAAATCCATAAAAAATAAAGACATACCACATTTACAAGTTTTGATTAAAACAATCAAGTTTTCAAAGTTAAATCTACAGGATACATTAAATTATCAGCGGCAGTAAATAGACTAACGGAACGGCAGCGTTTGGACGCGGTACGGTAGATGTAGCAACAATGCAAAATAATAATGCCTGTCCCACACGGCGGACAAATTTTATGTTTTTACCTGAATGGTAATTAATTTGTTTTACTTATACTATCACATAGAATCATCTCCCGAAGTTAGTGCACTTTACCCCCGGACACCCTGTATAGACGAGCTGTAGATATCTGAAAATGGCAAGCCAATAGTAAGACTAAAAAGTAAGTATTGCTTTCGATTTCGTATTTTTAAAACTAAATTGTCATGCGTCGCGTAAGTTCGGTACTGCAATTGCACTAAAACAGTGCCAAAATGCCCTCGCGTGTGATGAGAAATTTTTTTCATTATTCTGAAAGCACTAGTAAAAGCCAAGAATTAAGTCTTGATTCGTACAAACACAAAATTATTTAATTATTAGCACCATTAGAGAAAGTGAGATAGTGGACCTAGTAACACATAAGTATTAGAATGACAATCTAATAACAATAGGTAGTCTCATACAGTATTCTGTGTTATAGTGTAAGCGAGTAAGCGTATATTCTTTCCTCAGTTACACCTGTGATGTAGAACGTAGTATTCGACGCAAACACGCAAACTGCGCTAGCTTTCGTTTATTTCGTTCATATGCACATATTCTTTGAATGTCCATTTTTGTGATTCATGAACAATGTTTCAGTTAAAAAATTATTGGAAACATAAGGGTATTTTTTACTTGCCGTAGTTCATCTTGAGTTTGTGAGACAATAAGAAGTCTAGATGTATTGTAACATAATTGTTTAGGATGAGTATATGTCGATCGCATATACAGGGTTTTCCAATAAGAGGTGTTATTTTGATATTTAATCGTAAAAGATCAATGGTTTCGTTAATTGTGTGGCACAAAGCGCCGTTTTGTTGAAAATAAACGTTGTCCAGATCAATACCATCCAATTCCGGCCATAAAAAATCATTAACCATCTCTCAATAGCGCAATCCATTTACCATAACTGTTGCTCCAGCCTCATTTTCGAAAAAGTAAGATCCAATGACTCCGCCGGACCATAAACCGCGCCAAACAGTCACACGTTGAAGATAAAGAGGCTTTTCAACAATAACTCTTGGGTTTTCCGAGCCCCAGACGCGACAATTTTGCTTGTTGACGAAACCACCGAGGTGGAAATGGGCCTCATCACTCAAGGTGATTTGCATTTGATTCACTCAAGTGAATTTTAATAATTTTAATGCGTTGTTGAAGCGTGTATCGTTCCATTTTTATTAATGGCATAGTTTTTACTTGTCAAATGTTAAAAAATGACAGCTTCAAAAGTAGCATCTACCGAAATAGCGGGCTGTTCAAATTAACACCTCTTATTGGAAAACCCTGTATATTGATAATTTTTTTAATTAGCTGCCTGGTATCCTTTTGATTTTTTAAATACTTTATTTATTTACCTGTACTATAGACAGCCCTGATTTATTAAGCATAATTACCTTCCATATACCTATAAGAACTAGTCTATCCAAAACTCTTTTTAATTGCAACAAAAATATCAGGACTGAGTCATTTAGATTCTCGCTTATACCTAGATCGCATGCAGTTGGCAATGTTTTCTCAGAAGTAGTAGATGTGTTCAACTGCACGTAATATAGTTTTAAGAAGGCTATAATATCATACCTCAAACACAATAATCAATGTCAGGAATGATAATATTCTTCTGCATGGCTCCTTTATATCTTATAATGTATTATTTGATATAAATTTGTATTATTTTATTAAAAATATTTTTTCTTATTTAAAAGTTTCATTGAATCGCTGACAGCCCTGAATTGTAAATGCCAAGTTGCGATTCCTACTCAGCTATTCCAAGTACAATTAATTTTGTGGGTAACAATAACTCACCTCTCCTCACCTCATACTTCGATTAATGACAGGTCTTATACAAACCTAGTATAAAGTAGCTCAACAATTATTACTGGTATATATTTCTTTTAAATTATGCATTGTCTTACTGCACTTATATTAATAACTGCATCACTTGCAATAGTGTTTTTGTTTACACATAATTGTTCTTTAATTTATTGCTATTATTATCCTGTTTACCACTTGATTATCACTGTATTGTAAAAGCCATTACATGGCGTTTGAATAAATAAAAAATTTAAAAAATTCACAATAAATTAAGATTTCAAAATGTTAACATAATATAATATAATTCGTCTATGAGATATGATCCCGTTTATGGATACGTGTTGAGTTCTAACTTGTTCCCTTAACACTCTGTGTAGTTAATATATTATTTTATTTTGGTTCAACGAAGACCAACCTTGTGTGTTTAATGTCAAAGATGAGAACACATGTTTTCACGGACAAAAAATCTCATGTTATCGCCGAATTATTTTGAGGCTCCATTGCGGGCATTGTCGCGTGTCTTGTGTGTTATATTATTAAAAGAAGGCTGTAATAACAATTCCCGCGTGAACTGTTTGGCCGTCCGGGCTAGCTTCCGCCTAATATGGAGGCGCTTCCGGTTTCATTTCCCGCCAGCCGGATATGGCGGCCGGATATTGCCTTTAAGACCGCGGCCGACACCTCCGAGGCTCCGGCTGGTCGGGGCAGGCAGGGGGGTTCGCAATTGACGTTTGCAACTAAACTATAAGGGGTAATGGAAAAGCAAACATGCACTTATTCTTATCAAAGGATATTTGAGATGAAAAATCGGCGTTACAAGAGAGTTATTTGTTAATTGCACTTATAATTTCACACTAAAAATGTGTGTGTTATGTAAACATTGTCACTCTCTTCTTTCAAGCAACGTTTCCATTCCGAATGGTGGTCTTATTCCAGGTAGACACTGAAAGAACCTTCCACTCTGTATAGTAATCTAATAAATAAAACAATTAGACCCATAAAAAATCATTGTTATAAGAAGTAATAATAGAAGGAGAGAAAGTTGTTATAAAAAGTAAGATTATAAAAAAACTGTAGATATTTAATATAAATAATTCAAATAGTTTATTTACCATGTAATGATTACTGCAGGAAGAAAATCTTAAAGACTGGCGAGGGCTTACCTTCTGAAAACAAAAGAAGATAAAATTATTATCAACAAATGTGTTTTATATGTTACTAATAAATTTAAACGAAATATGAAACAGAACAAGACATAGAAAATTATAAATTGGGACCTTATTATTTAACGTAATTTTTTTTTCGATCTCATATTTCAAATTCAGAATTAAAAATAAAATAAATAAGCAGGTCCCAATGGTCGAGTGGTTAGAGGCGTTATCCCGATAAGACAGAGATCTTGAGTTCGATTCCTATTGAGATCGTTTTCTTTTTATTTTTCTGTGTCTTGTTCTGTTTCATTTTTCGTTTAGATTTATTAGTATTATCTTCTTCTTCAATGAAAACTGTACATTTATAAATTGATCATAACCTTAAAAGTTATTAAAAAAAAAAGGTTATCCCAACAAAATTGAGTATTTTATTTTTGTTCTATTGTGTGAATTGGTTGGAACAGGTAAAACATGGTAAAACGAGCGAACACGTAATTGCTCGATTCTTACTTACCGAAGTCTTCGTGTTAAGACCGAATAGAAAATCCTCAGACATAATTAAAATCTTCGTAATTACCCGTAATGGCGAATTCCCGATCTTATCTCGCATATCTATGAGATTGAGTTTCAAAATAATTCCATAATGAGATAATTCAACAAGTTTCCCGAATCAAAACAATGGAAACTAATTAAATTATAGAGAGATTATTATTCTTTGTGCATATTTTGTATAAAATTTAGCGTTGCGTGTTAATTACGTTATGCAAGTTTGATGTAAGAGCAAAAATTATCAGTTTCAAAAGCAATCATTACATTGGTAGCCAACCTACAGCATTACAGTTACAACCAAAGATGCAATATAACAAAAATAAATCTGTAAATATTATAAAATAATGTCAAAGGAAATCAATAGGGTTTTCATTATCATTTAGAAAATTTCTTCCGGAAGGTTTACATACATAATACACGCATATTGTATTTATAGAAAGTAGAGAAAAGTCGATGTTTTGTAATCAAATCGTAAAAATAATTTTTCGAACACTACATTGCTAACTAACACTGGGTAAACCTTATAAGATGCAACAAAATAACGTAATATGGAATTGTATATGTTAAAAAGGCCTACAGAAAAGTCAATAATGGTGTAAGTCTATCTTCTAAGAATAACCCCCAGCAACGCTGGGTACACGTATTTTATATATGTAACAAACTACTGAAAAGTATTTTATTGGAACTTTTCTGTATTTTTATTTTATTATTTACTCTAATATATATTTTTGTCTTGCTTTCTTTAAATAAAAAAATAAAAAAATAAAAAAATAAAAATAATAAAAAAAATAAAAATAAAATAAAATAAAAATAAAAAATCATATCCTCACTGGAATCTCCCCTGCCGAGGATTTCTAGTGTTAATTTGAAATAATTATAAATATATTGCGTTGTGTTTTTAGTGCAGTTGAGTGGTTTTAGTTTCTGTCTGTATTTGGTGCCAGTATATTTATGGCCTAGCGCACACATGTGCATTTTGAGTAAAAACAAAAACGTGTTTTGAAAAGCATTTATTAAGATTACTTTGTAAATTGCTGTTTTGAGTAAAAATAATAACGTGTTTTGAAAAGCATTTTTAGTTTGTAAATGGATGTTTCGTGAGATATTTACATTACTTATTTCATCTAAAATTGATAAAAAGCGGATAATCACATTAATTTGTTGCCTTATATCTTATAGTTAACCTTGAGTGTTCTTATAAATTAAATTTTCAAATGGTACTTAACACATCTGTGCGCTAGGCCATCGATATTTTTAACTTTTGATCTCCCCATGTTTTGGGTCCAGTTTTTTTTTTATTTGAGATTTAAATGTTGTAATATTGTTGTGAGTTTCAAATGATAGTGGAATTTTGTTGAAGAGATTAATACCGTAGCATAGGAAGCTTCTTTTGCCCAAATGTTGTGTTTGAAGTTAGTTTGTTTTTGACCCTGAGATCTAGTATTTTTAATATACGTGTTTGTGTTTTTTTTTATTTATTCATTTCGTTTTACGCCCAGCCGGGTTTTTACGTAGATTTTAAAAACAGAATTTACCTAGTGAGCTATTGAAAATTATAAACAAAGTTTGTAATGCATGCAATGACATTAAAATGATAAACTAAACATGAAAAAATATTAGTAAATCATGTAACAGTAGCATACACTAATAAATAAACTAAAACAATAAACTAACTCACTAAAACTAGATTGCAACGCTAGTCTTATTAGTAAATTTCAACAAGGTGTTGGAATAGATTACGCTTAATTCTATAAATGGAGTCAATAAATATATCAATAGTACCCCCAAACTTGTTGCCCAGATCATGCTTCCTAATGGTTAGTGAGTATGCTGATTGTATATGCATTACAGAAGAATGTTACATTTTGTCTTGTGTTTCTAGTCGGCACATGGAATTTAATAGTGGCAACGATAGCAGGGCTGTCAACTAAGTTGTTAATGACTCTGCGTAACACAACCAGGTCTGACATAATTCTTCTGTCAGATAGCGTTATTAGATGCAATTGATTCATCAAACCAACCTAATAATGTATTCAAATGGAATTTTGAGTTTAAAATTTACGTACCTAAGAAATTTTGAGCTGAATTCTTTCTATAATGTTAGAGTGAACTTTATACAAAGGGGACCAAGTAGGTAAATTATATTACACTTGAATTCTAACTAATGAAATATAGAGGGTTTTCACATAATCTAAGGACTTAAAATCAGTTAAAGTTCTACAAAGGAAGCCAAGCATCTTTAAAGCCTTATTGGTTACTTCGTTAATGTGTGCAATGCATGTCAAGTTTTCATCAAATATCACACCCGTTCGTGACAATAGTATTTATTTAATATCATCACTCACTTGACATTTCTGAATGTTCTTAAAACAAATTATATCATTAATTTAAAGGTTTATTGATTTTAGAATAGAGTTGTTTAGTTAATACGTTGTTAAGATTTTAAAAATTATATAATTATCATACTCTGTTTGAAGCCCGGGCAACGCCGGGGACATGTAGTTAGTTTTTTGTTTTGTTTTTATTTTTATAGGTGTCTATGAGTGGTAGATACTTTCAGTATCGCCATGGTGAGAAACAAATTCACTATCAAAACTAACTAGGAAGGGCTTCAGCCATCATTTCGAATCACTTAATCATATTTTTATGACACTTTTTTTATTTTTTTTTTATATTAACTCCACACAGGAGGCCCTGAAGAAAATAATTTCCCTCAGGGCTTATGTCATCTTTGGGGATGCTGTGTGGAGGGACTTTTTGTGGAGAGGAAGGAGTGAACATGGGTTTTGAAGAGTCCCAAGTTGTAGGAGGGAGGAAACACAGAGGCCGGCAGTTCGTTCCACAGCCGAGCTGTTGAACCTAAGAACGAATTGTAGAAGCGACCCGTTCTCATGTGACAAATGTCAACCGTGTTCAAATGTTGGGCGCGCGTTTGGCGTGTATCCCGACTACGCACCGGTGCCGAAGGGATCAATGACGCTAGTTCCTCTAGTACTACAAATATTTCACAGAATTCTAAAAATTTAACGAATTTCGAAGTTAAAACTCAACTTCTGTGAAAGTTCTGTTTATTTCATCATGGGTCGGTTATTTAACAGTGCTTGAATAATATCAGAACTTAAACAAGAGTTTCACAAAACTGGAATATTAATTTTTAAATTTGATGAATTCTTCAAAATCTGTGAAACAATTCGTCCTAAGTTTTTTTTCGTAAAAGACATTATTTTTTTCCTTTTGAATCAAATAAATTAATATTATGAGACTAGTGAAAAACTAAATTATATCTTCGTTTTTTTTCTAACGTTTGTAACCTAATAATAAAAAAGGTTCCGTACCCGCGAGAGAGACAAAAACCTACAACTCAATATCTCTAGTTTCCCGAGAGTTAATTGGCGAAAATAGAGAAGTTGCAGCACATAGCGACAAACAACACCTAATTGCTAAATCTGGCTACTTCAGACTCTTGTTCAATTATTACAGTCAAATCCTAGGAATTTAAATGCAATTAAATTTTGTTAAATTTCACGGTGTCGATCAAATACCAAGAACTTCTGCTGTGTGTATTTATTATACTGGAAATAACGAGAACAAAATTAGTTATATTCATTTAAATTCCGTACATTCATAAAATGGCTAAGTATAATGTATTTCCGGAGTAAAATTAGTGCATTAAATTTTATCTACTTGATATTAATTAAAATCCTAAAATGTTGTAATAAAAAGAATGAATCTTTATTGTAAAAAATACGCAACTATAACTAAAAATACATGTTAAATACATTGGATAATAAATTAGATGTGTAAATTAAATTAACAAAATTAAATAATATATATACATTAGGAAATATTATTAAAGGAAAAGAAATGCATATACAGGGTTTTCCAATAAGAGGTGTTATTTTGATATTCAATCGTAAAAGATCAATGGTTTCGTTGCTTGTGTGGCACGTAGCGCAGTTTTGTTGAAAGTAAACGTTTTCCATATCAATATCATCCAATTCCGGTCATAAAAAATCATTAATCATCTCTCGATAGCGCAATCCATTTACCATAACTGTTGCTCCAGCCTCATTTTCGAAAAAGTAAGGTTCAATGACTCCGCCGGACCATAAAGAGGCTTTTCAACAATAACTCTTGGGTTTTCCGAGCCCCAGATGCGACAATTTTGCTTGTTGACGAAGCCACCGAGGTGGAAATGGGCCTCATCACTCAAGATGATTTGCATTTGATTCACTCAAGTGAATTTTAATAGTTTCTACTTGTCAAATGTTAAAAAATGACAGCTTCAAAAGTAACATCTACCGAAATAGCGGGCTATTCAAAATAACACTTCTTATTGGAAAATCCTGTATATTATATTTATATAAAGTAGAAAAAAGATGATGTTTTTCCTAGACTTCAAAACACCTCAAACATTTACTCCAAATCATTCCAACCCCGAGCAACGCCGGGTACATGTCAGCTAGTTTATGCTTTCTGGGGAAATGCTGAATATTCTTGTCGCAAGGTACCTAACATTTAAATGAATGTTATTTATAATCTTCACTTAATATCGCTTTGCTAAATTGCGTAGTCGTCACCAAGACTTGTTCAAGATACCACACGGCAGACCAAACATTCTAACACCAAGAGGTGCTTTTTTCATTCCTATGATCGCAAATATTAAGAATGGTAATATGTATATGATTCTGTAAACAGAACAATTAAAATGAACAAAAGTATTAATAATAAGCCATCTCGTAAAAAATAAATATCATCCAAATAAAATGCTAATTTCATTTATGTATTACTACAGAACATTATAATTATTAATAAGCTCAGATATTGATTAATAAACCACAATAGCATTTAAAAAATCTATCAATAGAAATGAGGTAGTTTATTTTCAATTATAATTTGTTTTATTCAACTGATTTAAAAATGAATAGGAAATACTTCAATCCAACTTAATGTATTAATTTCCTTATAGTACTTAAGTATGGCATTTAGAAACCTTATTAACTGTTAGCTAATAAACGTGAATATTAATCAAAATAGTAGTATTGGCACTATAGGTTAATAAATACATTATGCTTTATATTTGTGTTTTTATTCAACGCTTACTTATTTTCAAATGTCAATAGATCCGAAAAGTAATATTAAATGACAATTAACGGCAGCATTTAATGAAAAATGTGTTATTTTAAATATTAAACAAATGGACACAATTAAATTAAATATGCAAATGTAGAAGTGTTGAAAAAACATGGAGATTTATTGATAACAGAGGTTCTCTCTATCGATTAACCAGATTAAAGATTAATAAAATATGTTAGTGATTGATTCGATAATATCCGCTATCTTTAGGCACCTGTGATAATTAACAAATTTATGATTTAGAAAACTCGATTATTACCCCTTTTCGAGATACTTGTAAAACGGAGCGCTAAAATGAATATCCGATTACATGTTTTATGACAGTCTATATCCGGTCAATTAACTGCAAAAATCTCAGACACTAATAACTAAAGGAATGTAATTTAACTTTTAAAAAATAACTAGACTTGAGTTAAACTAATAAAACATTGGCCTTAAAATCATGCATGTATAATCGATAACATTTTAATAACACCAAAGATAATTTTTAATTATCTGTCTTATTTATTTGTTTATTTTATGGAAACCAACAGTCTAGATTTTATCAGTTTGTACACGTATAGTATAACCAAAATAAAACCAATTGTGGATTTCCTCCTTGTGACTGTGCCTCTAATAAGACAACATAATGTTCTTGAAAAACTGCTTTGGCAGTTTAGCGAGGGTTTATATTGAAGAATAAAAAAAATAATAATTTTAAAATTTTTAAAAAAATAAAATTGGCTTTGACCATTAAGGAAAAAAATTATGAAGCTTATTCTGGCGTAATGGAAGATGTCATATTAAGAAATGATTTCATATTGTATAAATATAAGACAAGATGTGACATTAAATAAGTTTAATACGGAATTACACGGAAAAACAACGAAAACTCACTCATGATAATAATAATTTAGAATAACATTTGTTTTTTCAATGTACACAAATGTGTACAAACAACAGTTGTTTTTCTTCATTTATTGGTAACCATAAGAAGGTAGGATGTTTCTAAAGCAAATTCAATTAATAACAGAATCTCTAACCTTTAAATAGTATTAAATAAAATTGCTATCCACGTCTGAACTACACAACAAATATTGATAGGGTTTTTACTATCATTTAGATTTTTTTTCGGAAGGTTTACAAATATAGTACATGCATATTATTTTTTAAATAAAGTGGAGAAATGTCGATGTTTTGTAACCGAGTGGTAAAAAAATATTTTCGGGCGGTTACATTGCTAACGCTGGCTAAACTATATAAGATACATTAGAATTATGTAAAATGGAATTACATATCTTCAAGTAGTTATAAATATAATGAATAAAAAAGTTTAACACTCGTGAAATGTCAGAGAAATACTCTTTTACGAACTTTGATGGATTATTATATAAATGTGAATTTGTTGTGTTTATTTGGACTGAAGATGGAATGAAGATTTGGACAGAAGTTTTAAAAAAGAATTGTTATTGAGACAGTGACGTTTCAGTGATTCAGTGATTTAGGAAAAAATAAAAATTAGAAACATGTTTTTGTGGATTCGAGGTCCACTTTTATTGATGCGAGGTCCATTTTTTTGGATGCGAGGTCCACTTTTTTTGGATGCGAGGTCCACTTATTTTTATGCGAGGTCCACTTTTCACAAATCTACCAGTTATGACAGTTACAGAATTTAAATGGAAACAAGAACAGACAAAGAGACACACAGATTTACTTTAAACCATAGATTTTTGACAATACGAAGTACTTCCCACATAGATTTTATTTTTATCACGTAGTATATACAGTTTTTATTTTGTGAACTATGGTTGCAATTAAAAAGAAAGTCATTTTGGAAAATAAAAAATTAGAATGAGTTTAAGGCAAGCCCATATTTTTACAATAAATTAAAGTGCATCTCTAACAAGTTCCCACCTGAAAGGTAGCAAGTGTTAATTTCCAATTGGACAGGGAGACAAGGCAAGGAGAATGGGTAGCGGCAGATAGTGGGAGATGTGGGGTGGGCGTGGGGGTGTGTGTGTGTGAAGTAAGCCTTGCTCGGGGAGGGTGGGTCTGTTGGGGAGGTTCAGCTAATATAGGCAAGGAAATCAGGCCGGCTTGTAGTGAGTACAAGAAAGTACGTATCGTCAGTTAACTGATTACGCAATCATGTTTTAATACCAAAAGCATTACATTTCATTTAAGGCTCCGAGGAAAGCGTTCAAAAAGAAGATAGTTTAAAAGGGAGATATATAAATACGAAATTCAGAGAAAATTGTGAAAATATTAAATGCAACAAGATCCGTTTAAAATAGAGCATAAATCTCGTTTAAGTTACATTTAAAGATACACTGATTTTTTTCATACCTATAACACGGTTAATAACTAACTAACTAACCATCACGCCGTTTCCCCGCAGGGGTAGGCAGAGAGGACGGACCGCCAAACAACTCGGTCTTGGCACACACTCCTTGCCTCATTCACATTCATACATCGTCTCATACATACTCTTCTATTGTTCTGACTCTTGACATGGCCCGACTCAAGTATCTGATTCACCTGGTCGTGCCATGTCTTCCTCGGGCGTCCCCGACTTCTACTACCATTCACATTTGCATCGTATATTCTCCATGGCACATACATGGCAACACGGTTAATAAGAGAATAAAATGTGTTTATCATAATTTTCGAAGCATACTTAGCGATTTTTCTATCGAACTGATTTCATACAATTACCGTTTCGACTCTACAAATTATTATCTTCGAAAATAACAAATATTTTCTAACTTATGTACTCAAAATAAATATGTTACAGATCGGTAGAAATTCTGAATGCGGGGGTTTTACATCAGAAATTAGCATGATGCTATTAAACAGGAAAAAATAGAAAAATTAACTGTAACACACAGAGTATTATATCTTAATTAATTTTTAAATTAAACTCACATTTTATTTTAATTCATTTTACTGATATATGGCCGGTTCATATTACGAAAAAAGCAATTTTAACATTTTTAGCATAAAAAATGCATTTATATTCTATATAAATATATTATCAGATAATATAAATAAAAAAATAGAAAAACATATGGAGGTAATAATATTTATTTAAAATTCAATATCATCGTTTAAACTCACTTTTCTTATATGCTTATTTTTTATAAATCAAAAGACTTAAATAGAGAAATTTACAATTGAAGGGAAAGTTTCAGCGCCCCTAGGTCTAGGGGTGTTATAGGGGTAGACAGTAGAACAGAGAATAGGGGTAGGCAGGGTAGTCGGTAGCCGGTAGCTGCAGAGCGGCTAAGGTCGCGTGACAGAGCGCTAACTTAATTAAACTCGCAGTGAAACTTAATTTCCGGCGCGGCCGTTTAATATTGAATCTTATTAAGATTATAAAGAATACGGCATAAGGAATAATGGTACCGAACTGCCAACTGCCTGAACATTGAACACTGTACACTGAACACTAAACAGTGTTGGGACAAACAAAGCCGTTTGATTGATATGCAGCAGACAGGACTTCCGGCCTACTCCGGACATAAATTTTCCGGATTTTAATTAATTGCTAATGAATAATTTAGCAGTTTCAAATTGGTTTATAACACTGAACAGATAATTTCTAGAAATGTATTTTATACATATTGCAAATACTTAAAACACTTCAAATTGATAATACATACACACACACCTTCACAAAATATGTTTGTGTGTCCCCTCCCCTCTCGATGAATTCAAGTAAAGCACCGGTTCCAAAAGACATATATTCAAGTTATTTATCACATAATTCAGACGATTGTTTTGGCACATTATTAGTGGCATATCGTGTTCGCAATATATAAAAGTTTTTTTGCATTAGTAGTATACACATAAGACCTTTTGACTCCAATGCCCCTATTACATTAAAAATGTATGAACAATTTTATCAGAAGATTGGAAAAATTTAAATTAGTTTAGGCTACGGCCACGCCCACAAAACAATTCTTTCTTCAGTGGTTTACAGTTTACAATATGTATGTTAAACGCGTTTAAATTACGACAAACATTGCATAGATTTTCCATGCCATGAATATTACTTGAATTATGTATCACGCTCACCACTGATTGCGGTGGAAATCGTATATGTGCATGTTCAAGAAAATCCAATTAAGAGGGATCATTTGTACCTTAAACGTGTAAGTAACTATTAATTACTTCTACTACATTAATTATGTGGAATTTTTTTTTATCTACTTTTAATAAATACACAACATTTTCAAACGGGTGCAAAATAATTCATAGTATTTTCAGTGGCGCTGCGATAAACTCGCGGACCCAGAGCAAGTTGTAATGTTGTAAACCAGCATATAATTCTTACTTTTATACTTTCAATTTAAATAATAGTCAATTGATTTCGTGAAAACTGTGAATCAATACTATTGAAAGAAGGGGGACATTCCTACCATTACGGGTGAAATAATACTTAAAAATGTACACAACGAGTCCCAAAATTCGGCGCCAACCTTTTAAGGGGTAATAAGCCAGAGCTCACGAATAATCAGAATATCTTAATATGACCTGAGTAAAAAGTTGCCAGTTTTCGAGATATTCGCATTTTTATGAATTTAGGGAAAATTTACACCTTTGGTTAGTTTTTTAATGCCACAAGTCCAAATTTCCATATTTTGATTATTAATTTCTGAGTAATTTTTCTATTGATCACATTCCAAAGGTAAAGTAGATGCACTTTTTTTGAAGAAAAAAAACATTTTTGGCAAAATCATAAATTAAAAAAAAAAACAACTCATGTTATTAAAACTAAAAAAACAACTCGTTTGTGCTGTTTTTAAAATGGTATACGATTTACTAAGTTTTACTTTAAAAAAAGCCACTTCAATTTTACTCACAAAGGAGACTCAATTTGAAATAATTAATTAATCAACTCAAAGTTACGCCATTGGAGTTAGAGTGAGATACATAGTGACGCCATTGAACATGAGTAAGAGTGAGCTAGATAGTGACATCGTAAACTGCATAGCTATCAGTCTGTTCTTGTTTTATAACATTTAATATGTTTTTATTCTTTTTTTATTAAAGGTTAATGTATGTTTACAAGGAAAGCATTTTTATGCAAATCACAAAGTATAAAAAAATATTATAAGCATTAATAATTAGCCTGAAGCACAAATATAAATTAAAATATCTTCCGAGAAAAAATAAATGCCGCCGACGTGAATTGCTTAAAGAAAATTGTTCGTGTGCAAATTTTATTGCATGTAAGAAAAGTATTTATTTCAAATAAAATAAGTCGCAAATAAAAATCAAAGCATGTGTTCAAATTGTCTGCTACTAGAACGAATCTAGGTAAAAAACAGTTCTTTGATTGAATAATTATTTAAATTTTCCAGAAATTCTGTCATATTTTTTGTTTATAATAATTTCAGTAGGTACTCTGTACAACATGCCTCTAAGGGTCGAATTCTTTGCAAAGCATTTTTTGTCAATGATTTTGATTTTTTTACGAGTTTTTCACAATATAAGTGCTGCGTGTATCAATTTAAAATATTAATTACTTGAAACGAATGCATATAAAAATACAATCCTATTTCAATATTACCGTGCTCTTTCGAATCCAAGACCCCCCCCCCCCCCTAGGCGATATACCAGACTGCCCCGACAATCGCTACATCACTGATTAAATTGTTATATAGTCACTTTAAAATTAAATTGTTATATAGTCACTTTAAAATTAAATTGTTACATAGTCACTTTAAAATTAAATTGTTATATAGTCACTTTAAAATTAAATTGTTATTTAGTCACTATAAAATTTTGCTAGCAATATTCAAAAGTACGATTAATTATAAAAACTTTATGTTGAGAAATTAACTATTCTTGTTTCAAACATCAACCGCCCAAATTAAATAACAAATGTAGATCCTACGAAATAAATTGTACAGCGCCCTTTAGGTGATTTTTCACAAAAACGGCGCTCTACAAATTATCCAATTATTATTATTATTATTAAATAATAGAAATTAAATAAGAAACAGTTAACATGTCTAACTATTCATACACGTGATAAAAATGTAAGCCCGAATAAATTAATGTATTATTGTGTTCATTATTATGCAAGGTAAGCAGGATTATGGCCGGGGATAGAGAAAAATAAATTTAATGTAATATTTTGTATTAGCATAAAACGAATTAAATTACACACACATTATTTTTACGCTGTCACAATAAATCTCAATTGTGTGACGTGTTAAAAACAACATTTGCACATATTTAATTACCAGAGACCAAATTCAGTCAGGTGTGTTCATTTGCGGTTTCAATATCAACTTTAATACTTTCAGTTCAAGTTGAAATGTTTATGGAAGATTTAACCTCATTAGAATATTTTTTTTGTTGTATTACTAAACAGTCTTGATTCTTGGTGGTACTTCAAGATTCAGAATGATCTGAGACAAAATAAGAGATAAGAAGTAATGTGGGAGGAACCTTACTTCTCAGATCTAGTTACTAAACAAAATTATCGATTTTCAATGGTGGCCTCCCTTAAGTGAGAAAAAACGTATTTTTCTGTGTTAGTCAGTCAGAGGGTAAGGTCAAAACATAATTTAATGGTCTTTTAAAAACATATTAAATTATTTTAATAATTGTTGAACGTGGAACTAAGACATGTTTAATAGATCTATCATTAGGTTTATCCTTAAACAGAATATAAATAAATAATAGCATAACATGTACATAGAATCATACATATAGTTTTGTATTATTGATCGATCATCCGGTAGATTCAATCTGTTAGACGTAATTTGATAATAGTTTGTCTAGTCAATAGTTAGGAATAAAATAGAGCATTGTACCTTTTCCTTATTATATATAATATTTTTCTCCCTATATAAGTATGTATACAAGGTGTTAAGGGACGTACTTTAACCAATGATTCCTGACAATATTTGAAGTAAAAAACATAAAACGAAATTTTGTAACCCGGTGACTTTTTTGATGTTTTTTTTTTCGAAATTAGCTTTAAAAAAAAAAAAAAATATTCCACATGTCATCACTGGACACTTCACCTAGTGACCGACTGTCCAATACCTTTTTTATTTTTTATGTTTAAAGCTGAAAAAAAAGGCAAAAAGTCTCCAAATAATGTCAGGAATCACTGATTAATAGATCAAGTACGTCCCTTAACACCCTGTATATATGAGCACATACTCGTAAATGTATTATGATTAGTTTAATTTATACCCCGATAATGCTTGCATTAAGCGAAACATTTCGCTAGTAATAAATTAAATAAATTCGTGATTATAAACAAAGTTCTTATTATTTTATTATATTAACTTTACCCCGCCATGAATTGATGTGACTCGATCTGTCTGTTCAGATAGAAGAAACAATAGCGCATTTTGCTTTTACGGCCAACAGATGTCACTGTTAAAAAAAACATACGCGTATTCGAATGCAACGTTGTATCAAAATTTCAAAACCATCGGTGAAAAGCTTTCGGAGATTTAAGATTTTGAACAGACGAACATTTAGATTTTTATGTATATAGATCAAACCACAAAGTGACTGCTTTCTACAAGATGTATACGCAATACACCTTAATGTATTGCGTATACACCTTTTGCAAAAAAAAACTGATTAAAACAGTTCTAACAAATAATTATAAGCAATAATTAGTCGCCTGAAATATCGATACAAATTGAAAATATCTCCCGAGTAAAAATAAATGCCGCCAACGAGAATTGAACCCGTGCTTTCTGATGTCCGGTCAGGTGCTCTCAAACCACTGAGCTATGTCGGCTTATTTCCAACCCGCCAAATGATTCAATACGTACTAGTACCTCAATCAACAATTAATGCTTATTATATTTTTTCCACCGGTAAACAACCAACTTTATTTTTGTAGGAAAGGCTTTGTTAGTGCTAAATTTTTCTCTAGATGGCGCTGAGACATATAATATTTTAATTTATTGGTGAAATATTTTTAACTTGTCAAATATTATTATTTTTTAATGATAAACTAATGTTTATAAGACAAGGTTTTATGCATAGAATCTTATAAACATTACTTTATCATTAAAAAATAAAAACAGGTGTATTTTCTAAAAGGGGAAAAACGCGAGTTAATAAATTATATTGATACAAAAATATACTATATTAAAATAATGTTTTTCTAAATTATATTATATTATTATCTTAGGTGTTTGGCCATTTGCTTTGTTTTTCCACTCCACTGCGCACTTCAGATTAAATGAATCTGTTAATACCTTAAAAATAAATACGGAAACAACTTCGCGATAGAAAATTCGATAAAGCCATTTTATACCCGACCTTTCCAATCGAAAACCCGACTAGAGCAACAAGGGGCATCTCCGTCTTGCTCCCTCGTGCGAGAAGAAAGCCGACCAGAGCGGGACAACGGAGGGGACTAATTGAATTTAACGAATAAAATTCAATCACTGGTATTCTTTATTATTCAAGATCCAATTTGGATAAAGTCATAGACTATGGAGGGGTGAACCAGAGTGGCGGGAAGTGGGGGGAAGAAGAGTGAAGTGGAGAGAAATAGTCGGGGTTGATGCAAGAATTATGTAGAAGGAGTTTGGTTGAGGGGATTAGTAGGAACGCCAAAATTGAAAAGATTAAATTGAATAGGCTGATTGATTTCATTCAGAAGTTGGCTGTTTTACATTTTTCTTAATAAAGGGGAGTGTTTCGGTGAATTGATTTTGATAAGGAATTTTTTTTTATTACGTTACATTTTTAAATCGATTCTTGCACGAAAAATTGCTTTAAAAAACTAAAAGCAGTACGTTTTTATTTTTTATGTATAACCGCATAGTCCAAACTGATCCTCACCGTCTGGAGCCAGTGAGATTATAGCATCCCCAATTGGGTATGTTGTGGGGCTGAAGGTACCGAGGAAGGGTAGGAAACGGAACGCACAAACAAATTGAAAGACGAAATCCAAAACGGTAGAGTGAAAGCAGGACTTCGCTACGCTCAGTCAATAATGAAATTCAAATGCAAATACTGTAATGAAAACAAAGTTAGGCAATAGAAAAACTTTAATAATACTGTTGATGGTTTATTATTTGTTCGAGGAATGAGTCACAGTTATTTTAAAAGTAAAGTCATGTTTCGTTTATTGAAATCATAAAACCATAGCCACCGTTTGAGAAGGTCAGTTACCCCTGGAAACCTTAAAGGGTTGCGTGTACCTCGCGCAGTGCACGCCGCATTGTACAGTTAACCAAATGGTCGGCGGATTGATTAGTACAACCTGCCGGTGGCTGCCCGTAGTGCCCCGCCGCAATGCAGGGGATGTCAAACTACATGTCAACATTATTATTTATATGAATCAAAGTATCAAGATAACACACTGAATAAGACAAACGAGGATCTAAAAATCACTTTGCTTTGCTGGAGGTAGTTGCTACCGGTAACCGGATAAATCATCACAATGATAATTCATCACATATTTAAAAAGTTATATAAAGTCATGGAAAGTGATGAAACAAAAACTTTATTAACTGGGTTATGCAGGTTAGTAAATATATATAAAGAACACAATTTTAAACTTTTTTCCACTTGTTTTTATTTGACCGTGACCGGTTTCAGCCTGTTAGGGCCATCTTCAGACTGGTACAATTTTTGTCTTAAACTAGGGTTTATATACATAGGCAAATTACATTGAGGGGAGGGGTTAACATAGTAGGTTGGTTTGAATTATGAGGGGTTTTTTCGTGAAATATGATATTTCCCAAATAAGTATTGTTATTAAAATCAAATGAATTTATCTGTAGAACTATGATAATTATGCCTATTAGGACTATCAATTTAAGGATTTACCCAACATAAAGTTATCGGTAATCTATTGTGTGGTTAGGAAAAAATATTTTAATGGATTTTATATAATTCAAATACATATTTATGATAGGTGACACACTGATTATAATGGATATAGCAACGGAGATTTAGCAACTGATTCTAATTTTGTGTTCATAACATTGTTGGAGTTTACTTTTTTAGTTAGGCGGGTTATCTCTAATGACTCTAGCCTATCTAATTTATGACCTTTGTCGCAGGTATGTAAAAATTTTACATGTCTATCCTTGTCAAACGAGTGTTTATTCTCAAGTAAGTGTGCCGCAACATTCGACATTTCGCCTTTGTCATTTACCCAGCTTGAAAAATGTTCTTTTATGCGGGTTTTGAATGATCTACCTGTTTGGCCTATACAGGGTGTCCGGGGGTAAAGTGCAGTAACTTCGTGGGGGGATTCTACATGATCGTAGGAGTAAAAAAGATAAATAACTTTTTCCGAAATTCCAATTTTTTATTTTTCATACAAAAAGACATACCTGCTAAAAAGCCATAGTGTAGGTGCAAACTTACCCGATAAATTCGCAAGTGTGAACGTGGCAACGTTGCATATTTGTGAGTGGCGCGTATCCATGGAAACCGCATGTGAATAGTAAACAATAACAACACAGAGTTCGCCGTATGTTTTGATATTTTACCAAATTCAAAAAGAGAACTGCACTAAAATCACGTTACACTTTTTATTATAAAAAATATTAATAACTCATTGAACACTTAACTAATTTCATCGCTTTTTACTAATAGGCCACTTGCATCATATTTTTTAATTTTTTTTCCGGTTAAGGAAAATATTCTAAGACATTCTGTATTATTATTATTTTTTTAATCGTATTTTTGAAACCCTGGGGATTTTTTGAAAATTTCAATCCGAAAAATCAGACCTTTTTTTATAAACCGGAAAGACGGGACATAATTTTATAGGTGAGAAAAAACAATGATTACATAGCCGAAAATCATTTAAAAAAAGAACGTTTTCCACACGAATGACACAGCAGAATAACGAGGCATAACAAAAATATTACATCTCATAAATATTTTTTTCCTTGATCCATCTTATTGATCATAAATCATTATAATGTACAACGTCTATATTAATAAATCCAATGTAATATACTTGTACTTGTAAATTATAATAATAATAAGAATAATATAAAATTTGATTTTGATAAAATCAGCACCATAACCATTATACCTCTAAAACACGTACCGACATCTAAATTGTACGGGGTTCTCTTCACATCTGTCAAAAATTCAAACCAAATGAAAAGTTCGCAGAGAACAAACAATAAATCTAGTGAACGAATTCAAAAATTCTTAGATAAATTAAATTTTCAAAGTTGTTTACTCCGCCCGTCAAATTTTGTGACACATTACATTCAAAGCACGATTTACTAATAGCGTGGGGTGCAGGAGGGGGTGCGGGGGACAGTTTACCAGCTGACCGACTGAATTCGGGTGCCGGGGGTAGCGGGTATTAGTTACCGGGGGGGCGCGGGATGTAGATTTGGCAACGACGAAAATAATAATGCCGTCTACGCACGTCGGAGAAATTTTTCGTTATTAGCTTAAAAGTACATCTAAAAGTTGGAATTTCAGAAAAAGTTATTTATCTTTTTTACTCCTACGATCACGTAGAATCACCTCCCGAAGTTACTGCACTTTACCACCGGACACCCTGTATAGTAAGACGGGCAATTGGCACAGTTGATTTGGTAAACTCCTGAGTTTTCCATTTTATCCCTTTTATCTTTATTATTTATTAGGATTTTACCTAATGAATTTACATTATAGAATGCTGTTTTACAATTGTCTTTATTGGTTAACCTAGATATTTTTGTGGATATATCACCAATATACGGTATTTTAACCCATTGTTTTTTTGTGACATAATTTTCATTGTTGATTGTAAGACCTTGTGATATGATTGCCAGTGTGAGTTTTTTATTCTTTTTCTTTAATAAACTATCAATAAGTTCACTACTATATCCATTATTATTTGCTGTGGTTTTAATAACATTGAGTTCATTATTATAATTTATACAATTCAGGGGTATATGTAAGAGTCTGTGAATGAGTGACTTAAATACTGATAACTTGTGACAAATGTGGTGTCTAGATGTGTTGTGTATAATGTTGTCGCTGTATGTTGGTTTTCTGTAAATTGTGAATTCTAATTTTTTATTAATTATTTCAATACCTATGTCTAAAAAATTAATTTTATTTCCCCCCATTTCCATTGTAAATTGGATGGCTTTGTTGATTTTATTAATTTCTTTTAGAAAATTATCTAATTGTCTGTGAGTTCCCGTCCAGATAATTAAAATGTCATCTACGTATCTACGATAGAAGGTAACATTTTTAAATGATTTTAATTTTTCTATCTGTTCTTCCATGTGATCCATGAAAAATTCGGCCAGCACCGGTGATATCGGGCTGCCCATGGCAAGTCCATTAGATTGAATATAAAAATTATCATTAAATCTAAAGAAGTTTTGTTCTATACATGTATTTAGTATTTCAGTTATTTCTTTCCGTTCTATCAAATTAGTATTACGTTTTTCCATGTAGTTGTTAATAATTATCTTTAATTCGTTTGTCGGTATGTTAGAGAATAGGCTGACAACATCAAACGAAACCAGAGTGGCATTGTTAGGTATGTTTATGTCTTTGATGAGGTCTATAAGTTGTAGGGAATTTATTATGCCGTATTTTGATTTAAAATTGAGAGTGTTTTTGATGATTTTATTTCCAAATTTTGCTAATTTATAGGCAGGAGCTGAATTGTATGATACTACTGGTCTTACTGGCATGTTATTTTGATGTACTTTAGGTTGTCCATAAAGGCGTGGGCATTGGGGGTTCATAACAGATAGACTATATTTATGGAATTTATTCTTAATAAGGACTTTGCTAGAGTTTAATATTGAGTTTACATCAGATGCGAATTTCGAGGTGGGGTCCTTTTTCAATAGGGTTACTTTACTAGTGTCCAGCACATCTTGGACTTTTTCTATGTAATCTGATTTGTTTAAGATTACTGTACTATTCCCTTTATCTGCTTTTGAGATAATAAGGTTGTTTTGTTTGATTTTACTTTTTAATGATTTTAATGTGTGTGCTTCGCTTGAAAATTTACCCACAGTCGTTGCTTTTTTAATTATTTTAGCGCATAGGTATTTATTGCTATAGTCTGACGTTGCTATATCTGTGTCTATAGCTAGATTCTCGAGATCTTTTAATTGAAGTGGTAAGTTTGGGCAGTATTTTAAACCTTTTTCAAGCATTTTAATTTCGGTATCATTAAAATCTACATCGGTTATATTTACTACCTTATCGTAAAATAATAGGGTGGGTGAATTTA
Source organism: Hesperophylax magnus (assembly GCA_026573805.1). Classification (NCBI taxonomy): domain Eukaryota; kingdom Metazoa; phylum Arthropoda; class Insecta; order Trichoptera; family Limnephilidae; genus Hesperophylax; species Hesperophylax magnus. The sequence goes on from JAIUSX010000072.1 coordinate 25,478,308, forward strand.
CTGTCTTTTCCGTAGGTGTTGATTTGACTTGTTTTTCTGTCCAATATGTTAGTTTTTTAAGTTGTCTTTGGTAAGTTGCGTGTATTTTATTGTTAACCATAAGGGTAGTATCATTAAAAAGACAATCAAATTCTACGGGGTGTAGTTGTGATGTGAGTGCAGTGTGTACATAATATAAATAATTATTTACGTTATCTCTAATGTTGTACCATTTTTTCATCTCCTGCGTGGTCTATGTTCTGTGGGCTGCGGTAACTGCAAGTTTGGCTGCTTTGCTGTCCGTGTTCGTCTTGATGTTGATGTATTTAGGTATTATACCCCGTTTTTTGCATTCTCGATTGAACCACAAATGTTGTGAAGCCATCCGTCGTTTAAGAATGAGTTTTTTGTAGAGTCTCTTCAGTGTCGCTGTGTTTGCACTTTTTAATATTTTAATATTTGTAACTGTTATTTCGTGGTGGAATTCCATTATAAATATATATAAAGAACACAATTTTCAACTTTTTTCCACTTGTTTTTATTTGACCATTTGATATATTTGATATATTTATAATGGAATTCCACAACGAAATAACAGTTACAAATATTAAAATATTATGCAGGTTAGGTTTAAAAAAAAAATTTCATCGTTTCTAATGACTTTATATCACTTTTTAAAAGTGTGTTGAATTGTCACTGTGTTGAGTTATCATGGAACCGTTGCTACCATACCTGTAAATTGGTCGAAACCAACCAGTGACAGTTCGTGGTCATTATTATACAGCCCTCTAACCGCTCTGTCAATGTTACGTGTGTTTTTATTAATTAAAAAACCCGCTAAGCTGCCAGAACAGTCTGTAAGCAGGTTAATAAACAACAATTTAATCAATAACGAGAAATTACAATATGAAAAATAGAAGAAGAAGACTAATTATTTATTTGAGTTTTTTGCATACATGCATACATATAATAATAAAAAATTGTTAACATTTAATGTATTTTTTTGTAAATTATTTTTTTAAATTACATTTTCTCCACAAAGGCGGCCTTCAGGAAAAATATTTCCCTCAGAGCTTACGTCATCTTCGGAGATGCTGTGTTGAGAGTCTTTTTAAGGAGAGGAAGGAGTGAACAAGTGTGGTATCTTCAATACCCATGTTGTACGAGGGAGGAAACACAGAGGCAGAAAAATCGTTCCACAGCCGAGCTGTTGATCTCAAGAACGACTCGTAGAGGCGACCCGTTCTCATTTATATAAATAATTCATTCAATTTCCTCTGGTAATTCGCCAAATATCTTTACTGCTCCGTACGACTATTTACCCTAGATTGTACAATTATAATACAAAGATATAACAAACAAAAAGATATACATAATTTTTTTAAATTGTTTTTATTTCTTGCTATAGCAATGCCGATGATTTACAAAACTCATTGTAGGACGGGAGTCACTTATAATACATAGGTGGGAGTTAATAGGAACAATTTAACATTGTTATTTTGATATCAAAATTATAAGTATCATATACAAAACAGCACAAAAATATAAAAGAGGGGGTAAATAAAACAAACAATAAAAAAGTAAAATAGAAAACAAAAAGGGATATACACATAAGCACAAAGCCTTCGTAGGAATTTATAAAAAGGTACTTACCTACTAATACATTGGTAAAAATAGATTATGTTCGATTACAAATACAGGGGATAGAAAATGAGAGAAAAGATACAATACAAAACACAACACGACGAGAATTACGTATTTTTTTTTTGTATCTACATAGAAAATATTCTGTCAAGGAATTACTTTGATTATTTTGTTTTCTGGCTGTTTTTATAGATATCTGGAAGATAGTTATAGAGTGTGTAGGCAATATAGTTAAGGCGATGCACTACGTAGTAATGAAAAATCTTAGGTTTTTGGTTTAAAAATTTGGTCGCCTAGAAATTTAAATAAATACCGCAAGTATAATACGTCTTGACTTTTGAAATAATCGAGTATTTTTTACATAAGTTTAAGTCTTTTTATAAGCACAGAAAAAAATATTTTTTTAAGGCCTATGAAAACTGCTTTAAAGTTCAAAATTTCCTACTTACGAACCCATTTTCGGTTATAGTTTTATTGTATAATTTGGCAAATTAAGTTATTTATAAAATGATGGGAAAACATTTAAATATTTATGCCTAAATAAAATAAAAGGCACTTTTTGGCCACGTTTTTTTTGCATAAATCAAAACAGCTGGATGGCGTTAAGCGGGAATTTAAGCCTTATCGCCATCTACGTAAGGAGTGTTATTGATAGCGGCTCGATTCAAAATATTACACGACGTAGTGCATCGCCTTAAGAGATTTTATAGCGTGTGTTAGATGAAGGCGGATTTTATTGTTATTACGAGTATTGTGGTTGTGGATGTCTTGATTGTAAAGTGACTTAATGTTAGTGTGCGTTGATTGTTGGGTAATCTGTATGATGGTGGTCTTGATTTAAAGATTGGGAAGGACTCTGATACTCTGGAAGGATACCGGAAACTGAATAGATGTCGTTGACATGGGTGTCTCATGGAATACCAAGAATACCAATATTTAGATAGATATAACATAGGTAATATTTAACTCTAGTATAGTACTCATCTTGATGAAGATAACATTGTTCTTGAAACATACAGTTTTCGTACTAATAAAGTGGTGTGAAACTAAGTATTTTGACTTTAATTCGTTAATTATGTCATCACAAAGTACAAAAGCTTATTTGAGAAAAACTATTCTTCGAAAAATGAAGGTATTCATTCATTTGAGTTGGTTGCAGCGGAATTTAATTTCGCTTCTGCAAAGGGATCCAAATAACAGCAGCATTCGTTAGATTGGCCGTATCAATTACGTTTCAAAGAGCTGAAGCTTTTTCAGCGAGATGAAAGTTTTCACAATGGCGATAGCTAAAATCTGATCGAATAATGGAAACCCATGTCGAGAGGCATAGCACTGATTTAGATTACACGAGATTGGAGATTGCGGTAAATAAAATTACCTCAATTCGATAAAGCTACTGTGTTATTAAGAGCTTTATCTAAATGATTTTAAGATTCTGGGATTAACCTCAGTGACACCCAAAAAATCATGAAAAAATGTATCAATGAAACCTATTTAATAATATCATATTTGTGAATGCTGTGTAGAGTATGGAGGCTCTTAAAGGGAATTTATGTAGAGAATCAAATTCCAGAAGAGATAAATGTTTTATAAAGAAGGAAATCTAAGGGTAGAGTATTTTAACAATTATTTTACAAGCAATAATTATTCGCCTGAAACACTCATCCACATTGAAAAATCTCCTGATAAAAGATACATGACGCCAACGGGACTCGAACGTAGAGTATTTTGTTTTTTGTTTTGTGCTTAATTCGCACAACTCCACTAATTGTGTGGCATAACCCTAATTTGATAATTCTGAAACAGATGTCACAAAAAAACTTACACGCAGAACTTAAAAACACAGAATTTACATAAGTAAATTTGATTTACTTTAAATAAAATTTAAATAAAAACAGGCAAACAAAGAACTACCCTAATATTTTCATGATTCTTAAAGGAAAACTATCCACGTTCCAATAACCACAGAATTGTATGTCCCAAAAAAATATTAGCCTACCAACATAATATTTTAGAACAATTTACTTTCATGTACAAATAAACAGATATGATGGAACGCAGCACAACTCTGTTTATAAAGCTCGCTTTTGCATCAGTCACATTCAAACATCTTCTTATAAAGATATGATTTGAGATTTTCACGGCCAAGAGTATTATAGTGAGTCCGGACAGCATTACAGTGTCCAAAACGTTGGTTTAAGAATGAGGTAGCGCAACAAGGCGTAATATCCCAAAAAAACCACTATAAAAACTTCTCGTAAATGTTTCTATTTAACTAAATAACTAACCTAAGCACTCAATTGACAGGCTTAGATGCCCAACAAAACGTCTGTAACCAAGTGGGTCTTCCGACGACCCCATGACGCTTTCTTCTGTCTTATGGGCTTTTAAACTATAGAATTCCAATTATTCGGTCATTTGTTAATGGTAACTTATGTATTTGCGTATATGTAATCCGTAGGAATACGTAAAACACTAAAATGATATTTCAAGTATTTAAGCTAATGTGAGGAGGATAGTAATTTTGGATACTACCTACTCCCCCACTTGGCTGCGAGATAGTTATGTATTCCATTCGATTCCCTAAATATAAAGTATGGCTCACCTGATTTAATCTAAATCCAGGGTGGGATAGAGAAAACTAGAGTTTCCACTGCAACTAAAGCGCGCCAAAACCACCCTAGTCCACTCGCCACCCCTATCACCCAACTCGAACCCACCCCAGAGTTACCTCCTACCTAACCCCAGTGCGGGAAGGGGATGAGAATGGCTAGATTCAATTTGTCAGTAAGTTGTAATTCAAACGAGTATTGTTTCAATTGAAATGGCGAGTTTCCTCACGTTTAAAAGCAGTCAATTTAACCAGCGTGCTGTCTTTCAATGGACCCTAAAACTAGTTAGTTTTAGTGTGGATTATTTGAACGTGAAAGGTCCCAGTGGTATTCATTGCATGCGATTTTAAAAGTAATTAGGATCATGCGCTTTTATCATGCATTCATAGTACACCGCTATCAAGATAACTTTGAAAATTAATTTATTGTGCCTGTGGCTTTATCCCAATTGAATCAAAATTCTAACATTAAATTAATAATAGGAGGTAGAAAATTGTTTAGCCTTCTGTATATGGATTAGATGATCAAAACATGCAAAGTGATAATGTTTTTATTGGTTTCGTTTAATTGCAAGTTAATTTTATAATTATTTTCAAAATAAGTTTTTTTCAATGTTATTCTCTGTTTCAATCCATTTAGTTTAATTGAACATGTGATTGCACTTTTGCAGTATAATTTACTCAGTGTCAAAAGCATTAATTAACTTAAATAATGCAAGTCAAATCTTTCAAAGTTTCGAATTATTTCAACTGTATAAATAACGTTATTAATGTTATTGTTCCTCCTTTTCTTAATTTAAATAGAGTCACGCCTTGCTAGATTGTATTTATCACCGAAAAATCATTTGTTTAATCTATCCTGGACCTGGTGGTGATGAATTTTTGCAAGTGAATATGATTATTACTAACTTATCCGTGTAAATCATATTCGCTTACAAGCAATCATCACAACAAGGTCCAGGATTTACGATCATTGGCAAATCGAGGACTTTGGCGAAAGCATTTTTAAGTCTAATTAAACTTTAACTGTCTTATTCATAGTCGCCGTATAAATATTATATGGACGGTCGGTATTGGTTTCGGAATCGGTACTCATAATGGCTGTATTAGTATTAAATAGTAATGCCCGAATTTGTTGACGTTTTTTCGCGAAGTTTAACAAACATCGACCTGTCGCGTAATGAAAATGTAAAAAGCAGTAATACGCATTTGCAGCACTATAGGGGGGATATTTTAAATCGAATTATCGATTTACCGAAGCAAACACGGGATGCATATTCGAATTGGCCGGAGTTCGAAGCAAATAAAATCATACCGGGTCAGTGACATTGCAAAACAAATGTCATCTGAAGACACGTGAAGTTAGCAACAAAATGCAAAACGCGAAAATGAATGTGTTTTTGAGGTATGGAACAAAGTTGAAGCCAGTCCAAAAAAAACGCACATGAATATTATTATAAGTAATGATTTTAACACGAGCAGTATACACCATACGGCCATCTACCTTGTATAGCTATACCTGCGCTGCAGCGGGCGGGTATTAGAGAATCTTTAATAAGTCTGTTAGATTGTAAAAGTGCATTACATATATATGCACTTAGCCTAGGGGCTGGAACAGGTAAACAGTTCTCAGTACTATCTAAATATCGAAATAATTAAATATCTAAGCTATGTAAGAAACTTTCTCTCTAATTTCCTTCCAGTTCCATTGGATCTCTTGTGTAGTTATAAATTTAAAAAAAAAACAGTTTGTTTTAAATCTTAAATTTGGAGAGACATCCTTGAACTCATAAAAATTGATATTAATGGAAAATTTGGCAATTGATTCCAAAACTCCGAGATGAGGTTTCTGGGTCATATCTGACCAAATAATAGTAGAAATTGATTTTAAAAGGGAAACAATTTTTCAATGAATTTTAAAAATATGTTAAACGCCTTTTTCCTCAACTCCGCACTGCGTAACTTATTTGCGCTAACAATAGATATTCCTACATTGGAAAAAAGACAGCGTGATTGAAAAGCGAAAACGAGGAAAGATAAAGAACACCCTTTACCGCCTGAAAGAATGCAATAAATATCAGTTTTCAGTGGGAATAATCTGACGGATCCCTCGGGAGACGAAACTGTGGGCGGGACGGGTGGAACAGGAACGAAGGGGAACCAAAGGAAACGAAACCTCCGTTGATATAAAACAGCCTAGAATAACTTTCCGTCGATAAGTTAGACACTGTACTTTGTTTCCATGGGATGCAAATTGATGTTACACTTAAAATCGATATACCCACGTATAATCATGTACAAAATAAATCTTATTTACTAGAATTTATTGTAGGATTTGTAAGGCAAGTATTTATAAAACATAGACACATAATAAGAAACCAAGGATCTCATTTCTACTGAATTCTACACCTCCCTTTTTTTAAGTTTTTATGTAGTTACAAAAATAACATATTCATATCTAGTATAAACCTTTACAATTATTAACAACTAATAACTTATTTGTATGACATTTAGGCACACTTTATACTACATCTAAAACTTATTCTCTATAGCATTTAGGCATAACCCACAAAAAGCTGCAAGCCTTTTTTTTAGCTTCTTTAACATCCGACAGTAGTTCATTGAATATCTTGAATCAATCAATTATTTCGAGTTCCCGACAAAATTGTTTTCGGAAGTCTAAAATCTTGACAGCTTCTCGTGAAATAAAAAGCTACATTCTTAAGCTTGTGAATGTTTAGCATCAGCTTTACTGCTGCTAGCCTGGCTTCCATGGACAGTTTCTTGTCAGTATTAAGGTTTCGTCGAAGTTGATCGATGGTGTTAGAAGTAACAGCACTCAGGCCATAATTAATTTTGATACCTGTATTAACCCATTTTCCATGTAAATTAAGTATTTTAATCACTTGTATCAAGGATTGGTGAACGGTGTTCAGAACGTTTATGGTATTTTATATTATAACATCAATTAACTGCTGAAGATGAAACATTTTATGGTAAGCGGTAAGCTAATTTTAGCGAAAAACTAAACAATTTTATAATGGTTGCATTTTTAGTCAGACCAGGCGTGTGTTTTTATGTCAATGGCTGCCATAGATAGGATCGTTTGAAGAGTAAATAAACGATAAACCAAACTCAATGGTGACAGCGGATTTGGAAAGTGAATTTGGTTGTCTTCGGGTGAAGTTCAATTTGGTTCAAGAAGAAGCTTCGTTGGAAGGTTTATTTATCTGTGAGTGAAATGGGATGGTAGATAGTTTTACCGATATGACTCTTTATCCTCTCTACCAACCTAACTACCTATCCTTTGAGGAATAAAAGTTAATTGAATATTTTAAAAATATTGTCATTTGCAACAAAACTAAATGTCAAAACTGAAATACATTCAAATGTCATTTTTAAAACAGTAGGTAGTAGAATCATCGCACCCCTGGTTGAAGAATTTTGTGAGGTGAAAGAAAATATATAATGGTTGAAGAACACAGAACAGTTTTTTAAAATTCGGGACCAATAAATTTTAAAATACAACCCAGATCAACTAGTTTCAACAACTTAAATGCCGGTGTCCGGAAACCAATCAGAAGAATGTACGAATTTTACAAAATCAAACTCTCCGACATATTATTTGATAAATGGCTTATTTCCAACCCGCCAAATAATTCAAAATGTACTAGTGCTTCAATCAACAATTACTTTATTTTTATAGGAAAGGCTTTGTTAGTGCTAAATTTCCCACTAGATGGTGTCGAGACATATTATATCAACATTTTTTTGTGAAATATTTTGACTTGTCTTTATTAATTATTGCTTTTAATATTTTTTTATCCTTTGTGCTATGCATAAAAAACCTTGTCTTATAAACATTAGTTGATCATTAAAAAAATAACGTTTTGAACGTAGTTTAAACGACTACTTGATTAAGAATACCATTTTCATAGAAAAGCTGATTCCACAAAATATCCCCCTTTAAAATCACGAGCATATTGTCTTTGCCAAGCCACAGTGTAGATTTTCCGTATATAGGCCCCGGGATGTGTGACGTCACCCGATATTGATTAAAATCTGAAACCAATGTGCTGTAATGACAATTTTGGAAGATTTTGTGTGGCGCCGAGCCATAAAATGGGCTGCCTACGGCATAATGACGTCATAAAAATTATTTATTGATAATATGCCAGAATGTGCACTTTGAACCCAATTTCGTACACGATATAACGCGCCACTGGGGGGACAATGCACGCTTTACACACGACACGCTTTAAACCGATGATACCAACAGTGTCGGTGCGGAAAGTCGATCGAAAAACAAACATAATATTTATCCGCAAAGTAAATTATTTACTTTGAACCCGCTTCGACCGAATTTTAAAAGAAACTTTTATTCCCAATCTCTCTCCTCTCCATCTTCTCCGTATCTCCTTGCCCTGACAACTACCTTAAAATGAATATTGCTAATGTTGATCCAGATTTCATGATTAACTTTTTATCACGATGTCGGAACACGTGTTCACGAAAGGAATATGTTAGATTTAAATAAAGGTAAATTAGTTTAATTACTGTTCTAGTGTTCCTTGTGCAATCAAACACAGATAAAGAAATTGCAAGTAATTAAAAGAAAGAAGCATTTGAGGAGTATTGAATTGTTGTAAGTTTTCTAAGTTAATTATTATGCAGAAAAAACTAGTAATGTTCGGTGTGAGACACCGACTAATTTACAGCTAAAAAATAAGATGCTCCCGAAATACATGTTTAAGAATGTACATTTTAATTTCGCAATACAAAGCTAGAAACTGTGGAGATTTTATATTTCACATTATTTTAGAACCCAAAATAATATCTATTTTAAAAGAGTTAAGATTTTTAATGAATTACCGACAGATGTTAAAGAAGCTAAAAGTTTTACTGCCTTTCGTGGGTTATGCCTAAATACTAAAAGGATTAAGTTTTAGATGTATTGTAAAGTGTCCTTAATTTCATAGAAATAAGTTGTTAAAAGGTTTACACATGATATAAAAATGTATTTTTTTATAACTAAATACATACATACGAAAAAAAATTCTAGTTCTCCAAAAAGTTTTTAATTAAAATCCCTATAACAAAGACAACATCATGTCTATAATGATAATCACGTTAGACCCATAATTAACATAAACTTTCTTTTTGCTCTAGAAATGATTTGATTACAATTCAATTTGTTTTTATTGATTGGTTAATGATCGAAATGTAAAGTTGATTACATTAGCATTAAATTGTGGTCCTTGTTCTACTAGTTTCACGACCAATAAATACGCCCTTTACTTGTAAGTAATCTAATGAAATTGTTTCAACCGTATCGAAACCGTATATGTATCTGTTCTGCAACAATTATTCCGGGACTAACTACCACATACATGCACCTTTTTTTAGCCTACGTACACTTGGAAACAAATTCTCGTCGAGTATTGATATATTAGACATAATCACTACGCAGAAGTGGTGGATCGAATGTAGGTACAAGAAAGCTATACTATTATGTTATCTTTTCAATCAATTTAACCTAAGTCTACTTATAAGTTTTGCATCTTCTTTATATATCCATATCTCTTATCTCCTTTTAGAATTTCTGTTTATTTATATTATAAGTGAGTCTATGTATGTACTATATTTTAAGTTCATGTTAGGGTTGTCTCCTATTTAAAATCTTCTCTGTATCATGTACTAAATCACGGTAAGAAAATGTAAAAAAATTGGAAAAAAAATTTCACCATGGAAAAACCCATCAGGGCGTTGGTAATATTAATAAAATAAATAAAAATGTTTAAGAAAGGTAGATACTCTCAGTACCGCTATATTTAAAGGAAACCACTCAGAATCGAAAAATTGTTTTAAATGATTTTAGTCGTGTTTAGTGACCATATCTTGCAATAGTTACCATATCTTCCACCTCCCTTAAGCCTTAACCAACATCCCCCGACTGAGGACGCCATAGAAGCACTGCTTACGGACTGTCCGGGCAGTTGGATATCTTGTGCAGTATTTGCATGAAATGTTTTAAGTCACCGTAGTCGTAGAAGTTCTAAATATGTTTAATTTTATTTTATTTTCAACAAGTACGCTTTTTTTATTTTTTATTTTTTATTTAATTTATTTTTTTTATTTTTTATGTGACACCTCACAAGAGCGTCCCTGCCTGTGCAGTGTACAGACAGGGGAACTATGTCACCACCCGATTGGGCGGCGTTGTGAGGCGGAATAAGGTAGGGGCTGTAGGAAGGGATTTGTTAATGCGGGCCTTGAAGAGGCTCGGATTATAGGAGGAAGGAAAAACAGATTCCGGTAGCTTGATATGGCTGACAATATTGCACTAATCGCTTTGTGAGCTAAATTAAACAAACATTAATATTATTATTATTAATAGTATACAGAACAAAAAAAACAATTTTTGTACGGATAACGGAAAAATAAGTTTCCATGCAAACAGTTTGCGCTCGCAGATTTTACATTTAGTACAGTTACTTCATAACGCATTTAATTAATATGTACCTATGGGGACATTAACCAAAAAAAAACATCCGTATTTAATTTCAAATAATTATACTCCTTACGTTATAGTTGGGTAAGGTACATATTACTTTAAAATTGATTTTTCTCAGTAGAGTTTAAACCTATAAATTGTAAATTTAATGAACCTAATAAACTCCCACTCAAATGGCAATATTAATTGAATTCATTAATATTAAAAGAATGTTCCTTTCGGAATATTTTAATTACAGTATTTCATATAAGGAATTGCATTCCAATATACACACAACATTTTTCAGTAGTTAAAAATCTTAATATAGAAGTACACATATTGAGTATTTGTGTGTTACATATTGAATGATGTAAGTCTGTCAATAATGATGGAATGATATATTATCTAGGTTTTGTGTATCAATTAAATAATTTCATTAAAATAAATTACGTATACAGAAGTAGTTATTAATTAATACGTCATACTTCTTTGATGGCTAGACCAACTATTATTAATTATGTGTAAGAATATATTCATTAAAATATATTATTGCGATTCAAATCGAAGCATATATAAAGAGAATGGATATTTTGCGCTTGTCATGATCGAAAGATACAATACTGGGGCAACTGTAGCCAAATTAGAGAAAACTGTGTAAATTTGCTTGACTGTCACAGGATAATTTGTTCGCTCTTGGGAACAGCTCGTATAGGTCTCATAGTAGTAATAGTAATCGTTATGTCTTCCTTATTTATTTATTTATTTTACGCCTATTAAGGCTTTTACATACATTATATAACAATATTTAAGAAATTATACTCGTAAATAGTGCAGGAAATGACTGTTTAAAACAAACACATATATATATATACATAAAAAATATTGTTGAATTTGATCCACACTGTATGTAGGAATATAATATAAAAATTCAAAATATATATTTTCTTTCAGCCGACAAAATATTGTTAACGTTCAAAATACTGTAATACTGTCAATTTAAATAGCTTTATCAAAATATTCCCCTACTTGATTAAAAAAACTTTAATAAGGTATGCTTATATAATGAAATTGATGTACTAAATATATCAACAACATTATGGTGAGATAAATGATTTAAATGGTGTCAGGAAAAAAAACACTAAGCTTTATTTTCAAGTCTACAAGTTAACCACAGAAGAATTGAAGAGTGCACTTCAATGAAACCAAAAATATTTGAAACTTCATGTAGTTTTTATTAATAATTTTTATTTGCAATTACAAAAAACTGAAGTAACGGTAATGTTTGTAATACATTTGTCTAATAAAATATGTGATTTCTATTTTTTTCAAAACTTTTTTTTTTTATGTTTGCATTCAAAATTTGATTATTTCATTAATTATACATTTTTCTGAAACTAAAATTTAAAAGCGTAATTCGTCTCCTTTCAAAAATAGTTTTTAGTTTTCTTATACGTTCATAAATATTCCCTTTATTTAGATTTTACTACAAAGCGGAAATATTTTGACCTTCGACTTATATGTCGAAGGTCTGAGGGGTTAATTGAATTCACTTTGATTAATTATACAACTCAAACAACAATATCATTTTCACGAGTTGTTTTGTTTTTTTTTCAATCAACAATGTATTAAATTCTTAGTTTCGTAGAAATGCTTGATCGTCGTGATGATCTGTTCATAAAATATGTTTTTATCTAATGAAAAAATACCACAACGAATACTAATTAATTATCACTACGAATACCTGCCGCTTTATTTCAGAACAATTCGATTTTGTTAATGGATTACAATGAAACATGTTATTAAAACAACCTGCAAACAAAATTTTTTGTCACGACATTTTTGCGAAATCAACTCATCAGTATAAAGTTGCTGGTGTTGATTTGCAATTTGGGGAATCCCAAGCACTTTGTTTTAGAAATAACACAATATATATAAAACAGTTTGCATTGTAACGATGTCATCATTTAATAATTTACTGCCGTCGTTGTATAGAAAACAAAAATTAAATAATATATCGTTAAGTACTTTTTTTTTTTTTTTTATAGTGAATACCTCACAAGAGTCCCAACTGCTCACGTCTGGAGCCAGTGAGACTATGGCATCCCCAATTGGGGGATGTTGTGAGGCTGAAGATAAGTGGGGAAGTACCTGGCTATTCAGATCTAGTCACTAAACACGGCTAAAGCCATTTGGAGCAACGTTTCAATTCTGAATGGTGATCTTACACCAGGGCGATACTGGTAGTATCTTCCACTCTGGAACGTGCCGCAAATATACTATATATTATTTTAATTAATTAATTGTGAAATAACACAAATTAATCAAATAAAATTTATTTGCGCACGCCGGGTTCGAACCCGCGACCTTCGGAATGGCAGTCCAATGCGTTACCACTGGACTATGCCGGCCGTCAAGTACTAATATAGAACCGTGAAAAATCACAGAATATTATAAAAATTGTAGGATTTGTGAAGCTGAAAGTATATATATATATATAAAAAAAAAATGTTTTAGGATCAGTGCCTTCCAAATTTACCTTCCGAATGTAATTGAACATGAAAAATTGCGACACCTGTCAAACATTGAAACAAAAGAAATACACCCTTCACATTTGTTTTTTTAATAAATAAAATAATTTTCCTACATTATCGCTTGTCTGATATAGTTTATAAATATAGGTTCTAATTTCTAAAATTATAAGTTCATTGTTCTGAATAATTTTATGTATTACGTAGAAAAAATTTCACATCGCTTAACGCATGCACCGACAGCTGATTTTAGCATTTTTAATTATTAAAAAAAAAAATTGTCGTGATTTCTTTATCCTTAAATTATTATTTTTTTTATTTTGTACTTATATTGTAAATATGCATTTTTCATTCAAAGAGTTTACAGACAAAATGTTATAAATTAAAAAACCTATCAAAAAAACATAAAACTGCTTTGAAAAAAGTTCGTCTTAATTCTTAAGTTTCGTGTTATTTATTTCCAAAGCAAATACGCAAATAACTTGGACACTCAAAATATAAGCGTTGACCTAGAAATGAAAAATTTCATGAAGCCAGAGTTCACTGCTCCAAAGCTCCTGTTGCTGCATAAAACAGATTTCTAATTTTTTTAAAAGATAACACATCATAAAAAAAGATTACATTTAAAAATTATTTATTACCACGAAAAAAATCATTAGGTAGTCATGTTACCGAGCGAGAACATAAAAAAAAACGATAATAATATTATAATTCCTTGAGAAAAACATAAAGCCCGATTCGTTGTTCACGCCTTTTACATCAAAATAAAAATAACGAAGCACTGAATAACATTGTAATACAATACATTATTATTTACAGCAAAAAATGGCCTCGAAAACCGGGCATAGATGAAATAATTAGTCATGAAATCGCTTCATTTATGGCTTTAATACGTACCAAAATTCAGCGGCCAGATTAGGTTGTAAATTTAAAGGCAACATTGGAGATTTACGGTATAAACACTTGACGGGAGCTACGGTGTTTTAGTAATGAAGTTAATTAGCAGAATTAGCCCAGCCAGGTGTCAGCGATAAAACTATGCGGGCATTTGTGGAAATTGTGAGCGTGTTAGACAGAAATAGTTATGTTTTAGTGCATTTTAAGATGGCTAATTCAATGTCCATATTAATCTTTCAAATAATGTCAGTAACATTTTTATGCAATCGCAAAACACATCCAATGGTCCCAAGAGAAACATTGTAAGGTCAGCAAGTCTTACGCAAATATTTAACACTTTTTGTGAAAAAAAACCCTCGTGAGTAAGATGATATAATGATCATTTCCGTTGCGTTCCAGACACAGAGGTTAAGGGTTCAAAACAGGGATAGTCATATACGCAAATTTGACTAAATTATTTTTTTAATATAATCAAAATAGGACAATATTTTTGCAAGTCATCACAATTTGGGATCCAATCAACAGTATTCAGCTATTAAGTTAGGGATATTACCAACAGCTAATCTAACCTAACTTTCATTGCCCGATTATTCCCAATCTTCCTATTCACCTCGACGCCTTTTTCTGGTTCACATTTAAAACTTTAGCCGTGAGCACATGACCTTTCTAGTGTACTCGATACTTCGTTTGGGAAGTAATCTTTATTTTATTTTAATTTCGTTACCCTTTTATACAATACTATCCAGATCATTGATATATTCTGTAAGTAATACAGTATCATCTGCAAATCTTATATAATTTATCAGACTTTCACTATCTACCATTCTAGCAGGTTCATCGTGAAAGGCTTCGTTAAAAATAGCATTTTGGTATGGGTTAAATAAAGGAGGCTTTAATACGCAACCTTATGGTACACCACGTTTGAAATTCTTTACTAGGTTCCTTATCAAACAGGGTGAGTGTAGGTCTGTGGGTGTTTAATATATGTACTATCATGTGATGTTGTGGGTGTGTGTGAGCAATGTATGCATGTGTGACGATGAAACCTGAAACCACCTAATTACCACTTAAACCGTTCAGGCGGCGCTATCAGAGCCTTATCTTGTAATTATTGGTTGCGCCAGTGTGCGGCCCGTGGATAGTAAATACATTTGCATTATTAATTAAGAATTTAATTTCAGCTCGGCGGTGCATACTGTGACCGCAAATCGGAGGGTGATTCTATTAGCACTAAAAACAAGTGTTGAATATGATTTTTTTTCAATTAATTATCCGTCATTTCCTTCCTCTCTAGTCCCTAGCCTTTCCCTTTGCCTTGTATCACTTCCCACTCCAACACCTAATGATTTTTTCCCTAAGCGGCAATGCCCATACAAGATAGGTAATCCTGTGTGACATTTCGGTTCGTTCGATTCGTAGAGTGGACTCTTACTATCGCCCTTGTGACAGATAAACATTCAGAAGCTAAGCGCTGCTTGGAACGCTTTAGCCATGTCCGGTGACAACATCGAATATCCGATCCTCTACAACATCCTCCACCCATCTCCTTCCACTCCAGACTCACTTCAGCCTCGCAATTTACCCAATTTTTCGCAGTACGGTACGGTACATATAATTATTGCAGCCAGTAAAAACTACTTTCTACTAACCTAGGCAAAAGTTACCGTTTGTTTGAAATTTCATTTCATAAGGCATTTTAATCTGTTACGACTATTCTTTGCAAGAAAGAACAATCTAAGAAGACTTTTTGCATTGTTCAATTAATTCCTTTGCATGCCATTTTTAGATTAGTGGCGCATAGCGTGGCTGTAATTGTCATACTTCCACGCAAGCTTCTTACTAAGAACACTAGGTACTTACGTGATTAGCGATTTTTCATTTCCTGCTGCAATTCTCCTCAATATTTGTCTGACTCTTATTGAAAAGAAAGCAAATTAAGAAACGTGAAACATTCAAGAAATCTGTGACAAAAACTGCTGTTATTATACTCCGATTGCAATGTAATACACAGTAAAAGCCAAAATAGGGGGTAAATAAATAATTCAAAGGCTTGTGGCCTCACAGGTTACATGTCTGAGACATGTCCTTACAGAGGACATGAAGGATATAGAAGATATGGAACGAAAAAGGAGAGCAATCATTATAAGGGCCGGAATGCTTTCAAGGCGGTACTGTAGCGAAGATGTTAGAAAATTTCTCTTTAAGACGTACTGCACTGCCCTATACACATCAAAACTGTGTACACAATATACATCCCAATGGGACAAACTGAGGGTGTGCTACAACAACGCATACAGGTAACCTATGCAACTACCAAGGTTCTGGAGTGCCTTCACGATGTTCACAGAAGGGACGGTGCATTCATTCCCTGCCTCACTTCGCCACCGACTAGCCAATTTCTGGGACAGGACACGAAAATCAACAAACGTCATCATCATGGCTGCTTCCGAGGCCTCAGCTCTCCACTTAATGAGCGATGGATGCAGACGATTCGCCAACCTCCCTGATGGATGAAGATTTAATTTAACTTTAATTTATCATATTCATGTAATGCTTTTTTATGTTATCATTAGATACCTACCCATTATGTCATTGTTCTTATTTCTCTTGTGCATGTATATACATCATGTAATATTGCAGACTGGGAATGCACTAATATCCTAGTCTTGCTAGATTAAATACATAAATTTAAATAAAATTAAAAAAACACCCTATGAAGTTTTTCATAAGGTTTAAGGGGGTGAATAAATAAATAAATAAAATGCGCTTTTGCTGTTTCGGCCCGATACCAGCAATAACGCACAGGAATATTAAAAAAAAAAAAATTCTTTGAGAATGGATGATTATTGGTTAGTACCCGTGATTCATGCATTACGTTGATTTGCTTTCTCAGAATTTTTTAAATCCAGAAGGAATGGGGCCCTTTCAGCAACATCATTTAAAATAATAAACTATTTCAGTGACAACTCATATCTCCTAGAATGCTATAAATTCTTCGTACTGAACAACTACAACCAGGCCGACACCACGACCTGCTAAGTATTTATTCCACATGGCAGAACGGTCGTGCTGGTGCAGCATGCCTTGACATGTCTGGTACTGCCAAATCTCTAAATAGTATAAAACAAATTCGCTATCCGCGTCTGTTTGTGAGCTTAGTTCTTCGAAATTAAACAACGGATTTTGATATAATTTTCATGATCATTTAAAGTATTTATAATTATAGAATTATTTTCGAGCGCTTCCATTGCTAACGCTGGCTAAACCTTATCAGATGCATCAAAATATTGTACTATTGAATTGTATATCTTAAAAAAGCGTGCATAAAAGTACGCGATCACAGACATAGGAATTAATTGCCGAGAAGATAATGGCGAGGGGTAAAATCAACTGTTGAAGAACGAAGGGGGTAAAGCTGACTGTGATTCGTCAATAAATCAATCTGACAGTAAATAGGCATCTCGCATTATAATATCACCATTTAGTTCTTAAAAGTAAAATCTGCTTTTGAATGAATAGACATTTTTACATGGGAGCGCAAATTACTCGCCACGTTATGAACAAATTTGCGAAGTCCAAATTCGGCAAAAAATTTCTTCTATTTTCAGAGTCGAATATTTCGTTTAAGTATTTAGTTAAGACACTTTTATAAATGTTCATAATTTACTTCCCAGCAACCAACCAGCTTTGTGTTTCGCGTCCAGACGTTTCTCGATGTGATAGTAACAACTGATCCATATTATACGATGTGAATATGCTTAAAATAAAGTAAAATAATGCTTATATATGGAATGTAATACGACAATTGGGTTTATTCTCTTTTTCACATCTATTTTTACAAGTTTTCATAGCACAAGTCAACATTTTGCCGTGTTACTTCGTAAAATGAACCTATGATGCCTCGACCATAGTTCGCACAAGAATGATGACGTCACGTTTTCAAATTTCACTTGAGGCCATACGCGAGCACAGCCGGCTCCAATGGAACCGGTATGGGGAGTGGGGAATAATACGCTTTTAATCACTTAGGGCAGGTCTACTAATATTCATATGTCTATGTACGCGATGGTATATGTTTATCTCCTTAGGATAACCCAAGCAACGCCAGGTACACGTCTGCCAGTGATATATAATATCATTGGCCTTGAAGGTTTCAGAGTCTTTTTAGGCGAGAGGTGTGAAATTATATAATTGTTAAATGTCATTATTTATTTTAAGAATATGTCAATAATTGCATGTGTATTACAATATGATAATAGGATTTGCAATAAACATTTAAAAACAATAAAATATTCTGTTTAAAAGTTGTGATGTGCTCTAAGCTTTACGTATCCGCTGATTGTCCAATCACAGAGTAAGGTACAAGTACCCTTGCTTGGTGTGGCAGTGTACTGGATGGATGAAAAATAATAACGAAACTAAAAATAAAAACAAAATTGTGCTTTTAATCGCAAATCTAAATTTATAAGGAATTATTAACACACCCAGTATCTTTGGGAATTTGCGGGGTAAAAGGGAACTGTGGGCGGGTGTTACAAACTATTCGGAAAAACTTTATTGAAATTCTCGATGCTATCGGTGTGCACAAATATATTTTTTTTTATTTTTTTTTATTTATTAACATTTTTTTTTAACCTGCTAAACTACTTATGTAGTTTGTCAGCAGGTACATAATGACAACATTTTTTCAATAACATGGTAAAATGGTAAACAGTATGTAGGTATGTATAATGTTGATGATAAATTAACAATAAATGATAAATTGGTTAACTTACAGAATTATATAAATAAAAAATATGTAAGAAGCAGTATAAGCCTCATATAACAACACAACCACAAAATGAAAATATGAACAAATGAATATAATCAACAAGTACTTCTATGGTTTTAATATACATAAGGTAAAAACAAATTTATAACGATTTTCCATTTCCCTAGAATGTGAATTCCAATTAGGAAAAAAAGGTCTTCAGTAGTGCATCAATATAAATCCTCATTATCTAATAGCCATTTCCTTAGATTATATTTGACTTTGGCTGTAAAAACGTTTATATTTTTAATTGTCATTGGTAGTTTATTAAATATTTTGGGTACAATAAAGTTTAAGGTTCTTTCACCGTATTTATTGGTACATTTCGGGACCACCAGTCCTTCATTTTGGGTGAATCTTGTATTATGTTTATGTAAAACTCTTTCCCTATACAAGGAATCAGAGAGTATAAGATGTTGACTTATAAGAAACGTATTCTCTGTAAAATTATTTGGCTGTACGTGCATGGCTAAATATTGGTCGTTTAGTTATGATTTTGGCGTGATACAACACGATATAACTCTATGGTCCGTTAGTTTAATTAGAAAAAATCCTGGTTTACATCCCAGCTACGTAAAGTTGTTTTTCTTGATAGATTTTTAAATGCTTATAACTTCAGAAAAAATGTTCACCACAAACAATATTTTCATGCAACATTAATTATAGCTATTATTTATAATAAACCCACTAAATTGGTTTGCTTGTTCTCACGATGAACGTCGGAAGTTGTTATAATGACTTCATTGAAATCAATTTTGGTTTTGTTGAAGAACTCGTTAATAAGCCATTGCAAACATCGTATGTCGATTGCGTATAAAATATGTACGGTTTATACAGCAACGTTATCAACCCTTTAAGTGTCGATAAGAAAATGTTATCATTAAGAAAAAAAAAATCCCTAGTTAAGCCTAATAATATTAAAATTTGTCCTACCATTATGAGCGGAAATTTTTAGCTTGCACAATGTTGTTGGACTGAAAGGGGAGATATATATATATATATATTAAATTATAATTTTAATTAATGAAAAAACAATGAAACTTGCAATATTAAAAAAAATGTTCATTTATATTAAAAAATGTATTCAGTTATATTAAATAATATTTATTTATAACAGAAAGAGGGTTAACATTAAAAAATATATAGAATGAATACCAACCGTCCAATAACGGTGTAAATAATAAAAAGATATGTAAGAATGTAAAACAACAATAACAAAAATTAAAAGACAATAAATTTGAGTCAAATGAAGGAAAGTTGAAATAAAAGATTGGAGAAATTAACTTTAATTCCGAAATCCTGCCACTAGATTGGATGTTATATTATTTTTTTAATATATTCGATGCAATTTGGAAGGCGGGTTTGTATACCGCCGCCCTGGAACCATTTATTGCACAGCCAACCAAAAGTGGTTTGCTGCGTTTGGTGATTTAGCAGGGAGCCCGGGTTTATCGGGTGAGGTGTGTTCAGGACGCGCCTGCCCACCAACCTGCGCGGCGTGCCAGATCGGGAGAGGCTGTTTTGGGGAGAACTTTTGACCTCTCCAACTGATTTTTCGACCCATTGAATTGCGCCACGGTGTGAGGGATATATTCGTACGTCCGACACTCATGGATACACTGAACCTTATATTCCTATCCTTCATACCTTCTTCCTTCCCAAAAATTCCTCTCCTATTTATTAGTAGACGGTGACTGATATTGATTTTGATTGTGGCCAAGAGGGAGGATTCTTTATGGTTATTTACAATTTTGAAAATAAATTTAATGTCATTTTGTCACGAAATTCATTAAATGTTTCTAATTTGAAATGCTCTGGGCGTTTCTTATAGTCGGTAAGCAGTATGGACGATCCGCTTATCGATTACGCCTCTTATAAATTTTGTTTTTTGCCTGTATCTTTATTGCGAAGAATATAATTAAGTAATGCGCATCAATAGATTTTAAACAAATATATATGCGGATTTTTTGTAATTTACTCCGTTTTCTGAAGGTTAAAACAATTAAGGCAACAACATAAACAAACAAACCATACAAGAAGTCCTTAACGAACTTTAATATCGGAATAAAAAGTATGACCATTACATTCACATAATGTGGCTTATAATGACTAATTGGTCATTAGTATTTCCCAGTACCTGGCCAGCAATCCGTGATAAAGGAAAATACAATGATCAACTACTTATTTTTCAACTCGGAATGCTGTATCATTCTTGTTTCCATAATTAGCTCCTTATAAGCATCAGATAAATAAATGATTTTGTATTGTGGGCTGTCATTATAATTATTATTGATTGTGTTGTTGGTGAAGTCCTCGTTATGGATTGTTAAGGACAACCTTTGTATGGTAAATACGGACAGAATTATTTGGTTTTTACACACAGATAATTTAAGGATTTCACGTGAAATAATGATAAACATATTGACATATTATATTTATTTAGATAATACATGAAGCGAAAAAACAGGCTCATCTTTATTACGTCGAATTGGTCTTATTTGGCTTCCAAAGCTCTAACGCCTAACGATTGGAAACTACAAATCCGATCTACGTCCATCGATTATCGGAACACATTTTTTACTTTTTTGATTTTATTTAAATTTTATTTTACTTTAATTTAAAATCGATATTTTTAGTTTAAACTTATCTTAATCTTATGTTTTTTTTCTTCACCAACACTATAAATATATATATTTTAAATGTATTATGAATATTTTTTGTATTATAAAATGGAGGCCTCAGCACGGGTAAAACATCCAATGAGGCCAACATTACTAAATTGTACTTAAAAATGTAAAATATTGTACCAAAATAAAAATAAAAGTGTTCTTAAAACGAATGTTTACTAGCACTGAAAATCACAGCTTAGAAGTACGTCTTGCCGATTTATGTAAACAAAAACTTTAAAGACCGTTCGATTAATGATTTTACCTAGTGAAGGGTAAAAATTACCTTACTTCGGGCTTATCAGACACGCCCACAGTGCCCATATCAAACGGTGTATCATTGCACTTCCATCAGTTTATCTCAAACAGTTGCTACTGTACCTAATTTTGTCTAATAGCTTGGAATATAAATACACATAGAGAAGATCTAACGCTGAGGCCATTTACCCGATCTTTAAAGATCAGAAACTAATTATGAAGATTAATCTAAAACTATTGATCATAAGCAGTTCTTTAGGAGAATCTGTGTGCTAGCATTTCTCTTCAAGCACAGAACTGTTTCAATGTCCCAATAGTTGTGATACCAGAACTAAAGACCATAATCTTTTACACATCTCTTTCCATAAAATAACTTTTGGCCAAAGAAATTCTTTGCAACAAAGCTAAACAATGTACTTCCACGGGCCATTAGACAGAACAGATATTATTATATATATAAACCATCAATCAAGTCTTGGATCATCAGCCAAGACAGATCGAAAATCAACCATTTTATTAAAACCTGTTTATAAGTATGTATTTGCAATGGAACGATGCTGATTATCTGTTATTTGAATGCAATAATGTGTTGTTATTTTATTGTAAACTGTTTATGTTATAAAATGCTCCTGCTCTATACACAGGATTTCCTAGTGAGACAAACATAGAACATCACCAACGTAATATAATAAATAAATGTATATTTTAAAGTGCAGTGAATCAGTTTAAATTAATATAATACAACTAAAACAAAACAAACCTACATTTTGAATTGTATTCCATTCCATTATCTCAATTTCCGTTGTTATACTTTATTTGTTTTACATTTACTCCACACAGGAGACCTTTTCCCTCAAGGATTATGTCATCTTTGGGGATGCTGTGTGGAGGGTATTTTTTAGGTTATCTTCCTAAAGTAGGAGGTAGTAAACACAGAAGCCGGAAAATCGTTCCATAGTCGAGCTGTTGAATTCAAGAACAGGTCATAAAAACGACCCGTTCTCACGTGACAAATGTCAACCGTGGACATATGTTGGGCGCGCGTTTGTCGCGTTTCCCGATTGTGCACCGGTGCTGAAGGTATCAATGACGGTAGTTCATATGAGCATCTTCCACTATTATACCGGTAGAACAACTTGTGGTTATTCAATTCACGTGGAAAATCAATGTTATCATATTTAATTTATTATAAACTATTATATAATGGTATAGTAACGCGTACGAGACAAACAAAGATACATTCAGTTTTACGTATGTAGTTAACTGATATCCAATAGATAATGCAAGATGTTATCTTTCTTACATCCAAAAAATAATAATTCCCAATATAAATCTATCACAGGTTTTCTGTATTGCAGTGAAAGAAACACTACCATATAAATTCGCACACTAACGCAGAAAATTATTAATTGGTTTTAAAATTGTTTAACGAAACAATTATGCGGTAAACATTTAATTATAATGATGGAATCGTGATTAGAAATAAATTTAATTAATCTTCGATTCAGAATAAAACATGTACATACGTTATTGATAAATCTAGCAATTTAATGAACAGCATGTTTATCGTATAAGTAATCATTTTCCCATAACTAATAATTATGAGAATAGTGTAATTTTAATTACAAATTAGCTGGAAGTGTCTGGCGTATGTACCCTGTTAAAATAACACTTATAATTTATAACAAATAATTTATATAAATTTCAGTAAAATAATGAATTTAATTAATGTGGTTTTCGGCGTTTAGTTTTGGTGAAGCCGTCAAGTACCGGAAACGAAGCACTATTAAACATAGCCCCGTCGCGTAGTCTCTATTTAAAAAAATGACTTTTAGTGGATTTAATTGCCTCAATAATTAGGCGTGCTCGATGCGTTTTGGGTACTATTTGCCGTGAAAATCTCTGATTTATGGGAAGAGGAAGAGGTCATCTAGAGCGTGTTCGGCCGGATCGGGAGAGGCCGGTTGAGGGAGACCTTTTCACCTCTCCAGCAGGACACTCTCGACCCATCGCCTTGTAACGCAGTGGGAGGGATGGACTTAGTTACTCCTAGACACACTGACCTCCAGATTTCTACCCACCCCTCATACCTTTTTTTCCTTCACAGAACTGCCACTCTTTCCTTTCCTTAAAAATATTCTCCATACAGCATCCTCACGGTCTCATCTGTGGAGCTCATGTTAAAAAATCATACACGATTAAATATTTAGTAGTTTGCATTAGCCAGCCCTCAGCAGTAAACAGTCGGTACAGGCTCTCAGGTAATACCTACTTGTACCACCTCCCCGCTGCCGCCCGACCGGATTACGATAATAATGCAATTAAGTATTGCAGCACGGCACTGCTGCGTGTCTTGTATTAAAGTTATTGATGATTGCGTTCTCCTTTAATTACTATGTGGCATAGTTCCAGCAATTTATTATGGACTGCATTTTCCACTACATTATTGGCTTCGACTTCATGGCTGGCACATATGATATTTGTAAAGAAATTTAAAAAACGTTATAAATATGTTTTTAAAATTATGAAGCAACGTATCTCCGGACGGGCTTTACAAAAAAGAATTACAGATTGAGGTACCTAATATTTTAACAAAACATATTTTAATTTGGTCGTAGTCGAGTAAGAATTAATTGTGTAAATACAGTAAACATTCAAATTGGTAGATTAGCCAATCAGTCTCCCTTTCTGTGATTTGTTAATAAATGAATCTGACAGTATACAGGCAACTCGCATTGTAATACTACTATTTACACCCCGAAAATAAAATCTGCCTACGAAATTTACTACCATTTCTTACAATGGCGCGGAAATTGCTGGCTGTGTAAAAAACTTAATTACATACCTCAATTCGGGTGGGACTTGTTTCCAAAATTGAATATTTGGTTAAACTATTTAGTAAGATACTTTTTGTTATAATTTTCCCACCTCTCATTTTAGCGTTGCTACGCCAAGCGGTTCGTTTAAAAACGAACATTACTAAAGCAGAAAAGTTTACTGCGCTTCAAACCTTTGCCTTCTTTTTTTAAACATTAGCTCCACACAGGAGGCCCTGAGTAAAAAAATATATAAGAATGTCTTTGGGGGTGCTGTGTGGAGGGTCTTTTTAGGGATAGGAAAGAGAGGATGTTAAAAGAAGGAAAAGGTATGAGAAATGTAGATATAAAAGGTGTGAGTCTGGGGGTCAGTGTGTCCAGGAGTGACGGTCGTATGAAACCATCTCTCCCACTGCGGTGCAAGGTGATGGGTCGAGAGAGTTCGGGCAGTATTTAGCGAACTCTGGTTTACTGGACAGGGTCTGGTTATTTCAATGTGTTTCCTCTTCGATGGTCAATGTACGAGTGATGTTGTAGTTTATTCAAATCATTCTTGAACCCCCCCTGGTGCCAAAAATATGGTCATGTGGTTTGTCTCTAGCTCGTCGAAATGATATCGAGATTTAATGTTAACAAAAGTCTATCAATTTGCATATCTATAGTAAACACCTTCAGTTTTATTTTCAGCTGCACAATGACACACGGAAATATTTCAGCAAATAAAATATTGTTCATAGTTTCTTTTCTTGTTTTGTGTTTTTCCACCGTTATTTTTTACTGCTACTGTAAGAACTTATATTGGCTATTTTCAAAGCAATTTATTTTTTTAAATTATTACCTTAAACGTGCACAAAACTATAAAATATAATTTAAATTTACCAAAGTAACTAAAAGATGCAAGCATATATTAAACATACTGTACTTCTGTAACTTAGATATTTGAATTTTTTCGATAGCGATATTACAAATGAGGCCATTATTTTCTTTTATGTTTTAAAAATAGTAACCATTCGGTTATTTCTGTGAGTATGCCGTAAATCTGGACACCCTTCACGCATACCCAAAATTGACATAGTTCTTAAGAAAAATTATTTTCCTCGTGGCTTCCTACGTGGAATTAATGTTTAAAAAATTAACTCTCCGACAGGTAATGTGGCCTGGCCAGTGGTATCAATATACCGGTAACCGGATAAATCATCACAATGATAATTCATCACATCTTTAAACAGTTATATAAAGTCAAGGAAAGTGATGAAACAAAAACTTTATTAACTGGGTTAAGTAGGTTAGTTTAATTTAATTTTTTTTTCATCGTTTCTAATGATTTTATATCACTGTTTAAAAGTGTGTTGAATTGTCATTGTGTTGATTTATCATGGAACCCAATTAAATTCTAAAATGATTTTTTAAATGTTCATTAGGTTTTTTCGTAAGCTAGGTATTTAAACGAAGCGATAAGAGCCTACAATTCTTTCAAGTTGAGGCTTTATACAAAGTTAAATATGCCTTCAATTAAAACAAGTACCTCGATCATTTGAGTGCCGATGTTTATCCAATTAAAAATACGTAACCTGTACTAAAGTGACTAAGTAAATATCCAATTATAACTATGGCGATGATTGTTTGAATGCCATGTAGAAAACGCTTTAGTTAGAGCGAGCTTATTCCGGTTGAAGAACACGTACGATTGATTCGATACCAATACTGAGACCAAACCAGTACCATTAATAGCACGAACCAACACATCAACTTTGCACTGGGGTATGTAATTAAAACATGTAAAGCCACTAACGTGCTTAATGAGCTCTTGTGCAATTAAGATTAATTAGAAGGAACGCCATGCAATGAATATGCAATACTTAAAAATTTTGCTTATCAATTAAAAATACTTGTTTTCGTGCAGGTTTGTATTTGTAATAATGACTTGGCGAGTATGTGGAAGGAACTATGCTTTCTTTTCGTACTGTGAGCTACATATCTCCTAGTTTTTTTGCAAATTTAATTAGGCGAAGCAATGATTTCTAAGTCATATACAATTTATCATACTTAAGTAAGTAAACATAAAAAAATATAGAAACTAGAACATTACTACAAATACTAGGTAACTAAGTAAGACAAATCACTAAAACTACAAGTCTAACTCTACTATGATTTGTAGGATTCTAAATTTTATAAATGGAGACAGTAAATATATCAATAGTGCCCCCAAATTTGTTGTCCTATTGGTTAGTGAGTGTGTTTGATAGTTGGTTGTGTATGTATTGCAGAAGAATAATTATAAGAAGAAGGAATTATTGCTTAAATTATTAATAATCTCTTCAAATTATCGGTAATCCGGTTAAAAAAGTATTACAGGCAATTAACGGATGAATTAATACGTTTCCTGATAAAATTTTAGAAAAATACTTATATATATAATCACAATGTCGGATCAAGGTTTTGTAAAAATACTAATATTATGGCAAATGCAAGTGTATGAAAACGTGGTCCGATTTATTAGGAATTCACTAAAAGTTTATCAGGAAACGGTCTACAATCCCTTTTTTAACCGGATTACAAATAATTTAAAGAAATTCTTAATAAATTAGCAACACTTTCTTCTTCTTACACTTATTCTTCTACAATACATACACAACCAACTATCAGACACATTCACTAACCAATAGGATGCATGATCTGGGCAACAAGTTTTGGGGGGAACTATTGATAAATTGACTGTCTCCGTTTATAGGACTAAGCGTAATCTGTACTAGCACTTTAAGCTGTCATACCCTTAAATTTAATATACCATTCCTGATAGAAAGTCCAATTATAACTAATTTTCCAATTATGTCCTAAATCCTGTATCTAAATTTCGCTAATAAACAATTAGTTAATGTTACTGTAAGTATGGTACTAGGTATAAATTATCTTGATAATATAGATCATTGTAGAAATGTATTAAAAATTTGTACAGCGCCCTTGAGGTGATTTTGCACAAAAACGGCGCTATACAAATATTATTATTATTAATTGAATCCTACAAAGAGTTGGTAATGTACGAGTAGTTTTAGTAATTAATTTTTTTAAATATTATTAATAATATTGTTTCTATATTATTTTATGTTACTGTTACAAGTTTAACTAATATTTTTCATATTCAGTTTATCAGTTTAATGTTATTTCCTGCTTTAAAAACATTACATATAATTTTCTATAGCTCACTAGATAATAAATTCTTTTCTTATAATCCATGCAAAAGTCCGGCCGGGCGTAAAACAAAATACCTAAGTATCAGGATTTCATAATTATTGCGGAGTCTAAACTTTTATCAATCCAATAAGCCACTTTTTAATTTGGTATGATACGATGTTAGATAATATGCAAATGTATAAAAATAAGCATAAGGTCAACTTTTAATTCATTAAACAACATTTGCAGGTTTTAACACCAGCGTTGTTGTCAATTTGAGATTAGATCATTATTGATATTAATAATAGAGGAAAAACACAGGAGACCAAGTAATACACAAAAATAAAATAGGAAAACGCCTTCATAATTTAGAAGCAGTAAAAATATCAAAATCCAAAAAAATGCCTAATTTTAAACAACCAGTTAGAATTAACCAAGAGTCTGATTTTAAAATTTTTACATTTTTCCCTATGTAACCCCTCCCTTTCCCAGTCTGTCTCTGATGCTCTCTGTCTCTCTCTTATATGCATTCTCTTTCTATTTTGTTTATCTAATAATCTTTCTCTGTGTCTGGACGATCTAAACCCTCTCATTGGTCAAATTCAAATCGTATGTTTTGGGTAAATCCCGAATAGGGGGTCTGCAGGCAAAATTCATTATAAGAACGAAGCAAATGACTGGCGCGAATATTTAAATATGCAGCTAACAATGCGCAAAATTACATGACCATTAACAAGCGTTTAATAAGAAGATTTCTTCTGGAAGCTTATCACTTTGTGATGGCATTATTTATTTTATTAAAACATAAATAACTTTGTTGACATCACTTAATTACATACAACCTCTACATGTTTCATGAACGAAGTTCACCTCATAAGGAGTAAGTATACATTGAAGTAAAAAATTAAATATAGATTACAATTGAAAAGAAGAAGTGGAAGGAGGGGGGAGGGGTAAGAGTGGGTGGAGTTTACAAGAATTAGGAATTACAATATCGTAAGACGGGAAAGACCAGTTGAGTGGGAAAAATATTTGATGAGGTGAACTTCGTTCATGAAACATGTAGTGGTAGTATATAATAAAGTGATGTAAACAAAGTTATTTGTGTTTTAATGAAATCAAATTTAAAAAGATTACATTATTTTATGTATTCCCGCTGTATATCATACGCAATAAAATGTAAACATTATATTTATTTATTTATGGGATAATTTGTATAGCGCCGCTTTTGTGAGATATATTGTAATAATCTATTTACAATATATACTCACCCTCTCTCTGTGAATGACCTAATATCTACCTATTAAATGTAACTGTTGTTAGTATCACTTAAACTGGGCGAAGTTCAACCAAGTGCCGCCCGCAGGGCCTAGCAACTGCTAGTTGAATGTTTATTGTCCTGATCGTCTATTATGTTTGATCCTGATCAAATATGATGAAATAAAGTGATTTTAACAAATAACTTTTTTTTATCTGTATTTTTTTTTAAATATCATTTATAATCAATTACTGAAGACAATATAAAAGACTATCAAACGAAAAAGTGAACGAGAAAAGTGTGTTCAGATCTTGGAGGTGATGCGCCTGCCCACCAGCTGCGTGGCGGGCCGGATCGGAAGAAGCCGGTTTGGGGAGACCTCTCCAACTGTTCTAGATCTTAACCACCTCTCATTCCTTTTCCTTCCCAGAACTTTCTCTCCTTACTTTCCTTAAAAAGGACCTCCACACAGCATCCCCAAAGATGACATAGGCACTGAGGGAAAATATTTTTCTCTGGACCTCCTGTGTGGGCAAAGTAAAAAAAAAGTATAAAGCACGCCCACGTTTGTGCGATCTGGCGTCATTCTTTCGTAAACTTAGTCAATTTTTGAACATCTGTGAAATGTAGCCGACAACTGGTTACGGTATAATTATAGAAATATTAAGATACTGTAATCACTGTGTTAATTAAGTGGAAGAATAATAAGCAGATGGCAACATGACTCAAAAGCGCCTAGAAAGGCGGACTTAATTAAAAACAAACTAACCTAATGTTATGTTTCTTTTATTTCATCGTTCCACTCTCAAATATCCTAATTAACGTCAATATTGTGATGTGTGCCCATGTTGGCGTTCCAAGAACAAGAAATAAAGGGCTGTGTAAAATAAATATCAAATGTCTTTTTTAAACACATGTTTCGTCAATTAAAAATAATAATTGTAAAATCAGTAGCGTGGCGAGAAAAGTCATAACCCCGGTGATTAATTTTACTTACATGTCAATTATAACTTCAACGCGAGAGGAATGTAGTTTTAAAGTCATGTCATGAAAAATAATTGTAATTGATTCACAATATAAGTATTTAACCTAAACATTATTTTTTCTCAAGGAAATGTGCACGAAAGAGCGTTCTCATTATATCATAAGACTTCAACGGTGATCTTCCTATTTTATAATAAGCTTTCAAAGATGGTTTGATAGAGAGATATTTAAATACGGGTTCCATGATAACTCAACACAGTGACAATTCAACACACTTTTAAAAAGTGATATAAAGTCATTAGAAACGTTTATTTAACCTAACCTACCATTTCGCCTTGCTAAAGCATTAGTATAATTATTTTTTAATGATCTATACAAAATTAGATACAAAACCAACGAATAAAATATTCCCGTTGGACTCCACGGCTCGTTTTCTTAGAGAAAAAATTGTTTGTATTTTTTGGTTCCATGATAAAACAACACATTGACAATTCAACACACCTTTAAAAAGTGATATAAAGTCATTATAAAATATGAAAAAAATAAAATTTAAATCTAACCTAACCTAACCTACATAACCCAGTTAATAAAGTTTTTGTTTCATCACTTTCCATGACTTTATATAACTTTTTAAAGATGTGATGATTTATCCGGTTACCGTAAATACGAATGTTAAAAAAGAGCGATATTACTAAAAAACCGATAATAATTGTGCAAAAATCTCTCGACAAATGTTTATGTTGCATTTAAAGATACACTGTGATTCCTATAACATATTAAATAACAGAAATTTCCGAGCTTACTTTGCGATTTTAATATACGACTGTAGATGAGACATGATGCGAAAAAATAGGTTTCGCTTTTTTACCTCCAATTGACCTCCAATTCTCCCAACGCTCTAACTAAAATTACCAGATCGGGTCTGCGCGCTCCGCTAATTAGTATGCAGTGGCTAGCACCTCTAATTGTAGCTCTCTGCTTAAAATACCCAAAAAAAAAACTTTCTTCGGCTTCTCTCAAACAAATTAATTTTTTAAATCTTCCCATATCTACTTAAAATATCCACCAAAGCCAATATATAAAAACCATGACCGTTTGTGACTAATTTTAAAAATCGTATGTTATGTTGCGCAATTTTATATTTAACAAAATAAGAAGTTTAATGCCGGGATCGCATTAGCTACGGGGGAACACAACTCTGCGACTCAACCAATTATTTTAAGAGCCGACACTCAATTACCTTTATTAATTTATCATTTCAAAAAGCGTTTTAAATATGTAAATTGCTTTTAAATATAATTATTGTTGCCGCCATATAATTTATTTGATTAACGTTGGCTAGTTTAAAATTTACAGTGTGTGAGGCGGAAACGCTGATTTATAATTTAACAGATGCGCCCACTTCCAGTAAAGAAACTAACGTGATTGAGCCCAAACATATTTAGAAATATTAATAGTGTTGATTTGTTAACAGTCTCTCGCTTGCAGTGGCTGATTATAATAATAATTTTTATATGATTTGTATAGCGCAGTTTTTATAAAAAAATCTCCTCAAAAATCGTTGCATAAATACATAATATATTTCTACAATCATCAACAAATGCCCGCTCCATGCATTCCCCGGTGGGATTGATGAGGTTCACATGGCGACGCCTGAGGCACTAGAATGGCTCGCAAACCTAGATGTCCCCCTCTGACCCCCCCACCATACGAAAGAAGAAGTAAAATCATCTATCTTATTACTAACTATAGACTAGACAAACTATTATCAACTGATGGCTTGCAGATTGCATCCACCGGTTCGTCGATCACTAATACAAAACTATTTTTACAATGCATTTGATCTAAGAACGCGATGCTGCTAATGGACATATATTACAATTGATTTACATTCTGTACAGGCAGATCACACGTGTTTTGGGACCGCAGCGTGTTGGCAAGTATTGTTGTATTATCACTTTATTGGATATGATTTGTCTGTATTGGATATAACTGTCCGGACCCAGCAAGACGACAGCATCGTCAATTGGGATATGTTGTGGAGCTGTAGGGGTGGAGAGGTAAGGAGACGTGGTAGAGGAGGGTTGGGAAGTACCTAGCTGCTTAGATACATTGGCAAATGACATCTCAAGCAACGACTGATGCTATTTAACCAGTCTCTATAAAACTAACTAAATAACCCAAAGCAGAGGTAGACAGAGAGGAAGGACCGCCAAACATTTCGGTCTTGGAACATACTCCTTACTTCATTCACGTTCATACACAGTCTCATGAATTTTTTTCTTTTATTCTGACTTTTGAGATGACCCGTCTCAAGTATCTGATTCACTTGGTTACCTTTTCTTTTTAAGGCTTTACCGACTCCTACCATTCAATCCTTCTACATACTACATCTATCATACATTCCTTCCACAATTATTCATTTACAATTTTTTATTGCGATGTGCATGTACAAGGCATGTTTAATCCACTAATGTATGCATGATTACTTGTTCGATCAAAAGTAATTTCTGATGCCAAAAGATTAAGCTAGTGTTTTTCATTCCACTGGTAAGCCAGTTTATACTTTACAATGTGTTATGCGGAAAACATTAGTATACAATGAGCGGCTGATGGCCGTAATGAAATTGATCTCTCTGAATGGCAATCAGTTTTAGCTTGTTGTTATTATTGTAATTCAAAGCTATCAAGACATTAAAGGCGATTTTCCTATGAATGCGAAGTGTGTGCTTGGGCCATCCCGTTAAAACAATAAAAATAAATAACATCAACACTATGTGGTATTTTTTTGTGTTAGCTTTTGTGACAGACAAGCAAGCAACAATGTAAAATTTATGGTTAATTTTTTTTTACTTTAACCCTACACAGTAGGCTGAGGAAAATATTTTCCTTCCAGGGCCTATGTCACCTTTGCTAATGCTGTGTGGAGTTTTTTTTTTAAGTAAAGGGAGGGGCGAAAGTTTTGAGATAGAAAAGGTAAGAGGGATGGGTAAGAATCTATGGATAAGTGTGTTCAGGAGTGACGGACGTATGATCTATCCTTCCAGCTGCAGCGCAAAGCGATGGGTCAAAATAGATCAGTTTGAGAGGTCAGTAAAAGGGTCTCCTCAAACCAACCTCTCCCGATCCGACAAGCCATATAATAATAATAATTGGATGACTTGTATAGCGCCGTTTTTGTACAAAATCACCTCAAGGGCGCTGTACAAATTTTTAATACATTTCTTCAGTTATTACTAACTATTTATGGAGATAATATACAGTACAATACTTACCTGGTAGGTCATTTGAGATTAACACTTAATTAACATTATTTGATTGTTTATTAGCGAAATTTAGATACAGGATTTAGGACATAATTGGAAAATTGGATATAACTGGACTTTCTCTCAGGAATAGTATATTTAATTTGGGTATGACAGCTTAAAAAGGTAAGTTTTTAGTTAAGGCCTGAATTTTGTTGGAATAGCTGGTGGAGAGGCGCAACCTGAACACACCTTACCCGATGAACCGCTGTACTCCTGCTAAGTCACCAAACGTAGCGATCCACTTGGGTGACCTATGGCAGAGGTGTTGTTTATCCAACAAATAGTTCCTGGGTGGCGGTAGACAAACCCGCCTCCCAAATATTTAAGATTTTGCAGCAGATTTAAAGACAAAATATTGCAAGTAATACTAACAGAAATTTGTGTAGATGCCACTTAATGGGCATATTTATTATTGAATCTCTTGTTAAGCTGATTCACTTATAAGGGCGTTCGTTAGTATTCAAAGAATCATCAGATGGTGGGATGATGTGATCATAAAGAAATAACGATGAAATTGATGTGGGCTCTAATGGTTTCTAATGAAGACATTTTGACATGGTACAATTGAAAAACAACAAGATAAGTCATACATATCGGCTTTGGTTTGGTAAAACTATTCAAGCCACAAAATGAAAACTTTACTGGAGGCGATAAAAACGAATATTTACGGATTCGTAAAACTAGTTTAAAATCTTGAAGTATATATATGTAATGTTATGTATATAAAACAGCTGTATATCACTCAAATACTTTGTCGATTTTTATCAATATTAAATTTGCTGAAAGAACACAACAAATGCGTGCAACTAGAATTGGCTCTACATTGAACTTTGTGGCGGTACATACTAAAACTTCTTTTGGTCAAAGAAACTATTTATATCAGGCACCTTATGTTTAATATTCTTCCGAATCATATTAAGTCTACCGATTCCTGAGTTAAATTTAAAAAGTTAATTAAGATATTTGTATTGACAGACGATTGTCTAAATATTTTTTCATCCTTGTCCTTTCTTAAATAATAAAATTTTATATAAGTCCCATTTGCTAAAAACTAAATTTAACTCTAGCTGTCTTTATTATCAACTTGTTTCTTCTTAGGAATAACGATTAATAAGTAGTTATGGTTCAAATATTGTTACAATATGCTTTCAAATTACCCATTTTGAAACTCATCAAACACTTTTTTTTTATTTTTGTAATATTTTGTGTTGGTATGTAGTATTACCTTATGTTTGTGATAACTCTATGTTTTCTTCACTCAAATGTAAATTGTTAACTTCGATACAGGCTTAGTCCTAGTGAGGTTGATTTTTTATGAGAAAAAACGTGATTTACGTATTGTGGGATGCAATAAATACATACACAAATGTATGAAAGCGATTATTTTTTTTTCATAATTTGGACGTAAAATATTGCAATTCTATTTATAATTTTGAGAAAGTTGAGGGTTAAGTAATTTCATCTACGATTTTCTCGAAATAACCAAAAAAAATCCCTAGATCAGCATAAATTACATTACCTCGTTATTCTTATTTTCTTTAACTATTCTATATATAACCACTGAAAAGTGACATTCTCAAAAATATGGCATGAAGGGTTTTGCCAAAACACAGTCGATATATTTTTCATTTTAAGGCAGATATAACGATATCTCTTATAGATATTATTATATTATACATTAGTAATCTACTAAAGTAGGTATTTGATTGACTTGAATATGCCACGATTCTCTTTATAGGACGACTTCGACCGACGCTCCTTTCTTGGCTTACAATTCGTAAAACAAACTGTAACATAAATAAAATACAATTCCTTATGGGTAAGTTGATTCAGAATATAAACAGGATCATTAAGGCTGACACCGCGTGATCTTTGAATATTGAACGAATGAGGCAATCAAGGAATTTATAATATTATAAAACCTTCAATACTCCTCTAAACAAAACTTTATACGATGCTGTATATGGCTAATCGAACATAGGTACTACTTTTGCTGTATCATGTTGAGCTTTTGGAAAAGATAACTGTAAGTTTAGCTATGGTTCGCGGGTTTATAACTCGTGAAATTGTATTGCAATGAATTTTTCAAATCAAGAAATCAATTTTTTTTTAAATCTACCTGGAGATTCAGAGTTCAACAAACGATAGAAACGAATGTACCGACTTTTCTTATGCACGGAGAAAAATTATCCTGTTAAAAAGTGTCAGCATGCTAACACACTGATAAAATATTAGTCATTCAGAATATATCGAGAACACGTGTTATTTTCCTAATAGATATCATGGCGAAATGTGACAATATCAGTATGTCTCTATCAATAATTTAACTATTTGTATGAACGCGTGTTCAACCGTCCTCGTAAAGCATTCGATTTTGACTAATACTTTGTTAGGAACTCTTTCAATTCATTCGTTGTAGACCTGCAGTCCCATTTTTAACATGAAAACGAATAATTTGACAAGATTTTAATAAATTATCAGTAAGTTTTCTCAGTGTGTATGCTTCATCTTACCCTTTTCCTTCTCCGCCTGCATTATCCTAACGAGCATCATTGAGAATCGATCTGTTGTTAGAAATGAGTTCTACATTGAATAGCCAGGTACTTTTCAACCATCATCTCTCCCTCTGTTTCTATCCCAAAATGTCTTTAGTGTGGCATCATTCTATTGGGATTACCATTCTTCATATATACTCTGTATTTTATTTCAATGTTTAACAATTTACCCTTCTCTTTAATCTCCCGAAGATGTGAACATCCGCGAAAAGTTTGAAAATTATCTTGCACATTATCAACATTACATAATGATTTATGATAATCATTTATCATTATAAATGCATTTCAGCCAACTCTCTCCTTGATTTCCTGCGTGAGAATATATTGCACTTAAGCCGTTAGCGCAGTTCTGCAATTTTACGAAGGTGCTTTGGTATAGCTTGGATATAAATCATTACATGTCCACTTTTACATAAAAAATACGAGATTTTTCACCAATTTAAAACTTTTATCTTTTATTGAACCACTCGTCATTACACAGTATTTGTTAATAAAACTCATCAAAGCGATGCACCATGTCGTTTAACATTTGGAATCGGGCCACTTACACCTTATGCAGATGGCGATAAGGTTTAAATTTCCGCTTAACACCAGTTTTGATTCATGCAAGAGAAAAATATCAATTTTTTCAAATTTTTAAATTTTTTACCGTTATTTTCTAAAGCACTTAATTTGCAACATTATACAACAAAACCCTAACCGAAAAGCGGTTCGTAAGTAAGGAATTTTTAACTTTAAAGCAGTTTTTGTGGGCTTAATGCTTTTTTGTAGTAGTTGGCTTATCAAAAGACTTATAAATAAAATGCTACATTATTTCAAAAGCCAAGATGTGTTCTACTCGAAGTGTTTAATTAGAGCATCTGATATATTTATAAGCGACAAAATTTTCAAAATAAATACACAAAATTTTGCATTACTTTGAAGGGCTTCGCCTGAAGTGTTACCATTCCAAAATTAAAATATCCGGGATACTTATTAATTTATTGATATTTTCACAAAGGTTGTTCGATTTAATGTTTCCATTGCCGATTTAACAGGGCAATAATAGATGTGTCTTCAATCACGATCGAGGTGCAGATATATATAAACCAATAACGTTCAGAGTACCAAATCGTAACATGAGACTTCCAGGGTTGTTCTTTGTTCAATCATCTAAAATCATCTTAAAACTATATCAATTCCCCTGTCCAAAGGCTACAAATAGGCTTGGAAATAAGTTCCATTGATGTTTTTATTTATTCCATACTAAAATTTAAATCATAAATTTTGTTTCGCTAATATTATATTACATAATCTTTAACTTATTTTTTCAAGCATATTATTAATATCATTTTTTTTTCAAAATATGTGGGCGAAAACACCCTCGTCGTGTTTTAAACTCACTACCTCTGGGACAATGTCGATGGAAGTCAATGTTAATGAGAATGGAAGATTTTTAATATTATGATAAAGAAATATAGAGTTTTGTTTTAAAAAATTGACATGCGCTGCTTTACTAGACAGGTACGGGGTAAAGGCGAGGTCCCGGACTTGTATTAAGCAATATTATACGATCCGTTTAATTAAATCTCTTCCGCAAGTCCTGTAAATCATTTTAATACACGGCCCGAAATAACGGCGCATGACAGTTCGAGAAGAAACCTCCTGGCTTGAATAAGACCAAAAATAAAGGCGGATATGGCACCTCACAACACCGTCATTACCAAACGTTCATTAAAGGAAACATGAGTTTCGACAAGAACACCCATTTGATTATATAAGATTAGCATTGTTTATGGATATTTGCAAGTTGCATCTCGAACATAATGATATTACAAGTGTTTTCAGCATACAAAATAACTCGTAAATCTCACGTGTTTGCAACAAGGTGTATATTGTATCAAGTACTTGCATTAATTTATTGCTTGATGTTTTAGCTTTATTGTGTGTGGGATTGTACTAGTCGGAGAAGTACTACCTTGAAGTCAAAGTTGTTTATGTTTTGAAAAGTTGTTTTCAGTCACTTTAAATAACGCATATGAAGTCTTCTGGAAATTGTGCAATAAATTATAAACGTGTGAGTGGATGTCTAGAGATGAATTTCGCAT
Source organism: Hesperophylax magnus (assembly GCA_026573805.1). Taxonomy (NCBI): domain Eukaryota; kingdom Metazoa; phylum Arthropoda; class Insecta; order Trichoptera; family Limnephilidae; genus Hesperophylax; species Hesperophylax magnus. The sequence continues at coordinate 25,516,373 of JAIUSX010000072.1, forward strand.
AACAGGTTCAGTTGTCTTTGCCATTTTGAAGAGATTTCTGCAACAATTAATTAATTATTTTAATTATAGACACGGCGATGTAAGGTTGTTTATAATGTGACAGGTTTATTTACTGACATTTAAATTAACGATTTAAAGAGAGATTAACTTGTTAAGATGGGCGTGTTATTGGTAAACCAGGAAATGGAGAGAGTATCCACTGTAATTCAAGTAACTATAATACTTCTTATCAGGTAGGTAAGTCATAATTAATACTGAAATTTTTTTATTGAAAAACAATGACAGATCTAGCAGAAGAATCGTGGTAGTCTGTGGCTGAACAATCACAATTTTCTGGTTGTATTCTTTGAAGCATAACTTTGTAGAGTTTTTATCAATAACTAGCGCAGACCCGTGAAAAATCATGGGATATTATAATGTAAAATTTGTGATGCCGAAAGTTAATGTAAAGAACAGATCAGAATAAGGGGATGGATTCATACTTATGTTACTCCTAAACACAATGACCCCCAGACTCCTGCCAACTCCTCATACTCCTTTCCTTCTCAGAACTTCCACTACTTGATTTCCTAAAAAAAAATCCTCCAAACATCATCCTAAAATCCTAGAATTATTTTACTTAGTGTCTAAGCTAAAAAATGCAGAGTAAAGAAAATAATATTCACGAAAATGTATTCATCTATAGGTAGGTACTTTATTACATGTTAGAATTCTTCAACAATCGGTTAAAATTTTGAAATTGAAACTTAAATTCAAAGGGAAATCCGAGTTACAATGTACCTGGGTAAAACAGACAGATTAACCTACAACCGTTTTGAATAATTCAACAAGTTTTGATAGAAAATAATTTATCTTATCTTGCAATATTTACTATTGACGTGTCAGCCAGTTTTAAAGAAAACCAAATGTTTAGATAATAAGTCATTCAGGATTTTTTTTAAGAGCAAACATATTTTTTAAATGATATTCCTTTGTGATCAGTGAAGTGTTTGAGAGCAAATATTACTAAACAAGAATAAATCAGCATTAAAACAAAAGGTACAGGCAAATTATATTGTAAAGAGCGCAATTTGTGCACACCTATAGTAGTTCAAATTGGTTCGAAATAGTTTGTAATAAGCACCCACTCAGCACACCACTGCACAAGCAACTGGGAATCTTAACGACCTAAGTGAAGAAGGTGTGAACAAAAATATTCAGTTAGAAACATAGACATATGAATTATGTCTGTGGTTAGAAACATCTGATTTTAGAGTCGAAAGTTTATCCGAATTATTTAAAGTAAGCCCCGCAGAGTTATCAATTTTCTATTCCTGCTAGGGAAAATTAGACAGTTGGTCCGTTCAACACGCCGAATACCTGAGGAAGATTGTAATTCATCGTCCCGAAAAAAAATCTGGTGCTTACTGCTAATTTACTAGTTGACAAACGTTGTATAAAATTGTCAAACCGTTTTACTTATAGTAAATTACTGTTTTTATTAATCTTAAATATAAATTACTTACATCCATGGGTATCGGTCTTAAAAAATATATTATCGGTGTGATTTCGTAGGAATTAATTAAAATATAAGCTTCGTGCAATTCTTTATCAGAGTCTTGTGTGGCCTTAAAATGATTCAACAAATACTAACCGTTTTGAATTTAAAAATATTGTTGAATTAAAAAACGTTGATATCTAATCCTTTTAAAATATAAGCACAAATATTAAATAGATTATTTAAGCACACCTTAATACTTCTCCACCAAATTATTCAATATTTCTTTAAATAACACTTTAAATAACAAATCTTCAATATTATTATACGAACAGTTTTTATATTTGTGAAAAGCAAAACCACCGTCGCATTTTTCAATTATAATTCGCGACATAACTGCCACTTAAAACGTCTTTTCACACGCTAATGGGAGCTTTGATATATTGAATCCATTAGACATTAGAGATATTCATTAGTCAAGTAAAAGCTTGCGACTTCCTCAATTAAGGCAGTAAATGCTTTACGGTATTCTATCGGCTACATCGGCATGCATACCTGATACCTGCATACCTCTTATATAAGGCTTTTTTACTGAGCAGGTTAATAATAAAGTTAATTAGACGTGAGCTTTAGTATTAATGAGAAAAATATCACACAAATCGTGCAAAAAGCGATCAATAATTGTAGCGTAACAAAGTAAAATTTACTCATTTTAAATCTATGGTAAAAGTCACCTGAGAGTTATTTTCTTATTGAACTCTTTAAAAAGGTTTATTGGGTGAGGATTTTTAATGAATTGAGTACCCTTAATGTATGCAATTAAATAAACTCACTGGAAAGAAGTGAGCCGTTCGCGAACGAATTAATCTCCATACAAATCCGTAAGAACCAGTTCGCAAAGAGCGATCTTCACGGATCGCGGATCTTTGCGAACGAGTGAACCTGTGAGCCGGTGACCCGCGGCCCGGTGATCCGATGAGCGGAGATCCGTGGATTGTTCAACTGCTCTCACGGCTCGCGGGTCATTACTGCTCCAGGTTGTTAATATTTACAGTATACGGGCCCGGCCCTGAGCCAAAAGACGCGAGTAAAATGTTAGCGCCCCTTGTCAAAACTGGTAATCAAAATATATTCAGATGATTTGTTTTTTGTGTATCACCGTTTTTATGAAAAATAATCTCAAGGGTGGTGTGTTAGGACTGTTGGGTGTTAGGTATTATTAGCGCCTTGGCAATTCGGCGCCCGGAGCGGACTGCCCCAATTGCGCCCGCCTAGAACCGGACCTGATAGTGTGTGTGCACACTTCAGTCTTGGCGCCGTGTTTATTCACAAAGAAGGTAGGTATTACTACCTTCACATAAATATTATGATTTCATATAAAATTTTGGTTTTGATTTGGGGGTGATTTTCTCGCGAAAATGGCGTTATACAAATAATCCAACCATTATTATTGTATGTTTTACTGTTGTATATAATTTACGTTTTACAGAGAAAATTTATTTATCGATTTATCCATAATTTATTTATTTATTTATCGGGTATGTTGTGGGGCTAAAGGTGGAGGGGAGGGGAAAGAGATGGGGAAGAGTATGGTGGGGGAGTACCTGGCTATTCAGATCTGGTCATCAAACACGTCTAAAGGCATTTCAAGCAACATTTCAATTGTGAATCTTGGTCTTACACCAGGGCGATACTGAGATTATCTGCCACTCTAGAACGTGCCGCAAATGTATGTATATTAAAAATAATATTGGATTCCCTTTAGAAATAATGAAATATAAAAAGGATGGAATTGAGGGTGATAGCGGGGGGAGAGGGGCTGGCTCTTTCGCGAACCGCCGTTCAATCGAGCCGGTTCACCGAACCGGATCTTTACAAAAGCTGGAACTGGTGATCCGGTTTGCCGCTTCGCCCACTGCTACTGGAAATATGTGTATTCCGCTACCGCGATTGGAGTGTGTTTATTGACCACACTAAATCGCCATGATCGCCAATACAAAATGTTTTTTCAAGGTTTAATAATAATGAATAACGCTATTTCGAAAGCGAAATATTATAAAATAATTTTTTAAGCATCATCCCCTAAAATCAAATTTTTCTTTATTATAATTCCTGAATCTATTATAAAATTTTAAAAAAGTGATTTGACTGAGAATTGTACCTTCGATCCCAGGGACTGGGTCAACAGGTTCCGTGCTCTGAGGTCACGGTTTTAAATCAAGGCGTGCGCAAGTAAATTTTATTTGATTAATTTGTCTTATTTCAAAAATTAATCAAATAAATTTTGCGGCACGTTTCAAAGTGGAAGATTCTCTTACTTATCACCTTGGTGTAAGATAACCATTCATAATTTAAACGTTGCTTGAAATGACTTTGGCCGTGTTTGGTTACCAGATCTGAATAGCCAGGTACTTCTTCACCTTCCAATTCCGCATCTCCTACCCCTTCCCAATACCTTCAGATTCACGACATATGATGCCATAATCTCACTGGCACTAGACGGTTGAGAGAAATTAGGACTCAGTTTAGGTGCAGTTTCAAATAAAAAAATAAATTAAACGCTCCAAAAATTTCACCAAATGCCAATCATGTAGTGCCGACATTTATTTCGTATATTTACTGCTGTAATGTCATCCGATTTCAGAGAAATACGTATATGTTCGCGTGTGTGGTCGTGATTGCCACCAAAAGTAGGAAGAATGCATTTTTAAGATTTTTTTTTTTCGTAAAAAATCTGAATTAAATAAAGTATCCCCAAAAAGTCCACGTTATGTAATATTATATAGAGCTATGTAACCCCACTTACCCGCTAGCTGACTTAACCCCGTACTAAAGGTCCTTAGTACGAAGACCTAGTACAGCTCAGGTGCAATACCGTTACGCTAACAAGACCGTAACAAGTATCTAACAAGGATCGCCCCCACCACACACCGCCCCCCAATAACAAGGGACAGTCATTGATAAGGAAAACGAAGAGTCACCCATCTTACCGAACTTTATGAACCTGACATTCAATTGTTTCCATAGAAACTTTTCAAATTATGGAACATTTCATCGTTTGGAAACTTGGTACTGGTTGATCCACAGTAGAAAAAAACCTCTTAGGAAAAAAAAACAAGAAAGGGAGATGTTTCTGAGATTGGGATTGATCCAAAAGACTGAGCTGTTGAAGCAATCGTCTTGCCTAATAACGGAGGACATAGCTGGTGGAGGAATCGAACCAACAACGCCTGGGTGGGACCCAAACGCGATGTCAACTCAGCCACCGACCGGGCAAATACTGTTGTACCGCTATTTCACTGAAAGCTAATCAAAAGCACTATTACTGCCTTACTTTTCCACTTCTTGTACAATTGTGCTTTCGTCCAAGTGGGAACCCAGCGCATTTGCCTACTCAGCTACTAACAATCTTACAAAAAATATCTATATATACATTATTAAAAAATTAAATGTTAATTAAATTTAATAAGTTCTGTGAATATTTTTTGTGACAGCTGTTTCGGCGTTCAAAGCAATTTTCAAACTGTGGTTAGGCCACGTTTAGACGACTCATCTTTGTGATTCTATTTACCCCCGCTCTATTAATTAATTTCTTTTAATGTCTAAAATGATTTATTACCGGTTAAAACGATTTACTGAGAAAGTCATTGTGACCATATAATTCTCTACGTTGTGGGGTACATTAAAATCTGTTTTCCTAACATTAAATGGTAATGTTGTCTATTTATTAATGACGTGACTGCTATAAAATTGCTCTATAGAGGGAAGGAAGTCTTGTGAAGTTTTATCGTGGTAAACCAAACTATTCAAAAACTCTTTAGTTCATTAAAAGCGTCTTACCAACCATATAATTAAAGAAGGCAGAAAATAACGATCATCAAAATCATCATCTTATATCATCTTATACCTAAAATGGACCTCATTAAATCTTTGTAAGATTTCTGTATAAAAAAAGTTGTCGTGATGTTGAAAGCAGGGTCATTATGTCAATGGCGAAGAAATGAAACCAATAGCTCTCGAAATGGCGAGAATCCGCGCTGATTTCCATAATCATTTGTCCAAAGGACACTTGGGTCATACGATTACACTCTGGTTCTTCACTGGAGACCAGTGGGCCACTACACTTTTAAATCAACATCATTTAAGAAAGTAAAGGGAAACGATGTCATATACGGTGTAAAACAACTTTAATATTATTTGAATAGTGCGAAAAACACTCACAAGAAGTTTAGTTAGATTTGGCTAGTTTTAGTAAGAATACATAGTAATAAATAAATAAATTCTTTATTCCAGATTGTGGGGAGGTGAGTGCAATCCCATACATCCCGTAGAGGGTACAGATAATATTTACATAGTAAAAAAATAAATTTAAAATAAAACAAAAATTAAAAATGTGATTAAAGTAGAGAAGCACGGGAATCCATCGGATCTAAGATTGTGGGAGCAAGTATCTTTCTCCAATGGTCTTTAATGCTCGATCCTGAAGTCAGACGGGATTCTATGATAAGAATATTTCTGGAATGGTTTATCCTTTCCCTCAGTCCTGCAATCCTGGTTCTTAATAATGCAATCAGCTTTAGGCAAACTGATGGAACGTAAGCGCAAGCTAAATACTAAGTTTGATGATCGCGCTTTCGGAGCATCTGGGCCGAAGGCTTGGAATAAACTTCCTTATGAACATAACAAGTACAACAGAATTCAGGTCCAAACTAAAAATTTACCTTTTTAAGCTGTCATACCCTTAAATTAAATATACCATTCATGAGAGAAAGTCCAGTTATATCCAATTTTCCCATTGTTTCCTAAATCCTGTATCTAAATTTATCTAATAAACAATTAGTTAATGTTAATTAAGTGTTAATCTGAAGTGACTTACCAGATAAGTATTGTACTGTATATTATCTCCATATATAGTTGGTAATAACATAGATAATTGTAGAAATGTATTATATATTTGTACAGCGCCCTTGAGGTGATTTTGCACAAAAACGGTGCAGTAAAAATCATCCAAATATTATTATTATTAATGCAGTAAGTACTAGAAAACGCGTTGATCGCGCATCACGCTGTCTACCTGAGATTGTAGAAATTAAAATAATAATAATTAGGCAAAATACAACAGATTTTCGATCCATTCTCAAAATTGAGGGAAAAGCACAGACATATGATTCATTTGTCTATGGGGAAAAGGCACTTTGAAAGATATAAATATAAAATGCCAAATATAAAAATTTAAAAAAAAATTTCAATAGAAGAGGCAAACTGAAATGTCGACCTGACAAGACATAATCACAATTGCACACATTTAATTAAAATAAAATGCAACGAATTGTACACGATATTGAAAAATTGGTGCTTTGGATTAAAGAATTAGAAATATTAATACTATAAACCAGTTCTCTATATAGCCTGGACTACCCTGAAACTAGAAAAACTTATAATCACTTATTTCATCAAAACCGTGCTCAGAAATCATAATTTTACTGATATGTATGTTTTTCTGCGATTTATCATTGCTTTTTTCAGGTGTATTTGTAGAATAGTAATGTCCTTGCTATCTTCGTTTATTGCTACTGTATTTCATTTCGTATTGTATGCTTTGGACTGTCTTATTATTGGAAAATAGTTTATGTAATAAAAATAAAATAATCCGCAAATCAAATGGAGTAGGTAATACGAAGAAAACACATGAGATAACAATACAAGGCAGAACGCAAATCCCAAAATAAATTAAACATAATGTTCTTGGAATGATCCCCAGCATAAAAGTTTATCAAAGGGTTATGTACAAGTATATTATCACAACTATATATATTCCTTAGAATTCATAATAGATATATTGAGTTTAATATGTTGAGAGTATAATTTTAATTAATTATTTTATAATAATTGACGGCCGGCATAGTCCAGTGGTAACGCATTGGACTGCCATTCCGAAGGTCGCGGGTTCGAACCCGGCGTGCGCAAATAAATTTTATTTGATTAATTTGTGTTATTTCACAATTAATTAATTAAAATAATATATAGTATATTTGCGGCACGTTCCAGAGTGGAAGATACTACCAGTATCGCCCTGGTGTAAGACCACCATTCAGAATTGAAACGTTGCTCCAAATGGCTTTAGCCGTGTTTAGTGACTAGATCTGAATAGCCAGGTACTTCCCCACCTTCCTCTTTCCCTTCCCCACTTACCTTCAGCCTCACAACATCCCCCAATTGGGGATGCCATAGTCTCACTGGCTCCAGACGGGAGCAGTTGGGACTCTTGTGAGGTATTCACTATAAAAAAAAAAAAAAAAAAATAATTAACACAATTTTTATGTTACATTTTAATTACGATAAAAATAAGAAAATGAAGTGAGTTTGTTTGGACTATCGGCGCAGAGGTCAGCCTAACGTGGATGTCTGTACTCCCGTGAATAGGTCCTAACGAAGCGGCTGATTCCGCATGTGATGCGGGCCTGTCTCCACCGGACAGGGGTGGCCAACTCACTTTAGGTACTATACTAACACAATGCTATCTCTTATGTGAAATATAAACAACTTATGAAAATTTACTTTAAACACCCTGTAAGTCCCTTAGTTTGCGAATAATGTATAATTTCATTTAAAATTTAACTGAATTTTCGTGTCTTTTTCTCTTAAATATTGAAAATGACAACTGAAATTCGTTATAGGCCACTAATTTTTAATTTTTTTAAGTTTACATTTTGTATTTGATATTAATTGTACGATTAAATGGTGCAATTGATTGAATTAATCGAGAAAGGGAAGACTAATTTACTAACAAATACAAGTAAATAATTTTAAAGAGACATTTGATTGTATAATGGTCGCTTGACGTTTGGACACAAATTCAAATAATATTTATTTCATTTGTACCTTCGTAAGTACAAATAAAATTTAAAAAAAACAGAGTTAAAGCAATAAGTGAATAAAATAATTATATACATAATGTCTAAAATATATTACGGAGACATCATAAATTTAAACGGTACTTCTAATAAGAAGGTGCCTATGTAAGTAGGTACTGATGATAAATATTTTTAATTCAATTGTCACATTTGTCAATGTTAATGTATTGTAAATTTTATCAAAATCGCTACGCACCCAGTACCTTTGGGCAGTTGTGGGGTAAGAGATACCGCGGGTAACCAGTTTGAATTTTTTTTTTTAAGATTTCGATGCTATCGTTGGGCACAAATATATTCAATAATGTTCCCTTAAATGTGCTTATTATTAAAAATCTTATATTCAATTGTATCCAAAAGTAAACAGGCTTTAAAAAGTACTCAGAGTTCCTACTGTGTACTTTAGTCGGTCTTGCTACCTACATAATGAAGTATTTTAACAAATTATTCCTGACGGTAGGAGTAAAAAAAGTTATCAAACTTTTTTAGAAATTCAAATGTTCATTTTCCATTTTCAAGTTCTTTTTGTTTTTACTTCAAAAATCATGTAGAATCATCCTTTTACCCCCGGACACCCTGTACATCAAGATGTGGATCCACTATTGTTCTATTTGGAATTACGATTTACAAATTGACGATCAATGTTTTTGAGTGACGATTCTCTATCCACAAAAGTTTATCCATCCCTGACAACATTCACAAATCACGCTTGCTTTTAGCTCAGGCAAATCAGCTTGCTTTTAGCATTGAAAAATCAGGCCCAGGCTAAGCATTGACGAATCAGGCAATATTCCCAAGACCTGTGCCCTCGTTATCTCGCATAGAGGGGATTGCGAGGGGAAAGGGGGAGGTCTGATGAGCGTCGTTAGCGGGATCCAAAAGACATTATTAACGAGACGTGAACGCTAAACAATTTGGCTTCCGTACGTGGCTTGTGCAATTTTCGTGAGATAATTTAAGGAAAGCTAAGTGTACAGAGTATACCACACAACATAATGTATACTGTTGTAAGCATAAGATACAGTGTTGGTACGCAAGAATTTTAAATGATGGCGCACTTGATTGTAAGAATCTGTATTTCTTTGGTGAGAAGGAATGAAAAATTGTCATGAAAGGACAAATTTGACATTACGCTTAAACAATTCAAAAGAAAAATATCTGTAAAATATTTGTCAAAAATTAAACAACCGCAACGTTTTCTGTAATAGTATTAAAGAGTTCTTAAAAAAAAAATTATAAAAAAATTATGAAAAATGTTTATTTTTATTTTTTCATGCATACATTTCTGTTATTCTGACCCGACTCGTGTTTTTGGGTTCACATCATCGTGTCATGTCCTCGACTTCTTTTATCATTCACGATCGCTATTCTCGACCTTCCACCGCTTCGTTTATTCGCTCTATCAATCTAAGGGTACATTTATTAATCTTACTCACTACACTTACGTCAACCTTGCATTTTTTGCAAATCTCTACGTGTCTCACACGGTTATACCATACATGTTTCAGAGATCTCAAATTTACAGCATTTGGTCTATTTTCATCCGCATGTCATCAAAAGACGATATCCATGTAACTATAATAATAATAATAATGTTTATTGTGTTTATTCCGGTATGTGGGGAGGTTAGTGCAGTCACACACATTCCATATAGAGATACAAAAAAATATATGATCAAAAACAAAAACAAAAAATATAACAGAAAAACAAAGAGAAAAAAAAAACAGAATAAATTGAAAATAAAATAGAATAAAATGATAAAATTAATAGAATAATAGAAAGTTGAAGCCTTTAGGGAGCCGTGACTATATTATGCGCTAGTATTTTACTCCAGTGTGCGTCAATGCTGGAGGATGGAGAGAGGCGGGCTTCCATAGTGAGGATATTTCCAGAGCTTCTTATCCTTTCCCTCATTCCTGCCACCCTGGATCTAATAAGGACTGCATATCCGGTAACTCGCCCCTCCGTGAACATACGGGAAGCGCTGCAGTATCTGGGGAGACAACATTGTGCCGAAGGCGTTGTTGTATTGGACGCGTAGTCTTTCTATACTACTCTTTTTGTAGTTTGCCCATAGTTCGCACGTGTACAACGTTGCGCAGAAGGAAAGGAAGAGCGTCGGTACTGCAAAGGCGAAATCTTCTACTGAGCATGTTTGCTTTAACTGATAATAGCGTAGTTCTCAGAGATGTTGTAGGGTAAGCTGCAAGGTAAAGATTGTTCCGATGGTACTCAACAACCGTAGAGATGACTACAGAAGTGTAATGATTACTAAAATTATCATAAAATCTGTAACTGAAATTGCAGGGAATTGAATGATTTGTAGTTATAATTGGAGTTTGTAGGACACTGCATAGTGCACAGAAGCGATGTCGTGATAATTTAGTTCAGTGATTTCCCGCGGGTATGTCGTGTCGGTCCGAAAAATCAAATCCAATTTCGTCTTCCGATGGATCCGCCGGCCCCGATCGGCCCCGGCCCTATGATTGATGAACTGCGAGATCAAATTGGACGTCACACGTGGGAAATTATGGGATACGCTCTCAGTCACTACTACTCGAGGTAATTCGATCTGATATAAGAAGGGAATTTGCAAAAGAGCTACAGGTGAATGGGTTGAATATGAGCCGGTTGTTGGTCTTGCAATTTTCTTGGTGAGGTGAGCCGATCCTTCAGCTTTACTCGGAATTATTAGTGAAACACGTTCGTTTGAGATATTACAAATACTCACCATGTCAATAAACAAACAAAAACTGGCATAAACGATCTACAGCGTGTTAATACAAAAATTATTCATGATTTAATTCAATTGGTTGTTTGAGTGTAGACAACCCATGCAATATACCTTAATTCAGCGTTTTCAACCAGAATAAGTTTGGCAGAATTCCGATCTATAAACCTGAGCTTTTAGACAACCAGAAAAATGCTATCGAAGCAAAATGTACTCGAATTTCGTACATAAATAGCCGAATATTCACACATTTCAATTAATCTCATAGCCCATACAAAATTCCGTACCTTCCAAAATACCCACTCCAAATGCCGCACTGATTCCATATGACTTTATGAATGAAACAAAAGAAGGCCGGGGGGTGGAGGTTTATATCCCAGTGGTGGCAGGGGGGACTATCCATGGGGAGGAATATTCGGTGGGAGATTTAAGGGAGGCCTCGTTAGTCCCCCCTCCTCTCTGCCTTAATGACCACCATCTATCGCCTCGTTACCGAACTAAACTAACGACATACAACGACGAGATTCGTTAAATAACAAGACAGTATTTTTTAAATTTTTGTATCTGGATCAGGCGAACAGAGCCGAGAAAGAACTTGGAGCGCGTGGAAGGAGGTTCATTAAAAGTTGTGGATTGAAAGTTTATTCTATGACGTCATTAGAGAAGAAAGAAGATACTCAAAACTGATCTGAGTACATAAAAAAGATCATAATTTGAATGTCAAATAACGAAATCACTTTTAAATTAATTACTTTATGCGTAGATCGGCCGACGAACGTTACTTTGTTGGTAAAAGGTGTTCAACAAGATCGCCGGATTTAAATTTAATTCCATCTTTTTTAATTATAAAGTTGGCATCTCTAAAAATTCCAAATATTATGAGCCTGTCAAACTTGCGATAAGTAAATATGAAACGCTATAACTCATTATGAAAATGGAGAAAGTTTTATTGAAGCAATTCGTTAATTTTATCTTAAATTTCAACAAAATAGCAAGAGTTTGGAATGGTGGCTTTTGACGCAACCATATCATCTACTTTTAACTTTTACATTCCTTCATCCAATTACATGTCCCTGTCTGACAGTGTGGAGTACATACCTTCATCAGTGACAACGCAACAATTGTACGAACCAGTCGGTTAAGAAAGCCTGTGCCATGAACGTGCTGAGTGCTTCCACAGTGTGTATAGTACCGAATCTATTACGAAACTTGTGCAGTGATTATCATCTGCAGTGTCCATTAGGGTCGTAATATCGATTCGCAACAAGTCGTGTATCAGAAGACCGAGGGTAAGTCAGAATAGCTTTCCAATTCGAACTGTCAAGCTATCTTAAATAGTTGTAAAATTTGAGTACATTCATAATATATCTTAATTCATGCACCTGCGTTTATCCTGATAGTACACAATAACTAAATGTGAAAACATTAGAATATTTATGTTTTCGCATTTAGTCATTAAGTACTTATTTATCTGTAGCGAGAGCACGCCAATGAGTAGGTATATACCCTGATAGTACACAATGACTAAATGCGAAAACATTAGAATATTTATGTTTTCGCATTTAGTCATTAAGTACTTATTTATCTATAGCGAGAGCACGTCAATGAGAAGGTATATACCCTGATAGTACACAATGACTAAATGCAAAAACATTAGAATATTTATGTTTTCGCATTTAGTCATTAAGTACTTATTTATCTATAGCGAGAGCACGTCAATGAGTAGGTATATACCCTGATAGTACACAATGAATAAATGCAAAAACATTATTATATTTATGAACACTTATTTAGACACCGCTATAATACATTCGTGTTATACTTATAGTTTATTAGGAAACTGTCAATTCATTCGTTAAAGGCCTGCAGTCCCGTTTTTAACCGGAATTTGAATAATTTGATACATAATATACATAAATATTTTTTTAATATTTGCCCCCCCCCCCCACAAAAATTGTAACTGTAACTATAACAAATTATCAAATATTCTGTCAAATCGATATAAATCATACTCCTATTGAATGTGTTCAGGGTATATACCTACTCATTGACGTGCTCTCGCTACAGATAAATAAGTACTTAATGACCCGAGATAAATTAACAAATTAATAGATAAAAAAGGCTCCAGTTATCTCTTTGAATTGAATGGATTAGCTTCGGTACAATTCTAGAGATAATTGGCCTCTAAGTTGGACTGTTGGTCTGCCTTGCTCGTTCCTCATTAGACATAGAATTAACATTTGTTTAATAGATTTGTTTTCGTTAAACCAAGAAAGGATACAATTACGGGCCTGATAATTGGACCCGTCTACATGGTCTAGTCTCATTGGACGAATTACCCAACTGCTTTAGGGTGACTGTTTTCAAAACGATTTATAAAATATAATATGTCTTTTTTAATTTCTCAATATATTTATATTTGTTTAAACATACAACGAGCATTTATTTAAAACTTCAAGAATTTCTCCAGAAGTTTTTTGTTGGATGTAAAGATCAAATATCACACACATATACACATTTATTAATATGGGAATACCACATGTATTTAGATAACAAACACATACAGGTTGTCGAGGATTAAAGTGCACTAACTTATAGAGGTGATTCTACATGATAGAACAAGTAAAAAAAAATTATATCCCAATGTTGATACGAGTAATTTTCAAGTAAAATTTATTTTTTCATGAGATTGTAGATTGAATACTGTTGAAATGAGATCCCTGAGGCGTGTGTGTGGTAAAACCATGTAAGATCGTGTGAGAAATGTGGATATCCGAAAAGAGTTCATGGCTGATGTAAGCGTAATGAGTAAGATTAAGAAAGGTACGTTTAGATGGTTTGGGCATGTAGAGCGAATGAGCAAACAAAAGAGTGTAATAAGTATATAAGATGCAAATGCGAATGGTAGCAGAAGTCGAGGACGCCCGAGGAAGACATGGCACCATCAAGTGAATCAGATACTCAAGTCGGGCCATGTTAAGAGTCAGAATAATAGATGAGTATGTGTGAGACCATGTATGAATGTGAATGAGGAAAGAAGTGTGTGCCAAGACCGAGTTGTTTATCTCTGTCAACCCCTGCGGGAAAACGGCGTCATGGTTAGTTAGTTAGTTAGATTTTTCCCCAGCGATTTTTTATCATTATTAAAGTCCCAGATACTCTTAACCGTCGGAACCAGTAAAACCATGGCATCACCAATTTGCATATGTTGTGATGCTGAAAGTAGGGAGAAAGGGAATGAGTTGAGGAAGAGGAAGGTGGGGTAGTACCTGACTATTCAGATCTGGCCACCAAACGTGGCAAAAGCCATTTCAACGTTGCAATTTTGAATGGTGGTCTTACACCATGGTGATACTGAGAGTATCTTACACTCTTGAACGTGCTGCAAGTATACCATGTATTATTTTTATGATTTAATTGTTAAAATTTACTTGCGCACGCCGGCATTGACCAGTTACCACTTATATGAAATGAATCGGAAAAAATTGAATTTATTTAAAAGTGATATTTACCTCTATCACGCAGAATCAGCTCCCGCAGTTAGTGCACTTTACCCCTGAACACCCCGTATAACAAACGTACAGAAGACAAATATATCCATCCAGAAATCTGATTGATAGAGTGACGTGAGTTCAGGCGTTATGAAATATGCACAACTTTTTCCCAATCCACTATTTTTAATGGATCTTTGTAGATTTTAGAATGTTGAAAAAGAACATTAGACATCATCGTATTTATCGACTGTTCAAAAACGAAATGAGATTCTGATAAAAGAGTGTTGAAATCTCGGGTGAAACCGGGTAATAACTGTAGTTAAAACATTTATCCCTTTTCAAAGTTCAAAGAATAATTTAAATTGATTAGTTAAAGTTCAAATAGAATAATATATACTTGCTCCTGATGAGGTGAACATTGTTCATGAAACATGTAGAGGTTATATATATTAATGTGATGTAAACAAGGTTATTTGTGTATTATTCTAATAATATATAAGCATAATTATTCTTATTCAAAATAATTTTTTCTCAGTTCTCTTGAGATTTGTCTAGTAATTCGGTCCCGCGCCACTAGTAGCTAGTAGGACAAAGCGAAAAGGGGGAGTGCGGGGCGGAACGGTAACGCGTTCCTTAATGAGGACATTTCAAACAAACAAATTGAACGAATTGTCCCGGAGTCAAAGGGGGAGGGGGGAGGCTTGGCACAAATTCACCAAACCTTTTGAAGCGCCGCCCCTAATTGTCAGGGGGAGAGGTCATTAAATATGACAAAAAAAAAACATATTATTTAACTTCATTTTCCTACCGTTCTAACAATCATTAGACATTAAAATATTCAAACATTATTACTGACAAGTTAAAAATGGCGAATTTACGATCTTCCTTTGTGAGTGAGATTTAAGATGTGGGACGTTTGGTTAACTACGTAAGGAGCGGTAAGATCCCTGTCTCTAGGACGAGTTGATGGTTTTAAAACCCGATGAAACAAAAAAAACTCTTCATTAATAATTTTTAATTCACTTTATGGTATTAATTTGTTAATTTGAGTGATTTATTTTAACTAATTAGACTTACCAAAAATGGCATAAGTATTTCCACTGCATTGGAAACAAATATTTTTATGTTGTCCTGATGTTTTATTTCATAATAAATAAAAGGTATATGCATTATCAATGGCTGTGTATATAAAATAAGCTTTGTAAATAATATTTAAGTAAATAAAATAAGCTTCTTTGTTATTGGTGGTGGGTTTGTACGTAGCCTTCAAAAATTAATGATTTTATCAATGGTTAACCATTACACCGACATAACCCTAAATATTTCAGTTAACCAGACTAAAGTAACTTTTATTTGATTAAGTTGATTAAATTTTTATTTGAAGAACACAGGGACGGGTTGTTTCAAGGAATATGAACAAATCATCAAATTTCAATCTTAAAATTCAAGTTCCGTTATTATTTATTGTTTATTTATTATTTCATCATGGGCCAGTTGTTTCACAGTATTATAATAGTAACAGAACTTGAATAGGAAATTCACAGAACTTTAATATTAACTTTGAAATTAGTTCTATTTTCAATTGGTTCACAAGTTTCCATTGAGTTAATTGTTTCACTCTAGCTACAACATGACGAACATATCTCAATAGACTAACTCCTTGCGCCCCGCTTTTAACAAGTGACAATAACCGGCTGTTGTTACAGGCAACATTACCGACAATACTGACATTACTGGCAATAATGACAAGCAACATTACTTGCAAGACAGTCCACACAACACGAGCCTAGCTGAATCCAGCGCTAATTGGCGAGTTTTGAAGACACGTGAATCTCCACTAATTGGTTCGACTCAGAGACATGCGAATATTCTCTAATTGGATGCTCTGAAGAATTGCATGGAGGTGCTTTTTATTATTCTTTTTCTTCTACGTGCTTCAATTCTAATTGGTCCCCATTTGAATCCGTTCGGGGAATCTGGGCTCAAACGATTCATTAGCAAAACCTAAACTGGCCATTAAAATTGCTTAGAATTGCGTTATTGTTATCTCAATGGAATTAAAAGTTTTCGTGAGATTCGATCGAAGAATTCAAGTATTAAAATTCTTCGGATTAGAGCATTCAAACTTCCTAAATTGTACAATATTTCAGAAAAATGTTCTTTTGTGTGTCACACGTAGGAATATTTGAAGGTATATTTCTGTCAATTTCTCAAGAATTACAAAAAGGGTGAGATACAATAATATCATTTTTTTAAATTTAAAACAAGTTTTTCGGAAATTTAACATACGGGAAACTGTCACCGTGCTGAAACGTGGACAGGTAAGTATTAAATTAAACTACATATATACACAGAATTCACATAGTTAAATAATGGCACATGACACAGATGTAATAAAGAAAAAAAATGGTTTGACTAAGGATTGAACCTTCCTCCCCAGAGACTGGAGTCAACCGCGCTAACAACTGAGCCAAATCTCGATTTAGTAGGACCGAATTTTTTTCATATATTAACTGCTGCGTTATGATCCAATTTCAGAGAAATGCTTATAAATTCGCTGAGTATTTTTGAATGTCACCAAAAGTAGATGGAATGCATTGTCATCGACACCGAGTTTCAGCTCGATCGAATGTCGGGAAGTGGGTAAATTTGCGCTTATAAGATTTGAATTCATGCATTCATGAAAACAAAATTGAAATTCAAATAGACTTTCTGGTACAGGCATGAGATTAATACAAGTAAAGGATGCTAAATTACACACTTGGTGATGAAAATGGACAAGTTCTTTGCGGTATTCAACCACCATACATCTTTAAACAATGGACCATGATTATTATAAAACTACTTTTGTTTCTTACTGCATAAATTTAAATGTAGTTGTATAGTAATATACTGTATTCAATTTACACATTATAAGACATTGCGAATTCAATTAGAATGAACAGATTTTTAATACGTATGAAGTCTTGCTAAATCTGAACTTCAGCCTTTTCAGTGAGGCATTATTAAAAAAAACTCTTCAGTTTAACAATTATATGAATCCGATACTTTGAATAATGCATATAGAATAAAAATACTTAACTAATTTATAAATAGGCTCACTATCTTCAGACGGTTGGGAGCAGTTGGGACTGTTCACAAAAAAAGTAATAACTGGTAAATTTCAAGCCTCTTTTTTTACTGTGGTCCTCATCGTTCGGTGAAATTTCCACGCTAAGGTCTACCATCCATAACAATGCATAACGAAGCGGATTCAAAAGGCCCAAGCTTTTGCAACTTTTAATATTTATTTCGGGTGGGTGACATCAAAGAAAAAATGTCGCACATCAAAACTACTACAAACTACGTTAAATAAAATGTGTATCTATATTTTATTTTCGTTTCATTTACATTTAAAAAAAGTACTGAAAGTTCAATTTGTTTATTGAAGATTTGTGCCTTCGCCAAGTGATTGAATATTTTGTAGCTCCTTAGGTCATGATGGAAATAAGCTAAAATTACTAGAGATAACGAGATTTTTTATGCTGAAAAAAATGTTCTAATTTAGTTACGTCAGAGCACAACGATTTGCGCAGATACAATTTCTATTTCTAACAGCTTCTTCTTCTTCTTCTTTCGAATGGTGGGGGGGTCAGAGGGGGACATCTAGGTCTGCAAGCCAGTCTAGGGCATCAGGCGTCGCCATGTGGACCTCATCAATCCCGCCGGGGAATGAATGGAGCGGGCATTCGTTGACCACACGTTTCTAACAGCTAAATTAATATTTTCATATAATATTGCCTTCACAAGGCAATAAAATGAATTTATGAAAAAAAAAACGTTTTCATATAATTTTCCATTATTATTTCGGCTTTTCCATTTTCAAGCAACAAAAACAAATTATTTTCAATCGAGAAATTTAAGGCAAACAACTAAACTGGATAATTGGTTTGATATAATAATAATTATTATTTTGAATTCGCTCGCTGTCACAGATGTCAACTGGGATTACGGCCTTCCACTTGACAGTCTGTGTTGACAGGTGGCGCGCTGATTACGCGCGCAAAACCGAACCACGTGGTCTGCCCTGTGTAGGCAGACACCCCCCCTGGTATATGCCACCCCGGTCGGTAATTCGCTAAGGGCGGCATACCGACGTAGTCAAGTTGGCCGCTCGGGTTGTTAAGCAGTCGGTGAATAACGAATTTTTATCCAGGTTGATTACTCACTCGTGAATAATGAGGTGATTTCTTTTTATATTGGGAGCGGTAGGAACTTTGCTTTGGTCATGCAAAGCTTTACGCAATGGGCAATGGGGCAAACACGCTTGTTAAAAATAGGAAAATTTACATGTTCCAACTGTATAGATACAAGGGTTAGATTATTTTTAATGTTTTTTCATTTGATATATTTTTGCTTCGTTTATGTCGTATTTACACGTGTCAGTTGTTTGACTCTACGACAATAAATTTTAAATGTAGTTCATATTATGCCTCGACTTATGTTTACATTTTAAACGATTAATTTATAACCAAAAATTAAGACAACCTATGAATTTATTATGAGCATAACTCGTAGAATGAGCATAACTCGTAGAATGAGCATAACTCGTAGAATGAGCATAACAAGTCAAATGAGATCCTTAACACTTATGTGTGTTAAACCCATGCATAATTGAATTACGAATGAAAATACCGAAAATCGTGCCGTGGAAGATCGATGTGAACGTAATAAACAAGATAAGAAACGGACGCATAATTTAATTATTACATACGTGGATGACGAAGATTTAAGTGACGTCCCAGAAAAATGTGACGAAATCATATTACGTACGTCTATTAGCAGAATCAACCTAATCATATTTATTGATTTCAATTATTCTACAACCGATTACATTTTTAGTACAAGATTTTTGTTTATAACATTATTAACATTTGAGTAAATAAAAAAGTGTTAAGGTTATTTAAAAATCAGGTAATAATTAAAAATATCCTTTGTGTATGAAGGATTAATTGGGCTCTCGACTAGAAATTCGGATGTCGCGGGTTTTTGGCGTGTTCACGCACAATTTTAATTGTATTTTTTGTGTAATTTAATAAATAATTCATTTAAAATAATAAAGTATAGTACCTTTATTTGCGGCAAGTTCCAGAGTGGAAGATACTAGTATGGCACTAGTCTAAGACCACCTTTTAGAATTGAAACGTTGCTTGAAATGGCTTTAGCCGTGTTTGGTGACCACGTCTGAATAGCCCTGTCCCTACATTCCCCATGTTCCTCTTCCCCGTCTCCTTCCCCTCCCCACTGCCTTCAGCCTCACAACATACCCCAATTAAGGATGTCAAAGTCTCACTGGCTTTAGACGGTTGTGAGCATTTGGGACTTTTATGCGGTATTCAAATAAAAAATAATATTTTTCATTTCATTCGATAGCAGCATTACTCTTATCGGGCTACGCTGTGCTGGAACATTTGTTCTGCCGTATGGTATCTTGAATAAGTATTGGTGATGCATATATAATACAATTCAATTACCAGAATCAGTTCATGTTTAGAGAATTACAGAAGCTTATGTATATGAAAAATATACACAAAAAACGGATCAAAAGTGAGGATTGCTGCAAATATATTAAAGTTCTCATTATTAACCCCATATTAATGTTTTCATTACTAACCCAATATCAACGTTTTCATTTAAAGCTCAATATTAAATTTCTCATTACTAACCCAATATTAAAGTTCTCATTACTAACCCAGTATTAAAATTCTCATAATTAAACCAATGTTAAAGTTCTCATTATTAACCCAATATTAAAGTTCTCATTACTAACCCAATATTAAGGCTCTTTAAAACAAAAGAAAACACAACTCCTAGAATTAAAACGTTTTTATTTCACATCTTACATTTTTTTACATTCTTACATCTTACATAATAATAATAATAATTGGATGATTTTTATAGTGCCGTTTTTGTACAAAATTATCTCAAGGGCGCTATTTATTAAGCCGCTTCCTGATAAAGTAAATTCGTAATAATATCGGAACACGGTATCATCCACCTGCGTTTGTCTTAATAATAAAGCAAGACTAAACGCAAAAATGACGTACAATGCAAATGCAAACGCGACAAAACATTGGTATTTTATTTAAAGTTTGGATACCTATCAATTCACGCGTTAATGGCCTACAATCTCATTTTTAACAGAAATTTTAATCAGATTTTAAGTAAATTAGTAATATTTTTTATCAGGAATACCGTGTATAATAGGGGAGAGTGATATACTACGAAACAGATTCCAGGCCGCGAAATAAACTTACATGAGATAGGTAGTACTAACACTGACTGCAAGTTGGCCTCGCATCCCCCAACCGACAGCCTCCCCTTTCGTTTTCTTGATTGGATCTCCGTCGGGTGACTCGGAACAAATTGAAGTTTGCTAATGAACTTAGGGGCGTTTGTGAAGCTCTAAGCTTTTTTTAAATATAATTATATCGATTTTTTTATGACTAAACCTTTTAACTTTTAAATACAAATTTATGTGGCGTTACGCAAACTTCGATTTGATTATAATTTATTTTTTTATATTTTCATACCAACCTAAAACATACTAAAAATTACGGGATATTATAAATCCAATTAAAATAATTTTCAAATAATTTTTTCTGTTATTTGTAGGTGTATATATACCTATACTTTATCGAAGGTCTGAATTCTTCAAACAAACAGTTTCAATTTTGAAAATGACACTTAAACTCAAAGTAAATTTGAGTTAATTGAATGACATTACATGCAGGCCTTACGCACAGCATAGACATCCAAAATGAGTATGGTTGATTACAGAATAGTCTAAATTCTTGACAAATCAGTTCCAATTTTGAAAATAACCAATTTTTATTAAGCTCGCAATCTTTGGGTTGGAATCCGATGTTTTTGATATCTCGAATAACCTTTTTTTAAACAATGATGTTTAATCCGTTAAGCCTTGGTTTTTGCACTAATCTTCTAGTTGGAGATGTCATTTGTGTTTTAAATGGCATTCCAGGAAGGTAGGTCATTATTGACACTGATCAAGGATAGAAATAATAAATAAAAATCATGAATAATATAAAATATTTTGTCTTGACGATGGACACTGAAGCTGTTCGAAACGTTTACTAAAGAAGGAGGAAGAGTAACACGGCATATTAACCCAAAAGTAAATCAAGATATATCAAGAATATTTTTCTAAAAATGACAGTTTTTTATGTTAAATGGAAGCTGAAATACTAAAGTTTTTCTATCAAATGGAATATACTGTGCTTCAAATACAAACTATAAATATTTTACAATTTCACGTAATTATTTTTAAATCCAACTCGATTCTAATTATTTCCTGTCTACGGTTTTCAAACCATCAAAAAAGATAAATTGGCTTAATTCTAATTTTCCATGCCTTCCTCACTCATTAGTTCGCCTTACTCTAATGATGAACAGTTGCTAACGAACTCTTAGTTCGTACTTACGTCTTATATATGATGACTTCAAATAGACCGATGTTGTAAAAAAACTTATCTGCGACCGTGGAAACCAAATAAAACATTAAAATAATTATAATAATTAGAAGAAAATAAATAATAATTAAATAGTTTTTATATAATCCTGATGAAGGTTCAGTGTGAACCGAAACTAGTTGGTTTTATATATTTATTTAAACGCCATAAAATGGCTTTTACAATATAATGGTACATAGGATTATAAGCATACAGTGGTACAGAGGAGAATATTAGTAATAAATTACAGAACAAGCAATGTGTACACAAAAAGATTATTGCAAGTGATACAGTTATTAATAGAAGTGAAGTGAGACAATACATAATCATTGGAATATCTACTAGTGTAATAATAATTGGATGAATGTACTTGTACATATAAGACATGACTTAAATCGATGAATTAGGTCCTTTGATAATATATAGTAATTAATTTGAAATAAATCCCATTAAGGTATAGAATGTTACAATGACAGAAAATATTTTATTTTAATAGAATATTAATACGTACAATAAAAAGTGACTTGTTAACATGTATAGGTATGTCTAATCTAGAAAAAAATTATAATAGAATAATTAGTATTGGGTTTATTGTTACCTTCAAAATTAATTCTACTTGGAATAGCTATTTTATTAATAAAGTTATTCTATTCTAATTGTTATAATTACGTATATCCACAAAGTATTTGCTTCATGTGAACATTTAAAATTATTTATAAAAATAAGTACTTTTCTTCGTTTCAAACTTTATTCCATAAATCTCTGATAATAACTTAATAAGTTCCCTAAGAGTTGTGTAATAAAAGTAGTCATGTATGATCGTATTACGAATGAGATCAGAAAAGGACGCAAGGAAGACGTAATTGACTATTTTGGTGTGTCTTACGTCACCACGAATATAGTGATAATAATAATATATTTTTATTTAATAAATTTGCAACTACAGAGTTTTCCAATAAGAGATGTTATTTTGATATTCAATCGTAAAAGATCAATGGTTTCGTTGATTGTGTGGCACGTAGCGTCGTCTTGTGGAAAGAAAACGTTGTCCAGATCAATACCATCCAATTCCGGCCATAAAAAATCATTAATCATCTCTCAATAGCGCAATCCATTCACCGTAACTGTTGCTCCAGCCTCATTTTCGAAAAAGTAAGTTCCAACGACTCCGCCGGACCATAAACTGCACCAAATAGTCACACGTTGAGGATAGAGAGGCTTTTCAACAATAACTCTTGGGTTTTCCGAGCCCCAGATGCGACTATTTTGCTTGTTGACGAAGCCACCGAGGTGGAAATGGGCCTCATCACTCACCATGATTTGCATTTGATTCACTCAAGTGAATTTTGATAATTTCAATGCGTTGTTGAAGCGTTTATCGTTCCATTTTTATTGATGGCGTAGTTTCTACTTGTCAAATGTCAACAAATGACAGCTTTAAAAGTAACATCTACCGAAATAGCGGGCTATTCAAAATAACACCTCTTATTGGAAAACCTTGTATAAACATGTAAATATATAGAATATATAACGATCAGATAAAGTTGAGGATTCCCATAACCTGCCTCACTAGGCTAGCGACTAGCCTTTGTTGAGGCAGTCATTTTAATAGTTAGTTTAAATACTTGTGAGTATACCTACACTCATATTATAATATAAGCACTAAATAATTTTGTTACATCAATAGTTTCGAAATTGGGTGAGGGCACCGGTTATTATTATTACTTTTTATCAAAATCATAATTTTTTTTGTGAAATTTATTTGAGTATCACATTTCTGGAAGAGTATTGTACAATCTTGTTAGGAATGGGTATAAATAGAAGAGTCTAGAAATTGTCGATTTAAGCACAAAGGTGTTTTTTTTTTTTTTTTTTCGAATAATTTTTATAAGAGAGAAAAATAGTTAATCAACGAGAAACTGTCACTAATAATTTATCCATAAAAGAGTGTTTATAATTAACAAAATCAATTATTTTGTAATTTACTTTTCTATTTTTTACAACGCAATTAATAATTTTATTTCAATTCTACACAAGCGAAACTTTAGGAAAACGTTTAAATTTATCCAAAGAATGTAAACTACTTATATTAAAGATTAATTAAAATAAGTTTAATTAGATTATATATAAA
The DNA here is from genome assembly GCA_026573805.1 of Hesperophylax magnus. Taxonomy (NCBI): domain Eukaryota; kingdom Metazoa; phylum Arthropoda; class Insecta; order Trichoptera; family Limnephilidae; genus Hesperophylax; species Hesperophylax magnus. The sequence goes on from JAIUSX010000072.1 coordinate 25,540,625, forward strand.
TGATACTACTATTGAAGAAGTTTAATTAGATTTCACTGACAACTTTGCCAAGTGCAGAGCGAATGGACAGCGATGGATATATGGCGAGAAAAGAGATGAAATTTGGACACGACAGAGAAAGAGTTAAGAGGAAACTACAAGCCAAAAATGGGTATATTCTTGGTATACCTTAAATTGTAGGTAATAGGCATTAAAATCGCTCGACAAACTGAGTCTAGAAACGTTCGATTTCAAGAAAAAAACTGGTTTTAATTATTTTTTAAATAATTTTGTAAGAAAGCAAATAAATTAATCAAGTGAAACTGTCACAGATTATCTTGTATTTTTTAAAGTTTTTCCTTTATGCCTTCATACATTTCTATTTAGAAAATATGTTTTTTTAGTAGCTTACATTTATATTTTTATTTTAGTAAATTTTTTTTTTTTTTTTTTTTTTTTTTTTTATTATTAGGTACAATATTTTTTACAATTCAAGGTTTTCAGTAATGTAGGCCTCACTGGGTGGCTTGCCCGTGCTGAGGCCTTCATTTTATAATATAAAAAACTACATAATACATTTAATGAGAAAAATTATACATTTAAAATTAAAAATACATAATAATATATTTAAAATTAAAAAAAAAAATAGTACATTGAAAATAATCTTGTGTGTTTGTGAGTGATGTGTGTTTATATTGGTTTTGTGTGTTACGTGTAGGTTTTATTTTTATTTTAATATTTATTTTTATTTTATTTTTATTTGTGTTCTACTCAAGCGAAGCGATAGGATAAAATATAAGAACACCTAAAGCATATTTTTTGGTATTCATAATGTTCACCAATTCGTTATAAAGGTTAATCAAAATACTGATTTGGCACTAAGCTTCGCCTTAATAAGAGAAAATACTTGATAAGAATCGGTGAATAAAGCAAGGAGTTTGTATCATTACTGTTTTTTTGTCGCATTTCATCCTTTATACCTAATCCTGCGGTGAAAACTCACGGTCAGCTACATTCTTCAAAAAATTTAACGCATTTGATTGGTTTATAGCTGGGCAATCCTAAATCATTTCTCCGTTACAATTTGATTACCAGTTCTTCGCAAACCCATTCTTAATTGAACACGGAGCTACCATTCGTACGTTGATTACTTCGTGATAAAGCAATAAAGTTGCCGGAACAAGTTTCGGCTGATCGTTTTCTCGTTTGAAATACAATAATTCGCATTAGTTCTTGATTATTGTGTGAACACAAACAATGAATGCTATACACATTATAAACAACACGCAACATTTTTAATCAAACATATTTCTTTACCTTGAAATAATAATAACTAGTATTTATCTCTAGTTTCTAAATAGTGTAAAACAAAGTCGTTTTCCGCTTCTGTCTGTTTGTTCGCTTGGTTCTTCTAAACTACACCACGGATTTCGATAGGGTTTTCACTATCGTTTAGAAAAATTCTTACGGAAGGTTTATGTATATAAATCATGCAAAGTGTATTTATAGAAAGTAGAGAAGTCGATGTTTTGTAATCAAGTAGTAAAAAAAAAATTCTAACGCTGGCCAAACCTTATGTGATACATCAACATAATATACTGTGGAAATGTATATTTTAAAAAGGCATACAGAAAAGTCCGCTTCTTTATATATCTATCTCCTAAACGTAATTCCGAGCAACACCGGGTAGAGGTCATCTAGTTTTTGAATTAAATTAATCAGTAAAACCCGATTTATAAATATTCTTGCTAGACTTGCAGGAAAGTCAATAGATATAAAAATAAAAATATGTTATATATTTATCTAAGACACTATCTAGATTACATTTAGTGTGAGTTAAATCTTGGGATCATACATAAAGATAGCAGTCAATAATGTCAGTGCGTTGAGAAAATGAAGGTATGTTGGTACTTCTTATTCGAATTATGATACAGATACTTTAATAATACACAACTGCTGACCCTGTATAAATCGCAAGTGCGCCATAGGTACTGTCGAATTTGGCAGCCATCTCTGGTCCGGAGCCCCTAAATACCTGAAAAAAACCCTTGACTTGACTGTGCAAAAACGGGCGGTCCGTTTGATAGATTCCCCAATCTTAACAAACGGACTGCAATCTTTAGAGCACAGGCGTCAGGTAGGTATGCTGTCCTTGTTCTATCGGTATTACAATGGAAGATGTTCTGAGGAACTAGCGTCATTGATCCCTTCGGCACCGGTGCGTAGTCGGGATACACGCCAAACGCGTGCCCAACATTTGTACACAGTTGACACTTGTCACATGAGAACGGGTCGCTTCTACGATTCGTTCTTAAGTTCAACAGCTCGGCTGTGGAACGAACTGCCGGCCTCTGTGTTTCCTCCCTCCTATAACATGGGACTCTTCAAGACTCATGTTCACTCCTTCCTCTCCACAAAAAGACCATCCACACAGCATCCCCAAAGATGACATAGGCCCTGAGGGAAATTATTTTCTTCAGGGCCTCCTGTGTGGAATTAATATATATAAAAAATATATATATATATATGAACGAAATAGGGTCCCATTAGCTCAGTTGGTAGAGCGGCAAGGCGTGGGTTCTGGATTCAAGTCTTCAAGTATCTTTTTGTGTTTCAAATTTTCGTTTAAGAATCGCTAATATTGTCTTCAATAATTAAATAAATAATATATTTAAAAATAATTGTTATTATTGATGTAACTAAAATCTCTGAATTTGAAATTTGAGATCGTCAAAAATGACATTGAAAAAAATTACCCCGACGTTGTCCCGGCAAGACAGATCCCGGGTTCCATTCCCAGTTGCAGCCGTTACCTTTTTATTTTCTGTGTCTTGTTCTGCTTCATGTTTCGTTTAGATTTTTCATATTATATTCTATTTAATGATTAATATTACGTCATTGTCACACACGATTTTTTCAAGATACCACACGGCAGTACAGATGTTCTAGCACAGCACAGCATGATAAGAGGAATGGTGTTTTTGAATGTTAAATCTTGTACGGTAAGTGGAAGCTAAGTCAAAAATAATGTCAAGTTTTGTTTGCGACAAATTTTGAACACTGCTCGCTTACTGCTTACCGGTCTAATGAGTTTTGTATGCCTCGCTCGTGACATTTTTTTGGTTCCTTGATGACAGATTTTTTTTGAATGTTGACAGTTTTGCCAGATTGTAATGAATTTTTGATGACAATATTTTTGAGCATTTTTTTAGTGCCGAAAATCACAGATGGAATTTTTTTTTTCGTTGCTTCAGCTTTAATTATTGCAAAAATTATATGAAATATATACACAGAAAACATGTTCGTGATACCTTTATATGACTTAAATAAAAATAATTCACTTTTTTAATTATTAAAATCCTTGACACTAAATAATACGTAAAACAGGTATTTCCGTCGTAGGAGATCGCAAAAGTTGCATTAAATGTTTTTCTTGGTAGTATGATGTGACGTTTGCCGGATGATTCCATTACACTCTAAATATGCACAAATTATTTAAATAAATATTATTCAGGGAAGGAATATCGGAAACATGAAATAGAAATCAGTTCCAATCAGAAAAAAGACAGGTAGATTACAGCTAAATAAATTTAGTATTTGGTAAGCCAACAAATTGATTATATTGTGTTATGTTTATTAAATTAAAGAAAAATGGTAGATTCCGCAGATAACCTTTTTAAAAATTCTAGTATTATCAATGTTTTATAATAGAAACCTTAACTAAGAACATAATAACACATTTTGTGTCTATTTTTTTCACGCTTAATCCGATTTTTTTTAGAAATAACACTTCAATTCAACTTAATTACTACAAAATATAACTATTCATGTCGGGGGAGATGGTAAAAGATGCATTAAAAAAAATATATTTTTAAGTTTCTAAATTTCTTTTCAACATCTATTTGCATGCACAAAATAGATTATATGGTTCTTAGTATGGATCATTTAAGTAATTTATGAGTTTTCGATTTAGATTTAGATTTATAAACGAAACTTTCGCAAGTTTCACTCCATACAAAAATAAATCTAACGTGGCGGCAAAGGGATCGTTTTGTAAAGTAAATTTTAAACTTTCATTGAATAAAAATGGAATTATAAATCTTTTTTTGAATCTATCAAAGTTTTCGCTAGACAAATAACGATTATAATTTATTTACTGAATCAATTTATATAAAGCAAAGATACAACATTTAATGTTACTTCTATCGTAAAGATGTGTTTAATAAATCAAAAAATAAATATTTATGATATGTAGACTTACCAAATTCGCTTTCCAATATAAAAATAAGTCCTTCCTGTGACACTATGAAATCACTTCACAAACTTGTTTACATCCAATTCAGTCCCAAGTAAACAACAATGAACAATACACTGGTTGGTTATTGGTTACTACCGGCCCCGTACCACTGAGTGTTGTTTTGTTAACCTGCCCAGCTGTTCTGCGCTCCTGTCAGTTCGTTAAAAATACAGGTTAGGTTAGGTGCACACACACAGCCGCACCCGAGTCGTTACAACAAAATACTAATTGTCTTTACAGAAACTAAACAATTTTAATTGAACAGATCCAATTAAATTTAATTAGAGTCAGTTCGAAGAATTGCTGAACCAACTGTCTGTTATCTGTTACTTAGTAATGCTAGGAGTTGTTCTAGAGTTGGCTACGATTGCATTCAGGAGTTATCCTGCAGTTAAGCGGATATCTGCGTCTCTGATCACAATGCAAACTTAATTAAAATTTAACGATTGTGTCACTTCACTGTTTCCAATTAACTCGCGTGTGAGATTGATGGCGGCGCAACAAATTTAATTTAAAGTCGTCTTATCTCGTTGGCGGCTTTTTAATTAAGTCGGGAACTTAGCCGCAGTGTCCGAGTGTCATAAAATATAATTGCGACCACGCAAAACCGACTTAATTGGGCAATAAAAATCACTGCTAGTCAATTTGCGGCAGCTTCGTTAAAACTGTGAGCTCGTGAATTTATATCTCCGAGTCAATTACGCCTTTTCCAAACAGTATATCACAATTCCGTGAGATTTAGATCGAAAACACACAGGATACAAGATCGTAAACGAATTCGTAAGATACGTTGATAATTTTTATTTTTTTTATCCGGGAGTAACTGAGAACACGTGTGCACTGCGCGGCAGACGTCCCGCAACTGAATGCAAAAGCTTAGCGATTGCTTTCCCCTCTTGTTTTTCTCTCCCTCCGACCTTTGCTTGCGTTTATTTTCCGTCCCTCTCTCGACGTTCCCGCCAGAACAGAAGCCGCTGTCAAGCAATAATTACGCTTTTCCCGCCACTCGGATTTTTAATTACGTCCCAACAAACTGTAATTAGGCGATCGATGGATATTAATGAGATCAACTGCGGCGGTTGTTTTTCGACCGTTTCGTTCCGTTTTCGAAACGTTCGTTATTTGAATTGGTTCTTATGTGTATTTATGTTCCGCAACTAATGACTCCTATTACTAAATTTGTAAACAGTGTAATTAAATTCTAACAACTAATAACTCTTTAAAAAAAATACTTACCTACATAATATATTTTAACACATGGACAACAATAAAAGATTGTTTTTAATTGTTGAATTAACATTTTTAAATAGCTTTCGCTCTTTTTATCTACAAGTATCAACTAGTAGCCATATTAATTTAATATGTACATATTTATTAAGAGAGTTTTTAAAAACTCGTTTGTCCATTTATGAGTTTATTATTAATTTGCTGTCAGTCCGCAATTGATTAATTTACCCCGGCTAATGAGTTAACATAATATCCGAAGCCAATTACTTTTTTTAATGTTCTATTTAGAAAAACCTTACCGCAACTTATGGCTGCCAGTCTAAATCCATACCAAATCGTCTTGGAAGTTCTTGGGATATTACTTTTTTTTCGCGTTTATCTTCAAGAGATTGCTTGATTAATTTCGTTTCAGTCGAAGGTAGGTAAATTGGTTTTTCAACGTTAAGCTGTTTCGCCTTGCGAAAGCATTAGTACAATTATTTTTAATGATCTATACAAAATTAGATACAAAACCAACGAATAAAATACTCCCGTTGGACTACACGGCTCTTTTTCTTAGAAAAATAATTGTTTGTATTTTTTGGTTCCGTGATAAAATAACGCATCGACAATTCAACACACCTTTAAAAAGTGATATAAAGTCATTAGAAACGATGAAATTTTTTTTAACCTAACCAACCTAACCCAGTTAATAACTTTTTTGTTTCATCACTTTCTATGACTTTATATAACTTTTTAAAGATTTGATGAATTATCATTATGATGATTTATCCGGTCACCCAAAGAATTAACAGAAATTTTCCGACCAAATTCAAATACACCTAAAAAATACGGTGACCGGATAAATCATAATAATGATAATTTATCACATCTTTAAAAAGTGATATAAAGTCATGGAAAGTGATGAAACAAAAAAATTATTAACTGGGTTATGTAGGTTAGGTTAGGTTAGGTTAAAAAAAAAATCATCGTTTCTAATGACTTTATATCACTTTTTAAAGGTGTGTTGAATTGTCACTGTGTTGAGTTATCATGGAACCGATTCTTTAGTATACCTACTTTTTTAAAATTAAGTACCTGCGTGTCCGACCAGTTTGGATCCTGAGCTGTGAATCCGGAGATCGAGGATTTGAATCCCAACTTGCGCAAGTAAATTGTCTTGGTAGATACTGTCAGTATCGCTCTGGTGAATGATTGCCATTCGGAAACTTGAAATGGCTTTAGCTAGGTTTGGTGACCAGATCTGAACACGCGTAATAATAATTGCTGAACTTGCTGATAAATAAACAGCTGATAAATAAACAGTTTTTTTTATTTTTTTTTATTCAGTAATAATGTTATTGAATATATATTTAAAAATCAAAAATTACAATGAAGGTCTACAAATTAAACTTCCCATCTCCTTCTCCTCACTTAATTCTTACAACAGACCCCAATTAGGGATGAAATAGTCCCTCTGGCTTTGAGCAGTTAGGACTCTTGTGCGACATTCAGACAAAAAAATATATGAATGATAATCGTTTCTAATTACAAATCTATAATAATAAATGGAAGGAAAATTGTTGATATAGTGGCATGAAATCTTATAATTCCCAGTCTCCAAATCTAGTAGGGCCCTGTAGCAAAGTTATCTCACATATTGGTCCATAAAGTCGGCACTTGCCTCTGATTGATTGTACAACCCTCCCAAGTGGAGGTATGGAGTGTACGGTGCTCCTAGCGGCGGCCCGGAGGACTTTACGGCTGCGGCATAAAACCTCAATAATTTGTGATTGAATTCTGCATTATTAAAAATATTTTCAGGAACCTAATACGCCCTCCGTGTGAAATGGGTGATATAAAAACTTACAGACAGGGATGGCCAAACGGGCGCACTATTCATGTTGGTAAAAAAAATTAGGGCAAGGGCTGCCCAAGGACGCATTATTCATCTTGGCACTATTCACACATTCAAGACAGGTAAAGCGGATTATCTACGTGGGTACTAAAAAAACGACCCACTATTCCATCGGAAAACTATTCATTTTAGTATTATAAAAAACTTACAGCCAGGGATGCCCAATCGGATGCACTATTCATGTTGGCAATATTCAAACCTGCAAGGGCTGGCCAAGTGGACACACTATTCATGTTGGTACTACAAAAATTTACAACCAGGGCTGCCCAAACGGATGCACTATTTAACAATTCAAAATTGCAAGGGCTGGCAGATATCTTCAACGTTCAGCCTATTTTAGTCTTTTCCTGACAGTTATTTACCTCTCTGCTATACACAAAGGTAATTATTGGTTATTCAGTGGCATGCAGTCCATGAAGGCTAAAAAGCTATGCTTACCCTGATAAAAAAAATTAAAAAGGACAAATATCTCATCAAAAGGATTTTTTTTCGTATATTTGTTAAGGTAACTGGAAAATGATAATGAAAAACACTAGAAACGCCAGCCTTATAGATTCGAATGAAAACCAATATTCGAACTGACTTACAGTAGTCCAAAATATAGGTCCTACGTGACGTCATCGCTCTCGTATATTTTGTATTTTTAGTTTTCGAACAAGACGTGTGAGAAGGAAGATTTTCGTCGACGACGTGCATACGACTTCTCTCTAGGACTAGTATAGGTAGTACCTTTTGGTTCTAGCCCACTTCATCACGCGCTCTGTCACACTTACATCGTATATCGCCATTCCATTTGAATTTAATAATGAAGATGAAACAAGGTTCTACACATGGAATAAAGAAGAAAACTAGAAGTGCCTTTCATACAAAATCTAAATGCAAACAAATGTCGCCACTGACTTAGTACCTTTTGGTTATAAACCTTTATTACACGCTCTGTCTTACTTACACTCGCCTGATATCGTAGATTCCATCTCATTTGAATATTGTAATCTTAATGAAATACAAAATTTAAGTCCTGATTGACAAAATATTTTGATCATGAAGCATGTCCACGTGGTATTTCTTGTCTTCTTCTAAATGGTTCTAAATGAATTTTAAGCAAAAAATGGTCAGACTTTTGGATCATGAAACACGTTCACATTATTTATTGTGTTATTATTTTTTCTATGTGCTAGCCTCACATCCTAAGACAGCTTTTCATTTGCAACTGCTGCATTTTCCGCATGTCACAATACAAGTATGAAAGCTAAATACGAAGGGATGAAATTAACGTCAAAACGATTCTAAAATGAAAAAAGTTTCTGGAAGCAATAATTAAGTTGGAATCAGGTATTCTTAACTACGCCTTTAATATCCGCGCCTCTGATGAACTTTAACAATAAAGCTGAGAAAATTTAATATATCCCAAACGGAGCAATGTTGGTTCCAGTATTTCATTACAGCGTTCGGCTTTCCCCTTAATAAATCACCTGAAAGCTGGCGGGGGTAGCCCCCGACCCCCATTGGACCCCCCTGCGAGGAGGGGGAGTGGGTGGGCCGCGGTATTTAATTACTGGGATGGACTGTGGAAGTGGGAAGGTCACTCGGACCCAAGACGGAGAGAGAGAGAATAGATTGAGTGGAAGATTTAACTAGAATCGACCTCTGCGCTTGCAATTATTACTTGTAAAGGATGGTTATTAACGGTCAGTTCTATATTTCTCTATAAATTATCAAATATAGTCATATTTACGTAGCAATTAAAAATGACAACTCTTCTTAGTTTGTTGTCTAATAATTAAACAAACAGATCATTCTTCCGTCACTCCTGATTAAATTACTCCATAATTAAACAAAATATACGATGCGAATGCAAATGGTAGCAGAAGTCGGGGACGCCCGAGGAAGACATGGAACGATCAAGTGAATCAGATACTCGAGTCGGGTCATGTCAAGAGTCAGAATAATAGAAGAGTATGTATGAGACTATGTATGAATGTGAATGAGGCAAGAAGTGTTTGTCAATACCGAGTTGTTTGGCGGTCCGTCCTCTCTACCTACCCCTTCGAGGAAACGGCAAAATAACGGTTAGTTAGTTAAACATTTGAGCAGTGCATATTTTAACTAAGTATCTGCATAACACGTTTTTTACTTTTTTTTTTTTTGTTTTGTACTATGACTGTCAATAACTATCACTTATGTAAATGCCGTTAATTCTAAATAAATAATTAAACAAATAATAATTTGCAGTGTCATGAAATTACAGAATTTAAAATTGGGTTCTTGTAAACAAACACAAAATCTATAAATAATAATGACTTCATGATACATTGTGTCTAGTAGCTTGTAGGCGGAAATAAGGAAGGCTTTTCGTATTAAAACTTCAATTTCTTTCTCCTGAATCCTCCATTGCTTTTAATTTCCTGTCATGCACCCCCACCCTCCCACCCGACACATACGTACACCAACACACACACGTCCTGGGGAGTGCGCATCCCGTAAGGGTAAGGTGGGACTAGTAACTATAAAAAAACACAGAAGATAAAACATAATAATACCTTTAAAGAAGAATCTATTTAATCTTAGAGCTCCGGCGTTAAAAATGTACTACCGGTATGAAATTTCTAGGTAAACGAAGCTTTATGAGTTCGTAACATAATTTCCACAAGAGTTACGGAGCTTTGACATATTCAAATTAAACACTTCAGAACAAGGAGACTACAAACGTACGGCGCGTAATAACACACAGAAATCACCGCGTCAGCGCTATTCAATTGCACATTGGTTTTAAGTCCGACAGTGGCAAAATGTACCAAGGAATGGCATAGCTAGTTACCATAGTAACTAATAAACCGATATGACTAAATTTTTATTGTTTGTTTTATGTGTTTCCTTTATTATGTTAGCCCCGCCAAGAGTCTCAACTGCTCTCAATCGTCTGTAGCCAGTGAGATAAGTATGACAAGATATGATTATCAAGATGCTACTCAGACCTGGTCAACAAACATGGCTAAAACCATTTCAAGCAACATTTCAATTATGTTGAACTTATCTACCACACTAGGACCCGTCACAGACATACTCTAATTTTTTATATAAATTAGTTGTGAAAGAAAATTAATCAAAAAAATTACATCCCCATGCCGGGATTCGAACCCCTGACCACTGGAATTGTAGCTAAGTATCGTAGCCACTCAACCAAGGAGGCCGACAAATCCTATTCTCTATTCAATTGGGACAGGTACTCATGTATATAACGTAATTGATTGAAATACAGTAAATGCATAACATTACCTACCTTCTGGAATAAATAATAATAATGGCTAGTAATAGAAAAAGAGCGGTGTCAGATTAGATTGTGTGAGAAAAATAAACGGCAAGAATGCTCCGCTTTGGTTATTAGAAAATAATGTAATTGATCGAAAAAGCAATTTTCCCACCGGTAATAATTAAAGTTGGGAAGTTTCGCGCTGCGACCCAACCAACGCCAGCGATCCGGCGCCGGACAATTAATTATTCATCACGAAATATGTCAAACGGGGCCTTAATTAATTCGGCATCAGTATCACTAATAATATTGGAAATTCCAATCTTACAATATTAATTAATTTATCTTTAGAATAATCAGAAATTTTATTATAGACGGTTTTATAAAGCAAAATTTCAAATATGGAATTATGCCAACTTGCGCTGCTCGGGTGATTGCAATTCTACATAAGGATAAGGAATATCCTTAACCTTAAAATTAACGAATATATAAGAAGTAACATTTGCACATTATTTGGAAGTGCTTAAAACATAAAATATGTGGAAAAAAATATTTTAAATGCCTACTTAAAAAATAAAATAATATTTACAAAACTCGTTTCTGAAAAATGTTGTACTGGGGTGCAGTCGGGTGCAAGTTGCGGTATATATATATGAATTATAGTTAAAACCAAGATATTCTTTCATTTGAACACAAAATTTGGCTGGAATCTACTGGGATAAGTATAGAAAATATCTCTTATATACAGATTTTTTTTTACTATAAATATTAATACCACCTTCTCTTATAAAATTGAATATTTAAAGAGTAGGTACATACCCGTTGTAAAAATATCTTTAAAAAAAATCCAATCGATAGCACTGCACACATAAATATATGTTGTCGATTGAAGCACTAAAATTGAACTAGAGGGCAGTCGGAAATGTGTAAAAAACCTGGGTTTTTCTATTTTTTTTTTATATCCAACTATCTTTAAACACTCGAGTGAGTTTCGGCATATTATGCCGAGTTTGCAAAACGTCTCGAGTGATTGCACGCCATAATATACCATAAACGGTAAAATATATGTGAATTAATGGCTATATATCACTATAATCAGTTTATACGTATTAAAATTCAAAAATTTGATTTTTTTAGATGAGGGTGAGAAATTTCCAACTCTAAAGCCAATCACTCAACTCATATTACATTTATTGACACGAGCACTCGATTGGTTAACAAGTTCAAATAATCAATTTGTTAATACCGGGTATGACTTTTGACGAGCTGGCTTCTTCGGTTCTGCGCTGCGTGAAGAGCCAAGGACACCGATATACAGGACGCCAGTGATACTTGGTCGCTCCAGCGCTTTGGTGATCTTCCTCTGCTTCTCCTGTTAAACACTTCGCCAGTTATTATAAGTTTCTCAAAGTTGGAGCCTCTTTATGGTGAGCAGCGTGTCCAAGTATTTAAAAATAGACACTATAAAGCCTATTGTACATGTGAATGTCTAGGTCTTCCAAAGTATAGGGTTTTCCAATAAGAGGTGTTATTTTGAATAGCCCACTATTTCGGTAGATATTACTTTTAAAGCTGTTTTTTTAGACATTTGACAAGTAGAAACTACGTCATTGATAAAAATGAAAACGATACACGCTTCAACAACGGATTGAAATTATTAAAATTCACTTGAGTGAATCAAATGCATATCATCTTGAGTGATGAGTCCCATTTACATCTCGGTGGCTTCGTCAACAAGCAAAATTGTCGTATCTGGGGCTCGGAAAACCCAAGAATTATTGTTGAAAGGCCTCTCTATCCTTAACGTGTGACTGTTTGGTGCGGTTTATGGTCCGGCGGAGTCGTTGGATCTTACTTTTTTGAAAATGAGGCTGGAGCAACGGAGAGATGATTAATGATTTTTTGTGGCCGGAATTGGATGGTTTTGATCTGAATAACGTTTACTATCAACAAGACGGCGCTACGTGCCACACAATCAACGAAACCATTGATCTTTTACGATTGAATATCAAAATAACACCTCTTATTGGAAAACCCTGTAGATACATTTGTGCGTCTGCCTGTACATGTTACCAACAAACATTAAGGCGAAACTTAATGCTAAATCACTATTTTCGATTGAACTTTATGACGAATTGGTTTACACTACGAATACCAAAAACCATTCTTTACATAAATTGAAGGTTTTCCTATCGTTTCTCTTGAGAGAATACAAATAAAAAAATTAATTACCCAAGAAAAAATATAAATGTAAACTACTAAAAGCATGATTTTTTCAATACAAAATTTATGTGAGCATAAAATAAATAACTTTTAAAAAATATAATATTATAACTGAGATTATCTGCGACAGTTTACCTTGATTAGCTTTTTTTCTTTCTTATGCTGATATTTAAAGCAAATACTGGTCCCACTGTCATGCCACCCATACGTCTCGGCGGGGCCAACCTGAAAATATGCAGCGAAATCAAATATTTGGGGCATGTTATCACCGATGACCTAAATGATAAAAAAGACATAGAACGTCAAAGAAGAGGACTGAGTGTGCGAGCTAACATGCTTGCCAGAAGATTCAACAAATGCAGTCCTCCGGTGAAGAAGCAACTTTTCCAAATATATTGTATGAGCTTCTACACTAGCGAGCTATGGACGACATACACACAAGGCGTCATGAACACACTCCGAGTACAGTACAACCACGCATACAGAGCCCTATTTGGCCTCCCCTGGCGATGCAGCGCCTCACAGATGTTCACCGAAGGAAGGGTGCGTGGGTTCACTGCTTTAATGCGCCACAGAATAGCCGGGACGAGTCAGCGCTACCAGAGATCGGACAACACTCTTGTCCAGGCCGTTGCCCAGTGGCAGGGAGCGCCTCTACACCAGAGATGGAGAATTTCACTCGAGCCACCATAAAGTCCTAATGTGCTCATCAATGTATTCATTTTTTTATATTTTTATTTATTTCTTTTTATGTATGTATTAACTTAAATGTAAACTTTTATGGCAGGCAGAGCATTGCACACACCGCTCTGTCCAGCTGAAATAAATTATTATTGTTATTATAAAAATTATTTAAAATAAATATAAACCACTTTTACCTATATTCGTGACGATATAAGGGATACCAAGAATATACACATTTTTCACTGGTAGCTTCCTCTTAAAGTATATTTACGACTGAAAAATATGACACTGCTTAGGCAAAGTTTACATTCAAATTCATCTTTTTTTTGTTTCAAACAAATTAATCTGGTCTTTGCTTGTTCTAGAACAACTCATTTTTAATTAATTCTATATCAATAATAATAATGTCGAACCCCTTTCTTCGCTATAAAGAATTCACAAGGGGCACGGGATTTAATTAAACTAGCTGAAATTAATACGCCGGAAGAAACTATAAAACTGCGATCTTTTTTAGCTTTTAATTAAAATTTTCCTTCCTTAATGAGTGTTCCGGCCGGGAGAGGGGGTGGGGTTGGGCTTGACGGGGAGGGGAAGGGGTTAAGAAATTACTGTTATTACTTTCAAATAAATACCTGCTTTATTATATTCCTGGAATGTATTTTCCCAAATTAATTTTCTAAATGGGGGTGTAACGTAATTACATTTTTATGTATACTCAATTCGGAGAGTTATACATTGTTGGAGATTACTAGTTATAATAAACAGTATTTTATATATTCACGAGAGTTTCAGCAATCCGATTCTCTAATAGAATCCGCGATTCGTGGGGATAAATTAAGTGTTTGTTATAAAGCATCTGGCTTTTCAGAGCTGGTCATTAAATATAAGATTTTTTTATTTATCTTAAGGAGACCGGGTATCGCATCAAAATGACAGTTCAACACACTTGCAAAAAGTGATATAAAGTAATGAAAAGTGATCAAAAACTAGCTTACATAGCATGTTATATATTTGACCTAGTTTTTGTTTCATCACTTTTCATGACTCTATATCACTTTTTATAGGTGTTTTTATATCATAAAATATCATCTAACTGTACTACATAATAATTATTGTTTTTATTTATTTATTTCGGAGTTTGGTGAGATTATGTACTTACTTTCTCTATGAGATCCCACGCATCCCAGAGAATTATTTATTACGTACAAGTAATTTAATTAAAGACAAGAATTTAATACAATTTTTAAAAAATGAAAAATTGTTTAACAAAATTAGTGTAACAAAAAAAAATGAATAATCTAACCGAAAATGAAACATCATAATTAATGACTATTCAGGAAATCCCGTCAAAATCCTCAGAGAGAAAAGATCTTCCGCAGACGTCGACATTAAGTCACTCCAAGTGGTTTGTTGGGTTTAGTGAATCATGAGGTTTGTTAGATCTTGGAGACGGATGCGTCTATCCATTAACGGCATGGTGGGCCGGATTCACACGTCCGTCATTCCTTGACCCACGTACATACCCTCCACATAGAATCTCCAAAAATGACCTAGGATAGTTAGATAGAAAAAAAATGTTACATGATTAGTCTCAACCCAGGAGGAACAGCGAGTAGCCAAATTTGAATGGATAAATAGTGATATGCTCTAATTTCAATTTGAGTGCTTCAATCAACAACACATATAAAATTTCTTAATTCTAAACTAAAAAACGAATAATTTCCATAACTTTGCAATATCAACGAATGTGGGACTAAGGGCATACACCCACTTTCTGGAAACCGCGCCTCAAATGGACTCGAACACAGCAACATCGCGAAATTAAATTTGAAGGATACGCCTTTTCCAATTTATTTTATTAAAAGCTCATTTCAGACATCTGACGCTACAGTGAAATAATTGCTTATAACTCTTTTCAAAGCTTTTCTTTTGAGATAACTCCCGTTAATTTGCTCACGTACACTTGTCAAGCAATTCCAAAAAACACCCGAAATTGAACCAATTAAACTCCATTTTCACATTGTCTTTCTGTTTTTCTAAAAGTGGACACACACGAAAGAGTAAATGAGCCAAATGGCCCCGTGTCGCACACAGGGCCGAATGATCAATTTACGACGTCAAAAATATTTTTATTTCATGTTCTGATCAGAAATGCTTTTGAGGAGAGTTCCTGAGAAAATCTTTAAGAAAAATACCTAGAAGTTATTTTTAGTAACTACTAGGTATTATTTAGGGTCAGGTGATGTGATAATCTAATTTTATAAAATATATACTTATTATTTTTATAACACATATATAATTTTTTTTTCTCTACTTTGAATGAGTTATATAAGAAAGTCTAACGTCTAATTAGGATTAAACTGTTAAATGACGATAACTTGTATAATAATTGTAAATTTTTAAAATGATATATTTTCTCTTGATCTTCACTTCCTTTGAATCGGGGTCCCTAAGACTACCTGAAAAGAATGCGATCGATTCAATAAAGTGGGAGAAGGGAGATATAAATTTACTGTTTTTATATTACCAATAAGATATTTTGTAAGAAAATGTTAAACTTTTTTTTAAATCTAGCTAAAGTATACATTTCAATATATTTTTTTATCAAAAATAGAGTTTCATAACATATATCTGTGTTATGTTAAAACAGTCGTGATTTTTTTCTAAAATCCGGCTCGCCGTATGTGGCAAATCCGCGAGCCAATGGCTCGGCGGCTCGGCCGTGTGTGAGATCCCCGTGCCAAAATCCGATCAATATGAACCGGTGGTACCTCGAGTGGTTTATCTACGAGTCGGACAGCATGGCATCTTCAAGCCAACGTGATTTTGTTCTGGATTTTATACAAAAATATATACCCATTTTACGTATGTACTTATATTGTTTCTTATCACTGAATTTTATATAAACCTTTGTTGAAAATTTGTGAATAGAAACTTATTTAATTTTGGTGTATATTGGATTTTAAATAAAACTTTGTTAAAAATTTTCGAACAAAAATTGCTTATTTTTAGTACCCATATATATTATAGATATATGACTACTTGATTTATATTAAATATGACTACTTATACTTGATAGTGATCCCTAACATTATTTAGAGTATAAGTATAATGGAACTGTTGGTCTCCGGTGACATTTGTTACGTTTATGTTGTAACGGTATTGGACAGCTAGGGTCGATGTGAGGAGTTGGCTGGTTACTCGGCTGAGTGACCAGTGACGACAGGTGGAAGATAAGTTTATGAAAAAAAAAATTTAAAAAAAAACAACAACAAAAAAGTCACCGTTGAACAAAAATTCACTAGCATTTTTTACTCCAAATAATGTCACGAATCACTGGTTAAAGTAAGTCAAGTACGCCCCATAACACCCTGCATATAAATTTTTATTATTTATTTCTTTTTTAATATATCCACTTACGCGGTTATTTTTTACTGTGATCTTTTCTTTTTGTCTTGTATAGTGTGTGTGGAAGTGTTTATTATATCGTAGTTTATAATTATTACACTTCAAAAATTTTGTCTCATGCTCTTTACTACCGTTTTAGTATTCTCTATGTATATACATTTTTAATAAATAAGATATAAAATAAAAAATCTTTTTTACATTTTTTTGTACATATTGAAAGATTTTAATACTACTATTCCATGGAAGCGTTGGCTTGCCTTGGAAGAGGAGTGTACAGTATATTGTTGTGGTTATTTTTGAGGAATTAATAATATGGTAGGTATATGTGTTTTGTGTAAATAAAAAACAAATATATTACATGTTTGTTAAATAGTATGAAAGACATTACATTGTGCATATATTTAGAGAAAAAATTGACACTTATGGGAAATGAATGAGATTTAGGTTATTTTCAAGGTCAGTTCTTGTGTAAATTTTTTTGAAAAGATTGTCTTTAAAATATTTTTTCACAGTGTTCATAGTTTGGATTTTCCCATCAAAGCTTCTAATTTCTTACGGTAGTCGATTGAAAAAGTTCTTCCTTGGGAGGTATAATAATTTTGTGCAAATGAAGTATTAAATTTTAGATATGGAAAAACGGATTTAGAGCAACAATTATTTTGGATACAAAGCAATGCTAAAAAAGATTTACACAATTATTTTCATGTCACGGTCATTTTCAGTGCGAGCTATGGAGCTTTGGAATTTATTATTAATTGTAATAAAACAAGTCGCGCGATGCCTTACTTTTCAACTTAAGTAAAACAAGAAAAATCAACCACGTAAAAAACAGTTTTTTTTTAAATCTACTTTTAATATATTCTTTTAAAAATGGTTTGACTAAGGATTGAACCTTCCTGCCAAGGAACAGGAGTCTATACCTCTACTAACCAGCCAAATCCCAATTGCATGAGATCTACATTTATTTCGTTTATTAAACTTATATTATTTATTACTGGTGTAATGCCACCCAGTTTGATTGCAAGCAAAAGTTGATAGAATGCATTGTCATCACAATTAGAATTTCAGCTCGATTGCATGTCGGGAAGCGGGTTAATTTCTACTTACAAGATTTGCATTCATTAATTCAAGAAAACTAAATCGAAATTCAAATAGACGAACATATAAACAACAACAAAAAAGTGCTGAATCTCTGGCAAATTCTAGTTATATAATACAGGGTTTTCCAATAATAGGTGTTATTTTGATATTCAATCGTAAAAGATCAATGGTTTCATTGCTTGTGTGGCACGTAGCGCAGTCTTGTTGAAAGTAAACGTTGTCCAGATCAATACCATCCAATTCCGGCCATAAAAAATCATTAATCATCTCTCGATGGCTCAATCCATTCTCCGTAACTGATGCTCCAGCCTCATTTTCGAAAAAGTAAGGTCCAATGACTCCGCCGGACTATAAACCGCACCAAACAGTCACATTTTGAGGATAGAGAGGCTTTTCAACAATAACTCTTGGATTTTTTGAGCCCCAGATGCGACAATTTTGCTTGTTGACGAAGCCACCGAGGTGGAAATGGGCCTCATCACTCGAGATGATTTGTATTTGATTCACTCAGGTGAATTTTAATAATTTCTACTTGTCAAATGTCTAAAAATGACAGCTTCAAAAGTAACATCTACCGAAATAGCGGGCTATTCAAAATAACACCTCTTATTGGAAAACCCTGTATTATGTTTAACTATCTATGGTTATTTAATACCTTGATACATTCAAAGGTGGTCAGAATAATGAATTATCGTTTCATTAAAAATTACTCACATGTTTTTTATCTTGACATTCTCGAGTACTGTGCATATAGCATCGTTTGACTAATCATAAATTAAGAACAGTATTTATTTACCAGCTCATTCCGAATGACATCTCCCCATGACAAGTATTCTGTTTAACGTAATCCACTGTACACTTTATAGATTATTACCATTAGCACTACGGTTTTACTGCCATTTTTTCAACGTCGGGGCATAAGAATTAATTTATTAATTTACAACGCGTCTATCAAAAAAAAAGCTATTGTTGAAATACGACTGCTAATGGGTATAATGGACTTAAAAAAATTGTATATACCAATGTATATATCTTAGTTGTTAGAATATTTGGAAACCTTAATTTATTCCAAGTGTTTTACTAAATTTTTCGTGGGGATCTACTTCAAAAAAAAAGATTTTACTGTTCCTTTTTTTAGTTCTTCAAAACCGCTTTATAGATAAGCACGAATCCAATATATTAAATAACAATCTTAGTATCCCATTTTTAAAAAATGGGCTATGTTTATCAGAGACACTATCCGGGTTTCAAACCAATTCCTTAGAGATTTGTTATCATTCAAAAAGATGGCTGCCAAAATTAATTGCAAGATAATATTTTTGTTAATTCCGAATTTCAAATATAATATCGATATATATGACGTATACGAATTAGGTCCCAGTGGTCGAGTGGTTAAAGACGTTTTCCGGTAAGACAGAGATCCTGGGTTCAATTTCCAGTTGGGACGGTTATTTTTTTTCTCTGTCTTGTTCTGTTTCATGGATGTATTAGTATTATCTTCTTCTTCTTATATATATATATATATATTTTTTTTTACATTTTCTCAACACAGGAAGCCCTGACTAAAATAATTTCACTAAGGGCCTATGTCACATTTGGGGATGCTGTGTGGTGGGTATTTTTGTGTTCAGGAAGGAGTCCGGGTGGGAACAACAGAAAACATAAATGATTATATTTGTGACGTCAATCACGGCGATGATTCTGTCTAGCTAACTTGCAAATAAATAATTAGGCAATCAAAAGGGCAAAATAAAGTGTATTAAATCAATTTTAAAAATAAAGTATATAAAATCAATTGTAAAAATAAAGTGTATAAAATCAATTGTAAAAAAAGGTGTATTTATTAATTTACTTGCTAGTTGGGAGTGGCTCATGAGGCGTTGTACCATTGAATAATAATTAATTCAGTTTTAAATGTTGTACTTTTACCATGGTGAAATTGAGAATATCGTATCTTCTTCACGTAGTTAATTTCAGAAAAAAAAAATTACGGATCTAACTAGGCACCCAAATCAAACAGTTTACGAAATAGCCCCAGACCGATGAAACTGATTTATTTATTTACGTCCTCGAGGCATGTATTACATGTATATATTATTATACGTAAGTTGTTCAGGAGTACAATAATAAGTGTATTGTACATAACATAATAAACTGAGTATGAATGATATAAGCAGGTACAATACAAGTTGTTAAAGAAAGTTCTGATGTATAAAGGAGTTCATTAATTGTATAAAATAACAAGAGTACAAAATAAGTACTTAAGGTACTATGAATGTAGTTACAGAGCAAAGTGAAATAACTTTGTCGATATTTATAAAAAATAAACTTGAACAGATTGCTGTAGAGCATGTTTGTATTTAGCAAATCTTTATTACGCCGATATACAGCGATAAAAAGTAAAGAGATATCGAAAATTGTACGATGGAGTTTTATAAGTGTATTATGGTAATATAATAACGTAGTCCAAGTTAGTTTGTTAACATAATAGTTAAAATAAACATGAACAGTTTGTTGTATAGCAAATTTGTAATTAACAGACTTATTACGTACGAATGGGTGTTTTACAGAACATAAAAATAAAATAAAACGATAAATATGAACTTAATTCAATAAATTAAAGATTACAAGAAGATGAAGATTTCACAAATTACTGTAATAATCAAACGAAACATCAGTGCATAGATTTAGAAGGACAAGCTTCGACCCGCGGAGGAACCTGACTTTATAACAGTCAAGCCATTAGGAGAAGGTTCTACACTGTACAGTCAGCAGTCTGCAGGCAAGGATGCAGTGAATCTTTCCCATATCAATGGCCCGTCACTCCGGATAGATTTCTGTACCAACACGAACAGGTTAGTAATGCACTTCATCCCCTTTCCTTTGGCAGGACCGAATGTGGCGCTCTGGGCGGGGACACGGGCCCAAATTATATTAATCCTCTGAGATTAATATTATTTGGGCCTTTAACTACGTATTTAATTACGAGAAGATGTAAATAAAATATTAAATTTTAAAATGAGAACCGAAAATAAGTATAGTTCCCAATACCGCGACAAAGAACGAGAAGAAGACAGCCGCTCGCATAACCGTGTCTTGTTTTTGAATTTTTTCTTGAATTTTAGACAACAGTACATCAAATCATTCTTCCGAAATTCGCAATTGATTGCGATAACCTTCGGTATCTTCTAACGCCATCGCTCTCAATATAGTGTTAGAAGCACCCAATTCGTTTCTTCTTATATTCAATTTTCTACCCCACGTACGATGTTTTTGCGCGTTTTCATATTCTAAAGTTCGTTCCGTAAAATGTCCGAAATCATAGGGACGCACGCAGCGATAACTTCACTTGACGCCATTTTTATTCAATATCGGTTCGAGTTAAATTGAAACGTCTGAACGAAAACTTGTTAAATTTTTGTCGTTCAACTAAAATCGCTCTGTCTGAACGGGGCAATAGGTTACCCCAAGGGGTGGTGATTTAGCAGGGGTGCCCGGGTTCATCAGGTGAAGTATGTTTGCCGTGCCAAATCGGGAGAGGCTGGATTGGGGAAACCCGTTGACCTCTCCAACTGGTTTCTCGACCCATTCCTTGCGCCGCAGTGGGAGGGATATATTTATACGTAACTCCTGGACTCATTGATCCCTAGATTCCGACCCACCCCTCATTCCTTTTTCCTTCCCAGAACATCCTCTCCTTAAAAAAACCCTCCAAACAGCATCCCCAAAGATGACATAGGCTTTGAGGGAAATTATTTTCCTCGGGTCCTCCTGTCTGGGGATGATTTAAAAAAAGTGCTGTTTAGAAGTGAGTGCAGAGGAGCACTTACTCGGAGAGGTTAAAATTTTAAACAATTTGAGAAATTCGTATTTTTACTGCGTTTTACTAAATATGAGAAAACAAAAAGAATAATTAAATCACTAAACAGAATCGTATTCTTACCATTTTATGCGTAAAGAGGATATTGGGTAACATCAGTAAAGCCTTCGTGGTCTAGGGGTAAAACTCTCGACTATCAAGCAGGAGGTCGCGGGACAAATCCCGAATTTTAATTATTATTTTCTGCCCAGTACACCCCTGACCACCACACAAAACTTGGAACGTACTGGTAATTGCATTCTCGTGTCTGCCAATGGAGATACGATACACGTTTGACAACTAATCTATGAGCTCCAAGTCAGATAACTTTACAAGCAAAGTCATACCATTGAGTCAAAAAACCAAACCATCTGATAACTATCAATATATTTGGTACATTATTCGATTATACTTTCTGTGGAGTGGCTAACAGAAAAAGCTTTACTTGATTAATTGAAGACGAAAGTTAACTGAGGTTGAACAATACAAGACAAGGCAATATATTTCTGAGCTTGTGAACTTAAAGCTCAGAGCAAAAAGGTATAAACTAAATATATCATATTTTTTTATAATCTTATTATGTATGTTGTAACTTTCTTATGTGAGGGAATGTGACTCCTTTTTATTCGTGTTCGTGCAATTATATTATTATTATTGCACTAATGAATATGAAGGTTTGAACTGTGGCGTATATGGATAGAGTATGTAGTTTGGATGTCAGGTACAAGTCAAGCCCACAATGATTATCGTTGTGTCGTGATTGGCAGGCCAGCTTTGGTTTTTGTGGTGCAATATTCATAACAGAAACTTCATAGCCTTTTGAGACTTGCTCCCGACAGCTAATGAGTCTGTTTTGACCAATTTATGGAAATAATGGGATACTTTCGAAAAAGTGCCAAACCTATAAAAATGCAAATGATCAGGAAAAATTTTCCCATCCCTGAAGCTAATTTATAATTTCTTTGGTAGGAAAGTTTCTGATGGATGATCTAAAATTATTTTCATGGTCGATTTGTGAGTTATCGTGCCATGTTGCGCTTCCTCCTTCTTTAGTCAACGTTTCGAAGAGCCTTATAGTGTCTACCATCAGGGCATGTGTTTAGATTGAAGTAAAGTGTGTATTTATGTACGTAGAAGTGAAATATCATTTTTACATTCAAAACTCATACTTCATTACAACATACGTATCTGCCCTGATGATGGACACGATAACGCTGACCTAAACGTTGGCTAAAGAAGCAGAAAACTCAGCACGACATAATAGCTTAAAAATTAATCAAAAATACTTCTGCCACAATGTAGATCAATAACAAACATACTTCTATAAGGCCACCTCTATGATGGAATGCCCGGAACTACTTCAACGAATTCAATTAAGAGTTACCATCAAACAAACCGGACTAAACCATACATTAAAGATCCCTCAATGTAACACTAACTCATATCAAAACACATTCATTCATAGCGCTTCATACATTTCTAACACTTCGTACAGTGAATTCGACTAATTTAACACAGCACCCCAAGTTTTCAAATCTAAAATCAACAAATAACATTCACACAATATATACAGCGCCCTTGAGGTGATTTTGCACAAAAACGGCGCTATACAAATCATCCAAGTATTATTTATAGCTAACGTAACTCATTTCTCTTTTACATTCACTAAATTAAGAAGAATCATTGAAACCCTTTTATTGGTTGAGTAATTACACATATTTTACCATAAATTATAAAATATTATAACTCTTGGTTTACCAAAATAAAATAAATTACAACTGTAAAATTTAAAGCAAAATTCGTTTTTAGCAATGTTATTCACTAATCACTTTTTTTACTACCTTTTGATACTAAACTAAGTTAAATATCACCGATAGCGATAAATCGCATAATTTCCATTAATATATTTCACAATATAGTGATTATAACAATATAGTGCAGTGACATAGCATCTATGGTGCAGCGACATAGCATATATAGTGCAGCGACATAGCATACATAGTACGGCTACAAAGCGCATGGACAACAATTATTATCAGAGACGATAAATTAAAATGTCGTATGTACGAAAACACTATTGTAGATGCCTTCACACATTAACACTTTCTCAACCTGCATGGATTTCAATTACAAAATATTTTTTGTACTGTGTTTTGTTGATTGATTTGTGTTTCTCTTAAACATTTTAAACAAATCTTCATTATTTTTTTTAAATTCTTTTATTATTTTATTTTATTCGTAATGAGTGTAATCACCATGCGCATCAGATGAAAAACATACCCAAATTGGTATAGGGGAAGTAAGGACGGAGCTAAAGTAAAAGTGCAAGAGTTTGTCTCAAAAATGCAGACCAAAAAAGGGACAGTTGTCTAAATAGACAAATTATTAATTGATTAACGTCAAATCGAACAAAATTTAAATATGTAAATAAACAAATCAATATGCAGTTGGAGAACATTTTTTCAAGTACGCAAGCTTTTGTTTTAAAATAATTATTGTAGAATAATCTGATATCTTAGCTATCCCGAAGCCAAGTGGGGGAGTAGGCAGTACCCAAAATTACTATCCTCCTTATATTAGCTTAAATATTTGACATATCATTTTAATATTTTACGTATTCCTGCGCAAATACATAAGTTACCATTAATAATTGATTGAATAATTGGATTTATATAGTTTAAAAGCCCATACGACAAAATGCATGGGGTCGTCGGTAGACCCCTTTTTTGTTACAGACGTTTTGTTTGGCATCTTGGCCAGTCAATAGTTAATGTTATTCATGATCTAATGAATTCTGATCATATTAAAGTTCCTTCTAACTCGAACTACTCTAGCGTTTTGCCTTACGTTTTTCTGTAAATTTGTTTGTTACGTTCCGGTTCCTTTAATCATATATCACCTGAATAGGGGTCACTAGGGTCCCCCGCGTACCATGGAGAGACCGTGTTTCTCAATACAGTGCTTGCCCTTTCAAGTAACACTCAAATATTAGTTACTGTTTTTTATGTTTACTATTTTAACCGGACATCATCTATCTTCTTCAAGCAGTCAATCATTAAGTCGCGCAAAATGGTAAAAGAAATCGAACACACCAAAATCAAACGTAACTCAAATAAATATTATAATAGCCCTTTCCAGTAAATTACACGTTTGTGTCCGCACTCGCGACTTGTTGTCAATAAGGGGTAAGAATAATTTCTTCGGTATTGGATAAATGTTATAATATCTTCAAAAATAGTAACGGGATAATTTTACTAGTATTTCCTAAATTATACAAGATTTAAAAACATGGCTTAGATATTGCACAAAACTCTCGTTTGGGGGATGTGTATTACCCCCTCCGGGTGGGGGGTTTTAAGAAGGTGGCCGCTTTAATGGTTCTTGTACATATTTTCTACGAACCTTGAGTTCAGTCAATATTATTTTTCAAAATGTGATCGATCGTCAAATGGTCATTTTTTTTGTATTAAGTGGGTAGGTATTTAAGTACCTACTTACAAATCGTATTATTTAAAAAAACTGGTTTCGATTTATTAAATAAGAGACATTCTTCTCATTTATATTAATTCGGGTGCGAAAGAGTTTAAAACACGCGTAATGAGTACAGCCAGCACTTGTTTAATGAATAAACTAATGTTTCTCGGTTTAATAGTTTAAGATGTAATCGCCTCAGTATATTTCCAAGAGCATTATAACCTCTAGCGGCATTCCTCCGCGGTCCACTAATGCGATTTGCAGCGGCACCGTCTAGTGTCCCGCAATAGATTTCGTTGATTTGTCGCTGCCTTTGGTTGTTCGCTGTTCAGCTCCCGACGGGTACAGTGGAGTATAGAATAGGCATAATTTATCTGGTGGAGTATACTTCGCTGCTGATGCTGGTCCAATTTGCACATTCTTCAGCGCGTGAAGATTTATCTGCCGCGGGGCGGATGATCATGGGAGCCAATTAACGGAGAAATGGCGCCCGTAATGACTGGGACTTTGAGACTTTGGGTATTTGGTAACTTTGGGACTTTCAAACTGTCGCTGTGGGTGATTCTAAAGGATTCATGTATGCTTATAAAGCTGGGTGTGAATTATTGCGGGTCCAGTCCCAGTGGTCAGTTTGACCCGATCTTTATTGCACGATAAGGGCAAAGTTACTAACCAACATCGTTTGTAACTTAGCAGGGGTGCCCTAGTTCATAGGGTGAGTTCTGTCTAGGTTTTGATGGTAGATGCATTTGTCCACCTATTGTGTGGCGGGTCGGATCCGGCTTTTTTCTCGACCCACTACAATGCACCGCAGTGGGCCCTTTCATTCCTACCCACCCCTCATACATTTTCCTTCCCAGAACTTCATCTCCTTAATTTCCCTGAAAAGACTCCCAACACAGCATCCCCGTTGAAGCTAATGTAAAATTAACTCATAGTTATAAAGATTCTTTAATCATAACTTGTTTCTCAGGATAATATCACCGAAGTATATTTACCTCTGCAACAACTGATCGTTGTAACGATATATTTTTGTACAAGAAGTTTGCCACCACTGTTCTAGGACAAAAAACATTTTCGACTCAAAACAATAAAAGGGCGAACGAAATGTAAAACTATACCTTTATTACCATGGCCTACCTAGTAATTAAAAGTTCATGATATCAAAATCAAAATAGAGTTGCGCATTTGTAGCTTATTTAATGGTGGCAGAAGTTGATTGGCTTTGTTCAGAATAAGATCATCTGATATGGATGTTTCAGGCTCAATTGCTTAATTTATAATTACACCGTGGTATTCCAATTAATCTAGAATAGCATCGCTGTGAAAACATCATTAAAAACTGTATAATCATCTCTACACCAACACGAACCATAATACACTGGCGAGTGCTGCTAGTGAGCACTTGCACGATAAAATTATGTAATTTTAAAACAGATTAAGCCCACGCATCCCCAATTTCTACCGATTTACAACAAGTTTATCTATAAATCTTTAAGTTTTTAGTTTTAAAAAAATATATGTTATTTTTTAAAATAATATCTATACATTTGTTATGCCTAAACGTTAATTATTTGAAATTTCTCTCGATAGAAATAAATCGCAAAGTAAGCTCCGAAAATTATTCAAAACACGTTTTGTTATGTTATTTAATATGTTATAGGCATGACAAAATTCACAGTGTATCTTTAAATGCAATTGAAGCATTTTTCGAGAGGTTTTTGCTCTATCTCAAACGAGTCGTGTTTTATTAAATATTTTCACCATCTTCGCGTAATTTTTATCGTTTTTTAATGTAAGCGCGCCCCCTCTAACATTCGTATTTACAAATCTCCTTTTCAAACCATCTCTGAACGCTTACTACGGGGCCTTAACGCACTAAATTATATCCAACAATGCGGAAAAATTGTATTTTTGGTTAAAGATAATAAACAATACTATAATTCAAAAAATCTCGAAAAGTGAGATCTGACTTCTTGATATATAGCTCAATGATAACCCAACTATTTTGAGCTCACATCACCATTTATAATATCATCATTGACTTTTTAACTGACAAAAAATAAGACTAGACGCCATGTTGCCTATTCAATATTTAAAAAAAAAACAAGTTCTTAAGAAAACTGTTCGCCGAAGCTGACGAAGCTTGTTGAGCTAGTAAATCATTTATGTATTCTGGTACCATTTCAATTTTTATATTTTATTAAATTCTATGCATGATAAGTACATAATAATTTATTTTTTTAATAATATAGAGTGCACACATTGCACTTAATAGTAATCAGAATCAAGCGCAGTAACAAAATATCAAGGACTGCCAAGAATGGCACGCAACTTTATTAAGTTGATGGATTAATATCCGTGGTGTCAATGTGGTGTTTATTTTCCGAATAATACTATATTCCTACCTGAAAGTACACTCCAAGGGATTGATTGACTATAAAAAAAAATATATCTTTTCTATAAAATAATGCAAAATAATATTTAATATATAATTAATGCGATGTTTTTCAGTGCCCTGTTTCACTGCCCGCCAGTGTAGTGTCTTGTATCTAGCAGTAATTAAAGCAAATTAAAGCGAAATATTCAAAGGGGGAAAGTTTCAGCTATTATCAGACCATTAAATGACTTAATATTACGCAGATAATGAACTATTTTAATCAGCTTTGAATGGCGGAATAGCTGACGATGCCCCAGCGCGGCCCGAGATAAACTCACCCTTCCAGCGTTTGCTTTCGTATTATGCAATAAAATTCCCGAAATGGCCTTAATTAGCAGCGCTTTTGGACTAAGATAAAGCCTGTGGAGGCTTTTGTTTAACCCCCGAATGACCGAGCGCTAAATTAATTAAGTAGGGGGAAAATTAATTCAAAATCGACCAAAACAAGTACCCGCTGGAATGTTTTTGGGTTGAAAATGAAACTGTCAAAGGTTTTAATTAATCTTACGACGGGACTACCAACCTTTCACTTCAAGTTAATTTGAAATTATTAAAAACATCAAATCTCTTTTTTAACAAAACCAAATAAATTATTAAAGCGACTTCGAATTGCCAAATTATTATCGAACTTAATTAAACAAAAATGTCAAACACTTTCTTGGAAGGAAATCTTAAAACTAGTCGACCGGATATCGCACCAAAGTGCCAATTCAACACACCTTTAAAAAGTGATATAGAGTCGTGAAAAGTGATGAAATAAAAACTAGATTTAATTAAAAAAAGGTTACGTAGGTAAGGATTATATGATTATTTTTTTGGTCGCTTTTAATGAATGTATGTGACTTTTTAAAATGTGTGTTGAATTATCATTTTGTTGATTTGTGTGTATGGGAGAAGAGTGTATCTAGATAGAAGATTTTAATTCCTGTTGTTATTTTTTTAGTTTTAATTTTCGATTTTTAAAAAGTTTTTTATTTCTATTTTATTTTTAATAATCGATTTTTTTTAGTTTAAGTTTTATTTTTTCGTCTTATTTTTTTAAAGGTTATGTGAGGGTTATTATTAAAACAAGAAAGGTTAAACTAAAATAACACTTTACATAAAAATAATTCGTTTACTCAACGAATGTATTATTCCTTGCTTTAATTTCACCGGCCCAGTTTTTGTCACACTTATTATTTTAATGAATAATAATTTGACCATATTTTTTTACCGGTAACACCAACATGCAAATTACTATTAAAATGGTATTTTATAATTAATGTAAAAGTTTTTTTTTAATACGCCAGTATGAATTTAAACGTATCTTCTAACAGTTGTACGATGTGCTACCATAATGAAAGAAGTGCTTGTTCGAAAATGCGTAATTAAAAACATATGGCCAGACAGACGAATATAATAATTTCTCACGTTCTTGTCATTTACAAAAGTTCAGTAATTGGTTACCTTCTTGTTAAAAACAAAAATTTTAGCGCACAAATATAAGCAAAATTATACAAATGTTAAATAATTGCTTTGTATTTTAATTATATCGAAAAATTCAGTGAATACAAATTTAATTGCATTTATACATTATAATTATGTGTGATAATTTGATACATTATTATCCATTATTGGATAACCAACATCTCTGCAATAGTGGTTCACTACGTTTGGTGATTTAGTAGGGTTGCCCGGGTTCATCGGGTGAGGTGTGTTCATGATGCGTCTGCCCATCAGCTGTGTAGCGTGCCAGATCGGGAGAGGCTGGTTTGGAGAGACCCTTTGACCCATCTAACTGATCTCTCGACTCATCGCCTTGCGCCGCAGTGGGAGGGATATGTTCAAATGTCCGTTACTTCTGGACACACTGATTCCTAGAATCCTACCCAACCATCATACTTTTACCTTCCCAAAGCTTCCTCACCTTCCTTTTCTTATATAATCCCATCCCCTCCACAAAGCATCCCAAAAAATGAGATAAACCCTGAGATAAATTTTCCTTAAGTAAGGACTTAATGTTTAAAAAAATAATGTAATAGGCTTGTTAATTTATATAATATATAAATTTTTTATATATTTTTTTAAGAAAGACAAACATTCTTGGGTTCCTGATTGTTCCGAATAAACTTAAAATATTTAAAAATCTCCTACTACCACCTCAGTAAGCACAAAATGTTGCTTGTGTTGTGATGGAGGACTTAGCCAGCCGTGGAATTGAACACACTACGTACCCTGGAACCCAAACGCGATGCCAACTCGGCCACTGCCCGGTCTAATATGTATGTATACCGCTAATATGTATTTTTTTACACAATTTCCAATATGATTTCGTTTCATATATTCCCAAATATGCCTATTACAGAAACAATAACATTGTTATTTCTGAGATAAGCTAAAAGAGGTGTTGTTTCAGCTTTCTTTAATTGAGTCATTGACTATTTCATTGTAAGTTGCTAGGGTCGAATTAGCTCAGTGGTGAGAGCAATATCCCGGCAAGACTGAGGTCCCGGGCCATTTTCGAATTTTTCGGTTTCAGGCTTTTCGTTTTGTAGTTCTTAATTATTATCTTCAATGACAAAATGTTTAAATGTAATAATAGTTCTAAATGCAACTTCATTCAATGTGTTATGTACTCTTCCTTGCCAAGATCGTTGATGCATGGAATTATTATGACCAATTATTTGATACATTTAGTTCTTCATTAAATACGTCTAATTAGGCGAGAATAATTTTATCAACGTAATTAATAATGTTTTCAAAATTGTAATATAATTTGAACATCCTAAATACGACTTTGAAATAATTAAATTAATTTAATTAGAAATTCGTCATTTTTGATTGAAGAATATTAATATAGTTAAAAATTCTTTTGAAATCTGTGATGAGGGAATCACAATTGAAAAAAAATACCACAAAAAATGTCTAAAAAAAATTTCTCATCCAAAGAATACAAGTCAATGTCATCTCTGGGGATGCAGTGTGGAGGGTGTTTTTGAAGAGAGAAAAGAGTGAACATGGGTCTTTATGTTGTAGGAGGGACGAAACAGAGAGGCCGATAAATCGTTTCACATCCGCTGTTGAACTCA
The DNA here is from genome assembly GCA_026573805.1 of Hesperophylax magnus. NCBI lineage: Eukaryota > Metazoa > Arthropoda > Insecta > Trichoptera > Limnephilidae > Hesperophylax > Hesperophylax magnus. The sequence continues at coordinate 25,571,532 of JAIUSX010000072.1, forward strand.
AGAACAAGTCGTAAAAGCGACCCGTTCTCATGTGACAAATATTAACAGTGTCATATGTTAGCCGCGCGTTCGGCGTGTTTCCTGTATGCACCGGTGCCGAAGGATCAATGACGCTAGTTCTTCTGAGCATCTTCCATTTTATTACCGGTAAAACAAAGACAGCGTACCTACCTGACGACTGTGCTGTAAAGATTACAATTGCTTGTTAATAGGCGAATCTATGTATTTTGTGCTCCAGGTGGCTGCCAAATTACTTAAATTTCCTATTATTTTCCTTAATTTCTTACTTGACGTTTCTAAACATAATCCAATATACATGATTCAAATTCTTCAAATTAACTACAAACATAGTTCAGTATACAAAATTCAATCTTCAAATTAACTACAAACATGGTTTAGTATACCTACATAATTCGGTGACCGGAAAAATCATCACAATGATAATTCATCACATCTTTAAAAAGCTACATAAAGTCATGGAAAGTGATGAAACAAAAACTTTATTAACTGGGTTAAGTAGGTTAGGTTAGGTTAATTTTTTTTTTTCATCGTTTCTAATGACTTTATAACACTTTTTAAAAGTGTCACTGTGTTGAGTTATCATGGAACCACATAATTCAATCTTCAAATTAACTACAAACATAGATCAGTATACATAATTCAATCTTCAAATTAACCACAAACATAGTTTAATATACATAATTCAATTTTAAAATTAACTACAGAAATAATCATTCAGATAGATTCCAAAATTCGCAAACAATTTGCTTAATATTAACTGAAGCTTTGTTATGTCTTTGGTAGATGGATGCATTGGTAAAATACAAGAAGCAGAGTTAATTGTTACTCCGAACAATGGCTTTACGTATATGGAAAATAATAACCTGATTCGCTAGTAAACTAACTCTGGCAAAATTATTATATTTACGATTGGAAAAAATATTGCACGCCATTATAATGAACGTTCGGCTCAATTAGCCATTCGTGGAAAAGCTCATTAAATTGCTTACAAACATAGAGTATTAAAAAATTACAATTCATTTGGTACACATATGCGTTGGTCTGCCACTTGCTAGGCAGTGGCGTCCCTGCGCACTTAATGCACTGACTCAAAAACTTTCCTTTATATTTCATTTATTACAAAATAATACAAGATTTCAAATTATAACAGTATGCAAAATAAGTAGAATTTTGTCCTAACTATTCTACTTATCTATAAGGTGAGCTCCAGGAACTCGTGTTTATGTGGGGAGGAGTAAGTACGTATATACAAATTTAGAAACGTAATTCAACATAAAAAATAAATATAATTCTATCTTCAAATTAACTACAAACATTATTCAATCTTCAGATTATTTACAAACATAATTCATTATACATTATTCAATCATCAAATTAACTACATACATAATTCAATCTTCAAATTAACTACAAACATAATATAATCTTCAAATTAATTTCAAACATAATTTAATCTTCAAATAAACTAGATATATAATTTAATATACATAATTCAATCTTCAAATCAACTAAGACATAATTCAGTTATGAAAATATAACTGATATATATGCAATTTTAGACAATTAGTATTATAACAAGAACCAAATATATATAGCCAGATATATGCTGAAAACATGGTTACTAAGCAGAGATACTCTGTATTAGTAATACTATTGATTATGGCAGTGGTTAGTGATAAATATTATGTATAAGTATAGTACAGGAATTTCCAATAAAAGGTGTTATTTTGAATAGCCCGCTATTTCGGCAGATGTTACTTTTGAAGCTGTCATTTTTTGACAATTGACAAGTAGAAATTACGCCATTAATAAAAATGAAACGATACACGCTTCAACAATGCATTGAAATTATTAAAATTCACTTTGAATCAAATGCAAATCATCTTGAGTGATGAGGCCCATTTCCACCTCGGTGGCTTCGTCAACAAGCAAAATTGTCGCATCTGGGGCTCGGAAAACCCAAGAGTTATTGTTGAAAAGCCTCTTTATCCTCAACGTGTGACTGTTTGGTGCGGTTTATGGTCCAGCGGAATCATTGGACCTTACTTTTTCGAAAATGAGGCTGGAGCAACAGTTACGGTGAATGGATTGCGCTATCGAGAGATGATTAATGATTTTTTATGGCCGGAATTGGATGATATTGATCTGGATAACGTTTATTTTCAACAAAACGGCGTTACGTGCCACACAAGCAACGAAACCATTGATCTTTTACGGTTGAATATCAAAATAACACCTCTTATTGGAAAACCCTGTATATGTAGTATAGTTGTATGGTAATTACTAATTATATTATGTACATATGTTATATTGTAATTGAACGTGAACATCCTGTTGACAAACTGCTTAATTGCGGTTTATTGGGATTGTACTTTGAATAACAATAACAAAAAAATATAAAAATATTTTTTTAATGCCAGATAGTATAGATTAAGTGTACGTATATTCAGTGTATAATATTACTTTATTGTTGATCGGAAAGATTACTCCCATTTAGAAAGTTTCGCCATGTCTTAATATTGGAAAGTACAAAAGTATTTCCCGGTACATTTTTATTCTAGATTTCTGAAAAGCATTGTTGTACAGGGAGAAAAATGAGTACGGCTTTTTTATCATCAACCTGTTAAATATGTGACAATGTGCATTACCATTTCCTAATAAAATATTAGTCAATAAATGAAACGAAAATACTTGGTTTTAAGTTCTTTTATTGATATATTTACACTGTCTACTGATTTCGGTACCTCCGTACCATCATCAGGACGGTTATAAACATAATTCTATCAAATACAGAAGTACACATATTATCAAGAAAGAAAGAGACAGCATTTTACAGCGTAAAAATTTGGATCAAAAGTAATGATAGGGCCTTTACCGGTGCACTCATCCAAATTCGTAGTTATTGATGCAACCTAATTATTGTATGTATTTTCATATAATTGTAGGTATATTATTAGGACTATAAACGAACTTGGTAAATGATGTATTGATATTGATGCTACCCAAAGATATTAGAAGAACGAGATGTGCTATGAGCAGTTCATACTGTGTGGAATTGTTTTGCCCAGTGTCGCCGGTTTTGTTCACCAATACTACTGCACACCTTCGCTTACGCTAAGGTATCCGCACTAATACATAGAACAGATTTCTGTGCGTACACGTCCCGATACCGTTCAAAGTACCCTAATTAGGTAGTACTCCGCCTACGGTCCGGCGGCCAACATAGCATATCTCGTTCTTCTAATATCTTTGATGCTACCTAACTATTGAGTGTTCATATTTTTATATAATGGTAGGTACGTTATAGTAATATAAATAAACTTGGTAGACAGCTGCCTCAACACAGGCTAAGCCTAGTGAGGCGGGCTATGATAAACCTTAACATATAACTACATTAACATTTCTATTATTTACATTTATTTTACCTACTGTTTATATATTCCTTTCCGTTGATAAAATTATATACTCATCTAATTTATAAACCAATGTACACAAAACAGTCTTTCATGTATTTCTATAGTTATAGTTTGAAAATTTGTCAAAATAAATATATTATATTATTTGAACCCGCGACCTACGAATTGCCGAGAGCCTTAACCCTCGACCATTGAGGCCGTCAAAGCGGGACCATAGAAGGGGGAAGAAAATGATAATCAAGATATTTATTATTTGACTTCCTCGGCACGCCCCTGAATGGGTTCGCGTCTCGGCTAGCGTGTTTATATTCTGTGCTATTTTCCTCGCGATTTTTCTAATACCATTAATTACTTTATTGAGTAACTTCTCGGTGCGGAAAAACATGAATGCGCGGTATTATAATGGCTTTGGAAAACGCCAGCCCATTGTTGATGGCGGCTCGGCTACGGAACAGCAAATAAATTCATTAGCGCTCCTAATGACGCCGGGACTGAATAATAATAAAAAGAAATTAATTCATTAAAGGCCAATTCTCCAAACAATTTAGTGTGAGAGGCGGAAGAGGGACAATGATGAAAAGACATAGATCCGAAGATCTGAATTGAATTTATAAGAGTGAAAAACAGGTTTGCTGCTGCAGTAGAGATTTAATCAGGCAATTTTCTTATTTACTATGGATTTTTTACAAATGTTTTGGCTCGTTCATAGATGGCACTAATTATATTATTTTAGGAAAAAATATTTCTTACAATAATGTTTTAAAATATTAAGATGAATGATTTGACTGCGCACGTATATAAAATGTAAAAATTCTTTCAAGAATGTTTTAAAAATACAATATTGGATTTGTAATTTTGAGAAAAATAATTCCTCTCGGGCCTATGTCATCTTTGGGGGTCTGTGTTGAGGGTCTTTTTAGGAAAGGAAGGATGGGAAGTTCTGGAAAGGAATAAAATACGAGGGGTTCATAGGAGTCTGGGGGTTAGTGAGTCCAGGAGTGACGGAGGTAAGAATCCATCCCTCCCACTACGGTGCAAGATGATGTTCCTAGAGAGTCCTGTTGGAGAGGTCAAAAGGTCTCCCTCAACCAGTCTCTCCCGATCCGGCCTGCCATCTAGTTGGTGGACAGACACATCCGCCGCCAAGATACAGATAAACCTCACCTCATGAACTCGGGCACCCCTGCTAAGTCACCAAACCTATGGCAGAGGTCTTGATTATCCAATAAATGGTTTCCGGGAGGCTTTATCAATACCACCCGCCTCCCAAATGAATGAAATAATTATTTTTTTACTATCGATATTATATATTAAATTTAAAACAACAGAACAATAAATTATGATAACTCGTTATTTATGCATATAGTCGCAGTATGTTTAAGATTCTGCGACTATATGCATAAATTATGATAACTCGTCATTTATGCATATAGTCGCAATATGTTTAAGATACTGCGACTATATGCATAAATTATGATAACTCGTTATTTATGCATATAGTCGCAGTATGTTTAAGATACTGCGACTATATGCATAAATTTTGATAACTCGTTATTTATGCATATAGTCGCAGTATGTTTAAGATACTGCGACTATATGCATAAATTATGATAACTCGATATTTAAATTTACTAAAAAGTGCTGCCTTTACTAATTAGGTTTAATAATTAGGTTTAAATTAGGTAAATAAAAACCGAAAATATTATCTTAATTCTAAATAACTGCATTAAAACCTTTCGTTTCACATAATAACATGTTAAATGTTGGACAAGTTACTCCTTGATTAAAATAATCACGAGCAGGTAAACACTAAACTAAACACGGCCCGAAAGTGAATGTTAATTGTCAAGTAGCAGTAATCAACACCTGGCGAGAACCCGGGTATACCTATCGGAGCCCGGACACCACTGCACTTGTAATCCCTAGAAGTGTTAATATATCTTTATTTATAACATACCGATTTGAAAGAAAACATGCCACCTAGGGATCTAGCACAGTGAAATCGACTACCGTACTACTATATCGGATACCGATAGGCGTAACTACCGATGATTTTATTCAAATTTCCAGAGCACGGTCACGCTGTTGATAGCCAGACCGATATTGTAATGCGATAAATAAGAAATAGACGTACGCTGGTGACACTGGTACAACTGTCTATGAATTAACATTTCTGAACTTAAGACAGCTACGTAAAAGTTAAAAATACTAATAAATTGACAATGAAGAATTAAAATATAAACTTTAATATACAATGACAGTCTGCGTGTACTGTTTAGTAATGGTAATGACTGACAACTTTTGTTTCTCGATGCTGAACAGAATCAATTGATTACGTCTTTGAAGAATTATTTAAGTCTTTGGATTGTGTATACGATTTATTTCAATTCCAAGAGCATAGTTGGTCATTAATCAGGCAGTTATTTTGTATAACGAACGAAATTATCTAAAAAGTTATGCATATTGACAGTTTATCTGACACCTTGGAGATCACGCTAAAAGCAGCGTCTTTTGCCTACCGACTGACGGAATCATATTCTGACCTTGCTCGCAAATATTGCCAACATAGGGTTTTATCGATCTACCGTTCCGTTGGTGCAATTTAAGGGTAGTTCAAAATACAGGGGCTCAGCGATAAAGCGGCGCGGCTCGGAGCCAATATATTTTTGTCAAACGTCGATGTTTTATTATATCAATAATAATATTCTTGGATATACTTTGAATACAATTCTTTATTATACTTTAAGAATGGAATATTAGGAAATTACAACTCCAACCATTGCTGAAAGTTCCTACCCATGTTGCGTTAAGAATTGTTTTGTTTTGTACCTTCCTTTTTCATAGGTATATTATTATATAACATTTTGATATTAGTGGTCTTTTCAGGTTTTCAAACGGTGCCCGTAGCACCGAAAAAAGGTGCTTCAAAGTTATGCCACCTGAAGGTTTGAAGTCAACTAAGAACTCTTCTGTGTTCAAATATATAGAAGAACGTTTCGTCAACAAAACATTTGTTGTAACTCGATGGATGAAGTAGTGCCCAAAACAATATAAATTACTGACTAACCATCACGCCGTTTCCCGCAGGGGTAGGCAAAGAGGACGGACTGCCAAACAACTTGGTCTTGGCACACACTTCTTGCCTCATTCACATTCATACATCGTCTCACACATACCTATTCTTCTATTATTCTGACTCTTGACATGGCCTGACTCGAGTATCTGATTTACTTGATCATGCTATGTCTTCCTCGGGCGTCCCCGACTTCTGCTACCAAATAAATTACGTTGGTATAATTATATTTTTTAAGGTTATGCGAGTAAAAAGTAAATAAAAAATACAGATCATGAAAAATGATGGATCAACGTTCTGAAACTAGATTATTTATTTATTTTGTTTCCTTGATAGTCCTAGGCTTGCCAGAAAAAATGTGTACTTAATGATACAGTATTGTACAAACAAAGATGTGTTTTATTTAATTACAATAGGTTCTCATAAGCAAGAAATAGTTGTTGTCGCCCCCAAATGTCCATAAAATGTCAAGCCACTGAAAAATAATCATGGAAACGGACTGTGGCAGCCATTATTGTGCAGATTTTGGACAGATTTTTATTGTTATGCCAAGTTTACTCTTGGGTATTTTATAAAGTCATTGGATGAGTCTTTAAACTATTTTAAAGTAAAATTTTAAGTAAAGTAACATCATTATTTACACAATAGATATTACAGTAAATTAATGACACCTTTAAGTTTAGGTACTTTGTACATGACACAATTATTTATTTTAATTTTAATGATAAAATAATGTTTATAAGATAAGGTTTTTATGCACAGCACAAAGGATAACAAATTATAATTTATTTTTACTCGGGAGATATTTTCAATTTGTATAGATACCTATTTCAGGCGAGTAATTAATTCTTATAATAATTTGTTATCCTTTGTGCTATGCATAAAAACCTTGTCTCCTAAACATTAGTTTATCATTAAAAAATAATAATATTTGACAAGTCAAAATATTTCACCAACAAATGTAGATATAATGTGTCTCGACGCCATCTAGTTGGAAATTTAGCACTAACAAAGCCTTTCCTACAAAAATAAAGTTGGTTGTTTACAGATGAAAAAAATATAATAAGCAGTAATTGTCGATTTAAGTACTTGTACATATTGAATTACTTGGCGTGTTGGGAATAAGCCGACGTAACTCAGTGGTCCAGAGCACCTGACCGGACATCAGAAGGTGCGGGTTTAATTCTCGTCGGCGGCATTTACTTTTACTTCGGAGATATTTTCAATTTGTATGGATATTTCAGGCGAGTAATTGATACTTATATTAATTAATTATTTATTTACAGCAGTTAAATACAAATATATTGTTGGCTGATGTTTTTACACTACTATCGAAATATAAATCTGAACTGTTTAAACATTTAATCTTATATTAATGTGATCACTTCATAACGGGTGTTTCGTTTTGGTTTCTTTTTTATTTGTTTTAATAACTTTGTACAAATGTGTATTCTTTTTTCTGGTTCACTTATTTAGTATTATAGTTTTTCCTTTCTTTCCATGTTGTAGTATGACTGTCAATAACATTCATGTACGAGTATATAAATTTCACATGTGCCGTTGAATCTAAATAAATAAATATTTATGTTAAAACAGTAATAAATAAATATAATAAAATATTTTTAGTTCGACATAACCTGGCTTAATAGTTGAACCTGTATTGATGCAGAATATTAAGCATATAATTTATTTATTTTTGTCTGTGGTTTTCTTCAAATATATCATGTAAGTTCTTACATAATAATGCATTATTTTAATGTACTTATATTCTTTGCGTACATACAATTTTATACATTTAGACTAATATCACCATAAGTGAGGAAAAAATGAGCTTACTTTGGACATACTAATTTCAACCCACTTCTACCGGATTTTATCTTCAGTGGCAAGGGTACCTAGTAAGTTGCCGGTTGCCAGTACACGTAGTGGTGCTTTGCGGGGAAGGTGGGCCAATTAAGGGCCGTCTCTATTTAGTTTAGTCCCCGCGCCGACCGCGGAGTTAATTAGCGAGACCCCGTTCTGCCCCCTCTCCCCTCCTCATACATATTGTATGCCGTGTGGAGGAAGTGTGTGTGTAGGTGCGTGTGAGTATGTATTGCAATTTGTTTAACGGGTGGAGCAAAAGTTGGGAATTTATTAATTTGTGTTGTTAGGTTTTGAGAATTTACAAAACACAGCCTGTAGTAAATTATCTCTCGCACAGGCGATGATTTTTTTTAATTTAACAACTAAACAATATAAGTGATTGGGACCTTGTTTTTAATTTGTATAGCACCGTTTTTATGCAAAAACAAAATCAGGTTTTAGGTATCATTATTCACACTACACTACATTCATACAACATTTCGTTAATCTCAAACCCTTCCACTGCGCTTTAACTAGATGTGTATTTAGTAGCAATAACCAGGAGGCAAATCAACGCATATATTGGTATCTTCCCCGCAGCATGCATCATTATGGCTAAGCTAAGATATTGTATCTGCATAAAACATTATAACGATAAAACAAACAAAAAAATAAATGTGTGTAGTTAATTTCAAAAAATAATTGATGTGAATGCATAATTCATCTAATCCATTTACAGTTTTATTTTTTATGTGAGTACCCCCACAAGAGTCCCAACTGCTCCGAACCATCTGGAGCCAGTGAGACTATGGCACCCCAATTGGATTCTGTTGTGAGGCTGAAGGTATTAAGGAGTGGAAGGAGATGGGGATGTACCTGGCTATTTATATATGGTCACAGCTATTTCTAGCAACGTTTCAATTCTGAAAGGCGTTCTTACACCAGGGCGATACTGAGAAGATATTCCACTCTGGAACGTACCGCAAATATACTATGTATAATTTTAAATGAATAAATTGTGAAATAACACAACTAAATCAAATAATGTTTGCTTGCACACCCCCTGATTTGAACCTACGACCTCCAGATTTCTAGTCGAGAGCCTTAACCCTCGACCACAGGTATATGTTACGCCAAAACTAGTGGCATAAGTTGAAAACTGGGAAATCTACATCATATAGAGAATATAAAAACTTTTTTATTATTTTTTAAAACTAATTTTTTTTTTCCAAAATTGAGGGTTAAGAAACTATTGGAGTCGGGTAAACGCTTCTACGCATTGAAAAAATAATCATCTGATAATAGCCGCGTAGTGACCGTTTTTTAAATTTAACCAAAAAATTTAAAACTTTGGATTCGATTCAATTTAAAACGAAACCTTTACCGCTTGTACACTAATTTCCGGACAACACATGGAGAAAAATGAGAATTGCTAATTTATTAAAAAATCTCTTCAGATTATTGTTAATTCGGTTAAAAACGGGATTGCAGGACGATTCAAACAAGGCAGATTCGGAACACGTTTTCCGAGATCCCGATAGTATATTCGTCATTAAAAGTCTGCAATCTCGTTTTAAATTAGATTACCAATAATTTGTAGAGATTTTTAATATATTAGCAATACGAATTTTTCTCCGTGCATGAAAAGATATGGATTTGGATTCTGGAGTCGTTTCGTTAACACTATTTTTTTAAATAATATAAATTACAGTACAGTTAATTAATACAATACATTTGAACAGAGAGATGTCTCTGGTTTAAAAAAAATATTGATTGAAAAAAGGGACAGTTTTTTTTTACCCAACCACTAGGTGGGTAGGTAGTAGGTAGGTTCAGTCCGTAGTCTCCGCTACCCGCTAATGAATGATGGATGAAGCTGTAACCAGATAGGATATCAGATGTTATCTACGTATATTACCGAGAAATGTGTTCAGTAATGATATGTTAATTGCTTATTATTTTTAATGGTTACGAGGGCCAGTGAACAAGTGGCGAGTTTAATGACTTGAATCGATGAAATAATATATTATTAATAGTATTAATACATATATGTTAAAAATAGACCTCCGTGAACCATAGTAATAAATAATAAAAATCAAATTTAAAATATTTGCCGGACGTTCCAGACTGTAATATACTCTCAGGATCGCCCTGAATTTAAGACCACCATTTAGAATTGAAAGGTAGCTTGAAATGGCTTTAGCCGTGTTCAGTGAACAGATCTGAATAGCCAGGTACTTCCCCACCTTCCTCCTCCCCATAGCCTCCCCACTACGTTCAGCTTCATAACACACCCCAACGGGGAAGCCTTAATCTCAGTTGCTCCAGATGGTTGGGAGAAGATGGGACTCTTGTGCAGTATTCACATTTAAAAAAAATAAAGTCATCGACTGTGTGATATAATAATATGTGTATCATACGGGTAAGTGCTTAGTTTTGAAATCGATGGAGCCCATAGTACTATGTAGGTACCTAATCTAACCTAACGTGTAAAAAAGACATTATTCAAATCTTAAAATAATAAATTTTATATAGCATAAATTTTAAAATCCTTATTGTACACATTGTACACAATCCTTATTTTTCACAATTTGGTAGGCGGGAATGGGTACCGCCGCCCTGGGAACCATTTATTGGATGACCAACACCTCTGCCACAGGTCACCCCAAGTGGTTCGCTACGTTTGGTGACTTAGCAGGGGTGCCCGGGTTCATGGGTTAAGGTTTGCCCGGGTCTTGGTGGCGGGTGCGTCGGCCCACCTTCTGCGTGGCGGGCCGGTTGGGAGATGCTGGTTGAGGGAGACCCTTTACAACCGGTTACCGCTGTCCGGGCCGCTCGATAGTACAGGGGCCCGACCCTCAGGCTCACGACTAAGGGTGGGCTGCCCCATCAGCGAGTGAAAAAACCCCGCCACTGCTGTTGTGCCGGTTCGTGACCGGAGGGGACCCAGCAGCAGCGTTTGGGGCGCATTGGATGCCCTCTCCAGCCGGACTCTCCCGGCCTATCGCCTAGCACCGCAGTGGGTGGGCTGGAACCAAACGCTCATCACTCCTAGACAGCCTGAACCCCAGATTCCTACCCACCCCTCATACCTTTCCTTTCCAGACCTTTCCTTTCACCTCCTACACCTACAAAAAAAAAAAATTAATTAAATTCATGAACATACAAAACAACAATCTTAACATCATTACAGCGGCGAGTAGCAGGCGTCCCCGGTGCGGGCCAAAACTGTTGGTAAATTTTGCCAACATTCGCGGCCTGCACACAAATTTAAATTCCGTCCATCACCATCTTTTGTCCCAACGTCCCAACCTTCTTTTCCTATCCGAAACTCAGATAGCCGAGCCACCAGACTCCTCCTATCTGGACTGCCCGGGCTTTACCCTCGCAAGCAAATTCCGGCTGAAAGGAGGAGTCTGCCTCTATAGTCGAGCTGACGTCAACTGTGTGCGACTATTGAGTCTGGAAAACTCCAGATTCGACGTAATGTGGGTGTGCGTCAATCTTGCCAGTACGGCAAGATTCTACGCATGTCTATACCGCTCACCGAACCATAGCGAATCAGACACTTCCGAGCTCTTCAAACATTTGAGCGATACTATTGATGATCTCTTGCCCCGCTACCCTTCGGCCGAGTTTGTTGTTCTGGGGGACTTCAACGTTCATAACGAACCATGGTTGAAGTTCTCAGGCCCAACGGACTCGGCTGGCCGACAGGCGGAATCCTTTGCCATTTGCTACGGATTAGAGCAATTGGTTCAGGAGCCTACAAGGGTTCCTGATGTCCAGACTCACCGCTCCAATCTGTTAGACCTATTCTTAACTACTGTGCCACACGGTTATAAGATTGACGTCACAGCGCCTCTGGGATCATCTGACCACTGCCTAGTGACGACATCAATCCCCGTTAGCCTCAGACCAACCAATGAGAGGCTGAGGAGAAAAGTGTGGCACTATAGGTCAGCTGATTGGTTCGGTATGCGGGCCCATTTCAATGCTTTTCCGTGGTCAGCTGTTTGTTTTCGGACTTCGGACCCTTCAAGATGTGCCCAGGAGATTGGTGAAGTCATCAAATCGGCGATGGATGGCTTCATACAATCGACTACTAAAGAAACTGGTGTGGGCTCAAAGCCGTGGTTCAGTCGACAATGCTCCGAAGCAGTTCGACGAAAAAACGCGGCTTACCGAGCCTACAACACATCTCGAACGCCCGAAAGCAGATCAGCATACAACAAATCGGCAAAGGAATGCAAGAGAATCATCAATAGATCAAAATTCGAACACGACCTGCAGATCAGCAAAAAGCTGGCTGCCTGCCCGCATGGCAGCAGAGCATTCTAGTCGCTTGCGGGCTCAATAGGTCGAAATTTTTGCAAACCCAGTTTGCCACCTCTTACCAGACCTGACGGCTCACTAGCAAACACCGCCACCGAAAAGGCAAACCTTTTAGGGAAAATGTTTGCGGAAAACTCGACCCTCGACGACGGGGGTGCTGTTCCGCCGTCGGTTCCTCACTGCGGCTTCTATATGAAAAAGCTGAGGATCCGGCATCGGGATGTACTCCACGTCATACGGGGGCTCGATGTTAACAAAGCTAGTGGACCTGATGGAATACCTGCCTTGGTATTGCAGAGGTGTGCTGCGGAAATAGTTCCAGTTTTGACAAAGCTCTTCAAAATGTCCCTGAAGTGTGGCACTGTGCCCTCTGGTTGGAAAAAGCGGTAATTCACCCTATTCCCAAGAAAGGTGACCGCTCCAACCCGGCCAACTACCGCCCCATAGCGATCACATCAGTTCTGTCCAAAGTGATGGAACGTGTGATCAACGACAAACTGCTCACATACCTCGAGAAGAACAAAATTATCAACGACCGTCAATACGGATTCCGGCGGAACCGCTCGTGCGGTGATCTTCTCGCGTATGTGACGCATGTTTGGGGGCGGTGCCTGGAACGTCACGGTGAGACCCAAACGGTCGCACTAGACATATCCAAGGCCTTTGACCGGGTCTGGCACCGAGGACTTGTCAACAAATTGCATTCTTACGGACTTCCCGCATCCCTGTGTACGTGGATTGCTGACTTTTTAAGGGATAGGTCGATTCAGGCGGTTGCTGACGGTTTCACCTCTTCCTCGCACTCCATAAATGCTGGCGTCCCACAGGGATCGGTTCTGTCTCCGACTTTGTTTTTGTTGCACATCAATGACCTTTTGACATGTGCACCGATTCATTGTTACGCGGATGACAGTACAGTTCATGATAGCTTTTTGTTTGACAAGCCCCCAAAGGGCACACAAACTCCAACGGCTCGGAGGGCTTTGAAGCAGAGAATGGACGGTTATCTCGAGAGTATTTCCTCCTGGGGTAAAAATAATCTCGTCGAATTTAATGTTTCAAAGACCCAATCCTGTCTGATTACGTCTAAAAGGGATCCAAATGATAATCTAGTCTCCTTCAACGGAAGCAATCTTCCGAACAGGCCTTCCATTGATATGCTTGGTGTAACTATAAGTGACCAGCTCAGGTACGGGGGCTCCATCGAAGCCAGAGTAAAGTTGGCCTCTCAGAAGCTGGGCGTACTGTACAGGGCCCGCAGATACTTTAATAGTACACAACTGCTCACCCTGTACAAATCGCAAATGCGCCCTACTGTCGAATTTGGCAGCCATCTCTGGTCTGGAGCCCCAAAATACCTGAAAAAAACCCTTGACTCTGTGCAGAAACGGGCGGTCCGTTTGATAGATTCCCCAATCTTAACAAACGGACTGCAATCTTTAGAGCACAGACGTCGGGTAGGTATGCTGTCCTTGTTCTATCGGTATTACAATGGAAGATGCTCTGAGGAACTAGCGTCATTGATCCCTTCGGCGCCGGTGCGTAGTCGGGATACACGCCAAACGCGCGCCCAACATTTGTACACAGTTGACACTTGTCACATGAGAACGGGTCGCTTCTACGATTCGTTCTTAAGTTCAACAGCTCGGCTGTGGAACGAACTGCCGGCCTCTGTGTTTCCTCCCTCCTACAACATGGGACTCTTCAAGACCCATGTTCACTCCTTCCTCTCCACAAAAAGACCCTCCACACAGCATCCCCAAAGATGACATAGGCCCTGAGGGAAATTATTTTCTTCAGGGCCTCCTGTGTGGAGTAAATATAAAAAAAAAAAAAAAAAAAAAAAAAAATCGTATATTGTTGCGCTTGTCATGGGAAAATAATGTGCTTTAGGGAAGGGTTAATATCTACGAAAAAAGCATAACTGTAGATAAAAAGGCAGTGTGTGGCAAGCCTACGCACGACGGAAGTGAAACTTTTAGTATTCTTCTCTCTCTCTTTTCATTTCATTCTCTCTTTTTTCTCACTTCTATCTCATCACTACTAATTTTTGACACTAAAACTCTGTTCCAAATCGAATAAACCACAATCAATTACGTATTTCACTCATATTACACTCACCGCGCAGTACACGAAGCAAGCAGCTGATGCCTGGCGTGGCGTCGTTGGCTAGAGAGAGAGGAAAAGAGAGAAGAGAGAGATAGAACGTTCGTCAGTGGCTCCCTCACCTCTTTTTTTTTGTTTTTTAAGTTTTTTTTTTAGTTATTTATTAAGTTAAAAGAAATACATATTTCGCTTTGTTAACTTAAGTGTACATTGATTAAAACAAAAATAATATATATATATTAATAATTATGGTTTACTACCTAAGTAACATATTTTTCTTAAGTAAGAGCATTTTGGTTTTGCTCATTGATCTTGAGGGCAAACAGTTTTTTCTTAAATATATTTATTCTATTTATCAGTAAGCGACTACGGTGAGAGAGCGACAGTGAACGGTGAGCGGTGGTGGGGGTCCCGTACCCCCACCACCAAATGATCACGGTTTTTCGTGACGGTCATGAGTCGGTTTTACTCCGGTCCTCGAAAATGCATGACGCGCGTAAAGAAGTTTCACTTCAAAAAAATGTGGTTACAATACGTCGCAACGAGTCAATCTGATATATGATCCTGTTTATGGACACGTGTCGAATCCGGAAAGTCAAAAACCGTGGGTTCAATTTGCGCGTGCGCAGTTCGCGACGTCAGGCCGCCTAGAAGGTCGGATTAGTACTGGCACAAACTTTCATCCTTCCATTTTGTTTTGTGTCTATTTTTAGGTTAGTTATTGAATTTTTAATTGTACATCGACATAAATTTGGGCGCGATTGTCTCCCCATACCCGGCATTGATTTTAATGACGTTTTCACGTCAAAATAAATAACAAGTTGTTCAATTTAAATTATATACAACCACTAACTAATTCAAATTTACAAGCGCATCTTCTAATAAGCGCGAATTCTGTGAACTCTGTTGAAACTAGATCACACAGATACTTTGTCTCTTTTGTCACGCTTCTACGGAGAAGCGTGACAAAAGCGTGACATCACGAATGTAACGGTACAGCCGTGATGTCCTTCATAGTGGATTTTGCGAGTTCACTAATGACTACTCCCACAAACCCCGCAGATTTGATGACGTGTGTTTGATTATGAGAATGAACAGATTACGCTTTTGACGAAGAACGCTATTTAGTTGAAGTAAAATGGAAACTTTGATTGAAAGAGTGAAATGGAGTTGTGAAAGGATAAAATTAAACTGATTCCAGTATAAAAAACGTCACATGTGTAGTGTAGCCGTGTATCAATGTGGAGATATTACATATTAACGCGTGGCTGATGTAACCGTACTGAAGGAGTAAGGAGTAAAGTAAGGGAAGCTTGGAAAATTAAGGACGGGTGGTTTCGGAGAATTTGAACAATTCATAGAATTTCAACGTTCATTATCGGGTTCTTTGAAAGTCCTATTCAAGTTCTGTTATTATATCATGATAGGTTAGTTGCTTGACAGAACTAAAATAATAGCAGAACTTAAAAAAATCTTTCACAGAACTTAAATAATTATAAATATCTGTTTTTAGTGCAGTCGGATGGTTTCGGTTTCAGTCTGTATTTGTTGTCAGCCTCTTTTCTATTTCTGATCTTCCTGTGTTTTGTATCCAGCTTTATTTGAGATTAAATTTTATTTATATTGAATATTTTTTTTATGATAGTGGGATGGCTTTAGCCTTTTTTGTGAATATGTTTGAATTTTTTTTTTTTTTTTTTTTTAAAGTGAATACCTCACAAGAGTCCCAACTGCTCCCGTCTGGAGCCAGTGAGACTATGGCATCCCCAATTGGGGGATGTTGTGAGGCTGAAGGTAAGTGGGGAAGGGAAAGAGGAAGGTGGGGAAGTACCTGGCTATTCAGATCTAGTCACTAAACACGGCTAAAGCCATTTGGAGCAACGTTTCAATTCTGAATGGTGGTCTTACACCAGGGCGATACTGGTAGTATCTTCCACTCTGGAACGTGCCGCAAATATACTTTATATTATTTTAATTAATTAATTGTGAAATAACACAAATTAATCAAATAAAATTTATTTGCGCACGCCGGGTTCGAACCCGCGACCTTCGGAATGGCAGTCCAATGCGTTACCACTGGACTATGCCGGCCGTCAAATAGCCAAGTACTGCAACCTTCTTCTTCCCCATATTAAGCCCTCAAACCTTTCAGCCTCACGACAACCCCAAATGCGTATGCAATAGTCTCACTGGCTTCGCACAAGTTGGAGCTGTTGGGAAACTTTTCTAATATTCTCATTAAATAAGTCCATTTCCTCTGCATGCACCTATACCCCGAGAATATTACGTATTTTAACGTTATTGCGTTAGTGTTCACCAGCTTGCGGTTCGGAAGATGAGCTGGCGACAAGACATCGCAATTAGCGCAAGCTCCGGTCATTAGTGATTTCTGGACTTTTCCCAGAAGCCGCTAACAAGACACACTTCACGGCAATCAGACAACTAACTTTACTCTAAGCTCAAAGGCTCCTATTTATAAACGACGACCGAAATACTATATCCGACTAATTGGCGACAATTTTATTCATAGAATATTCGTTTAATTAGGTACGGTAATGCATCCAAATAGCGTTTTATGTGCAGAGTCCCACTGCTCCCGACCCCACTGTGCGGAGTTAGTGGATATGGCATCCCCAATCCAGATATGTTATGAGTGTGGAAATAAAGGTGATGGGTAAAGTATAAGCTTTGTGAAATGGTCAGTAAACACGCCATTCAAGCAAAGCGCAAAATAAAATATTACGTCACCTTACCAACAGTACATAAGAAAACGTTGTAACTACATAATATGTACATATTTTAAAAAAATCTAGTTTTGTCATATTATGATTTATTATTTTGGCGCTTATTTTTCGGAACTCCATAACGTGCGATTTTGTAGCAGCCGTCTTGTGTGACAAACTTTTGAAATAATTTTTAAACGAAGTGGTGCATAATGAACTGCTTGATTTTTTTGTTGTTAATGCAATTTTGAATTTTTTGGGTATTTTATGAGACAAGGAATGGGATGTCATTAAAAAATGTAGTTTTGGAATTTTTCATACATCTTCCCCCTCACACTGCGGTTTCAAATTTTTCTCGAATAGCTCTGTCTAGGGCTTTTTAGTTTTATGTAGGCAAATTGCAGGACCTTCGAAATTTGAACAGTTTTGTTTGGTTTTCATTTTCACGAATCCATGCATCTTAGAAATCATCCCAGAGATTTAGATGTTGTATCACAAACAGATAACGATGCGATGAAATTTTTAGAGATTTTCAAAAAATATTAAATTCTCAACCTAGAAACCAGAATATCTCACGTCTGAGATCTACAAATAGAAGCACCTAATACGTGCGGAGAGACATAAATAATAATTAGTCTGTTTGAGTCAAGATTGCGGGACCATTAGCAGTACCAGGATATCAGCACAACAGGGGAGTGTTCAGACAATGCGAGTACTGAAGAAATATCGTTAAGCTGCTAGTCGCTATCTCTGCTCCGGCGTTCAATATGACGGGCTGCTGCCCTAATGAGCACTGCGAATACTCAGTAAATGACTTGATTTCAATGTTGCCAGAGATTGAAGACTTCGGCCAAAAGACAACGACGAAATGAAATTGCGAGGACTTCATAAAACAATCAGCCTTAATAGTAATAAGAATAAGTAGAATAGAGCCAGAACCTTGATTTTTCACGTAAATTTGACGTTTTGAATCCTGTTCAGACCATCACAATCTTACACCATATCAAAGATATCGGTTAGTCGTGGAGAGAAGCCAGAGACTACGTAAATTTTCCGGCTCCCAGACTTTTTACGAATAAATGTTTTTAGATTATTTGTATTTTTCATTTATCCAATCGTTTTCAGATCAGCAATCTTAGCCAAAATCTAAGTTTCAGTCCGATCAGTTCAATAGAGCCAAAGATAGAAGCTTTTACCAAGTCTTGAATTTTGAAAAAAAAAAAATTAACAAATATGACTTTTTTAGAATTTTTTTATTGAATTATCTTAAGTTCATCATTCTTAGTAGGAATTCAAGATTTCAATTTAATCGGTGTTATAGATTCAGAGTAAAGGCCTTTTACAATTCGATCCCATCTTACACATAAATTAAATTTGTTTAAAAAAACGTGGCTTTTTCATTTTTCAGACCGTATATAATTGAGCAAATCCAAGATTTCATACGCGTTGTTGGTGCAGCATTAGGGAAAATGGATTTCAAAGTTCGACCCAAACCTATCATTTTTTTTCTGTAAAATTGGTGATTTTTTCAGAGTTACCATTTGATGATTTTTACACAGATACTGTTCGATGATTTTTCACAGATGCTATTTATCATTCGATGATTTTTTTCGCAGATGTTTCAATTTTATGATTTTACACAGTTATTATTTGATGATTCTTTCACATAAGTTATTGATGATTTTTTCATGTTTTTTTTATCAGTTGATGAATTTTTCACAGATGTATCGATTTGATGATTTTTTCATAGATGTTATTATTTGATGATTTTGTTCACATATGTTATAGATGATTTTTTTATAGATTCTACAATTTGATGATTTTTTCACAGATATTTCAATTCGATGATTTTTACACAGATGATTGTTATTTGATGATTCTTTCACATATTATGCTATTGATGATTTTTTCATAGATTTTACAATTTGTTGAATTTTTCACAGATGTTTCGATTTGACGATTTTTACACAGATGTTATTATTTTGTTCACAGATGTTATTTATGATTTTTTCATAGATTTTACAATTTGATGATTCTTTCACAGATGTTATAGATGATTTTTTCATAAATTTTACAATTTGATGATATTTTCAGAGATGTTTCAATTTGATGATTTTTAAACAGATGTTAATTATTTGATGACTTTTTCTGAGATATTATTGACGTTTTTTATAGATTCTACAATTTAATGATTTTTTCATTGTTCCTTTCTCAATTTTGATCACTATTCTCACGTGAGTCGTCATTATTTTCAGATCTCCATTTTTGTGACTTGTTTTACATTAGCTCCACACAGGAGGCCCTAGGAAAAAACTTCCCTCATGGTCTATGTCATCATTGGGGATGTTGTGTTTAAGGTGTTTTTGGGGAAAGAAATGAGAGGAAGTTCTGGGAAGGAAAAAGGGATGAGGGGTTGATAGGAATGTGTCTAGTAGAAGTACTTATTACTTATTATCCAACTAATGGTTCACGGAGCGGCAGTACCCATACCCGCCTCCCTAATTGAAAGTCAAACATGAATTAACTCTTCAGGCATTTCATATCTGCAGCATTTAGTATTTGTTATTTTCATCCTTCCACTATACCTGTTCTATACCCGCTGCCATATACATGAGGGTGGTTTCAAATCCATTGTAGTGTTTTTTTTTTTTAAAAAAAAGAAAGACAAACATTCCCGGGTTACGAATAACCTGACAATATTTGAAAATCTCCTACTACCACCACAGTAAGCTGAAAATGTTGCTTGTGTTGTGATGGAGGACTTAGCCAGCCGAGGAATTGAACACACTACGCCTGGGTGGGACCCAAGCGCGATAGCAACTCGGCCACCGACCGGTCAATAGTGTGCAAGCCTTATTTCTGATGCTCAGAGTTGAGTGCAGTATTGTCTGCTTTTTGATGACCATTGTTCCATAGTAAATTCATTTTAATATGGCAATAACCCATAAGTAACCACCGTGCAATTATATCGATATTTCCACGGATATCTGATATCTGCAGCCTGTGTGGTCCATTGTACTGGATGTGATCTCACTACTTTACCTGTTCAATGTTGAACAATAAATTCCTTATCAGATTGCGTTTGTATTGAAAACATTTATACATAGTTTGCCGTGTTCTTTACACGCCAACAAAGTATTTCATATAATATTGTTTCGCATGATAACAAAGAGAATCGCAGATCAGGTGGTCGAGCATATTATACCTATATTCGATGAGACAACAATAGTTTTTTTTTTTAAATAAATCTATTTGAATTTCACTTTTGTTTTCATGAATGAATTAATGCAAGTCTTAGAAGTGGGAATTAAACACTCCCAAGTATTTCTCTGCATTTGGATGACATTATAGCAGTTAATATACCAAACAAATGTCAAATTTGGTTCAGTGGTTAGTACGGTTGACTCCAGTCCCTGGGGACGAAGGTTCAATCCTCAGTCAAACCAAAATTATTGTTGTTTAAGTTCACAGCAGTTAATAATCATTCCCTGTGGTGGAAGGTTCAATTCTCAAAAAAACTTTTTTTTTGTAAATGCATCTATGAACGGTATTTTAGTTTTAAAATCCTTTAAATATATAATCTAAGTAAGTCTGTCCATGGTCAAGTTTGTCCAAGCAAGTTTTCAAAACAAGGTCACTGTTTACATAAAATTTAGAAAAACTACCCCAATCACTTTTCGAACATTTAATTTTGTCACTTTTTTATGTAAATATGATTACTATTTTGTTACTTTTTATGTAAATAAAAAGTAACAAAATAAGAGTAAAATCACTTTTAGCTGAGATTTACAAAAAAATAACAGCATCCCCCTAAATGCAGTAACTTTACTTCGCGAAAGTCCGGGCAAAGGCAGGTATTTCAGCTAGTATTATGTGATAACTTTATTAATTGTTGAAAAATTAAAATTTTATAAATTGCTAACATATAAAATTTTATTAATTGTTGACACATTTGAAAATGTATTAATTGTTGACACATTTAAAACATTATTGATTGTTGACATATTCAAAACTCTATTGATTGTTTACACATTTAAAACTTTGTTAATTGTTGTCACATTTAAAAAAACTGAGGAATAATCGTAGGATAATATTATCTACGATATTTAATTATAAATGAATTTTTCTTTGTTTGTCCCGCACGCGTTCCTATACCATTTATCCGAATTCGCTGAAAACTTCAAAGTTTGTTCTTATTAGTGCCAGAAGTTTTTATAGAGTGGCTTGAATTGTAGGACAAGTCGAGGATGCTCGAGAAAGACTTAATGCATTATCTCACCACTGGATTAAGATACAGAGTCAAATTAAAGTCGACATTTAACAGTAACAATGTGGATTTATTTTATACTACATGAAGTAAGTGATAGAAATAGTCGAGGATACCCGAAGAAGACGTGAATTATGTGAATGAGACCAAAAAAGGGATGTAAGGAGAATTTATGACTTAGAAGAGAATGGTTGAAAAGGTCGAAGACAACACATGGCACGATCAAGTCAAAAACTTTAAATACAATACAATAATAATAATTTCATCTTAAAAATGCACCCAGTTGTCAGGTACTCTAGAAATTACTACCTCAAAACTTCACCACAAACCATCTATAAGTCTTCGAGTATCGCCGAAGACACGTCAGATAGTCCTCAAGCTAATCATGGGAGATCCAAGTGAGGATAGTATTATACAACAACAACAAAAAAGATAATAAAACACTTATATTGTTTTTATTACCAGTAATCAATAAATATGGTTAAAAGATCAAGAAGCAGGTAGGTAAAAGATCAAGAATCAGTACAAATATTAGCAATTGATATAACGCTTCATGTATTAACTACAGTTCTGAAAGTGCAAGAACTTCGATGAATGAATGACAAACATATCATTTTAGTTTTATGGTAATCCTGAACTATATAAGCATATTAATTCTTAGAATCTGTTAGTTATTCAATGCTACAGTCCAATAATTCTTTTCATATTATTTTTCAAACGAAGATTACAATGTCAATAAACAATTGCCCAATTCCCTCCAATAATAAACAAGTGATTTAGATTGTCCGTCAGATTCTCCTTCGAACTCGTGTCCGGTAAGGCTTTATAGAAAGAAAGTGCCAGAAAACATCCATCAGAGGGCACTCTACGTAATATCCAACCGGAAACGACATAAAGCAACGGAAACGGAAGTTACAGGGCTGACAGCAAATAATATTTCTTGTTGTCAAAACAAAAAATTATCGTTTTGAAAAATATTGGAATATTTCCTTCCATTGCATTATACAACATCTCTTATCGATATTAAATTTAGAGTGTATTTTTTACTAGCGCAGACCAGTGAAAAATCACGGGATATTATAATAGGTACCAATTTCCAAAAATTATAAATATTACATTGTGGGTAGGCACATACTTTATTGCTTGTCGGAAATTTCATACAACTGATTTGCAATTTTGAAAATGACTCTTTTCAAAATAAATTTGAGTTCGTTGAACGTGAAAAATTTCACGAGGGAATATTTCATATTTCACGCACCCACAACAAAAATTAGTCTATTTGATTAATTATAATGTGTGTACATTAAGACATGCATAAGATCAATCAGTTTCAATATCTTATATTGAGGAGAGTTCTATTCTATTTTCTCGGGGAGCATTATTCATATTTTAAATTCCCATGTTATGGGATAAAATCCTAAGCATAAATATAAACTAGCCACATAGGATAAAAAAGGATACAAGAAATTCGATTATCTTTATATGAATTTCGCACAAAAGTCCCAACTGATCCCAAACGTCTGGAGCCAGCGAGAATATGGCATCCACAATTGGGGTATGTTGTGAAGCTGAAGGTAGTGGAGAGAGGAAGAAAATGATAAGAGAAAGGTGTTGAGTGTATTTGGCTACTCAAATCAGATCACCAAACACGGCTGAAGCAATTTCAAGCAACTTTTCAATTCTGAATGGTCGTTTTTCACTAGGGTGTTACTGAGAGAATCTTCCACTTTGGAACGTGCCACAATATGCAAGGTAGGTTTATATATTTTTAGAATTAATTCGTTTTGAAGCAACACGAATTAATTAAATAAAACTTACTTGCGCATACCAATATCACTAAATTACAAAAATTATAAGGCTGGATCAATTCATTTCCTAAGATATCCGAACACCTCCGAAGTTACCCGAAGTTTCAGTGAGGCTTCTTGGCTTCCTGAACCTCCCTGTCCCCTAGGAGTGGGGGTTCGGAGGGAGAGGGGTTGGGATAAATGCAGTGCACTCAACTTCCATTATGATTATTACTTAATGTTTTATGTAGCCCGAATCAGAGAACGCTTGAGGAAATGGATATTGCAATGTATTCACGTTATTTCGGGTTTGCCGCACTTGCACTAAGTCTGCTAAAAATCAGTTTGTGTATCAAACATCGGTTTGCGTTGATTTTATTAGAAATGCTTACGGAAGATTCGTTTTAAAGAGATTTTTATTTTTATAATGGTGTGCAGTATTGTATTACTACTGTGGGGTAAGAGGGGATTTCAAGCAGGTTCTACGAACTATTTCAAAACATGTCATTTGTTTTCATTGGGAATATCGTCGTGGTTGATAGTGCATCTTATCTCGCTGCTTCAATATTGTCGTGTGATGTAATTAAACTTATTCGTGTTGTGAAAATATAACATTATTTGTGATTGTATGAGGTGTACACCAATAAACCGTAAGTTAACCATGGGATGGAATTTTCTAAAAATCAACAGGACTCACACCTCGTACTTCCATATCTTTCATACCTCGTTCATATTTATTATTTATTTATTTATTTATTTGGTACAATATTTTTTACATTTTAAGTTTTCCAGTAATGTAGGCCTCACTGGGTGGCTTGCCCGTGCTGAGGCCTTCATTTTATAATATGAAAATATAATCTACATAATACATTTAAAGAGAAAATAATACATTTAAAATTAAAAATACATAATAATATATTTAAAATTATAAAATAATATATTGAAAATAATCTTGTGTGTTTGTGAGTGATGTGTGTTTATATTGGTTTTGTGTGTTACGTGTAGGTTTTATTTTTATTTTATGCTATGAAATTTTGATAATATTGTCTTTTTTGTTCTTTAATCCATTTTGTAATTTTGTGTGTGAATTTATTTTTATTTTCCTCAATTTTAATTTCAAGTTTTCACTGTTGAACGCTTTTATAGCATGGTATTTGTAGTGTCTTTGTCCAAAGCTTGAATTTACTGCCGGAGTTTTTATGTTTTCTTTGTACGCTTGTCTAACTGGTCTGTTATTGTTATTATTATTTTGTGTATGTTGAAATTTATTTTTTTGTCAAAAATGTAGTTTAGTAGTGTTTTAACGTATAATTGGCGTATATCTAGTACGTCACAGCTGTTGAATATTTGGTCTGTATCAGTCAGTCTATGTTTTTTTAGTATTACCTTTAAGATCGTTTTCTGTGCGGTTTCTATGTAATTAATAGCCGAGTTTTTTGCTCCTCCCCAAGCAATAATTCCATATTCTATTATTGATTGGCAAAGTACAAAATATATTGTTTTCAATTGTTTTATTTCATATATGTTTCTTATGTTTAGGAAAATGTGTATTGTTTTGAGAAGTTTATTTAGCCATTACGGATTTATTCTTTGCGAGACTCCTCATTTTTCACACGAATGTACGGGTTTATTTTTTTTTATTTTGGTACAATATCTTACATTTCTTAGTACTATTTAGTAATATTGGCCTCACTGGGTGGCTAACCCGTGCTGAGACCTCCATTTTAAAGTACAAAAAAATACTCATAGTACATTTAAGGAAAATATATAAAATGTTGGTGAAGAAAAAAAACATAAGATTAAGATAAATTTAAACAAAAAATATAGATTTAAAATTAAAGTAAAATAAAATTTAAATGATATAAAGTAAAAAATCTTTATATTTATGTATATGTTGTGTGTTTGTGAGTGATGTGTGTTTTATATTGGTTTTGTGTGTTACGTGAAGGTTTTATTATGTTATGTTATGAAATTTTGGTAATATTGTATTTTTTGTTCTTTAATGCCTTTTGTAATTTTGTGTCTGAATTTATTTTTGTTTTCATCAATTTTATTTTCAAATGTTAGACTGTTGAAAGATTTTATAGCAATATAGAACTTAAAAATTTACGTAGAAATTGTTCAAATTTCGTGAAACAACTGGCTTTCATATACCTCCATTAATCAATGGGTAAATAACTAGCTCCTCATCGTGAGAACATTCCACAAAAAATAAAACCGGAAAAAAAAGATTTTTTATGTATAAATTTTTATTAATACTTAATAACCTTTCACCCCAGGGATTGAAGTCAACCGCGCTAAGAACTAAGCCAAATCCTGATTGGGTAGGACCGACATTTATTTCGCATATTAACAGCTGTAATGTCATCGAATTTCAGAGAAATTCGTATATTTCTGCGTGTGTATGCGTGATTGCCACAAGAACTTGATAGAATGTAGTGACATCGACTAAGTGGGTTAATTTCCGCTTCCTATTCATTTGTTCACGAAAACAAATGTGAAATTCAAACAAATGTATTTAATAATTTAGATAAATTCGTTACAACACCTTCGTATATCCACCTGGATTTTTGCTATATGTTTGTAGGTACCAACACGCCATCATGTACTGTTAGTCTAGCTGTCAAGATGTTTATTGTGATTACTTTTATAAAATAGAAGTGAGATTTGAAAAGAGAAACTTCAGAGAGGTTCCAGTTAGGGGTAGCTGGTCAGTGGTTGGTTGGGAAGGGCACAGTAGACGGTAGAGGGTAGCTTTCGATTTCGGTTAATTTAAAACCTGCTGCATACAAGAAAGCTTTATCATGTTTCCCCACTTTACCAACATTGGTTTATTTCAATATATTGGCGAATAATCTTTTAAAAGGATTCCAAGCATTTTTTATAAAATTTTGAATTCTTTCTTAAACTAATCTAGACAGATCTCCTCACTTACACTTCTTACAGATTTTATTGTATTAGAAGTGAATGCATGTGAAGAAATGGGTTCCATGCTAACTGAACACAGTGACTATTCAACACACCTTTAAAAAGTGATATAGAGTCATTAAAAACTATGAAAAAAAAAGTAATCTAACCTAATCTTACCAAACCTAACCTACTTAACCCAGTTAATAAAGTTTTTGTTTCATCACTTTCCATGACTTTTAGAACTTTTTAAAGATGTGATGAATTATCATTTTGATGATTTATCCGGTCACCGAGGAAATGCTATCTAAAAACATATTTTATGTTTTACTTTATTTTTATGTGAGTCCTTCCTATCGTTCGAAGCCACTGAGGCTACGGCATCCCAAATTATCGGAGTATGGATATATTGTCAGGCTGAAGGAAGAGAGAGGGGATGGAGATTAGTAAGAGTAATGTGGTGAAGTCACTGCCTGTTCAGATCTGGTCACCAAACCCGCCTACTCATTAATTTGCGTATCATCAATGATTTCATTTAACTAAAGTTACATAAATTATAATTACACGTTCGAAAGATATTGCTAAAAAATGTTTTGCTTTTTTTGAAAGTACTGATTACACTTTGAGGACCTTGATTTTTTTAATTCATTTTATTTCAGCCATTATATAGAAGTTTACAAAGTCTAATTTATCATTAACTACATGCATACCTCATTCAAATATTATTGTTCATTGCGCTTTCTTTTGATTAATACAGCTTCTACAATCCAGCTTGAATCTATCAATTGGTGCATATTTTCCGGCAGCGCATTATGCTATTGTATTCCTTTGTATAGTACACTATTTTGTGAATAGTAAACTATTTTGTGTATAGTAAACTATTTTGTCTATAGTAAACTATTTTGTGTATAGGAAAATATTTTGTATGTAGTAAACTATTTTATGTAAAGTAAACTATTTTCTGTATAGTAAACTATTTTGTGTATGCTAAACTATTTTATCTAATTTCATTGCACGTTCTTGTGTTGTGTTTTTAAACGTACTTGTTGTATATAAATATTTTTATTGGCTGCTATCTTTATGTATGATCGCAAGATTCAACTCGAACTAAATGCAATCTAGATAGCGTCTTGGATAAATATATCCTATTTTTATTTAAGTGTGCGACATCTATTGACTTTTCTGAAAGACTAGGGTGAATATTTTTATTTTTGAAATAACTTAATGAGTACAACCTCAACTTGAAATATTTAATTATTGAAGATAATATTAGCGATATATTTTAACGAAAATTGAAGAAAAAAAAACGGAAAAGGATAATTATTATTTAACGCCATCTAGTGAGAGATTTAGCACTTACAATGCCTTTCTCATATAAAATAAAGTTGGTTGTTTTCAGGTGAAAAAATGTAACAAGCAGTAATTGTTGAATGAAACACTAGCATATATTGAATAATTTCGCGGGTAAGAGATAAGCCTCCATAGCTCAGTGGTCAGAGCTGTCGACCGGAAATCGAAGGGACACGGGTTCGAGTCCCGTTGGCGTCATGTATCTTTTATCAGGAGATTTATCAATGTGGATGAGTGTTTCAGGCGAACAATTATTGCTTATAAAAATAATTGTTATCCTTTGTGCTATGCATAAAAAAAATCTTGTCTTAAAAACATTAATTTACCAAAAAAATAATAATTAATATTTGACAAGTTCAAGTATTTCACCTAATAATGTAGACAATTTGTCTCAACGCCATCTAGTGAGAGATTTAGCACTTACAATGCCTTTCTCATATAAAATAAAGTTGGTTGTTTTCAGGTGAAAAAATGTAACAAGCAGTAATTGTTGAATGAAACACTAGCATATATTGAATAATTTCGCGGGTAAGAGATAAGCCTCCATAGCTCAGTGGTCAGAGCTGTCGACCGGAAATCGAAGCGACACGGGTTCGAGTCCCGTTGGCTTCATGTATCTTTTATCAGGAGATTTTTCAATGTGGATGAGTGTTTCAGGCGAACAATTATTGCTTATAAAAATAGGAAAAGGATAAGTTTAGAATATTTACTAATTCTTCATAGTTAACTCCAATTGTGTAGTTATGTATTGTAGGTATGCAAGGTATATATAAAATATTTTTGCGCATTTATTATGTGCGTTAAATGCAGACACTATGGAGACACCGACACCCAATACACACAATAATAACTATGGTAATTATATATAATCTGAATTTGCATTCGGGAGTAATAATTAATTCCAGGAAGTCGTACATCGTGCTTTGTTAGAATTATTACATTCGATTATGTAATAATACACTCGACACAATACAGAGTGAAGCAGTACTGTATATAGTTCTGCACGGGATAAAGTGTGTAGAAGAGAAAATGCCACCTCTAGTACCATACTGCCAATAAAGCTCAGTTGAAAAGCACTTAGTGAGATTGATTCAGACCATTTACCATTCTTAAAACAAATACAAAGAGCTTTCCATTACATTAAATTATAAAACCTTTTTAAAGATTTAGCGAGTTCAAGGAAGCACTTAGAGAATTGGAATTCCAGCGGAAGCCTCACAATAAATTCTAATTTGATTGACATTTCCACTTCTACGGCCGCCAGTTGGAAGGAAGTGAGCGCCATGTTTCTTTTGATAATTATTATAGAATAGTTCCTTTTAAAACTGATTTGAATATTCATTATTCTTCTTCGAATGTCTTTTACTAATTTGAGGTCATCTTTTACCAATTTGAGGTCATCGAGAGCAGATTGAAGGATATTCTTATTTCATCATATTGTACACCCATATAAACATAATTATAAATATACATATTCCAATGGGTAATCAAAATTATAAAGATTTAATACTTAAACTGTCTGAGTTGTCACAGAGAAGAAAAATAAGCTATATTTTATTATTATTTTAAAACATTGACGGACATTTAGACATCCCAAAATTGTGAGTTTAATTAATTATCGCGTACTCATTAAATTCAAAATTCTGCGCTCCATTTCGTGTAGTTGCTTCACGCACTAGTTTTAGGGGAATGAGACTGTCGGTATATTTAATTTTAATAACATTAAAATTTAAGAAATTATTAAAAGTGTTAATAGTTTATTAAAGATTATTTATAACCAAATATATTTTAAAAATAGCCATCTGTTAAATTTATTTTCGCATTGATACCTATATTGATAATGTTTTTTTTTTTTTTTAATTTAAAATCTTAGTTTCTCCTTGATTCTTTTATGTTAAATTTTAAATCTTTTTGATTTACACATAAATGTGTTATTTTATAAATAAATAAAAATGCTCTATACATCGTGAAATTTAAAATACAATGATTACTTAATAATAAATAACATTTTACCAAAATAATTTAAATAAAATTATATGCAACAAGGACATTTACAGACATAACACAAGAACGTGCAATCAGATTAGGCTACTAAAAAGGGACAAAGCACAAAGCGGACACAAAAGAGTTTACTATATAAAGCAGGGATGGCCAACAGGTCGACCGCGGTCTATCGGTCGACCGCGAAGCTGATTTAAGTAGCCCGCGATATTAAAATAAAGTGATTAGGAAAATATGACAAAATAACATTATTTTGAGATGTATTCACGAGGACTGAATAATGTACCTACTCTCACGCTACGGTCGCATCGCAACAACGCAATGGCAGTATCGTTGCGTGCGTGTGCGTGAGTCAGCAAATAATTGCGGCTCGCCTCGCTCCGCGCGTAGGTAAGGTATATCGCTGTTTTCTTTTCATTTTGCATTGTTTTCTCGTGGCTTTGTTTCGTGGGTAACTAGCCTAGCCAGTACCTACTAGTGTCGACTTGAGTGCGCACGGATCACATTGAACTTGTTATGTGGCGATAATAAAAATAACGTAGGAACTTGGACTGAAATTGTGACTTTTTTTTTTACTGACTATTCACTATTATAAATATCAGAATAAGTGGGTCATCTAGTTCGAGTGCTAAAAAAAGTAAGACTTACCATTATCACAGTGAGTGGAAAGAGGATTTTTTTTTCGTTATGGTCGAGGACAAATGTGTGTGTCTACTTTGCAACTCAAGTGTAGCGTTACTGAAAAAAGCAAATGGCATTTTAAAACTACACATTTCAAATACGCCACTGATTTTCCATTTGGCAGTGAAAACCGAAAAATAAAAGTACGCGAATTAAAAAGCAAGTTATGTACACAACAATCTTTTTTTACAAAACAGACTCGAAATCAAAAGCTGCAACACTGGCGTCATTCACTGTTACAGAAATATTGATAAGATGTAAGAAACCTTTCGAAGATGGAGAAATTATTAAGGAAGCCATGCGGAGAGCTGGAGAAGCGCTTTTTAATGACTTAAAAAATAAAAAAAATTAATTCAGCAATAAATGACATTTCATTGTCACGAAACACAGTAATGCAACACAGTGAAGCCTTAAGTGAAAATTTGGAACAATTACTTAATGAAGACTTGCAGAAATGTAGTTTCTTGTCTCTACAGTTTGATAAATCCACCAATGTAACCGACGTTGCTGAATTGTGCGTTTTCGTGCGTCTAGCTTTTGAAGATATGACGGTAAGAATTACTAACGATGATTCCATTGAAAAGGCAAACCAGAGGTGAAGATATCTACATATCTTTTAAGTGTTTTGTTGAAAAAAATGAATTTCCGATTCACAAACTAGTTGCCATCACGACAGATGAAGCATCCGCTATGATGGGACAAAGAGTTGGTTTTATTTCGTTGTACAAAAATGATGACAACATTCCAAGTTTCACCAACTATCACTGCATCATACACCAGCAAGTTTTGTGCTCTAAAATTCTCGAATCGGATAATATTATGAAAGTTGCCTTTAAAATAGTTAATTCTACTCGAGCCAGAAGTTTGCAAAGGCGACTATTTCGAGCTATTCTTGAAGAGACTGAATCCGAACACTCAGATCTTTTGCTACATACAGATGTCAGGTGGCTTAGCTGTGGTGTCTTTTTGAAGAGATTTCGACAATTACTGCCAGAAATCAAAACATTTATACATTCGAAAAGAGCTTATACCCGAGCTTGAAGATGAAAAATGGCTTATGAAGCTGGCCTTCCTTTGTGACATAACAGAAAAACTCAACGAGTTAAACCTGAATCTTCAAGGGAAAGACAGAACCGTCATTGACATGATAACTTTGATTAAAACTTTTTAAAATCTAATTCAAGTGCATGCATCTCAATTAAAACGAAGCCAACTAAAAAATTATAAAAACATGGAAGAAGAATGTATGCACAATTTAAATCGAGATTTTAAAACTTTCGCTGAACAGTTGGAAAATTTGCACCTGGAGTTTGAAAGAAGGTTTGCGGATTTTGCCGCTCTCGAAGATTCATGATATTCCCATTTAATGATAATATTGATATTGACAGCCATTAAAATCGGTAACTTAACCGATACTGAATCTGTTGTGGTCGAAGAAGAAAAAAATAAAATGAGAAGCGATATATTTTTGAAAGGTAGGGCATCTGGTAGTACAGATTTTTGGAAACTAATTTGCAAAGAAAAGTTTCCATGCCTCAGAAAGGTAGCTTTATATTTGACGTCGTTTTTCGGCTCTACCTATCTTTGCGAATCAACATTTTCAACGATGAATGCAATAAAAACCAAACATCGTTCCCGCATAACAGATGCCAACTTAACTTCGTGCTTGCGAATCGCAGTTACTTCGTACACTCCCCAATATGATAAGCTTGTGGAGAATATGCAATGTCAAACATCCACCCTAAAACGTAAAGCTGAATGAAAAAAAAATATAAGTTATATTGCATTAATAAATTCTTACAAATTTATCACAAAAGAGGTTTATTTTGTCACTTTTAAACTCTACCTTGCAGTCGACCGCAAGAAATAATTTTTAACGCAAGTAGACCAAACAGGTCAAAAGTTTGGCCACCCCTGATATAAAGGAATGCAATATGCGCTGCTGGAAACCCTAAAGTCTGAACCAATTGATAGATTTAAGCTGGATTAAAGGAGCCATATTAATCAAAAGAAAATGTGATTGTATAAATGTATACACGTAATTAATAAGTCGTTTGGAAACTGGAATTTATAAATTGCTAAAATTAAAAATAAGTAAACAATATTTGAAGCATTTTCGTATCTGTTCAAATCGTAATTTATTATGATACCTCCATTTTTCAATGATTCCTACCGTTCCATTACTGTCTTTTGAAACTTCACGTATTCAGATTCAATTCGATTTCATGGTCTTTTGATTATTATGCATTTTATTTTCTACACTTCTTGTGTAAAAAATGTGCTACAGGTGAACCGGACTTTATAAACTGTGTTTTTTTTAACTTCGTTTATAGTTTTTAAACCTGAAAAATTCTGACGACGGTAAAAATGACCCAGCCGAATCTTACGTATAGTAAGGTAAGCGGTTAATTGGAATAACGAACATTTTTTTCCCGAAAATATTCTTTAAAAGATTTCGTTCTGACATAGAAGCGTAGCGATTACTTCTTGAAAAAGCTTTTACTTTTCGTAAAGACACCAACAAAATAATATTATTGTGTTTTGTATAAAACATTTCGTTAAAAATTTGATTAATAAAAACAGTAGATTCACCTCGTAGTAGCTCTTGCATTATTAACGGTTATACGTAATGGATTCGTATAATTTATTCAAGGGCTTCATTGACACTCGTAAAGTTAATTTACAAA
Source organism: Hesperophylax magnus (assembly GCA_026573805.1). Taxonomy (NCBI): domain Eukaryota; kingdom Metazoa; phylum Arthropoda; class Insecta; order Trichoptera; family Limnephilidae; genus Hesperophylax; species Hesperophylax magnus. The sequence continues at coordinate 25,604,731 of JAIUSX010000072.1, forward strand.
AATTTTCGTCTCTTAGATCTACAAGTAAATCTTCCCCTTTCGGGAAGAGAGGGAAGAGTGGGAAATTGATATTGAACTGACCTAATAATATTGTTTTAGCATAATAATACATTTTTATAATCACTTTTGAAAAATTTCACTTAATTTTTTTTTAATTTGACACAGATCAGTTACAGAACGAGACAAAATGTCAGCAAAAAGCTGACCAAAAGCTTCCCAAAAATATTATATATAAAAATATTTAAAAATAGTTATAAAATTACCTATTTGTGGCTTGGTAATAGCTTAATTTAATTACAATTATCATAAAAGACGTAAAATAGATTAAATATTACGTCTGAACATTACCTAAACCTGTCTAGATCCAAAACTCAACAAATCCAAAACAATTAAGTTATTAATTTAATTACGCTCCTTGCATGAGAGTGATGACAATGGTATTCAAAGAACTCGTCACCTATTCTCGTGTATAAATTTTAGCGGTGCTAATTACTAAGAGGAACACCTCCTCAGCCTTCTCTGCTCCTGGCACCGATCCTCCCAACCAACCCCCCCACCCCCCCCTCCTACACCTTCACAAGTTCCAACCCCCTTTCCACCTCCCGCCGTCGCCTAAAGCGAAAAGCTCTTAAGTTTCCGTTTTAATTACGAAATTAATTCAAATTGTAATTAAAGTTCACAATACGGTACCGAACAATTGAAGTTATTTATGTTGGTGTATGCTTTATGGGGGCGGTTCGTGGCGGCTGGGAGCACCTTTATTGCGGACTGGGAACGAACGGGACTTCCTCCACAAACTGTGGCCCAAGGTTTGACGGTTCGGGCGATAATTGCCTTAATTAGCTTTCTTTATGTTTGCGTTATGTCATTAGAGGTAAAATCCAAGCCCAAAACAGCGACATACAAAATCACTTGTATTTGGAAATTTTGGTTTTAGGTTCCTGTAAATAAATACAATAATAAGGTCGTCTCCCATTTTGTATTTATTTTGATTAAAATGTAAAATATTTGAAAGGTTACTAACGAGAATAAAATTTGCTTCTTGATATCTAGGTCTGAGGAGACTTTTGTAATTGTTGTACCTATGTGTGTATCAACCAAGTTTTTATAACTGGATTAAACTCACGTAAGTGAGATCGTCTGTAAAAACCAAGTATAAATAATGTCGAAGATATGTGCTTTCAAAGTAAATGTAGATAAAACCTGTCCAATGGCGTCTCGGGACATTACACAAAACAGTAGTAAATAACAAATTAACCAAACGTAATTTTCTTGCGCACGCCGGGGTTCGGGCACGCGCTCTTAGTTAGTTTTTGCTAGTCGAAAACCTAACCCTTCGACCATGGAGGCCATCAAATGATAGTCTTTTCGATAAAATATGTATTATTTAATATATAATTAATTAATTATTAATATATAATTATTTAATAAATAATTAATTAAATATGTTTACGACCGAAAATATATCTAATAAAAATAATAGTTTTTTTTCCATTCTCACTCAATTTTAATTTCATTTGTGAATAGACAAAGTTAAGCGCAATAACTGAAATATTAGAAAAGATGATCCCATCTCTAATTAGTCTCACAGTCTAAAGATTGAGTATCTCCTCCGTGACAGGGTAACCACCCCCTACCGCCTGCGCCCCTAGACGGAACCCCCCACACCTCCCCCACCCACCGCCCCGCCGCCTGGCCGAGCCATTGTGCGGCCGTAATGAAACTCCTACATTTATGTAATTTCGGAATTAATTAATATGCTGTCGTGATACGAGCGATAATGGGTATTCGGTGTAGCTGTCAAGTAGCGCGTACCTCCTCTGCTGCTTTTTGCAACCACCCACCCACCCTAGTACCTCCTCGCTTCTAACACTCTTCTTATTCTGTCAGCTCATCAGCGATACCTCTCTTATATCCTGGACTCCTGGAATAATTTCATATTAATAGGCAGAAAGTAGTTATTAATGGCAGCTATTATGAAGTTATCGATACCTATACATGGTGTCCGAAAACACGTAGAACAAACAAGAAACTGGTGAATTTTTTTTAACTTAGAATTTCAATTTTTTTCGGGTTAAAATAAACACTAACCCCCTACCGACATTTTTTTTCCATATTTGTCTTAAAAACTACCAACACAAATTAATTCAAAACGAATGCTCAAACGAATAAATGTATTTTTTCACTTTATTTCATAAAATTTTTTAAATTGGTTTTGGTACTTGGTGAAATTGTTGTAGTATTTATGATATAGCTACAATTATTAAATCTTCCCACACAATACATGTGAACTCCTAGTTTGGAGGGCATTATACACTTTTCTTGTAAAATGAAAACAGGAAATGAAAACAAGAAATGAAATTTTTTATAAAGGTTGTTCACTAAATCTACTCCAAATATAATTTATGTTAACGAGTTCTTTTCCCGCTTGTACTATGTTGTGTATTGGCGTGGGGCGCCAGTGTTGAATTTGGAGCTCCCCACGTTATGCGCCAGTGTTGAGGACCACGTAGGGCTCCAGTGCCGGCTTTGGCAGGTCAGAGGTAGAATTCATGAGAATCTATTTATGAAGCTCAGGTTAGGTCGGCAAATATAGTCTTTACACAGGGGACATTCAACAATCTAGACTCTACTTCCCTCGTCAAATAAAACTCCTATGGGGATGATAAACCAGTGTATTTACAGTCAACAGGTTTATTGTATAACACAAATGGGGACACAGTATACATCTTAAATTATTTCCTGGCTGATTGAATTGAACAATCTCTATCTCGTATTTGCCCTGACTGGCAGGCGTGTTTAACAGATATTAAAAGACGGCACAAAATGGGGGAAGGTTTAGTAATACGCTTACATGAGCTGTCCCGGGAGATGCAAGAGTTGTGAGACCATCGAGATGTTACTCACAGTTATGATGGAGTGGTAACCAAGGTTGTGCTCGTCTACACGCGCAAAACGGGCGCGTGCTACACTCTAATAATGTTGCGGGTATTCCGCGTCCGAGACCGGTTTTGTAGCAAACCACACACACATGTTGTTGAGACCAAAGCTAGATTCGGAATGGCAGTCGCGAGCGGTCAGAGAAACCGTTGGGGCTTGGCGTTGCCAAGATTTATGTTGAATTTTAGTTTTGCGGGGTTTTTAAAAATGCGTTTGAGAGATCTGCTTCGTGACAACTATGATTTTTCAGACACTGTGCACCCGTGCAGAATTATACTGATTTAATTTATAAAAATGGAAGCAAAAAATGACATAAATAATTATCGCCCTATAAGTATCCTAAGCACTTTCTCAAAAATCCTGGAAAAAATTTTGAAAAGCCAAATCGTCCACTTTCTGGAAATTAATAAAAAAATTTCCCCGACACAATATGGATTTCGGGAAAGTTTGAGTACCGCGGGAATAGCCATAAAAAATTTATACGATGGAAAAAAATGTCTGGCTGTTTTTATAGACCTAAAAAAAGCCTTTGACACAATAGATCATAAAATTCTTCTCACAAAACTTTAAAAAATTGGCATATCTGGCACTCCACTAAATTTACTGATGACGTACTTGACAGGACGAACAAAACAAGTACAAATAGGCCAACAAAAAAGCAATCCTCTTCCAATAAACTACGGCGTCCCTCAAGGAAGTGTCTTGGGACCAATCTTATTTCTCATCTACATAAATGAAATTACCAAACTTCCCATCAATGGAAACATAATTAGTTTTGCCGATGATACTGTTATGTTATTCCACGAAAAGGACTGGATGGACACTTATAAAGAGGCTGAACATGGACTAAATGCACTTCAAAATTGGCTTCGGATGAACTCTCTTACGCTCAATATAATTAAAACTAATTATCAAGCCTTTTCAATAAACTCAAGAGGTCAACCGAGTAAAGAATACACTCTAAAATTGCACGAGTGTCAAAACAATAAATCACATTGCTCTTGCCCTATTATAACAAAGGCAAAAAGTATTAAGTATCTAGGAGTGGAAATAGACGAAAACCTTAGATGGGACATACACATAAATGGAATCACTAAAAAGCTTACGAGACTTGTATATTTCTTCAAAAACCTAAGAAACATACTACCTAGGAAAGACATCAAAAAAGTATTTTATGCTTTAGTTCATTCCCGTCTTGAGTACGGAATTCTAGTATTGGGATCTGCTACAGCATATAATATTAACCACTTAGATATTGCTCAGAAGAGCATTATAAAAACCATACTAAAATAACCCATCAGAACCCCCTCAAAATATATTTTTAAGTGTTTTGACATTCTAAATTTAAAACAAATATATGCCAAGAATATTTTAATACATCATTTTAAAAACAGAAAATCTCCTAATGAAACTCGAATACATGATACAAGAGCCTCAAAAAGTGATATACGAGATGTTCCAAAATTCAAGACAAGTTTTGGCCAAATAAACCTCATATATCTGGCAACCAAACTTTACAACATCCTTCCTTCAAGTTTGAAAAAGATAGAAAAGATAAATAAGCTTAAGGAAAAAATCAAAACATGGGTGTAAGAAATTAATGCAGACATACTAGAAAATGTATTAAAAACATCATAGAAACTAAATAACAGAATATCAAAGAAATCTACCAGTCCGCCTCGGCACAGGTCTACCTAGTGAGGAGGACTAAGAAGAAACCAAATGAATGAAATATTATATATTTTTATATAATGTAACTCTCATCAAACCTTATTAAATAGACACTAATAAAAAATAAAAATAAAAAAATACTGAAAGACAATACAACAGAAGAGACAAGTAATCTAAAATAAAACTGGCTTGCAGTGTAAATAAAATATTATAAACTAGACAAAGCATACTCATATGTAAAGCATTTAAGCATTAAAATGAATCATCAACAAAAAAAAGATTTTTTTTCAACTTTGAGGATTTAAAAAAAAAAATCGCACCTTGCGCCACAATATGAAGTATGTCAAAAAAATACAAATAAATATTAGTATTATCTGTGTGTAAGGATAGAACGGCCAACCTTATGATTCCAGAGATAGCCTCATTTTTAATGTCAGCGCCATACAAATTTTTCTTAAAAAAATTATAACTCCTTCATTTGTACACGCAATTGCTTCGTACGACATTTTATAGCATAGTTAATGATCAGCAGAATCCATTTCTAGCCAAAAAAACTACCCTTGAAAATTCAAGTCTCTATGTCTATGAAATGCGATTTTCAGCCCACTGTGCGCCGCTGTCGAAAACTTGATATTTCATTATCTTGGATAAAAGCTAAAAAATCACTGTATTAAACTGACTAACGAATGGGATAGCCCAGTATAAATTTAGAAAAATGTAGCGTAGCTATAACTTACAATATCTTCGCCGAGTAAACATAATATAAAAAAGGTCATCAAAGTCAAACCACAACGAATGTTTTGGTTATTGTTTTTATAATTTGACGAACTAATATTGATAGATTTATTATTTTTTTAGGGCTATAAATTCCCTGTACAGCCTGGGCCCTACAAACTGTTGCCCAGATTAACCAAAAGTTGCTGGACCACTAATCCTGAACAAATAAGTGGCTTTTACATATGAATATTAATTCAGAATAAATCTGAACACGTGTTCATGCAGGTGGCCTTGTTCTAATAAATATAATGGACGATATTCGAAAATTTTGTCATTTTTAAGAACATTTGTACAGTCTTCCACATACCATATTCGTGCTTTACTGATAGTTTGTTATGAAATTTGTCAATTCATTCGTTATAAAACTTCAGTCCCGCTTTTAACAGGAAAACAAATAATATGACCAGATTTTTAATAAATTGGCCATATTTTATATCAGTAAGTTTTATCTGTGTAACTATGCATAATTGTAACAACGTTTTAAATTTGTTTGTGGATAAATTGAAAATGTCCACTGATTCTGTATAATTACGAACGCCTAGCACACACATATGTAAAGTGCAATTTGAAAATTCAATTTATAAGAATACTCCAGCCTATCATACTCCAATTATGAGATGCAACAGAAGAGAGCAACAGAAATAATGTAAATATCCGCTCTTTATTCATTCTATACTAAATAAGTAAACGAAATTTCAAAGGAAACATCTATTTACAAAATAAATAATCTTGATAAATGCGTTTCAAAACACATATTACATTTTTTTAAACTGCACATAACACATGTGTACGCTAGTCCAACGATTATTTCCATCCATCAGTATTCTGGACAGAGAATACATATGGTAGTTAGTCCCAAAATTTCTGCACTGAAATAAATCCCGACTTACCGTATTACGTAGTGGAATCCGAAAGCATATGAATGCAAGCAATTCTGGGGTATCAAACGCATCATTTAGAATTTTATATAGAAATTCCAAGTCAGTTAAAATCCTTCTGTTTGACAAATTAAGCATTTTCATATAATTCAAAAGAATGTTGTACTTCGACAAATTTGTAGGTATACCCATTTCATAACAATAGCTTTTAAGGCGATGCCATACGTAGTAATGCAAAATCATGTGTTTTTGGTTTGAAAAGTTGGTCGCCTAAAAATGTTTCAGATGCTTTAATTACATACTGCGAGTAGAATACATCTTGGCTTTTGAAATAATCGAGTATTTTTTAGATAGGTAAGTCTTTTTATAAGCCCAGAAAAAAATATGAAAACTGCTTTTAAGTTCAAAATCTCCTACTTACGAACCCATTTTCGGTTATGATTTTACTGTATAATGTGGCAAATTAAGTTATTTATAAAATGATCGGAAAAAAATTAAATATTTATGCCTGAACATCCACAAAATTGAATAAACAGCACTTTTTGGCCATGTTTTTTTCTTGCATAAATCAAAACAGGCGGATGGTGTTAAGCGGGAATTTAAACCTTATCGCCATCTACATAAGGGTTGTTATTGATAGCGGCTCAATTTAAAATATTACACGACGTAGTGCATCGCCTTAAATGAATGTTATAAAATGGGTTCCAGAATTTTACACTATTTGGTGTTTTAATAGCAATTGTTTTATTTATTTATTACTCCACTAAAATAAATCCACCTCATGTGGTCTAATATAAACTTAGGTATAATTATCACTTTAACTTATGTCGATAAAACTTATTAGACACATAATTATAACATTTTTCTTAACCCCTCCAGTGTTTGAGGGTCATATATGACCAGGCGTCATTATTTTATAAAAGTATTTTTAACTTTTTTTCTATAATTCTGAAAAAAAAATTTCGCGTTAGAAAGAAAAATAATAATTCTTTCAGTTTGTTTCAAATATTTATACTGGAATCCAATAAAAAATTCTTAAAAATATCAAAAATGAATAATTCTTATTTCGCGCCGCTACCGTAACAATCGAATTAACTTTAAAAAAAAAATTATATGAACGAGATGAAAGTGAAGGAACATATTTCTTACAAATTACCTGATAAAAACGAACATGTTTTCGAAATATCGAGTTCTCTCAATTTTTCTATGATTGGAGTAAAAATTTAAGTAAAAATGTGCACAGCGTTTTTGACATAATTTTTACGTTTGATGTTGAAATTTTATGATTTAGAAATAGTAATGTTTATTTTAAACGTGTACACCGGAAAGATAATTTTATGTAGTTTCTAAAACAGTATTTGTTTTTACGAAAAATTAAAAAAAAATGTATATAGCTCATTTAAAATACACAGAAAACTTTGCAAACTTTACAAAAGTGATTAAAGTACTGAAGGGATAAGCTGGGTACATTTTTAATTTCAGTATAAATTAAGTATAATAAGTTCAGTATAAACATTTGGATTCCTTTAAACAGTAAACAATTCTTTGTTTTTGTTTTGTTCATTTTTTTAGTGTGATATTTTCTTTCTGTCTTGTATGGAGTTTGCGGAAGTCTTCATTATATTGTGATTTGTCTCTAAAATAAGCAGGAATATCATTCCCATCTTCACGCAGTTGTTTAGTATGTATATACCTCAATTATAATTGAAATATAAATCACATATCTTTTTGGTTTGTAACTTTTGAAAGCCCCAGGTTGTGCGCAAACTTTTGACGGCCATTATTTCCCTTGTACGGGATCGCGTAATGCTTCGTGTGTTTCCGTCTGTCTCCGCGGGCGCTCGGCTGTCGCATTATGGCGGGAAATCTGAGTGAAAGCTAAGTGCCGTGGGTAGTGGGTACCTACCCCATCTTTGTATCCCGCCCGCACTCGGGATTCCCTGTGAACCCTTTCAGCGTCTTATGTTTTTATCATGAGAATTATTGTCTCTGGGTACTGCGAGTTACTTATCGAAGTTAGCTCTTTGTAAGCCGGTACGGGCTCGAATAAATCACCTTGAAATTGTTTAAAAACTTAAGTTTTTTTTACGTCAGTACCTTAATATTTGCAATATCAAAGATACATTCTTTGACAGTCTCAATAAAGCGATAAAAATTTATTAATAAGATTTATTTGTTTATAAACACCTTGATAAGCTTTTACACGATATCTATTTTACATGATTTGTTTCATGATGAAAAAACAAGATTTTTTAATGTTAAACAATATAATATAAGGTAGATATAAATTTGCATTAAATGTGTATAATATATTAAAAAATCTAGATAAAAGAAAGAAAAAAAAACATCGGAAACCAGTTTTAAAATTTCAGATGGCATAAAAATAATATAAAATAAATATACAGGTTTTTTAATGCATGTTTTACAAGTGAACAATAAGAAGAAGATATAAATATATGCAATCGCTCCTAAGCGATGCTCCTTAATAATAATATTGGGCAGCATAAAAACATCGTTCAGGTTTTTCTTAAATACTGGTAAACTTATATTAAATATGTCATTGAAGAAGAAGATAATACTAATAAATCTAAACGAAAGATGAAACAAAACAAGACAAAGAAAATAATAAAGATAACGGCTCAAATCCAAGGTCTTGTCTTACTGGGACACGTGTCTTAATCTCTCGACCATTGGGACCTATTTACTAAACCACCTATTTACTATTCAAATGTCGATATTTCATAAGAATTTGATTTCAAGTGATTGAAGGCGAGAAACAGTTGCGTGTGTGTGGTAGTTAATTCCGAAATCATTGTTGCAGAATTATATATTTGCCTGATGAAGGAGTTAATAACAAAAAAATAAAAATTTCTTGGTAATGTATTTTATGCGTATTTAGTTAGAATGCAAATTTTGTGTTTAGAGTGGGTAAGTTGTTAATCGTAAAAATTTATACTGCACACATTTATATAACAATATTTTTTACATAAATTTGTTAGGTCGGGTTAGGTTATGCTAGGTTAAGAATACTGGCACAGTGAGCATCGCTGTAATCTCATTTTCATCGTTTATGAGAAAGTTGGAGAGATTTAAACGGAGCTATCAGCGGCATGCCTATTATTTGTTGGATCATTTCGTTTCTCTAATATTAAATGATTGTTGTATTTTGTCAGGGCAATTATGTGAATGATATTAAATTAATAATAGTATCTCGCTCTGAACCTAAAGGACCTCGAGGATCTTAAAGCTTTACCAAGGAGGCCTTCTCTGGATGCAACAAAATATGTCCTTCGAGAAAACATAATAGCTTAGGCTCAAAAAGATATTTTAAGTCTATCAATACACGGTATTCGGAAACTCATAGTACAAGCAATCGAAATATTTTTTTAGTAACTATAGATCTACGCTTCAGTGCATTTTAAAAGACATCAAAATGCAATTTTTTTTTAAATTTCAAAGTTGCTCTCGATTTGCTCGAAAATGAAAACTCAAATAAAATAAAGTCATACTACAAAATTGACTCTAAGTAATAACCACATCATTTATTTTTACTTATTTTTTGTGCATACCGCATAAGAGTCCAATTGCTCCAAACCCTTTGGAGCCACTGCGACCATGGCATCACCAATTGGGGTATTTTATTAGGTTGAAGATAGTGGGAAGGGTAAGGAAATGGGAAAGAGAAAAATTGAGTAGCATCTGGTCATTCAAATTCACCAAACACGACTAACGCTTTGTTTTTCTTTGTTTTGCTGAATTTTGATCTTTCACCGGGGAGGTACTTACCCACTCTGGTGCCGCAAGAATGAGGTATATGCGATTTATATTATTTAAATAAATTATTTGTGATTTGAGTCCGCGGCTCCTGATTCGTAGTTAAAAGCCTTATCCTTTGACCACGAAGGCTACGCTGCAAAAAATATGCAAAACAAATTACACGCTTTTCGATCAAAATAAACGAAGCAGAAATTCCAGCAATATGTTTATTGATTCATTGTATCTTTTACTCAGCCACATTATTATCCATCTTAAAAGCTCGAATAAAGCAAACAAGGCACAACAAAGGAGGCCTCAAGTAAAGAGGAGGGAAGATTGTCTAAAGAAGATATTAGTGGGCCGCTGCTTGTATCGAGAGTGGTCCAGCTTTTATACTAATGGCAGAGAGACTGAGAATATTCTCATGTCGGCTTAAGTAGATGAGGACCATTTTGTTTGTGGGACACTGCGCCGATGTGCTTTAATGGGATGATGCGGCAAAGTGCTTTTTAAGCTTATCAAAGTTAATCACAATACAGGTAAGTGACGAAACTACTAATGATTACGAAGGCAAAATTCTAATGTTTATTACTTTAACTTGATTCGGTTTGTTACTTTGACATGAGAAAAAATAAATGTTCATGTAAGTCTCACAGATGACTGGCGACAAATAAATGGGATATATTTTTGTGGAAAAACTATTTTTACTGGAAGAAAAATTCTTTGATAATTGATAACTTTACCATTTGGTTTCGCTTGGATTAAGCTTCATCGGCGTAACAATTTCAACTGTTATCCCGATAAAGCTGTCAAGCAAAAGTCGGTTGCTAAATTAAAATTGATACGTGATTTAAAACAAAGTGTTTGTTTCAAATAATGTTATTTTTTTAAGTGAACTTAAATTTTATATATAAAGTTCAATATATTTATTGCTTTTGTGTTTAATTCGTAAAACTCTATTTATTTATTTTTAAATTTAATAAAAACATATTTAATAATAAAATTATTAAGTTCTGCAATTATGTTTTGGTTTTTGTTATTATTACAGCTGTGTATAAATAAATCGTCTAAACGTGGTTATAATGGCCTTGAAAGCCGAAACAGCTGTAACAATAACAAAAACCAAAAATGTTTGTAGAACTTAATTATTATATTATTAAAATTGATTTTAATTAATTATTTTGAAAATAAAATTCATTGTTTTACCGTTGATAACGGTCATTGAAGCGGAGACCTACATTTCTTGACATATCACTTTTTTTTAATTTCGTGCCTACTTGTAATATGTATTTGCCTTAATTTCGACGATATGCAGTTAAAACAAAGCTTTTGTTGTTTTTTTATTCGTAAAACAAAAATTTGTTTCAACGTGTCTAAATATCGGTTTTCTGAAAAGTCATGAATTGACTAATTTTAACTGTTTCCCTTTAACCATCGCTTCGAGAATATATCTCTGCAATAATTTAATAATAATATATGTACTTGTATCTCTATCGACGCATAATCTCTTTACCAGGGCGGGACGCTGGATAGGGCGGGGGCACATTTTAAAAGGTTTTTTCAGGGCCCTAAACCCCCCGGGGCCCGAGCTAAAAGCACTATCTCAGCTCGGCCTTCCACTCCCTTCCTCTTGCCCGTCTCCCCACTTTGCCCTCTACTCCATACAACTCGACACTGCAGAGAAGCGTCTTATCGGAATGTTTAGTCACAGAGAGCTAAGTGCTTGCTAAAATAACCGCTTGCAAGTGGCGTATCTTTCGAGGATTTTGAATTTTGACCCCAGTGCTTGGTAATTTAAGGATTCGACCTCAGTGTTAAAGCAAGTTCTGGAAGTTATAAGGTTCATTGTAACTATAATCACGTGTCTTATATTTTACGTATGTGTGACAAAACATATTCTTTGGAGTAGAATAGAGTTTGACATTGAACATTGCTGGCAAACACGTGTAAAAGAATAACACTTATAAAAGAACTTCGACACATATTGGACAAAGAGAAATTAAAAACTGTCTATTTTGCCTTAGTCCAATCTCGACTTTCTTATAACATGGTATGATGGGGATCATGTCTAAAGTCCAATGTTGAACCACTAAATATTACTCAAAAATTGATCCTTAAAGTGATAAAAAAAAATCTGTTATCCATCCAACTTACTTTATGAGGAATGTAATGTTATGTGTATAAAACAGCTATATATCACTCAAATACTTTGTCGATTTTTTATCAATATTAAATTTGCTGAAAGAACACAACAAATGCGGACAACTAGAATTAGCTCTACATTGAACTTTATGGCGGTACATACTAAAACTTCTTTTGATCAAAGAAATTATTTATATCAGGCACCACTTACGTTTAATATTCTTCCAAATCATATTAAAGTTAAATTGACCGGTCGGTGGCCGAGTTGACATCGCGTTTGGGTCCCACCCAGGCGTAGTGTGTTCAATTCCTCGGCTGGCTAAGTCCTCTATCACAACACAAGCAACATTTTGAGCTTACTGTGGTGGTAGTAGGAGATTTTCATATATTGTCAGGTTATTCGTATGTTCAATTCCTCGGCTGGCTAAGTCCTCTATCACAACACAAGCAACATTTTGAGCTTACTGTGGTGGTAGTAGGAGATTTTCATATATTGTCAGGTTATTCGTATGTTCAATTCCTCGGCTGGCTAAGTCCTCTATCACAACACAAGCAACATTTTGAGCTTACTGTGGTGGTAGTAGGAGATTTTCATATATTGTCAGGTTATTCGTATGTTCAATTCCTCGGCTGGCTAAGTCCTCTATCACAACACAAGCAACATTTTTAGCTTACTGTGGTGGTAGTAGGAGATTTTCATATATTGTCAGGTTATTCGTGTGTTCAATTCCTCGGCTGGCTAAGTCCTCTATCACAACACAAGCAACATTTTGAGCTTACTGTGGTGGTAGTAGGAGATTTTCATATATTGTCAGGTTATTCGTGTGTTCAATTCCTCGGCTGGCTAAGTCCTCTATCACAACACAAGCAACATTTTGAGCTTACTGTGGTGGTAGTAGGAGATTTTCATATATTGTCAGGTTATTCGTGTGTTCAATTCCTCGGCTGGCTAAGTCCTCTATCACAACACAAGCAACATTTTGAGCTTACTGTGGTGGTAGTAGGAGATTTTCATATATTGTCAGGTTATTCGTAACCCGGGAATGTTTGTCTTTCTTTTAAAAAAAAAAAAAATTAAAAAGTTAATTAAGGTTTTTGTATTGACAGACAATGGTTTAATATTTTTTCATCCTTGTCCTTTCTTAAATAATAAGATTTTATATAAGTCCCATTTGCTAAAAACTGAATGTCACCCTATCTGTCTTTATTATCTATTTTGCTTCTTCTTTTGAATAATGATTAATGATTAGTTATGGTTCAAAAATTGTTACAATATATTGTCAAATTACCCATCTGGTAACACATCTAATACTTATTTTTTCTTCAATTTTTAAATATTTTGTGTTTGTATGTAAAATTACTTTATGTTTGTGATTACTCTTATGTTTGCTTCACTCAAATGTAAATTGTTAACCTCGATACCTAGTGAGGTTGATTTTTATGTGAAAAAAAAAGTGATTTATGTATAGTGGGATGCAATAAATAAAGAAGCAGGTTCAGATAGTTTAGATAGAAACAACGCGCAATGTTATCCTCATAACTTACCCACCAAACCTTTATATACGGGTTGTTAAAGAGACGTACATGACTTACTTTAGCGAGTTATTCCTGTCTTTATTTGGAGTTTTTACAATAAAATAAACATTCTTTACATGTAGAATTTTTATTCTACTTGTAAAGAATGTTTATTTTAACAATAATTTATCTTTTTATTTATTTATTTTATTTTTTTTATTTTTTTTTTTTATTTTTTTTTTATATATATTTTCGTAGAAAGCAATCAATTTGTGGTTTAACATTTTAATGAAATAAAAACAATATTTTTTGTTTAAAACCACGAATTTTTATTAATTTTAAGACCGACCGGTTTCGCTACACTCGAGCATCGTCAGGGTACAAAATTAAACTGAAATTAAAGTTTAATTTTGTACCCTGACGATGCTCGAGTGTAGCGAAACCGGTCGGTCTTAAAATTAATAAAAATTCGTGGTTTTAAACAAAAATTATTGTTTTTATTTCATTAATAATTTATCTATTTGATTTTTTTTTAAACTTAAAAACAATTGTTGACTGATTATTAAACCTTCCAACGCAGGAATAGGAGTCGAACTCTACTAACCTCGCCAAATGCCGATCGAATAGAACCAATATTTATTTCGTAAATTAAGTGCTGTTATGTCATGCGATTTCAGAGAAATGTCCAAGTGTAAATACCTACGTGATTGCCACCAAATTGATAGAATACAATATCATCGGCAACTAGTCTATCTGCCGAGTTTCAGCTCGATCGGATGTTAGTAAATGGGTTAAGTTTCGCTTCCAAGATTTGGATACATTCATTAACTCCCGAAAAAAAACTGAAATTCAAATAGGAAAATTTGATGGCATGATTTGATGTTTTTGACCCTGAAATGTTGTGTTTTTAATATACGTGTTAAATTGTTATTTCTTGTTTTTGTATTTATGAACGTAAAGGAGTATTGCTTTAAAATAGAATTAGTTAAGTAATATTATGTTGAAGATTTCGTCTGTGCTAATTCTTACAAAGACTTTCTGAATGATTTTCATTGCTTTTAAAGTTTTAATGAGTGATTTTATTGTCATTTGCATTGCCCCATCCGATAATACTGTATTCTAAGAGCGATTTGTAAAGAGCCATGTTGATCTTTATTAAGTCTTTTTTACCGAGGTCATTCCTGATGGTCTTGAAGAAATAACTTGAATGAAATAATTTTTTTTAAATAATATTAGTTTTAATGATTAATATGCTCACTTCATTTTAAATTTTGATCAATCCTTACACCTAGATAGTCAACGTTTTCCAATATGCCAATATGTCACCATAAACTAGCGCAATTCATTTAAAATTAATACGGTTAAAATCGAGTTTCAAATTAATTATTAAGAATTCTATATAATTAATTAATGGTTAATCAATTAATTAATTGATTCTGCGCTTCTATTGCTGGTTTCTTGCTTATTAATATATTCCCTGTACTTACGTAGTTTGTAAAACAGCGGGGACTTTTTTATGCTTGCGTGATTGAAAAATCATTGCCTGTAATACAATTAGTAATATCAATAAAATTTATTTTTCAAAATTAAATCTGATAAGTGTATAAATCATTACAGAGAAGCGAACCATATTATTATACCAATGAATAATTCTTTATTTGAAATGTGTATTTCTTTTGTTTAAATATTTAAATATTTTACTAACATCCAGAAGGTAAATTTTCTTATTTTGAAGGCAGCGATACTTTTACATTTAAAAAAAATCAGCATCATAAAACCTACAATTATAATATCCCGTGATTTTTTTTTTTTTTTTTTTTTTTTTTTTTTTTTTTTTTTTTTTTTTTTTTTTTTTTTTTTTTTTTTTTTATATATTCAATAATATTATTATTGGGTTTATAAAAACAGTTTATTTTTAAACAAGTTCTGCTGTGTAATTATTATTACGCGTGACAGCTGTTTCGCCTTCTGAAGGCATTATCAAACTGTCAGTTTGATAATGCCTTCAGAAGGCGAAACAGCTGTCACGCGTAATAATAATTACACAGCAGAACTTGTTTAAAAATAAACTGTTTTTATAAACCCAATAATAATATTATTGAATATATAAAAAATAAAAAAATAAAATGGAGTTCTACAAATTAAACTTAATAACAATAAATATCCCGTGATCTTCTTGGGTCTGCGCTAGTATGATGTTATGATTGTTGTTGAAAATAAATTTATTTTAACGTTTTAACAAAATCGCTAAACTCCCGTAACTTTTCAGTCACTTTACCCACATCCCGCACTATGGGAGAAACACTCATTCATTAATTTTCGAAGAAAATTTCTTCTGAAAGCTTATCACTTTGTGATGTCTTTATTTATTATACAGGGTTTTCCAATAAAAGGTGTTATGTTAAATAGCGCCCTATTTCGGAAGATGTTACTTTTAAAGCTGTTGTTTTTGACATTTGACAAGTAGAAACTACGGCATTAATAAAAATGGAACAATACACGCTTCAACAATGCATTGAAATTATCAAAATTCACTTGAGTGAATCAAATGCAAATCATCTTGAGTGATGAGGCCCATTTCCACCTCAACAAGCAAAATTGTCGCATCTGGGGCTCGGAAAACCCAAGAGTTATTGTTGAAAAGCCTCTCTATCCTGAACGTGTGACTCTTTGGTGCGATTTATGGTCCGGCGGAGTTATTGGACCTTACTTTTTAGAAAATGACGATAGAGCAACAGTCATGGTGAATGGATTGCGCTATTGAGAGATGATTAATGATTTTTTTATGGCCGGAATTGGATGGTATTGATCTGGACAACGTTTACTTTCAACAAGACGGCGCTACGTGCCACACAAGCAACGAAACCATTGATCTTTTACGATTGAATATCAAAATAACAACTCTTATTGGAAAACCCTATATTAAAACACAAATAACTTTGTTTACATCACTTTAATATATATATAACCTCTACATGTTTCTAACCTCTAATTCTTTAATTACTAATTAAGTCCATTAAAATCGTTACTTCAAAACCCAACTATGTACAGTTATTGGTTAACTACTTAGCAAAATTCGATTCACGGAAAAGCAATTGGTGAACTGGGTAATTATTGAGAGCTCGTCAAACATATAAGTAAATCAATATATATGTTTGCTAACGATCTCGGTCGTAATTTCTACATCTACTGGAAACATCGTGTTTAAATAACTTTTTTTTAACATTGACTCCACCCAGAAGTCCCTAAGTAAATAATTTTCCTCTGGGCCTTTGCTGATTATCTTTTATTTAATAATATATTGTGTTTTTTGTTGTAAACTGCTTAAGTCATAAAGTGCGCCTTCTCTCAACACAGGATTTCCTAATGAGATGGACACAGTAAATCACCAATTGTGATATAATAAATAAAGTTGAATGAATGAATAACTATAAGAATTGAAAAGAAGTGCAGTGAATCATTATATATTATTATAATAGAACTAAAAAACAAACAAACAAGTTTTGAATTCCATTATCTAAATTTCCGTTGTTATTATTTCTTTTGTTTTACATTAACTCCAGACAGGAGATCAAATCATTTTCCTCAGAGCCTACGTCATTTGGCCTGCTGTGTACCCCTTTGGGGATGCTGTGTGGGGGGTCTTTTTGAGGAGAGGAAAGAGTGAACATGGGTCTTGAAGAGACCCATGTTGCAGGATGGTGGAAATGCAGAACCGGCAAATCGTTCCACAGTCGGGCTCTTCAAATCAAGAACGAGTGGTAGAAACCATCCGTTCTAGTGTGACAAATGTCAACTGGGTACAAATCTTGGGCGCTTGTTTGGAGTGTTTCCCTAATATGCATTGGTGCCAAAGGGATCAAAGACCCTACAAAATATACTCACGAATTTCTCAACTTTATTTCCTTAGTAGCAAGAACTGATCATTTAGATTTATATAATCCACAAAACGATCTGCTAATTTTAACGCAATTAATATTTTTACTATTCCTGTTTTACGAACCATCTCACATTTCAGAAAAGTGATTTTTGAAAATTGGCGCATTGACGCATGGCGTGAAGTTGTAACATTAAGTGGAACAAAAAGAATACAAAAAATAATGGTTCCATGACAATTCAACACAGTCGACAGACTTTTTAAAAGTGATAAAAAATTAATAGCGATGAAAAAGCATTAACATAAAAACCTAACCTAATATAACCTAAAATGAGTCTAGTTTTTGGACTGTTAATTCGTGGTGGAATTCCATTGTATTACATTTGAAATTAAACAACTTTTGCGCTTTTTGTTCCACTTACTTATTTTCACCAGGACCGGTTTTATCCTACTATGGACATTTTCAGACTGGTAGTTGTAATTCTTATGCTACGGAATTTATACAAACTTAGGCAGGGGTACACAACATTGTCTCTATATAATGAATGATTATAGTCATTGAAAATAATGAATGATTATAGTCATTGAAAATAATGAATGATTATAGTCTCTATATAATGAATGATTCATTCATTATATAGAGACAATGTTGTGTACCCCTACCTAATTTTTGTATAAATTCCGTAGCATAAGAATTTCAACAACCACTCTGAAAATGTCCATAGTAGGATGAAACCGGTCCTGTTCAAAATAAATAAGTGGAACAAAGTGCAAAAGTTGTTTAAATTTCAATTTTAATATAACCTATACATCCTATTTTTATCACTTTTCAAAACGGAGATGATTTGTCACTGTCTTGAGTTGTCCGGTTACTCAAATAATAGTAGTCAAAACAAAAACCAAAATAATCATATTTCCTTAAATCATAATTAATTATAAACACTAAATATTCTTCACTATGATGCTCACCACTCTTTTAAACACAAACGCCTGTTTCTATAAAAGAGAAAAATTTAAAAAAAAATCAAAAGTGGTGAAAAATTTTTTTGCTAGCATAAATGATTATAATCTGTAAACTGCTGAATTAAATAATTTTACAAATTATTTTGCTAGCATAAATGATTATAATCTGTAAACTGCTGAATTAAATATTTTTAAACAATATATATCAACGTAACCTCACATGACGTGCAAAATAAAGAGTGCACGGAGAATATTGAGTTTATTATAATTTTAAATTGTTAGTTTCTTAAAATCCATTTAAAAATAGGGCTGCAGAATTGTAACACGTGTTCATTTACCTGCATTTGTCCTGATAATATACAATGACGAAATGCGAAAATGCGAAAATATTATAATTTTTATGAACACGTATTCGAACATCGCGATAAAATATTAGTGTTTTACTGAAACTTTAAAAAAAGGAAACCCACAAAATGCATTCGTTAAAGGCCAGTTGTTAACCGGATTACGAAAAATTTGAGATTTTTTAATAAATTAGCGATAATATCAGCAGACGTGTGGTCATCAATTTGGTAAGTGGGTTTGGGTATCGCCGCCCGAGGAATCATTTATTGGATAACCAACACTGCTATAAATAGGTCACCCCAATTGGTTCGCTACTTTTAGCAGGTTTAAACTACGTTTAGTGCCCGGGTTCATGGGGTGAGGTGTGTTCAGTATGAGTCTGTCCATCGGCTGCGTGGCGTGCCAGATCGGGAGAGGCTGGTTGAGGAAACCCTTTATCTTTTCCAACTGATCTCTCGATCGATCGCCTTCACTTTTGAACACACATATTAGATTAACACCTTAGATTCCTACCTACCCCTCAAACCCTTTTCTTCCTCTCCTTCCTTTACTCAAAAAGTCTCATACACAGCATCCTCAAAGTTGACATAGGCTCTGAAGGAAATAAGTGGGATTAATTTTGTAAAAAAGACAACGTTCTTGGTGGACAAGGTAACGAACTAAATTACTACTATCTAAAATACTTTGATAAGATCGCATATAAATGGACAATTTATTACTTCCTATAATCAGTATTTCTCCCACTGTGCGTCCAAGCCTCGTAGCAATAGTAGTGCTAGGAATTGTAGAGCCCCGGTAGAAGCAGAGTCGGCAGCCGTAGAGCCGCGGTAATGTCTACGCCGCACCGTAGCAGTAACATTGTCTGTAGAGCCAGTCACCAGTACCACTCTGCGGGTGTCTACGATCCTCACCGTGCCGTGGGAACTGCTAAGTACTTAAGTGGGTACGGTGTTAAGGCAGATAATTTAATAGGTACTAATGGTTGAGTCGGAATTACTAATGGACATTACCTTTGTATTCGTATTGTTTTGGTGTGTGTGATGGATACTGTATTATTTATCACACATTTTAATCGAACATTTAAAATCAATTCACATATAAGCAATTAACTTATTTTTTACTAGTAAAAATATTCCTCACTGCCAACAAAATTTATAACAATACTTTCATTCCAGGTTTACTTGCATCCCCTTGATTTATTTTTCTCTATTCTATGTAAAAATTTACTGAAGTGGTAACGCGCCGTTTTGATCTCTTTTACGTATACTTCATATTTTATGTTAACATATTAATTGCATTCATCTCTTTCCAGCACGATTACTAATACTTTTCTTATCTAATTATTACATTCACCTCTTCTCTTTATAAATGCTAGCAATAGAACATTGTTACCCAAAAAAGGTGAACAAATATTATATTCTACGTAAATCGGTAAAAGCCAATTTTTTTTAATCTTATCCGGTAAAAATTGGTTAACAATTGGCTTCTGGACTAAGAGAGAGTCGAGAGAGAACATGTGCTAACTTACAAATAAACTACAAATTTTTAGTACGTTCATATAATTATAAAATATTTTTGGCACTTCACACTTCGCAAACTCAAATAATATGTACCAAAAATTCGTCTTAAATCAGTTAAAATAATAATTCTTACACATATATTATTACACATCATAGAAGCAATAAAAAAATAAGATGCTTAAATAACTTATCTTTTATATTTTAAACATGAAAGTAATTTCCACAACGTTATGAACTTAATGTTATGTAAAAAGTAATTTCTCCAATGATATGAATTTATTGTTATGTATTTGTGTTTTATAACCTTCTTCATGTTAAATAAACCTGTTGATCAGAATTCACTTTCCTAAATTCCTTGAGGGGATTTTTCACGAAAGCAGCGCTATATAAATTAACCAAATATTATTATTATTACCTATATGGATGTGGGATTATTAGAATTTTTCTCAATTGTCAACTGCTCTAAAATATTCAGTTTACGGCCTTTAATTTGGATATGTAACGCATCTTAAAATGCATGAATTTTCTTGATGATGGGAATGATAGTTTTATAGAATAACATCCATTGTAAATAAAAAAGTGAGGTTAAACTAATCATGTGGATAAACTTCACTGACAGCGGAATCAAAGAACGATTTTATATGAACAAAGGTAAAAAAATTGTGAAACAAAATGCTTGCGCGCTTCGGAATTTGTAATCAAGCATTATTATTTCGTTTGTCTGTGATGATGTGCGTAACTCATTCAGGCGTGAAATTTTAACGTTCAATGAAATCAAATGTGCTTTGAATTTAGTGTCATTTTCAAAATTGGGACTTACTAATAATTCAGACAATAAGTACCTACCTATAGTTAGATTTTTAAAAAAATTCTCTGTTTGAAATGCGTCTTTCTTTTGTTTATTTTTGATCTTGATTTTTCATGTTTACTGACGGTGATCATTTTAATTGTAATTTTTGAAAAACACAATTATGTTATAAATATAATTGACAATTTTTGATTTTGAACGGCAAGTGATTCTGAGTCAAATATTTTATAAACACTTTCACGTGATATTATAATCATGCAATTATAATATCACGTGATTTTTCACGGGTCTGCGCCAGTCAATTATAAACGTGGATTCACAAAAGATAAAATAATCATTATTTTTTAGTCGGTAGGTTATTATATATATTATTTAATGGATATTTATAAGGCTTTGATATACTGAATCACTATACTAGGCAACTGCCTATTTCATGGTGACTAATACAGTAGTTATTTTGAATAAAAGGTCAACAATATAATATAGGAATTTGGGCCTCACTAATAAACGTGTTTCAAACCCTAGACAACTGATAACCAAGCCTTAATGTAGAGTAAATGGTTTCTCAGCTGCACAAAATCTAAAATATGCTTATTATTAAGAGTGTAAAAATATAAGGAGTGGTGTAGTTTTTAATTAATATTTTTATTTCTTTAAAAAAACGCCTTTGCCTAAACTAAAGGAGTAGAATATTATCTTCTAAATAAAATTAAAATTAGAAAATGTATTTATTTATTTGATTTATTAGATACTAAAAAATAAATTACAGAATAATGAATCCTTAACGGTCCAGCTGGGAAGGTTTCCCGTTACTGGATAATCAAATTGATAGGTAATGAAATGCAAATACATAACAATAAATTCATATCACAATCACCATCCTACAAATTAACAAACAATTAATTAATCTACAAATTAACAAACAATTAATTAATCTTAGTGTGGGTAAACCACACTAAGATCAAGCTACTTTACAATCAAGACATCCACAACCACAATACTCGTAATAACAATAAAATCCGCATTCTTCTAACACATACTACGAAATATGAAATAAAATTCTTAACTATATTGCCTACACACTCTATAACTCTCTTCCAGATATGCATAAAAACAGCCAGCGTAATCCGAAAATTCAAAGTAAGGCTTTAAAAGGATATTTTTTTTAAAACATATAAATAAGAAAATACGTAATTCTTCGTTTTTCTATCCTTTGTATTTGTAATCGAGCATAATCTATTTTTACCAATGTATTAGTGTGTAAGTACCTTATTTTAAATTCCTACCTTGGCTCTGTGCTCATGTGTATATCCCTGTCTGTATCCTTTTTGTTTCTTCTGTTTGTTCTACTTAACGTAAAAAAAAAAAAACGTTCCGTATGTGAAACTTAAATAAATTTGATATCTTAATACCAATGTAAAATTGTACCTATTAACTAAGTTCCTCCCATCCTACAATGAGTTTTGTAACTCACCGGGATTGCTCTAGCAAGAAATGCATAAAATAAAATAAAAACAGAAATCCTACAGAAAGTATAAAATTAATACAAGTTTCAGAAGCATATAAAAGTAGGAAATACAAGTACATATAAATACAATATACAAGTATAATTAGATTTAGGTTATATTAATATTTATCGTTAAAGATATGACAGTACCTTCTAATACCTGTGTACATTCCATGCAGTTCAATAGATTGCCACTTCTGCGTATCTCTTACTAACTTCATGTATTCTAGGTACAGGCAAATGTTTAAAATGCTCAGTCTTGGTATTTTACATTTAAACAGCATTTTGGAACGAGTGGCTATTTCATAGGTATATGAAATTCAATGAGAAATTAATTAAATCAGGAATCTTTATGCTACCTATTTCAATTTTGAACGTCAATATGTATAAACATCTTTTTTTTAAACAAACTACGACAACATCATAAATACACTTGCACACGTCAAAACAATAATAATTGAACTCATCATTTCTAGAAACCATAAACCCTTTCAGCCCGAAAATGAGTACGACAGAGCTTATAAAAACACGGTATTCGCAGCACATCCCGTACATTTACAAATCCCCGCATTTGAAAAGCCCCCGGCCGTAAGTGCCTTAGTACTGGAACTTGTGAAAGTCGCTGCAAACTTGGCAATTTATTTGATGTGACACCAGCTTCCCGCCACTTCCTGTTTCCTCTCTCTGTCCCCTCGCCCCACCCCACTGGAACCTCCCACCACCCACAGCCTCCCAAATCTATCTTATCTGCTACTGGGCTTTTTATTCAAAGAGGATAACATTCGAGAGTAACATACGGCTTACAAAGGGGCGAGAGAGGAGATTATTTATGCTAGATGTGATCTTGTTCTGATCTTAAGTTCATTTGATTATATATAACCCTATATAATGCGATGACAAACGCCCAGTAAAAGTAATAATTGGTTGATGGTCTAACTCTTGGAAATATAACGTGTGTAGGCTGATTCACTTCCTATTTACACCACCCTTACTTGCTAGTTAAATTAATGATCTTTCATTGATGCACATAATCATTGTCGATATGTATTTTTTTTAAATCTAAGAATTTGCATTTAAATGAAACACGGGAAATATATTGGAGTTAACTGCACTTATTGTTATCGAGTTTAATTTGTATAACTCAATTTATAAACAAATAATTATTACTACGCGTGGCAGCTGTTTCGCCTTCTGAAGGCATTATCGAACTGTGATGAAACCACTTCCAGACGGTATGTGTGCACTTTACCCCTAGACAACTTGTATCAAAGAGGATAGTCATTCTAATCAATCAGTTCCAATTTTGAAACTGGCAATTAACATACTGTTTAAAATATTTTACTATACATATGCACTTTATCGCTTGTCTGAATTATCCAAATAAATACTTCCAAATTACAAAATTATGTTTGAAATCAATTCAAAAATTATAGAGTTTATTGAACGGGAGTTACAGATAGAGGAGGTACAGCCGAAGTGCAAGCAAAGAAACGACCTGTAAGTTTTTAGATTCTCACGGCCAAAAGCATTTTTGTTGTTTGTTTTTGGGGTGTTATGCCGTGTTGCGCTAACTCCTTCTTTAGCCGACGTTTCGGACAGCGTTGCAGTGTCCATCATCAGGGCAGATCCGGTAGATCCGAAGATGTGTGAATTTTGGTTGTCGAGTTTGTGCTTATTTATTTGTGGCCTGGGCCCATCCAAGTGCGAAATGCCAACGGAAGTGGCGACATCTTGTGGCGAATTCTGAAAGCTCAGTATTTATGTTAGCCTGGGTCCCGTCCAAGTGCGAAATGCCAACGGAAGTGGCGCCATCTTGTGGCGAATTCTAGAATTAGAAAACCGATTGACAGCGATTAGAGTAGATGTACCCAGTATCAAGGTATAAATGCAATGGTTTTATATTGTGTTATTATATGGTATTGGAGTATACTTAGACATGTTATTTGCGTTTTTTTTTTTACGGCTACACCAAAGCTAAACGCAAATAACATGTCTAAGTATACTCCAATACCATATAATAACACAATATAAAACCATTGCATTTATACCTTGATACTGGGTACATCTACTCTAATCGCTGTCAATCGGTTTTCTAATTCTAGAATTCGCCACAAGATGGCGCCACTTCCGTTGGCATTTCGCACTTGGACGGGACCCAGGCTAACATAAATACTGAGCTTTCAGAATTCGCCACAAGATGTCGCCACTTCCGTTGGCATTTCGCACTTGGATGGGCCCAGGCCACAAATAAATAAGCACAAACTCGACAACCAAAATTCACACATCTTCGGATCTACCGGATCTGCCCTGATGATGGACACTGCAACGCTGTCCGAAACGTCGGCTAAAGAAGGAGTTAGCGCAACACGGCATAACACCCCAAAAACAAACAACAAAAAAAGAAACGACCTACTTAGATGAGAAAGGTGAACAAGTAAGATAAATTATTATTACCAATTTTGATAATGGTACTTAAATTCTAGTTCTTGAGTTCATTGAACCGGAGTTACAGACAGAGTCACAACTCACAACGTATTTTAGATATTTTTAGTTATTTTGTTATTTGCGGGTATTGTGAAACAGACCTCGTTTAAAACAGAACATTTGTTTAGTTCTGTTCTCTTTTCCAATTCCACTTAACGTTAGCGACTGTAAACACTGCATCGCCGGATCCATTAAGAGTGGGTTATAGGGCATAATGGTGATTTGCTGGAAAACAGCTCCCTAAAACGGCTTAATACTACCTTTCGTATGTCATTCTCAGACTTCATATTTTTTTATACCAATTAATGGACTATTATTTTTCAGTCTGCCTATTTTTTTTTGTAGTTGTTGTAGGCATTCGACTATAAAAAATAAAAACATTGATACACCATACAACCCACTTTTAAAACTTCGATCCATGATTATCGCATTAAAAACGCTTTTACACAATATTTTTAATTTAAAATATGTATATAATACACACATCTGTAGAAGTACGGCCTCTTATTATCGTTATGATATCTGTGGATATTAACAATTAAATAAATACTTCATCTTGCACCAAATTTTCAAGACATTTCACAGTATTTTACTTATTACGGGTGAGAAGCCCCCGTGAACGGTACTGAAGCTATCGCTCCCTGTTTCACGGCGTATATATTTCGAAAATGCCATCAAAATGTTTCATTAATGGGTCTAAAAGTAGAATACCGACTCACTTGAAGCATTGCAATAATTTAAAGAAGCTACGAAAACAGTAAGTACTCACAAATTCTCTTTTTTCATATAAATTTGTCGCATTGTATATTTTCAAGTGTCAAATTCTTTGAAACGTGTCAAATCCAACATTTAATATGCGTCCCTTTTCCTAACGGTTAGCACTAACGTCATGTTGTTTACTGGCGGCATATTTATGCAAGTGTGTGTGAGAGAATTCATTGTCTTTACGCGCTCTAAGTGGGAGATTGAAAGTTTTTTCATAGGGCACGTTTGGTAATTGAACCAAAAATTACCATCTCACGCCGAATCATTTTTAGTTAATATCACCTTTCCGCGTATAAACACGTAACCATTCACACATTGTCAAATCAAAGATATTCTATCTATGTGTTGTGTTGTTCAGTTTCAAATAATTATATTATTTTTCTCTTTGTAGATCAACACATGATTTATCCATAGCAGCCGGAAAAAATACTCCAAACAAGGTATGCTTCGAGCAACAAATTAATTTGAGTGCGTTGGAGTCACGGGGATGGGGGGGGGGGGTTCTGGACTTTTTCATCATAATATAAATTTTTTTTTGCTTTTTTATTTAGGAAAAAATACAGCAAAAACACCAACATACGATAGAACCAAATGAGTCTACTGTAAATATTGCACACAAAGGACCAAACTTGGAAGATTTAGACCACGAGGATATTCTTATTGGTTCATCAGCCACTACTGTCGAAAAGGTACTTATATACTTCAAATATCTCGCATTTACTATTCGTCACCTCATTTGGATAGGGTTCTAACTTCATTTAACTTGTTCTGAGATATGAGGTGTCAAAGTTTGAAAAGACGATTTCTCATAGCCTATTTACCTATATTTAGAGATGGCAAAATTTAGCATTAATTTTCAGATTTTGTTAGCATTAGCAATTGGAAATTTAGGGTTTTATAGCATTTTGAGGCATAATTTAGCGTTTTGTAGCAAAATAGAAAAAAATGTATTTCGTGAATGTTTTTAGCGCATATTTTAAGTATTTTTGGTAAAATATATGTTTAACCTTCATTTGCAAGTACATATTTCCATGTGAAAGATTATAAATAATTATTTTTAATATTAAATTAATAAGGAAGGAAACTCTAAGTACGGGTCGAACACAAACACAACAAATGCAGATTGCGATTAACATCAATAGGCGTAATTTATTTCGCAAAAAATGGGTAATGTCAAAAAGCTATTTTAACCTACAGTATAAAAATATTAAATATTTACACATAAAATAGTAACAAAGTTATAAAAAATCGTAGGAAAGGCTTCCAAAAATTAAATAAAGTAGGCATAATACTTTTCCCTGCACATTCACATGAAACTACCTTCCTTATGCATTTTTCTCAATTATTCTTTAGTTGTACAGGACTAAATATTACTGTATCAGCTTCTCCAATTTGTATGGTTCTTTGACTTACAAAATACGCTATATTCTCGGAAAGCGTTTAAATTCAGCGTACAGTATAAATTAAAAATATTAAATATTTACACATAAAATAGTAACAAAATTGTAAAAAGAGGTAGGACAGGCTTCCAAAAATGAAATAAAGTAGGCATATTTGAAATACAGGTAAATACATGCAACAATGGATGTGGCACTTTACTGATTGAATGATAGCATTGCGCACGTTTCAATAGTGGGCTCCTTCATTCTCGTACGCCTGTCAGTCAATACCCGGTATTTTCGAGAAATTCGCGCCTATTTCTCTAAATAGAATAATTTAGCTGAAATACGGCCAAAATCACGTTTTTCGCGTTAATTCGCGAAATAGAAATCACTGGAAACACTTTCAAATGCCTTGAAACGCAAAGAAAACTTATAAATGCCCTATTTTCGAACCATAAATATTTTTTCGCGTTTTTTTTTGCCATCTCTACCTATATTCCTGATATATCGGAACACTTGTTACATGCACCTGCTTTAGCCCTCATGAAGTATATTGTCGAAAGGCGAGAATTTTTATGATTTCTATGACGCGTGTTCCCAACATCGTAATAATAGGTTTGTATTTTACTAAAATTTTATTTTATGTTCAGGACCAAAAAGACAGCAATTTTTTGGGGAAAAAACCTGTGACCAATGACCAAGGATGGAGCTGTGAAGAATCAGAGCAAGAGCTTGTTATTGAAAAGGCGATAGAAGAAAGCGATGATATTTGCATAGAAGGGCGGAGAGTAGTACAATTTGATTATTTTTTTAAACAACTCCAATGTATTAGTCAACATGATTCCCTTTTTAACTGCAATTTAAAGCATTTACGATTTACCTCAGAAAATAGAAATGGTTTGAACTCTACTTTTAATTTAAAATGTGTGTTATGTGGTAAACATTTTAAACTTAAAACGTCCGAAAGCATACAAGAAGGCATTGGCATCAACGAATCTTTTGTGTCGGGAATAATGAGCATAGGATCGGGTTATTCGGGCATGGAAGAAATATGTGCTACCCTTGAAGTTCCGTCCTTATCTATTGCTGGATATGGAAAATGCCATAAGAAGGTTTGTGAATGGTGGGAGAAAACCAAATTTACCAGTATGGCTGCGGCAGCCGATGAAGAAAAAAAACTGGCTATTCAAAGCGGCGATGTTGATGAAAACGGGACGCCAATGATCACTGTAGTAGCTGATGCATGTTGGTCTAAACGATCTTATAAAACCAACTACTCCGCCCTCTCAGGAGCTGCTACGATAATCGGTTACCGCACAAAAAAAATTATTTACATGGCAGTTAAAAATAAGTACTGTACGAACTGCGCAAGAGCTATAAATTTGAAAATTCCTGTGCCCGAGCACACATGCTTCAAAAATTATGTTGGTTCTTCAAGCGGAATGGAAGCTGAAGCAATTTTAGACGGATTTCAACAATCGATAAGTATGTACGGTCTTATATATTCAACCCTCATTGCCGATGGAGACTCCAGCACTTATGCCAGAATCAGAAGTAGTCACCCATATCCCAATATTACAGTACAGAAAATAGAATGCTCTAACCACTTAATTCGAAACTACAGCAATCAAATTGAAAAAATTACGAAAGATACCGGCTTTCCTTTGGAATTTAGAAAAATTGTTTCAACCAACAAACTTCGTCTTAGGAAGGCGGTAGTTGGAGCTGCAAATTACAGGATGCAATCAAATAGTACATTAGACCAAAAAATTATCGATTTAAGGAAAGATTTATTAAATGGACCCAAACATGTTTTCGGTGAACATAAAGATTGTTTACTGTACTTCTGCAAATTTAAAATTGATCCAAATAAAACATTAGACCACAATCACGTTCCAAAGTTACAAAACAATATTATATTTTCAAAAATTATGGAAGCTAATTCTCGTCTTGTCAACAATGCCCGGAGTCTAGTACATTGTTTAGACAGTAATATTGTTGAGAGTTTCAATGGAGTTATTGCAAAATTTATTGGTGGAAAACGAATTAATTATTCTTTAAAACAGTCATATATGGGTCGTTGTGCAGCTGCAGTAGTTTCTTTCAATTCCAAGCGACCGTATTATTCTTTACATAAGCAGATTTTCAACAGGAGCCCTAGTAATTTTTTGAAACGATTAGAATTGAAAAGAAAAAAAAGAAGAATGGCTTCTAAAACAAACGATAAAAGATCTTTACGAAAAAAACAAGGGAGACATTTACTCACAAAATCAGGAGCACCTGATATCCATTATGGCGAATTGTGCGAAAAAATGGATATGGAACATGATGCATATGAATGTGCTAAGGCAGAATTCTTAAAGCTACTCGACATTTCAAAAAGTGAAAAGAAGGCAGTTGAAAGACGAACTGTCTTGCAGTCTGATAGCGGGGAGTGGCTGCAACGCAGAAGAAACATGTTAACAGCTTCTTTATTTGGTAATATCTGTAAACGAAGTCAAACCAT
Source organism: Hesperophylax magnus (assembly GCA_026573805.1). Taxonomy (NCBI): domain Eukaryota; kingdom Metazoa; phylum Arthropoda; class Insecta; order Trichoptera; family Limnephilidae; genus Hesperophylax; species Hesperophylax magnus. The sequence goes on from JAIUSX010000072.1 coordinate 25,634,567, forward strand.
CAGTTGTGCTAATTTAGTTAAATCAATATTATACGGCCGCTCTCTAGATAATATAAAATCTGTGCAATATGGTAGAGACCATGAGCAAGTTGCAAAAAGGCAACTTTGCATTCAAGAAAATATTGTGGTCGATGACTGTGGCTTATTTATTGATGAAATTTTCCCATTCTTAGGAGCCACTCCAGATGGTTTGGTAAATGATAGTACAATATTAGAAATTAAATGTCCGATTTCTGCTAGTGGGATGCTATTTGAAGAAGCAATAGCAAAAAAAAAAATTACGTTCTGGAAGGAAGATAAAAACAAAAAATTTTTTTTTACAAATACAAATCACAACTGGTATTATCAAGTACAGGGTCAACTTCACATTTCCAATAAGTCTGTATGTATTTTTGCCGTCTGGTTGGGTGAAGCAATTCCATTAAAGATAGAAATAATAAAACGAGATGACAAATTTTGGGGAGAAAAGATGGAGAGCAGATTAAGTACTTTCTTTATGGATTGTTTATTACCAGAAATCATAGATCCTAGATTTAAAAGATCAATGCCCATTCGTGACCCACAGTATATTATATCCGCGTTGGAGAAAAAACGAAAAGCAGCGACACAAATTCGAACAGAAAAACTTAAAAAATGCAAGAAAAATCTGTTACGTGTTATTGAAACTAATGTAAATATTGTTCAAATTTTAGATTCTGATACGATTTTAGATAACTTCCTGAAGAGCTCACTCTGAAGAACCCTTCCTTGAAGTTCCTTTTATGTAATGTATTAAACATATACACAGGGTGTTGAGGGACGTACTTGAGTTACTTTAACCAGTAAATCCTGATATTATTTGCAGTAAAAACTGTAAATGAATTTACGGTCACCGGTGACATTTTCGATGTTCGATGTGACATTTCCGGTGACATTTTAAAAAAGTCACAGGAGAACAAAATTTTATTTACATTTTTTCTCTAAATAATGTCAGGAATCACTGGTTAAAGTAAGTCAAGTACGTCCCTTAACATCCTGTGTATATTAAAATAAACCTTTGTTCCACCGCAGGGGAAGCTTATGGCGCAGACTACGCCAGTCGAAGAATACCATCATCACTGCCATGGTTGCCTGGATGGAGTCCCCCCTGATGGCCTTCAAACGAAACAGGAGCCTACAAATATCCCCCATGAACATTTATTAACATATACTATATTTTTTGTTTCTTTTCTGTTCCATTCTATGTATGAATGCATTGTTATTTTGTCAATATTTGTACTATTTTTGTACATTCTGGAATAAACTCTCATTATTATATTTGTTTTATTAAAATAAAGAGTGAGTGTCGCTGCAGTTTTGTCATGGTTTTCTGCGGCCTTGCACGACAGCTACTGCCATGGTTAAAAAATATTGTTGTTTAGTTGTACTAAATAACACAGAAAAATTAAAAAATAAAAAATATAAAAAAAAACTTTATTTTATTTCTCGAGGTCAATATATAAGAAGAATAATACAAGATTGCCATTACGGAGAATCAAGCAAAGCAACACTTTAACATTACAAATACAGTAACAATAAAATGTATAACATGATAACATTAAATAACATGTAAAATTTATTGATAATAATTTAATGGATTACTTGAACCATGAGATCCCAAACACCGTTTACAATGGAATAGCGCTCACTCCTACCCACACTTCAGTCCCTAACGAAACGCGACCACGAAAGGAACCAAGCAACCGCTAACGGTGCAAAACGCCGCTTACGGTTGCTTTCCTCCTTTCACATAATATCGCGAACTTAAAAACCTATTGTCAGCTCTTCAAACCTAATATGATTTACAATAACAAGCAAATGATGAAACATTTGTAAAAAAGATCATACTAAATACTCTACCCAAATTGTAAGTTCCATAAACAAGCCACATTTTGTTATTGGTTTGTTTTTTTACTTGAATATCTATATGTCTCTTCATAACTCACGTATAATGTTGAATATTGTACATCGGTGAAGGCATCCTTACTGCCACCTAGCGATGTAATAATAAACATATTTTGGTAGTTTCGGAAATCTGCCTTGCCTATTATATGCCTTTAAGTAAATGCACTTCCGGATGCACTCTGGACTGCATTAATATTGCATTCCTAACTCATGCATCTGTCATAACCACAGAACACGACCACACTAGATACTAGATACACAGAACGTTGTAAGATGTGGCATTTAAGGTGAGATGTGTTCTTTTTTAAAGATCACTGACTGTTTTATTGGAGCCCAAAAAGAAAAAAGGCTTCGCAGCCCTTTTCATACAAATCAGAACATCAATATAGATCAGAATATTTTTTAAATTAAAAACTATAACATATATCTAGTACGGATTTGAGCTATTTTATTTAGGTGTGTTTTATAGTTATAACGTATAATAAATTCAAATAATAAAAGAAAAACAAAATTGCAGCTTTTTAACTGAAAGTCGCACTCATCAAAAACATACATTTCCAACTCAAAAATTCAACACCACTTTTCCTCAACATCATTGCAGGGAAAAAATACTTCAACAGCCTACACGAAAATATCAGTACAATCAAAAACGATAAACACTTACTAAAAGTGATTAAATTCAATGTAAAAATATCAAAATTATGAAGATATCTTCTTAGTTAATATAAATTTCAATTTGTTTATTTACATGTATTTTTTTATATTCATGTTTCCTTAAATCATAATTACAAACACTAAATATTTTTCATATTGATGCTCACCACTCCTTTAAACACAAGCGCCACCTTCTATAGAAACATTTTAAAAAGCGGTGAAAACTAATTTTTATGAATTTATTTTAGTTAAAATATATTATTTTACTTAGAAAACTGAATAATTATTTAATAAAGAAAAAAAAACATGCAGAACACTTTTTTCGGTTTACCCGCGTAACGTAGTACTTAAAAGGACTTTTTAACTCCTGAAGTTTCGGACTGATCTCATTGTCCATCTTCAGACGCCTTATGTCTTGAGTTTTGTCTCAAACTGATCGCTTTCACGTGTCTGTTCGATCCAGAAATCAAAACCTAAGTGAGTTCTTATCAATTAATATATATATTATTACATACCATTGTGTACATAACCAATATCAATGTATACATTATTTGGCCTTATATGTAACATATAATTTTTACATATCAAATGTACAATAATGAATTCACCTTTTACCAATAAAGTCACATTTCTGCACGAAATCTAAAGAATGTTGAAATTAGAAATCTGATACTTACATGTGGATGATTAAAGTGTTGTACAAACATTGTTGATAAGTGATTAGAACATTTCTAGATTGAATTATGATCTGTGAACAGTGTACACTGTTGAAGAAGATACGGTTAGACAACACCTAGATATTATGTGCACTTACTTCATGTTTCCTATCAGACATGCGGAAATCCGCGGAAGAGTGGGTCATTAATGGGACTGTTTGTATTTTTGTTGCATTGTGCTGTCACAGACATAACGTTCAGTGATTATGAAAGGTGTATGAGAAGATTAAAGGCTTTGTATAGATTGCACGCCACCTGTATGCAAAATTTACTTCAGTTGTATATATAGTTATGTTCTTTTACTGTGTAGCAGAGAAGGTTTTACAAAATTTTATCGCACTCATGAGGCAAAGAAGAACACAAGAAATATGATGCAAACACTGACACAGCATTTTTGCGTTATTTCACAGGTGCCACAGAACATACAAAAAACTCCAAACATGAATTGTAGTGTCATTTTTTGTGTGAAAGATTCTGACAAGCAATAAAGTAGGTACCTACTAATAAATAATAATTTTTGGATGATTTGTATAGCGCCGTTTTGGTGCAAAATCACCTAAAGGGCGCCGATCACCTAATATAATATAATATTTTAAAAGAAAACAATTTCAATCATATTTTTCAAAAATTCTGGAATTTTAATATTTTATAATTTTGGCGGGTCTGCGCTAGCTATTTAATAACTTTGTTCTATTTTTTTCCGACTGTAACAAAATACACAATTTACGATATATTTTTTAAACAAACAGGACAAATAAAAATGGGTTATGTTAGTACCTATTAATTTCCCTACAGAAGCTGAATTATTTCCCTACCTAGATGGCAACACTAGTGACTGGTAGCCAGCCGCTGGTTGGTGGTATAAACTGCGACACCGGCGCCATCTCTGGGCCGCGCCGCGAACAAGGGACTGCACTTAGCGCCCCTCGCCTAATTACACTCAATTAAAACTTGGCCGGGCCATCTACTGTCTATAATCACTGACCCCGGCCCTGCCACTTAGATAGAACGTAACGCCATCTGTCTACACTTAGATGTAACTTGTCACCGCAATAGCCTATACACGTACAGCCCTGCATAATGTATTATATCGGCAATCTGTAACTTTATGGTAGCCAATACAGAAGATTTATTCTCGTGGTTTTGTGATAAATTGTTCCGGATCTTTATAATACGAATTCTATATACCTATTTTAAATATCTATATCAAGGTTATTTTAATAGATCAGGATGTTAATTAGGATGCCCGGAAGTAATTCAGTTGGTATTTTTATAATTTAGGTACCTACCTATTTCTGCGAATAATTCTAAAACATATTCTACATATTTTTATGACGAATTTCCCAAAAATGACAGTTTGTCAGATTTTCTAAAGCGAGTGTTGACGCAACTATATGGACCTCCCTTTAATGTATGTTACTGCATACCTCCACCCAATTACCTGTCCCTGTCTGACAGTGTGAAGTATCTACATTCGATGAGATTGAAACAATTTATTTATACATTACTAGTTAATTAGAGTGTATTATGGAAACTTGTGCAGTGATGGCCAAGTAGTGTCCATCAAGTTCATAAAATCGATCGAAAAGACCTAGGGTAAGTCAGAACCCTTTTCAATTTTAACTGTTAACCATACCTACTCCATTAGCTGTGTCAAATATTGATTATAGTCCACAATAAAACCACAAATCGATTAACAACACAATAATGCAATGTACAATAATACAATGTAAAGTAATTTAAATTCACCCTCCATAACACAGGGTCATCCCTAGCATGGAGGGTGAAATATCACAAAAACCATATTTACCCTCTAAGTCTTGTATTAATAAAATAAATAAACAATATTGCGACTCCAGTGAGCGACAATCTGTTTGACTTTAACTGGACATCTAGCCATTGCTGGTGATCAATCAGTGGACTAATGACTAGTTGTTCTCTGAACAGTTTTCTCTTAATTAACCCTTTTGGGGACCTTAAATTTTCTACATGTTTTGTTGGTTTGGTCGTAATATTTTTCCACTACTTAAAACCATAAATTAATACACTTTTACTTACGCATTAACCGTAAATTTTTTTTTACCGTGTGAGTAACTAAGCTTTTAGGGTAACCACATTAATAATTTTTTGAAAATAAATGGACAGTGCACGTACGACGGGCGCAGTATCTACAGACAAACAAGGTGTCCTGGGTAAAGTACACTAACTTCGAGAGGTGATTCTACATGATGGTACATTTTTCAAAAATATTTATTCATCTTTTTTACTTCTACCATCGTGTAGAATCACCGAATACCTGTATATTAAATTGCAATGTTTTTTTTTCTACGATCAGTATATATGTGGTATCGTTCCGGTATTGTTTCCGCCAAGTTGTCATATACAAGTAATTGCAATAACATCTTGGAGGTAAGTAGCAAATTTAGTCGTGACAAAGCGACCGATGTTAATTTTCCGTAATAAGGAATAAATTAATGTATATCCACAATCAGAATGTATGGCAGACGGTCACCGTATACTTGTGTACTAATCTCTCGAGCAGGTAGATAAACGCACTGATAAAGTACAGAATGGTTAATAACTCTCTTGCGAGAGAGCAACAGACAAAATATGAAGTACAAATAATATTGGGAAAGTACTTATTTTCGAATAAATGTGTCATTAAAATTAGGTGATGTGCATATCAGAGGATATTGCACACCTGGTATAATTATTACTAAGGGAGAATTTACTCCAGATTTCCCAGAAAATGTATTCAATCAGGCTGGTCCCGCGCAGTGCGCGGGGTTACGGCCCTTCTGACTAAATGCGCTCCCCGCGCAGTGCGCGTGATTCGTCCGTAAATGGTTAATAAATCAAAATCAAAATTTTCACTGAAATCATAAGATTTGTTATAAGGTACTTAAAATCTACCTTATTAATAAATAATAAACCAAATAATATTTTTATTTTTTATTTCAAATCAGGAATCTTACAAATTGTCCAATGAAACGTCACTATCTCCAGATTATTCCAACCGCCAGATAATTATGATATCAGAGAGCATTGTCAATCTATCACATTAAAAGTCCAGGTGTTTGGTGAAGCCGGAGTATTATTGAATAAGAGAGAGTTTTGTAAAATCCCGGAGAGTCAAGAAATACCGAATTCGTCAACTCCCTCATACCACGCATATACATACAGCGCCAGCTTAGGTAACCAATATGCAGAAGTGGCAGATATTTATATAGCACTGAGGGTACCTACTTACAAAAAAAAATCATATGGGTATATTTTGAAAACAGTGTTAGTTTACATTTTGTTTCGTTTTTTTACTAAGGCAATGCACTACGTCGTGTAATATTTTAAATTGAGCCGCTATCAATAACAACCCTTACATAGATGGCGATAAGGTTTCAATTCCCGCTTAACACCATCCGCCTGTTTTGATTTATGCAAGAAAAAAACACGGCCAAAAAGTGCCTTTTATTTTATTTTGTGGATGTTCAGTCATAAATATTTAATTTTTTTCGATCACTTTATAAATAACTTAATTTGCCACATTATACAATAAAATCATAACCGAAAATGGCTTTGTAAGTAGGAGATTTTGAACTTTAAAGCAGTTTTCATAGGCCTTTACATTATATTTTTCTGGGCTTATTAAAAGACTTATCTAAAAAATATTCGATTATTTTAAAGGCCAAGCTGTATTCTACTCGAAGTATTTAATTAAAGCATCTGAAACATTTCTAGATGACCAAATTTTCAAACCAAAAACACATGATTTTGCATTACCACGTATGGCATCGCCTTAAAAGATATGTTTATACTTTATAATTGTTTTGTAATACTTGTTTGTAAAAATATTTTATTCTGTGTATCTAGAAATACGTTCTTGTAATGTAAATAAATAAATAACCAATCAGGAACAACTTTTTCTTTCAACTTATTTTGAAGGTTATATATCATTGAAGAGGAATATGTCTTATTCTTGTTCATGTTTCGTTTAGAATTATTAGTATCATCTCCTTCTTCGATTAAATAAACAATCGTTTCTTTTAATCCTGAGATAATAGTACGCACGTCTGATTTCCACTTAACTTTCTGCAAGTGCTTTGCGGCTTGATAGGAGGCCCTGATAGTATTCACTCGTCCCGGCTCCGTCTGGATATTGGGTATTGTTTCAGCATTGTGTAAAATTGGATGCAATCCAGCAGGCCAAGTCTTCTACTTCCGCGTCAATTCTCCCCATCCCCTCTACCGTCGGGGAAGATTTATCTGTTTATACTGGCAGGGGCTCTAAACACAATTAGGGTTAGGGCTATTGGACCATTGTTATTGGAATACTGAAAAAATGCTAGAGATTAGCATTCAGAATAGAAATTCACTAACAGGTTCCTTCTTAATAATATTCTACCCTACAGAAATTATTCATAAATACCTAAACTCTTTTTAATCCAATAAAACTACTCATTTAGGCAGTCTGTGCTGTGGGTTCAAAACACTCAAATTTGCTTTGAATTTAAGTGTGATTATAAAAATTGAAACTGTTTTTGTTAGAATATTTCACTCCAGCGATAAAGTAACCATAATAATAAAATTATATTTTTGACAGAAAATTATATTTATAACTGATTTGTCGAGAATTTACATCATCCCGTGATCATTAAATTCAAATACATATAATTTCGGTACATATATAACTCTAATAATTTTCCCCGTCGTTCTTACAGTAGTAGTTGGCGGTGTAATGATCAGCATAGTTGCCTTCCAAGCAGTTGATCATGGTTCGATTCTCGGCCGTATCAATTTTTAAAATATTATATCCTGTAATTTTTCACAGGTCTGCGAGAGGTCCACAAATTAAACTTGATAACATTAAATTATGCTTTTACAACCTTAGTTAATTTTTTGAATTTCATTATTTATTATAATGACAATCTAGCTAAAATACCAGTATATTTTTATTGTTATAGTTAGTTTTCTACGGGTTTCCCAAAACTGCACCAAATCTATGGACGTGACGTGTGACGTCATCTGTCACCAGTCTCAAAAAGCCAACGTTTTTTTTTCAGCCGGCGCTGTGAGACGTTTTTTATTCTTAAGATTACCCGCTTTTAACATTGAAGAACCCTAAGCTAAATGTTCACTAATGTTCTGGTTATGAACCAAAGTGCAAAAATACATTCATGACCGAACCTGATTAACAATTTATCGGTGATTAAAAACTTATTAAGACTGTTTAAATACATATTACTCACGTAGACTGGTTGTGATGTCGGAATCAGCAAGTTTAGTCGTATCAGCCAAACCTTGTGTTTTAATGTTATGGTGTTTTATTCGTTTTTAAATGACGATTTATAAAGTCTTCGGATAAAAATATATATTAAAACTTATATATTCAGAATCATCGGAGTTCCTTATTTTAAACAGAGTAGTCAGAAAATAAATAGCACCATCAGTAGTCCTTTCTCGATTCATATAATACACACTCAGTCTAGTACTCAACTATTGCTATAACACATAAGTCTCATAACACGAACCATGTTTATTTTATTTATTTTGAATCACCGACATCTTTTCCATGCACTAGGATGTTGTACATTATCAAGGTGTTGATTTCTCAGTGTCTTTCTCTTTCTTGAGTTTGCTTGAATCTCTTTCTGTACGCGATATTTCTGCTGTGTGAGGTGTTAGGAGGTGCTGCTGGGAGCCAACACACTTGAAGGACCAGTGCCAAAACTATGTCTACTGAAATTATATTATTTGGAACAATTAAACTCGATGGACTGGAATATTTTAAAAATGTGCTAATGGAACATAAGTTATATTGGAATATAGAAGAAAAAAGACGCACCCGTCGCAGTTGGGGACATAAAATATGCCAGCTTCCAAATGATTCACTTGTAATACGAATGTTAAATTTCACACATCAATCCTCCCCATCTGAGGTATTACTTTACACTGAGCTGCACTGATCATACTGTCACTTTGAAAGGTACGTTATTACATAGTTAATCCGTCCATGGTGACATTTAGGATGAGTACATTGGGTAGGTAGGACAATTGCAGGATTTGATATTAAGATTTCCTATCCATCTAGTGTTTTCGAATACATGCCTATCTACTCCCATATATGCTGCGCGAACACATAGCTTTAACACACATTCGCCTCGGGGGTTTTATTTATATAAAATTCAGTATGCTTTCGTTCTTCCTATGTCATTTCTATGTATCGCTGGCATACAACGCTGAACGTGTCTCTCGAACCAAATACTTCATTTTACAAGAATGTTAGAAGTATAGGCATGTCATAATTATTATAATTCATCTTTTTTTCTTGTTGTACGTTGCGTTTACGTTACAAGATGGTGGCCGTTTGGGTTCAGGAACCGCATGGTTCAGTAAGGATTATTATCGTCATGTTTTTTGAGACATTCGCATTTTTTTTAAAAGAATTGTCATGTAGTTTGGAAAAATTGTTTAATTCCTTATTTAAAATAAAATAATAATTAAATAGGTTAGCATATAAGTACCTACACAGAGAATACTCACTGATATAAAGTATTGTTAATTTATTAAAAATCCGGTCAAATTATTTGTTTTCCGGTTAAAAATGGGACTGGAGGCCTATAACGAATTAATTGACAAATTACAAAAAAAACTATCAGTAAAGTACGAATATACGTGTTCTTAAAAATAATATATTATCGCATCCTTTATATTTTTTCGGACAAGGCCACCTACGTAAACACGTGTTCAGATATATTCTGAATGATTAATATTTTATTAGGTAACTGTAATGCAGTCACATTTTTAACAGTATCTTGATATAAAAGCCATAACTCATTTTTCTCCGTGTACCTACTTACAAATCTCATGATTTTAGAGGTATTTTTGGTTTTGATTTATTAAATAAGAGAAACTAACAAAGACTTTTCAGGCGGACACGAGGTCTCAGAATTATTTAGTTTATATTAAAATATATAATATAATATTGCGACACCTGTATGTAGCGGGTAAAGAAAGGCAGCACAGCGCCCAGCGGCCCGGGCACGGCAATGGGAAACAGTTTTCATGGTCGCTCCACCCGATTCTAGCGAATCATACAGACCAACACTCTTCCAATAAGCGAGCAATGGAGCGCGATCACGGGATCGGAGATGGGCGCCTCTGAAACTACCCAATACCTCCATTGTAGCGGCTTTTCGCGTTGATACTCTTTTGTAATCTCTTTCAAATAGGTAAACAATGGTAAAAAAAAAAACAAATTGAAAATAAAAATCTAGAAAATAATGTGTAAGATTATCGGTTATTTAACACACCTTTAAAAAGAAAGCAAGTCATGGTTTCTTGGGTTAGATTTACAGGTTAGTTTTTTTCATCGCTTTTAATGACTTTGTGTATATTTGCAGATGCAATGTTGCTATATAAAATCAGTTACTAAACAGAATTTATTTGAAAAACTCAATTTAGTAAAATGCATGCCTAATAAGAATGTGTTCAATATATATATATAAGATAATATCTTATGAGAGATGGGAAGATATCTTACGAGAGATGGGAAGGCTGACAGAGATATTGAAAGAAGAGTAAATGCAGGTAACTCCATTAATGGAGGACTGAACGCAGTTGGCGCTAACAAAAAATTGTCCAAAGAAGCGAAGTTAGCAGTCCACAATGGAGTGCTGGTGCCTACCCTGATGTATGGAAGTGAGGTATGGAACTGGCAAAGAAAGGATGAAAGTAGATTGAATGCTGTTGAAATGAGATCCCTGAGGCGTATGTGTGGTAAAACCATGTATGATCGTGTGAGGAATGTGGAGATCCGCAAAGAGTGCAAGGCTGATGTAAGCGTAATGAGTAAGATCAAGAAAGGGACGCTTAGATGGTTTGGGCATGTAGAGCGAATGAGCGAAGAAAGGAGTGTAAGGAGAATATACGATGCAAATGTGAATGGTAGCAGAAGTCGGGGACGCCCGAGGAAGACATGGCATGACCAAGTGAATCAGATACTTGAGTCGGGCCATGTCAAGAGTCAGAACAATAAAAGAGTATGTATGAGACGATGTATGAATGTGAATGAGGCAAGGAGTGTGTGCTAAGACCGAGTTGTTTGGCGGTCCGTCCTCTCTGCCTACCCCTGCGGGGAAACGGCGTGATGGTTAGTTAGTTAGTTAGTTAAGATAATATCTTCATTTATAACTTTTTTTAAATTAAATATCACATCCCAACTAAAACAAAATTACGAAAAAAAATTCTTGAAATCTGTTTTTTATAAGGACGAGTTGTTTCGGAGAATTTGAACAATTCATCTAATTTCAACGTTAGTACTATTCAAGTTCTAGTATTATATCATTATAGTACTTGACAGAACTGAAATAATTACAGAACTTGAAAAAATCTTTAACAAAACTTAAAAATTAACTTTTAAATTTGATGAATTGTTCTCCGAAACATCCCGTCCTAAAAGTTATGATTTATCGTTTATTTAATATTTTTTTATAAAAATAGTGAACAAAGATTTTCATTTGATGATTTGAAATTAACTAAATACATACCTCAACTCTAGCTTACATTACCACAAAGAACGTTACATAGCCAACCGTGATTTCTAAGAAACCAATTTAATTAATAATTCATTATTATAGTAACCTATCCTAACTTAACCTAACCTTACCTAACCATAAATCTAAAGAAGCTTTCATAAATTAAATTTATTTTTTATTATTTATTATGTCTATTTTTTGACAATATCTATTATATATTCACTATCTACTGTACAGTACATAAGGCGGCGATACACATGCCTGTAAAATGGAACAGTAGCTTGCATGCAAGTTAATGGCATGTGCAAGCTACTGGCGCAATGAGAATACACATGCAAGTTAAACTTGCATGCAAGTTGCGTCCTTGCTACTAACAACAGGTCAGCTACTGGCATGCCCGTACCTGTCGCGACGTTCACACATGCCGGTTTCATAGCCCCCTCGTCCCCTCCCTCAACTTGCATGCCAGTAAATCAAATGTTGTGCAATCTACTTGCAAGGCAGGTACAGGCATGCAAGTTAGCGTATACACATGATAGTAGCTGGCATGTGCAAGGAGCTTGCATGCAAGTGTGCCAGCTACAGGCATGTGTATTCCCGGCTTTAGATGTTTCTCACCATAAAGAGACAAGGTTCTTGTGTTTGGTGATGGAATTTAAGCTCAAATCTCAAAATCATCCAATCAGTAAAACAATGTTATAATAATAATAATACGAAATAAATAATAAAAATGCAATATTAATCAAGAACATAAAAATACTTTTTTTTTTAAATAACAATAATGAACCCTTACAGTGGGTAGTTTAATGTATTTTTTCAATTTAAAATTGAAATTCATGAATATTTTCGATTATATTTAGATTTAAAGAAGTTTTTTAAAAGAATTTTAATATTGCCTGCCATAACCTAATCTTATTGCATAAAACGTTACAACCTATTTTTGAGCTCACTTACCCGTAAATTAATTTACATATATAACTTATGATTTTTTTTTTTTTAATGATAAACTAATGTTTATATGACAAGGTTTTATGCATAGCATAAAGGATAACAAATAATTATAAGCAATAATTAGTCGCCTGAAATATCAATACAAATTGAAAATATCTCCCCAGTGAAAAATTATTTACTAAACGTTACCAAACCAAATTGAATCTAAAATTAAAAATCATCCCAACATTGCGGCTTATCATGTTTTTATCATTGGGGCACTTTTTTTATAACGCAACGTGACAAAATCTTATTATTTTTTTGGTAAACTAACGCTTAAGACAAGATTTTTTATGCATAGCACAAAGGGTAACAATTATTGCTTGTAAAATAATTGTTACCCTTTGTGCTATGCATAAAAAATCTTGTCTTAAACATTAGTTTACCAAAAAAATAATAATTAATATTTGACAAGTTCAAGTATTTCACCTAAAAATGTAGACAATTTGTCTCGACGCCATCTAGTGAGGGAGTTAGCACTTACAATGCCTTTCTCATATAAAATAAAGTTGGTTGTTTTCAGGTGAAAAAATGTAACAAGCAGTAATTGTTGAATGAAACACTAGTATATATTGAATTATTTCGCGGATAAGAGATAAGCCGCCATAGCTCAGTGGTCAGAGCTGTCAACCAGAAATCGAAGGGACACGGGTTCGAGTCCCGTTGGCGTCATGAATCTTTTATCAGGAGATTTTTCAATGTGGATGAGTGTTTCAGGCGAATAATTGTTGCTTGTAAAATAATTGTGACAAAATCTTCCTTCATAAAACGTAATCTTACCACAGAAAGCACAAACAAAATAAAATTTCCTTTATCCTCACTGAAACCGTTTTCATCTAACCTAACCTACCTTAACCATCTATCCATTAAACTCGTGGATTCTATAAGACCTTGGATACTTTTTAGGTATATATTTTTATTGCCTCCCCGGTGACCCGAGAATTAAACGCTTTCAACAAGTTAATTCAATTTTTCAAGTTACAAACTGGAGAAAACTGATCATAAACTCCTAGTGTTATTCCTTCAATCTCCTCGGCTCACTTAAGAATGGGTGTTTTTTGTTCAGTTTGTTATTCCTTCTCCCGAGGGGAAGTGGGAAGTGGCAATATAGAGTAGAATGGGGAATACATACAGAGTTTGGGGAAGTACGGCAGAGTATGGAGGAGTTTGGAGGAGTTTGGACGGAGATTACAGGAAATTGAGGACGACAGAGATTGGATGGGGGTTATTCTAACCTGTCATGTTGAGGAAATGTTAAAATGTCGAAAAGGGAAGGTAGGGAGGAGAAGAGGAAAATAGAAAGCTCATGCGAATTGCACGTACCTAAATTACCTATAATATACACAACCGACGTAATATCATTAGGCAGATGCCTTGCCTGCATAATTTTTAATTATTTTTTGTGTTATCTGTATTTAGATATCACTCTGTTGGACATTTCACACGATGTTTTTTTTTCATACCGATCCATATATGGAAACTGTATCGGCACCCATATGATTTTTATTTCTCTATTTTTTTTTTTAATTCTGCAATACGTACACGTACAATGTACATACACAACCAATTAACACACACTCATCACACAATGGGTTGTCTGATATTGGCAACAAGTTTGGGACTACTATTGATATATTTAATATTTACTGACTCCATTATTTATGGAATGAAGCTTATTCATACCTGCACTGAATTCTACAAATTCATTATAGTAACATAGCTTAGTTTATATGTTATTTTATGTTACTGTTACATGTTTTAATGATATTGTTTTATATTTAATTTATCAGTTTTACGTTACTTCATTATTTTTTTTTTACTTTTCTTTCATTTTCGACTTCTTTAGGTATATATTGTGTTCTAAAAATCTATGTATAAGCCAAGCTGAAAATAAATAAATTTAAATCTTTGCTACCACGATCATTATTTTCAAACTTAAGGGTAACGGTTTTTTAATTTTAATTTGGATTTGTGGCCAAAATACCAACCAAACTGTATAATTATTTTTGTAATCAAAGAGTGTACCATTTTTTTTTTTTTTTTTTTTAATTTAAAAAAGAAAGACAAATATTCCCGGGTTACAACTAACTATGTACTACAAATACTAACTAACTACTAAATAACTACAAATAACTTCTCTGAATTATGCGTCCCGGAAAACACTGGTCTGAGGCAGTCAACTCTTAGATCAGCAACATCATCAGCTGTAGGCAGACTGATAGAACCTAAGCGCAAGCCAAATGCTAAGTTTAGTGATGGTGCTTTCGGAGTATCTGGGCCGAAGGCTTGGAATAAACTCCCTCCGGAACTAAGATCCATAACAAGTCCAACAGAATTCAGGTCTAAACTAAAAACTTACCTTTTTAAGCTGTCGTACCATTAGATTAAATATACCATTCCTAAGAGAAAGTCCAGTTACATTCAATTTTTCAATTAAGTCCTAAATCCTGTATCTAAATTTCGCCAATAAACTATTAGATAATGTTAATTAAGTGTTAATCTCAAGTGACCTACCAGGTAAGTATTGTACTGTATATTTTCTCCATAAATAGTTAAGTAATAACATAGATCACTGTAGAAATGTATTATAAGTTTGTACAGCGCCCTTGAAGTGATTTTGCACAAAAACGGCGCTATACAAGTCATCCAATTATTATCATTATTATTACAAATAACCTGACAATATTTGAAATTCTCCTACTACCACCACAGTAAGCTGAAAATGTTGCTTGTGTTGTGATGGATTGATATTTTATCAATGTTTTAAATATGAAACCAAACACTTTTTTTCACCCAGAACCTACATGAAAGACGACGACCCGTATGAAAACTGGACGAAAAAGAGCATCGTGTAAAACGCCTTTATTTTTATATATAGTGAACAACATATCTTCTGAACAAAGCCATACGCTAGAAACAAAAAGTACGAAAGAGTTTTATGCTTTACCTGTATAAGAGAGGAAATACGTACTATCCATTCCCGTATCCATCCTTAACAGATATTCTCGATTTTAACACCTTGAGGAGTGGGGTGAGTGGGGCATTTTCAACCTAACTTACAGACAGTTCAGCAACTAACTTTTGACGCATGTCAAAAAATAGTAAACTGTCCTCATCACTTACTTACATGTACCTCAAATTTGTGATCTTCTCCGTAATAATGAATAATCGTTTTATAGCGAACATAAAAAATAAATAATTTAAATTAAATATCGTCATTTAGATTCCTTTATTCAGTGACATCTCATGACATAGTTATTTTAACATTGTTTTAAATTTAGTTTTAGAATTAAATATCTGTACTTTGAGTAGGTACCCAGAAGTCACAGATTATCTGGAACAAGTTGTTGTTCTAGGGAGATTCTTGTAATTCGATGGGAATTACGCTGCCCCAACCAACACACAAAGTAATCGCAAGATTTCTGCACTTACCAGGATTGATGATTCTTTCGTATACTGATTTCGTATACCGCATTTGAGAAGAATGTTCGATGAATGAATCACAAGTCACTTTTAAACATGAACGAATGTATTATATTGTGTGATTATAATGCGCCGATTGTGTGATTATAATCAATATAATCACACAATCGGCGATCACGTGTTGCGAGTAATTATTTTTAACGGCTGCATCTTTAGGCGGCTTAATATCTGTAGGTACGTAGTACTTTCCAATATGTTGAATTAGTATGAGTTTTACGTCGGTATCTCTAATTAACGTATAGAGGAGATGGAAGTTGATCAATAACACATTTAAAAACGCTGTTCACGATAGAATTAATCATTGCCTCATGGATTTTACAGCGTTTTACTCCGATTCGATGATGGTTGATACCTTACTTCCGGCATTTTTCGCTAGCTGCGTTCGGTTGCACGTACAAAAATCAAGCGTGGAGTTTGAATTTCTGCTCTATGGTTAGCGAGAGCATAAGAAAGCTAATAATAAAATGACAAACTTCGTATCGGAACATAAAAAGACACTTGTAACAAATGTAACAATGCTTGTATTCTACTATATTATGTTACGGACTATACCTACTTGACGAAATTCCATAGTCCTTAACTCCTTGCCATTTTTAAGGCTACCTTTTAGATTACGATACGTTCACATCCACATCCCCGCCCCCGCCCAAGCAGGGCTTGACGGACTTTAGAAAACCAATTTCCGCCCCCAACTCTCTCATTCCCATCTGTATCCCATATTATTATAGCTGACAAGGACCAAGCTGAAGACTTGAAGGTAGAAAGATTCCAATCCTTGGAAAAAGTAACTACTAGGATTGCAGATGGAGCTAGGAGAGATGTGCAACAGGCCATAAAAAAAAATTACAAACAGAAAACAACATATTTTGATGTATTGACATAAAATAACTATATGCGTATTCACTATTAAACCACACGCACAAAAATAAACCACATAACAATTCCACAAAAACAAATAGAACAATCGTAACTGTGGACTCGCATAACATAAAAAAAGTTACAAAAATATTTATTTTTGTAACACAGGGTGTTAAATCCGGGGGTAAAGTGCGCTAACTTGCATGTGAAAATAAACATTGGAATTTCGGAAAAAGTTATTTATCTTTTTACTCCAAGCATCATGTAGAATCACCTCTTGAAATTAGCGCATATATAATAGACCTCAATGGGTAATTAATACTTCTTCTGATATCAACATATTACAAGTATTGTTATACAGGGTTTTCCAATAAGAGGTGTTATTTTAATATTCAATCGTAAAATATCAATGGTTTCGTTGCTTGTGTGGCACGTAGCGCCGTCTTGTTGAAAGTAAACGTTATCCAGATCAATACCATCCAATTCCGGCCATAAAAAATCATTAATCATCTCTCGATAACGCAATCCATTCACCGTAACTGTTGCTCCATCCTGGTTGTTTTCAACAATAACTCTTGGGTTTTCCGATCCCCAGATGCGACAATTTTGCTTGTTGACGAAGCCACCGAGGTTTTTCTCGAATTCTCCTCCTGTTGACTTGAACCAGTTTTTTTTAATTGTTTAAGAAGGCTAGGTTATTAATTTATTTGCATTTTAATTACGACCGGAACAATGTTATATAATTTGATCCTAAGTACTGTGGCTTTTTGACTATACTACACATTTGTAATCTGATAAAATATAAACTGTCGATTTCCAGAAAATAATTAAATTTCATTGAAGAAGAAGATAATACTAGTAAATATAAACGAAACAAGAACAAGACACAGAAAACTAATAATATAAGGGTCACAACTAGGAATTGAACACAGGATCTCTTGTCTCACCGTCTTAAACCGCTGATGTATGTATTAAGAGTCATTTTTGTCGATCACAATACCAAATATTAAATTCCGAAATATTACTAAAAAATGTAATCTGATACTTATTTATCACGAACGCCTAGTTGTATCGTCGCTTTTACATACTTATTTTCTCTATTCTTAAATCCTGTATTCCTCTAGGATATTTTGAAACCTGTTAATTTGACCGTTCTAAAACGGGAAACCTTCCTATTTGGACAGTCGAAAGCTTCCTTGCATATAATGTAATGAATATTATATAAAATAAATAAACGGTCGAGTGGTTTTTTTTGTACGATTTTTCTGTTTCTTATTCTGTTTCATATTTCGTTTAGATTTATTAGTATCCCATTGATGACTATAACCTCCAAAATATTTTAAAAAGAAAACGTCGTTCCTAAATAACTTTCATTAGCTACGCCAGTTTGATGGTAACTCGATGACAGTCGACACGCTTCCGTACCATACCACCCTTTGATTCTATTTTCCTTAATTAGTGAAAAGCAATTTTGACATAAATATTAATGTGATAAATAGCCCTGCTTACGGTTGACCTCTCTGAGCACATTATGCGGGAGTACAAATGAATTTCACTTTGCAATTTTAAGTGAAACGGTGCGGTGGCGGGCGTTCAACGCACCCCCACAACCCAATAAAGTGCTTTTTAATGAAATCAGTAAAGGCCTCCAATACAGACCATATTGTCTGCCTCCGCAGTTTAATGGTGTACATTTTGGACAATGAGTTAGCGATCTGTACGATCTATTATCTATTCATTTGACAGCCTAAAAACATGCTAAAATATATTTTTACATGCATTTTGACATCCTCAGCACGGGAGATCCCAGTGAGGATATCATTATCTCTATATGTTACTAAGAAAAGAAAACAACAAATCATTATTATCATTATCATCATTTTAACGATATTACTATTTTCATAGACACCTCATACTTCGACTTATGACAGGTCTTATACAAGCCTAGTATAAAATAGTTCAACTATTTTTACACTGGTATATAGTTCTTTTAAATTATGCATTGTCTTACTGCACTTATATTAATAACTGCATCACTTGTAATAGTTTTTTTGTTTACACATTAATTGTACTTTAATTTATTGCTTTTATTATCCTGTTTACCACTGTACGCTTGTAATTTGATTATCACTGTATTCTAAAAGCCATTATATGGCGTTTGAATAAATAAATATTGTACTCACATAGACATAACCTTACAACACACTTAACAGTATAAAGACGAGCTTATTGTCAAGTGGCAAATTATTCCAACTAACCGGAGTTCCTAATAGAGTTTTAAAAAAATATATTGAAGTGTTTATTCAATAGACATTAAATTAATAAAATATTAAAAAATCAACCCAATACATGTCTTAAAACTTAAAAAAAATTGCTTTGGCTGAGGATTGAACCTTTCTTCCCAAGGACCGGAGTCAACCACGCTACCGATGTTGCCAGATGACGATCGCGCATGACCGACTTTTATTTCGTATGTTAACTCGTATGAGTACCTGATTGACACCAAAAGTTAATAGCATGCATTGTCATCGACAATAAGTCTATCTGCCCAGTTTCAGCTTGATCGGATGTCGGGAAGTGAGTCAATTTCCGCTTCCAAGATATTTATATTAAAACAAAATCAAAATTCAAAAAGGTAGAATAATTTCGGTACATGAGTAAAAATAATTAATTAATTTCATAACTTATTAAGAGGAAGCATTCTATTACAAAAGAAAAAATATAACAGAATTTTTTGGACTTACAAATAAATATATTATTAAATAGTTTCTCTGATAATACGGTAGTACTTATAAGTTATAAGTACATACATCACTTAATTCCAATTAAATTAAAAACCCTTAACGCGCATTGTTCCACTCTATAGCACGTATCCATCAGTCCATGGTATAACAAATCCATTAAATCTTTGCGTGCGGTAAAATTGAAACAACACACTATCGAGTAAAGGTGATTGTGGATTACCTCCCCCCGGTCTGCACCCCTCCCCCTGCATTAACAACCCCCTCCGCCCGCCGTACAGCCTACCCCAAACATGCGACTGTATCGACACTAAAAGGCTAGGCGACACACGATTATTTGAAGGTAGGGGCACTTTGGCAGGGGCGGATTATTTACAGGAAAATCTGAAAGATTGTGATTGGACAATGATTTTCATTTTTAAATAAGTCTATTTGAAGGTGAAATTAACCCACTTCTCGACATCCGATCGAGCCGAAACTCAGCAGAAGCGTTCCATCTTTTGATGGCAATCACGCATACGCTCACAGACATATAAAAATTTTACAAAATTTGATGATATTACAACAGTACCTAAAGACACGATATAAATTTCGGTCCTACCATATCGGGATTTAGCTCAGTTGTTAGCCCGGTTGACTCTGGGGTCCCTGGGAGGAAGGTTAAATCCTCAGGCATAAAAAATTAATATATGTATATGTTTAAATCCTTCTATCTATGTTAATAGAAATGTAAATGTTTGTTTGTTCAATATCTTATATCTCCGAAAGTTCTTCATCTATTGCTTTAAAATTTTAACACAACGTTACATTCGAATACGCGTGTGTTTTTAACTATATGGATGTCACCTGTGACAGAAAAAAATATCAGCCTTCTGTTGGACGTAAAAGCAACACTCGCTTTTGTTTATCTATCTACGTAGTCAGACTGAGCTACAGCAAAGCCTGGTGGGGTACAGCTAGTCTATTCATAAAAATAGACAATAACGGTTGATTTTTAATTGTTATATTGAGTGCGTCAAAGTATTCGGTTCTAAAGTAACGTATCCTAAAATAATAATAATAATAATAATAAATATCTTTATTGTGACAAATTTTCAAACTATAACTATGGAAATACATGTAAAACTGTTTTTTGTACATTGGTTTATTAGAAGAGTATATAATTTTATCAATGGAAATTAATATATAAACAGTAGGTAAAATAAATGCAAATAATAGAAATGTTAATGTAGTTATATGTTAAGGTTTATCATAGCCCGCCTCACTAGGCTTAGCCTGTGTTGAGGCAGCTATCCACCAAGTTTATTTATAGTACTATAACGTACCTACAATTATATAAAAATATGAACACTCAATAGTTAGGTAGCATCAATATCAATACATCATATACCAAGTTCGTTTCTAGTCCTAATAATATACCTACAATTATATGAAAATACATACAATAATTAGGTTGCATCAATGACTGCGAATTTGGATGAGTGCACCGGTAAAGGCCCTATCATTACTTTTAATCCAAATTTTTACGCTATCTTTGAAATTTTTTTGTGAATGACATGTTTTTATTTTATCAGGAAGAATGTTATAAAGTCTAGTCGCAAGATATCTAAAATTTCGTTGTCCAAAAGTAGTGTGCGTTACAGGAATTTGAAGTAAGTCTTTGTTATTGCTTCGAGTACAGCGAGTATTAGATCTTTTTTCGTAGTATGTATGTTTATTTGTGTATAGGTGAGTGAGTATTGTTTTTGCGTATGTCTGCCGAACATGAAACACATTCATAATTTTAAAGATCAAGTTCGAGTCAGTAATTAGAGGAAGCCTAAGAATTATTTTTATAATAGTTTTCTGTGCCCTTATGATTGGGTCTAGTGCAGATGAAGTTCCACCTCCCCACGCTATGATACCATACTCAATAATAGATTGACAGAGTGCAAAATAAACCATTTTCAAGTGTTGTAAGTTGAGGAAGTTTCGTATCGTTCTGAAGAAGTGCATGGTTTTTCTTATTTTGTTTGCAATACTTTGAGTGTGAAGATTCCATTTGAAGTATGGATCAATGGTGAGGCCGAGGTACTTTATCTGAGCAGTGCGCTCAATGTAGGGACACTGACAACATTCTTCAGAATTCAAACATGTGTGTATTCTAATAGAGGCATCGTCATGAGGTTGACCTGTAATATTAATGCTTGATGTGATGTATTTTGTTTTCTCGGCATTCAGTGTGAGCGTATTAGTATCCAACCATTTTTTTACAATGCTTATGTCCGTTTCAGCTTTTTTGTAGACAGCTGGCCAAGTGTCAGCTTCAAACAGAAGAACAGTGTCATCGGCAAACCTAACTATTTTCCCCTGAATATTAATGTTACATAAGTCGTTAATATACACCAGGAACAAAATCGGTCCTAATATGCTTCCTTGTGGTATACCATAATTAGTTGAGCAGGTGTTGCTTAATATGTTGTTTATTTTAACTTGTTGCTTACGCCCATTAAGGTAGCTTTTAAAGAATTTAAGTTCGTTGTCCGCAATACCGATTTTTTCAAGTTTATTTGTTAATTTACTGTGCGATATGGTATCAAAGGCTTTAGATAGGTCTAAGAAGATTGAAATACATTTTTTGCTTTTATCAAGGTTTTTAACAATGAAATCAGTGACAGCAGCAATAGCGTCTGAGGTACTCTTGTTTTCTTGAAACCCGTATTGATTTTCTGAAATCAGTTTATGGCTCACGAGAAATTTTACCAACTGTGCATTGATAACCTTTTCAAATACTTTAGATAGACTAGTTAGTAGAGTTATTGGTCTGTAGTTGTTTATGTCTGTCTTGTTACCTGTTTTATGTATAGGAATAACAATACCTTGTTTCAGGTTTGAGGGGAAGTGGCCCTGAGTGATACTAGAGTTTATTAAGTGTTCTAGGGGCAATGCAATTTCCGTAGACAGCGTTGTAGACAAAATAGTTAAATGCCTTCTGTAGTTTTTAGTCGGGACGTGTATTTAATTAAATTTGGTAATTTTAATTTCGGTAAGATAGCACAGAACGTATTGTTTATATTTTCATTTGAATGTTTTGATTTGGGTTTTATCGACACCAGATGGACGATTCTAGTTGCAGTTAAGGACAAGGAATTGTCAACTGCAGGTCTCCAACGAACAAACGACAAAATATCATTGGTTTAGACCAGAGGTTCCCAAAGTGGTATGTATGGACACCCAGAGATCAATATCGGCTTGCTGGGGGTCGATGTCAGCAAGAAAAATAAATTGGGGGTCCACGAGATTCAAATGGGGGTACATACGAGTGGACCCCCATATAAATCAAGTTATCAACACTCAGAAGTTCCGTAAATGGAACGATACACCAACACAAATAACACTGTTTAATTAATACTTATAATAGACTGAGAAATTACCTATTTAATATTTCGTAAAATTGTATAAATAGAGTCTACGACTCGAATCAAAACATTGCACATTATAACTAGTTCCCCAGCTTGTTTTTGAAAAACGTCCAGGGTAATGACGTTTTGGCCTACGTTCAACATTTAAATGTACTTCACACAGACTTCAAAACTAAGTTTGAGGACATTTTGACTATGGAAATGGAACGTTGAAGAATCGGATATCATTTGACAAGAAGAACTGATCTGAATAAGCATTAAAAATTAAGGGGCAGTTCTAGCTACAGAAAGAATTTCCCTTTACTTCTTCTGCTTCATTTTCATTTGGCGTAATGTAAAAACAGAGGAACTATGCCGTCACCCGGTTGTTGGGCAGACAAGGGAAGGGAATGTCCTTAGGAAAAAAATAAATAATTATCACATAAGATGTTACTAGGTTTTCTAAAATTCAATATTCGGGAGGCAGGTGGTCTACGGAAATAAAATATTTGGCAAGTGGTCTACGGGGCAAAAAAGTTTGGGAACCTCTATTTTAGACCGACAAGTGGCTAACATTTTTTTTGCCAATTGATTATGTGGCGTTCTTTACAATGTCCTTTGTCATGAATCCACTTGAAAAAACCACTAAATGATCAAACTTGATATTTAAGAACTCAATTTGGCAAAAATTTCAGTTTTTACTTAGCTTAGTTAGTTAGCTATTTGTCGCCCGACGATATACTTGGCGATGCACTATGTCGTGTAATATTTTAAATTGAGCCGCTATCAATAGCAACCCTTACGTAGATGGCGATAAGGATTAAATTCCCGCTTAACACCATCCGCCTGTTTTGATTTATGCAAGAAAAAAACATGGCCAAAAAGTGCCTTTTATTTTATTTTGTGGATGTTCAGGCATAAATATTTAATTTTTTTAGATCATTTTATAAATAACTTAATTTGCCACATTATATAATAAAATTATAACCGAAAATGGGTTCGTAAGTAGGAGATTTTAAACTTTAAAGCAGTTTTCATAGACTTATATAAAAAATACTCGATTATTTCAAAGGCCAAGATGTATTCTACTCGCAGTATTTAATTAAAGTATCTGAAACATTTCTAGGCGACCAAATTTTCAAACCAAAAACACATGATTTTGCATTACTACTTATGGCATCGCCTTAATTTTATAGGCTAATGTGAACAACAATTTCATCCTTTTTTATTCAATTGTTTTGGAGGATATTGGCAGATCATATATTTTTATTTCATTTACTTAAATTTCATGTTACCTACTTTTCGTAAACTCTTGTTTCATATTACCTATATTTTGTTAACCTATGCATTGTTCAATCTTATATTTTATGTAATCTGTATATTCTTATATATTATGTAAACTCTTTATTGTTATTGTATTTAAAAAACATAATTGCATTGTATGTAAAAGCCCTATGGGCGTTTAAATGAAATAAATAAATAAATAAGCATGAACTGTTGTTAGTTCGTTGGAATTCTCCAGTCGTGTTTGGTCGTACGATGACATAATGGATGCAACTTTTATCGATGTTTCGTTGCTGCCCAGTCTACTTCGAAGGAGCCAAGCCACTTAAAATCGATTCATGAAACAAATTTATGACAACTTCGTAAATCAAAACTTCTTCAATTCCTCGTTCCGCTCCTGTAGAAACCAGTGGCGTAGTCACAACTCTAGCCGAAGAGTGGGCAAGGGCAAGAGATGGGGCGGGGGGCTCATTTGAGGAACATTGGAATGGTTTTAGAGCGCCGTGGTGTAATGAAGTGGCGCTGGACGGGTCCATTACCCCTCCCCCGCCTCATTGCCACCACTTACCCTGGGGCCACTGGTTGTTAGTCATTTTTAAAAGGTGATAAGGTGGAAAATCAAAGATGGATTAGGTGACTACTTATGTGATAAAGCTGTAAAAGTTCTGTATATTACATGGCAATGTTTTTTTAACATTCAGAAATTAAAAAATCATACCTTATGTAGTTTTATTTTCTATAATACATTTTTTATTGAGGATTGGACCTTCCTCCCCAGGGACTGACTAAAATGAATTAACTTCACTATCGTAAATAATTGAACGAACCGAGATTTATTTCGTTCGTTAACTGCTGTAAATTTCAATGACGTCTTCCAATTGCAGAGAAATGCGTGTCTGTGCGTGCATATCACCAAAAGATGATAGAATGCATTGTCATCGACAACGAGTCTATTTGCCGAATTGTTGTCAGGAAGTGGGTTATTTTCCATTTCAAAGATTCTATTTCATTCATTTATTATTTTATTTATTCATTCATTCAAGAAAAATCGTAATTCAAATTGATGTATTATAAATACATACAATTATTGGTTTTTTATTCCAGCAAATCTTTCCTCGTCAAATTATCGCGTTGTAGACCGCCACTTTCTGCAGTTTAAGCCAGGCATGCCCAACCAGCGTCCCATTGGGCAAAATGAAGTTTTCACCTTCATTATATTATATTTTGAGAAATTTAAACATTCTTGTTATCAGACCTCCGACTCTCGATGGGGGTTTAGATTTATTCATTGAAAAGTGCTTGGCGGATGGTAGCACTAGGAATTTTTTTTCGCAATCAATTCCAACCGGTATATTTTCCGCACATTTCTCCCGAAGATCTAATGCCACTGACCTGATTTCAATAAGTGGAGGGTGAATACAAAGTACTCACATTGGTGCATCGGTGCATGTATAGCGGAGAGCAATAGAAGCCGCCAAAGGCAATCAAGTCGAAGATGCAGTATTTAAACTAGAATAAAATAGAAGTTTTGTGAAAATGTATCACCAATTCGTACATGGAGATATCTAGCAATTAATCAAAACCCACATCGAGAGCCCGAGCTCTACCCCCATAGTGAGAGTGAGAATGAGATGGCTATAGTCTGAGCAGTACCAATCGAGTAATCGTACACTTTTGAACCCATTATTTGTATTATTACACGTGTTAACAGTGATTTCACTCATACTGAAATGTCGGTAGATCTTCCGATTTCGGCAAAATCTACTGATATTCGTTGAAAATTTACCAAGATTTCTGAATTTGTGAAAATCATCCTTTTTTTAAAACCTACAGTATTTAATTAATATCCACTTATTCCACTTATTCACAAAAATGAATCCAAGTTTTTGAAACCTTGTAGACACAATCCGGCCTTTTAAAACTCGGTAATTTTTTTTAGGGCCACCAAGCGATTTGGGTTGGGCACCCCTGGTTTAAACGACCCTATTTCCTGCTGGTTACTGGTTTAGTAAGTTTTTAAAAATATAATTTTAATAGCTTTTTGGATAAGTTGTTAATATTTTCAAGTTTGATTTTAAAATTTAATTATTTAAAATAATAATTAATTATTATAATTTATTAAACGTAAAATATTTCTTTACAAGACAAGGTTTTTATGCAAAGCACAAAGGATAATCAATAAGTATTAGCCTAAAACACCTATGTAAATTGAAAAAACCTTCCGATAAAAAATAAATGCGGCCGACGGGAATTGAATGCACACCTTTTGATTACCGGTCAAGTGCACGGAACACTGTGCTACGTCGGCTTCTTTTTAACCGCCAAATAATACAATACATACTTGTACATACATACATACTAAACTATTATTGCTTTTCGATTTTTCACCAGAAAACAATCAACTTTATGTTTGTAGGAAAGGTATTGTTAAATACTAAATTTCTTACTAGGTGGCGTGGAGATATATTATATTTTGAGTTGACTTGTCTATTATTAAATATTGACGCAAGCTAAAAACGTCTTGATTTTATATTTAGAACGTTTACTCGAAATACCTTCTCTCTGGTGAAAAACTCCATTCAGATAAGTTGCATGAAATGGCTTTCGCCGTGTTTGGTGACCAGATCTGAATTGCCAGGTACTTCCCACATTTCTCTTCCCCATCTCCCTCAGCTTCGTAAAGTACTTCAATTTTTGTATCACAGTTTTACTGGGTCCGGGCAGTTGGGACTATTGTGCGGTAATAACATAAAAGTAGGTACGTACCATTTTTTTACGTGAATTCCGCACAATACGAGTCCTGACTGCTCCCAACCGCCTGAAAGCAGTGAGATTATAGCATCCCCAATTGGTGTATGTTGTGAGGTAGCGAAGAGGGGAAAGAGTTGAGGAAAGGAAATGTGGGGGAGTAACTAACAAACTAAATAACACAAATTAATCAAATAAAATTTACTTGCGCACGCCGGAATTTTAATCCGCGACCTTCAACTTGCTAGCCGAGAGCCTTACTTCACAGCCTTAGGTTCACAGAAAACTTATTAATCCAAAAAGCAAACAAAACTATATTTCAAAAAGGACCACACTACATGGCCATTAAAGTATATAACAACCTTCCACGTAGCATCAAACAAATAACCGACATACTTAAATTTAAATCAACACTAAAAACCAATTTCTTCTAAACAAATGTCACTACACCTTAAATGAATACCTTACATAAATTAAATACCTCTGTTTTTTATTTATTATTTACATACATTTGTTAATATGTAATTGTTGGGTTTTGTAATATAATGTGTATTTGTTGGGTTAGCTGGAAGAAATGGGATGAAACCTATAAGCTATACCCTTTGTACTCTTTTTGTGCAATAAATATTTTTTGAATTTGAATTTTGAATTTACCCCTCCACCGAGGAGTCCGTCGTCCAATATAGTTGATACAAAGTAATTTTATTTTCCGTGTTAAAAATTCCATGTATTTTCCTTTGGTAATTAGTGAAACGTATTTTCGCGATTAGCAAATTATAATATTCAATGAGTTTTGCGAAATGAGCGTAAAAATAAATGTATTACTTATTTATAGCAACATGTGAAAGAGTCCGTCGTATAATATTTAGTGTCGTCATTCGGAGTGCCCCACGAGCCACCCCTAATCTGGGAGGGGAGGGAGGAGGTGGAAGTAGAGTGGAAAGTGGAAACAAAAGCTTTGAAAAGTGCCTTTTTTATTTGGAAGCTAATGCTTATATGTGCCCAGTGGCGGAACGTGGTGCATCTCATAAATAATGTAATTATTTTTTTGCAATGATTTTTAAATTTGTTTTTGTGGTAAAAACGCCACTGTTTCGTGAATTTGAAATATTTTTATTTTAAAAAAAATATAAAATTAAAAAACCTTTCCATGAATAATCTTGAAAAAATTGTTTTTTTTTCAAATACATACCAAAAAATGAATAACAATTGTGAAGAAGTTATGTTAGTGTTTTTGTGTGGTATTTATAATGAATAGGTTTAATGGCTACGAAAAGATATTAGGGAAACAAATTATGGTAAAGCAGAACACTTCGATCAAGCTAGTAAACATATAATGCCAGAATGTCGATTCCACTTGGTGTTCTACCACCATGGTGATACTAAAAGTATCTGCTCCATCCGGATTATGATGCCTAGATCTCTGTGAACACCTAATCTAATAAAATGAAACGATTTTTTTAATTTAATGATATGGACATATTCACATGTAATTTAAGAACCTTTAAAAGATATGTAATAACTAGCATTAAATAATTTTAAATATTCTACTGGAAGTTATAATGTTGTTGCTTTGAATACTTTCCAGTTACTTACGTTCCAATTTATACTCATGTGTTCAATTTAGTTGTAGGTATACATTTATTATATTGTTATTATTGCTATTGTGTAGTGCTTTTATTGATTGCTGCTGTGTTGAAATTTTACAATACATTATGTTTTGAATTATAGCTGGTTATTAGTATATCAGTTAACTTTAAATTTTTGAAATTTAGCTGGTTATTAGTATATCAGTTAACTTAAAAATTTTATTTATTTGTGTTCTTACATCTTCTATTATTTTTTATTTATTATTTAAAATATTTTATTTTTTGTAAATCTCTTAGGCCACGGGTACAGAACCTTTAGTTTTTTTTTTAATATTTTTTATTATTATTATAATTTTAAGTGAAAATCTGTTATTGGATTTTATCTTTATTATTTAGTTTATTCTTATATTTGTAAATAATCTGTTGATTTTCCCAAATAAATAAAATAAAATAAAAAATAGAATCCAAATATCTTCACAGTCCATCAAGTTCGCTAGTAATAAATACAGAGTGACAAAAAAATAAAACCTTTTTTTGTAATAAATTTTCTAAATACCAGAAACGAATGGCTTTAGTATGAATAGCCTACATGTTTTCTTTAGATATGAATATAAAACGCCTGTTTTAAAGCCTTCAAACCTCGGAAAGACATTACTAGCCAAAAACAGAAGGTCAGATCTGACAAAGGTGTCCACACATTATATAAGTTTTTATTTGAATAGTGTCGAGATAAGTGACTTGTTTGTCATTGGAATGAAAATAATTATACTTTTTAGTTTGGCTCATATGTTTATTCATGATTCCATGAATAAAATCCAAAAAATTTTAAGGATTTTTTTATTCACGTTATGTTTACATTTTTTATTATATAAACTGCATAAAAAGTGAAGTGACAGCTTTCTTACTAAATCTCGACGCAAAATCAATATGTTTTTTTAAATATCTAATTTTTTCAAAATTATGGACATTTCGAATCAAAATGTTTCGATAAGTTTATTGTTTACATTTTCAAGTTTGATATTAAAATATAATTATTTAAAAATATCAATATTTATTAAAGATAAAATATATGTTTACAAGACAAGGTTTTATTCAATGCAAAAAATATAAAAAAATATTATAAGCAATAATTATTAGACTGAAACACAAATTTAAAATGAAAAAATCTTCTGAGAAAAAATAAATGCCGCTAACGGGAATTGAACTCGCACCTTCTGTTTGCCGATCAAATAAGCCATAGACGTAGCATAGTGGTTCCGTGCACCTGACCGGCAATCAGAAGGAGCGTGTTCAATTCCCGTCGGCGGCATTTATTTTTTCTCGGAAGATTTTTTTAAATTTATATTTGTGTTTCAGGTTAATAATTATTTCAAAAAATATTTTAATGCCCGAATGATAGCTTAAGAGAGAGAACATTTTTAATTCATTCATTCATTATTTTCACGAACCGCCCTTGCAGCACTCGCTTTGCTTTCAAGCTACGGCAATACAATCGCACAGGAATATGGCGGAATTGTTAAATATTTACAACTTTTTCATTTGCTTCACTGCTTTTGTCTTAATCTGCTAATGTACGAAGAAGGCTCTGACTAGAGATATCATTTAATATTGATATTCATGGAGTGCTGAAAACTATTAATATAAATCGTATTTTCAAAACAAAGGGATTATTATGAATCTTTTTAAAGGTTTTTTTACTTATCCGATGCTGTTAATAGTTAATGAGTCATATAAGCCAGGTACGTTTTATCAAGTGTTTCATTACCAAGTAATTATAAACCATAGAAAAGTGGAAACAATAATATAATGTTTCAAACAGCAGAATTCGACAATCAACAGCATATTGTAAAGATTTAATATTTACAAGCTTGCGAAAGTAGAATAGTATTGTAATAATAATAGAGAATTCTAGAGAACTTTTAATTCATCACGGCCCAAACTAGCGTAGCTAGGAAGATCACAGAGAAAAGTAAGGAAGATCACAGAGAAAACTTACTGATATAAAATATTGCTAATTTATAATCTAATCTCTTCAAATAGGTTAAAATGGGATTGAAGGCCGTTAAAGAATGAATTGACAGAAATCCTAATAAACTTTCAGTAAAACACGAATATGTTATCCCAACGTCAGAACACATGTTCATAAAAATTATAATATTTTTTTCATTTCCTCATTGCATATAATCAGGATAAACGCAGATGCATAAACACGTGTTTCTATATATTATGAATGTACTAAATTTTTATTAAAAAACTGCCTGCAATCTCGTTTTTAACGGGATTTTAATAAATCAGCAATACTCATTATTATCGTGCGATAAAATGTAATCTAAAAAACTTAGTAAAATGTAAATGCTTCAGAAAAGGTTACACCTAGTGAGGTAAATTAAAGAATGTAGCAATTATCTTTGATAAAATGTAAATGCTTCAGAAAAGGTTACACCTAGTGAGGTAAATTAAAGAATGTAGCAATTATCTTTAATAAAATGTAAATGCTTCAGAAAAGGTACACCTAGTGAGGTAAATTAAAGAATGTAGCAATTATCGCGATAGTTCAATAAATGCCGATGTATCGACGCTTAAACTGAATCAAATCCTCGCCACTTGCCACAGACACTCTTCTTGGTATAAATAGATGCACTTTACTACTAACTAGTTTTATGCAAGAAAAGTCTTCCTGCAATTACCTAGTTCTTATTGAATTCATTTTTATTTTTTTACCTGTATGTATGTGCATTGGTGAAGGACCACCTTTCAGAATCGAAACTTTGCTTTAAAAAATGGCTTTAGCTGTGTTTGGTGGTCATCAAGTGTGGTGATTACCGAATGGGTCACTTTGTAATGGACTGGTTCCTCTTTGTAAAATATTTTTTTGTATTATTCTGGTAGAGATCAGTGGATGATCTCGAATAATAAATGATGGGTAGCTTTATAATAAATAGAGTAAATACTCTACTAGTACTCTAAACGTGTAAATACACATTTATTATCGCACTACTGATACATGTTACTTACAAGGAAGCTACTGCTAAGAAGACAAGAAACAACAGAAGACACCCCACTACCTTCAACCTCACAACTTATCTCTGCTGTGGATGCCATAGTCTCACTGGCTCTAGACAAGATCTGATGGGCATTGCTAAATTGCCTCACAGCTGTCGTAAGAAGCTACACCAAACAATTAAATTTCCACTGATATTATAATATTACCATCCAAAATGCATTTCTATGTAAATCTCTTCCTTCTCCAACGTTCCTCTCTTAGGCCTTATCTCGTCATATTATCTAGTTATTGCAGTAGGTAATAGGCACCGAGAAAGGTTTACAATTTCCTTATATTCGCTGAACATGCAAGTCGCACTTCACCCTCTCTCCACCCCTCTCCACACTCTTCTCGCTTCTGTCACGTCAGTGTTCTTCGTTCTTCTGAGAAACCACACTTCTGTACCATTTACAAGTAGAGACCGACCGACAACACATTGCAGACAAACGGCATAGCGCATCAAACGTTCAACGTAGGAACGCAGAACGGAGAATGCGTTCTAGAAAATACGTTGTTTTTTCAGGGCACCATTTTTTGGATATCTGAGTAACTTAATAATTCTTTGGCTAGATTCTACAAGGGTCAAATGTGAGATTTTCAAATTTCACGAGGCCTATATATGATTTGCACTCTTTAGCGAGTTTCAATTTTAAGGAAAGCGAGTTTCTAGTGACACATTAAAATCGTTTTTGGATTTCTGAAGAGAACGCAATTTTGGATCGGTATTCGGTTACTGATGGTACATATATTACTGACTGAAGGGACCGGTACTTCGCCCGGGCTTTACACAGAGTTGTTGAAGTCAGATATAAACAGTAGTTTTCCTCTTACTTTGAATGAAAAGTGTGCAAAATTTGTCAAAATTCTGCTTTGAGGTTGGACAGTGACCTTTATCCTGTTTTGAACATCATGTGTGAAAAATTTCATAAATCACGGAATAAAATTAAATTAAATTGGCTGTTTGAAAGGGGACGATCCTTCTTTAAGGAGTGCATGAATTCTTATTCACTGTTTTAAAAAAGAAAATTTAACTGTATCATTTATTTAGTTTTATCGTTATTTCTATTTCTAATATGGTTTCTATAATCATGTGCATTTTTTTCAGTTTTTGTTTTACAATAACAATTTCCTTTTCCGGTATATTTTATTATTGTTATTCTTAAATATTCCAAAATATCAAATTGACAAACTTCAATCAGTGTTTAATGCAGCAGCACGGCTCATAACCGGGGTTTCAAAATATTCGCACATTTCAGAACACCTTCGTAACCTTCACTGGCTCAAGTGCCTTGAAATAATCCAGTACAAACTGTGCTGGATGGTGTTTAAATCCATCAATGAAATGACCCTACATCTCTGAACTATGCGTCCCGGAAAACACTGGTCTGAGACAGTCAACTCTTAGATCAGCAACATCATCAGCTGTAGGCAGACTGATTGAACCTATGCGCAAGCCAAATACTAAGTTTGGTGATCGCGCTTTCGGAGTATCTGGGCCGAAGGCTTGGAATAAACTCCCTCCGGAACTAAGATCCGTAACAAGTCCAACAGAATTCAGGTCTAAACTAAAAACTTACCTTTTTAAGCTGTCGTACCTTTAAATTAAATATACCATTCCTAAGAGAAAGTCCAGTTATATTCAATTTTGCAATTATGTCGTAAATCCTGTATCTAAATTTCGCTAATAAACAATTAGATTATGTTAATTACGTGTTAATCTCAAGTAACCTACCAGGTAAGTATTGTACTGTATATTATCTCCATAAATAATAACATAGATCACTGTAGAAATGTATTATATGTTTGTACAGCGCCCTTGAGGTGATTTTGCACAAAAACGGCGCTATACAAGTCATCCAATTATTATTATTACATATATATATATATATATTGTCATATAACAGATTTTAGGCGCGAAGATCCTACAGTTGCTAGCCTAAGTAGCGGGAACTATCAGGTTGGTTGCTGGACCAAACGTAGTTAATAACGCGCAAAAGATCCGCTAGAGTTCCCCCACCCCCGGCGACCTAGCGCCTCGCTCCTCCTTCTTACGCCCCGACCTCTGACCTAGCTGGACGTGTGCTCGTTCCGGCGCCCGCGTTCCCAATTTCGCACCGCACGGTCGAAAAGCATAATGTACGAGAATGGCGCGCTTTGAACATCGACAGGCTGGCACCGCTTGTTTGAAACACGGCGCTCAGCCCTACAATCAACAGGATACCCCGACAACACCACGCTGTGAGTCTCTTACGTTTCCTATTACCCCTTGAATGTGCCCGCTAATAACCTAAATTCGTCCACGCTGCCTGTCGGTCTAGAGAGAGAGAGCTGTTAATTATTCCCCAGAGAGAGATTAGGGAACCCTTTGATGATAATTCCAGTTAGGATGTAACAACCTGTATTCTATTGTTATTCACCCATGTAATGTCCATTTTGCCGCTCAAATACAATGTTGATTCATAAAAACCTAACCTCTTTCATTTGGGAATAGCAGTCGCATGGGAGTGTTTTGTGTAGACGGTGGGATATGGATTCTTGAGCCTCGCGCTGACCCCGAACCCTGACTATGAGAGAGACGTCTCATGCCCCGCTCTGAGCTGGCCGAGGGAAAGTCAGGGCACCCCAGGTCCGACGCGCGACACTGGCGACCAACATAGGGCAGAATTTTTTTTTTTAAACATATCCTTCCCGATGCACAGAATTGCCTTTACGATTGTCCCCAATTTGAAAACATGTACTATGCAATTTTGTGCCAAGAGCATTTTTGCCGCGAAAACTACGGTGGAAGTTTCTCGAATAAATAAGAAACGCACGCAATCCTGTCGTGACTTTGTTTGTTGCCAAGCGCATTTTGCCGCAAAAAAAATAACGGTAGGAATTCTCTCGAACGAATAAAAGAGACGCGTGAAATTCCCGCCAAAATGCTGTGATAACGAAAGTTCGAACATAATGTTTTCTTTTTTCAATAACCTAGATTCTGTATTCTTTGTTTAACAAAACAAACCCACTGTTTTAATTTCGGCATAAATTGCACCGTAATAATAACAGTCAGGATTTAGAACTGTGAAGCCAATTTTTACACCGGAAGTGATTTTTTTTTTTTTTTTAAAAAAAAAAGCACAATACACCCAACGGCCCATCGAAGCTGATTTCTAAAAAGTATATCAGCTACAACCTGTAAAACACAAGTAATTCTTTATCCCGATTAATTATATAGGTACGGTGTTTGTCCATATTCTTTTTTCAGCATTGACTGTTATAAAAGTGATTTTAAGTGAATTGTTTCAAATTAACTTCAGAAGTGCAGTGTTTTTTTGCAAAGAAGTGCTTTCTCGACGCAATAATAAGAACGTGTGTTCAATCTCACGATTTAGTGCCAGTAAATGAAGCAAATATAAAATCTTTCCATCAAAAGTGTTTTTTCGCTTCTAAAGTGCTGTTTTTTGTGCCTTTTTCGTGCCTTTCCTCGAGTGCAGTGAATATAAGTGCGAATAGAGCCCACAAAAATTAAATAATGCAAATCCTAAAGTGTCCCCCTGGCCAAATTTTCTTCAAAAAGACTTAGAAGAATTTCGGAGTTTTTTTTCCTTTTTAAACCATTTTTAACAATGAATTCCAATCAAATGGCTACATCTTTGGACATGGGTGTCATTCCCAATGTACACAACTTATCCAAAGTGCACCTACAAGCCGTCTTAAAAGACAGAGGAATATCACCACTAAACAAATCAAAGTCAGCATTGAAAGCATACGCTTTGTTATTTAACAAGAAGTTCATCAGGAAAATAAACCTATCCGTTGCAAGTGAAGACAAGGCACCCAATACCCCAGTTTTGGAAATCCCCGTTTCTAACAAAGAAACCAGGACACATGTTACAGTAAAACAAGACAATGCACCCATCACGGCACAAGAAAAAACATACGATCTCACTCCTTGGAAGATCAAATATAACGGTGTTTCTGATGTACTGGATTTCATTGACCGAATCGAAGAAACGGCCTCAATTAAAAATGTTCCATTTGACGTGCTGCAGAAAAACTTTATAGAACTAATATCTCCAGAATTAATCCCGTGGCACCGAATACAAAAATCAAAATGCAAGGACTGGAATAAACTCAGATCAGCCCTGATCACTAGCTTCGGCAAATCAGAGGCCCAACACAGAATTAAATTATCGTTACTATCCATTAAACAATTAGTAAACGAAACTGTGGCAACATTCATAGAGAGGGCCGAATCCATCAACATCAAACTTTCCCACCCTGTCTCGGAAGCCGAATTATTACCAGTTATAACTGATGGCCTCCTACAAAGATATGAAAACATTATCACCTCACAGAAAATTGTGTCGTTGGCCCATTTAAACGAAGTTTGCCTCATTTTGGAATCCCACCAAGACAGGAAAAACAACAAAACCACCACGGACAATATCACTGTACCAAGCCGTCCTTCTGGATTAAAACCAGAATTTGACAACAAAAAAGTTTGCTCCTTTTGCAAAAAAGTAGGTCACCTAGCTACCACTTGTTTCAAGCAGGCCAAATTTCTGGAAGCTAAAGAACCCAGAACCTTAAAGAGACATCGCTCCAGGGATCGTTCTCCTCCACGCGACGAACTGCGTGAAATTTTCAAAAAATCAAGAAATAACATGGAAAGGTTGCAAGACCCTCACTTTGTTAAACCTCAAGTGGATTTCTCTAAACCCCCACCGAATTTTCATGCGAGAAAACCAAAAAACTAAATAATAACCTCTCAGGTATTCATTCTGTACCAAGGTCTAAGGAATGGACTGATTGGTTATCACACATTAAATATTTTAACCAGACCTTAAATGTTTCTTCGGTTTGTTGCAAACAAGCTAAAGATGGAAGACCTTATGCCCTTTTCTCCGTTAACAATGTCCCCTTCTCTGGACTACTAGATAGTGGTGCATCTGTTAGTTGCCTTGGCAACAATGCCCACCTGTCTTTTGTTAACAACGGTTTTAAAGTTTTTTCCAAACCTACACTCGTGACAACTGCGGACAATGCTCCCCAGACAGTCATCGGTACTCTGTCATTACCAATTAAATGTAACAATAACACAGTTACAATTAACTTTCTAATAGTACCCTCTATATCCCAGAATTTCATCCTTGGCGTTGACTTCTGGAAGGCTTTTAACGTTGCTCCACAAGTATTTAATACTCTTGGCCAAAAACCTCCGGTCGCTCAAGTTGGTGAGATTCGTACAATAATACCTCACGAAAACCTAAGCACTGACCAGGCTCTCCAATTAAAGGAAATGATCAACAAATTTGAATCAATATCTTTCGAAAAATGCGGACTGGGTTTAACTAATTTGGTAAAACACCACATTAAAACCAACGGCCCACCAATCAAGCAACGCTACTACAATTTAGCCCCCCAAAAATTGAAACTTTTAGAAAATGAACTTGATGAAATGTTAAAAATGGGAGTGGTAGTTCCCAGCAGAAGTGCTTGGACCAACCCAACCCTTTTGGTTTCAAAAAAAGACGGCTCTGCACGCTTTTGCCTCGACAGTAGACGATTGAACTCTTGCACTGAAGCCGACGCGTACCCACTGCCTTTCGTGCACGCAACTTTAGACAAATTACGTAACGCCAAATTCATTTCTTCCATTGATCTAAGCAAAGCTTTCTGGCAAATACCTTTAGATGCGGAATCCTGCGAAAAAACTGCTTTTGTTGTACCTGGTAGGGGAATGTTCCACTTTAAAAGGCTACCTTTTGGTCTAAAAAATAGCCCCGCCGAACTACAGAGGCTGATGGACAAACTATTCGGCCCTGAAGT
This sequence comes from Hesperophylax magnus, assembly GCA_026573805.1. Classification (NCBI taxonomy): domain Eukaryota; kingdom Metazoa; phylum Arthropoda; class Insecta; order Trichoptera; family Limnephilidae; genus Hesperophylax; species Hesperophylax magnus. The sequence goes on from JAIUSX010000072.1 coordinate 25,672,321, forward strand.
TGACAACAACCTATTCTGCTACCTTGATGATCTCATCATCGTTAGTGACACCTTCGAAAAACACCTGTTAATGCTGGAAAAAGTTTTTCAACAACTTAAATTTGCTGGTTTAACCATCAATTTAAAGAAGTCTGAATTTTGTAAGTCTCGCCTGCGTTATTTGGGATTCATTGTCGACGAAAAAGGTCTAAGAACAGATCCTACTAAGGTGGAAGCAATGGCAAATTTCCCCCGACCCAAAAACGCGAAAGAAGTCAAAGGTTTCCTTGGACTTACAGGTTACTATAGGAGATTCATTAAAGACTTTTCCACTATTTCAGCCCCATTAAACAAAATTACTGGTATCCGTAAAGGTATCAGCAACTTTCGTTGGTCTACTGAAGCCGAAGAAGCTTTTACGACTTTAAAAAATGCTCTTCAAACAGCCCCTGTCCTGAATTGTCCTAATTTTGAACTACCTTTTACCCTCCATACGGATGCTTCTAACGTAGGGATCGGTGGAGTCCTAACTCAGGAATTCCCCGATGGCGAACACCCTGTAGCCTATTTTTCCCGCACCTTGAATAAACACGAGAAAAATTACGGAATCACCGAAAAAGAGTTACTGGCAGTATTGGATTCTGTTCACCATTTTCGCGGTTACATAGACGGTAGCAAATTTACTGTAGTCACAGACCATAGTAGTTTGAAATGGTTGATCTCTCTAAGTAATCCCTCCGGCAGACTCGCTCGCTGGGCTTCTCGTTTGTCCCAATACACTTTCGATGTCATCCACCGTAAAGGTGCGGACAATATTGTCCCAGATGCCCTGTCAAGAATTGAACTTGCCACATTAAACATCGATACAATTGCCTCTACCCCATCCACAAAAGATGAATGGTATCTTAAAATCTATGAAGGGTGCAAAAACAATCAACAAAAGTTTCCCAATTTTATTATAAAAAAAGGACAACTATACCGCAATTGTAAGGCCCCACTGTCCATCCTTGAAGATTACTCTTGGAAACTCGTTGTGCCCCTCGAAAAGAGAAAACAAGTAATCATCAACAATCATAGTGCCCCCGACTCTATACACCCAGGAACCTTCAAGACGTATAAAAAGATTTCCTTGAAGTATTACTGGCCTGGTCTTTTCAAGCAAGTTCGCAACTACATCTCCAAATGTGAAACATGTAAAGCTTACAAACATAGTACGGCACCCCCTGCCGGCCTAATGGGAAAACCCAAACGTGCCGATAGACCCCTCCAATCGTTATCTATGGACCTCGTCGGACCTTTTCCCAGGAGTTATTCTGGACACATGCATATACTCAGCATTGTGGATATCTTTACCAAATTTTGTTGGATCTTCCCCTTAAAAAGAGCCAACGCCGCCGCCATTGTCAAACTTGTGGAAAAACACATTTTCATACCCTACGGAACACCCAAAACCGTAATAGTTGACAACGGAAAACAGTTTATAGCACAAGAATTTAAAGATTTCCTTGCTAAATACGGGTTTAAAGATATTTATTATAATACCTTGTACACTCCCCAAAATAACACTGTCGAAAGGTATAACCAGACTATTAACACAGCTCTGGCCATTTTGGTTGACAAAGACCAACGTAATTGGTGTAAGAATTTAGATAAAATTCAAGCTGCCATGAATAACACTGTTAACCTAACCACTGGTTACACCCCCTTCTTTTTAAAACACGGTATGGAACAGGTGGTACATGGTTCATTGCACTGGAACACGAATTTCCCCACGTCAACCACCTCCACAAGCAATCCTGCCGTTGATTACGCTCATCGTTTGGAAGAACTTACTGCCATTTATAGTGAAGTTACTGATGCCCTATTGCTGGCCCACCAAAAAAGTGCGGACAGATATAACCTACGTAGGAAACACATCACTTTTAATGTAGGCGATGTTGTCTGGAGAAGGAATAACACCCTCTCTCAAGGAGCCCTGTACTTCTCTGCCAAGCTGGCACCCCGTTTTGTCAAGGCCAAGGTTGTAAGAAAAATATCGGACTTAGTTTACTACCTGTCCGACTCCTCTGGCAAACATACTGGTAATTACCATATTAAGGACATTGTAAAGTCTGGAAGTGAGGAGACAGTTGAAACTGCCCCACCACCCCAGCAACTTTAAACTAACCCATTGTGTATTATCACAAACTATTGTAAGCTTATGAAGTCTTACCATAATTAGGCGTGTAAAGTGTCAACTACATGTCAACCTATTCGTCAAAACGAGTTTAACCTACCTTTGTAAATAAATGTATATTAACATATTATGACCATGAAGTATTATTCCTGTAATAACGTTCTTTCCCTCACGACAATCGTTTTCTCCCTTTTTACGTTTTATTTTCTCACCTGTTCTGAAACTGATCATTTTAGAATAGAGACACGTCTTCGAGTTACAATCGCCGGGAAGTCGCGAACCCGCTTTTGCTCCTCAACTTCTACACTATGCAATGTTTATGTCATGTCACCCCATTTTCGTTTCATTTTGTTCCCTTCGTCGTGTTAGAAAGAACCACCCCACTTTTGTTTTTGTCCTTGTAAAATAACGATTGGTAATCACTCATAAGAGTGCCATCCAAAAGAGTTCGGATTTTGTAAAATCCAAAGTGTTAAATACCGACCCTTTTTTTAAAAAAAAGAAAAACCTGTCAAGTACAGCCATTAATTCTTTCTTGTCCAATTCAACGTTACCTTGAGTATGTAAAACCCTATAGTGGTCTCAAAGGCAAGAACCAAGTAGCAATTAATCACATAATTGTCTTCTTTGTATGTATATAATTTTTTTTTTCATTTTTTTTCAATTTTTTCCTTTCAAAAATTGATGGCGTCCTACCCAAGCTCACATTTACCAAAAATCGGATTTTGACACATCCATTTTGGGAAATTGTATTTATAAAAGAAAACCAAATGTCGGTCCTATAAAACCACATACCATAACTGGACTCGCTTCAACTAAAAGTATGTAAAACCCATTAAGGTCTTTTATTGTATGACGAGATCTCGATTTTCTTTTCTCTACTGTTACGTCACGTATGTCTCGTACCTCACGTTTCAACCCTACGGGACAGGTTAGTAAAACCTTACGGTTATCCTGATCTTCGAACGCAAATAATTATATCACAACGTAAATCAACAGGACTTTGTTCGATCATCGTTGCATAATATAAACACCCAACCTTTGTCTCACCATTTAACCAAGTGTTTGCAACCCAATTGCACGCTACAATGAACAGTATGTAAAGCCATTATGGGCCTGTTCCCACCCATCGCTCGATGTAAGTAGAAATACCTTCTACCATCATCTTGCACCTTGTAACACAATGAAGTAACATTAAAATTGTTTATCTTCTCTATTGTTCCATCGTACGCCCCTCCAGGCTACGGAGTTAGTCAATCTAACAAATTCTTTGCAAACAGTATCAAATGATACTACTAGCTTTTGTTGAATTATATTTAAATGTAAAAATTGTCACGCGATAGGAGAGATCCTTACAAAATCCACCACTACACGAGAAGTTCGTTACAATTACTTAATACTTATAACCATGTGTTATAATTTGGTCGTGTGACATTAATTTGCCATGAGTACCGCCTTTGTGTATAATTTGGTCGTGTGACATTAATTTGCCATGAGTACCGCCTTTGTGTATAATTTGGTCGTGTGACATTAATTTGCCATGAGTACCGCCTTTGTGTATAATTTGGTCGTGTGTCATTAACATGTCATGAGAACCGCTTTTGTGTATAATTGTTTACAACCCTGTACACGAGACGTGGAGACGTAATAATAATACTTACCGTGATTCGTGTGAACGACATAATATCGACATCGTCATCTCCTTTAAGGAACTGTTTTTACACTCCTTGACTTCTGTCTATAATTGAGTTGTACCTTGCATATACTGCATACTTGTACACTATACGTGAAGACGTTACAATACTCACCATGAATCGTGCGAACGAAATAATATCAAACCTTTATATGTGAACTACGTAAGTATTTCACAGAAGCCTTTTTGTTCAACGCCAATGCCCATGGACTTCCTGTTTTTGCTGCTTTCCAAAAAGAAAAGAAGCCCAGGAATATCTACTATCCCAAAAGGACTAGTTTTCAGCTTCACTGTCAATTATGGGGCATAGTGCCGCAGGAGTTAATCGATGGGCACAAAACCACTAAACTCGTCATCTGGGAAACGAATAAGAAGAATCCCAGGTTTGTGAAATTGGAACTAGGGTCTGTCTTTTCTCACAATCATGTAGAAGTTTAAAACGACCCCTAATCTTTTGCCAAATACACGCAAAAGATTAGCCTCTTTAGTACAATGTGTATTCAAATGCTGTTTAAAAATTAATCCACTTTATTAAAATGTAAAGAGTCAGGAAATCTGCTGGTTGAATATGTTTCACTCTCACATAGAGGTTGAATTGGAAATCAGTCCAGTCTCTAGCAAATTTCGTAACTCAATTCCCGTCCTTTTTCCTCCCCCTCCCTACCCCCATGCCCTCAGGCATATGTATGAAGTGGAAAATCTGTTGTCGACCATATTTCGCCCTCACTTCGAGTTCGAATCGGTATTTGTTCCGGTCACCAACAGGCTTCCTACCTCACCTTTCACGTATGTTGTCATTTTTTTTCTCTCCTCAACGAAACACATTCATGAATTTTGAATATGTATGATACGCACTTGGCGTATCGTCTGTCTTTTCTGACAACCTTTATTCATGAATTAGTTTCCCTGCTGTTGCCGTGACTCGTTCACGAATTTTTTGTCTTGTTCTTTGAAATCCTACGAAAATGTTACCACCTGTATGTTAACATAGGCCAAAGAAGGCCGGTTGTTTTTTCAACCAAGACAGTTTGTCATTCGGCAAACGCCAAGTCATCCTAATAAAGGATAATGTTTATGTAATCAAAACTAGTTAGGAACCTCTCTCTACCTCTCTCTCACACTCTTCGTCACTCTCCGGACCGGCAGCTAAACCTCGTTTGTTTATTTTTTCTGGACACATTTTGTTTCTCTCCAAACTTTTCTTCATTGGTCCCTAGGCAGGTAAACTTCAAGAAATTTGCTTTAATAATAATTCCCCCCGGATTTAAAAAGAAGCCCATTGGAGGGGACCCACCCTTTCCCGACGGCTGTGTGAGGAAACTGATTGTTTAACCTCCTTAGCCGCACACGTCAGGACTCTAATTTTTTTTTGTAAAAAGAAGCTACATTTATTTTAAAACGATTCTAGACCCTCCAATGTCCCTGCATGCATGATTGTTAGTACGAAATAATGTATGCATACTTACATTAATAGTAACACAAAATAAGAACACATATGAAATGTGTTCGCCTGGTGGTTTGGCATCTAAAATTAAATAATAAATAAGGAGCACAAATTTTATAAGTGGAAGTATGATTGAAACATAAAAAATATACAAGCCGCGTATCGAGGGCAGTTTACCCCACTATCACGGGGCGGTCCCGGCAAGAATGAGCGTGGCAAGCGGCCTGGCCACAACGATCCCAAGCACCCGCGTCCCTTAGCCAGTTTTCCGAGAGTACCCTCGAAGAAATGTAAATGGGGGGAGGGGGGGGGGAGATACTCCCAAAGACCCTAGGGAATGAAGTGAGCCTCAGGTCACCGGAGGCAGGACGGAAGGGGACCGGGCCCGCGCAAACATTCCCCAGGCCCGCTCATGATGCCGGGGGAGGCACCCGTGGTTCGTGGGACAGCCGCCCCGGATTAATGTCACCTTACTGGATGCAGGAACAGGGTCTATCCGCCCCCGTGGTGGGGAAATGAACAATACAGTACGATAGAGTTCAGTTCGACAACCTATTCATAAACCAATTTGTTAGTAACAAATAAAAAGGCAAATAACAAACTTAGAAAATAAGTTGTGATCAACAACAAATTGACTGTTCATAATAGAAAAAAAAAGAAGGGAAAACAAAAGATTAACATAGTATTAAAGAGCTAAAACACAAAAAGAAACAGTATTATCATTATCAACGCGTTCCTAATAAATAAGGCCCAAATTCAAAAGTAAAAGGAAGAATGTGCATAAAAAATAAAAACAGTGTAAAGAACTGGCAAAAACGGTGTAAAAAGCCAATATACACAATAAATGAATAAGAAATAATAAAACAAACAAATAAAATAATAAATGCATTGCGATCATGCCATAAAACAAAGAAAGTAAAACCAATGAGTATATAAAAATAAAACATAAAGCAATCGCGCATAAACAATATTAAAGTTGTTATAGAGGAGTAACCGTGGAGTGACAGGAACAATACGCTTGGCACCTGAAACAAAGATGATTTTAATCTAAATCAGCGACTCTAAGCACAGGCCATCTCTCTACCCAGGACTTTACAAACTTTTTGAAGCATTCAAAATTCTCTCTGTTCAACACGAGATCGGCATTCCATGCCGGTCTTGTAATCCCTCTCAAGCCATCCAACATTTCCTCTCGGGCATCCTTCATCAACTCGCAGTGCCACAGAATGTGCTCGGCTGTCTGGTTAGTGTCACCACATGAACAGTTCGGATGAGGAGACAAGGCGAGACTATGTAACCGCCCCCTGAGCTCCCCATGACCGGACACCAATTGCGTCATATAGTGATCCAGTTTTATGTGCGCCCCTTCCATTCTGCTTTTAACTGAAGGGAAGAAAGAGAAAGTCAATCTACCCTTCGTCGACCTATCCCATCGCTCTTGCCATACACTCAGCGTTCTATCTCGCATGGCTTTCAATAAGCCAGGAAGGGACACCGCTCCACCGGGTGTCAGTTCGACTCCCAGGTGGACAGCGGCCTTACCTCTTGTCAATGCCTTTTTTGTCAAAACTTCCCTAATTTCCAAGTCAATCGGCAGTGTACCAGCCAGAACCGGTAATGCATCATTAGCCACAGTTCTATATGCGCCCGAAAGAGCCAACAGGGGAGTCCGTTGGCCCCGCTTGAGGGCCAAGTGGATCAATGCATTATCCAGCCGGTGCTCCCACACAGAAGCTGCATACGAGACATGCGTCACGTAAACACTCCTATATATGAGGCGAAGTGCCGGAGTCCGCAATCCCCACTCAGCCGTTGAGAGCCTTCTCAATTTCAAGAATAGGGCCTGGGCCCTGCTAGAAACGCTCTTGACGTGCGCTAGGAACGAAGAAGATCTATCTAAAGTGACGCCTAAATACCTGGTGCTTTCAACGAATCGAATAGTGGAGCCTCCCATTCTGATGGTAGGGTTTCTGGCACGACTGAGCATACCCTTCATCAAGAGTCCCACGGTCTTATGGGGAGCGAAGTTCAGCCTGTTTCTCTTACCCCATTCAAGAATTTCACGCAGACCCTCTTCTGCTTTACTCTCCACTTCCTTTCTGCTGTCCCCTGAGACCAAAAGAAACTTATCATCTGCGTAGTCGACCGATATGCATCCTTCAGGCAAGGGTAACCTAGAGGAGTCGTCAAAAAGGATGTTCCACAGGTCAGGCCCGAGGACTGACCCTTGTGGACAGCCCATGTTAACGTCACGTATGATGAAAAAATCACCATACATCACAATAACCTTTCTGTTACGTAAATAATCACTAATAATATTGAACAGTAAAGGCGGGCAATTACGACTTTTCAACTTAGTTAAAATCATCGGCCACCACGCATGATCGAAGGCACCCGAGATGTCCAAAAATATTCCAATTACATACTTCTTAGTACAAACCCTCACCCATTCAAGCGCATACTTAATGGCGTGCTCAGTGGACTTACCGGGGACGAACCCAAATTGGCGGTCGCAGGGCGGAGACAGGGTGAGACGTAGCCTATGTTTGATGATTTTTTCCAGTATTTTACCTAAGATTGGAAGTAAAGTGATGGGTCTGTATGCTCCGATATCTGTTCTCGGCTTGTTGTTCCCCTTTGGTATAATCCGGAGCACGCCTTTCTTCCATTCTGTAGGGAATACTCCTCTACGCAAGCACGTTTCCAACACTTGATAAAGCTCCTCTTTAGCGTGGATCCAAACATTCTTCGCTATTATGCCGTTCAATCTGTCAAATCCCGGTGCCTTCTTCGGACCCAAACCCTTAATTATGATTTCAACCTCTGCTCGACTTAATGGTGGTATGCCGTCCCCCTGGGCGAGGTCTCTAGGTGGAAGCCGTGACAGGTTTCTAACCTGTTGATGGTGAACACTTTCCCCATTAACTGAGTCTAGAGGAACTAACTTGCCCAGAAGTGTCTCAAGAGTGGAGACTATGTCAACACTCTCTGCGTTCCCTTCGCTATTACCGAGCACAACGCTCGATAAGTAACGTTCTGATCCTTTTCCCGAGTTTTCAAGAGCGCTGTGGATTTCCCACGGGTTGGCGTTACCCACTTCATCTACCCAACTATGCCATGCAGCTCGTTTTGCTGAGAGGACGGCCGAACGATAGGCGCCACGGGAAGCCCTAAAACGGGCCTGAAGTGCAGCCGCTTCTTCAGGCGAGCATATACTCCGCCTAACCACTACCAGGCCCCTATAGGCTCTTTTGTAGGCCCCTTTCAGCAAAGTCAGCTCTTGTGTCCACCACGGCGTCCTAATTAACTTCTTTGGGTTTGATCTGCCCAAAGAAGTTTCAGCGGCTGATACCACCACCGCGTTGAAGAAATTCCCCAAGTTGTCCGGTTCCCTAGCGGCTACGTCATGAAAACCCCTTAAAGATTGACGCAGCGCATCCCCAAAGCTATCCCAATTCGCCCTAGTGGTTCTGAAGTTCCAAGATGATTGTGGAGCTTCTGTCTTTGTAATTCCCACTGAAAAAGTTATCAATCTATGATCAGAAACTATCGCACACTCATGAACCGTCCACTTTGATATTTTTGACGCAACAGATCCAGAGCAGAGAGTGAGATCAATGTTGCTTTCGCCACCAGTTCCTGAAAATGTTGAAAACGTACCTGGTTCATTGAGGATGAACAGACCTTGCGCTGAGATAAGATCTTCGACGGCATAGGATCTTTCCGTTCGATTTCCGTTAAAGTCAAACCAGAGAGGCGAGCGCGCATTGAAGTCACCTCCAATAATTATGTTTCGGCCTTTTAATTTATGCAAGGCACGCGTGAGGCTCAAAATATGCGGTTCAACTAAATTACCATATTTAAAATATACTGATATCACGATGATCTCAGTATCGCCAAATTTAAAGGAAACACAGGTTTGGTATTCGTTCGACAGTCCCTCGAGAAGGAGGGGGCTAATCAACGAAGTATTGACCAGAACACCCGCCCCGGGAGAGCTGCCTACTTCAAGTACCACCCCTGGACTAATGATACCAGGTGTTTTCCCTTGCCAAACGTATTGTTCCTGAATGAGCAGAATGTCGATCCCAAGGTCGGTCATGACCCGCTGGGCCTCAAGGGTGGCTATCCGAGACCGCTGCAGGTTGATCTGGCCTATGGAAAGGGGATTAGCGACGGCCATAATCGGTCATGCGAACTTGAGCCTCGATCGCAGCTCTGTTTGCGGGGCAGGCTCGGTCACCAGTACAATGATCGGCTGGTTTCTGAAACTTGGTACAAGTTGCGCAGATAGCGGCCTGTGCCTTCTTGGGGCACTCCTCGAAATCATGACCGGCTGCGGCGCAGTGGCGGCAAGAAATAAACTCCTGAGTACAAGATTTGCTTACATGGCCGTACATGTGGCATTTGAAGCAACGGGTAGCTCCCAGGTAGTCACGAACCCGACAGGCATTCCACCCAAGGTAGCAAAGACCGCTATCTATTAGTACCTTCCGGCAATCCGGATGACACGTGACAATCATATTCATAGTCCCGCCTTCACGTTTCCCAAAGAGGGATACCCTCCGCATTGTCCTTAAATGGTCTTCCCTGGAGAGAGTTGATTTTTCTGCGACGTTATTATCAAAAATTTCCTTGAAAAGAGCCGTGTCAGCAGCTGCGTCTCCTCTGGGGACGTCATAAATGACTATCTTGGGTAGTCGTCCCTGTGGGTTAACCATTTTCAAACCTTTGAGGGTTAATTTTTCCGCCGCCTTCTGAATGTTTTTGACACCCCCCGGGCTATCAGTTTGCAGAAGAACGCCTCCACCCTTGATCTTACGTGTCCTAACCACTTTAAAACCGTCGGTTTTGGGATCCAGAACCGATGTAAGTACATTCTGGGTCTCCTCAGATGTTTTGCCTTCAGGGGCAGTGGGGTAGAATAGAATAGTGGGCCTCAGAGAAGGCAGCTCACGCTCCTGTCCCTCGAATAAGATGGAACCACTGGGAGGCGCTCCGGAAGCTGCACCCGCATATGTTTTTTTACCTACCACTTTTTCAATAACTGGTGGCACATGGGACGGACGTTTAATGAGTAAATCTATTTTTTCCGATAATCCCTTCTGTGATTTAATAACCTCGGCAAAGGCGCCAGCTCTCGCGTTGGCGGCGGCACAGGTATTTGCCAGGTTTGCGAGCTCATTACGAATTAGATCTATACTTACCTCTATAACTGAGCGGTCCTCCTTTTTCATTTTATTTTTCATCTCATTTACCTTTGCAGAGATCGTCGAAAGAGGGCTCCAAAATGGGGCGAGATAATCCTCCTCGACTGGCATATCGTAGTTGTCACCTGAAATTAACTGTTCCTCAATTCTGCCACGCTTCTTTTTTGCTGGGTTAGGCGACGGGTTTTTGGCCACGTCACCAGTACCAGTGGAAATAATTCCAGAAGGAGCGTTCGCTACATCCTTCGGGGCGGCCAAAATTGAAGCTGCTCCCTCTTCACGGAGTAAGCTGCCATGGATACTGGTAAACGGTGAAGTGGGCCGTCTAGGACTACCAGGCTCCTTTTGGGCTTGAATACTCTCCATGAGCACATAGGATCTGGGAGAAGGTCGTCTCCTTTGTGAGGATATCTCCTTCCCTCTTGCCTGCGCTATTTTAATAACTTCCTCCTTTGAAAGCTCATGGAGGGCAACTTCCTCCTCGTCGGAGGAGTCCACGGAGGACATATTACATATAATAAAAATAAATTAAAAAGAAACCAACCTAAAAATTAACAAAAATAAAAAATCCAGACAAAATGCTGGAACTTACCGCTGTGGGTAGAATGCAAATACAGATGTTATTTACAAAATCTGCTAACTCACCAGAATTTCACAAAATCCGAATTTAATTATGTAATTGAAGATTAACACAGTACTGATAATAGTTTCTGCTGTGTTTATACAATTCAGATTAACTCAAAACACATTTAAACGTCACTACAATTTTCGGTAATCCGACCCGAAAATTAACTAAAAAAAAACTATTTTTAACACTTATTATGTACTATTTTATTGCTGAAGAATAGAAATACAGTAAATAACCGCCAGAAATGCGATTAAATGTGATTATAATTAAGATTAACACCGTTTCGTTTCAAAAGTAAACAAACCGGTGCACGAAGGTAGGTATATCAACTGCCCGGTTCGGCCGTGCGAACTGAACTGCGAATAAAAAGAAGCCCAGGCGGATGTCATCTCCGGCAGCCAAGCTGAGCCTCACCTCCTAGCAGCCTGCGCTGTGGTTACAAAGGCCCCTAGACTACTACTCGCTACACACTTGTTCCTTCTTGTTCCTGAAACCACAGACAATACCACTCATATGTATGACGTTTGTCGCACCACTGCAAGCCGAGTTGTCCCACTATACTTTATGACACTCTGAACTACCTTTCGGACACGCTAGTCCCGGAGTTCAAATTTCTTGCCCTCAATGCCAATGCCAGTTATACCGTCTCTTGCTCTGTCATGCAGTGACACATACCAGGTCATGGGTGAAACATAACTACCCTTTGCCCCTCCAGTAAACACAAACTGCGCACCTCTAAAAAGTTATCCTGAGCTACATTATGCTCCGATAACCAACACATACGATCCGTGCCCACCATAATAGCACATAGGACTCGTACTGGCATAACTACGGAACCTGGACTACTCTCTCCAATGACCACTGTAACCATAGCCGCAGCCCCGCAAACCACAGCCCCACTTCGCAAACATCAACGCCCACAACGAAGCAAAGTGTTTTTTCCAAGGCATAAGTGTACTCCTGAGTGTTATCTCAATGGGTCAGATTACAGTGATAATGTAATCTTTTAGAGTCAGTGAAACCTCGTTTCCTTCGCAACTCTTCGAAACCAAAAAACCAACGCAACGCAAACTTAGTTTCCAGACCAATGAAACCCTAGAATCACACCTTAACATTCCGTCTTTTGTTTTTTCAATTGTATAATGTTGTCTATTGTTTTTTCAATTGCATAACCATGCCCTTTTGTCTTTCAATTGCATAATTTTGTCTTTTGTCTTTCAATTGCATAACCATGTCTATTGTTTTCTAATTGCATAATTTTACTTATTGTTTCCACACCTGCTCTCTCCCCAAAATTATTTGCTCCAAACATGCTATGTACCCTTCCTCATTTCTCCCCACAAATATTGTTACCTAGCCTATGGCATAAGCTAGTCATTATGTTTTAGCTAGGCATCTCTCTGGCCGTCCGAGTCTCTCAAACTAAGGGCAACTCTTATTTTGTCAAAAAACCCCAAGGGAGGCACATAGAGGATCTTTTAACCTTGATGCTCCATTACCACGTCGCCTTTTTTACGAGCGCGGGGGGAGGTGTCATATAACAGATTTTAGGCGCGAAGATCCTACAGTTGCTAGCCTAAGTAGCGGGAACTATCAGGTTGGTTGCTGGACCAAACGTAGTTAATAACGCGCAAAAGATCCGCTAGAGTTCCCCCACCCCCGGCGACCTAGCGCCTCGCTCCTCCTTCTTACGCCCCGACCTCTGACCTAGCTGGACGTGTGCTCGTTCCGGCGCCCGCGTTCCCAATTTCGCACCGCACGGTCGAAAAGCATAATGTACGAGAATGGCGCGCTTTGAACATCGACAGGCTGGCACCGCTTGTTTGAAACACGGCGCTCAGCCCTACAATCAACAGGATACCCCGACAACACCACGCTGTGAGTCTCTTACGTTTCCTATTACCCCTTGAATGTGCCCGCTAATAACCTAAATTCGTCCACGCTGCCTGTCGGTCTAGAGAGAGAGAGCTGTTAATTATTCCCCAGAGAGAGATTAGGGAACCCTTTGATGATAATTCCAGTTAGGATGTAACAACCTGTATTCTATTGTTATTCACCCATGTAATGTCCATTTTGCCGCTCAAATACAATGTTGATTCATAAAAACCTAACCTCTTTCATTTGGGAATAGCAGTCGCATGGGAGTGTTTTGTGTAGACGGTGGGATATGGATTCTTGAGCCTCGCGCTGACCCCGAACCCTGACTATGAGAGAGACGTCTCATGCCCCGCTCTGAGCTGGCCGAGGGAAAGTCAGGGCACCCCAGGTCCGACGCGCGACAATATATATGAATCATGTGCGACTACCATAATACGGGCATGAGTCTAGTGTGGTAGTTAAAAAAGTCACCAAAATTGTAATTTTTTAAATATTTATAAAATTTTAAAAAATTTCGCCTACATTTTACTTATTACCGATCATTTTTCAATGACTTTTGAGTCTCAAAACAAAATTAATCCATGAGATGAACCAAGCTGGCAATTTCGATCGTGCAGGCGTTTGCGTCGTGAAAATTTGTATTTTTTAATTACACCTTTTTGAATTTCACTTTTTGATGAAAGAATGCAAATCTCGGAAGTGAAAATTAACCCTCTTCTCGACATCCAACCGAGCTGAAACTCGGCAGATAGACTCGTTGCCGATGACAATGCACTTAACTTTTGGCAATCACGCATACATACGCGGACATAAACGCATTTTGATATTACAGCAGTTAATGTACGAAATAAATGTCGTACTACCTACCCGATCGGCATTTGGTGAGGTTATTGGAGTTGTAAACTCCAGTTCCTGGGTACGAAGATCCAATCCTCAATCAAACCAAAAAAAATAATTTATTAACCCGTAAAAAAGTTTTTTTTGCTACAAGTTCATTTTTTCTGTCTGAAATTTTCCAAGACATAACAGAACATTGAAAAAAGTGAAGAAAAAAACTAACTTTACAGAACCTATTATTGAATCGTATTCTATTCCATTTTGGCCGGTTACCAATAAAACTAACATAACCTAACATATTATTGTATCGTATTCTATTCCATTTTCCCGGTTACCAATAACACTCACATAACCTCCCCTATTATTGTATCGTATTCCATTCCATTTTCCCAAGTTACAGATAAAACTAACATAACCTAACCTAAGAGTATTATTGTATCGTATTCTATTCCATTTTCCCGGTTACCAATAAAACTCACATAACCTCCCCTATTATTGTATCGTATTCCATTCCATTTTCCCAAGTTACAGATAAAACTAACATAACCTAACCTAAGAGTATTATTGTATCGTATTCTATTCCATTTTCCCGGTTACCAATAAAACTCACATAACCTCCCCTATTATTGTATCGTATTCCATTCCATTTTCCCAAGTTACAGATAAAACTAACATAACCTAACCCAAGAGTATTATTGTATCGTATTCTATTCCATTTTCCCGGTTACCAATAAAACTCACATAACCTCACCTATTATTGTATCGTATTCTATTCCATTTTATCCGGTTACTAATAAAACATTATATTCATTTTTTTATTAATGAAGAGTGTTCGGTCGATCTCTACTTGCTTTATACAGAGTGGTATATAATTAAGCCACGCTAACAAGACATCATGTTACAGCAATGGAGAACTTGACGGTGATTATTGAAACCACTTTTTAATGCATTATTTCAAACTGTTTGAACTAAGGTTGGATTACGTTACTTATATCCTTCATGGCTTTGTTATAATGGAATGTTAGTGTGGTAACGCTAACATTTCTAAGATTACCATGGCCGACTTTAGTACTGCTGATGTTTTTAAACGTATGGAATTACTTCAATGTGTTTCAATATAAATTAAATAACTTTGTATTCACCACTATCCAATCAAAAAGGATCAACATGTTTCGAATCAAATGGTTTCTTCGTCAGGATAAACGTAATGAAAATGAACAAAGTACGAATAGACAAACAAATAAGAACCTACATATGGACAAAAAAATAACTTATATGTCTAAATCAAAAAGTTTAATAAATTTACATAACAGAATCAAAAAGTAACTAAGATGTCTAAATAACGAAAGATAAAAATATTTTTTATCAATATGAAAATAAATTTAAGAGTTCGCTATTTTTTATAATGTTTTATTATTTATAAAGACTTTTCTAATTTCAAAGTTATCTAATTATAAATCCATTGTATTTGTAAGAAACCATTGGTTTTGAAACAAGTCGATACTTCTTGATTAAATAGTGGTGGATACAAAGTTATTTATTATTTTTAATAATAATAATATTTGGCTGATTTATATAGCGCCGTTATCGTGAAAAATGAATTCAAGGGCGCTGTACAAATATATTTATTGAATAATAAATACAGTTGTATTACGACTAAGATTCATAATAACTAGTAACTTACATCTTATGACAGAAAAAAAACTCACCCCATGAACCGGGCACCCCTGCGACATCACAAAACATAGAGATTCACTTGAGGTGACTTATGGCAGAAGTGTTGGTTATCCGAACGAATCTTATTAAACCTAAAAAATAAGATTACATGTAAGCAACAAGAGCGCCCCTAGAGGGGTGTTGCATCACTTTGTTTTGGGCGGACTCTGCAGATATTCATTTCTACTACGAGAAGAATGCATCAGCAAATAAAACTCACCTATTCAAATTCAAACTATGATTACACGTAAGTAACAAGCTTAACCCCCTAGAGGGGTGTTGCAACACTTTGTTTTGGGCGGACTCTGCAGATCTTCATTTTTACTGACGAGAAGAATGCGTGAGCAAATTGACTCTGCAGAACTTCATGTATATTGCAAAGATGAACGTGAGACCAAAGTTTCATGAATGCATGAATTTATCTATTAATTATTTTGTGCGTATTAATGTTTTTTTTTTTTTTATTATATTTTTGAAATATTTTTCAACTATTTGTGTTAAGTCTGTCTTCTGTTTTAAAATCGTAGATACTATGTAAAAAATGACTTCTTTATAATTGTAAAATGCTGTCTTTCCCGAAATTAGTTCCAGAGAAAGATTGTGTCACTGGTTAAGATGTATATAGCGCATTTGAAATATACAGAAAACATTGCAAACTGAACAAAAATGTTGAAAGTACTGAAGGATTAATAAAGTTGCTGAAAAAATATCATTTAAACCTCCGCATTCTGAATTTCCACAGATTTATAATATACATATTTCTTTTGAAGACTAAGTTTTCAAGTTCCCTTAAAAGTATGTTATTTTTGGAGATCTGTACATTTGTAAAGCTGAAATGGTAATTATATGAAATTCCTGGTGACCGGATAAATCATCAAAATGATAATTCATCACATCTTTAAAAAGTTATATAAAGTCATGGAAAGTAATTAAACAAAAACTTTATTAACTGGGTTTAGTAGGTCAGGTTAGGTTAGGTTAGGTTAAGTTAATTTTTTTTCATCGTTTTCAATGACTTTATATCACTTTTTAAAAGTGTGTTGAATAGTCACTGTGTTGAGTTACGAGTAGCATGGAACCGAAATTCCTTCCATAGAAAAATATCACTAAGTATGATCCGAAAATTGTTTAAAACATTTTTTTTCTGTTGTTTAATATGTTATATGTAGGTATGAAATAATTCACAGTGGATCGGGAATTTGTCGAGTGATTTCTGCTGTATTGTAAACAAATTGTGTTTTATTAAATATTTTCATAATTTTCGCTTAATTTTTTTTTTATATTAGAGCGCTCCCTCTTCCAGTCAAACCATTTTCTTCATCTTTTTGAATGCTTACTACGGAGCCTTAAAAGGAAGGGCTGCTCGTCCTTCTTCATACAAAACTTGCATTTGGATTTGAGGACAGAATAAACGACCAAACTGATTAATTATTTATGTAATCAAAGGGTATAGGAAATATCTAGCAAGTATATGTGCAGCTTTTGCCAATGTTTTTAGTTTGTTACTGGATATTTTAGGTTACTAGGTAATGTGTTGTATTGAGTACATGCAATATATTATTGTAAGGAGTTAATACCAAATTTAGTCGTGTGAGTAGATGACGATAAGTTTATTTGGTTTTTGTGATCGTTATTTGTGCTGGTGTATGTTGGATTTAAATGCTGGTTTACTGTTGGTGTGTGAAGAGTGTAGAACTATTTGTAGATTGGCTGTTGTGATGTTATATTTTGGCAGAATCGTAAATGGAAGAATTCGTGTTATTTTGTTTTACTTTCGTGTGAACTCAACGCTATTATTCGGTCACACGTATTTGACTCATATCTTCGTACTTTACATAGATGTGTGTATTTTGTTATACTCTATTAAAGCACTATCTTTCCAGTCAAGCTCAAGACTTCATTAACCATCATTTAATTGCGTTACAAGTCAACAACTGCAATTGCGTCCAGTATGGTAATTAAAGCATTTTGTTGCAATTATTATTTTAATTAAACCGATTTATATGCATCGGTCATTTAGTAATCAGAGCCGTTTACGGTCAGTTCTGGAAACTATATGTTACTTCAATAAATCACTGCAAATGGAAAACACATTTTCTTATAAAAACTCGTTTAAACTGCATTTAATAAATCGAGATTAGAAGTGAATATTTATCATTTTAAATCCACTGCTACGAATCGGACTATACTAAATCACCTTTAGATGGTATTATTATTCGTGCTTAATTGATGTCTCTGGCTCTTTTGGTAACAATAAAATAATTATTCCTGTAGACTGCTGCAGACCGCAGACTTAGGGGAACGGCAGTGCGGCCTTTTCCATACAAAACATGCATCTTGCACTTGACTCCAAAATAACCTAACAAATATTTTTTTAATCAAAACGAATGGCAAATATCTGATCCGAAAATGTGCTACTTTATTTATTTGTATTTAAAATTTTAAAATATGGGCTATGAAAGGAATCGATATCACGATTTTAGAGGCACTTTTGGCAATTATTTTTCGGTTAATAATAATTCATTTTTAATTTTCCTTACCAACTATGAAAATATAAAAAATACAAATTATTAAAAGAGCTTTTGATAGTCTTAAAAATTAAATTACAAACGACCGATTTTCGTTGTCACACCTAATTTCAGTACATAAATTTAAAATGTCGACCCTAAAAACGCTTTTTACTGTGTTTTTTTGTATATTTCACTGGCTGTACCCCGCCACACTCTTTGGCTCCTTCCAGAACTTTCAAGAGCATTCTCTAACTTTCCGGAAACTTCTAAACTCACCGACACACTCCGCCACTCTTCTTAAATTTTCTCCTTCCAGAACATTCTAGAGCATTCGAGAACATTCATGAACTTTCTAAAATCTTCCAGACTCACCGACATAGTCCGTGGGCCTATTCTGAAACGATCTGAAGCATTCGCGGCCTTCCCGTAACAAAGCACATTTTTGTCACCCACGTTCAGCCACTCCCAACAAACTTTCTTACTTTCGATGTGACACCAAGGGCTATCTACCACCATAACCACCGGCGGGTGACAGTGAAAATTGCGGGTGGGAAAACATTAGTTTCTTTTTATAATATACCTATATTAGATTAGATTATATTAACACAGTGAATTAGGCACAAATATTATTTTAATAATTACTCCCAATAAATTGCCAGTGTTGCTTCTAAAATCGTAAAAAAAATTATTCTTTAATAAATTGAATTTTATAATTTAATCAAAGTAACATATATCCGTACTAGAAATTTGTTATACTTTGTTATAATTTGTTGTACAAAAAAAAATATTTTTTCTGTTTGGTCTATTTTGGCCTCATATCCAAATTTAAGTTTTGTGTGAAAAAGGCTTCACAGTCCTTCCTCTTGATACTAAATGTTATAAGAAACTATTATTTTAATTATCGTGTCTTTCATGAAGTCTGCGGTCTGCCGCTTCGGTTTGCGGTCTGCCGCCAATAACTCCAGTCCTTAAAATAACTCCAGAGGAAAATTATTTTCCTCGGGGACTATGTCATCTTTGGAAATGCTGTGTGGTTTGTTTTGAAGAGAAGGAGTGAACATGGGTCTTGAAGAGAGACTCATGCTGTAGGTGAGAGGAAACACAGAGGCCGTCATATCGTTCCACAGCCGCACAATAAATTAATTGCAAAAATGCAGTTAGCACAGTTCGATTCGGAACATTCTAAATGCTGTGGCAATTTGCTACGCATTTTATGTAAATTTTCTCACATAGGCTAGGGTTTATGTGATTAGATTCCCATTAAAACTAATACCCCGATAAATTAGTTAAACAAGGTAATGTTATTACACTAATAGCTGCTGATGTAAAAGCAAATCTTTTTAAAGAGCGGGCGTTTGAATGTATTTGTGCACACCGATAGTGGTTCAAATTGGTTTGAAATAGTTTGTAACACCTGCCTGCAGTCCTCTCTTACGCCGCAAGATGTAGTACATCACTGCAAAAGCAATAATCTCTTTTAAATGATTCTACTGTATCTTATTTTAACAGGATGTTTTTGTCTAAAACTGAGATTAAATACTAATAAATTAATTAGAAAACGGAAGAAATTTTAAGTCAATCCTTTTATTTTTTATAGCCGAGTAGAGTTAAGAGTTACCAAAAATTTAAGTGTATTTTCAAAAGACAACCTTATTCTGATAGTTTTTCAAAAACATTTTTGTTCTGAAAATATACAAAAATCTAAACCCAACTTTCTTCTTCTCGACAAGCAATATTTACCTTTTCCAACCTGAATTAAAACTGGCAGTAATGAAATATAATATTTTCAAGTCATTTATTTGATAGAGTTAATTCAAACCTAAACATAAAAATTCATAAAAACTGTTTAACCGCGAACCATGAAATTCCTTGCAACTGCCCAAAATTGATTGAAATTCAAACAATAAAATACCTTGGGATAATTATTGATCAAAACTTAAATTGGAACTCCCAAATAGAAAATGTGAGCAACAAATTTAAAAAAACTAACCTATTTCTTCAAAACAATAAGAAACATTTTAGATAAAGAACAACTAATTCAAATTTACTACGCACTAGCCCAATCTCAACTACAATATGGTCTTATCGGATGGGGAAGCTCATGCGATTCCACTATAAAACCAGTCCTCATAACACAAAAGGCAATTCTAAAAATTATACTTAGGATCCCTATCAGAACTCCTACCGACTATGTTTTTAAAACCCTGAATGTAATGACACCAAAACAATTATACGCAAAAGATATACTAATTTACGCATTCAAAAACAAGGACAACTTTACACAGACAAACTCAGACAGACTCACAAGATCCACATTACAACATATGTTACACCAACCTACAAGTAAAACAACTTTTGGACAAAGAAATATGCAATATTATTCTATAAAATTATTTAATATCCCTCCCTTTTGAAATAAAAAACATTAAAAAAATAACTGACTTCAAAAGAAACATTAAGAAATGGATTATGGATAAGGGAAGGATGAATATAGATATAATTTTGCAACCCAACAAAGACTAAAGCTTGTATTATGTTTTATTTTTCTCTAAATATTGTTTTTTAATTTTCTATATAGTATTTTAACATATGTACTTATACTATTTCAAACACATAACCATGTACAATGTGTCCTTAGAACGGGGTACCCCAGTAAGGACACATTATCTTATATAAAAAAATTGTTAAATAAAAAAATAAAAAATAAAAATTGGTAGGTACTGTTTGGTGACAATTGGTAGAGTTTTTTGAAAATGTTCGGTATTTTTTCGAATATGGTTTAATTGTATAATGTAGAAAATTAAGTTATTGAGATTGTGAACGGAAAATATTTTAATATTTGTCCCTGAACCTAACAAAATAAAACAAAACCTGCACTTTGACAATGTTTTTTTTTGCACTAATCAAAAAATGTTGTCGGTGTTTTTCAACCTCATCAGCATCTGTGTAAGTGTGCCATTTCGCTTGATTTATTATGTTACAAGTAGAGGTGAATCGCCTAAGATGATTTTAACCCGGCGTGAGTGAGTCGGGTATGTCATGACCGAGAAGTTTTTAAACGAAGATTATTTAATTTTAATGTTGCCATGCAAATCCCGACGTCATACTAGCTGGAGATAAGGGAGTAGGGGTCGAGATGTATTGTTGAGTGTCACGCGGAGATACACGTGCCTAAAGGTGGTTAGGGTACGTCACACCCGACCTCGTAGTCGGTGTTACATTTTTATAGTATTGTTATAGTTAGTTATAGTGATCTTTGATTCTATATTTATAATTATAAGATACTATAGTTATGTTGATTAACCAAAGAAGTTTTACTACGAAAACTAGTACTTTTCAAAGAAAATATACAATAACAAATGCTTTTCAATCAAACGTAGTATTTTATTTACTCATCTTGTTGAATGGATACTATTATTAACATCTCAAGAAAAAAAAACTTAATACACAATTATGGTATCAAAAATTCGGCAACAAAGTTTGGGGTATCTCCTACCCGCCTCATCGCTGGTGTAACAATTTCTCCCCTCATTCACACTGGGTTAAAAATGATTTGAACCCGCGACCTTCAGATTGCTAGGCGAGAGCCTTACGCCTTGACTGTGGAAGACTGACATATACAAAATAAATGTTGGTCCTACCCGATCGGCTACAGCAAGTTGTCGACTACAATTCCTGGGTAGGACGGTTCGATCCTTAGTCAAACATTTTTTCAATTTTCAAATAGATGTGAGTATAAAGCTAAAAAAACTTACACATTGATTTTCTTCTTAGATACTTTTTACAATGTACTGCTGGAAGATCCTGCTTCAGGATACCGGGGAAATAATAACATGTATTAATGGATATTTGGAACATGAATGGTCTTATACATGTACACATAATATATTAATAAAACTCACAATATTAAAATATAGCGTATAATTTTATTCGAAAAATCATAAAAAATAGCATTGCATCCTCGGTGCGCCACAGGCTACTTTTTCAGTAACCTGGAAGATGTAACATTGGGCAGGGGTGCCTCACTTGAGGAGTTGAGGGTTGACAGCGCAGATCTGTGCCAGGGGATTCTCTGGGTTAGCCAAGGTCACGAACTGTTCACCAACCTCGACGGCAACCCTAATCTGGGCTTCCACAGTTGACGCTCCTGAAAAATAAGAAAAAGGATTATAAAATCTCTGTCCCAACAAATTTTTATTTTTTCAAATCATCATCATCTCATCATCAATAATGTGGGTCTGTCTGTGATTCTAACCCTGATTCAATGAACTCGGATTCGTTTTGAATTTGTGTTTTTTTCATAATTGAAACTGATTGTGTAGGGAATTCAGACAAGCTATAACGTACAGTGACAGGATAACTCATCAAAATGACAATTCGACACACGTTTAAAAAGTGATAATAAAGTCATGAATAGTGATGAAAAATAAACTAGGTTAAATAGGTTACGTAGTTTAGGTCTATAATTCAGTTTTTTCCATCGCTTTCAAATGACTTTATAAACATTTAGCATTCAAGTATTTCATGAAAAATGTTTAGTTGTAGTGTAATTCTCAACACTAGTGCCATCTAGCGATAAACAATTGAATTTCTTATGGAAAGAGAGAAGACTGTTCAGAAGTGGAAATTTCAGCCACCTGTCGGAATTACAGTAAACTATTTTGTTTTCAACGTTATCAACATTTTTACATTTGTTTTAATTATAATTGACTCTCACCAAGATGAGGAGTAGCAATGACGCAAGGATGCTGGATGAGTTCAAGGGTGATGGGATCCGTTGGTGGTTCCTGCTCGAACACATCGAGGGCTGCTCCGCCAACCTAGAAAAAAAGGAAATCATTAATAGTTCAACAAAAACAACTGGCTACATAAAACATGACAAACTATTCTGCCGCTGTAACTAAAAACGTAGAGTCTTCCTTGAAAGTCTCAAGGAAGACACAGTGTTTTTAGTTACACAGATTCTCAAGGAAGAAACTGTCTTTTTAGTTACAGTTTTAATTACAGTGACAGTATTTGTAGGAGTTGTGAGATCAGTGTCAGATGAATGTCAAATGTGAAGTAAATGGGGAAACCTTACATGTCCACTATTTAGTCCTGCAAGGAGGTCCTTTTCATTGACTAGCCCTCCTCGTCCCACGTTGATAATGCAGACTCCTTGTTTGCACTTGGAAAGGACATCTGCGTTTATCAAATCTGAAAAGGTTTTCCATTGTTACCGAAAAATATTAATTTACTGTCTGCTACAATAAATGATGGTCTTAATTTATCATTGATTTGCTATAGAAATTGGAAGGAATTATGAAGGCCAAAAAAAAAATTATCCAGAACTATTATTGAATAAGCCGAGAGAAAATATAATAAATCAATGGGAGAAGCGGGAAATCAAAATAATTGGAGATCTAAGGAACACTAAGGGGTGAAACAGCGAAATTGAAAACATTACAATTTCGGATCGATATGCGTAACTGCAGATGATTTTATGCCGATTTCTAGAGCACGGTCGTGCTGTCGATAAACAGACCGATATTGATAATGTAATAAATAATAAATCAATATGCGCTGGCACTGAACACCGAAGGTATTGTCCATGAAATGATATTCCGAAATGTCAAATGTCAAACAGTTACATAAAAATATTAAGAAATTGACAGTGTTGATTTGAAATACTAACCTAAATATCCATTGGCCGTCGAAGGGAGTTATCATATATAGCTATTGGGTAGTGGTTTTTATTCACAACTTGTTATGTGAACAACTTTTGCTTCTCCAAGCCCGAATTAATGCAGCGTCATTGGCCCGAGCGGATTTAACTCAACGCGACTATATATACGACTTCTTTCAATTCTAAGAGCGTCGTTAGTTCAATTCCATTCGTTAATAAGCCAGTACTTTTGATTGACTGAATGACATTATCTAAAAAGATGCGGATATCGACAGTTAAAGCTTATCTGATACTATGGAGGCTGCGCTAAAATTTGTCTATCTCCGTGCTAGCAGATGTCGCTATCTAACCATAGAGGACTAATTCAGTCAATATCGTATTGACATAGAGATTTATCAACCAACCATGCTATATTACCTGTACAATAGATGGACAAGTACATTAAAAAAATTGTTTTTACTTCTTGTGGATGGCATAAGAGGTGTGTGTACTGTGATGTAATCAGCCAATGGCCAGATTTCGCTCAGTTCCATCTTCTCTGTGTTGTACTTCTTGGTATCTTCGGCCGTTACAATGGGATCGTATCCGATAACCTGAAAATGAACAAATAATAATATTATAGTGATTTGTTTTTGGGGTATTACACCGTGTTGCGCTTTATGTGTTGCCCAAAAACAAATCACTATAATACTTTTGGCAGTGAAAATCTCAAATCAAATAATAATATTAGTTAACAACAACGGACATTGAATGACATAGATCGATATAGCATTGAGAAGAGAAGAAGTATATTTCTTTAAATTAGCTGCATACGCAGGGCCGTGGGTTATACCCCTAATGTAAAATATCATTGAAGAAGAAAATAATACTAATAAATCTAAAATAAGACGCAGAAAATAAAAAAGATAACAGTCACAACTAGGAATCTTATCCACTCGACCATTGGGACCTATTTATGTATTAAACGGCATATTTGACATTTATGTAAAAATTATCCCATATTATGTAAAAGACCATTATAACATTTAGGTACGTACCTACTTTACAATAAACCTATGTGAATTTTCCAGAAACATCACATCACATCATCTTATACATAATATATGATGGTTATCTACTGAAAATATGGTGCTTCTTTAAAAAGCTCCCATTTTGGAGACACATATGATGGAATTACCCTCATTCCGAAGCCGTTCATCCTGATAGCCACCTCCCGACCCACCCTGCCGAGCCCTAGCACGGCCAGAGTCTTGCCCTGGGCCTCCTGGCCGAGGTACTTAGCGCGCTCCCAGCGACCAGCGCGAAGGGCGGCCGCCGCCCACACCACTTTGCGGGCCAGGCAGGTCAGCAGGGAGCAAGTCAGCTCGCAGGCGCTAATGGCGTTGCCTCCGGGGGTGCTGGAATATAACAGTCAATTTTATAAATGTGCAAGAAGTCCGGTTTTAACATCTTCGTTATGTTCTTTCCTAAGATGGTGACCTTGTTGGATACTACCTTTTTAAATTGCCAGAGTTTGCAGGATCATACTATCTCAATTCGGAACAATCTCTATTATGGTACCAATCAAGGATCATAGAAAATATATTTAACAAGATTGGCTCATCGAGGTTTAGACAGTTGATTGGTTAGAAAGCCGTGACATAGCTTGAAGTTTGTTTTCCACCGGAAGATTTGAATTTACTGCAATACAAGTGGCGTCAAGCAACTCTATCAAATGGACTACCTGTTTCTGCACTACGTCAAGGGTTTTTCAATTCTTTTGGGGCTTCAGACTAGAAGTGGCAGCCAAATATGTAATGGTGATGATGTATTCAAAGTATGTAGTGGTATGTACAAACCTACATAAGTGCGTGGAATGATATAACAAAATTAAGCCGCACTAAGCTCGATATTCCAAACAAGCCGAGCTTAAAATCAATTGATTCACCGGGTCTTACTTGAGTACGATAATCTTTCTGGCTGTGGCAGCATCGCAGTCGATGTTATCTACTCCCGCTCCGGCCCTTCCCACCACCTTCAGTCTGTCTCCTGCTTCCAAGACTTCCTTGGTGACCTGGGTGCTGGAGCGGACGATCAGGGCATCGTGGTTCTGGAACAACAACAAAATAAACATTGAAGAAGATTATACTAATAAATCTAAACGAAACATGAAACAGAACAATACACAGAAAATAAAAAGATAAAAGTCACAACTAGGAATTGAACCAACGAACAGCATCGTGACCAACTAATTTTTCCCATATTTTTGGCAGCTACCTTTTTAAATTTATTTATGTCTATTCTTGAATACACATTTTACAAATGATTACAGTGGTTTATATTGTAGTACAGAGAAAAAAGTACAGAAAAAAGGTATAAAAAATAAAGAACATAGGTTGACATAGGTAAAACTGTGTGTGGGTGATATTGTATGTTACGTGAACACCTCACTAGGAGAACCTGTGCTGAGGTGTTTACGTGTTAGTGATTAAGTGTGACAGGTATTTATGTGTTGTAGTAGAAAGTTTTTTTTTTTTTTTCACAGACATATATTGAAACATGAAAACACACATTTATATGTGCGTGTATGTATTTTTGGATAATTCTTGAAGAACGTGTATAATAACGTGTATAAATAATCACAACGTTCTAATGAATTGGTTTGTAACCTAGTGAGTGTCTCGGATAAACGTATCCGATTTTTTATTTATTTGGGATATTTTATAACTCAATAATAGTGAAACAATTAGTTGCAAGATGATATTGTTATTTCTAAATTTGAAATATGAGATCAATTTCTCTTTAATTTTGAATAATATAAAGTATATATTTGCAAGTATAACAAATGTATTATAATGTTTTAACCCTTCAGGCTTTTAACCAAATTTATTATAATATTTTTAACCCTTCAAGCTTTTAAACAAATTTATTTTAATATTTTTAACATTTGACAAAATTTATTATAATATTTTTAACCTTTCAGACTTTTAAAGAAATTTATTTTAATATTTTTAACCCTTCAGGCTTTTAACCAAATTTAATTTAATAGTTTTAACCCTTCAGGCTTTTAAACAAATTTAATTTAATATTTTTAAATTTTCAGACTTTTAGACAAATTCATTTTAATATTTTTAACCCTTCAGGCTTTTAACCAAATTAATTATAAAATTTTAACCTTTCAGGCTTTTAAAGAAATTTATTTTAATATTTTTAACCCTTCAGGCTTTTAACAAAATTTATTATAAAATTTTTAACCTTTCAGGCTTTTAAACAAATTTATTTTACTGTTTTTAACTCTTCAGACTTTTAACCAAATTAATAATAATATTTTTAACCCTTCAGGCTTTTAAACAAATGTATTAATTAATTTCTAACCCTTCAGGCTTTTAACCAAATTTAATGTAATATTTTTAACCCTTCAGGCTTTTAAACAAATTTAATTTAATATTTTTAACCCTTCAGGCTTTTAACCATCACTACATCTAGTTAGAGAGGATCGTGCATCGCTGAAGAAGGAAATTTCTGCGATCTCCGTGCTCGGTAATCACTTTGTCACCGTTTGTAGTCATTACCTTATAGCGTTTTTTTAAATTAATTAAGTGATTTAAAACAACGATTTAAATCTCAATAAATTATATTTAGTCGGAATATTTATGATTTAATCTTATAGATAATTAATATGCGAGTAATTGATGAAAGTTTATCAGAATTTTCATTACCTACCGTAACCTCCAAATTTTCGCTGAATGGTAATGAAAAGTTTGGAGGGTAATGAAACTTGATGTTTATTTTGCATACTGGAGCATGATCTTGTTTCAATTTTTTATCAAAACTGACGAATTTTAACACAATCTAACATTTCCAAAACAAGTCATATTTTTAAAAATCTTCATAATTAGGTATCAGCATACCATATTACCGAGGTCCTATATATAGATATAATATAGACCTTACTGGACTGTTTTCGAGAATTCCATTCGATCCCCAAGGGTGGAAGATCCTGATTTCACTGAATCAAAACTGCAGTCTCCCAATTCCGTGGAATTCCCACACACGGAAATTGTCGAGGAAACCAACAAAGAGAATAAGGAGGCGCTTTTCAAAATCGACTGGATGGTGGTTCAATATAAAATTAGTAACAAAACGCAATAATTAATTACATTGGGAAAATCATCGGAAAGCACGAGTACACATTCGAGTAGTCATTTTTTAGAAAAAAGCTCAGGAAAGTACAATAAAAATGACTGGCCAACAATTAGCGACGAAGATTTTAGTCTGGAATCACAAATTGTTCAGCGCTTGCAAGATCCATTTGAGATTAAAAGAGAACAATTCACCTTCATAAATTTGCCAAACATTCTTTTATAGTTTTCGAGGGACGATGTTCACTGGAATCGCAACTCGCGATCATTAAAGTTCCTTACATGTGTTCCTATTTTGGTATAAGAATATGTATATGGTACATATTAGTTCTGCTGTGTTTGTTGAGTACATCTGATGTTGTTATTGACTGCATTCTAATTGGGTTATGATAATTTCTTCATTACTTGTGCAAAAGGTTGTTTTTCTCATGTACATTATTTAAAAATCTGAATATTTGGTGGCGATTTTTTTGTTGCATTGTGTTTGATGCCTGTAATCTTCCAGCCGCATTTTCTTCATTTTGATATTTTGTCCATATTTTTTTAATATTTCATACAAATATTCCAAAAACATCAGTAGGCAAAACTGATTACAGGCGAAAAAATTGTATTTCTTGTCTCCAATGCTCAAAAGTTTGAATAAAGCATTTAATTTTGTTAAAGGATGTACAAAGGTGCCATTTTCGAGTTACTACAGCTGATAGATACGGGAACACATTTTTATCAAAACATATCGTAGAATAGCCAAAAAAAAAATCAGCACAAAATGATTTTTGCCTGAACGAAACGGCGGAATGACCAACGTCGTTTCTTTTGCATTCTATGGGCGATATATTCATGCTGTGTGTTTTATTTCAGATTTCTTAGAATCAAACTGAATACTACTCAGTTTTATAAGATACTATGTAAAATACAAATTTAAAAACAACTTAATAAATAAATAATTTAAAACAAAAATAAATTCAAAAATCTATGATAATTGATAACTTTACTTGCTTTATTAATTTGCTTGGATGTAAATAAATTCAATTTGAAAGAAATATTACTGTTCGATTTAACACTTATCAATTAGTTGGATACTAAATTATTGCATAAACAAAATTCACTGCCAAATTCCTACGTTTTCTGAATAAACAATAATAAATAATGTATCCCTACGCAGATTGCTCCAAGCAACAAGCAACAGTGATAAAGAAGTGATGGCAAACACAAATAAATGTGTGTTATCAACTTTATTTCATGAAAACAACTGGGTCAATAGTTACGAAGAGATTATGCTCCAACTATAATTGTTACACAATATCAACTATCAGCCTAAGATACTCCTTTATAACATAAACGAGTCACCGTTTTCTTATGTTCCCTTTCGAATGAGACAGAACTGATGTCAGTGGGATTAGTGACGACGCGCGTTGGAGTTTTGTAGTACCTACCTCCCATATTCACATTGGAATATCGATAAAACTACCGCCATCTTTAATAATATATGCCATGCTGTATTAAATGCACTCATAGGTACCTATCTATCAGACGCGCGGTTTTTTAATAGTAGGATTTTCAGGTACTAAGTGAGGTCCGGCTCCGAACCAAAAGTAAATGCTGAACTAAATAGTGTGGCGGTACCCTTAAGATCTGTAAAGAATGATGACAGTTGTGTATTATTAAAGAAACTGGCTCTGTATTATCACTCGCCCAATTTCTGAGAAACAAGCTATGTATGCCGTGTAGTTCTCTACTCTAGGCGTCCCTTGCACTTAGATACACAGATATTATGTCAATTCAATAACAGATTGGAAGTATTTACCTTAATTTCCTCAAGAAGTTCTTCCTTCTTCAGCTTAGTTTTGGTGGTGCACTTAATGCCATGCTTCTCCAGGAGTTCAGCACATTTAGGATCCACGGCATCAGCGATGAGGACGGATACAATATTGACCTTCACCATCGTTGCTTAATTCTATCTGAAACAAATAAAAAACATTTTGTAATCTTTATATTCACGGGTTGTTTTACCAGAAATCAAATGTGACATTGTCATCACATGGCCAGTTGAGAGGTTCCCTTTAAATGCCGATTATTAGTTCAGCTTTTGAACAAATTGTGATCAGCAGAAGAGGACAACTATCGTGTTGTTAAGTTTGTCGTAAGCTAAAACGCACCTAGAATCGGCGATCAACGAGAAACTTTCAAATGTCAAAAAACAAAACGGCGCTGCATTGGCATTTGATGAATTTGTCACATGTGAATTTCAAGGCGTTTTAGCGAGCTAATAACAGTTTTTCAAATAAATTTAAATGCCGTTTTTATTTTCTTTTCAAGACGCAACTTTTGAGATAGCATACGTGTCTAATGTCAAAAGTTGAAAAAATAGAAATTGAAATTGACACTAAACTTTGTAATGCCATCCTAACAATATTCACTAAACCTAGTGCAAGAAGAACATCTATCCAATGGTTTTCCAATAAGAGGTGATATTTTGATATTCAATCATTAAAGATCAATGGTTTCGTTGCTTGTGTGGCACGTAGCACAGTTTGTTGAAAGTAAACGTTGTCCAGATCAATACCATCCAATTCCTGCCATAAAAAATCATTAATCATCCCTCGATAGCGCAATCCATTCACCGTAACTGTTGCTCCAGCCTCATTTTCGAAAAAGTAAGGTCCAATGACTCCGCCGGACCATAAATCGCACCAAACAGTCACACGTTGAGGATAGAGAGGCTTTCCAACAATAAGTCTTGGGTTTTCCGAGCCCCAGATGTGACAATTTTGCTTGTTGACGAAGCCACCGATGTGGAAATGGGCCTCATCACTCAAGATGATTGCATTTGATTCACTCAAGTGAATTTTAATAATTTCAATGCATTGTTGAAGCGTGTATCGTTCCATTTTTATTAATGGCGTAGTTTCTACTTGTCAAATGTCAAAAAAAGACAGCTTCAAAAGTAACATCTACCGAAATAGCGGGCTATTCAAAATAACACCTCTTATTGGAAAACCCTGTATAATATCGTTTTCGATTGCATCAGTTACGTGTCTAAGTACGTATGTAACTTTACGCACAGTACATAATCAATCTTATATTGTTTATTGGTTTATTTCATCATTATTCAATTCATTTCCTTTATCACAAACAAAACAAAATCGGCCGTTATTATTTATTATGTTAAATACTAACTACGCAAAGATTTATTATTGTTGGAGTCCTGTTATGACTCGACCACTTTGCATTTCGTCTGTCTATAAATTTGTTTGCGTGTTCCGTATCCGGTCAATCCTGAACGGAGAAAAATGAGTAGGTATTGCTAAATTAATAAGAATTCAAATTATAGGTAATACGGTTAAAAACGGAATTAATAATAATGACGAAGTGTTCCGACATCGTGATAATATATTCGTATTTTATTAACTTAAAGTTTATTAGGAAACCTAAAAAATTATTCGTTAAGGTCCATGCATTTCAGTTTATAACCGGCTTACGAATAATTAGCAATACTCATTTTTCTTGTATCACAAGAATGTAACCGTTTTTGATAATAACTACATCTTTATATAGCCAGAGGACATGAGCTTTTCGACTGTTGCGAGCTGTCAAGCCGAAGAAATCAACATTACGCGAAGTCTGCCTTCACAGAACTACTACTATTCCTAGCGCAGACCCATGAAAACTACGGGTTAGTCGTAGAGGCGCTAATGCGTACTAATATCTCTTCAAAACGTGTCCCACTATTATCACGCGCGTACTTATTGGGTAGTTTCCGGTCGTTCGGCGTTAGAGCGTTGAAGGTCAAATTGAACTAAGTAATATGAGGTAAAAAAATGGAAACAATTTTTTTGCTTCGTGCTTTATCTAAATACAGGGTGTCCGGGGGTAAAATGCACAAACTTCAAAGTGATTCTACATGATGGTAGAAGTAATAAAAATACGAATCTGGGGGACACTGGATCACTTCACGCTAAATATTATTTGATTAATTTTTATTATTTCACAAGAATTTATTATTTGAAAATAATATAATCAAGTATAGTATGTTTACGGCATTTTCCAACGTGGTAGATACTTCCAGTATCGCCATGGTAAAAGTCCACCATTCAAATCAAACGTTGCTTGAAATGGCGTTAGTCGTGTTTGGTGACCAGATCTGAATAGCCAGATACTTCCACAACTTCCTCTTCCCATCTCCTTCACCTCCCCACTATTTTCAGCCTCATAACATACCCCAATTGGGGTGACATAGTCTCACTGGCTCCAGGTGGTTGGGAGCAGTTGGAACTCTTGCGCGGAAATAAACATATTGTAGGCATAAGTAATTTACGTAAATCAACATGAATTACGCAATGAATTACAAAACCCAGTGAAAGGTATAACATAGTTGACAAGTACTTAGGTATGCTCAAACTTACTAGAAACCACTTTAGACACAAATAAATAGGTGATCCAGCATCCCTTTTTAATTTAATTTAAATTTCTGATTACCTTTAATTAGTATTAAATAAATTCGCTATCCGCTTCTGTCTATAGGATTTTGATAGGCTTTACACTATCATTTATAGAATTTCTTCCTGAAGGTTTATTTATGTTATATTTATAGAAAGTAGAGAAAATTCGATGATTTGTTATCAAGTCGTAAAAAGAATATTTTCGGGCGATTACATTGCTAACGCTGGCTAAGATATTTGAGATACACCAAAATAATGTACTACGGAATTAATTGTATATCTTAAAAAGGCCTACAGAAAAGTCCGCGATGGTATGTGACTATCTACCAAGGATAACCGCCAACAACGCCGCGTACACGTCAGCTAGTTTTACTAATAAAAGAAAATAATGTGAATTACTGAAGTGAAATAATAAAATTACAGTTTTAGATTCATCTGCAGAGCATTTAAATCGATGCAGTACGTCGTGTAATATTTTGAATCGGGACGCTATCAATAACACACCTTACGTAGATAAGGCGATAAGGCTTAAATTACCACTTAACATCATCCACCTGTTTTGATTTATGCAAGAAAAAAACATGGCCAAAAAGTGCCTTTTATTTTATTTTGTGGATGTTCAGGCACAAACATTTAAATGCTTTTCGATCATTTTATAAATAACTTAATTTGCAACAATATACAATAAAACCATAACCGAAAATAGGTTTGTAAGTAGGAGATTTTGAACTTTAAAGCAGTTTTCATAGGCCTTATACATTATTTATTGTTTTTGTGTTTAATTCGTAGAACTCCATTTAATATTTTTTATAAATTTTAATTTAGATTAAATTTGATAATATTATTATTAAGTTCTGCAAGTGTTTTAGTTTTTTATTATTGTGACAGCTGTTTCGGCTTACAAGGCCATTTTCAAACTGTGGTTAGTCCACATTGAGACGACGTATTTATACTATTTCAAATGTAAATTTTGAAGGTGTATACATTGATTTATTACTGGTTAAACCGATGACATGATCTATTGTTGGTTAAACCAGTCTATGTTTTCCCCTCAGTAAATGGTAATGAGTTCTTAATTATTTACTAATGACTTTATTGCTATGAATTATTTGGGTGCATTATACTGCTTGGGTTTTGTGAAAATACTGAGAAGTGGTGAGTAAATTATTTTCCGTACTTTATTAATTAGTGTTAAATTTGGGTCATTCGTTCGTTTATTGATTTCTAATTGTTCAAGTAAATTTAATCTAATGCCCTTTTTTTCTATATGTTTAGGACCCTTGTTGTTAAGTGGGGTATGATTATTCACCAAGAGATGTTCTGCGAATTTTGAGGATGTGTTTTTATTATTATAACATATACGGATATTTTTTCAGCAGCTTTTTTAAGAGAGAGCTACAAACCAAAAATGTGTATATTTTTGGTATACCTTATATCGTAGGTAATAGGCATTAAAATCGCTTGACAAAAGGAGTCTAGAAACGTTCGATTTCAAGCACAAAACTGTTTTTTATTTATTTTGTAAATAATTTTATAAGAAAGCAAAAAAATTAATCAAGTGAAACTGTCACAGATAATCTTAGCTATAATACTGTATTTTTTTAAAGTTGTTTTCTTTAGGCGTTCATGCATTTCTATTTAAAAAATATTTTTTTAAGTAGTTTACATTTATATTTTTTATTGAGTAATTTATTTTTTTATTTGTATTCTACTCAAGCGAAACAATATAAAAACCTTCAATTTATCTAAAGCATATTTTTTGGTATTCATAATGTACACCAATTCGTTATAAAGATTAATCGAAATAGTGATTTAGCATTAAGATTTGCCTTAAGTTAAAATCAGTTTTGTCTTTCGAATGTTAATACTCCAGTTTCGGATTCATCTGCTGACGCATTTCGAACCATTCGCTTGTTCAGTGTGGACTTAAATTTCTAAAATTCCGAGGAAAACCATTTGCTTGTTCCGCGTGTAATGAACGCAACTTAAAATTCCACCACCGGTGATAGCTGTGATCAATAATATAATTCGGATGGTATTTTTGTGTAATCTCAATGGCGATGCGTTATGATTGTTAGGTATTAGGTATTATCAGCGCCATTAGAAAGTGGAAAACCATTTACGATCTTATTAAAATTTCCCTAATAAATCATTTGATATTTTTCGTGTTTAATTATTATGACAATTTGACAAATTTAGATCTGTCGACAATTCAAACAGAGCAAATACCATAGACATATGAATATTAGTGGACCTGCCCTAAGTGATTAAAAGCGTATTATCCCCACTCCCCATACCGGTTCCATTGGAACCGGCTGTGCTCGCGTATGACCTCAAGTGAAATTTGAAAACCTGACGTCATCATTCTTGTGCGAACTATGGTCGAGGCATCATCGGTTCATTTTACGAAATAACACGGCAAAATGTTGACTTGTACTATGAAAACTTGTAAAAATAGATGTGAAAAAGAGAATAAACCCAATTGTCGTATTACATTCCATATATAAGCATTATTTTACTTTATTTTAAGCATATTCACATCGTATAATATAGATCAGTTTTAGAAACATATTATACTATCACATCGAGAAACGTCTGGACGCGAAACACAAAGCTGGTTGGTTGCTGGGAAGTAAATTATGAACATTTATAAAAGTGTCTTAACTAAATACTTAAAAGAAATATTCGACTCTGAAAATGGAACCTAATTTTTTTGCCGAATTTGGACATCGCAAATTTGTTCATAACGTGGCGAGTAATTTGCGCTCCCATGTAAAAATTTCTATTCATTCAAAAGCAGATTTTACTTTTAAGAAGTAAATGGTGATATTATAATGCGAGATGCCTATTTACTGTCAGATTGATTTATTGACGAATCACAGTCAGCCTTACTCCCTTCGTTCTTCAACAGTTGATTTTACCCCTCGCCATTATCTTCTCGTCTATTAATTCCTATGTCTGTGGCAAATACGCATTTCGATTAAAAATATATTAAAATTCAATGAAAATAAAATCATGAATTACCGATTCATTAAATAATTTTGGTACCTACTTTATCGCTTGTCTGATTTATGACAAGTAGTTCCAATTTTTGAAATTATAAGTTAGTTGGACATGAATAATGTTACGCATTATTTACAAATGAACCAACAACCGAAATTAGTACCTACGTTTAATATCGTCAATAAAACATATCATAACCTCAAACATATCATAGACACACAAACCCTAAACTATTCTAATCCGTTTTATTGTAGTAAAATATTCCAACTGGATTCTGGTTGTATTCCAATTGAATTTAATCAGTACAAGATATGAATGTAATTAAATACATTACATTTTAAATGCACTCGATAAACGTGCATGGTGGAGATCTCTCCTGAAGATAAATTTAAATATTTAAACAACCGCAATATTGTAATTATGGTATGGTATTGTGGCAGAAGTCGGGGGCGCCCGAGGAAGAGATGGAACGATCAAGTGAATCAGATACTTGTCTGGCCATGTCAAGAGTCAGAATAATAGAAGAGTATAAATGAGACGATGTATGAGTGTGTATGAGGCAAGGAGCGTGTGTCAAGACCGAGTTGTTTGGCGTCCTCTCTGCCTACCCCTGCAGAAAAACGGCGTTATGGTTAGTTAGTTAGTTAGTTAGTTAGTTAACAATATTAGGTAGATAAGTAACAAGTATTTTTCATACATCGTTCTAATTTTCAACCAAATTTCTTCATTTATTTAGGTAGGGTTCATTTATTCTCCTTGCACCCCTTTTTAAAAATGTCACGTTTTTATTACGCTTTTCAGTAATGCATCGCACAAACATACAAAGCATCCTATTTCTCCGCATTAATCGTGCGAAATTTCGATAATAATTGGAATAAAACTGTAGATTTGTATAAAAAACAAAGCCAAACCGTGACTCTTATTTGTATATGTAAATATTAATAGAAAATTTATAATTTAAAATTAAACAATAACTTTGTAAACATCACTTATAGGTAAATACTTAATGCCGACCGGGTTTCGCTACAACACGTAGCCTCATCAGGGCAGTATAATACTAACAATCTAAAAATTTTAAAAATAAACATGTGTGGATTTCACAGTAAGTGGACAGTCTGAGCTACAGTGGATTTTTAGATTGTTAGTATTATACTGCCCTGATGAGGCTACGTGTTGTAGCGAAACCCGGTCGGCATTAAGTATTTACCTATAAGTGATGTTTACAAAGTTATTGTTTAATTTTAAATTATAATGTCACATCACAAAGTAACCGCTTCATATGAAGAAAAGAAAATTTATAGCTGATCCCGATGTTGTCCGGGCTAAACGCAGATTTTTTTCGAAATCGGACGAATACAGTAATATTCGTATTATTTTGAATGTCAAACGTGCAAAATAAGACGAAAAGTATCAAAATAGTGGTGTAAGGAGCGGGAAACGAAGATAGAGGTGTTTTTCAAAATCTCATGTAGACAGTGACCTTTCTTTTATTGTCAAGGTCAATTGTGCAAAATTTCATTAACCTAGAAATAAAACTGTAGATTTGTATACAAATCAAATTCAGGCCGCCCGCCACAAACACACAATCTATTTTAATAAAATGTTAATATTCGTTTGTTAAAAAACTTAGATCTCCGAAAGTTCTTCACCGATTGCTTCGAAATTTTGACACAATATAGATACCTATATTATATAGTTGTCACCTGTGACAGATAAAAACGTGTTTTTTTAAACAGCACCATCTGTTTGACGTAAAAGCAACATGCGCTATTGTTTTTCTATCTACACAGACAGACTGAGCCACAGCAACGAGTGTCAACTTTATATATTAGAAGATAGTGGATCCGCATTGTTTCGCTATTGCTAATATCTTTCTCGGGCGTCTCCGACTTCTTCCACCATTCACTACTGTATACCACAATGATACTGTTAAAAAAATACATTGCATCGAATTTAATTGGACTCCGTATCTCATACCGGTGCAGAGATATTCCGTTAAGTATTCCTCGGCCGTCCCCGACTTCTTCTACCATTCAAACCACTCTCTAAACACTCCTGGCAATAATAAGAACAAATTACTACTACAACTATTTTTTTTTTATACACAGGGTGCGGCAGAGAGGACGGACGTTTTTGAGATGGGTAGTACTCTCCCCCTCCGTCTACGAGAGAGGTGGGGGGGTGCTGCTTGACTCGTTAGTTCCTAGCATTGTTTTACATGACCAGTTGTCATCATGGAGCCGTGGACGGTGGAGCACCGCGTTTTCGCCTATGATTGTTTCGTCCGAAATAATGAGTCAGTCACCGTCGTACAGCGTGAGTTTCGTCGCCACTTCAACATTCATCGGAATAGAGCTGTTCCCTCTCGAAACACCATCCTTTCAAGCCTTTCTTCGCAGTCCGACTCGATCTGCCCGGAAACATGCTGCTGCACTTCGCCTCAGTGATCGTTCGGTAAGGCGAATTTTGCATATGGATCTCCGCTTTCACCCCTATGATATAGAGCTAGGCTGCCCAATAGGGTGTATCGATTTTTAACTTTTTTTTTGTTTTCAAATTCCAAGTTGAAAAAAAGTTGCTACTAGATACCACAACTTACCACAAAAAATTTTGGATTTTTTAAAAAATGTTTAGGTCTCCCGCACAAGGCCTAAAGTTTTAAT
Source organism: Hesperophylax magnus (assembly GCA_026573805.1). Classification (NCBI taxonomy): domain Eukaryota; kingdom Metazoa; phylum Arthropoda; class Insecta; order Trichoptera; family Limnephilidae; genus Hesperophylax; species Hesperophylax magnus. Next base: position 25,710,283 of record JAIUSX010000072.1, read on the forward strand.
TTTTTTCAAAAAATATCAAATTTTTTTAAAATTTAAAAAAATAAAATCGTAACTTTTGTGTTTATTCCAAGTTAAAAAACAGTAATATTAGGGCATAAAAATAAGTAAGGAACGATTTTTTTAAATAAAAAATGGATTTTAGGTCTCCCGCACAAGCCCTAAAGTTTGTTAATTTTGATGAAATTTTGTAATTTTGTGTACATATATGAACCATGTTTTTTGTAAGTTTAAGCCACCGGAATTAATTGTACTTTTCTTATAGAAGGCATAAAATGAGACAATATATATATATACATAATTCATATATACATATATTAAAAATATATACCACATATATACTATATAATATATAATATGTTTTTTACTTGAAAAAAGATAGTTGGACGGTGTAATTGTATGAGAAAGGTGTTGAAAGAAACTAATGTTATTTGCTATTACTGTTGTTTATTACAAAAGTATAAAAGGTTTTAATATGTCATAAAATGTAGTATAATAACTAAGTATAAAATGTTGCTGATTACTTTCCATAAAGAAGAGTTGGCCAAACGAAACCCCAGCAACATCTCGCACGCCAGGGTGGCTTACTCTGGCAAATCGAGTCCTTCGTTTGTATGTTGCCACCGATGATCCGACCCCTCAGCTAACAAAGCTTGCAGAGTTCATAATGAAGGTCTACATACCATCATGGTTCTCAATTAAGTGCAATCCCCAAATCCCGCAAGCTTCCATTCATTTTTTTTTAATGTTTCTTTTCAGCAATTACTTGGAAGATGAGCTAAAAAAAGTCGTCCATGCAACGTTACAGAGAAATGCTTTCATGACTCACACAGAGCATGTTTGATAGTTATGCTGTTCGATGAACGAAAACATATCAGAGCCTTGGCTTATAAGAGAATCCAGAAAGCTTGCGCAACCGAAAGGAAAGGGGTAAGGGTATTTAAACCCCCTCAGATCAATTTTGATGCCGAAGACTTTAAAGATATGATTGACTGGCAATCCACTTCAGTAACCGAACCCACTCTTGTTACTGATAAGAGCCTAGAAGAGTTGGAGTCAATTGCGGAAACTGGCAAAAGTAGAAGGGTTGAATTTAGAATTCCTTCTCACACTCAAGCGGTGGAACGAATTGTCAACGAAGTCACATAAGCTTCGAAGCGAGTATGTGGGCTGATCGAAAGAGATGATTTTATCCGTGCCAGACTGGTAGACCGTAAAGTTCTAAATACGTTCGAGACCAAGAGCCAGTACAAAACCTCTGCAAAGGATTAGAATTTAAGTAAGTTTTTTTTCGACTATTTTGTATTTATAATGTTTCTAAATAACGTCTTACATATTAAATTGAAATTTCATTTGGGAACTGTAATAACATTTATAAAATTTTCACTAGGCCTATGTAAATACTATACATAACTTTGATTTAAGGTTTTGAAGCCAAGATGAAAGGACGAATACTTAAACAAGTAAGTAATTTTGCAGTAGAAAAAGAAAACTCCCACTCATGTCGTATGGAAAGTAATCAGCAACATTTTGTACTTAGTTATTATACCTACTACATTTTATGACATGTTATAATCTTTTATACTATTGTAATAAACAACAGTAATAGCAAATAACATTAGTTTCTTTCAACACCTTTCTCATACAATTTACACCGTCCAACTATCTTTTTTCAGGTAAAAAACATATTATATATATATAGTATACATGTGGTATATATTTTTAATATATGTATATATGAATTATGTATATATATATTGTCTCATTTTATGCCTTCTATAAGAAAAGTACAATTAATTCCGGTGGCTTAAACTTAAAAAAAACATGGTTCATATATGTACACAAAATTACAAAATTTCATCAAAATTAACAAACTTTAGGGCTTGTGCGGGAGACCTAAAATCCATTTTTTATAAAAAAATCGTTTCTTACTTATTTTTATGCCCTAATATTACTGTTTTTTTAACTTGGAATAAACGCAAAAATTACGATTTTATTTTTTTAAATTTTAACAAAATTTGATATTTTTTGAAAAAAATTAAAACTTTAGGCCTTGTGCGGGAGACCTAAACATTTTTTTAAAAATCCAAAATTTTTTGTGGTAAGTTGTGGTACCTAGTAGCAACTTTTTTTCAACTTGGAATTTGAAAACAAAAAAAAAGTTAAAAATCGATACACCCTACAGTGCCCAACCCCAGGACCGCGGGCCACATTGTAGCCCGTGAACGAATTATAAGCGGCCCGCGTGAATCATTTTCAAAATACCCGCCAATTTGAATATTACTTGAATCGAAAAATATGTTCGTATCATTGCATCATCCACCAGGAGGCGTTGTGTGCGAAAGACATAAACTTGAATGATATAATGGAGCCGGTAGTACGCTGCATAAATTACATACATCCAAAAGCTCTTCACAGACGTCGATTCAGAGTTTTATTTGAAGAAGAAATCAGCGAATTTGGAGAGTTACAACTGTATTGCGCTGTGCGATGGCTTTCAAAGGGCAACATGTTAAAACATTTCAAGTTGAGAGAGCAGGTGTTGGAATTTTTAGAAGAAAAATGGGCGTTACCTCTGGAAAGCGATTTACTCAAGAAAAAGTAATGGTTGAGTGATCTTGAATTTCTTGTTGACATCACCAATTATCTCAATATTTTAAATCTAAAATTACAAGGCAAAGATTGTTCACTTCCGACTATGTTAAGACAACGAAAATATTGAACTTTTTCCCATACTCAATATTGCCACCATAAACTGTACTAAGTACGAAGTTAAAATTAGTGCTTATTACAGTCGTTTGAAAGCAGATTCCAGGACTTTGAAAGTACAAAACAATATTTACAATTTTTTTTAATCCTTTCACAATCAGTTTGAATGAAATAATTAGTTATCCTGCCAATATCCAGTTGGAACTCACTGAACTGCAAAATCATTCTGCACTGAAAAACCTTTTTGCAGAAAAAATAATTTCAGTCACAAACTTCTTCAGAAGAATTTGGATATTTCTGGAAATTGGTGCCAAAGGAAGACTGGCGTTTCAATTTTTAAGTAGTTTTGGATCAACGTATGTTTGTGAAAAGTTTTTTTCTAATCTTAATTTTGTAAAAAATAAATACCGCACATCTCTAACTGAGCAACATATGTCTGATTTGTTGCTACTGTCAACATCTGAACTGACTCCTAACATAGGAGAATTATTAAAACTAAAATAATGTCAGGCATTGATTGTACCAATTACTTGGATTTAGATTTTTGTTGCACAAAATATTGTTTCGTTATTTTGCAGTAGATGGTATTTATTTTATTATTTCAATAAACGACAATAAAATTTCAATATTTTTATTTGTTTGTTGCATAAAACAAGACATTAAAAAGCTTAGGTAACAAACATAGGAACCGTCAGTAGTCAGTGGCCCGCCAGTGACTTTTAAATCGTCAATTTTGCCCAACAACTGTTAAAAAGGTTGGGCAGCCTTGATATAGAGCGATGTTGGAGAGAGTCTACGCGAACTTCCAAGAACGCCTCCAGCACTGCATCAACGATTTCGGCCACCACATGCCTGATGTGATTTTACACACTTGACTGTCTCAAATGCTATTACCTCGCGAACCTGATTCCATCAATAAATTTGTTTTTGAGTAAAAATTAACTATTTTACGATTTTTTTTAAATCCGTCCGTCCTCTCTGTCGCACCCTGTATTAAGGGCCTTGCTAATAAAGGCGTTTTAAATTTTACACAACCGTTAAACAACCATTAATGCATGGAAGTATGGAAGACGGTTGTTTATCAGTTGTGTAAAATTTAAAAAAAAAGATTATTAGTAAGGGGTTAAGAAGATAACACACATGTAACTACTATGACTTTATCGTGACAAAAAGTCGTGTAACTTTGTCCTCCAAAACGCTTATCACGGAAAACATAAGTAAGTAATTAAAATTTTAATTTATGAATAACGTTCATAAAGCGTAATTCAAATTAAATATGGTAGAATGCCATTGTAAAATTATTGTGATAAAAATCTGATAATTTCTTTCCACTTAGATATTTATCTGGCTCCAAACCGGTTTCACTCTGCTACGCGAAACGACAAAATCTGGTAGTAGCCGTATAGCGGGGCACAAATAAATGTTCCGGACACAAATAAAAAAGGTTAATATTCGGGATCGCTGACCACGTTTAATTAATTTATTGTAAATGGCTGTGATCCTATACAGCGAAAGCGAATTATCATATAAATTAGAACGTTAAGATTAAAATTTCTCGAATGCAGATAGTTGCATTTTATAGTTATTAAGGTGAGTCAAAAGGTTTTATTTTTAAAAAAGTTCATGGTAAATGTGACCAGTGATCCCGAATAATTACCATAAAAAATACTAATTACTTTTTAAATAATTACTTTTTCTAAAAATAATTACTTTTTCCTCACGCAATAAATACATCATTTTAGGTTGAAAATAATAAGTAGGTAGTAATGATTAGTACCTACATACCAAACTACTGTCCTGTGAGAATTTATAGATAAAAACCTTTCCCACATAATTACAAATAGAAAAATAATGATTATATTAGTTGATTATTAATGTCGAAGATTTTAGTAACTTTGACCGTTTGATTTACAATTTACAACACGCAATCTGCAAGTATAATAAGCCGGCTTTTGTAATGTATGTTTTATGGGGAACAGGCATGCTTCAACAACAGTATTGAATACTAAACAACAATATAATTTCACGCCAGCTTACAAACAAGATCAAATAAATGTTACCTGAGTCAACAAAACAACTGAAAACAAGAATACGTCCAACGCACTTCGAATCTCACACTTGACTAAAACAAATTTATTATTAATATTGTAAATGCAGACTATAGCAATCTCCAGACGACCCGACTGACAACACAAACAATTGAACCAATAAAATTGTATAGTCAAGCCAGTCAAGCCGTCAAGCCTAAAACCAAGCATTCATACGATCCCGATCAAACAACAAATTGCAGCAAAAAGAGGCACCTAATCATAAATGAATGAACAGTATTCAATATAGTTTTCGAGTCCCATCTTATGTTAAATAGGTGCCCATATTTTGCAGTTAGATTCTGTACGAATCTTCTTGGACCGTGGCAACGAAAAAACCAGTCAAACCCATCCGAAATTTATCTCGCTTGGTTCCCGCCCAAGGAATTATCAGCACCTATCATTAAATTGTTGGTCGAGTTCAGCGACTCCTGAAATCAACTTGTCTGGCTATGAAACATTCGTGTAACGTGTAACCCAGTCGATTTATCGCAGAAATAATAGTAATTTTAACGTAAAATATAAGTAAATCTTTCTCCGGTATGCTTTTTTATGTAAATACCGCACACGAGTCACAACTACTCTCAACCGTTTGGAGCCAGTGAGACTATGGCATCCCCAATTGGGGTATGATGTGAGGTTGAAGATAGTAGGGCTATTTAGATTTGCTCACAAAACACGGCAAAAGCCATTTCAAGCAAAGTTTCAAATCTGAATGGTGGTCTTACACCAGGGCGATAGTGAGAGTATCTTCCACTCTGGAACGTGCAGAAAGTATGCTATATATTATTTTTAATTTATAAATTCTGAAATAACACAAATTCATCAAATAAAATTTACTTGCGCACTCCGGGATCCGAATCCGCGGCCTTCGGCTTGCTAGTCGAGAGCTTTACTCTGTGCCCGTCGACCACGGTGGCCACGGATTAAATTTTTTATAATAATATTTTTTATGTGAATGCATTATATTATGTTATTACATAAAAATAACTTAATTCGAATTACTTAAATTTTTTATTAAAGTAGTGGAACAAAGTATATTATTGGAAAAACTCTTTTTGTTGTGAAAATGTATTTGTGTATCTTGCAAAATTACAACGAAAGTTGTAATTGATAACTTTAAAAAATTTAAGGCTTTTATTAATCAAACTTTTGCCAATAATTTATATATATTATCTGTCAACCGAACTTTTTTTGGTTGGGTACTATAAAAACCGAGATTGATTATTACCAAAGTGTTTCATTTTCATAAACAGCGACAGCTGTGTTTTCACCGCAGTGCAATAATTATTGGGCATTAGAAATATTGCAACCTCTAGAAATATTTAAGATTTTAGTAATACGTACATCACAAATAATTAAAATGTGAGCGTCGGGGCAAATCCCCGTTATCAGGGTATTGTGTCACCTTAATTATACGTATTCAAAATATCATTCTACCGATCAAAGTCTGGGGACCATCTAAAATAAAAAGAGTGAATTATTGTGAAGGAAACAAAGTTGAAAGTGTGAGATGGCAAAGATAAGTATATTTTTTGAATCCCAAGCCAATCTGTGGGGTGTAGAAAAAGTTCTTACGATTTTTAATTTTTAAAGTCTACTGCGTCACAATGAATCAACGAAGGTTATTTATTCCGGTATTTAGGTACTTTCTGCCTTAAGTTTAAGCTGGTGGATTATAATTAAAATATTATTTGTCTATGCTATGAAATCATAATTTGTTCAAGTAGCATAAATCAACTGTCAAGTAGTTCAAGCAAGTTCAAGTTTCAACTTGTTGTTTTAGTCCATTTTAGTCTATGGAAGTCGTGTTTTTCGGTTGTGACCAGTGTTGCCGAAGCTCCCGATTTTTCGGGAGATCTCCCGATTTTTCACTTCATCTCCCGATCTACCGGAATGGCATCAATATCTCCCGATTTTTCAAAGCAAGCAGCGAATCGTCGTCACTCGACGATTCTTTGTTTATGGTCTGCTAAACAGGCAAAAAATTGTCTCTGGCAAAAAAAAATTCCCCCGAATAGGGTATTAACAAGAATAATTAGAGAATACTGATCATCTAAGCATTTTTTTTTTTTTTTTTTTTAAGAAAGACAAACATTCCCGGGTTACGAATAACCTGACAATATTTGAAAATCTCCTACTACCACCACAGTAAGCCGAAAATGTTGCTTGTGTTGTGATGGAGGACTTACCCAGCCCAGGAATTGAACACACTCGGCCACCGACCGGTGTATGTATGTATTAGACCTATACAAACCGATAATCTATGAATTTTACGAGCGAGAGTTTAGAATTTATTACGTAACGCCTCGATTAGCTTTTTTGGTTCTTCGTTCCTCGTACATATAATTTTTTTTTAATTGTGTAATATTAAGTTTTATGTATAAATATCAATGTCATCAATATCTCTATACTACTATAATATTGAATTCTTATATGTTATCTTTAAAGATAACTAGATAGTTCTTGCATTCTCTCTTCCATTTACCGATAGGTGTTATTTTTATGCTTTCTGGCAGTACATTGACATTTTTTATTCCTATATGGTGTAATATTCTATCGAAACACGTTAAAGTTATCTTTTTTATTTCGATAACACATTGTGTATTATTAAATTTTCTTTATAAATATCAACGTCATCAATATCTCTATTTTACTGTTAGCCAATTTAGCTCCTGTAACATTTTGGCTACTTTAAAAATCTATTTCGCCTAAGTGTTATTCACATTGCTATATTTTGAACAATTTGCAACTTACTTTGTTCTCTGTCATTTCACCAGAAAAGAATCGTTGGACAGTTGTTAAAATATGGGCTAAAATTGGAGTTACGAGTATATACTGTAATCGCAGATTATTGGAACAACTTTTGAATAATTCTTCCCAGAAAAGAGATACTTGTACCCAAGTTTCTATTGTAAATGCGCAGCATGCTTATAAAAATTAAATCTTTATCTAATATAACTCCTAATTACTCCATAGCAGTAACAATTTCCACAATTTTATTTTCGCTCTTGCATTGTATTTTTTTTTTGCTAATTCATCTGCTAAATTAGTAGGTATTTCATAATAAAGAATGCTAAACAGTTAACTATTGGGTGACAGCGGAATGTTTACATGTGAAGCCAGGTGATATGAAGAAAAAGCTCTTGAGGTGATTGGATGGTTGCTTATTAAAATTGAAAATAAAAAGATTGTTTCGTTTCATTTAATCGTAGACACATCCCGAGGACAAAAATCGTTACTTGTTTGAATGCCGCTCAATTTTAATGTACATAGATAGGTATTCAATAAATTTTGACGTCTCTTGAACTGACAGTTCAAATTTCACAAAAAATGTTCTGTGTTGACAGACGTAAAAATAAGTCTCCATCGAATGTTACGGAAAATTGCGTCATTCCATGGGCAACATCTACAATTATGCTGCTTCTTGATTTTTTAGATCGTTGTTAATGGTCTGCTTCGGAAATAGTAAACGGGATTCGGATTGTTGACAAGGGAGAATTTTTATTATAATAGTTCTAGTCATCTCCCGATTTTTCCCGATTTCTTCAAATTTCTCCCGATTTCTCCCGATTTTTAGGCAAAAATTCTCCCGATTTTGAATTTTTAGTTTCGGTAACACTGGTTGTGACAGTTTCGCGGGTTTTAAATAATTTAAATAACCATGGCAATAATATTTTAGGTTTTATAGAACATGTATAGAGGAATTTCTATTTCCATCAATAAACATTTTACATTTACCATCAGAAAATATCTATCACCACCAAATTGCGCATTCTGAGTTAAAATGCCGACCCGAGGGAAACGTCCACAAAAAAATGCGCCCAAATATAAAGATAGTGACGAATCTGAGAGCGGTGGAGATTTCGAAGATTCAGGATCAGAAGCTTCTATTCCCAAAGATGCGGAAGATGATGACGATTCCCCCGTCATTTCTGAGGACGACTTTGAAGAAGAGTTACCAAAAAGGCCCATCATTAAGAAAACTTCAATATTTCGCCAGAAACCCACCGTCTCTAAAATGCCACACAAAAGTGGGATTTCAATGGCAACCATCAAAAAGAATCTCAAATCTGTAGGCGACAAGCTCAAGTTACCCGATGATTCGCCCTCTGATCCAGAAATTCCGTTTAATGTCAAACTTTTAACGGATACTGAGAAGTTGTTGCCAACTTTCTTGAATCTGTCAGAGAGCGGTAAGTATATGGAATATAGAATTGGGGTGAAATGCAGATTACGTCAAACTCTGGGAATTGAATAAAAATGCACTTTCTAGATGAGAAAAGTGTGTAGAAACTCATTAAAAAAAGAATTAAGGCGCGGAAGAATAAATTGAGGGAGATACAGCCGATCAAAGTTTAATAAAATTGCACTTCGCGATCTGATATTATGACCATATTAGGACAGTCCACCGCCATATTTTGTCACTGTTGTGTTGGTAGACCTAATACTAACATCAGCTACATGCGATTGTAGCCGATTTCGTGGGGTAAATTCATAAGGCGCGTAATTATGAAAAACAGAATTAATAATATAATGTAATCAGGCACTGGAATGGAGAATCCCGCCAGACAAACCATTTAAAAACGTAGGCTGTTGTTTTAAAGTAAAGATAACATACACAAGCCCAAGTTACCACCTAACCTAACCTTTCTAGCGGGCTTGTGACGGTTAACATACATGTTAACCCAGCGCCGGATCTGCCCCCCCCCCATAACCTAACCTAACCGGATCTGCCCACCCCCCCACCCCATAACCTAACCTAACCGGATCTGCCCACCCCCCCCCATAACCTAACCTAACCTAACCGGATCTGCCCACCCCCCCCCCATAACCTAACCTAACCTAACCGGATCTGCCCGAATCGCATGTAGCGGATGGGGGGGGGGGCAGATCCGGCGCTGGGTTAACATACACAGAGGGGCACTGGGGCAGATCCGGCGCTATACACAAGCCCGTTAGACAAATTTCATAATTACAGGTCAATCACAGCATCACCTTCAAGGATCCAGACAGTGGGCGCACACGAATTCCATCGAATCTACGTGGCGTGCTGCTAAGGCTGTATCGTCAGGGGCCGGCAGGAAAAAATCAAGTATCGCGGGCAATCTCGCTAAATATATGTTTCAAAAACGTTGTCGGGAACGGAACGTCGATCGCATGGATGAATTTTTGTGCATGGCTGGCCGTATATATGACGCCACTGTGGAACGTCCACCCAACACTCTGCCGTTGCTTGAGGATGGGACATCTGATTCAGAGGACGATTACGAGTGAGCGATTTTAAGGTAGTATTTTGTTTTTGCCTGATTACATTATATTATTAATTCTGTTTTTCATAATTACGCGCCTTATAAATTTACCCCACGAAGTCGGCTACAATCGCGTGTAGCTGATGTTAGTATTAGGTCTACCAACACAACAGTGACGAAATATGGTGGCGGACTGTCCTAATATGGTATATCAGATCGCGAAGTGCAATTTTATTAAACTTTGATCGGCTGTATCTCCCTCAATTTATTCTTCCGCGCCTTAATTCTTTTTTTAATGAGTTTCTACACACTTTTCTCATCTAGAAAGTGCATTTTTATTCAATTCTCAGAGTTTGGCGTAATCTGCATTCCTCCCTAGAATTGATAACTAGAAATGTTTTTTGGCTGTATTTGTACTATTAAACGATTTTCCTCTCCTAGATACTGATGACAGCGACAGTGAAACAAAAGCATCCACTTCTAAGGACCCTCTACCGTTCAAGACCTTTGTCCCGAAAAAGAAACCAGAAGATAAAGTATCAACAAATAAGAAGAAAGACGAAGAAGTTACAGTTGAAAAGGCTGTCAAAGATGAGGCACGTCTCAGCGATTCGGCGACCGATAGTGAAATGGAAGATGTGGAAACAGAAACACAAGTAAATTTTATATTCATAAATTAGTAGCATTTACATGTGATTAAATCATGTCTTTACATTAGGAAACTCAGAGACTTCCATAATACAGTTTTCAAAATACATTTTGTTGTGCAAATAATAGTGACCTGGGATTATTTAATCTACAAGTATAAGACCATTTGCACAGATACTTATACTTACAAGCGACTCGAGTTTTGTGTACGTAGCATACGCGCCGCTCTTAAGTTGATAATTTCTCATTGTTCGTACACGACGCAACGCATGGACAACGGGTTTGCAGTTGCAAGCTACTGACAGTGCTGGTAAATATGCTACGTGAATTGCATTTGCATCTAATACTCATTTGACAGAAATGACATCCGAACATGATTTGTATATTAAATTTGTTCTGGAGGTGGGAAAACATCCATGTCTATATAGCTATAATTTACTTGAATACGTTAGAAAGGATTTAGCTGTGAAGGCGTGGATTGAGGTTGGAAAGAGAAGTCCATTTGACATCATTCTCATGTAGTTCCTTGGCATCGACGAAAGCCCTACAATTAACATTTATTTCGTTTTATTGGTGAACCCAAAACCTTCTTTTAGATCGTTTTTTAAGCTTGCAAATATAAAGAAAAATATTTTTTTACTCGTTAAAAACAAAAAATGTCTAGAAATTGTTACATAGTGAATGCCAAAGAAATACAAAAAAATAAAAAAATAAAAATATTATTGTCTCCGTTGCTAGAGTCACTTAACATTGCATTAATTCCATGGCTGCACTTAAAAAAATGATCCAGTCCAGTGTAATTCGGGTAGTGCCGTTACGGAAACCAGCGTTAAAAAGTAGCACATCGGTAGGCTACTTGTGGTTGCGACACAGTCACGTAGCTTGTGACGTAGTTGACTACAATTTGACCCTTCACTGTTAAAAAATCTTTTATTTTTATGTATAAATAAGATAATATCTTGAGAAATAAAAAATTGACATAGAAATTTCATGTATTTTTTAAAACTTTGTCGTAATAACATTTATTTTCCCTTTTCTGTTTAATGTTTATGTTTTCAGGGAAAAAAAGGTGAAGGCACACCATCCAAAAAGTTAAACTTCTCCCACCTCCAAGAGCAGGCAAAAATGTTGGCTGATGCCAAAGAGAGCCTTGAGTCTTACAACAAGAGGTACTCGGACTCAAAGAAAACAGAAGAAGCGTTTAATATCCATGAGCTGCTGGCCATGGGGGAGACGGAACCGTCGGAGAAGGTGCCAGGGTCTTCTTCGGAAGCGGAGGACAGTGGAGACTCTGATGTAGAAGACTTAGAAGAAGTTAAAGGTTGGTTGGTTATTTTGGCCATGTTTTTTCCTCTTGTTGCATCTGAGTTATGGCAAAATGCTGTATCTGTAGATATTTATTATAGATATGACACTTTTGCTTTACAATGCTCAATCAATTCCATTCGTCGAGCCACATCATAAAAACTTACTTTTATTTGTTTATTGTGATTACTTTACCAGAATTTGATGAAGCTGTAACTGAAATAAAACCTCCATAACAACAGAACATTGCATCTTAAAATACAGCATTCTGCCAGAACATAAAAAAAGGATAACCCTTTAAATAATAATAATAATAATAATCTTTATTGTGACAAATTTTCAAACTATAACTACAGAAATACATGAAAGACTGTTTTGTGTACATTGGTTTATAAATTAGATGAGTATATAAATTTTAGCAACGGAAAGTAATATATAAACAGTAGGTAAAATAAATGTAAATAATAGAAATGTTAATGTAGTTATGTGTAGGTTTATTATAGCCCGCCTCACTAGGCTTAGCCTGTGTTGAGGCAGCTATCTACCAAGTTTATTATAGTACTATAACGTACCTACAATTATATAACAATACGAACACTCAATAGTTAGGTAGCATCAATATCAATACATCATTTACATTTAAGTTCGTTTATAGTCCTAATAATATACCTACAATTATATGAAAATAATACAATAATTAGGTTGCATCAATAACTACGAATTTGGATGAGTGCAGCGGTAAAGGCCCTATCATTACTTTTGATCCAAATTTTTACACTATCTTTGAAATTTTTTTGTGAATGACCGGTTTTTATTTTATCAGGAAGAATGTTGTAAAGTCTTGTTGCAAGTTATCTAAAGTTTCGTTCTCCAAAAGTAGTGTGCGTTACAGGAATTTGAAGTAAGTCTTTGTTATTGCTTCGAGTACAGCGAGTATTAGATCTTTTTTCGTAGTATGTATGTATATTTGTGTATAGGTGAGTGAGTATTGTTTTTGCGTATGTCTGCCGAACATCAAACACATTCATAATATTAAAGATTAAGTTCCAGTCAGTAATTAGAGGAAGCCTAAGAATTATTTTTATAATAGTTTTCTGTGCCTTTATGATAGGGTCTAGTGCAGATGAAGTTCCACCTCCCCACGCTATGATACCATACTCAATAATAGATTGACAGAGTGCAAAATAAACCATTTTCAAGTGTTGTGAATTGAGGAAGTTTCGTATCGTTCTGAAGAAGTGCATGGTTTTTCTTATTTTTTACAATTATTTGAGTGTGATGATTCCATTTGAGGTATGGATCAATGGTGAGGCCGAGGTACTTTATCTGAGCAGTGCGCTCAATGTAGGGACACTGACAACATTCTTCAGAATTCAAACATGTGTGTATTCTAATAGAGGCATCGTCATGAGGTTGACCTGTAATATTAATGCTTGATGTGATGTATTTGGTTTTCTCGGCATACAGTGTGAGCGTATTTGTATCCAACCACTTTTTTACAATGCTTATGTCCGTTTCAGCTTTTTTGTAGACAGCTGGCCAAGTGTCAGCTTCAAACAGAAGAACAGTGTCATCTGCAAAACTAACAATTTTCCCCTGAATATTAATGTTACATAAGTCGTTAATATACACCAGGAACAAAATCGGTCCTAATATGCTTCCTTGTGGTATACCATAATTAGTTGAGCAGGTGTTGCTTAGTATGTTATTTATTTTAACTTGTTGCTTACGTCCATTAAGGTAGCTTTTAAAGAATTTAAGTTCGTTGTCCGCAATACCGATTTTTTCAAGTTTATTTGTTAATTTACTGTGCGATATTGTATCAAAGGCTTTAGAAAGGTCTAAGAAGATTGAAATACATTTTTTGCTTTTATCAAGGTTTTTAACAATGAAATCAGTGACAGCAGCAATAGCGTCTGAGGTACTCTTGTTTTCTTGAAACCCGTATTGATTTTCTGAGATCAGTTTATTGCTCACGAGAAATTTTACTAACTGTGCATTGATAACCTTTTCAAATACTTTAGATAGACTAGTTAGTAGAGTTATTGGTCTGTAGTTGTTCCGTAACGCCGCTTGCTTTTGACAGGCTGTGTACTAACCAATCGTACCGTCAGAATTTAAACTGTATAGTTTAAATTTCGCACACGTCAGCTATATCCACTGAGTGCCGTGAGCCGAACTAGTCGCACAAAACCGTTCGTCCCGTCAAAACAACATTGTCGGTTCTTTATCGAAATAATTATCTTACGTATCTTATCGCAATTTAATTTTAAATAACGAGTGCTAACAACCACGCTAAACGTTCCAGTGCTGACAGATGATGCTCACTATGCAGATTTCACCATCTCCTCCCGGTAAGTTGATTGTGAATTAACGTTATGCATTGTGTTCTCGCATCGCCTGTCACAAACCATAGAATTCATTTATACTTTATCTGTGTGGAATAGCCCTGTAAAGGGCGGCTATTCCAACCCCTGTTCGTTCTTCGAACATTTTGGTGCCGAAACCAGGGAACTTTAAAATTATAATCTATCTATGCCAAAACAGATAGTGCTGTGGAATGTTTCTTAAATTTTGAATAATAATCAATTCGAACAGTAATTAAGTAGGTACCTAGCTCTTGAGTATTTACGACCTACCGTGCTTATAATTATAATAGATTATATTATTATCATTTATTTTCGTTTCGTTTTTGGGTACGTTTCCAATCGTGTTTATTCATAATGGCGCCAGCAATTCAAACATTGCGCCGGAAACGGACATTAGCGAATAATAGGTTACTCAAGACACATGAAATAGCAAAAATCGCTTTGCACGATGCAACTAAGTGCAACTTACTGTTAGCGCATTATACTACTCTGGAAAAGATAGTTCTTGAATTTGAAACGTCTCACGCGGAAATATTAGCTTTAGATGACACAAACGAAATTGATGAAGATAAAATTCGCGAAACCTTTTACGAGATGTATTATCAAATTGTCGAAATTTACCAGGAGTTAACCAGTCAGCCTCTCGATTGTAAGACCGCGAATGCGTGCACAAACGTTAAATTACCAAAAATAAACATTCCAATATTTTCTGGAAATGTCAAGCAATGGCCCGAATTTTACGACATGTTTAACGCTCTGATTCATGAAAACAAATCTTTATCCAACATCGAACGCATGCAGTATTTGTTCTCATGTTTATCTGGAGAAGCTTTAGGGTTAATTCGGACATTTCCAGTACAAGGAGCTCACTACGTTGAAGCATATCAAAGATTAATCGCGCGCTATCGTAACGCGCGTGAACTCGCATTTACGTGTTGGCGGAAAATGCTAAATTTAAATTTTCCGCCCAACGATCCTTTTGAATTCCGTCGCGTGTTCGATGTATTTAATGAGGATTTAACAATTTTAAAAGAATTGGATCTCCCAATAGATAATTGGGACTTCGTGCTTTGTTATTTAATTCTGTCGAAATTAGATTCACCTACAAGATGCGCATTCGAACAACTTCAGTCTCCTACCAAGCTGCCTTCATATTTGAAACTCAAAGAGTTTCTTTATAACAAATGCGAAGCTCTTGTACGAGACTTACATTTTTCGACTCGCGATAGCAGTAATATTGACAAACCTCTTGCACGGAACTTTAATCAGGCTGCCAAAAAACACACTTCAGCGCTTCTTTGCAATCTTAAAAAAGGACAGCCTGAAACAAATAGGTCCTCGAACTCTACCACTTACCTGAAATGCTCCTGTTGCGGGGAAGACCACTCCATTTCCAAGTGCAAGGTATTTGCACTCAAGCCAGTTCAGGATCGCCTACAGTTTGTTCAATCACACCGTTGGTGTTTCAATTGTCTTCATTCTTCTCATTATCTTAAAGATTGTAAATCTTTGTTTACATGTAAAAAATGTCAGCAAAAACATCATACTTTGCTCCATCGAGACGAAAACGCTTCTTTAGAAGATCAGCATCAACACCCCATGACGTCTACGGACCAGGAGACGTCTTCCGACTCTAAAATTCAGGTCCTCACCAACTTAGGAGACAAGTCCATAGTACTATTGTCAACCGCCAATGTTGGCATTCGCGATTCATCCGGCCGTTTCCAAACCTTTCGCGCATTGATCGATTCGGGCAGTCAAGCTCACTTCATCACCGATCGTGCTGCGGAGCTCGTAGGCATCCCTCGTCAAGCCAGTTCTCAGAGAATTAGCGGCTTAGGCCAATCTTCCGCAAGCACGTCAGGAGTCATTCAATTAGAGATCGGTGTTAAGGGACGGGTTCTCTTCAACATCAAGGCACTTACGCTACCTAGTATCTGCGGCAACATGCCAACTGTTCGTCTAGATAAGTCATCGTGGCATCAGGTGAGAGACTTGCCTCTTGCCGATCCTGACTGTCACAAACCGGGACCGATTGATCTTCTTCTGGGTGCTGAGGTTTTCTCTTCTCTTCTGAGACCTGGTAATTTGAATGGTGGTCCACGTCAGCCATCAGCTTTCAATTCTGCATTTGGTTGGCTTCTTCTAGGTTCAGTTGGTTCGGACACTGCTTACGAAACGAAATCTTTCATCGTTACTAACGAGGACCGACTTCACGAAGAGGTCCAGCGACTGTGGGAGTTAGACACCATTCCCCAGTCTTCACACCTTACTCCTGAGGAACAACTTTGTGAACAAATGTACTCCACTGACCACTCACGGGACGGATCTTCGGGAAGATACATCGTATCCTTGCCTTTCCGAGAAAGGGGAAGGGATATCTCTTTCCCAGGGTCGCATGAGATCGCTTTACGCAGATTCCATTCACTCGAGCGCAAACTCATAGCAAATCCAACCTTACGTGAACAATATTCTGCTTTCATGACTGATTATTTACACAGTGGTCACATGACTCGTGTTCCTGGAAAAGATTTGCACAAGGGAAAGTATCACATACCTCATCATTGCATTCTTCGTCCAGGCAGCGCTAGCACTAAGTTAAGAGTGGTTTTCGACGCCTCAGCGATGGATGTGAACGGACCCTCGTTAAATGATACCTTGCTTATCGGTCCAAAGCTTCAAAAGAACCTGCTGGAGCTTTTGCTAAAATTCCGTACACCATCGGTAGTGTTTACTGCTGATGTACGACAAATGTATCGCCAAATATTGGTTCAAGAACCAGATCGTGCTTTTCAAAGAATATTTTGGCGTTTTCATTCGTCGGAACCCATCCAAGAGCACCAATTGCTTCCGATATCCAATACATTTGCGTGGTCGGATTCAACCATCATGCTCGCCTGGTTACGTTCTCCTTCGTGTCGCTGGAAGACTTTCGTGGCCAACCGTGTCAGTCGCATTCAAGATGCCCTCGAAGGGACTCCTTGGCATCACGTGTCATCTGGAGATAATCCAGCGGATGTCGCTTCTCGTGGTCAATCTCCAGCCGATCTAATCGATAACACGTTATGGTGGGCGGGGCCTTCGTGGCGGATCCAGTCATTCGATTCTTGGCCGTCTTTCGATGGCAATGTCGACGAAATTGAACTTCACTCTGAGGAACGAGTTCGATCGTTATTTCTCCAACAGGACGAAAATCTGGTGGACCTATTACTAATTAAATTTTCTTCGATTCAGAAGATCCAACGCATTCTCGGTTACTGTCTTAGATTCATCTACAACCTACAGAATAACGAATCTCGTCGTTCGTATCTTCCATTAAACCGTGCCGAAATTCACACTTCAATTTTGACAGTAGTTAAACGCACTCAACATCTACATTTTAATGATGATATCACGCGCTTGAAGGATGGCAACCTTTTGTCGAAACAAATGCGGAAGCTTAATCCCTTCATTGACGACCACGGTGTGCTCAGGGTGGGTGGCAGGTTATCTCGATCTGGGCTCGAATTCGAGCATAAACATCCTGCCCTACTTCCTCGCGAATCTAAGCTTACTTCTCTTGTGATAAACGCTCTACATCGAGAACATTGTCACCCAGGCATTAACACAAAGCAATATTTCTTGACACAGCAGTTCTGGATTCTGTACCCCAAGCGCGCCATCCGACATTGTCTGTCAAGGTGTATACAATGTTATCGCATAAATCCAGCACCTCTAGAACCTTTCATTAGTGACCTACCCGCCGCTCGTGTTAATCAGGTTAAACCATTCTCGATTGAGGGCATTGATTACGGTGGTCCGTTTCGTATAAAGGCCGGCAACTATCGCAGCGCTAAGATAAAGAAGGCTTATCTTTACTTATTCGTCTGTTTTACCACCAAGGCTCTACATCTTGAAGTAGCTTCTGACCTGTCTTCCGAAGCTTTTATTGCAGCGCTACGTCGATTTTTCGGTCGACGAGGTCGTGTAAACGTCATACACTCAGATTGCGGCACGAATTTTGTTGGAGTTAAAACTCATCCCTATCGCTTAATCGGTAACCAAACGTTAACTTTCGAGGAGCTGACGACACTATTCGTGCAGATTGAGGCCATGCTAAACTCTCGGCCTCTCTACCCGTTGAGTTCTGACCCAAACGATTTGCGCGTGTTGACTCCAGGTCATTTTTTGACTTTGGAACCCTTGACTTCCGTGCCGGACGAGGATTATACTGATCTAAAAATCAACCGTCTGAGTCGCTGGCAACTCATTCAACGTTTCCAACGGGATTTTTGGAAACGTTGGAAGTTTGAATATCTCCAATCGCTAACTCAGCGCGCCAAGTGGACCAAAAATTGCAATTCACTCTCTGTGAATGATGTAGTGATAATCCGAATCGAAAATACTGTCCCTTTGCACTGGCCTCTTGCGCGAGTCGACAAATTGCACCCAGGTCCCGACGGCGTTGTGCGTATCGCTACGGTTCGTACATCGACTGGTTCTCTTCTCATGAGACCATTAACCAAATTATGTCCATTGCCTAGTCAATGTGACTAATCATCTTCGCTTCCGCGGCGCATTCTCTCTTATCGATTTTCGTTATTCTTATTTTCATTATTTTCTTTTCTTATCATTTTCATTATTATCATTAATATATTTTTTTTCTTTTTCTTCTCTCTTTTCACTGTTTCTTTGTTCGCGCAACGTTCCACAGCATTGCTCGTTTTGGTTTCTAAATTTTCTTTAAAATACACGTTGTTATATTTTGGTGGGCGGAATGTTCCGTAACGCCGCTTGCTTTTGACAGGCTGTGTACTAACCAATCGTACCGTCAGAATTTAAACTGTATAGTTTAAATTTCGCACACGTCAGCTATATCCACGGAGTGCCGTGAGCCGAACTAGTCGCACAAAACCGTTCGTCCCGTCAAAACAACATTGTCGGTTCTTTATCGAAATAATTATCTTACGTATCTTATCGCAATTTAATTTTAAATAACGAGTGCTAACAACCACGCTAAACGTTCCAGTGCTGACAGATGATGCTCACTATGCAGATTTCACCATCTCCTCCCGGTAAGTTGATTGTGAATTAACGTTATGCATTGTGTTCTCGCATCGCCTGTCACAAACCATAGAATTCATTTATACTTTATCTGTGTGGAATAGCCCTGTAAAGGGCGGCTATTCCAACCCCTGTTCGTTCTTCGAACAGTAGTTGTTTATGTCTGTCTTGTTACCTGTTTTATGTATAGGAATAACGATACCTTGTTTCAGGTTTGATGGGAAGTGGCCCTGAGTGATACTAGAGTTTATTAAGTGTTCTAGGGGCAATGCAATTTCCGTAGACAGCGTTTTTAAAATCTTGGTTGATAACCCATCAACTCCGGCACTGGACGTGTTTTTTAGGGAATTAATTATTTTTAAAATCTCTTCCCCAGACACTGTTTGAAAGTTAAATCTTCTTTGAGAAAATTGGAGTCCTATTTCAGAAGTTTGAGCATTCCCACAATTCGGTAGACGAGAAGCAAGATGTGACCCAATATTAATAAAAAAATTATTGATGTGATCCGCAACGAGCTTTGGGTTTTTTGAGGTGTCAATAATTTCTCCATCAATGCAGAGTTTACTTATGTCCTGTTTGTCTTTGGTGTTTTTTGTATTTGTGGCTTCTCTTAAAATTTGCCATATTTTTTTGGGATCGTTGTTGCTTTCTTTGATTTTGACTCCGTAGTAGATTTCTTTTGCCTTTCTAATGACGTCACCGCACGTATTTCTGTATCTTTTGTAGATGTTTATTGCTATTATGTCATATGGATTTTCTTTCACTTTTTTGTGTAGAGCGTTTCTTCTACGAATGCAGTTGATGATTGAACAGTTTATCCATGATTTCAAGGGTTTAATTTTGTTTGGAATATTTTTTGTCAGAGTTGTGGTATTATTAATTAATTCGTTTTTCAAAAAGTCTACAAAATATCTCCATGCATCATCTGAGTTTTTTTATTTGGAAGAGTTCTTGCCAAGATTTATTTTTAATTATGTTTTTTAAATTTTCAAAATTAATGTTATTGTAAACGATTGACTGATCTCTTCTATTTTTAGTGATTTTAGATTGCAATGTAAAAATAGTTGTGTAATGGTCTGTAATTGTCGATTTGTAAATGATGCTTTTATTTTGTTTATTAGTTTTGACCATTATGTGATCAATGCATGATGTTGAGTCATTAGCAATTCTTGTTGGTGTATTGATGGTACTAATTAATCCATGGAACTCTAACATGTTAAGGTAGTCGTGACATTGGTGGTGTGGATTTTTTGGGAGTATGTTGATATTTAAATCTCCCATAATTATAAGGTTTTTAACATATGAAAGATTAGAGATTATACTATTGAGACTATTAAGAAAAGGTATAATATTACGGATCGATGGAGAGCGGTATATAGCTAGAATGCATGTATCATTATTGTACATTATTTTCATACAGCACGCGTCGATGATGTTTATTTCGGTTACAATGGAGTTTAGATCATTTTTTGTGTATACCACAATCCCATCGTTCTGAACGTTGTGTATTGTAGAATTGAAAGAAGAGTAGTAATTTATGAATTTTGGAGTGTAAGTATTTGTCAACCAACATTCTGTAAGAATGATTACATCAAAGTCTATATTTAGGTGGCTAAGCTGTATCTGGAGTTCATTAAAGTTTTTATTAATCGACCTAATATTTTGATGCATAATAGTTGTTTTTTTTGGAACGGATATCAGATATGTATTTACACAATTTAGCATCTGATGTTGTATAAAAATTGTTTTGATCACTTAGTTCTTCATACATGTTATTTATAGTAGTAGCCATATTATAATTTAAATTACAGAAAAAAAAAAATTTAATTCCTTTGAGTGAGAGCCCCATTAATCCCATCACTGGGGATTTCAACCTTTGATTGAAAGTGGAGGAGGTGCATAATTATTGTTGCAGTAAGAAAGTAAGTTTAAAATATGACTCCCATATGAGGGGAATCGACCCAGTGAATGACCAGATAGGGAAGGGCTCTCAGCCAATAAAACTAATCAATTTTTTTAAGATCATCGGAATGTTTGATGTAATGTATTAATCTATCGCCTTCATTTTTAACCATTATTTTGCAGTCTTTGTACCACACGTATCTGAAACCCCTTTCTTTTGCCTTTGTCTTAGCCCTCCACAGCAGATCTTTGAAGTAGGGACCGAGGATTTCACTGATAAAAATCTTCTGGAATCCGTTTCCTTGCGTTGCGACTGGGTTGAGTAGCTTCTTGTTCCGAATAATCTGCCGTCTTTTTTGGGGGTTACTAAATCTGACTTGTAATTTAGGAGGGACTCCTGGTCGTCGGTCCGGAATTATCTGGATGTCGAGAATATCGTCGCTTTTTAATTCGACACCTGTTACTGCAGCCACCCGTTTGATTGATTCCGCGGGCTGCTCTCCCTCTTTTTCTGGAATCCCGGCAAATTCTAGGCTGTCTTCGCGAGTTGTTTGTTCCACTTCTGCCAATCTGACTTCAAGGCTTTTGATTTTTCCATCTTTCTCTGCTAGTTCCTTTCTTAAGGTTTCTATTTCCGAAACCAACTTAATGATGGTCTCCATCTTTAAATGGATGTCATCATATTGACGACTAATGAAATCTCTAGTGTTTCTGCTTTCTTGATTTTCATCATCAATTTTTTTTATTATTGCTTGTTTAAAAACGTCTAATTTGTTTTCCATCTTCAGCTCTATTTTCTCCAGCAGGATGTCAATATTTATCGCGTGTGGCTCCGGTGTAGGGCTAGTCGCGGTTGTTTGCCCTTTGCTTCTCAGATTTTTTTCCATTGCGAAAATAAGTTTTATATGAAAGGTCGAACACTGCCTATTTTACCCTTTTGGTTGACACTTGATTCACTTGCGAAATGTTATAATTTTGCTATATATTTTTTTTTTTCGTTTTAAATCTGTCAGTTAAATTATTCACTGGTGGGAAACTAACACTGTCTATAAGTATATTCTTATCAGATTTAATGTATGTACTATACGTTTTTTCACTATAGCAAAATATTAACTATTAGCATCGGGAGCAATAAAAGTTAATAAAAATAAATGTTTGTAAAAATAAAAATTTATTGCCGGCCTGCGGTTCGAACCGAGATGCCACAGCTATTCGCTTGAATTGGGCAGCGACGACGCATTAACCCACTAGAACACGGCCCTCGTATGCAGCTTTGTGAATTACACTATTATTGATAGAGTAACGTTATCACTGATACGGTACGCACGTCTTACTGTCGCGCTGTCATTAAAAAAAAATTTTTTCGCGAATTTTGTTCACTGCTGGATCGAATAATGAGTGACGTCGTGCTCCTAGAGCTGAAGAGCATCATTCTCGAACAAAGTAGGACGATTAACGAGTTGTTGGACCGTGTAAAGGCCGTGGAAGCGACATTAAATCGGCAGGTAACAAGCAAAAGTGACAACAAAAATGCACTACCTACAAATCCCGCGACTCAGCGCTGGGCTGACGTAGCGGCCCCCGCTGCACCGCACACCGCGCCCGCTACCCTGTCAGCAGTAACGCAAACCAAGGAAAGGATGAGAACTAGAGCGGCCACCAAAGCAAAAAATGACGCCGGTCAATTTGAAACCGCATCTTTTAGCGGCGCGATCCCCAAAACGCACGCCACGGAACCACACGTTCCAATTTCCGAGCCGGAATCAAAAACCGCTCCTAATACGGAAGATTGGATAAAAATTAAACGCAGACAACGCACAGTGAAGAATTTAACTATCGGTAACTCAGATAAGTCTTCGAGTATAAAATCATATCCAAGAATAAAGAATATTATCGTGTCTAGATTACATAAGGACACAACAGTAGAAGAGATCCGGGCACATCTGGAGAAAAACGAAATAACAAAAAGTGAAATAGAAAAATTCATCGCACATTCTCAAGAATACGCAGCTTTCCGTATAGGTGTAACGGAGGATCTATACGAAAAACTTTTACGGGAAGATTTATGGCCTCGAGGAGTACCGGTAAGACATTATCGGTACTTAAAACCAAAACAAAATCCTATTGATGATAATCAAAACCGGACCAAAGTGAATGAAAATGCCGCCACGAAATGACTAGAGAACCCCCTAAAAGTGAATTCTCTCCCTTGCACAATTTTTTACCAAAATGTACGGGGATTAAGATCCAAAACCGATGATTTCCTACAAAGTGTAATAATACAGAACAACGATCTTATATTACTATCAGAGACATGGCTTAACGACAGCATTTACAATAGTCAACTCTTCGATCAACGGTATGACGTGTTCAGAAAGGACAGAACCTCGGGACATTCAAGGGGAGGAGGAGTACTGCTAGCCGCGAGACGTGACCGTGCAACTCAAACCCAGAGACTTACCTATCTGGAAAGTAAAGACGAGAATATGTGGATAAAGACATGCCTAAATGATTTTGGTGTTATTTACATATGTGTTGTGTACATTCCACCAGCATCGCCAAATAAAACATATACCGATTTTTTTGATAAGGTTACTGAGAATTTTAATTTTTTAATCAATAAAAAGATTATTATAATAGGCGACTTCAATCTAAAATCTAGTAACAAAGGCACCGAAATGGATCTCATATATTTTATGAATCTTTTCCAAATGGAACAAAGCAACTCTATTACAAATGTGAAGGGAAGCACGCTGGACATTGTTATCAGCAACATTGATTTAAAAGTATATAAATCCTTATACTCACTAGTTAAAGAAGACGCTTATCATCCATCGTTGTGTATAGAGATTTCGCCGAACAAAAACACAACCAATTGTCAAACACGAAACTTGTGGAATAATATTGATAATAGTACTAGGCGAGGATGGAACTTCGAACATGGCGATTTTAAAGCTCTTTATTGCCATTTACAATCTCATGACTGGCAACCTTTGAAGGACATAAATGATGTTAATTTAGCGACACACTTTTTCTATTCCATAATTTATAAATATTTTGATATGTGTTTCAAAATTAAGCGCACTCCGAGGAATGGTAGAAAATATCCTAAATGGTTTTCTAGTGAGATTGTTAGCGACATAAAACTCAAATTCAAACATTACAAAAAATGGAAGAAAACTGGAATGGTGAGTGACCGGGAAATGTTTTGTCTACTTAGAACAAAAATAAAACGCAGTATTCGATTAGCACATGTGCAATATATTAATTCTATTGAAAAAAATATCAAATGCGATCCCAAATCTTTCTGGAAGTATATCTCGTCCAGAAGAAGTGATGGCGGGTTTGTTGACCATGTTACTTGGAATAATCAGTCTTTCTCAGGAGCAAATATTCCAGAAGCATTTGCAGACTATTTTAAATCAACTTATAGTAAGGAAGCTGCGGACTTGAAATCTTTTATACCTGGAAAAAATACGCCAACAAAAGCACAGAATGTTGATATTCAAAATATTACAAACACTGACATCACCGCTGCTGTTAAAAAATTAAAATCCAAAACTTCTTTTGGACCGGATCTTATTCCGTCATTCGTGTTAAAGGGATGCTTTGAGCCCTTATTAACACCTCTCGCGTATATTTATAATCTCTCACTTAACTCCGGAATATTCCCAGACCTGTGGAAAATCTCTAAAGTTACACCGTTACATAAAACTGGTGATAAGGCTTCAGTCTCTAATTATAGACCAGTGGCGATCCTATCCTCTCCAGCCAAGTTGTTTGAACTAATAATTCATAAATGCATTTATACCCAAGTTGAACCCTTTATAATTGACCAGCAACACGGTTTTAGGTCTGGCAGATCTACTGTGTCTAATCTAATGGTTTTTACGGAGTACATATCTCAAGCTCTTGATAGTAACAATCAAGTAGATGTATCATACAATGACTTCGCAAAAGCCTTTGACTCAGTAGATCCGCTTATTCTCCTAAATAAACTCGACCAATTTGGATTTTCAGCGAAACTTCTATGTCTATTTGTAAGTTATTTCTCAAATAGACAACAATACGTAACTTATGGTATTTTCCACTCTTCCAACTTCATCACAAACTCTGGAGTTCCACAGGGGTCGAATCTTGGACCCTTACTTTTCTCGCTATTTATCAATGACATTTACCATTGCATAAAATTTTCCAAGTTTCTCTTATTCGCGGATGACATGAAACTATTCCTTTTAATAAAATCTTTGGAAAATTGCTTGCAGCTACAAAGTGATATAAATTCTATCGTCGAATGGAGTCATACCAATAAATTAGGGTTTAATATTAAGAAATGCTCCATTATGTGCTACACCAAGGCAAACAAAACGATTTACTATAACTACAAAATGTCTTATTCATCTCTTCAGCACATTGTTATTTCAAGAGATTTGGGAATCGCATTTGATACGCACTTAACATTTCACGTCCACATAGAAACGATATGCAACAAAGCTTTAAGAATGCTAGGATTTGTGCTAAGCAACTCCAGACATTTTTGCAGCTCGGCCGCGATTCGTGTGCTATACTATAGTTTAGTACGTAGCATTTTGGAAAGTGGTTCTGTAATATGGGGACCAATGGATTTAACTTACTCTCAAATG
Organism: Hesperophylax magnus; assembly: GCA_026573805.1. Lineage (NCBI taxonomy): Eukaryota > Metazoa > Arthropoda > Insecta > Trichoptera > Limnephilidae > Hesperophylax > Hesperophylax magnus. The sequence continues at coordinate 25,736,238 of JAIUSX010000072.1, forward strand.
ATAGAGAAAGTACAAAAGAAGTTTCTGAGATATTTATATCTTAGAGACTTCGGATATTATCCCTGGTTATATCCATCAGCCTTTTTGTCCGGCATGCTGGGTATTAATAGCCTCACCGATAGAAGGAAAACTGCTTTGCTGATAACAGCATATAAACTTCTAAATGGTAATGTCTGTATTCCCGATATTATAGAAAAATTTGAGTTTTATGTCCCCGACAATTATACAAGAGCGCGCAGGCACAGAACCTTTGTCGTTCCAAAATGCAGAACCAACTTACCATTAGTAATGCCGCTCGGAAAAATGATTATGTTACTAAATTACCTGTCCCCTGATATAGATATTTTCCAACTTAATATTCACCAGTTCAAAAACGCTATTATTACTTAATAAATTAAAATAAAATGTATGTTTATTATTGGTTATGTATAACTGTAAATGTGCATTTAAAATAAAATAAATAAATAAATAAATATATTGAAGTAACGGTTCACGTAGGCACAAAGCAGCGTACGATTTATTGTCTTTATTGACACACTTGAATTCTTTATGTCTTTGTAATTTTTACTTTTTTTATTACAACACCGTAACTAGATTGTTCACTTTTAATCACTTTATTTGATTTTTACTGCCTTCAGTCTACAAACACGTCAGCGTTTGTATCTTTGTACGAGTTAAACTGTGAACTTTGGCATGTTGTTTTATATAAAAATTTTAAAACACTATTTTGATACTTCCGGGTGGAAAATATGAAGAGTAAAATACACCGGCGATAGCGCGCGCAAAACTACGCAAAACTGTTCCGAATATAGAGATGTACTTCACTTTTTTATCATACTTTTAGTTTGATTATTGTAGAGGCAAACCAAATACGTTTGACGTTTGAGTACTCTGCTTCTTCTTAAATATGCTGTTTTGCCATTACAACATCGTTGCCATGCTGTAGTTGGTACAGGGCACGCGCATGTGAGTTACAGCTTATTAGCCTCTCATATCGGCAGCTAGTGTTCTCCCGTGTTATGGCAATATGCTGAAAGCTATTTTATTCTTTAACCGGTGGACTGCCGGTGGGTCTCCGCAGAACATTTAGTTCAGCTATTAAAAACTAAATACCCAAATTATAAAATCATTATCTGTGGTGATTATAACCTGCCTCACTGGCCATTTTAATTCCGTGCCAGAAACTGCTTGCGAACGAGTAATCTTGGATATGTCTTTATTTTTGAATTTAACCCAATTCAATAACGTATGTAATATCAATTTAGTTTTCTCGAATGAGGTTAATATTGCTAACATACGCTAACATGTGCTAACATACGCTAACATGTGCTAACATATGGGTAAACCGGGACTCGAACCTGGTTAAATATTGGCTAAGCTCAGTAGAAAGGTAAAGCAGATGACTCGTGTACGATCAGGGGTGGGCAGTTCTTTGATCAGCAGCTCGTCCATCGGTCAGGAGGTTGGAAAAGGCCATCACAATAATAACACATAGGTAAAAGGCACAAGGTATATTAATCATCTTCTAAAGAAACACAGGTATAAATTGGATCTCTACTCTCTACACTCTCTGTGACGACCGGATGAAACGAGGATTTTTACAAGAAGTTACAAGAATTGAACACAAGAAAGGGGATAGGTTGAAAGCTTACGATTCGCCTTGAGATGTGTTATGGTACATCATGTTGACCAGGTCTTCCCGCGCTCAGAGGCAACGGGACTGTTGGGGTGATGATATGCACTCGGGATTTTATACGGAAACGGGACTCTACTGAGTTTAGTTCGAACCAAGATAATAAACATGATTGGCAATTGATAGCGGAATGCATCTAGTTAGGAAAACTGGCACGAGATCGCGTCCGTTTCTATTATTACGTAAATACGTAATCCGCGCGCTCGAACATTGTTAGCGTTTGTCGTTCGCTCTGCGAGAAACACACTGTTGCAATCACCGAGGTCCGCTCTCGACTAGCGGCCGTCCGAGGCAAGCGGAGGTCGGGGACTGGCGGGGCGGCCGGTGCCGGCCCGTGTTGAGCTGAGAACGCTCTGGGTGGTCCGTGCCGATCACGTGGCGGCTAGCTGCGTTTGTCACGTACGCCACGACCTTCTGGCATGGGGAAAGCGAGGCTAAAGTGTGCATCTTTTTTATAGGGTGACTTGTATTACGTAACACATTCCCACTCTGCCAGTAAAAGGCGACGTGGTAATGAAGCTTTAGGCGCTAAAAATCCTCTTCACCTTGTCGTGAGGGAAGTAGAGAGAGAAGAAAAACAGTGTTGATTTACAAAAAAACAAAGAAAAAATACATGGTTATGCAATGGTGAAAAGACAACATACAAGGTTATGCAGTGATGACAAGAACAACATACAAGTTTATGCAGTGATGAAAAGAACAACACACAAGGTTATGCAGTGATGAAAAGACAACATACAAGGTTATGCAGTGATGAAAAGAACAACATACAAGGTTATGCAGTGATGAAAAGACAAACATACAAGGTTATGCAGTGATGAAAAGAACAACATACAAGGTTATGCAGTGATGAAAAGAACAAACATACAAGGTTATGCAGTGATGAAAAGAACAAAAAAAGGACTCTAAAAATTTCATTGGTCTGTAAGCTAAGTTTGAAGAGCGTAGTGTTTTCGTAGAGTACCAAGTAGACGTAATTTCACTGAAGTTATAAAGTTACATTTTCACTGTAACTTGACCCATTTGAGATTGCACTCAAGTATCACTAGGGCCATAGAAATTGAACTGTGCTTCTAGGTTGTGGTTGAGGGATGGTGATGCGGAGGGCCAGAAGTATCCGGGTTTTGTTGTTGTACCAGCGTGAATTCCATTATGCTGATGCGGTGGAGCAGTGGTTGTCAAGGTGAAATGGAGTTGGTAATAACATGGAGTAATACCAATAAGTTGATTGATGGTTGATGCGTGTAATGGTTATTATGTTGAGTTTGCGCATCGGCAAGTGGTTGGTTTGTACAAATGGCAAGTGGTTGATTTGTACGACTGCCAGTAGTTGATTTGCACAAACGGCAAGTGGTTGATTGCACAACGGCAAGTGGTTGATTTGCACAACGGCAAGTGGTTGATTTGCACAAACGGCAAGTGGTTGATTTGCACAACGGCAAGTGGTTGATTTGCACAAACGGCAAGTGGTTGATTGCACAACGGCAAGTGGTTGATTGCAGGAACATAATTAACCTTGAACTGGCATGTTCTGAGGTTGGTTCTTTGAATGGTTTGAATGATGAGACAACTTGATTTGCAACTGCACACACGACTCACACCTAATTTGGGTGCGGTCGGGTGTTTTTGGTACGCAGAAATTGGAGAGATGTGAGTGATGGAAGTGAAGGTGGCGAGGAAGAGAAGCTCAGCTTGCAGGTGATGAGGAGGGCTGCTGGTCTTCTTTTTAATCCAGGGACAGGTTATTATTAGAGCCAAAATTCTTGAAGTTTACCTGCCTAGTAGACCAATGATGCAAAACGTTTGGAGAGAAACAAATTGTGTTCAAGAGAAAAGACAAAAAAAACGTCGTTGGTTAGAGAGGAGTGAGAGAGAGTAGAGAGAGATCCAATATGCTGACTATACCATGAGTATCCCGAGATTGGGGAGACAAAAAAAAACTATCACGACTGGCGTGAGGTTACCTATTTGATATACAAGGTATAGGTAGGTGGTTGTACAGTAGTAACACCAAGTTTCTGAAAGAAGTTGGCCTTCCATGGCCGGTGTTAGCGCTTGAGCGATAACAACTTACGACTTTCAAAATTACAAGAAATGTGTTGATTACCTAGGTATGGGGTGAAAAGGAGAGATTTGAAGCAAATTTCATGGATAAAGATTGTCTTATAGACAGACGATACGCTATGTGCGTAGGGTACACCTTCCAGATTCATGAAATTAACCTCAAGGATAATGAGGGATGAAAAAAAATGGCGTTGAGCGAGAAGGTCTACTGGTGATGGAGCTGATTCTCCGTTCGATCTCTTTCAGAGAACGAAATGTGGTCAACCAGCAGATTTCCTAACTTTTACAAATGTACAAGAGTTTGATGGAGGGGAGAAGGATGGAGGATTGAGTAGCGAAAATTGATAGTGACTGAGCTAATTCCCAATTCGATCTCTATGTGAGGACGAAATATATCAACCAGCAAATTTCCTAACTCTTTACACAAATATGCATGAATTTGATGAAAAGGTGAAGGAGAATACACAGTAATAACAATCTAATCTTTCACGTGTATTTGGTGAAAGATTAGGGGTCGTATTTAATCTTCTACAGTTTGTGAGAACATGACAGACCCTTGCTCAAGCTTCACAAACCTGGGAGTTTTTCTTATTCGTCTCCCAGACAACGAGTTAGGTGGTTTTGTGTCACTGTCTCAATTAACTCCCACGACACGATACCTCATAACCAACAGTGAAGCTGATGGCTAGTCCATGGTCAATGGATAGTGGATGGTTCTTGGGTCCGCTGACAAGAAGTCCACAGGTATCAGTTAGCGTAAAAAATTGCTGAATGCACAGCTTCATGTTTGTTTGAAGAGAACAAAAAATTTCTCACTACAGTGAAGGACATTTCCCTCAGTGTCATGAGTTATACAAAAAAGGGTCCCAATTAAGGGTGACAAGTCAGGGTAAAATGATCTACGTCCGGTAGAACAAGTACATAGTGTCAACTTATTTAAAGAAGACAACAACAAGATATTGTATCGTTCGCACGAATCATGGTAAGTATTATAACGTCTTCACGTCTCATGTAGAAATTGAACGAATTACGAAAGAACCCTAGTATTGGAAGGAAAGGTACAACATAGATATTTATAACCATTTAATGGGACAAATTATCTCTTTGGCCACAGTGTATGTAAGCCAGTAAAAAAAAGTAATTATAACGAACTTCTCGTATCATGGTAGATATTATAACATTCTCATGTATAGTGTTAGATTTTATAACGATCCCTCGTCTCATGGTGGATATTGTAACATTCTCATGTATCATGAAAATAACATATCAACGTTCAATAATAAAAAAAAGTACCATTTCAATACCGGAAAAAAGATACATACACAATGTCAAAAACAATCAAGTAGTGGCTATTGGTATTATCAAAAAATGACGACGGCATAACCTTTGGTTGGGTTTATGCGTTAAGTTGGCAATAATACAAGACATATGCCAACAAGGATGTGTTAAACAAGACACAGATATAGCAAAAGAGACCTATTTGGTTTTACTAACTCTTTGCTCACAAAATGTTGTGATGGCATAACCTTTGGTTGGGTTTATGCTTTAAGTTGGCAATAATACAAAACATATGCCTACAAGGATGTCTTAAACAAGACACACATATAGCAAAAGAGACCTAATCGGTTTTACTTACTCTTTGCTTACAAAATGTTGTGATGGCATAACCTTTGGTTGGGTTTATGCTTTAAGTTGGCAATAATACAAAACATATGCCTACAAGGATGTCTTAAACAAGACACACATATAGCAAAAGAGACCTATTTGGTTTTACTAACTCTTTGCTACAAAATGTTGTGATGGCATAACCTTTGGTTGGGTTTATGCTTTAAGTTGGCAATAATACAAAACATATGCCTACAAGGATGTCTTAAACAAGACACACATATAGCAAAAGAGACCTAATCGGTTTTACTTACTCTTTGCTTACAAAAAAGGTTTGTAGTGGTTTATTTAAGACCTGATTGGGTTTTACTTACTTAAAATGACCAAACAAAAACAAGGAAACACACTTGGTGTTGCCAAAATTGCCACAAACACGAATGTTGTGAACTTTATGTTACAAATTTGATACAAAAGGCACCTAGAGACACAGGATGACTTAATATGAGTGACCTGGCTCGGTGTATTTGACAAGGCAAATTAATGCTTATTTAAGTCAAAATATAGTACATAATATAACAAATTGGGGTCAGGAAGTTGAGATCTTAAGATTTTACAAACTCAATGTGACCGAAAGGTGTTATGTATTATACAATGTTATTGATGAGGAGGACAAATCGGTGTTTGTTCTCCTTTACAACAACCTTTTTCAGAATTGACGTGTCAATATCAAATTCTGAAAAAACAACAAATTAGAGCAAATAGGAATGTTGAGCGCCATTCAATTTTTTAGAAAAAACTGAAAAAACTTTAAAACAAAGTTAATTGTAACTTTTTATTTGTTACACCTATGTAAACTTGAATCAAATGACGATACCAAACTGGAATTTACACACGCATTATGATTACAAGTTACAGGGGTAGAATATTCACCTCAATTGGGTGTATGTTGCAAAGGGGCCATTGTTTTATGTACGATGTAACCCATTGGAACAAATGTGAAGAACAAATGTGAAAGAACAATGTAAAGAACAATGTGAAGAACAAAGTGAAAGAACAATGTGAAGAACAAAGAACAGAAAAAATATTTACAAAACAATGTTGTACGTGACTTTTGTGGTATTCACGACAAAAAATAGTTATGTATTTAGTGTCGTAAGTGTCAGAATGGTGACGACTAACAAATGATGTCCAGGGTCATGACTCCGGGAGCATAAATTGTTTTGGGAGGCGGAAAAAGTCTCTTGACTAGAATGATCAGTTCCAGAGAAGATACGTACAAAATATGAGTACAATTATAACATTACACGGTGAGGTGTGACAAAGAAACAAAAATAACAAAGGATTTATACAAAAGAGCATATTAGTACAAGTATGGGTGAGAAATGATTTAAAACCACAGTTGACACTTCTGTGTTTTTAGAAAAAAAAGGTTACCTTGCAGAGGTCGAAAAATGCGAGTTTTTATATGAAACTAACGCGTTAAGACATGCTGTTTGTCTGCACGAGGGCCAAATCTCGTGGGACAAAGGTAGAGCCAAAAGTTTGTTAGTTATGTGAGTGTGACCTAGTGAAGGTGGTGTCTATTGTTTCCACACTTCCTAGTTTGACAATATCTTTTACGTGATAGTTGCCGATGTGTTTACCAGAGGCATCCGATAGGGTATATACTACATCGGAGATTTTTCTCAGGACTTTTGCTTTAACAAAGCGAGGAGCTAGTTTTGCAGAGAAATACAGAGCACCTTGTGAGAGTGTGTTGTTGCGTCTCCAAACTATGTCGTTTTCCTTAAAGGTAACATGTTTCCTGCGTAAATTGTATCTGTTTGTGACAGAGATTATACTGCCGGGTTGAAATTGCAGCCCTTTTATGTATTTCCGGTTGTAATATGTTGCGTACTTGATCAGGACATTTTTGGTTTTGTTGAAAGGAGAAATATTCCTGTCTTTTAATTCCTTTTCTAAGCTTTGAGTACTTCGAGAGCAGATGTTGGCTATTATGCCTAAGGTGTTGTTTTGAGGATTCATTTTGTGGCTAGTTGAGTTAGACATTGTGAAAAGAAAAAAGAATTGTCAGAGTGTTGTGGCTGAGTTTTAACAAAAAAAGATGAGCTTGTGATGATGGGTGAAGAATTTTGTGAAATTTTTTTGAAGTCCCAATATGGAAAAAAAATTGGCCAGCGGTTTCCTTGTGTTTTTGATGGAAAAGTTCCTGAGATGTGCGTTTTTGAAAAAATTTTGAAAAACTCAAACTTCCGAAAAACTAAATTTCTCGAAAAAATTTCAAAGTCCTTGATTTTTGAAAAAAATGGCCAGGGATTACCCTGGGATTTTGATGGAAAAGTCCCTGAGATGTGCGTTTTGAAAAAAAATTTCCAAAAAAAACAAACTTCCGAAAAATTAAATTTCTCGAAAAAATTTCAAAGTCCTTGATTTTTGAAAAAAATGGCCAGGGATTACCCTGGGATTTTGATGGAAAAGTCCCTGAGATGTGCGTTTTGAAAAAAAATTTCCAAAAAAAACAAACTTCCGAAAAATTAAATTTCTCGAAAAAATTTCAAAGTCCTTGATTTTTGAAAAAAATGGCCAGGGATTACCCTGGGATTTTGATGGAAAAGTCCCTGAGATGTGCGTTTTTTAAAAAAATTTCCGAAAAAACCAAATTTCCGAAAAATTAAATTTCTCGAAAAAATTTCAAAGTCCTTGATTTTTGAAAAAAATGGCCAGGGATTACCCTGGGATTTTGATGGAAAAGTCCCTGAGATGTGCGTTTTTGAAAAAAATTTCCGAAAAAACCAAATTTCCGAAAAAATTAAAATTTCCGAAAAATTTCAAAGTCCTTGATTTGTGAAAAAAACGGCCAGGGGTTGTCCTGGGATTTTGATGGAAAAGTCCCTGAGATGTGCGTTTTTGAAAAAAATTTCCGAAAAAACCAAATTTCCGAAAAATTAAATTTCTCGAAAAATTTCAGAGTCCTTGATTTGTGAAAAAAAACGGCCAGGGGTTTCCTTGCAATTTTAGTGGAAAAGTCCCCGAGATTGTGCGTTTTTGAAAAATTTCCGAAAAAATTTCAAAGTCCTTGGTTTCGAAGAAAAAATTTTGAAAAAATTTCTTCCGAAAAAAACAAAAATTCAAAGTGCAGATTTCGAGAGAGCATTGTTTGTTTTTTCAACAATTATTGGAGGGTTTGTTTGTGACTCGTGACCAATTGTCTGAATTTAAGCAGAACCAGTGTTTGGTTATTTACACGCAAGCTTCCTCACATCCCGTCAAAGTTGCGCCAATTAGCAATGTGTGACAGATGGGGAATTTCACGTCAATCGCGAATCTCAATTATATGTAAGGAGTAGGTCGGCTTTCAAGACTTTTTTTACAAAAAGGATACACTACCCACTTTTATTACATATAAAGCGAAATTGTCAGATGGCTGAGAGGCTTTAGTTTCCTTGGTTGTGTATTTTGCAGAACGAGCTGGCTTATGGTTCCACGAACAAGAAATTTATTTTGTATCATGTGCAAGATTTGAAACTGTTGAATTGTATTTTATTGTAGCTCATTCTCTCTAATAGTTGCACTTGGAAAGTAAACCATTGTGGTTTTGGATCACTATGTGATGTTTGAGATGTCCGAAAAGAAGTAAATGTTGGTTGCGCACCTTGTGATAGAATACCGGTAATTAAATTTTGTCGAGTGACGATTCGTAAAACTTGTAATTTAACACAGAATAGTTTTAATGTGACACGGTTGTTTTAGATTTGACGCGATGGTTTGTAGAACAGCTATGATTTATTGGAAGAAAAAACATAGTTATACAATGGTTAATACAAAACAAAGCATGAAAAACAGTGAAAGGGTACAAGTTTATTTCCAATTTGACCTCCCGATGGACTACTAATAACCAAAGAAAAATCCACGTTGAAGGGGCCAGTGCTAACATACGCTAACATGTGCTAACATATGGGTAAACCGGGACTCGAACCTGGTTAAATATTGGCTAAGCTCAGTAGAAAGGTAAAGCAGATGACTCGTGTACGATCAGGGGTGGGCAGTTCTTTGATCAGCAGCTCGTCCATCGGTCAGGAGGTTGGAAAAGGCCATCACAATAATAACACATAGGTAAAAGGCACAAGGTATATTAATCATCTTCTAAAGAAACACAGGTATAAATTGGATCTCTACTCTCTACACTCTCTGTGACGACCGGATGAAACGAGGATTTTTACAAGAAGTTACAAGAATTGAACACAAGAAAGGGGATAGGTTGAAAGCTTACGATTCGCCTTGATATGTGTTATGGTACATCATGTTGACCAGGTCTTCCCGCGCTCAGAGGCAACGGGACTGTTGGGGTGATGATATGCACTCGGGATTTTATACGGAAACGGGACTCTACTGAGTTTAGTTCGAACCAAGATAATAAACATGATTGGCAATTGATAGCGGAATGCATCTAGTTAGGAAAACTGGCACGAGATCGCGTCCGTTTCTATTATTACGTAAATACGTAATCCGCGCGCTCGAACATTGTTAGCGTTTGTCGTTCGCTCTGCGAGAAACACACTGTTGCAATCACCGAGGTCCGCTCTCGACTAGCGGCCGTCCGAGGCAAGCGGAGGTCGGGGACTGGCGGGGCGGCCGGTGCCGGCCCGTGTTGAGCTGAGAACGCTCTGGGTGGTCCGTGCCGATCACGTGGCGGCTAGCTGCGTTTGTCACGTACGCCACGACCTTCTGGCATGGGGAAAGCGAGGCTAAAGTGTGCATCTTTTTTATAGGGTGACTTGTATTACGTAACAATATAATTTTTAATAGATCATTGGAGTATATTCTTTCAACAGACAACCACCATCCTCCACTAACTATTCTCATCCTTTGCACCACAGAAGTCAATGGAAAACTTACAACTCCTACTTTTAATTTCAAAAATGCTAACTATCGTGATGTAAATGATTGCCTCCACAAGGTGGACTGGTCATTTCAAAGAAGGTGATAATAATCAAAATGTGGAATCATTTTATGCTTTGCTGGATGAATTATTTCTAATTTTATCCCACTCACTCATTTTAAAGAATCTAAGTATCCGAGGTGGTTCACTAAAGATTTAGTTCAATTAATTGCTCTTAAAAAGGATTTACATAGGAAATATAAAGAAGAGAGATCTTTATCAAATTACATTAAATTGTAAAATCTTGTCAAAAATATGCTATAATTCTTTTATTAATAAGGTTGAAAACTCAATAAACAATAATGTAAAGTATTTTTGAAACTGTATGCAAAATCAACGAAAAATAACAATCCGGGTATATACCTACCAACTTGAAATATGCAGGGAAAAAAAGCCAATGATACTCAAAGTATCGTTGACCTTTTCGCCAATTTCTTTAAAAATGTTTATGACTGATATCCCAATTTTTTTAATCCTAGATAAAATTTTGTTACTGATCATAATCTTAATTTATCTCTTGTTCACATAATAATATCTTGACTGAATTAAAACAAGATAAAACAGATCAAGGCAAAAGTGGTGAACCCGATAATATACCTCCTATATGTTTGATTAATTCTGCCACCAATCTAGCATATCCTTGTATTTTCTTTTCAATCAATCTTTACAAACAGGATGTTTTCCTAATACATGGAAATTCAGTTTCCTCACCCCTATTTTCAAAAAAGGTGATAGACACAAAGTGGTTAACTACAGTCTGGTGTGCCTTCGTTCGACAATTCTTAAAATATTTGAAAAACTTCTTAAAAAAATTATTTTTCAATTAAATCAAGTCATTTCTCCCAAACAACATGGTTTTACTGCCGGAAAATCTACTCTTACTAACTTGTTAACATATCAAAATTATTTATCTGAATCAATGTCTAGTAAACGTCAGGTTGATTCTATTTATACTGATTTCAGTTAGGCGTTCGACAAAGTTGATCGTCATTTATTACTCTATAAACTGCAAAAACTCGCTATAGATGGATCACTATATAATGGTTCAAAATTTATTTAATGAACAGAGTACTGGCTGTTAAAATTGATGGCGTATTTTTTTAAAACTTTGTCGTAATACGACACCGGTCGGTGGCCGAGTTGACATCGCGCTTGGGTCCCACTCAGGCGTAGTGTGTTCGATTCCTCGGCTGGCTAAGTCCTCCATCACAACACAAGCAACATTTTCAGCTTACTGTGGTGGTAGTAGGAGATTTTCAAATATTGTCAGGTTATTCGTAACCCGGGAATGTTTGTCTTTCTTTTTAAAAAAAAAAAAAATATCCATAAAAGCTTTGAAAATGTTGGGCTTTATTTTAAGATAATCTAGTGATTTTCACAATATCTACACTATCAAAACATTGTATATGTCACTAGTAAGGAGTCATATCGAGTATAATTCCACAGTTTGGTCTCCAAATTATTAAGTTCATTCACACACCATTGAAAGAATCCAAAATAAATTCTTAAGATATCTAAATTTTAGAATAGGTATTCCTAAAGAATGCCTGGCTTACAGCTACCTTCTTTATTCATTAAATTTATTGAAATTATCCGAACGAAGAATTATTTGCGATTTAATGTTTGTTTAAAATTATTAATTCTTTATTGAACGCCCCTGAGTTGCTATATTTAATTTCGTTCCATGTTCCTGCCAGGACAGTTACAAGACAGTACCTGCCATACTATTGTACGCAGCAATTCTTCTACAGCTTCGCAGTATTACGCGCCTATGAGACGAATCCAAAATTTGTGAAACATATACTCTGGTGTTGTAAATATATTTAGCTCAACAATATTCCAATATAAGTTCGCTTTAATACATTTTATAACTTCAGATAGAATAGGGAATTCTCTTCACACCAAAAATCACTTATTATTAATTATTCACATGTAGAAACACTTCAGACACAAAAATACATAGTTTTTATAATTTTCAAAAATCATTTATTAAAGTTATAATGACTTTAAAAACAGGCGCGAACGAAATATTTCAATGCAGCTAAAAACGCCCGGTGATTGATCAAGCGTTCAAGGGCGAACTATGACGTCACTGTTGACCGGCCTGAGTAGATCCTGCAAACCGATGGCTGCGGCGGCGGCAAAGGTGTGACGTAGCACTTGTGATGTAGCGGTCAAAATGGCGCATGACCGTTTTCAGAGCCGAAATAGCACGCAATTTTTAAAACAACTACAAAAAATTGAAAATGCATTTAAAAAAAAAGAAAAAAAAGAGGCACATAATAAAATAATTATCTTTATTGAAATAAATTATTTACAAAATGCACGAGAATTCCCTATTGTTTCATCTGGTGAAATGTAAACCATTATAAACCAAGAAGAGTTAAGACTCTGGATGTGCAAAATGTAGTTGATCGATTTATTGTATCTAATGATCAAATGATATTTATTTTATGTACTGTATTGTATTGAATTCCTGTGTTATTTTAACTGTATTATGTCTATAAAAGCCCTACAGGCGTTCAATAAATAAATGAATAAACATCCAAGCATTCTTATATTATCAAATTTAACCTAAATGCTTTGAAATGAAAATAAAATCAGCTTCTTTTGGGCCAATAAAACTTTAGGTTGAAGGCTGAAAAAATATTTTTATCTTTTGTGTTCGCCCTTCAACAGGTTAAACGCTTTTGGACATTTTGTTATTTTCCTTGCAAACTAATAGAAGTAACAATTTTAAATTCGGTGAATGAGTTCAACCAATCCATAGCAAAATATCATCATTCCAAAAACAAAAAAAATTTTAAATGAAATAAAATACTTTTTGTTTTAAAACCACTTGTTTTTAATAATTTTTTGAACCGACCGGTTTCGCTTTACTTTACATCATCAGGGTACAAATTATTACTGTATTACTAGTAATAATTTGTACCCTGATGATGCTTAAGTAAAGCGAAACCGGTTGGTTCAAAAAATTATTAAAACTCGTGGTTTTAAAACAAAAAGTATTTTATTTCATTTTAAATATGTCAAACCACAAAGTGATTGCTTTCTACAATAATACAAAAAAAATTGTTGCATTATCGTCAATCACTTTCATTACTATCACTAATACTAATTTTATTGCAGTACATATTTGACACTTACCAGTATTGCTTTTACTAACTTTTATTTGTATAAAAGGCAGAACCTTTTCTTTAGTGTTGATTGTTTTATATACATTTTAGAATTTTTATATTTTCATTACAGGAGAAGCAAAATCTTCCATTCCAAAGGGAGGCATCCAGCTGGTTCTGGACTTGCCCACCGTCCGCCCCAAAGCCAAGAACAAGCAGCTGGATCTTGAAATGATGCTGAAACGCCGCATGAACCGAGTGAAGAAGGAGTACCAGGTTTTCACGCACAAAGTCCATGTCCTCTGCTGGCTCGGACATGGAAACTTCATCAATAATATTGTTAACAATCAAAGCATCATGGCTGCAGCATTGTCACTCATTCCATCGGAGCAATGCTATCCCAGTGCTTGTATCGACATCAAATACGTAGAACAAATCACAAAATGGTACAATGAAGCCATGAACCTCAAAGAGGACAAAGCTGAGTTCAAATACAAACCAAACAAACGTTCATTAAAACTTGCATTGCTTCAACAGATTGGTAAAAAAACTGCAACGAGCAAGAAGAATCTCACTCTTATATTTGCTAGCATGTTGAGAGCCCTAGGAGTTAAGTGTAGGGTTGTGTTTTCATTCAGGGTGGTTCCACTAAGGCCACCTGATACAGAACTGTGTTCACTTGCAGTCAAGAACAAAGATCCTCCCAAAAAAGGAATTGGTAAAGATGGGAAGACGTCAAAGCACTTCGAGAACACTCCACCCACTAGTACTGCTAATAAAAATAAGAAAGGAATATCGTCTTCGGCAACTGCTAAACCCGTTAGTAAGTCTAAGAATGCTTCAAAAAGTGAATCATTTGAAGACATTTCACAATTGGATGGATTGGATGATCGAGATTTACCTAAAAGTAACCCTCGTGGGACCCGACAAGCACACAGCAAAAAGTCTCTGGCATTAAAGAAAACTAAAACAACACAATCATCCAAAACAGAATCTGCCTCACCCAAAGCTTCAGGCTCCTCTAGTACCGTGTCATACTGGGATCAAATTATGCAGAACACATTAGAGGAAGAGTCTAAAGTTGAAAAAAGGATAAGTCATAGGAATTTAAGTTTAAAAAGCCCCCCATCTGTGTCCAAAATCAAAGTCGAACCTTCATCTATTTTTAATGAATCTACAATCTCACTAGGTAATCCACCTTTTCTTAAAGCATCAGAAAAAGAAAGAGATTTCTCAAGTGTATTAAAAAACTTTCTGGATGTGTCTCCTGTAAAAAATGCTGGAACTGCAAAAGTGAATAATAATACACAAGCTGCAACATCTTCAACAGGTCGAAAATCTTCTGCAGCAGCCAAAACTAAAAACTTGGATGAAAAGGGATCCAGAGCTAGTCTAAGGACTAAGAAGACTGAACAAATACTAACACCAAAAGATGTTTTGAATGTTCCCAAGGTTGTCAGGAAAAGCAAGTCTCCTAATTCAGATACGGAAACTGTGTCCTGCTCTAAAAGGGCGAGAGTAGTTAAAAAAGCAGTCTTGACAACAAATAAGGACATGAATGACGATTTTGATGTACAGAATAAAGTAAATACGACTACAAAGGCAATAACTCCTAAGGCAACAACTTCCAAAGCAACAACTTCTAAAACAGAAACTCCGGTTGTGACAAAAGGAAAAATTGTCAAGAAAACTTCTTTACCTGAAAAAATTAAGGAAACACAATCTGTTGAAGAACATAATGCAGCAATATCAACCAGAAGCCGAGCCAGACCAGTTTCTGATCACGGTGGTACTACAAAATCATCTGTCTCTGACAACAGTGTAGTTACTAAATCATTGCCTAATAGAGGAAAATCGGTCACTGTTGCAAATTCAATTCCAAAACCACCACAAAGCAGGACTAAAGCACCTCCAAAAGAAAGATCTTCAAATTCTTCTCCGAGTTCAAGTAAACAAAAGGGTAATGTTAATCCTGGAAGCCAAGCAAAAGGCACTCAAAGAATATCTAGATGCACTGTTCCTGCAGAAGTTAGTAGATACTTCAGCTCTCCTGAAAATGCAGTTAATCTGAAGAAGCCTCCAGTAGGGCTGTCCAAGTCTGCGGACAAGAGGGTCAGCCACAGAGACCTGCTGAACAAGTCCCTACCAGGAACCAGCAGTAGAGTTAGAAGCGGTGTTGATGTCACTAAAGATATAGTTTCACTTGTCAAGGATCGGATCAGAGAGAGCAAGGCGCAAGCAAAATCCAAGTTGGTGAAAGGTGAGAAATTTTTCAATTCATTTATTTATTTAGGAAAACCGATTTAGGAGAACAGATTTTTTTACATCTATGAATAATAAACTTATAAATAATATAATTTTTGGTTTTTGTATGTTTTTGTTTTGTATGTATTCAAATGTGGCGATTTACTTATTTTCTCTCTCAGCAGATAACTCTGATCTCAGGCTGTGATCATCTTCATCGTTAAGTTTCGATGTTAGGACCACGGCAAGTAATTTAATCTTAAATTCTTGATCGCCAACGCTAAATTTTCGCTGTATTCCAGTTGATTCTATTTTCGTAATATCTTGTTTTTTTGCAAAATTATGTTTTTGTAAATAATACCGGCTTACCAGATATGTAATGCGTTTATGTATTTATAGAAATGGTACATGATCTACCATAAGTAGTTTAAATAGCTAGTTATATTCAGACAGATTATTTTTTAATAGTATCCTTTCCTTGGATTGCTGGCGAACAGGAGGTTAATCTAATACAGTAGAACCCCGTTAATTCGAACCCCGTTAATTCGAACCCCGATAATTCGAAAAAATGCGTAATTAAAATCAAATAAATCATAAAATTTCGTAAATCTGAATCTGAATCTAAAAGACAGCCATAACGGTAAAATGCCGAAAAGTGTATTTTTATGTGGTTATACATCGCCCTAATTAGTATTATTATTTTGTAAATCAGAATCGATTTACACTGGAATGTAGTATTTTTTCCAATTTATTCCGAATATCCTAGTTTGAAAGGCCGAGAAAATTCGTTTTATGCGGAAACATGCCGTAGTTTTATGAATTTACACCAAATATCTGAATTCAAAGGGTGGGCTGCGACGGAATTCGAACGCTAAATTTCAATTTATGCGGAAATACGACATATTTTTACGAATATACTTCAAATATCTGAATTTAAAAGGCCGGCCGCGACGAAAATCTGCCGAGAAAATTCGATTTACGTGGAAATATATATCATATTTTTGCGAATTTATTATAAATACCTGAATTTAAAGGGTCGGCCGCGACGGAAATCTGCCGCGAAATTTCGATTTACGCGTAAATATATTGCATTTTTACGAGTTTATTTCAAATATCTGAATTTCAAAGATCCGGCGCAATGGAAATCGGCTCCGAAATTTCAATTTACGCGGAAATATTTCATAATAATTTTTTTTTTTTGTCCATAAAATTTCGAATTACGTGGGAATTCGTTAATTCGAAATTTGATTTTTGATGTCCGCTGGATTTCAAATTAACGATGTTCTACTGTAGTTTCTTTTTCATTGCTAGGCAAAATACAACATTCTTCAGATGACAGCGACAACATGGAAATAGAAGACGTCCCAAGGGGGCGAAGTCGCAAAGACTCTCGCAACAGTGATGCCGACTTTAAGCCCAAGAGCAAGAAGCGACCCGGCCTGAAGAACATACCGGACAGGCGGGTGCTCTCCAGCGATGATGACCAGCCCACCAACGGAGCCAAGAAGCTAGGAGTGGACGTGTGGTGCGAGATTTACGTGGAAGAGGAGGAGCAGTGGATTTCCGTGGACGTGGTGAAGGCGCAGGTGCATTGCTCTCGAGAAATTTATGTAAGTAATTTAAATACACATCAATTTTTAATTGTTTTTACACAAGAGTCGCTACTGCTCCCAAGTGTCTGGGGCTAGTGAGACTGACATCTCCATTTGGGATATGTTGAATATAGTGGGGAGGGAAAGGAGATAGGGTAGAGGAAGGTGGGAAGCGCCTGGCTACTCAGATTTGGTCACCAAACACTGCTAAAGCCATTTCAAGCAACGTTTTGATTCTGAATGGTGGTATTTCACCAGAGTAATACTGAATGTATCTACCACTCATGTTCCAGCCACAAATATACTTTAATATATTATTTTGAATAATTTTGAAATTAATCAAATATTATTTAGTTGTGCCTGCCGGTATTTAAACCTGCGACTACCAGATTCACAGCCGAGGATCAACCAAATGGATTCAAAACAGAATTATTAAGGTGCATGTTTTCTTACGTTTAAATTTTTTTACTAGCAAATAAGCTCAGTGTGTCTTTTTTTTAACAAATTTGGGAGTGTGGTAAGGAGACAATAAAAAAGGTTGTGGAGGTCACAGCGTTTATTTGAGTCAGTGCAGTTGTGAGATGGCTCCAGACCAGTGCTCACGCAGTTGGTGGATGTAGATCGATGTTGAATTTCCCAGGCCGAAGATCAACACCGCGTCGGTGGATATTGTCAATGGCGAATCCTGCATGTCGAAGATCAGCGCCAGGCGTAAGCAACATTGACGCCGGTGTAGTGGTCGAGGTGATAAAGCCGGTGGATCGACACTGCGTTGGTGGAGACCGGACTTGTGGATGCGTTCAGCACTAGGGATGACGTTGAGTCTTCCAGGTACTCCAGTGGTGAAGCAAGATAGTCGAAGATATGATTGACCTGGACAGCGGATGCGCGGGAGATGCAGGCCAGCGAAGATGTCTCGGGGCCAAGGCGCCAATCATAATCCTGCGGAGTTGATCATTATTCATAACCTCTCCTTTAAGATCCTAGCAACGCCGGGCGTAATGGGTCCATAGCTTGTAGCGGCGCTGCGTATTCCCGAATATTCTAGTAGCTCATCGCTACACAAATAATATTTTAACCTAAAAAATACTGAAAAAGATGCTCCCATAAATTAAACATACACAGTAACACCTGCATATCATGTAAAGGTCCCACATCTTTAACTCCCCAGAAAAGTTTCGTTTTTTTCAGTTTCCCTAATGACTGATAGTTTTAAAAAATTGGCTAAATATTTCTTGAACCCCAAATTATGAGATTTTCCCACAAGAGTAATTCGTTCTGATCCCTTGAAAACCCTTACGAGAGGGTTTTAATGTTTTTCCAATAGCTTAAATTGTTTGATTTGAAGTACAATTTATGCATTTCGGTAGCAGTAATAGGAGCAGTACAACACTTTTCAATGTTCAACATTTTTTAAAAAGGTTCCAATACTAAGGTCCCGCTAGAGTTAGAGATCAAACGCTATTGATGTCACCAAATATATCTCTTGGCCCAAGGGTTGTGGCGCAAAATGGAGTGAATATTGTAAAAATAGACCAGTTGCTTATTGTGTACTTATGTCATCATACGCTTACGTCATCAAGCGGGGAGAGGGGTCAGATAAGAGCCTTGAAATTCACTCGGCGCAACCAAAAAATCAGTCACAACTCCGCAATGGAAAGGGTTATATGTGTTATTCGTACTTCGTCCTGTAGATCTTGAGGTGATTTAAAAATTAAGCTGAGCAGAAGTTGTTGAGTGAAAAATTGTGCCGGGTGACAGTTTACATAATATTATAAAATTGCCAGTTTCAGATAATATGAATTATATTTCACTACCCTGTCCTCAATTTAATGTCATTAAAAGATTCGCCAAAACCAAATAAATACATTCATGGAAATATGGCTTTCATTTTCCCATTAAATTATGCCGTGACGAATAAAAGACATTTTCACTCAAAAAGGTAATGGTAGTGTAGTTTACACTTTATGATTTATTTGATTTCTCTCGACCATCATACTCTTATCATGATTAATGAATTTCTTCTTTTTCTACATTATTATGACCTCATTGCAGACACGCGCCACTCACCCCGTGACCTACATAGTCTCCTGGGACGCGGCAGGTTACCTAAAGGATGTGACGCGGCGCTACGTGCCGCACTGGAACACCACCACCCGCAAGCTGAGGGCTGACCCTGCCTGGTACTCCGAGGGTCTGCAGCCGTGGCTCGCTCCTCGCAGCATGAGGGAGACACAGGAGGATAAGCAGCTGGAGAGGATGCAGTTAGATGCGCCGCTGCCTGTTGCTATTTCAGAGTGAGTTGACTGATGTTTCGAAAGTGATTAATTCAGCTTGAAGGACTATTGTTTGATAAGTTCCTTAACCCCTTGAATGTTAGCTCATCCGTAGCAGATTTGCTAGTAGCTCACCGCCCTAGCCTTGATTTTATTTTATCTTGAATGATGTATTTCTCGGGCGTCTCCGACTTCTTCCACCATTTACTACTGTATGCCACAATGTTACTGTTAAAAAACTACAATACATCGGCTTTAATTGGACTCCGTATCTCATTCCGATGCACAGATATTCCGTTAAGTATTCCTCGGGCGTCCCTGACCTCTTCTACCATTCAAACAACTCTCTAAACACTCCTGGCACTAATAAGAACAAATTACTACTACAACTATACAAACCTAAATAGGCTGATTTTTTATATATTAATATTATTCTGGCTTGTTGTCTCGCCACTTGCTAACATATTTATTTTATGTGTGAAAAACACGTTATAAAATTCCGTGTCAAATGTCATAATACTTTTTCCACAAAAAGACCCTCCACACAGCATCCCCAAAGATGACATAGGCCCTGAGGGAAATTATTTTCTTCAGGGCCTCCTGTGTGGAGTTAATATAAAAAAAAATAAAAAAAAGTGAAGCAGGCCCTGCGGAATTGTTATTCATTAAGATTCGTTACTTCGTTCTTACATCGTTAAGATTCTAGCTTTATTTTAGGGTATTGTCTCGTCTTAACAGAACACATTCCTAATTTGTCACTACTTCCAGCTACAAAAATCACCCCCTATACGCCCTGAAGCGCCACTTGCTGAAATTCGAGGTGATCTACCCGCCAGACGCGGTGACGCTTGGCTTCGTGAAGAAGGAGGCGGTGTACGCCCGGGACTGCGTACATGTGTGCCACTCGCGCGAGTTGTGGTTCAAGGAGGCCAAGGTGGTGCGGCCGGCTGAAGAACCCTACAAGATTGTGACGTGTCTCAAGTGGGACAAGGTGAGGAAACTACTTACAGTATTTGCCACTCTTCTCAGCCATTACTGCAAAATTAATGAGTGCCTCCAGCGCTATTTATATAACAAAATAGTTTTAATAGATCGGTTAGCATACTGGTAAACATACAAGATAAATTGCTCATTATTGCTAAAAATCTACTATCCAACACGGCTACCATCTTGACAGGTTGACCGGACATGAAACGCGCAAACAAATTTACAGACAGACGAAATGCAAAGTGCTCGAGGACTGCTAAGCCCAGTCAATTATTTGAATTAAATAAAAGATGCATTGGGCATGTAGAGCGAATGAACAAAGAAAGGGGTGTAAAGAGAATATGTGGCCCAAATGTGAATGGTAGAAGAAGTCAGGGATGCCCGAGGAAGACATGGCACGATCAAGTGAATCAAATACTTAGACGGAAGTCGACCCATATCAAGAGTCAGAATAATAGAAGAGTAGAATGTGAATGAGACGATGTATTAATGTGAACGAGGTAAGGAGTGTGTGCCAAGATCGAGTTGTTTGGCGGTCCGTCCTCTCTGCCAACCCCTGGGGCAAAACAGCGGGATGGTTAGTTAGTTAGTTTTACTGTAAATGTGCAACCATAGAATAAAGAATAACACATGAAATGTCTTCTGTGTTTGTTTCTGTGTTCAATTAAGGCCTGAATTTCCAATACAAAACTGTGTTTATGTAATTCAAATAGGATGGAGATCTATGGTGTCAGGCGATTGTAAGTGAGACAGAGCGCTGAATGGAACATTCTTTATTCATTAAAAGAAAACATTATCTTTTACAACTGGTGAAAAGAATGTGACCTTACTGGGGTCCCCCTTCTGAGGTCACATTGTATATGGTTTTGTGTGTGAATTGTAAATGACGTCACTTTTTTTGTTGTTGTAAGTATCTTAATTTTTTTAAGTGTCAAAATATTACAAGAGTAAAATTATAGAGCAGTATCTAGAAAAAAAAATTAACATGTCGTTAATCTTTGTTAGGTTAGCAACCAATGTTATGAAACAAAGGATTTTAATTTATTGTCTAGTATGTATTGCATTTAATTTTCCAGGCAACACGCACTATAATGAAGAACATCCCGCTGGAGATCTTTGGACCGTGGCAGGTGGGAGACTACGTCCCTCCGCAGGCAGAGAATGGAATGGTGCCCAGAAATCCATACGGAAACGTGGAACTCTTCAAGATGTGCATGCTGCCCAAAGGAACTGTCCATTTACAATGTAAGTTATGTTAATTTATATTCATATTAATATTATACATACATAGAATAATGAAGTAGAAATGTCTATATCTATGTATGAGTATTACATGTGCCAAAATAAAGGAAAATATTTCCTTAAAATTCAATAACAAATTCAGTCCATCAGTAGATAGTCCACCCTGTCGTTTTGTTCACACATAAAAGCAGCTATGAATATTATAATCTTAACCCCTCTGGCTAACTTGTTCGCTTTTGGGAACAGCACATAAAGGTGTCATAGCGTATTTCATCACATTTCAAAAACATTTTTGTAGTTTTTAATTTTCAGATACATTCAAAGTATTTCTTTTATTCGGATTTTATTGCAAAATAGAAAAACTCTGACCTTCTAACAGAACATGCCAGAGGCCTGAGGGGTTAAAGAAAGGCCGCATCTCATTAGTAAATTGAAGATATATTGTGTACTTTAATAGCAAAATAAGAGTTTAAATGCAGATAATATTGACAGATGATCGGCATGTTGATTAGAGGTGGAGCTGTTCATCGTAATCAATATTTTTTTGGTTGGAGTAATTTTTTAACAACCCAAAAACCATGGTCATGGTGCTAATTAAAAGCAAGTCATGAATTATACACTATTTCTCAATAAATTGTTTTTTCAAACAAATTGAAAAATATATGTTTTGTTTTATTTGGTTGCAGTGCCGGGCCTCAACAAGGTGGCCCGCAAGCTGGGCATTGACTGCGCCTCGGCTATGACCGGCTTCGACCACCACTCGGGCTGGTCGCACCCGGTGTATGACGGCTTTGTGGTCTGCGAGGAGTTCAAGGACCAGATCATTGAGGCTTGGGAACAGGTAATGTCATCATTTTTAACACCTAGGGGGCATAACCCTGCATTTGCTGTGTTAAAGAATCTTGTCCATGCGGAGTACGAAGCACTGCAATTGCAATGTCGACCTTGGCTATTCATTTTGTATTTCCTCTACTAAGTTAGCTGAAGGCAATAAAAATGTCACTTTATTAAGAGCATGAGATGGCTTTAACAAAAATAACCTTTTATTTATTGAAGTATCTAGTCGACCCCTCTGCCACTAAAAATGGTAATTAAATTACTCCTGACCATTGGGAGATTACACAGCTCTTAGAACTATAATCTAGCTCCCAGATGTTCCTATCTCTCTGTCTATAAGTCAGCCAGCAAAATGTCCATATAGCACAGTCTTATTCTACATAAAGACCTTGTTCCAGATGACTTGGCTGTAGTTTTTATTATTTGACATTTTGGAATGCGTACACCAATATTGTGCATTATTGTAAATAAACTCTGTTGTCAGTGCCACTATTGTACCAAAAAGGTATACAAGAAATCTTCACCACCAACGCAAATGAAAATCTCGGTGGACGTCTCAAACAAAACACTTTTTAAAATTTAATCCTAGAAAACACTTCCTTGCAAATAGAGTAGTGGAAGCAGGAACACACTTTCACAACATGTCATCCATGCTACTAATATAAATCCATAAGCTCGATTGGATTTTTATTTGATGAGAAAAAGGGATTAAAATTTAAAATTCAATTATTGTTAAACTCATTGTGAAATATGAGTGCATCAGCTGAATGATGCCTGCTCACTAAATAATAATAATCTCTGAGAGTTCAATGCAATAAATTCCTTAAAAGAAACCATCAGCTATTATAAACTAGGGAAAATGCCAATCTATACCTGCTTTCTAGATCTAAGCAAAGCGTTTGATCTTGTTTGTCACAATAAACTCTGGGTAAAACGTAGGAAAAGAGCAGTTTCAGAAGATATAATAGCAATTCTTTCATTTTGGCGCACACATCAAGAAAATGTGATGAAATGGTCTGGCGAGTTTTCCAACCCATTTTATTTGAAAAATGTCGTAAGGCAAGGAGGAGGCATGTCTCCAGCACTCTTCAATATATACACTGATGAACTAATTCAAAGACTTAATAACACAAAAACAGGTTGTCATGTTCAATGAGTTTCTCTAAATAGTATAAAATAAAGTCGCTATCCGCGTCTCTTGTTTGTGCGCTTAGTTCTTCTAAACTACGCAATGGATTTCGATAGGGTTTTCACTACCATTTAGATAATTTCTTCCGCAAGGTTTACATATATAATACGGTTCAATGATAACTCTTCAAAGTGACAATTCAACACACCTTTAAAAGGTGATATAAAGTTATTAAAACTGATGAAACAAAAACTAGGTTAAATAATTACATATGTAACCTATTTAACCTAGTTTTTGTTTCATCACAAACAAAAACTAGGTTAAATAGTTACATATGTAACCTATTTAACCTAGTTTTTGTTTCATCACTTTTCATAACTTTATTACACTTTTTATAGGTGTGTTAAATTGTCATTTTATTGAGTTATCCGGTCACCATATAATACATGCATATTATATTTATAGCAAGTAGAGAAAAATCGATGTTTCATAATCAAGACGTAAAAATATATGTTCAGGCACTACATTGATAACGCTGGCTAAACCCCTGAGATATATCAGAATAATGTACTACGGAATTGTATATCTTAAAAAGACCTACAGAAAAGTCCGTGATGATATGTCTATCTCCTAAGGATAATCCCCATCAACGCCGGGTAAATCATGCAAACACCTTCACTTTGGCCAGACGGAAGGAAAATGGATGTTAGTCGTAGCGTCAAATACCTGGGACATATTATCACAGACGACCTGAAAGACATTGAGGATATGGAAAGACAAAGAAGAGCTATATTCGTTAGAGCATGTACGCTGTCAACGCGTTTTCACTTTTGCAGTACAAAAGTCAAAAGGATACTGCTCAACGCATTCTGCACTTCGCTGTACACGTCAGAACTGTGGTTAGATTACACTGCATCCCAATGGCATAAGCTAAAAGTTGCTTACAATAATGCTTATCGCCTACCGAGATATTGCAGTGCTACGGAAATGCTCCTGGAGGGACGATGGCACTCTTTCAGAGCGCTTCTCCGCCACCACATGGAAAACTTATGGCGCAGACTACGCCAATCAAACAACACTATCATCACTGCCATGGCTGTCAGAATGGAGTCCCCTCTAATGGAATCCCTCTGGAGACGGGAGTTGTTCAAATGTCCTCCATAAACGGCTGCTTGCATTGTAATGTGTATCTGTGTACTTTAATTATTTGTCTGTTATTTTTAAATATGGAATGTATTGCATTGCACAACCCCTGCATACATTCTGGAATAAACTCTTATTATTATTTGTCTGTTATTTTACAATATGGAATGTATTGCATTGCACAACCCCTGCATACATTCTGGAATAAACTCTTATTATTATTTGTCTATTATTTTACAATATGGAATGTATTGCATTGCACAACCCCTGCATACATTCTGGAATAAACTCTTATTATTATTTGTCTGTTATTTTACAATATGGAATGTATTGCATTGCACAACCCCTGCATACATTCTGGAATAAACTCTTATTATTATTATTTGTCTGTTATTTTACAATATGGAATGTATTGCATTGCACAACCCCTGCATACATTCTGGAATAAACTCTTATTATTATTATTAGCTTAGCAGAGATAATACATGAAAATACAATGACTTTAATTGAGAAAACTTTTGTGTGGAAATTGTGCTTAGCCTTGTTTGCGAAACCAATTTTTACTTTATTGCGCACTTGTTCTAAATACTGCTTTATTTAAGATTTCTTTCTTTAGGAACAAGAAGAAGCCGAAGCCCGCGCCCGCGAAAAGATCGACAAGCGAGTGTACGGCAACTGGCGACGAATTATCCGCGGCCTCTTCATCCGGGAGCGCCTCAAGGCCCGCTACGACTTTGCCTCCGAGCTGCCGCAGAACCAGAACCCGGAGCCCATCGAGCCTGGAGGCTCCAAAGCCAAGAAGAGGCCCAAGGGGCCACGGTTTCTGGCCAAGAAACGAAGGTCTGCGAAACGATCTTCGGAATCGGATTAATACTAAATCATCAAATCTACACATCACCTACCTACCTCACCCGTCAGAGTTACGAGGTTACTCGAACAGTGTTTTGTTATTTTAATTTTATTGCTAGTGGCACATACATATTATAATGTTTTGGAGTTTTAGGATTACAAAGGCTTAAGTCTTTCTATCTTTACAAGATGGTCCTCTACAATTCTATATCCCCGATTATAAGCACATGTTTTCTATAAACGTTGGATACATTCTGCTATTTCTTTGTTTTCATCATCTATTTCTTATACCTGGAATCTGCTGGCACAGTTATGTTTCATTTTTTAAGTTATTTTTTGTAAAAAATTCTTGTTTTTAATTACAAATCATTTACTTGCATGTAATGCGAAAACTTTGGTAGAATTTTTTTTTCCATATTTGTATTTGTACATGTTTATTTCATTTTTAACACAGTATAATATATTATATAATGTGGGATTATCTGAAATGATTATCCTCCTGTTCGTAAAGTATGTAATTTTGTTTTTTGTTCTGTGTTCTGTGTTGTGTTACCTCATTATGTTATAATTTTAATTTTCACATTAATAGCTATTAAATGGCAAGTGTAATCTTTGTTCAAATGTTTTCTGCGTTAATTGTATCTAATCAATTATTTTGATTGCTCAATCATTCTCTTGCTAAAAATGTTCCATGTAAATACAAATCTGTTGATAACAAGTCAAAATTTTAAATTTTTTTCAATCATGTTGAAAATTTTTAAAAATTATATATCAAATATCTATGTAAATTATCGCCAAGTTAATTATTATAACAATCATAAGCTGTGATAGTAAATAAGGTGTGTTAAATAACAAAATAAAACAAAACCTGCACTTTGAGAATGTTTTTTTTGCACTAATCAAAAAATGTTGTCAGTGTTTTTCAACCTCATCACCATCTGTGTAAGAGTGCGCGATTTCGCTTGATTACATATGTTACAAGAAAAGGTGAATCGCCTAAGATGTTAACCCGGCGTGAGTGAGTCGGGTATGTCATGACCGAGAAGTTTTTAAACGCAGATTATTTAATGTTAATGTCGCCATGCAAATCCCGATGTCATAGTAGCTGGAGATAAGGGAGTGGGGGCGAGATGTATTGTTTAAAGTCGCGCGGAGATACGCGTGCCTAAAGGTTGTTAGGGTACGTCACACCCGACCTCGTAGTCGGTGTTACATTTTTATTGTATTGTTATAGTTATTTATAGTTATCTTTGATTCTATATTTATAATTATTTATTTATTTATTTATTTATTGGTAAAGGTAAGAGACAAACAGCTTATACATAAAAAATAAATATAAATATATACATGTTAAATACAGTCAAGCCAAAAAAGTCTCCTATATTAAAATTAGTTGGAGATGGAGTTTTATTGCATAAAAAAAAATATATATATTAGGTGAGGAGGGGAGGAATAGGAATTTAGGATTAGGATAGGAGATGCTCTGGATACATTCCATACTATTGTATTAATTTTCGATCGTACGAGTTACTTCTAATCGATATTTGTGAAGTGTATTGCTAAAAATGTCTATGTTTTGAAATTTAGTATTATATTGGGCACATATACGTGGAATTGGTGAATTTTTTCTAAAGTTAGTTCTACATGTAGGTAAATGAAACAAATGGGATTGCCGTGTTGATCTTGTTGGAATATGAATATTTATTAAATTCATTAGCTCTGGTGAGTCGAGGCCATTGTTAAGAATTTTAAATAATAAGATTTGGTCAAAAATCAAACGTCGCGTATGAAGTGAGTTGAAGTTGTGGTAATTAATAGAATCGGCGTAATTTGAGAAATGTAAGTTTTTTTTATAATTAATGTGTTTAAAAAATTTTTTTTGAATTCTTTCGATTCTTTCAATGTGAGCTTGGTAAAAAGGAGTCCAGATCGGTGTGCAGTGTTCTAGGTGGGGATGGATGAACGCTGTGTAAAGGGAATATAGAGTCTTAAGGTTGCGGAAAGGTTTCGTTAAACGTATTATAAATCCTAGCATTTTGTTGGCTTTGTTGATGATTGCATCAGTGTGTTGAATGAAGTTTAATTTCACATCGAGTATTACCCCAAGGTCTCTGATAAAATCTACTTCTTTGATTTGTGTCCCGTTTAATGTATAATCAAAGGAAATTTTATTGTTGTTACGTGTAAATGATAATTTATTGCACTTTGAGGTATTTACTACAAGTTTATTTGATTCACAGTAGTTAAAAAGACGATTGAGATCCTCTTGAAGTTTAATGCAATCTTCGATTGATTTGATAACTAAGTAGATTTTTTTATCGTCTGCATATGCTAGGTAATTGGCGTGTAAAAAACATTTGTGAATATCATAAATATACACATTAAATAATAATGGCCCTAAATGAGAACCTTGAGGTACACCGGAGGGCACGGAAAAGAAACTGGACTTAGTTCCCGCAACTGATACACATTGAAGTCTGCTCTGAAGGTATGAAGTGAGCCACCGAAGTAAGTCACCATGGATGCCTATTTGACTTAATTTTTTAATTAAAATGAAATGGTTTACTTTATCGAAGGCCTTAGAGTAATCAGTGTAGATTACATCTACTTGGTTTCTATTGTCCATATTGCTCGTTAAATATTCCGTGAAATTTACCAAATTTGTTAGTACCGATCTTTTTTGTAGAAATCCGTGTTGTTGGTTTTGTATATTGCGAACAATTGTTGTATAAATTTGATCGTAGACAATTTTTTCAAAGAGTTTACTAAATACAGTTAAAATTGAGATTGGGCGGTAGTTTACAATGTTGCTTTTAGAACCTGTTTTATGAATAGGGATTATAGTTGCTTCTTTAAACTTTGTAGGAAATTTTCCTGCTTTTAGTGACATTCTAAATATATTAGTTAGGGGGTATGAAAGATTTTTTGCACATTTTGAAACAAAGAATGGCGATATACCATCACTGCCAGCACCCTTACTAATGTCTAAATTCTTCAGGTATTTATTGATCAAAAAATTGTTTATTTGTACGTACCCAATCGGGTTATGATTATTCATATAGGTAAAACTATCGACTATACTGGGATCATTCGTGTCCTTATCATTAACATAGGTGGACTGAAAGTGTTTAGAGAATAGTTGACACACTTGTTGAGCACCGGTGCCTGACTCATCTTTAAGGTGCATGATTTGTGGGATGCCATTTGTTTTACTTTTGCTTTTAGCATAGTTCCAAAGTTGTTTATTATTTATAAGAATATTAGATTCAACTGAACTTATGTACTGAATAAAGCAATGCTTCTGTAAGTTTTTTTGTTGGGTACGTTTGATTGAAAACTCTATGTAGTCTACTGGATTATTATTGGATTTCCATTTTTTATGGAGTTTTTGTTTATCTTTAATGATTTTAATTAGAGAAGCTGAATACCAGTTTGGAAATTTTCTCTTTTTGATGATACGTTTAGGGACAAACCGGTTGATGGTACTGTTTAAAATGTTGTAGAAAGAATCGACTACTACGTCAATATCCAAATTTTCCTGAGTAAATGACCAGTCTGTCATTGACAGATGTTGGTTGATTAACTCGTAATTGGCTTTTGTAAACTGATAAATTTCTTTAGGTGGGGCGTGAATAATAGGAAGTATATCGATTTTGAGCATAATTTTGAGTGATGGGTGGTGCGAGTCTTCGCTGACAAGAGGATCGCATGCACGAGATACTTGGCATTCCTCATTACAGATAACTAAATCCAGGATTCTGTTATTTGCATTTTTTATGTAATTATATTGTTTTAATTCAGAATAATGGATTGTGTCAGCAAGTGAGGAACTAATTGTGTTCAAGTTTTCAGGTGTCAAGTGTGAATCATTGTTATGTATATTCCATGTTACGGTGGGCATATTAAAATCTCCAATTACAAGTAAAATGTCATCGGGATGTTGATCTTTTACGTTAGCAAGTAAGCAAAGGAATGAATTGAGTGCAGTTTCATACCCTTGTCCCTGTGGGAGATAAACACAGGCTACATGGATAGTACGTTTGGAAGTATAGTTAGAAGGAGGAATAGTTACCCAGATACATTCAGCATTGCAGACCAATTCTTCGCGAGGATAAGCGTTAAGATTGTTATGTGTTATGATCATCACTCCACCACCTCAACGAGAATCTTCTTGGTTGTTTATGCTATTAATTGTAATGTTATTTGATCTATCCCGTCTGAAAACGCTGTAAAATTCTGTTGGTGCCAGTTCCGGATCTAAAATAGAATTAATTAGCCAAGTTTCAGAAATACCGAATATGTAACAATCGTCATTCAATAAAATATTATTGTGAAATATGTCTGTTTTAGTGCGTAGTCCTCTACAGTTTTGATACATAATAGTAATCATCGTGAGTTATGTAAGTTTTTCTATAAGTGTAAATAATTTTGGTAAAGATAAGAGATAAAAAAAAATAATCATAATAAATGCAGAGTTTTATGAAGGACGCGCATGATGTTATATTATACTGGTGAAATAGTGAAATATAAATGTGAGCAGCAAGTACGGAGAGCATGTTAGGAAAGAGGGGGGGATTGAGAGTGGAATGGGGGAATGGTGTAAGGTTGTGGATAAATAATACGTCGATTACTCGACGAATTATAGAATTACAAAACATATGATTATAAACAATATAAGAAGATAACAATATATAAGGAAATAGAAAAAACAAATTTAAAAAAAAAAAACATATAAATTACTATATTCAACGGAAGGTTAAATAAAAATAAAAATGCAAGAAGTGCGCGATGATCTTAATAGTACGGTTGTAAATTTAAAGAAATATTTTTAGCATAAACAAAATATTAATTTATAAGATATGTACGATATATAATCATGTCTAAAATTACATCATAGATACCTAAGTGAAATTGTTGGTATATGTGAGTCGTGAGTTACTTGTGAAATACACGTAAATATTATACATATACATACACATACACACATATGTATATATATTTTTTAATCATTGGTGAAATATAATAATATTTTTAATATACGCAATGTTCAATACGTCATATACCTACATACATTTTTCAAATCAATTACAAATAACAACGACATCTATGAAGTAATAGAAGGTGACAATATGATTAAAAAAATTATAATGGTACAGGTATATAAAACTTCAAATCAAAAAAAAGTTAGAGCAAATAAAGGCAAACTAAATTTATCAATAAAAACTGTTTACGTGCGTAAAATAGAGTTGAAAGATAGACTTACATTCATGTAATAATATCACAATACGAATGTAAATCTTTATAATATCATATTGTAAACGAAATGTAGGTACCGAGACGCTAAGAAGTCTGTGTGTATAGTTCGCGGTGTAGTTCACTTATTAATAAAAGTAGATAAATTAATATAGGCTTTGTGTCTCTGTTGCGCAGAGTAAATAATAAACAGGTAAGAGATACGTACATACTACATATACATATATTTATGAACATATTTTTAAAATTATTTTTTATTTTTATGGATAGTGAAATATAATAATATTTCTGGTATATGCAATGTTCAATACGTCACATACCTATTTAAATTTTTCAAAGCAATTACAAATTAATAATATGAACAGCTTGATTATAGCTTGTAAGTATACGAATAAAATAAAGTAGAGACCGTATCAATAGTATAAGGATTATTGTTAGTAGGCATTCTTGAAATATAGATAATATCTATTTGTAGCATTGTAGATAGATATGTACATGAGAGATATACAATGTTAAAGTATTATTAACATGATATACATGGAAAACATAAGATAAACATGAATAATAAACAGTAATAATAGTATCACTGCATTTTGAGCATAGGTACATGAGATATAGGTATACAATGAGATAAAGGCACACAATATCGTCGAAATTGTAAATAAAGGTCGTGAAGTACACACGCTGCCAGTAGCCTAATTGTAAGTAGGTATCAACAACTGTAAGATGCGCGGTATTGCGATAATTTGCCTGCACGAGTATTATAATACGGGCGTTTCTAAATGTGTATAATATTTTAGCAGGCTGAATTGAATAATAATAATTACTTAATTGTATGGCAAGCGGGTACTATATAGGTATTCATAAGATGTTTGTTATTATGGTTTGTGGGCAGATTAATAATAAAGTTATAATATGTAGGATAAGTTATAATACGATAATGTAAGTTAAGTATATTATATATGTACCTACGTACTTGTTGATAATTCAAACTATTCACCATTCGAGCAAAATATGTTTTTAATAACGTAGTTTTAGAGATTATTATTTATATTATCAAAAATAAATCACTTTTTATTATTATTTTTAGTAACCTACTTTTAAAAATACCGATAATGATGCCACAAGGTATTTATACTAAGTTTGAAGAGATTATTATTTATGTTTATTGGTTCTGGAACGCAGACCGATCGGTCTGGAGTTATCATTAACAGAACCACCAATGGAATCGGAATCGGGCACGGCGCCGGTGGACTTGTTAACTGGAGGAGCTGCTGGGTTAAGAGCCTTGGCCCTCGTCAAGAGGGCGGTCACGATATCCAGCTGCTTTTGGGAGTTGATGGTGCGCTTGCTGCCATCCGGAAGGAGAACGACGATGGTTCCATCACTGGTCCAGCATTTGAATGGTGTAAAGACCGAACGGACCTTGGAGAATAATTTCTGCCGTATGGGAGTGAGCGACTCTGTTAAGAGGAGAGCAGAGTTTTTCAGACCCTTTTTTCTTTCCCACACGGATCGACGATCGGACTGGCGCAGGAACTGAAGCAGGATGGGCCTGCTCTTATTGGGCAAGGCACGACCCAGTCTCTTGGCGCACTCGATGCCCTTGATGGCGTCGTCGGGGCATCCTAGACCGGTCAAAACATTGCTCATCAGGGAGCGGGTGTCTTCAGACGGTGATTCTTTAACACCGTGCAGGAGAAGAACATGGTTCCTGGAAGCTGCGTCAATTGCATCCACACGAAGCTCCAGTCTGGTCACATCCTCCTGAAGGGCGCACAAATCAGCAGTAATCTTAACCTTGAAGGCCGCAAAATCATCATGGATCTTCTGGAAGTCAGTTTGCGAGTTGCCGGGTTTATTTAATGCCGTGTTCAGTCTCTTTTCGAAATCGCTCATTGTAATGGCAAATTTTTCGTTCAGCTGCTCGATTGACATTTTGATAATGTTGTTAGTGGGTAGATAATGAAGACACGGTCACTTCGGTGTATTATTTAAATATTAGCACTGATATTATTATTTCATGTGTTAGATTATTCTGAGACCACGCACAATTGCTGTACTACATACTAGATTAAAATTGAACTTGTATAATAAGAACCCGATTGATAGTACATTACTATGTACTGATTCGCTAAGTGCTCTAACTAAAATTATGTCAAATATTCTATGTTATCCGGAAGACAATATTATATGTAAAATAAAAAATCTTCTCAATTCTCTAAGTGAATCTGGGTTTGAGACGATATTGGCCTGGGTCCCTGCCCATTTGGGTATCGAGGGTAATGAGATGGCCGATTCTCTCGCCAAATCTGGTTCCGATTCCGGAACTATCCCACTAAATTTTAGAATCCCTATCTCCGATGTCTTCCCGATTCTTAAATCCAACATGACTCATGCCTGGGAAGAAAATTGGGCAGTCTCCAAAATAAGAACTGGATCTTTCTATGCTGGAATTCAAAACCATATCCCTGCTAAGCCATGGTTTCACGGTAAAAAACTTTCAAAACGATTCATTTCATGTATTTCGAGAATGAGAATTGGTCACTGTTCAATTGCATCCCACTTGGCTAGAATTAGAGTTTTGGATGATCCGGTCTGCCAGTGCGGTGTGGAAGAGGAAACCCTCGACCACGTTTTCTTTAAATGTAAAAACCATTCATCTTTCAAGAACATATACCGCCGTCTTATTAAAATCACACACCAGTCCCCCCTTAACATTTCATACCTTTTATCTCTTAACAATTCTCGTGTTCATACAGCTTTATGTAAGTTTATAAGATACTATTGTTATGTTGATTAACCAAAGAAGTTTTACTACCAAAACTAGTACTTTTCAAAGAAAATATACAATAACAAATGCTTTTCAATCAAACGTAGTATTTTATTTACTCATCTTGTTGAATGGATACTATTATTAGCATCTCAAGAAGAAAAAACTTTTTTTTTTTTTTTTTGGTCTTAGGCATTTCACCCTGATGCTTTGTGCCGTAACAGTTAAAGTGGATAAAAAAATTCGGTTAATCTATTGGGATAATAATAAAACAAATTAAATATTGGACTCATTTAGATCGCTAAAACAAATTAAATGATGAATTCATTCAGGTTAATAAACTTACATAAAGCTGTATGAACACGAGAATTGTTAAGAGATAAAAGGTATGAAATGTTAAGGGGGGACTGGTGTGTGATTTTAATAAGACGGCGGTATATGTTCTTGAAAGATGAATGGTTTTTACATTTAAAGAAAACGTGGTCGAGGGTTTCCTCTTCCACACCGCACTGGCAGACCGGATCATCCAAAACTCTAATTCTAGCCAAGTGGGATGCAATTGAACAGTGACCAATTCTCATTCTCGAAATACATGAAATGAATCGTTTTGAAAGTTTTTTACCGTGAAACCATGGCTTAGCAGGGATATGGTTTTGAATTCCAGCATAGAAAGATCCAGTTCTTATTTTGGAGACTGCCCAATTTTCTTCCCAGGCATGAGTCATGTTGGATTTAAGAATCGGGAAGACATCGGAGATAGGGATTCTAAAATTTAGTGGGATAGTTCCGGAATCGGAACCAGATTTGGCGAGAGAATCGGCCATCTCATTACCCTCGATACCCAAATGGGCAGGGACCCAGGCCAATATCGTCTCAAACCCAGATTCACTTAGAGAATTGAGAAGATTTTTTATTTTACATATAATATTGTCTTCCGGATAACATAGAATATTTGACATAATTTTAGTTAGAGCACTTAGCGAATCAGTACATAGTAAGGCTCGATGAATGTTGAGAACCTGGATTTGATTTAGCGCCTGTTCAATTGCAAAGCATTCAGCTGTAAATATGGAAACTTCTTTCGGTAATTTATAAGTGAGATTGATGTTGAATTCTGGACTATATATCGATGCTCCACATCTTTTATTTTCAAATTTGGAACCATCTGTGTAAAGGATGGAAAATCCAGGGAATTTTGAAGCCACAATGCTTTTAAAACAGTCGTCCACATTTTGAAATTTATTTGGGGAAGATAAAATATTCTTCCGAAAGTCTGATGTTATTGTGTTCGGCATAAAAGTGATTGCCTTAAATGGAATATTGTATATAGGGAGATTGGGAACTTCTTGAAGATATTGGAGGGAAGATGACAGAGAATTATAGAGATGAAAACTTTTAATTAGGAGAGGAAAACATTTTTTTTCTCTCAATCTTTTGTTAGAATTCAAATTAACACTTAGCCGATTAAGACTTTGTTTAATAGGATGATGTGATAACGATAAAGCCTTGAAAATATATTTATTGGCAAGGAATTGCCTTCTGAAATATAATGGAGGCTCCCCACACTCCACCTGAAGCGCATTAATTGGAGAAGACTTCATAGCTCCAATAATCATTCTGAGGGCTTTTGATTGAATTCTTTCCATTTTCTTATCTAAATATTTAGGGAGGGGGTCAAAAAGGAATGTGCCGTAATCCAAGTGGCTCCGAACTAGGGAATTATACATTAATTTAAGAGTGGTAGGATGAGATCCCCACCATACTCTGGAAACTGCTCGCATCATATTAAGTCCCTTTTCACACTTTGTAGAAATTATCTGAATGTGTGGAAGCCAGGAAAGTTTATGGTTCAAAAGAAGACCAAGGAATTTGATTTGAGTAGCGGTTTGTAGAGGCACATTATCAAAAGAGATTGAGAAGTGGGGAATTTTTCTTTTGCGCGTGAAAGCTACGACCCTTGTTTTAGATGCCGCCAGATTCATCCCATTTATTGACAACCAGCTTTTAATATATTGTAAAGCCAAATTCATTTTCTTAGCTGCAAGAATAATATTTTTATGTAAAAAATACATAAGGATATCATCTGCAAAGTAAAGTCGCTTGATAGAAAAAGGAATTACTGAGTCTAGGTCGCTTATATAAATATTAAACAACAGAGGACTGATAACAGAACCCTGGGGTAAACCTCTCCATAGTTTGCGCCTTAAGCATTTAGAGGAAGACTCAATAATAATGGACCCATCTGTGAGCAAATTAATAATAAATTGGACTAGTTTCGGGGGGATTTGTTTTTTAATTAGCTTTTCTTTCAAAACATTCAGTAAAACATCATCGTAAGCTGATGAAAAGTCAAGGAATGTGGCCAATGTATAAGAATTTAGGGATTGAGAAACTCGGATATCAGTTGTGAACAAACTTAAATTATCCATTGTAGATTTCTTTTTCCGAAAACCATACTGATTTGGTGAGATAATATCTTGACTTTCAACAAACCACTCGTCTGTTTTTTATCAAATGCTCCACTACTTTCATCAAACATGATGAAAGAGCAATAGGCCGATAAGACGAAATTTCAGATGGATTTTTTCCAGGTTTTAAAATGGGAATGATTTTTTGAGTTTTCCAAACATCCGGAATTAGTCCTGTTTCAAACATATTATTAATAAGAGATAAGAAATATTCAACCGCCATATCAGAAAATGATTTAATAAAACTATAAAATATTCCATCGGGACCCGGAGCAGAGTCAGAAAGGGCTCTTATCACTCGTTTCATCTCATCAATGGAGAAAGGAGCATCTAGCCAGTTAGAGTGAGATGGATACGGCTTAATAGCATTTCTTCACATCCGGCAACTGATGGGGGGCTATTTTATCCGCAAATCCTATAAGAATTTCTTCTGATATATGTTTGATTCTCGGCGGAGAATACGATGATCCGAATTTTTTTAAGCTAGACCAAACTGAAGACTGGGGAGTTTCCGGAGACAGGTTCTCACAGAACTTCCGCCATCCAGCGCGCTTCTTATTTTTCAAAATTCGTTTGGTTTCTGCCTGGGCTTTTTTAACTGATAAAAAATTTTCTAGTGACATCTTCTTCTTCTTCAATGGCGCTACAGCCCATTTCGAGCCTTGGCCTCCTTTAACATGAGCCTCCACCGCCCTCTGTCCTTGGCCGTCGTCTTCCAATCTGCAACATGGAGTAGTCCTCTGGCATCTTTCCTGACATCGTCCTCCCATCTCAGCCTAGGTCTGCCCGCCTTTCGTTTGCCTCCCGGGTGTCCTGTTAGAACCTTCTTTGGTACACGTGTGCTTGGCATTCGGTGCACATGTCCGGCCCATCTTAGTCTTTGGAGCCGTAAATGAGTAGAGAGTCTGGGAGCTTGGTAGATGTCATATAACTTCTTATTGTGGCGGATTCTCCATGCCTCTCCCTCTCGCACCGCTACTAAGATTCTTCGAAGTACCTTTCTTTCGAAGGTGTCCAGCCGTTCCGCAGACTTTGCTGTCAGTGTTCCCGCCTCACATCCATAGGCCAAGACCGTTCTAATAATTGTTTTATAAAGGGTTATTTTGGTTTTCCTATGGACGTTTCGGGATTTGAACACTGGCAGCAAAGCTAAGTAAGTGTTGTTAGCGGCTGTGATGCGCTTTCTTACTTCTACTGGGTCTTCGTTGTCCTGCGTTATGATGGAGCCCAGGTAGGCAAACTCTTCGACCACTTCAAAGTTATAGGAGTTTTTAAAATTCACTTTATCTTTTATTCTGCGGTGTGGGGTTCTGGTTTGCATCATGATTTTAGTTTTGTTCTCATTGATTTGCAAGCCCACCTCTCTTGCTGCAGTCTCCAAAGGGTCAAACACCTCTCTTACAGCCTGTAAGGATCTTCCGACAATGTTAAGGTCGTCTGCATATCCAACTATTTTATTGCTTTTGTAGCAAATGTTTGAGTCGGTAGCAATCATTGTCTTCCTCACGACGTGCTCCAGAACAATATTGAAAAGAGTGGGAGCTAAGCCATCACCTTGTTTCAGCCCCTGGGAGACGTTAAAATCCTCCGTTGTTTCACCTTCTATCCTTACTCGACATCGTGAACCAAAGATATTAGAAGAACGAGATGTGCTATGAGCAGTTCATACTATGTGGAATTGTTTTGCCCAGTGTCGCCGGTTTTTTTCACCAATACTACTGCACACCTTCGCTTGCGCTAAGGTATCCGCACTAATACATAGAACAGATTTCTGTGCGTACACGTCCCGACAGTATTCAAAGTACCCTAATTAGGTAGTACTCCGCCTACGGTCCGGCGGCCAACATAGCATATCTCGTTCTTCTAATATCTTTGTCGTGAACCAACCATCGTTGCTTTTACAAGCTTGACTATTTTGGGCGGTATACCAAAATTTAGGAGTATTTCATATATTTTCTCCCTATCTATACTGTCATATGCCTATTTGAAGTCAACAAATAGTTGATATATGTCTATATCGAATTCCCAGCATTTTGTCAGGATTTATCGAGTAGTAAAGAGTTGATCAATGGTGGATCTCCCCCTCCTAAAACCTGCCTGATACTCTCCCAGCAAGTTCTCTGAATGACGTTCTAGTCTTTCTTTCAAAATTGTTGTGAAGATTTTATACGCTGTACAAAGTAGCGATATTCCTCTGTGATTTTCACATTTCAATTTGTCTCCCTTTTTATGTATGGGGCATATTATACTAGTTTTCCACTCTTCTGGTACTCTCTCGGCGGTCCATATTTTTACAATAAGATTGTGTAGCAGGTTTTTCAGATGTTCGTTTCCATATTTATAGAGCTCTGCCGGGATATTGTCTCCTCCCGGTGTTTTATTGTTTTTCAATTTATTTAGGGCAGCCCTTACTTCTGCTACCGATGGCGCTCAAGTCGTTTCATCATTATTTAGCTCATCCGGAATGTGAGTTGGTTCGACTGTCAGGTTGTTATTGGGATTCAAGAGCTGTTGGAAGTATTCTTTCCACCTAGTCTTAATCTTTTCCTTATCTCCTATTATGTCTCCATTACTATCTCTGTACAGGGATGTGTTGGGTTTGAAGCCCTTTTTAAATACATTGACGCCTTTATATGCCTCACATGGATTGTTATTAACAAAATCATTTTCCATTTTCAACAATATGTTGTTAAAATATAGTCTCTTCTTTCTTTTAATCAAATGGTTAGCATCTCTTCGTGCTTGTTCGTAGGCTTGTCTTTTTGATCTTGTTCCTCTTTCTATACATAATTTTCTTAGCTCATTTTTCTTGCAGACGCTCTGTATGCACTCCTCATCGAACCAGGGATTTCTAACCTGCCTAGGTCTATTTCCAATGCCTGATTCTGCCGCTGTCAGCAGTGCATCTCTCAGACTGGTCCAATCCTCTTCTAAATCGTTTGAGGAGAGCTGATCACTCAGTTGGTTTGGTAGGTTTGTTGACAGTGAGTCGTGGTATCTATCCAATCCTTCTGGTGTTTTAAGAGCATCGATGTTTAGCTTTGGGAGACTTGGCTGATTTCCTCTTCTATCTCTTGCTATTCTGCATCTATAAATACCAAATAGTGATCCGAATCACAGTTAGCTCCTCTGTAACTTCTTACATTTGTGATACTGGTCGCCCCTCTTCTTTCAATTAGGATATGGTCTATTTGATTATGGTATCTGCCGCCAGGTGATGTCCATGTCCATTTATGTATATTCTTCCTTGGGAACTGTGTTGAAGCTATTATCATGTTTCGTGATTCTGCAAAGTCAATCACCCTTGATCCATTGTTATTGCTTTCCATATGAAGACTGTTTTTTCCTGTAACCTGTTGGTGTGCCGGATCCTGACCGATTTTAGCATTAAGGTCTCCAATAACCATTTTAATATCATTGGATGGTATGGTGTCATATGTCTGCTCCAGTTTGTTATAAAATGTATCCTTAGTTGCTTCATCTTTGTCTTCTGTCTCAGCGTGAACATTTATGATGGAAATATTAAAGAATTTGGTTTTTATGCGGAGTATGCATATTCTTTCGTTTACAGCCTTAAAACCAATTACTTGATTCTTCAATCTTTGATTAACGATGAAGGCTACACCGAACTCATGATGTTTTTCATTGCCACTGTGCATTATTGTATGCGTTCTAGTATCAAATGTATCAGTGCCTATCCATCTAGTTTCCTGCACTGCTAGTATATCTATGTTGTACTTTTCCATTTCTCCAAGTACTTCTCCGAGGGCCCCACTTCTATACATCGTTCTTACATTCCATGTTGCCATTCTCAAGTCCATATTTCGATTGCCAAGTTGTCTGCCGGGTGTTTTCGCTGTCCGAGGCTTAGTTTCCGGTTTCGTAATAATGTTGTTTTTACAGGGAGTGGTTATTAGCCACTCGCCCAACCCCTTACTGGAGGCGAGGGTTTTTCTGTAGGGGTTTTCCTTCCCTTAGCTGGGGTGTTCTGGTTTTATGGCGCCAGAGTTTCGCCATTCGCCCCCTCTCTGTCGGCTATGACCTCGATGGTGGGATGGTCGTCCCACACCGGTGATCACATTGCCCAGGGATCGCGGGGCCATGATGACCGCTCGTGGACGCCAGAGAGTTGGACTTGTTGGTAGTGCTGTTGATGCAGCTAAAGCTTTCTAGTGACATACACTTACGAAAAGAGGAAATTGCTATTTTTCGAGAGTTGACGGAGCGAGTGCATTCCTCGTCCCACCACGGAGTAGAGTGTTTTATTTTAATGTTGGCATTGCGTTTCGGGATGGATTTTTCTGCTGCATTTATAACCATAGAAGGAAACATCTCACATTGCATTCTGATGTCTCCCGGGGACGATTTTGTTAAATTAATAAGGTTATCTAGTTCAGAAGAGAAAGTGCTCCAATTCGCATCTTTCGTTCTAAATTTGAGATTATTTTTAACTGGGGGGGAATAAGTGTTAAATTGATGGTGGAAGCGGATTATAATTGGGAAATGATTACTAGAGAGGGGATCGTTTAGGATGTCCCAAGAGCATTTAGATGCTAACGAATACGAACAAAAAGATATATCTACAGCACTTTTCCGTTGATGAGGGGGGGTGAATCTGGTTGGAGATCCGTCATTTAAAAAACATAGGTTATGGGTATCAATAAAATCTAAAAGATTGCGGCCAGAACGATTTGTTATTTCGCTACCCCAAGAAGGGGAATGGGCATTAAAATCTCCAAGGATCATATAAGGGGAACAAATCTGGGTTAAGATTGGTGCCCATTCATTTTCAATAAAAGTCGTAGAGGGAGGAATATATATTGACAATATTGTGATATCAGATAAGACAGCTGCTATTATCTGGATATCGTCGGAGGGAGTATGAATATTAATTTGTTTAAACGGGATAGAATTATGGATTATCAGAACCGTGCCGCCTTTACCATCCGGTCTGTCGTGTCTGAGACAATAATAACCTGGAATTCTTAAGTGAAAGGAGGGTTTTAACCACGTTTCAGAAATGGCGGCTACTGAAACGTTGTGTTCGTCGAGTAATTGAATTAGGTCAGATTTGTTAGCGAAGAGGCTTCTACTGTTCCACTGAAGAATTTTGTTCAGTTTCGAAGCCATTGGGGAGGCAAGATAATAAAGATTTAATGTAATCGGCAGCGTTGGACGGTACAGTATTGTTGTTTGTAAGGCGAGAAATTAAAAGGGTAATAATTAAAGTTTGTATAAAAGAATTATTATTCATTATTTCGGGGAGAGCAGGAGGGGAAGAATTACCATTAATGTCACACCCATTGGGCCTCTGGGATTTGGCATTCCCATTCGGGCTGGCCAAAATATTATTCAATTGTTTTTTTATCAAGGTAAGGTGTATATTATATCCAACAATATAAGTGTACAACATGCAAATGATAATGTTTCAACAATTGATAAATACCACCCACCACTTTGTTAAGCATATATCTACACAAATTTTAAATTTAGAGTCTTATAAAGAGAAATTAAATTTTTATAAAGCTGATTATCCCAAGATAAACGAGTTTCTCGCCAAATCAGACTGGAACTTCATTAGTAAATGTAATAATATTAATGATATAATAGAATCTTTTTACTGCATAATTAAAAAATCAATTGAACTTTACGTCCCTATTACAAAATATAGGATATCTAATTACCCCAAATGGTTTAACAAAGAGCTAATTTGTACTATCCAGGCAAAAAACATTCACATAAAACATTCAAAATATCTCGAGCTCCAAATGACTATCTACTTTTTTCTAAATTACGCAACAGGGTGAAAAACATGTCGATCTCCTGCTACAAAGAATACCTGGAAAATATTGAGCAATCGTTACAAAATAAACCTCAAAATTTATTCAAATTCGCAAATAATCTTAATAGTAATGAATCTGTTATTCCATCTATCATATACTACAATGGTAAAATTGCTGACACATCAAGGAATTACTGACTTATTTGCCGAATGCTTTGGTGAAGTATATAAAACAAACTCATCCAATAACCAAATACCTCAACTCAACTCCAATATGTATTTCTATTGATTTTAACGACCTTGTTATTGATGAAATCGATGTTCAGCGTAAAACTACATTATTAGATACTCAGAAATCCGCTGGCCCGGCCACCATACCTGCAATTTATTTAAAAAACTGTGTATCTAACTTAAAAGGTCACCTAACCAATATATTTAATCTATCATTAGCATCTGGCCTTTTCCCACAAAAATGGAAGACCAGTTTCCTTAGTCCCATCTATAAAAAAGGCGATAAAACGGATGCTTCTAATTACAGACCTATTTGCATACAATCAGCAATACCTAAATTGTTTGAATCCGTATTTCTATCAAAATTTATGTTGCAGGCTCGTAAAATCATTTCCCCTCACCAACGTGGGTTTA
The DNA here is from genome assembly GCA_026573805.1 of Hesperophylax magnus. Classification (NCBI taxonomy): domain Eukaryota; kingdom Metazoa; phylum Arthropoda; class Insecta; order Trichoptera; family Limnephilidae; genus Hesperophylax; species Hesperophylax magnus. The sequence goes on from JAIUSX010000072.1 coordinate 25,778,875, forward strand.
TATCCGGTAGATCTACACTTACAAATTTAATTATATACGAAAAATATATATCAGATAATCTAAATTCAAAATTGCAAACGGATGCAGTTTACACAGATTTCAGCAGAGCGTTCGATAAAGTTTCTATAAAAATCTTATTAAACAAACAAGAAGTACATACCTACTTCTTTTTGTATGTAATTGTTGTGTACCTTTTATTTTTTTCATAATAATAACAAACTTACGTACATTTATAATAGCAAAAAAAAAACAAATTATATATTTTAAATTACAAGAATATTACCTACTTTTATAAATCGCTAGAAAATGTTTTACACCACTGCCAACCGGTATGCTTCTAGTATGTTTGTAATTATGTTTTGTGTAATACATATTGTGACAATTATAATTGCTGAATGTACTTTAGCCTGAGCCCAAATAAGTATTTGCTGGTTGAACTCCTTTATACAATATACAATTTACTTATCGTATACTAATACCTACCTGTGTTGTGCCTACCAGAGATGTGCAAAATGGGTACCCAAAACCATTTGAAATGCAAAATGGAAATGGGTCAAAACTTTTCCATTTGAAAATGCAAAATGCAAAATGGTTTTTAGAAAAGCATTTCAAATGCAAAATGCAAAATACATATTTTCAAAATGCATTGAAAATGTAAAATGGTTTCTCAGGTCAAACAATTTAAATAATTATAGATTTTTTAAACAATTTTGTCATTTAATAATGGACATCAATGTAGAACAAACATGATGGTAAATCCAAAAACACCACGACTACAGATTATGAAACCACAAAAAATTTGCGCGGGACTAATGTTGCCAACGTAAAAACATAGAAACTGCTTTCTAACATTTAATATTACAGCGTCATGGCCCCATGTTTAGTATTTGAATCAGTATTTTTTGTAATGGTATCACGCAATTGCCAGGCCTGCGATTCTGGAGTTAAACGATCAATCGTTTTCATATGCGCCGTCTTCGAGTGAAAAACTACTAGTCGTCGCGACTAACTTTTTCGAATGTTTCAATTTTACGTATTCTTGAGCGTCGAACGGTCGAAGTTGGTAGAAGAGATGATTATATTGGCGCCCCTGTGAATAATGTCTATGTTCCTGATGTTTTTGGGATTTCTATGGTGTGACTATCAAACAGACAACAGTTATTCGTTATTCAAAACAAAAATAGCTGCGGGACATATTACAAATTGCCAAAAGCAACTCTTAATTGAGCTTGTAAGCTCCGATAAAGACTTAGTAAGTGGGAAATTTTCACCCACTTTTACATTTGCGGAATCCGCGCGGTAAAACAAAAATTGACAGCTAGACTAGATTTTGACAGCCAATTCCATAGAAACGCCAACAACCTACCACTCGCTGCCCTGTTTCTACTGGTTATACCCAGTAGTTGCTGTGTGGAATGACTTTTGACGTTTGGCGTCGAAGTATGTACCTTCGACCAATTTCGGGAATAGCAACCAACGTACGTACTTTCGACGGCGATTACGAGCGCCCCCGATTCAGGAATAGAGCCCCAGGGCTCCTACCAGGGAGCAACTTGACAAATGTAAATTATCTCTCATAGCGAGGTTGAGGACCGACTGATATTTGAGGCTTATGAAAAAAAGATGAGTGGAGATAGTAGGAAGAATGTTGCAAAAAGCATTTAAAATGGAAAATGCATTGAGAAAAGCATTTAAAATGGAAAATGCATTGAAAAAAGCATTTAAAATGCAAAATGGTTTTTAGAAAAGCATTTAAAATGCAAAATGGAAAATACCCATTTTGCATTTTGCATTTCCATTTGAAATGGATTTATTTGAAATAAAGCACATCTCTGGTGCCTACTTATGTCTTTCATGCTCAGCTTATTATTTTATTTACTATGTTATACTTCTTATGATGCTATATACTTGTTATAATGCTCCTGTATGATTTACCTTGCATGTAAAAACCGTCAAGGCGTGAACAAACAAATAAATAAATATTTTGGGTTGGGTTTGACTGGCTTGAGAATGGTTTCTCTGTGAGAAGATGACGTTGAATTTAAAAAGGTGGTTGTTTGGAAAGGAGCTGAGGACGATGTCATCTCTGCGAATGATTTTTTCGCAGGAGAGATTAACTTTGAGGCCTGGAAGTACGAAATGTTGTCGGTAGCCATTTTATGTTTTATGTTCTTCTGTCTTGTTAATTCCGGACAGGCTAGACTGACCGCGGTATGTGCACCCGAACAGTTAATGCAAATGGGATCATTGGAAGATTTCGGACATTGATCAAATGGGTGACCTTCTCTGCAATAGTAACAATGTGGGGGGGAGCGGCATACGGATTTCGAATGTCCGAACCGGCAGCATTTGAAACATTGAATTGTTGGAAATTTATAAACTTCGACGGGAAGCGAGGTATAGTAAATTAACACACGAGACGGTAGGGATTGTCCCTCAAATATAACAACAACAGACTGGGAAGGTTTCCCGATCGTGTTTCCATCAGTATAATCCTTGTAGTTCAGTCGACGTACTTTTAATACTTTCGGGGTTCCGTGGGAATTATTCAAAGCATCAACAATTTCAGCCTCTGGGTTCTCCGCGGGAATTCCTCTCACAAGACCCATTCTCGAAAGGTTAAATGTAGGGATGAACGATTTATATTTATGATTTGAGAGCGAGTCAATTTTTTTTACAAATCCATTTGCGGAAGCGGCAGTGTTAAACTCGATAGATAATTTATATCGCCCTTCCGGTTTAATTGAACCGTTAACAATACCAAGGTTATTATTTAGAATTTTCCAAAATCTAAAGGATGAATAAGTTTTACCTGATCAGTTCTCTGAACATTAACGGTAAATGGACCGGAAGCTGAAGCAGGATAAAGTAATTCAGTACTTTTTGCATTATCGCTAATTAAAGTACTTGGCTGGATGTTACTATTGGTGTTAAGGTCGTTAGAGGTCGAGGTTTGTTGAATCAGCGGTATAGATTTAACTTTCGATGGAATGTGAAGGCTATGCGATGGTCGTCGTTTACGAGATGGGAGCGTAATAGAAACCTGGCTTGTATTAGATTCCGAATCAGAAAAATTCAATATCGACACTGGGTCGGGAGGCCTATCTTCGTCTTCCTCCATTATATAAAAAAAAAAAACTTTTAAAAATTAAACTGAAAAAATAATACGCAGTCTATTTCATTGACTGTACAAACAAAAACGGATTAGCGTAAGCAGGAATGCAAAGAAATAGGTATACGATAAACAAAATTAAATAAAATGTAACAATAATCTCTTATCTGTACGCAGCACAGGAACGGGCGAACGGCACTAAGCAATAGTTAAGGTACACACAACCACTGTTGACCGCGGCTCGAATCAGACTGAAGAAAAAAACTTAATACACAATTATGGTATCAAAAATTCGGCATCAAAGTTTGGGGTATCTCCTACCCGCTTCATCGCTGGTGTAATAATTTTTCCCCTCAATCACACCGGGTTAAAGATGATTTGAACCCACGACATTCAGATTGCTAGGCGAGAGCCTTACCCATCGACCGTGGAAGACTGACATTTACACGAAATAAATGTCGATCCTAACCGTTCGGCTACAGCGAGTTGTCGACTATATTTCCTCGGTAGGAAGGTTCGATCCTTAGTCAAACATTTTTTCAATTTTCAAATAGATGTGAGTATAAAGCTAAAAAAACTTATACATTGATTTTTTTCTTAGATACTTTTTAAAATGTACTGCTTGAAGATCCTGCTTCAGGATACCGGGGAAATAATAACATGTATTAATGGATATTTGGAACACGAATGGTCTTATACATGTACACATAATATATTAATAAAACTCACAATATTAAAATATAGAGTATAATTTTATTCGAAAAATCAAAAAAAATAGCATCGCATCCTCGGTGCGCCACAGGCTACTTTTTCAGTAACCTGGAAGATGTCACATTGGGCAGAGGTGCCTCACTTGAGGAGTTGAGGGTTGACAGCGCAGATCTGTGCCAGGGGATTCTCTGGGTTAGCCAGGGTCACGAACTGTTCACCAACCTCGACGGCAACCCTAATCTGGGCTTCCACAGTTGACGCTCCTGAAAAATAAGAAAAAGGATTATAAAATCTCTCTCCCAACAAATTTTTATTTTTCAAATCATCATCATCATCAATAATGTGGGTCTGTCTGTGATTCTAACCCTGATTCAATGAACTCGGATTCGTTTTGAATTTTTTTCATAATTGCTGATTGTGTAGAGAATTCAGACAAGCTATAAAGAAACAAACATAACAAACTAGATCCATCCCATACCCCTCCCTTCCGCCATCCCATCCCTATAGGCTAATTGTAACTTTTTTTCTAACATAAATATTATATATGTTCACTAAATAATTAAAATACCTTAGTGAAAACCTATTATTAAAATAAACTAGGTTAAATAGGTTACGTAGTTTAGGTCTATAATTCAGTTTTTTCCATCGCTTTCAAATGACTTTATATAAACATTTAACATTCAAGTATTTCAAGAAAAATGTTTAGTTGTAGTGTAATTCTAAACACTTTTTTTTATTTTTATTTATTTTTATTAAAAGTATACAATACAGAATATAGTATATTATATAAAGCATTGTACTCCCAGGAGTTAATAAACTATTGAATTTTTAGCGACAAACAATTGAATTTCTTATGGAAATAGAGAAGACTGTTCAGAAGTGGAAATTTCAGCCACCTGTCGGAATTACAGTAAACTATTTTGTTTTCAACGTTATCAACATTTTTTACGTTTGTTTTAATTATGATTGACTCTCACCAAGATGAGGAGTAGCAATGACGCAAGGATGCTGGATGAGTTCAAGGGTGATGGGATGGAAAAACAACTGGCTACATAAAACATGACAAACTATTTTGCTTCGGTAACTAAAAACATATAGTCTTAATTGAAAGTCTCAAGGAAGACACTGTGTTTTTAGTTACAGAGATTCTCAAGGAAAACACTGTCTTTTTAGTTACAGTTTTAATTACAGTGACAGTATTTGTAGGAGTTGTGAGATCAGTGTCAGATGTATGCATGTCAAACTTTAAGTAAATGGTGAAATCCTTACATGTCCACTATTTAGTCCTGCAAGGAGGTCCTTTTCATTGACTAGCCCTCCTCGTCCCACGTTGATAATGCAGACTCCTTGTTTGCACTTGGAAAGGACATCTGCGTTTATCAAATCTGAAAAGGTTTACCGTTGTTACCGAAAAATATTAATTTAGTGTCTGCTACAATAAATGATGTTTTTAATTTATCATTGATTTGCTATAGAAATTGGATGGAATTATGAAGGCGAAAAAATAATAATCCAGAACTATTATTGAATAAGCCGAGAGAAAATATAACACATCAATGGGAGAAACGGGAAATCAAAATAATTGGAGATCTAAGAAACACTAAGGGGTGAAACAGCGAAATTGAAAACTCTACAATTTCGGATCGATAGGCGTAACTGCCGATGATTTTATGCCGATTTCTTGATCACGGTCGTGCTGTCGATAACCAGACCGATATTGATAATGAAATAAATAATAAATCAATAAGCGCTGGCACTGAACACTGAAGGTATTGTCCATGAAATGATATTCCGAAATGTCAAATGTCAAACAGTTACATTAAAATATTAAGAAATTGACATGATTTGAAATACTAACCTAAATATCCATTGGCCTTCGAAGGGAGTTATTATATGTATATAGATATTGGGTAGTGGTTTTTATTCACAACTTGTTATGTGAACAACTTTTGCTTCTCCAAGCCCGAATTAATGCAGCGTCATTGACCCGAGCGGATTCAACTCACCGCGTATACGACTTCTTTCAATTCTAAGAGCGTCGTTAGTTCAATTCCATTAATTAATAAGCCAGTACTTTTGATTGACAGAATGACATTATCTAAAAAGATGCGTATATCGACAGTTAAAGCTTATCTGATACTATGGAGGCTGCGCTAAAATTTGTCTAAGAGGACTAATTCAGTCAATATCGTATTGACATAGAGATTTATCGACCAACCATGCTATACTACCTGTACAATAGATGGACAAGTAGATTAAAAAAATTGTTTTTACTTCTTGTGGTTGGCATAAGAGGTGTGTGTACTGTGATGTAATCAGCCAATGGCCAGATTTCGCTCAGTTCCATCTTCTCTGTGTTGTACTTCTTGGTATCTTCGGCCGTTACAATGGGATTGTATCCGATAACCTGAAAATGAACAAATAATCATATCAATTAATGACAACGGACATTGAATGACATAGATCGAGATAGCATTGAGAAGAGAAGAAGTATATTTTTATAAAGTAGCTGCATACGCAGGGCCACAGGTTATACCCATCAATATAATATATGATTGAAGATGAAGATAATACTAATAAATCTAAATGAAACAGAACAAGACACAGAAAATAAATAGATAACTGTCACAACTAGGAATCTAACCCAGGATCTCTTGTCTTACCGGAACAGAAGTCTTAACCACTCGACCATTGGGACCTATTTATGTATTAAACGTCATATTTGTCACTTATTTTTTTAATATTTTGGTACGTACCTACTTTACGATAAACCTATGGAATTTTCCAGAAACATCACATCATCGGAGTCCTATATACGTATATATATAATGCCACTAGAAATATGGTGCTATTTAAAAAGCTCATATTTTGGAGACATTTTTTTAATCTATGATGGAATTACCCTCATTCCGAAGCCGTTCATCCTGATGGCCACCTCCCGACCCACCCTGCCGAGCCCCAGCACGGCCAGAGTCTTTCCCTGGGCCTCCTGGCCGAGGTACTTAGCGTGCTCCCAGCGACCAGCGCGAAGGGCGGCCGCCGCCCACACCACTTTACGGGCCAGGCAGGTCAGCAGGGAGCAGGTCAGCTCGCAGGCGCTAATGGCGTTGCCTCCGGGGGTGCTGGAATATAATAATCAATTTAATAATTGTGCAAGAAGTCCGGTTTTAACTTCCTTGTTATGTTCCTTCCTAAGATGGTGACTTTGTTGGATACTTCCTTTTTAAATTGCCAGAGTTTGCAGGATCGTGGTTCATACTATCTCAATTCGGAACAATCTCTATTATGGTACCAATCAAGGATCATAGAAAATATATTTAACAAGATTGGCTCATCGAGGGTTAAACATTTGATTGGTTAGAAAGCCGTGACATAGCTTGAAGTTTGTTTTCTACCGGGAGATTTAAATTTACTGCAATACAAGTGGCGACAAGCAACTCTATCAAATGGACTACCTGTTTCTGCACTACGTCAAAGGTTTTTAAATTCTTTTGGGGCTTCAGACTAGAAGTGGCAGCCAAATATGTAATGGTGATGATGTATTCAAAGTATGTAGTGGTATGTACAAACCTACATAAGTGCGTGGAATGATATAACAAAATTAAGCCGCACTAAGCTCGATATTCCAAACAAGCCGAGCTTAAAATCAATTGATTCACCGGGTCTTACTTGAGTACGATAATCTTTCTGGCTGTGGCAGCATCGCAGTCGATGTTATCTACTCCCGCTCCGGCCCTTCCCACCACCTTCAGTCTGTCTCCTGCTTCCAAGACTTCCTTGGTGACCTGGGTGCTGGAGCGGACGATCAGGGCATCGTGGTTCTGGAACAACAACAAAATAAACATTGAAGAAGATAATACTAATAAATCTAAACGAAACATGAAACAGAACAATACACAGAAAATAAAAAGATAAAGGTCACAACTAGGAATCGAACCAACGAACAGCATCTTAACCACTCGACTAACTAATTTTTCCCATATTTTTGGCAGCTACCTTTTTAAATGATCACAACGTTCTAATGAATTGCTTTGTAACCTAGTGAGTGTCTCAGATAAACGTATCCGATTTTTATTTATTTGGGATATTTTATAACTCAAAATTAGTGAAACAATTAGTTGCAAGATGATGTTGTTAATTCTTAATTTGAAATATGAGATCAATTTCTCCTTAATTTTGAATAATATAACGTATTTATTTGCAAGTATAACAAATGTTCTTAATATTTTAACCCTTCAGGCTTTTAACCATATTTATTATAATATTTTTAACCCTTCACGCTTTCAAACAAATTTATTTTAATATTTTTAACCCTTCAGACTTTTAACCAAATTTACTTTAATATTTTTGACCCATAAAGCTTTTAAAAAAAATTATTTTAATATTTAAAACATTTAACAAAATTTATTATAATATTTTTAACCTTTCAGGCTTTTAAAGAAATTTATTTTAATATTTTTGACTCTTCAGACTTTTATCCAAATTTATAATAATATTTTTAACCCTTCAGGCTTTCAAACAAATTTATTAATTAATTTTTAACCCTTCAGGCTTTTAACTAAATTTAATGTAATAGTTTTAACCCTTCAGGATTTTAAACAAATTTCATTTAATATTTTTAACCCTTCACATTTAAAACCAAATTTATAATCATATTTTTAACCTTTCAGACTTTTAAGCTAATTCACTTTAATATTTTTAATTCTTCAGGCTTTTAACCAAATTAATTATAAAATTTTTAACCTTTCAGGCTTTTAAAGAATTTTTTTAAATATTTTTAAACCTTCAGGATTTTAACAAAATTTATTATAAAATTTTTAACCCTTCAGGCTTTTAAACAAATTTATTTTAATGTTTTTAACTCTTCAGACTAATAACCAAATTAATAATAATTTTTTTAACCCTTCAGGCTTTTAAACAAATTTAATTTAATATTTTTAACCCTTCAGAGTTTTAACAAAATTTATAATAATATTTTTAACCCTTCAGGCTTTTAAACAAATTTATTTTGATATTTTTAACCCTTCAGGCTTTTAACCATCACTACATCTAGATAGAGAGGATCGTGCATCGCTGAAGAAGGAAATTTCTGCGATCTCCGTGCTCGGTAATTATTTTGTCACCGTTTGTAGTCATTACCTTATAGCGTTTTTTTTTAAATTAATTACGTGATTTAAAACAACGATTTAAATCTCAATAAATTATATTTAGTCGGAATATTTATGATTTAATCTTAGAGATAATTATTATGCGAGTAATTGAAAGTTTATCAGAATTTTCATTACCTACCGTAACCTCCAAATTTTCGCTGGATGGTAATGAAAAGTTTGGAGGGTAATGAAACTTGATGTTTATTTTGCATACTGGAGCATAATCTTGTTTCAACTTTCTATCAAAACTGACGAATTTTAACACAATCTAACGTTTCCAAAACAAGTCATATTTTTAAAAATCTTCATAATTAGGTATCAGCATACCATATTACCGAGGTCCTATATATAGATATAATATAGACCTTACTGAACTGTTTTCGAGAATTCCATTCGATCCCCAAGTGTGGAAGATCCTGATCAATCCTGATTTCACTGAATCAAAACTGCAGTCTCCCAATTCCGTGGAATTCCCACACACGGAAATTGTCGAGGAAACCAACAAAGAGAATAAGGAGGCGCTTTTCAAAATCGACTGGATAGTGATTCAATATAAAATTAGTAACAAAACGCAATAATTAATTACATTGGGAAAATCATCGGAAAGCACGAGTACACATTCGAGCAGTCATTTTTTAGAAAAAAGCTCAGGAAAGTACAATAAAAATGACTGGCCATCAATTAGCGACGAAGATTTTAGTCTGGAATCACAAATTGTTCAGCGCTTGCAAGATCTATTTGAGATTAAAAGAGGACAATTCACCTTCATAAATTTGCCAAACTTTCTTTTATAGTTTTCGAGGGACGATGTTCACAGGAATCGCAACTCGCGATCATTAAAGTTCCATACATGTGTTCCTATTTTGTTGTAAGAATATGTATATGGTACATATTAGTTCTGCTGTGTTTGTTGAGTACATCTGATGTTGTTATTGACTGCATTCTAATTGAGTTATGATAATTTCTTCATTATTTGTGCAAAAGATTGTTTTTCTCATGTACATTATTTAAAAATCTGAATATTTGGTGGCGATTTTTTTGTTGCATTGGGTTTGATGCCTGTAATCTTCCAGCCGCATTTTCTTCATTTTGATATTGTGTCCATATTTTTTTAATATTTTAAACAAATATTCCAAAAACATCAGTAGGCAGAACTGATTACAGGCGAAAAAATTGTATTTCTGTCTCCAATGCTCAAAAGTCTGGATAAAGCATTGAATTTTGTTAATGGTTGTACAAAAGTGCCATTTTCACGTTACTACAGCTGATAGATACAGGAACACATTTTTATCAAAACATATCGTAGAAGACAAAAAAAAATCAGCCCAAAATGATTTTTGCCTGAACGAAACGGCGGAATGACCAACATCCATAGACATATGAATATTAGTATGTAAATAATATGTAAATAGTATGTAAGAATATTAATTCCTATGTCTGTGCCAACATCGTTTCTTACGTTTCTTTTGCATTCTATGGGCGATATATTCATGCTGTATGTTTAATTTGAGATTTTTTAGAATCAAACTGAATACTACTCAGTTTTATAAGATACTATGTAAAATACAAATGTAAAAACAACTGAATAAATAAATCAATTAAAACAAAAATAAATTCAAAAATCTATGATAACTTTACTTGCTTGATTAGTTTGCTTGGATGTAAATAATTTCAATTTGAAAGACTGTTAGATTTAACACTTATCAATTAGTTGGATACTAAATTATTGCATAAACAAAATTCACTGCCAAATTCCTACGTTTTCTGAATAAACAATAATAAATAATGTATCCCTACGCAGATTGCTCCAAACAACAAGCAACAGTGATAAAGAAGTGATGGCAAACACAAATAAATGTGTGTTATCAACTTTATTTCATGAAAACAACTGGGTCAATAGTTACGAAGAGATTATGCTCCAACTATAATTGTTACACAACATCAACCATCATCCTAAGATACTCCTTTATAACATAAACGAGTCACCGTTTTCTTATATTCCCTTACGAATGAGAGCTGAACCGATGTCAGTGGGATTAGTGACGACGTTGGAGTTTTGTAGTACCTACCTCCCATACGATGTATATGAATATCGATAAAACTACCGCCATCTTTAATAATATACGCCGTGCTGTATTAAATGCACTGATAGGTACCTATCTATCAGACGCGCAAGGTGACACAATACCCTGAAAACGGGGATTTGCCCCGACGCTCACATTTTAATTATTTGTGATGTAAGTACTACTAAAATCTTAAATGTTTCTAGAGGGATTCCCAGGGATGCAAGTTATTTATATATAAGATTAATAAAAATAGGACCTTACCATTAAATATCTTATGTAAAACGGTTTGCCAATTTTATAAAACGTTTTTCAACTATAAGATGAGCGGGATTTTATTTTTGTAAACGATGAATTAGTAACTTCCCGAGGAATCTCTCTAGAAAAATTAGCGATTTTATTAATGTATTCATAAGAATGAATTAAAATATAACACTCGGAAATATCAAACTTCTGTTCCGATAAAGAAAACTCGCCGTACGTTACTCCAACACTCTGAGGCGCACGTAACTGTATTCGTGTGCAGGTCGCCAAGCACTTACAGCGTTATTCTTTAGTAACGGTCACAGCTTAAGCCGGAAAGGTCGTCTGATTCTCGGACGGTATGTCCACTAATTTCTATTACGTATTTTTTTATTTAATCAAACGATTAATTTTAAAGTTATTAGTGAAATTTTCTGTTTTTTATAATTTGACCTCTTCCACAAGTGAGTAAAGGTTTTTTGTATGTTTCACCAATAAAAAGAAAACATTATATTTCAGACATATGTAATTTGAAGTGATTTGAGTGCACGGTGGTTAAGTTTCAGAAAAAATTTGGACATAGTAAAAAAAATATGAAAACAGTTTATTTTCTAGATTTTTTTTAAATTCTAAAGTTTCTTTATTTTAATAGTTAAATATTATTTTCAATTAAAAATTCCGCTGTCATGTGTGATTTTTATTTGTAATTGGGGCGCCTAAAATGATTATATAGTATAACTTTTTTTTCATGTAAAAAGTATTTCAAATATAATAATTATAAATAATGTACATTTTTTTTTCTTTTTACATATACATTATATTTATTTGGCTTTCAGTCACGCCAATTTTTGGGCACAGAAAAATTGGAAATGAATGTGAAGAATTCAGACATGCCATAAATACCTTTCTATACCTAATGTAAGATTTTAACATAAAATTGCTTTAGTTTAAATTGCAAACAGATTTTTCAAGAATTCACAGGGTCTGCCCTAGTATAAGATATTCCAAAAAGTAGCTGGTATAAAATTTACAATAAAGTTTTTAATAAAGTACCTAAAGTCATTCGAATATTAAAAAGGGTTATTCATCTTTTAAATTGTACAATCGTGTAGATTGTTTAGATGTAGATTTGATTAACAAAAACCTTTACTCACTTGTGGAAGAGGTCAAATTATGAAAAACAGAAAATTTCACTAATAACTTTAAAATTAATCGTTTGATTAAATAAAAAAAATACGTAATAGAAATTAGTGGACATACCGTCCGAGAGTCAGACGACCTTTCCGGCTTAAGCTGTGGCATAAATCAACTATCTAAGCTGTGGCCGTTACTAAAGAATAACGCTGTAAGTGATTGGGGACCTGCACACGAATACAGTTACGTGCGCCTCAGAGTGTTGGAGTAACGTACGGCGAGTTTTCTTTATCGGAACAGAAGTTTGATATTTCCGAGTGTTATATTTTAATTCATTCTTATGAATACATTAATAAAATCGCTAATTTTTCTAGAGAGATTCCTCGGGAAGTTACTAATTCATCGTTTACAAAAATAAAATCTGGTGCTTCCCGCTCATCTTATAGTTGAAAAACGTTCTATAAAATTGTCAAACCGTTTTACATAAGATATTTAATGGTAAGGTCCTATTTTTATTAATCTTATATATAAATAACTTGCATCCCTGGGAATCCCTCTAGAAACATTTAAGATTTTAGTAATACGTACATCACAAATAATTAAAATGTGAGCGTCGGGGCAAATCCCCGTTATCAGGGTATTGTGTCACCTTAATTATACGTATTCAAAATATCATTTTACCGATCAAAATCTGGAGACCATCTAAAATAAAAAGAGTGAATTATTGTGAAGGAAATAATGTTAAAAGTGTGAGATAGCAAAGATGAGTATATTTTTTGAGTCTCTGCCAATCTGTGGGGTGTAGAAAAAGTTCTTACGATTTTTAAAGCCTACTGCGTCACAATGAATCAACTAACGTTATTTATTCCGGTATTTAGGTACTTTCCGCTTTAAGTTTAAGCTGGTAACATTATAAATAAAATATTATTTGTCTATGCTAAAAAGAGTGAATTATTGTGAAGGAAATAATGTTAAAAGTGTGAGATAGCAAAGATGAGTATATTTTTTGAGTCTCTGCCAATCTGTGGGGTGTAGAAAAAGTTCTTACGATTTTTAAAGCCTACTGCGTCACAATGAATCAACTAACGTTATTTATTCCGGTATTTAGGTACTTTCCGCTTTAAGTTTAAGCTGGTAACATTATAAATAAAATATTATTTGTCTATGCTATGAAATCATAATTTGTTCAAGTTTCAACTTGACACTTGTTATTTTAGTCTATGGAAATCGTGTTTTTCGGTTGTGACAGTTTCGCGGGTTTTAAATAATTTAAATAACCATGACAATAATATTTTAGGTTTTATAGAACATGTATAGAGGAATTTCTATTTCCATCAATAAACATTTTACATTTACTATCAGAAAATATCTATCACCACCAAATTGCGCATTCTGAGTTAAAATGCCGACCCGAGGGAAACGTCCACAAAAAAATGCGCCCAAATATAAAGATAGTGACGAATCTGAGAGCGGTGGAGATTTCGAAGATTCAGGATCAGAAGCTTCTATTCCAAAAGATGCGGAAGATGATGACGATTCCCCCGTCATTTCTGAGGACGACTTTGAAGAAGAGTTGCCAAAAAGGCCCATCATTAAGAAAACTTCAATATTTCGCCAGAAACCCACCGTTCCTAAAATGCCACACAAAAGTGGGATTTCAATGGCAACCATAAAAAAGAATCTCAAATCTGTAGGCGACAAGCTCAAGTCACCCGATGATTCGCCCTCTGATCCAGAAATTCCGTTTAATGTCAAACTTTTAACGGATACTGAGAAGTTGTTGCCAACTTTCTTGAATCTGTCAGAGAGCGGTAAGTATATGGAATATAGAATTGATAACTACAAATTTTTTTTTGCTGTATTTGTACTATTAAACGATTTTCCTCTTCTAGATACTGATGACAGCGACAGTGACACAAAAGCATCCACTTCTAAGGACCCTCTACCGTTCAAGACCTTTGTCCCGAAAAAGGAACAAGAAGATAAAGTATCAACAAATAAGAAGAAAGACAAAGAAGTTACAGTTGAAAGGGCTGTCAAAGATGAGGCACGTCTCAGCGATTCGGCGACCGATAGTGAAATGGAAGATGTGGAAACAGAAACACAAGTAAATTTTATATTCACAAATTAGTAGCATTTACATGTGATTAAATCATGTCTTTACATTAGGAAACTCAGAGACTTCGTTGTGCAAATAATAGTGACCTGGGATTATTTAATCTACAAGTATAAGACCATTCGCACACGGAGATACTTACAAGCGACTCGAGTTTTGTGTACTTAGCATACGCTCCGCTCTTAAGTTGATAATTTCTTATTGTTCGTACACGACGCAACGCATCGACAACGGGTTTGCAGTTGCAGGCTACTGACAGTGCTGGTATCATGCTACGTGAATTGCGTTCGCATCTAATACTCATTTGACAGAAATGATGTCCGAACATGATTTGAATGTTAAATTTGTTCTGGAGGTGGGAAAACATCCATGTCTATATAGCTATAATTTACTTGAATACGTTAGAAAGGATTTAGCTGTGAAGGCGTGGATTGAGGTTGGAAAGAGAAGTCCATTTGATATCATTCTCATGTAGTTCCTTGGCATCGACGAAAGCCCTACAATTAACATTTATTTCGTTTTATTGGTGAATCCAAAACCTTCTTTTAGATCATTTTTAAAACTTGCAGATACAAAGAAAAATATTATTGTCTCCGTTGCTAGAGTCACTTGACATTGTATTAATTCCACAGCTGCACTTAAAAAAATGATCCAGTCCAGTGTAATTCGGGTAGTGCCGTGTATGGAAACCAGCTTTAAAAAGTAGCACATCGCTAGGCTACTTGTTGTTGCGACACAGTTACATAGCTTGTGACATACGAAATTTCATGGATTTTTAAAAATTTTTTGGTAATAACATTTATTTTCATTTTTCTGTTCAATGTTAATGTTTTCAGGGGAAAAAAGGTGAAGGCACACCATCCAAAAAGTTGAACTTCTCCCACCTCCAAGAGCAGGCAAAAAAGTTGGCTGATGCCAAAGAGAGCCTCGAGTCTTACAACAAGAGGTACTCGGACTCGAAGAAAACGGAGAAAGCGTTTAACATCCATGAGCTGTTGGCCATGGGGGAGACGGAACCGTCGGAGAAGGTGCCGGGGTCTTCTTCGGAAGCGGAGGACAGTGGAGACTCTGATGTGGAAGACTTGGAAGAAGTTAAAGGTCAGTTATTTTAGCCATGTTTTTCCCTCTTGTTGCATCAATATTGCATCTGAGTTATGGCAAAATGCTGTATCTGTAGATATTTATTATAGATACGACACTTTTGCTTTACAATGCTCAATCAATTCCATTCGTCGAGCCACATCATAAAAACTTACTTTTATTTGTTTATTGTGGTTACTTCTGTAACTGAAAAAAACTTCTATAACAACAGAACATTGCATCTTAAAATCCAGCATTCTGCCAGGACATAAAAAAAGGACAACCCTTTGAATATGCTGTTTTGCCATTACAGCATCGTTGTCGTGCTGTAGTTATTAGGGACGCACATAGGATATTTGAGTTACAGCTTATTGTTTGAGTTACAGTCTCTTATATCAGCAGCTATCCCCGCCACGTGTGCGTCTCGTGTTCGCCCGTGTTATGACAATATGCTGAAAGCTATTTTATACTTTAACCGGTGGACTGCCGATGGGTCGTCAGCTATTGAAAACTAAATACCCAAATGATAAAATCATAATCCGTGCCAGTAACTGCTTGCGAACGAGAAATCTTGGATATGTCTTTATTTTTGAATTTAACCCAATTCAATAACGTAAGTAATATCAATGATTATGTACTTGATTTAGTTTTCTCGAATGAGGTTGATATAATGTTTAATAGATCATTAGTTCAATTAATTGCTCTTAAAAAGGATTTACATAACAAATATAAATAAGAGAGATATTTATCAAATTACATTGAATTGTAAAATCTTGTCAATAATTCTTTTATTAATAATGTTGAAAATTCAATAAACAATAATGTAAAGTATTTTTGAAACTATGCAAAATCAATGAAAAATAACAATCTGGGTATACCTACCAACTTGAAATACCCAGGAGGGCGATTCTCGTTCTTTTAGCCTTAAGCTAAATGATAGCATTCGTCAACGACTGCTATCGTTTGAGAAAGATAGCTGTCCGTCGCTTGTAACATCTTTTCTTAACTATTAAGCGATTCTCGTTCTTCTGATAGCCTTACAAGATCGATTTTTGAGAGACCTAGTAAAAAATCCTAAAGAAGCGTGGTTAAGAGCATCTACGATATTGTTAAGAGATTATTGAAAACACAAATTGGTGAAATATAATTAAGTGACGCAAGGTTTCTAACTAAAACTTAAAAAAACAAATACTTTGTATTATAATGCATTTTAATAACTGCTTATTTTATTTATGAATGACATAAATAAGCCATTTATCGAAGATTTACGTTTTGTGAAAAGGTACTTACCTCGCTGGATAGTAATGACTTTGTTACAGATTCACCACTTCTAAAGTGACGTTTGCTGTCAAACTAACGCTGCCGAATGGCGCTAACTGTCACCCAAGTTGATTTAAGAATGAAAGGGATTCTTATTTCGTTGTGGTTAACTTCAAAACCCACAATTTCGAGCGCCAGCTATTCTGCAGCCATTTTATCTGAAACTTATTATTATTTATGTAGAAATCCTCAATGGTATGTGTAGTTTATTGTAAATTAAATCACTTATCTGGCTTTCGACATGTTACGTACTTTACAAACATCGCAATTACCTGATTCAATTCATTTAATAGCATTATTGTGCCACAAACAAGTCACTAATCATGTTTACAGTCAATACTTACGATAATATTAAGTTTTCTCTTGTTAAAACTACGCAAATAATGCTAATTGTCAAAACGTCACAATTAAATGAAGCAAATTCTCCGCGAATGCTAGCGTTCGGCCGCCGAAAGACAGGTCTAGGGGTACCCTTCGCGTAAGGCTAAAAATTTTGGCGCGCAATCGAAAATCTAAGGATTCCATCTGTCAACGAGAGAACCGGAATCGCTTCATACGAATAAACCGAGAAAAATCGTTAATTTGAATGTAAGGACGATTTTAGTGTCGTTAAGTAGAACGAGAATCGCCCTCCTGGGATCCAGGGTCGCTTCTACGATTCGTTCTTAAGTTCAACAGCTCGGCTGTGGAACGAACTGCCGGCCTCTGTGTTTCCTCCCTCCTACAACATGGGACTCTTCAAGACCCATGTTCACTCCTTCCTCTCCACAAAAAGACCCTCCACACAGCATCCCCAAAGATGACATAGGCCATGAGGGAAATTATTTTCTTCAGGGCCTCCTGTGTGGAGTTAATATAAAAAAAGGGAAAAAAGCCAACGACACTCAAAGTATCGTTGACCTTTTCGCCGATTTCTTTAAAAATGTTTATGACCGTGATATTCCAATTTTTTTAATCCTACATAAAATTTTGTTACTGATCATAATCTTAATTTATCTCTTGTTCATATAGAATATAATGATATCTTGACTGAACTATAACTACAGGTCAAGGCAAAAGTGGTGGACCCGATAATATACCTCCTATATTTTTGATTAATTTTGCCACCAATCTAGCATATCCTTTGTATTTTCTTTTCAATCAATCTTTACAAACAGGATGTTTTCCTAATACATGGAAATTCAATTTCCTCACCCCTATTTTAAAAAAAGGTAATAAACACGAAGTGGTTAACTATAGACTGGTGTGCCTTCTTTCGACAATTCCTAAAATGTTTGAAAAACTTCTTAAAAAAATATTTTTAGATTATACCTAGTCATTTCTTCCAAACATGGTTTTACTGCCGGAAAATCTACTCTTACTTGTTAACACATTGTAATCGGATCACGTATTAATACGTTTTTAGCAAATTAATGCTAGAGAGCGGATCACGTATTTATACGTTTTTGATAGATTGTTAGTGGAGCGTGGGTCACGTTAAAATATGGGTTCCAATATACTTGAGTTTTCGCTATATAGCGTCTGTAGGGTTGTAGCCATGCAGGTAAAAACCTTTTGAGAACAATAGATGGGGTGTACGGTGGGTACCGAGGTAGTGTTATTCATCACAAAAATAGTCAAAGATAACGGTACATACAGTAGAACCTCGTTAATTCGAAATCCAAGGGACATATAAAATCAAATTTCGAATTAACGAATTCCCACGTAATTCGAAATTTTATGAAAAAAAAATACGCCGAAAATCGATTTTCTCGGCCGCCTCTTCAAATCTGGGTGGAATTTTAGTTGTAAATTCGTATTAATACCAATTATTTCTTTATTTTCGCGGCCGATTACCGTAGCGGCGGGCCCTTTAAATTCAGATATTCGCAATAAATTCGTAAAAATGCTATATATTTACGCGTAAATTGAAATTTCGCGTCCGATTTCCGTCGCGGCGGGCCCTTTAAAATTCAGATATTCGAAATAAATTCGTAAAAATACGATATATTTACGCGTAAATCGAGATTTCGCGGCCGATTTCCGTCGCGGCGGGCCCTTTTAATTGAGATATTCGTAAAAATACGGTATATTTCCGCGTAAATCGAGATTTCGCGGTAATTTTCTTCGCGGCCGGCTCTTTATTTCAAATATCCGAATTTAAATTCGAAAAAATACGATACATTTCCGCGTAAAACGAGAATTCGCGAACATATTCCGTCGCGGCCGGCTCTTTAAATTCAGATATTCGAAATAAATTCGCAAAAATACTATATATTTCCGTGTAAATCGAGAATGCGCGGCCGATTTCCGTCGCGGCCGACCCTTTATATTCAGATATTTGATGTAAATTCGTAAAAATATGATATATTTCCGCGTAAATCGAATTTTATCGGCAATTTTTTGTCGCGGCCGGCCTTTTAAGTTCAGATATTTGAAGTAAATTTGTAAAAATATGTCATATTTCGGAGTGAATCGAAATTTTTCGGCCGATTTCCGTCGCGCCGTATTTTTCAACTCGGATATTCGAAGTAAAGTTAGTAAAAATACGATATATTTACGCGTAAATTGAAATTTCGCGTCCGATTTCCGTCGCAGCGGGCCATTTAAATTCAAATATTCGAAATAAATTCGTAAAAAATTGAGATATTCGTAAAAATACGATACATTTACGCGTAAATCGAAATTTCGCGGCCGAGATTCGTCGCGGCCTACCCTTTAAATTCAGATATTTGGTGTAAACTCGTAAAACTACGACATATGTCCTCGTAAAACGTATTTTCTCGGCCCTTCAAACTCGGATATTCGAAATAAATTTGAAAAAGTACGACATTCCAGTGTAAATCGATTCAGATTTACAAAATAATAATAATAATTAGGACGATGTATAACCACGTAAAAATACATTTTTCGGCGTTTTACCGCCACGGCTGTCTTTTAGATTCAGATTTACGAAATATTATGATTTATTTTCGCAAAAATCAAATTTTTTCGAATTACACGAACAAATTTTCGTACGCGGACAAAAATAAATTTCGAATTACGAATTAACGAATTTCGAATTAAAAAAAATTTTGTATGAAAAAATTTTTCAGCGGAAATTTTTTTCACGAAAATTTCGAATTACGCGTTTTTTCGAATTATCGGGGTTCGAATTAACGGGGTTCTACTGTATAACGGTCTACATGCAACACTAAGACGACGAATAATATTTTTTTTTAGTTTATTTCACTACTCTTTGGTGGTCAGACGTTGCTAAAAGCTAAATATCGAGTACATAGATATTATATATATATTACGTACATATTTACATTTTATTTTAGTGTTTAAAAGTTAAAATACTTTTGATAATTTCAACTATGACCACAACATTGACTTGAATGATTGCCAAATCTCACTTGTAGAGGTATACCAATCTTTAAGTAAACTTTCTAACAAAAAAAGTACCGGACCTGATGGCATTCCAGAAATCTTGCTAAAAGAATGTAAATATTCATTATCTATCCCAATTTGTATGTTGTACAACTTATCACTCTCATCTGGAACATTTGCTGATTCATGGAAAATTTCATATATTCGACCCATTTTTAAATCCGGGAACAAGTCAAACATTGAAAATTACAGACCAATATCAATTATATCTTGTATTCCAAAAATATTTGAGTCGATAATTACAAAGATAATCACTCCTATATTCAAAAATGTTCTGATTGATGAACAGCATGGATTTAGATCGGCGAAATCTACAACAACTAATTTATTGTCCTTTACAAATACCATTGTTAAAGCCTTGGAAGACAACACTCAGGTTGACGTACTCTATACTGATTTCTCCAAAGCCTTTGATAAAGTAAATCACTCAATTCTCATGGCCAAACTTTATGCTATAGGCATTAGAAACCCGTTGTTATCATTCCTTCGCTCTTACTTGAGCGATAGAAAACAAAGGGTTAAAATAAACAACTTTGAATCCTTTAACATTGACGTAACGTCCGGCGTTCCCCAAGGAGCTCATTTGGCCCCGCTTCTCTTCAACCTTTTTATTAACGATATCACCAAAGTTTTTTCTCATACACGCTTCTGGCTTTTTGCGGATGATAATAAGATTCTTCAGATAATTAAATCCTACCTTGACTGCTTACATTTTCAACGTGATATTGACTCGTTTAATAATTGGTGCAAAATAAACTGCATGGAACTTAATGTTGATAAATGTAAAATTTTGTCCTTTTATAGAACCAAAAAACCTATTCAGTTTGATTATAAATTAAACAATGTTTGTTTATCTACTGTAACATCTATCAAGGATCTTGGGGTCACTCTAGACTGCAAACTTTCTTTCCGTGAGCACATTAACAACATTGTTAACAAATCACTTAAACTACTCGGCTTCGTTCATAGAATAACCTCTGACTTTAAACATATAAGTACCCTTAAAACTCTTTACTGCTCGTTAGTTCGCCCTCACCTTGAATACGCTAGTGTTATTTGGTCTCCTTTCTATGCTGTCCACATTTGTCACATAGAATCCGTACAACATCGCTTCCTACGAGGAATCGCTTGGAGGTTGGGTCTTGAAAGAGGAGAGTACTCATATGATGAAGTTGAACAAACTTTAAACATTTCTTCTTTGGAGAAACGTAGAAGGGACACTGATCTGATTTGCATATTTAAGATTATCAATGGTATTACAGACTCACCTGCTTTGTTGCAACTTATCCAATTCAACATCCCTTCCCGTAGACTCCGAAATAATGAATTGCTGTTCGTCAATCAACATTCTACCAATTATGGATACCATTCTCCTTTGTCCAGAATGTCGAGACTTGTCAACTCACTGTCAAGTCAAAGCATTGAATTTTGTGGTATATGCCTAAATGACTTTCGACAGTCAATACGCAATGTCTAATTTCTAATGCCCTTTGAACCATCTTCATGCTTTGACTTATTATTATCTCCCATTCTTACTTTTATATTATTATTGTCATTATTATTGTCTTCGCTCCTCATTTATATATGCTCTCCTTTCACTGTCATCTCTGTTTATAAAACTTATTCGTGTAATTAATATGTTGTTAATGGACTATTTGTCCGTAAATAAATAAATAAATAAATAAATAAATAAATAAATTTTCGATGAAACAGACATTTTTACCACGATTGTGATTGAAAGTTTGTTATTTTTTTTAGTTAGTTATATTATTATATTGTGTTTTATCCCATAAGAAAAATGTCTCACCACAATGAAGATAGTGACCAAGAAATATACGCCGACAATTTATCCGACATATCGTGTGAAAGTGATTTTGATAGTGATGATAGCGATCTAGTTGATGATGAAGATATTATTCCACTGCCTACAACATTTACCCGCAGAACCATTTCGTCCAGTTCTGACAAAGAAGAGGTTGATGGTTGGTCTATAAATGATAATCCCCCAGTTCTTGAAGATTTTTTTGGGTATTCCTGGAATTACCTTGAATAATCCTCCAAAAACGCAGATGGATGTGTTGAAATTCTTCATAGACGACGATTTTTTTAAGTTTTTGGTTATCGAATCCAACAGATATTATTATCAAAACATCGACCGACTAAAATCACAAACCAAAGGTATCAAATGGAAAGATATCACCATTCCAGAAATGAAAAAGTTTGTTGGTCTCATAATATTCATGGGGCTAGTACGGAAAGATAGACGGAATGAATATTGGACCACAGATCCTGTTTTAGAAACGCCGTTTTTCGGTAAAACAATGTCAAGAGATAGGTTTAACCAAATATGGCGCGCTTGGCATTTCAATAACAATGAAGATATTACTGACCCATCTGATCGTCTGGAAAAAGTAAGACCTATAATCAATCACTTCGTTGAAAAGTTCAAAAACATCTACAAGCCAAAACAGCAAGTCTCATTGGATGAAGGCATAATACCATGGAAAGGAAGACTATTCTTCAGGGTGTACAATGCTGGAAAAATCATAAAGTACGGGATTCTCGTGAGAATATTATCCGAGAGTGATACAGGATACATCTGTAATTTTGAAATTTACGCTGCGCAAGGACTACGATTGATTGAAACAATCCAAACTGTAGTTTCGCCATATACTGATGTCTGGCACCATTTGTATATGGATAACTATTATAATAGTGTCGACAATACTGTTGCGCTTTTACAAAAGAAAATAAGGGTTTGTGGAACCATTAGAAAAAATAGAGGCTTACCTGAATGCCTAAAAAAACGGATTTACAGAGAGGAGATACAATATTCCGTAGAAAAATTGATATATTGTTACAAGTTTGGAAATCCAAGAAAGAGGTATCTCTCATATCTTCTATCCATTCTGCAGAAATGAAGGAGAGCCATAACGTCGACCGAATGAAGCGACAAAAGATTATCAAGCCAAATGCCCTTATTGATTACAATAAGTATATGAAAGGCGTCGATCGTGCCGATCAATATTTATCGTATTACAATATTTAGAGAAAAACCACGAAATGGACAAAACGTGTGGCAATGTATATGATAAATTGTGCCTTATTCAATTCTTTTGTTGTATACAACTCCATTACAACTAAAAAGATTAAATATAAAAGATTTTTATATGACATTGCCTTCGAATGGACTTCCGATTCGATTCATGAAGAAGTTATTTCTGAAGATCAAGGGCCATCGACATCTTGTGGAAAAGGGCTCCTTCTCGTGACCCTCCCGGAAGGCTTTCCATGGACATGCGCAAACATGTGATAGCCAAAATTGAAAGCAAGGGAAAGAAGAAATTTGTTCAAAGGCAATGTCGTGTCTGTTCAGCGCGCAAGGTGCGTAGTGAAACATGCTTCATATGCAAATTTTGTGAAGTTCCCCTACACAGGGGCAAATGTTTTGAAAGATATCACACCCTAAAACAATACTAATTTTTATTTTACATTTAGAAATAATTTTTGTGTATAATTTGTAAAATAAAGGATGTTATGTAAAAAAAATATTATTTTTTTCAAAACTTTCCTACTTTATGTGAAATTCTGCACTAGTTTAACGATGAAGAATACATTTCTAAATATAATAAAATAAAATGAAATAAAATAAATAATTTGCAAAAAGAATTATTGAAATCAAACAAATATTTTTGAAGTTATCGCAATTTTTCTAGAGGTCTACGTTAGCGCGAAATTACGCGAAAAATCACCCGTTACCAGCACTAGTACGCGGCCGAAAACTGCCCGATCACAATGTGTTAATATGTATAGCAAAATTATTTATCTTAATTTTCAAAATAACTTTTTAACCATTGATATAGTGATCCATCTATACCGAGTATGACCATATTCATGTTCTATTTACAGGCGTTTGTCAAAGTTGATCATGATTTATTACTGTATAAACTGCATATATTCGGTATAGATGGATCACTATATCGATGATTAAAAAGTTATTTAATGAACAGAGTACTTACTGCCTGTTAAAATTGATGGCAAAATATCATATAAATTCATTGCTACAAGTGGTGTTCCGCAAGGGTCACATTTAGGACCAATCTTGTTTTTGTTATTTGTTAATTATGTTTTATGTATTTTCAATGATGTTCATGTCCTAATGTTTGCAGATGATCTAAAATTATTCAAGGCAATAAGTCATGTTAATGATTGCCATATATTGTCAAATAACTTGTCCAAACTATTTATATGGTGTCAAGAAAATAACTTACAACTCAACATAAACAAATGTCAAAAATTAATAGTAGTAATAATTTTAAATTCAGTGGACGAGTCAAACCAATCTATCGCAAAATATCATCATCCCAAAAGCAAAAAAGTTTGTTGCATTATCATCAATCACTTTCACTGCTATCACTTATACTAATTTTATTGTAATACTTGACACTTGGTTTTACTAACATGTTTTTATTAATTTGTATCAAAGGCAGAACCTTTATCTTTAGTGTTGATTGTTTTATATACATTTTTGAATTTTTATATTTTCATTACAGGAGAAGCAAAATCTTCCATTCCAAAGGGAGGCATCCAGCTGGTTCTGGACTTGCCCACCGACCGCCCCAAAGCCAAGAACAAGCAGCTGGATCTTGAGATGATGCTGAAACGCCGCATGAACCGAGTGAAGAAGGAGTACCAGGTCTTCACGCACAAAGTTCACGTCCTCTGCTGGCTCGGACATGGAAACTTTGTCAATAATATTGTTAACAATCAAAGCATCATGGCTGCAGCATTGTCACTTATTCCCTCGGAGCAATGCTATCCCAGTGCTCGTATTGACATCAAATACGTAGAACAAATCACAAAGTGGTACAATGAATCCATGAACCTCAAAGAAGACAAAGCTGAGTTCAAATACAAACCAAACAAACGTCCATTAGAACTTGCATTGCTTCAACAGATTGGTAAAAAAACTGCAACGAGCAAGAAGAATCTCACTCTTATATTTGCTAGCATGTTGAGAGCCCTAGGAGTTAAGTGTAGGGTTGTGTTTTCATTCAGAGTGGTTCCACTAAGGCCACCTGATACAGAACTGTGTTCACTTGCAGTCAAGAACAAAGATCCTCCCAAAAAAGGAATTGGTAAAGATGGGAAGACGTCAAAGCACTTTGAGAACACTCCAGCTACTAATAATGCTAATAAAAATAAGAAAGGAATATCGTCTTCGGCAACTGCTAAACCCATTAGTAAGTCTAAGAATGCTTCAAAAAGTGAATCATTTGAAGATATTTCACAATTGGATGGATTGGATGATCGAGATTTACCTAAAAGTAACCCTCGTGGGACCCGACAAGCACAAAGCAAAAAGTCTCTGGCATTAAAGAAAACTAATACAACACAATCATCCAAAACAGAATCTTCCTCACCCAAAGCTTCTGGCTCCTCTAGTACCGTGTCGTACTGGGATCAAATTATGCAGAACACATTAGAGGAAGAGTCTAAAGTTGAAAAAAGGATAAGTCATAGGAATTTAAGTTTAAAAAGTCCTCCATCTGTGTCCAAAATCAAAGTCGAACCTTCATCTATTTTTAATGAATCTACAATCTCACTAGGTAATCCACCTTTTCTTAAAGCATCAGAAAAAGAAAGAGATTTCTCAAGTGCATTGAAAAATTTTCTGGACGTGTCTCCTGTAAAAAATGCTGGAACTGCAAAAGTGAAAAATAATACACAAGCTGCAACATCTTCAACAGGTCGAAAATCTTCTGCAGCAGCCAAAACTAAAAACTTGGATGAAAAGGGATCCAGAGCTAGTCTAAGGACTAAGAAGACTGAACAAACACTAACACCAAAAGATGTTTTGAATGTTCCCAAGGTTGTCAGGAAAAGCAAGTCTCCTAATTCAGATACGGAAACTGTGTCCTGCTCTAAAAGGGCGAGAGTAGTTAAAAAAGCAGTCTTGACAACAAATAAGGATATGAACGATGATTTAGATGTACAGAACAAAGTAAATACGACTACAAAGGCAATAACTCCTAAGGCAACAACTTCCAAAGAAACAACTTCTAAAACAGCAACTCCGGTTCTGACAAAAGGAAAAATTGTCAAGAAAACTTCTTTACCCGAAAAAATTAAGGAAACACAATCTGTTGAACATAATGCAGCAATACCAACCAGAAGCCGAGCCAGACCAGTTTCTGATCACGGTGGTACTACAAAATCATTGCCTAATAGAGGAAAATCGGCCACTGTTGCAAATTCAATTCCAAAACCACCACAAAGCAGGACTAAAGCACCTCCAAAAGAAAGATCTTTAAATGCTTCTCTGAGTTCAAGTAAACAAAAGGGTAATGATAATCCTGGAAGCCAAGCAAAAGGCCCTCAAAGAATATCTAGATGCACTGTTCCTGCAGAAGTTAGTAGATACTTCAGCTCTCCTGAAAATGCAGTTAATCTGAAGAAGCCTCCAGTAGGGCTGTCCAAGTCTGCGGACAAGAGGGTCAGCCACAGAGACCTGCTGAACAAGTCCCTACCAGGAACCAGCAGTAGAGTTAGAAGCGGTGTTGATGTCACTAAAGATATAGTTTCACTTGTCAAGGATCGGATCAGAGAGAGCAAGGCGCAAGCAAAATCCAAGTTGGTGAAAGGTGAGAAATTTTTCAATTCATTTATTTATTTAGGAAAACCGATTTAGGAGAACAGATTTTTTTTACATCTATGAATAATAAACTTATAAATAATTTATATAGCGTTTATGTATTTATAGAAATGGTACATGATCTACCATAAGTAGTTTAAATAGCTAGTTATATTCAGACAGATTATTTTTTAATAGTATCCTTTCCTTGGATTGCTGGCGAACAGGAGGTTAATCTAATAGTTTCTTTTTCATTGCTAGGCAAAATACAACATTCTTCAGATGACAGCGACAACATGGAAATAGAAGAAGTCCCAAGGGGGCGAAGTCGCAAAGACTCCCGCAACAGTGATACCGACTTTAAGCCCAAGAGCAAGAAGCGACCCGGCCTGAAGAATATACCGGACAGGCGGGTGCTCTCCAGCGATGATGACCAGCCCACCGACGGAGCCAAGAAGCGAGGAGTGGATGTGTGGTGCGAGGTTTACGTGGAAGAGGAGGAGCAGTGGATTTCCGTGGACGTGGTGAAGGCGCAGGTGCATTGCTCTCGAGAAATTTATGTAAGTAATTTAAATACACATCAATTTTTAATTATTTTTACCTAAGAGTCGCTACTGCTCCTAACCGTCTGGGGCTAGTGAGACTGGCATCTCCATTTGGGATATGTTGAAGGTAGTGGGGAGGGAAAGGAGATAGGGAGAGGAAGGTGGGAAGTGCCTGGCTATTCAGATTTGGTCACCAAACACTGCTAAGGCCATTTCAAGCAACGTTTCAATTCTGAATGCTGGTCTTTCACCAGAGTAATACTGAATGCATCTACCACTCATGTTCCAGCCACAAATATATTTAAATATATTATTTTGAATAATTTTGAAATTAACCAAATATTATTTAGTTGTGCCTGCCGGTATTTAAACCTGCGACTACCAGATTCACAGCCGAGGATCGTAACTACTCAACTGAATGGATTCAAAACAAAATTATTAATGTTCAAGTTTTCTTATGTTTAAATTTTTTTACCAGCAAATAAGCTCCGTGTCTTTTTTTTTTACGAATTTTGGAGTGTGGTAAGGAGACAATGAAAGAGGTTGTGGGGGTCGCAGCGTTTATTTGAGTTAGTGCAGTTGTGAGATGGCTCCAGACCGATGCTCACGCAGTGGGTGGATGTAGATTGATGGTGAATGGTACGATCGACACCGCATCGGTGGATAATGTCAGTGGACGAGGCGATTAAGTCGGTGGCTCGACACCGCGTTGGTCGAGACCGAATTTGTTGATTTGTTCAGCACTGGCCATCACGTTGAGTCTTCCAGATACTCCAGTGTGAAGCAAGATACCCGAAGGTATGACTGACCTGGTCAGCGGATGCGCGGGAGATGCAGGCCGGTGAAGATTTCTCAGGGCCAAGGCGCTAATCATAATCCTGCGGAGTTGATCATTATCCATAGCCTCTCCTTTAAGATCCGAGCAATGCTGGGCGTAATGGGTCCATAACTTAAAATTCACTTGGTGTAACCAAAAAAATCAGTCACAACTCCGCAATGGAAAGGGTTATATGTGTTATTCGTACTTTGTCGTGTAGATCTTGAGGTGATTTAAAAAGTAAGCTGAGCAGAAGAATATTAAAGTTGTTGAGTGAAAAATTGTGCCGGGTGACAGTTCACATAATATTATAAAATTGCCAGTTTTAGATA
The DNA here is from genome assembly GCA_026573805.1 of Hesperophylax magnus. Taxonomy (NCBI): domain Eukaryota; kingdom Metazoa; phylum Arthropoda; class Insecta; order Trichoptera; family Limnephilidae; genus Hesperophylax; species Hesperophylax magnus. Next base: position 25,807,543 of record JAIUSX010000072.1, read on the forward strand.
ATATGAATTATATTTCACTACCCTGTGCTCAATTTAATGTCATTGAAAGATTCGCCAAAACCAAATAAATACATTCATGGAAACATGACTTTCATTTTCCCATTAAATTATGCCGTGACGAATAAAAGACATTTTCACTCAAAAAGGTAACGGTAGTGTACACTTTATGATTTATTTGATTTCTCTCGACAATCGTACTCTTATCACGATCAATGCATTTCTTCTTTTTTTTACATTATTATGATCTCATTGCAGACACGCGCCACTCACCCCGTGACCTACATAGTCTCCTGGGACGCGGCAGGTTACCTAAAGGATGTGACGCGGCGCTACGTGCCGCACTGGAACACCACCACCCGCAAGCTGAGGGCTGACCCTGCCTGGTACTCCGAGGGTCTGCAGCCGTGGCTCGCTCCTCGCAGCATGAGGGAGACACAGGAGGATAAGCAGCTGGAGAGGATGCAGTTAGATGCGCCGCTGCCTGTTGCTATTTCAGAGTGAGTTGACTGATGTTTCGAAAGTGATTAATTCAACTTGAAGGACTACTGTTTGATAAGTTCCTTAACCCCTTCAATGCTAGCGCATCCGTAGCGGATTTGCTAGTAGCTCACCGCCCTAGCCTTGATTTTATGGTATCTTGAATGATGTATTTCTCGGGCGTCTCCGATTTCTTTCACCATTCACTACTATATACCACAATGTTACTGTTAAAAAACTACATCACATTGACTTTAATTGGACTCCGTATCTCATTACAGTGCACAGATATTGCGTTAAGTATTCCTCGGCCGTCCCCGACTTCTTCTACCATTCAAACCACTCTCTAAACACTCCTGGTACTAATAAGAACCAACTTTCAGAAATATCGGTCAACTACTTTTAGAGTTTTGCGAGCACAAACGTACACAGGCTGAATTTTTATATATTAATATTATTCTGGCTTTTTGTCTCGTCACTTGCTAAAATTTATTTTATCTGTGAAAAATGCATTATAAAATTCCATGTCAAATGTCAATTCTGATTTTCACAAGTCATGGGTGATGTATTTATTTACAGGAATACCTCAAATGACTTCTTTTTATTGTGGAAATTAAATTATAGTGGAAAGTATAATAAAAATCCTTTTGTAAAAGAAAATTTTCATTATATTGGGTATGTTTTTTATATTACATATAAGAGAGAAAAAAAAAGTTTTTCTATTCTCTTAAAATTAAAAATCAAATTATGTACTGAAAATGTAACAATAAAAATAAAAATTCAATTGCAACGGCCGAGAAACTATGGTGACCATTAACACCATCAACCATTGTAAGCATGGCGGCATAAATTCAGAGAGAAACTATGGCGACCATTAACACCTCCCACCATTGAAATAATTAAAAATTATATAATTTTGAATTTTAGAATGTTACATATATCACATCCAAAATTACATAGTTTTATTATGAACCAAAATATATACATACATTAAAATGAAGGTGACATAAGTCTCTAATAACGGGGTTTCCTCAATGCCCAAATTATAATTATTTCCGATGAATATGTATTACTAAAATTTTAAATGTTTCTAGAGGGATCCCTACGGATGTAAGATATTTATATTTAAGATTAATAAAAACAGGACCTAACCATTAAATTATTTTATGTAAAATGGTTTGAAAGTTTTATAAAACGTTTTTCAACTATGAAATTAGCGGCAGGTCCAGATTTTATTTTTCTAGACGATGAGTTAGTAACTTCCTGAGGGATCCTTCTAGAAACATTTGAGATTTTAGTACCATGTTCATCAGAAATAATAGGCCTCCTAGGGCAAAGTCGACCGTAGATCCGTCCATTACGCCGGGCCGCGCACCGAATATTGTTTTTACACTACTTATGTCGTTGAGATTCCCACTCCATTTTTGAGATTTTATAGGGTAAATTCAACTTCTTGTCTGCCCAATTCCGCAGGGCCTGCTTCACTTACGTCATTAAGATTCTGGCTTTATGTTAGGGAATTGTCTCGTCTTAACAGAACACATTCCTAATTTGTCACTACTTCCAGGTACAAAAATCACCCCCTATACGCCCTGAAGCGCCACTTGCTGAAATTCGAGGTGATCTACCCGCCAGACGCGGTGACGCTTGGCTTTGTGAAGAAGGAGGCGGTGTACGCCCGGGACTGCGTACACGTGTGCCACTCGCGCGAGATGTGGGTCAAGGAGGCCAAAGTGGTGCGGCCGGCCGAAGAACCCTACAAGATTGTGAAGGCGCGCCCCAAGTGGGACAGGGTGAGGAAACTACTTACAGTATTCGCCACTCTTCTCAGCCATTACTGCAAAATTAATGAGTGCCTCCAGCGCTATTTGTTTAACAACATAGTTTTAATAGATCGGTTAGCATACTGGTAAACATACAAGATAAATTGCTCATTATTGCTAAAAATGTACTATCCAACACGGCTACCATCTTGACCGGACATGGAACGCACAAAAAAATTTACAGACAGGCAAAATGCAAAGTGCTCAAGGACTGCTAAGCTGAATTAAAATTAAATATAAGATTCATTGGGCATGTAGAGCGAATGAACAAAGAAAGGAGTGTAAAGAGAATATGTGGCCCAAATGTGAATGGTAGAAGAAGTCAGGGATGCCCGAGGAAGACATGGCACGATCAAGTGAATCAAATACTTAGACGGGAGTCGACCCATGTCAAGAGTCAGAATAATAGAAGAGTAGAATGTGAATGAGACGATGTATGAATGTGAACGAGGTAAGGAGTGTGTGCCAAGATCGAGTTGTTTGGCGGTCCGTCCCCTCTGCCTACCCCTGCGGTGAAACAGCGGATGGTTAGTTAGTTAGTTTTACTGTGAATGTGCAACAATAGAATAAAGAATAACACATGAAATGTCTTCTGTGTGTGTTTCTGTGCTCAATCAAGGCCTGAATTTCCAATACAAAACTGTGTTTACGAAATTCAAATACGATGGAGATCTATGGTGTCAGGCGATTGTAAGTGAGACAGAGCCTGAATGGAACATTCTGTATTAAAAAATAAACAAAATATTATCTCTTTTACAACTACTAGTGAAAAGAATGTGACCTTACTGGGGTCCCCCTTCTGAGGTCACATTGCACATGGTTTTGTGTTTGAATTGTAAATTACGTCACATTTTTTTTTGTAAGTACATATGTAAATTTTTTTTAAAGTTAATTTTTGTAAATGCTAGAATATTACAAGAGTAAAATTATAGAGTAGTATCTAGAAGAAAAACATAACATGGTGTTAATCTTTGTTAGGTTAGCAATCAAAATTATAAAACACAGGATTTTAATTTATTGTCTAATGTGTATTTAATTTTCCAGGCAACAGGCAATGTGATCAAGGATATCCCGTTGGAGATATTTGGCCCGTGGCAGGTGGAAGACTACGTCCCTCCGCAGGCGGAGAATGGAATGGTGCCCAGAAATCCATACGGAAACGTGGAACTCTTCAAGATGTGCATGCTGCCCAAAGGAACTGTCCATTTACAATGTAAGTTATGTTCATTTATATTCATATTAATATTATACATAATAGAATAATGAAGTAGAAATTTCTATATCTATGTAGGAGTATTTCATGTGCCAAAATAAAGGAAAATATTTCCTTAAAATTCAATAACAAATTTAGTCCGTCAGTAGATATTCATCCACCTTGTCGTTTTGTTCACACATAAATGCAGCTATGAATATTATAATCTTAACCCCTCAGGCTAACTCTGGCGCTTTTGGGAACAGCACATAAAGGTGTCATAGCGTATTTCATCACATTTCAAAAACATTTCTGTAGTTTTTAATTTTCGGATACATTCAAAAGTATTTATTTTATTCGGATTTTATTGCAAAGTAGAAATACTTAGACCTTCTAACAGAACATGCCAGAGGCCTGAGGGGTTAAAGAAAGGCCGCATCTCATTAGTAAATTGAAGATATATTGTGTACTTTAATAGCAAAATAAGAGTTTAAATGCAGATAATATTGACAGATGATCGGCATGTTGATTAGAGGTGGAGCTGTTCATCGTAATCAATATTTTTTTGGGTGAAGTAAATTTTTTTATTTTTTAACAACCCAAAAACCATGGTCATGGTGCTAATTAGAAGCAAGTCATGAATTATACACTATTTCTCAATAAATTGTTTTTTCAAACAAATTGAAAAATATATGTTTTGTTTTATTTGGTTGCAGTGCCGGGCCTCAACAAGGTGGCCCGCAAGCTGGGCATTGACTGTGCCTCGGCTATGACCGGCTTCGACTACCACTCGGGCTGGTCGCACCCGGTGTATGATGGCTTTGTGGTCTGCGAGGAGTTCAAGGACCAGATCATTGAGGCTTGGGAACAGGTAATGTCATCATTTTTAACACCTAGGGGGCATACCCCTGCATTTGCTGTGTCAAAGAATCTTGTCTATGCGGAGTACGAAGCACTGCAATTGCAATGTCGACCTTGACTATTCATTTTGTATTTCCTCTACTAAGTTAGCTGAAGACAATAAAAATGTCACTTTATTAAGAGCATGAGATGGCTTTAACAAAAATAACCTTTTATTTATTGAAGTATCTAGTCGACCCCTCTGCCACTAAAAATGGTAATTAAATTGCTCCTGACCATTGGGAGATTACACAGCTCTTAGAACTATAATCTAGCTCCCAGATGTTCCTATCTCTCTGTCTATAAGTCAGCCAGCAAAATGTCCATATAGCACAGTCTTATTCTACATAAAGACCTTGTTCCAGATGACTTGGCTGTAGTTTTTATTATTTGACATCTTGGAATGCGTACACCAATATTGTTTACTTTATTATTGTGCATTATTGTAAATGAACTCTGTCTTCAGTGCCAAAAGGTATACAAGAAATCTTCACCACCAACGCAAATGAAAATCTCGGTGGACGTCTCAAACAAAACGAACAAAACACTTTTTGAATTCAATCCTAGAAAACACTTCCTTGCAAATAGAGTAGTGGAATCACGTAACACACTTTCACAACATGTCATCCATGCTAGTAATATAAATCCATAAGCTAGATTGGATTTTTATTAGGAGAGAAAATAGGATTAAAATTTAAAACTCAATTATTGTTAAACTCATTGTGAAATAAGATATGATCACATTAGCTGAATGCTGCCTGCTCATTAAATAATAATAATCTCTGAGAGTTCAATGCAATAAATTCCTTAAAAGAAACCATCAATGCACAATCTATACTTGCTTTCTAGATCTAAGCAAAGCGTTTGATCTTGTTTATCACAATAAACTCTGGGTAAAACTTAGGAAAAGAGCAGTTTCAGAAGATATAATAGCGATTCTTTCAGTTTGGCACATGCAGCAAGAAAATGTGGTGAAATCATAGACATATGAATATTAGTAGACCTGCCCTAAGTGATTAAAAGCGTATTATCCCCACTCCCCATACCGGTTCCATTGGAACCGGCTGTGCTCGCGTATGACCTTAAGTGAAATTTGAAAACGTGACGTCATCATTCTTGTGCGAACTATGGTCGAGGCATCATCGGTTCATTTTACGAAATAACACGGCAAAATGTTGACTTGTACTATGAAAACTTGTAAAAATAGATGTGAAAAAGAGAATAAACCCAATTGTCGTATTACATTCCATATATAAGCATTATTTTACTTTATTTTAAGCATATTCACATCGTATAATATAGATCAGTTTTAGAAACATCACATTCTCACATCGAGAAACGTCTGGACGCGAAACACAAAGCTGGTTGGTTGCTGGGAAGTAAATTATGAACATTTATAAAAGTGTCTTAACTAAATACTTAAACGAAATATTCGACTCTGAAAATACAACCGAATTTTTTTGCCGAATTTGGACTTCGCAAATTTGTTCATAACATGGCGAGTAATTTGCGCTCCCATGTAAAAATGTCTATTCATTCAAAAGCAGGTTTTACTTTTAAGAAGTAAATGGTGATATTATAATGCGAGATGCCTATTTACTGTCAGATTGATTTATTGACGAATCACAGTCAGCCTTACTCCCTTCGTTCTTCAACAGTTGATTTTACCCCTCGCCATTATCTTCTCGTCTATTAATTCCTATGTCTGTGGGTGAAATGGTCTGGCGAGTTTTCCAACCCGTTTTATTTGAAAAGTGGCGTAAGGCGAGAAGGAAGCATGTCTCCAGCACTCTTCAATATTTACACTGATGAACTAATTCAAAGACTTAATTACACAAAAATAGGTTGCCATGTTCAAGGAGTATTTGTCTATTATTTTAAAATATCTAATGTATTGCATTGCACTACCCCTGCATACATTCTGGAATAAACTCTTATTATTATTATTATTATTATTATTATTATTATTATTAAAGCTTAGCAGAGATAATATATGACAGTACCAATGACTTTAATTGAGAAAAAATTTTGTGGAAATTGTGCTTAGCCTTGTTTGCGAAACCAATTTTTACTTTATTGCTCACTTGTTCTAAATACTGCTTAATTTAAGATTTCTTTCTTCAGGAACAAGAAGAAGCCGAAGCCCGCGCCCGCGAAAAGATCGACAAGCGAGTGTACGGCAACTGGCGACGAATTATCCGCGGCCTCTTCATCCGGGAGCGCCTCAAGGCCCGCTACGACTTTGCCTCCGAGCTGCCGCAGAACCAGAACCCGGAGCCCATCGAGCCTGGGGGCTCCAAAGCCAAGAAGAGGCCTAAGGGGCCACGGTTTCTGGCCAAGAAACGGAGGTCTGCGGAACGATCTTCGGAATCGGATTAATACTAAATCATCAAATCTACACATCACCTACCTCAGAGTAGCGAGGTTACTCGAACAGTGTTTTGTTATTTTAATTTTATTGCTTGTGCATACATATTGTAATGTCATTGAGTTTTAGGATTACAAAGGCTCGAATCTTTCTATCTTTACAAGATGGTCCTCTACAATTCTAAATACCCAATTATATGCACATGTTTTGTATAAACATTGAATATGTTTTTTCTTTGTTTTCATTATCTACTTCTTATACCTGGAATCTGCTGGCACAGTTATGTTTAATTTATTAAGTTATTTTTTGTAATAAATCTTGTTTTTAATTACAAATCATTTTACTTGCATGTAATGCGAAAATTTTGGCAGCAAATGATTTTTTCCATATTTGTATATTTATATGTTTTTTTCATTTTTAATACAATATTATATAATGTAGGATTATCTGAAAACATCCTCCTGTTCGTAAAGTATCAGGGTGGCCACAGACCTGGAAAACCGGGAAAACCGGGAATTATCAGGGAATTTTAAAGAACCGGGAATTATCAGGGAAATGTCAGGGAATTTTAAAATATTCTTAAAATATCAGGGAATTCCAAAAATAAAACGAAATTCGTTATTTACGATTTGTGAAGTCCCAAAGTTGTGTTTTATTACTTTTACTTGCGGCGTGTGTAACAAAAGATATGCCGACAAAGACAAACTAGATAAGTAGGTATTTTTTTATTATTATTTTCGTAAATAGCCCTTGCAACAGAATCATGTCGTAAACCACCCGCCTTGGTTTTTACCCTATACTATGTAGGTGCGAAATCTGTAAAGAAAAAGCTAGCAAAGTTACAACAAAGTGTCAAAAGGGTCGGACACCCAGTACGGTCGTAATAAAATTTAAAAATCATCATTATCAACATTTTTACAAAGTGTCAATACAGTAGAACCTCGTTAATTCGAAATCCACGGGACATCAAAAATCAAATTTCGAATTAACGAATTCCCACGTAATTCGAATTTTTATGAAAAAAAAAAAAATACGCCGAAAATCGATTTTCTCGGCCGCCTCTTCAAATCCGGGTGGTATTTTAGTTGTAAATTCGTATTAATACCAATTATTTCTTTATTTTCGCGGCCGATTACCGTAGCGGCGGGCCCTTTAAATTCAGATATTCGCAATAAATTCGTAAAAATGCTATATTTTTACGCGTAAATCGAGATTTCGCTGCCGATTTCGGTCGCGGCCTACCCTTTAAATTGAGATATTCTTAAAAATACGATATATTTCCGCGTAATACGAGATTTCGCGGTAATTTTCGGTCGCAGCCGGCCCATTATTTCAAATATCTGAATTTAAATTCGTAAAAATACGATATATTTCTGCGTTAAACGAGAATTCGCGGCCGTATTCCGTCGCTGCCGGCTCTTAAAATTCAGATTAGAAAAAAAATCGCAAAAATACGATATATTTCCGTGTAAATCGAGAATGCGCGGCCGATTTCCGTCGCGGCCGACCCTTTAAATTAAGATATTTGATGTAAATTCGCAAAAGTATGAAATATTTCCGCGTAAATCGAATTTTATCGGCAGTTTTTCGTCGCGGCCGGCCTTTTAAGTTCAGATATTTGAAGTAAATTCGTAAAAATATGTCATATTTTGGCGAGAATCGAAATTTTTCGGCCTCTTTCCGTCGCGCCGTATTTTTTAACTCGGATATTCGAATTAAAGTTAGTCAAAATACGATATATTTCCGCGTAAATTGAAATTTCGCGTCCGATTTCCGTCGCGACGGGCCCTTTAAAATTCAGATATTCGAAATAAATTCGTAAAAATACGATATATTTACGCGTAAATCGAGATTTCGCGGCCGATTTCCGTCGCAGCGGGCCATTTAAATTCAAATATTCGAAATAAATTCATAATATATACGATACATTTACGCGTAAATCGAAATTTCGCGGCCGACCCTTTAAATACAGATATTTGGTGTAAACTCGTAAAACTACGACATAAATCCGCGTATAACGTATTTTCTCGGCCCTTCAAACTCGGATATTCGAAATAAATTTGAAAAAATACAACATTCCAGTGTAAATCGATTTAGATTTACAAAATAATAATACTAATTAGGACGATGTATAACCACGTAAAAATACATTTTTCGGCGGTTTACCGCCACGGCTGACTTTTAGATTCAGATTTACGAAATATTATGAACAAATTTTCGTGCGCGGACTTAAATAAATTTCGAATTAACGAATTTCGAATTAAAAAAAATTTTGCATGAAAAAATTTTTCTGCGGAAATTTTTTTGGCGAAAATTTCGTATTACGCGTTTTTTCGAATTATCGGGGTTCTACGGTATTTACTTTTGTTTATTTGTCTATTTTTGTCTGGTCTTTTCATTTGTACACAAATTGTCTTCAGGCGAAATATCATAGATTTGTAATAAGTGTATTTTGTTTTGAATAGATCATTGTGGTGCAAGGAAATAATAAATGCTTTAGATGACGGAATTCCCTTTATTTATGTATCTGTTCTAATTTTCTGGAGTAGATGAAAATCGTGTTTCAAAAATAAAATTTTGAACGATATGTCCTTATACCAAATAAAACATATCAGGGAAAAATATAGAAACTGCCCTGGAAAACCTGGAATTATCAGGGAATTTTGAAATCCGTTTTTTGTGGCCACCCTGAGTATGTAATTTTTTTTTGTTCTGTGTTGTGTTACCACATTATGTTATAATTTTAATGTTCACATTAATAGCCATTAAATAGGCAAGTGTAATCTTTGTTCAAATGTTTTCTGCGTTAATTATATCTAATCAATTATTTTGATTGCTCAATCATTCTCTTATTAAAAATGTTATATGTGTTAAATACAAATCTGATTAAAATTTGATAAGCAAGTCTATATTTTGTATTTTTTTCAATCTCGTTGAAAATTTAAAAAAAAATATACATCAAATAGCAATGAACATTATCTCCAAGTTAATTATTATAACAATCATAAGCTGTGATAGTAAATAAGGTGTGTTAAATTTAAGCATATACTTTGAAAGTGTATTAACCGCTAGATATTTTAGGAGATCCTAATACATATTCAATTAACCCTCAGGCCACTGGCATATTGACCACTGTATTTCTTAAAGATGTTGCGAGACAGTCAGAGAATTTTCGTGTATTTCCGCTTTGCAATAAATTTCAAACACATAATAAAAACAAATATTTTTTTTAAATTATAAAATTTTGATATCAAATATATAAAAAGTTTTAAAAATTGCTCACTTTACGTTTTTTCGTCTAAAAACTGAACTAAAATTACTGATAGTAAAATATATAAGTATTTTGTCAGATTATTGTATTATAAACATTATTGCCATCTCACTTTTTTGTTGATTTGTATAAAAAATTATTTTTCTCAAATTGCGGTCGGAACTGTCCTTAGAAGTGCACATTTTAATTCTTCTGTGGTTTATCTCTAGATTTGAATGTAAAGTTTGGTGTTTTCTCTTTCTAATACCGTTTAGATCATGTTTCTAAACTTGAGAGTAAGGGAGACACCGATGTCTATAAGACCGTACAAGCTGCTCCAAAAAGCGAACAAATTAGCCTGAGAGGTTAAGATATGTTCTTTTACAATCACATCATCATCACTTTTGGCTCTACAACCCCTGGTGGGTCTTGGCCTCCTCAAGAGTCTTCCTCCACTCATCTCGGTCCCGCGCCAGCTCTCTCCAGTTTCGAAGCTCCAAGGCAGACAAATCTTTGAGGACGTTGTCACTCCATCTTAACCTTGGCCTTCCCAGGCTCCTTCTCCCTATCGGTCTTGAGCTCAGCAGGGACTTTGGTTCTTGATGCTCGGTCATTCTCTCCACATGACCTAGCCACCGAAGTCTTCCCAGTTTTATGAATTTTGTGACGTTTAGCTCCTTAAACAGAGTATAGAGCTCATTGTTATAACGTCTGCGCCAAAATCCATTTTCTAGAACCGGTCCGAAGATGCGCCTCAAAATTTTCCTTTCAAAAACGTCCAGTGCTCGCTCATTCTTCTTAGTTAGAACCCACGTTTCGGCTGCGTACGTAAGCACTGGTCTAATTAGTGTTTTGTACACTAATACCTTGGTGGTTCTGGAAAGCAGTCTGGATTTTATATGTTTTTGTAGGCGGAAATAGCAGCGGTTTGCATTCACGATGCGCTTCTGGATCTCCTCTGTAGTGTTGTTATTGTTTGTTATCAGGGAGCCCAGGTATGTGAATCTTGGTACCGTTTCAAAATTTTGGCTTCCACATACGAGAGATGGGGTTTGTTGGGTACATCCTACGGCCATGTATTTGGTCTTCTGCTGGTTTACTACAAGACCCATATTTTTGGCAGAACTTTCAAGATTTATGAAGGCGTCTTGTAAATCATCGGGATTTTTCGCAATTATGTCGATATCATCAGCGTAAGCCAATAGTTGCACAGAGTTGTCAAATATCGTTCCTCTTTTCTCAATGCCTGAGTCACGAATAACTTTTTCTAAGGCTATGTTAAATAAGAGGCAGGCCAATCCATCTCCTTGTCTCACCCCGTAGAGCGCTTCAAATGGTTCGGACAGATCACTGCCAACCCTGACTCTACACGTTACTGGGGACATTGTCAGTTTCACCAGATTGATCAGCTTACGCGGTATTCCAAACTCACTCTTTTACAATAGAAACTAATTATATTATAGATTTTGAGAGATGTTCATTTAATTGTTTAAAATAATTGTAAGTACATCTAAGGAAGATTAATGGGTTGTGAATTGTGAATCACCTTGTTGATTTATGTGTATGTATTTTGAACATAAACCATCACACCATTACATTACTAATATGTTTTTAAATTTTATTTTTGTTCAACTGTTACGTCCTGTATTTTCTATGTTATGTAATATTGAATTACAAAATGTTGTCTTTTTTTTGTTCTATGTGTTTTTTTTTTATCTAAAATATGTGCATGGTGTAATTTGGATAAGCAATAAAACAGTATTAAGTTTTTATTGAAGTTTTATTTTATTTATTAAAATTTACATATTGTAGAATAATCGAAATAATATTGTTCGATTATGAATGAACTTATGGGCTAAAATGTAAGCTGTCCTAAAAGCGATTGTAGATTGTAAAGTGTAGAGTGCCTAGCCAAGGCTCCAAGCTCCAGCGACGTGTCCTCGTGCTGGTTATTTCATCTCCCTTGTAGGAATTTTATTTCTAGCCCCTGGGGGGCTCAGTACAGCTTTGTGAAAATGTAAATATTATCACTGGCGTAGAAAAATAAAATATGAAATGATATTTCCTCAGGCGTATGGGCCTGGTCGATCGAAGAATAGCTAATTCTCTTGATATATATAATATTTATTATTATAAATGATGATGCAATTGGAATAATAATTACACAGGCCTTCGGGGAACAGCTCGCTGCTGATTCCTGTCTCTTGCGCAGTTGAAACGTTCATGGCGAATTCAGTCAGTCATCCCAATTTCACAATGTCTAATCCGCAAGATTCACTCTTAGTTTGCTTTAGGTAGAAGTAGATTAGGTAGAAGGTAATATATTAAAGCGCATCTTTCTTTGATTGGTTAATTAGGTAAACCGTGAACTATAAATAATAAATATCTGTCTTAATTGTTATTGTGCAAAAAATATAACACTTAAAAAGCATCTTCTTATATTTAAAGTAATTAATTCCCGGACACAGTTTCTGTTACACAATTAAACGTGAAAAACCTCACCGCGAACTATAAGTCTATAAACTTGAATGTGTGTATGTTTGTTTGTTTTCATGTAATATACACGATAAACTGGATGTAATAGCAGTTCCCTGATGAGTCTTCCATCTTACATCTAGTTTCATTCAGTCATCACATTGCGAAATATAAATATCTTAGTTGTAAGCTGATTGCATTCAAGACATTGTTAGTGTTCCTGCTCCCATTCCGAAACCAACTCCCTTGGGTCCGTAGTTCCTTCCGTAGCATCCACGGCAGTAAATGTTTCCATCGGGTCCGTCGCAAAGGTTGGTGGAGTCCTGTAAGAATGATAAAATATTCATTTTAATTTTCTACACATGGCAAGTGTTGTAATAAGAGCTTGTCCAATTTTTGGGTTGGTAACATAAATAAAAGTAATATAAAGTTGACATTTTCTGGCCAATAGAATCCATAGACGTATTATCTTCATTTTCTGGCCAATAGAATCCATAGACGTATTATCTTATCTGTCATAATTCACAATCAATCTATGTGTCACTATTTCTATGGTCCAGACTGTCGTTAGTCAATTTTGTTGCGGGCTGTCACTTTAGCCAAGTAAAATCAAAATGAAATCTTTTAAGAGTGAGGTATTGGTGCTTTGTGCATTATCATTCGCGAGCCTGATCCAGGCTGAGTTTTCTTCCGAGGATTGTTCGCAGTTAGGCTTTAACAAAGCCAATTTATTGTGTTCTTCCTGCGACCAATTGAAAGATTTTGGTCTCGAAAGTTTGAGGGATCATTGTCGAGAGTGCTGCCAACGCGATGAGAACTCACCAACCGATAAAAGGTACGCGAGTGCTATTTTAGAAGTTTGCACCTGTAAATTCTCGGCATATCCTCAAATTCAGGCATTCGTCAAGAGTACTCGACCAGCGAAGTTTTCTAACCTTCAAATTAAGTATGTAAGAGGATTGGATCCCATTATCAAACTGCAAGACAAGGATGGAAACGTCCGTGAAGTTATTGCCATCGAGAAGTGGAATACCGATTCAGTAGAAGAGTTCTTGAACACGCATTTGATCATGGATGAAGAAGAGCATGATTATTTAAAAACCAACAGAATATGAGCATTTTAAGTTTACTGCAGTTTGTTTGACTGAGCTGCTAAGTAATAAATTGTGTTCTTCTTGTTATTTGCATTTCATTATTTATGTATATATTATTTTATTGATACTTGATTTGACGGAGATAAAGAGAAATGCTTACCAGTGATTTGTGGCAGTCTGAGCAGTTGAAGCAACGCCTGTGCCAGATCTTGTTCTTGGAGATCATCTGTTCCGCAGCATAGACGGGGAATCCGCAACGCAGGCATCCTGTGCCAGCTGCGGCCTTGGCTCCAGTGAAGACAGCTCCTTCAGAGCTAAAACAACAACAAAAAATGTTCAGTTAGATTTTTCATCTTTGGGTTCAACAGCTTCCCTTTAAATTTATGTAGCTATATTGTTTTTCTCTTTTACCGTCTTACTAATTCAATTCTTATACGCCGGTTAAACGTCGGTGTGGTAAAACTAGCCTTAAGCCCGGTTTAATGCAAGTTTAATCAATCTTTATCTGATTTTTAATATTTCTGTGTGATACTGCACAAGAGGTCTAACTGCCCGGAACCAATGGAAATGTTGAGGCTGATAGAAATGTGAGGAGATTTGGTAAGATGAAATATTTAAATGAAATAAATATTCAAGATTCCAAGTAAATACTCACTGGTGGTTGGTTGGTTCAGAGTCGGCGCACACCAGGGTGGGGGCATGTCCAAAGCCGAAGCCCTTGGGGCCGAACAGCTTGCCATAGCAGGCTCGGCAGTGGACCTCCTTGTCGGGGCCGTCGCAGGCCAGCATGGAGTCCAGCGGGCGGTGGCACTCGGCGCAGTTGAAGCATTTCTTGTGCCACATCTGAAATAATAATTAAGAAATTGTCACTTTATTGATATAAGCTGTAAAATATGGCATGGGGCATATTTGTTGGGTACCTACTTGAGGCAATTAAAATAATATGGGAGGCTACCAAGCTTCATAGTAAGAGCGATAAGGATTAAAAACAGTCTATGATTATTACATTCTATGATTGGTTGCATTTTCTCGTTAGAGAAGAAGAGTTTCAAATAATGGATACTATATCTTTTTATTTGTGAAGACCATAAACAAGAACTTTCTTCAAATTAAGTACTGCTGCATTCTCACCTGATACTCTATGAGAATCTATGGTCAATTTACAGAACGAAATTGATTCAACTTTGGATTTCTATTTCATAGAAAAGGTGTTTCTCGCTGATCCATTTCATAGATTCTACGAGATAGATCATAGAAAGGATCAGGTGGAATCCCACCTTTATCTTGTTGCCCCTAGGGTATTTCAATTGAAATTTTTGTATTTTTACAAAGACTAAAATATATTCCTGACAATTTTAGTTGTGTTTTTGGCCACTAGGGGATTTAGATAGATTTTCTGTCCTAAATAATATTCTTGAATTGACCGAGTCTGGGTGTAACTTTCGAATAAGTTTAGAAGGTATATTGTAATTCTTACCGTTCCCTTGGCGAGCTGTTGTTCAGCAGCGAACACCATTCCTCCGCAGCGGGGGCAACCCTGGCCAGCGGGAGCCTTGATAGACGTGGTGTCGGGGTTGTAGAAGGGACGGCTCTTGGAGATCTCATCCTCGCTGGAGACAAGAGATATTGCTAATTAGTCAATACTAAATTAAAATTATGTGAATGTGTTCTATTGAGATGTTTGACCATTGGAACTACAATATCAACAGATGATGTCCTTAGTTGAGAAAAGAACAAGATGAGGTAGACTGAAAACTTAAAAAGAACTTCTGTTTTTGGATGGATAAGAGCCATCAAGAATCGGGATGACTTTGAGGGAGGTCTATGCCCAAATCAGAAGGCTCGTGAAGAAGAAAAGAAAAATCATCATCTTTTGGTGTAAAAAATTGTTTACATAATTTGACAGTTCTTATATCTCTGTTAACAAGAAGATTGGCCAAACAAGAGTGTTGCTAGGATTAATAATTGATTTCTGCTGATGAGTAACTACTTCTTGCTTGGGTAATGAGATTTTTTAAAGAAAATTCAGTTGTTAAACTCACGTCAAGCCATCAGTCTGCAGGAAGCCGGATCCGCAAGCGAACCCGTATCCGTGGGGTCCCCACTTCTTGCCGTAGCACGTCTTGCAGTACACCTCGCCGTTGGGGCCGTCGCAGGCGATGATAGAGTCCAGAGTCTTGGTGCAGTCCCTGCACTTGAAGCACTTGCGATGCCACTCGTGGCCCTTGGCCAGCACCAGCTCAGCGGCGAACACCACTCCGCCGCAGCGGGGGCAGCCCTGGCCCGGCTTGGCCATGATGGAGGTAGTGTCGATCAGCGTTGTCTTGGGTGCTTGGTCACTGTTCACAAACATCAAATTTATAAGTTGTTTTCTCTAAAAGAATCATCGAATGATTTATTTGTGCGCTTGGTGATAAGATGAATTAATTAGTTGTTCAAAGAGAATAAATTGTAGGCTAATGTCATAAATACTATCTGAAATGTTAACTTTAATTGTGTGGTATAAAGGTCTTCATAAAGGTTTGGCTTTAGATTCTATTCCTCTGCCATGCAAATTTATACCAAATGAATGAGGATGATCATTCATTTGTAGGCTTTATTTTATTTAGAGACTAGCTGTACCCCGCCACGCGTTGCTGTGGCTCAGTCTGTCTCTGCAGATAGAGAAACAATAGCGAGTGTTGCTTTTCCGTATGTCCAACAGATGGTGCTGTTTTTACCTGTCACAGGTGACATCTGTATAATAAAAGTATATAAAAACACACGCGTGAATGCAACGTTGTGTAAAAATTTCAAAGCAATCGGTGAAGAACTTTAGAAGGTTTAAGATTTTGAACAAACGATCATTTACGTTTTATTTATATCGATTTCATAGTCAAATAATGATTTCTTTACGTTTTATGCGAAGTGAACTGTACAAATTTTATGAATAAAGATCATGCTATTAGTAGATGAAATGAAGTTTGAAAAGTAAATTTTATATTAATTTCTTGGAAATTCTTTATATTGTTTTCAAACTTCTATAATGAATATCTTTTTTTGAAGGTTTGTTAAAATTCTAGTAGAGGATAAATGAATAATGCATAATGAATTGGTATTAAATAAAACAGTGATGCCTATGTGTTTGTAACAATTAAAAAAAAGGATTCTTATTCAAATTGTAATGATCATGTTTCATGCTCAGGTATCCAACAGCTGGTTCCCATATACAGACATTGCCGTTATTACAGTTAGATTCAAACAAATACATTGAATTTGTTTGCTACTGTTGGGTTACAGTTTCACATTACATTTACATATGTTGGGTTTACACTGATAAACATTGCAATTTAGTTGGATTTACAAATAATAAATAGGACAGGGTGAGGGTCAGATATACCTCTGCCATTCAATGTCCTTTATATCGCACATGAGGCCGAGAGAAGACATCCCTGAGTGACCGATGCCACGGGGTCCAAATCGCTGAGCGTAGCATCCTGTATAGTTAAGCAGATAAGCGTGAATGCCAAGAGAAATCAATTTTAAAGCAGCGGCAACCATGCACACAGACCCAGGATCATACCATATCCATCTATGACCCTAGGGCAGCACGAATTGTGAACAACGTTGATAGAAAAAAGGGGTTTACTTTTCCGTGGGTAGGTACCAATTAATAAAATTAATGAAATTGCCAATCTTTTACTTGGAATACACTTTTCAATGGAACTTTTCAAATTTTGTATTTATTCTCACAATTTAGTGTTGCCAGTAGAGAAAATAGATGGACATGTCAGAGTAGGTATCGTATTGGCGCATGGCTAGAGACTTACCCACTGGGGTAGCAGTCGCTCTGCAACGCGCCACATCCTTGGCCATAGCCGTAACCCTTGGGGCCGAACTTCTTCCCGTAACACCCTACGGGGACAGAACAAACAGTGTCACACCAAAAGCATTCCAAAACAAAGAACAGTTATATGATATGGATGAATGATACAAGGCTGTATCATATCTCAGAAATATCAAGACTGGTTTCAGAGCAAAGCGATCACATCAAAAAGTATTTATTAAAGGGAAAAAGATTGAGACTATATTTTTCGATTGGGTGAGTTGAATTTTTGTTTTAAACTATTTTATCAGTGAAATTATTCAACGGAGCATTTGATATTTGAAAACCTTGTTTGTACAATTTATATTTTTAGAAATCTTTTAAGCTTGAATTTAATTAATATTTATTATAATAGTGTATTCCAAGATATGATGCAGCAAAGGTAGAGGGGTTCAAGATAAGTGAATAGTGCATTGATTGATTGATGTGTGAATTACCTTTGCAGTAGATGTTTTTGTCTGGTCCCTCGCAACAGTTCACGGAGTCCAGTCCCTTGTTACATTCTCCACACTTGAAACACTCCTTATGCCAACCCTTTAACAATAGTAAATGCATTTCTAGCTACAGTGTTCACAAACAATCGTCTTAAACTTGCAAACGCAAACAAAAGTTACAGTTCTTAACTTAGATGGTATGATCAAAATACGAATGTAATGCCCCATTCACATTGATAGCATCTGGCATCTTCCAGAAATTGACTAATACTGTGACAGTAATGGATCATACCAGAAGAAGATCCCAATAGCTTTTTGACTTCCAATATGAATAAGACATGAATGGACTAACATGAATCCACAATGACATTAAATCCAATCATAAATTGATAATGTACAAGATTTGCTGTGAAATGAACCATCATTGATCATAATGATTAACATGATACCCAGACTGTTATCATTTATTCACTTCTAAACAAATTAATTAATCTAACACGTTTTTTTTATGTGGATGCGTGCATGGACCATAAAAAGTATGATTGGGAATTGAATGCAATATTGGAGAGATGCAGGAACTTAATATTTGTGAGAACAATATGTTGAAATATTGATTTCGTGCTTAAAACATTTCATTAAAGACACATTTAGGTACCACAAACACGTAAATCTGAATCAGATCAGGTTGTGTACCTCGGCAATAAATATCCAAATCTGGTCCATCGCAGTGCATCGTGGAGTCTAAAGTTCTGTTGCAATTCAAGCACTTGAAGCAGCGCCTGTGATATCCCTGTTGTTTACAAATAACACAAGTTCTTCAAATATTCATTACACTATCACCTTGTAGCATCGACCAAGTATTCTTACATCAATGCCTTGTAGGCAAAGTGTCAAATCGTAAAATTGTTTATGAAGTAACAGTTCTCTATTTCTATTTGTTTTTATTAAAGTATTTCTAGAGACTAGTGCAATACTTCAATATATAGGAAGTAATAAGTTGATATTGTTTCTTGAAAACACTTTCTTATTGTCAATACTTGTGATTTGTAAAAGTTTTAATTCAAACCAGATAAGTTGGTTGTATAGAGTTGTATATGAATATGAAAGTGGTAACTTACACGTCCTCTGGCGAGCATCTGCTCAGCAGCGTAGACATAGCCTCCGCAACGGGGGCAACCCTGGCCCTCGGGAGCCTTGGCAATCACCCTGGGCTCCATGCAAGCTCCATTGGTTAGCCCGTTGCGCACGGTCGACCTGTAAGCACATTCAATAAGTTAGCTCTATCCACTCGGTTCGAGGGCTCCACTACTAAGCTCCTGTTACAGCTCTAAGACGTTATTGTGTTTCACCACCAAAACTCAACCAACCTCCCACAGCCTTAGGAATTGTTAAGAAAGCCTTGTGAAATCAGAAACGACTATTATACCAAGATCTAACATTCGGCTGCGTTGCGGCGAATCGAAAGTTAAGGGGTGCGTTTAATTGTGTTACAATATAATATCAGAACTGAAATGAGAGTAAATTAATATGTGATGCTTGGAGCGATGGGACAAGTCCAGAGGGCCCCCGACACCCCTCACCGCCCCCCACATCGTCTCTTTCCGAGGACACTTTCCTTATCCCATCCCAGGTGACATGAGTTAGTGCGACTTGACTCCATCCAAGTTGGTTAGTGAAGCGTTACAAGGCATGCCATTAGCTGCCACTACAGTTTGTTAGACACAACAGATGAGATAGAGGAGAGAGTAGAGAGAAGAGAAGAAGCTGGAAGCCATGCTTAGCCACTGTAAGAAGTGCGCTCACCGTGTCTTTCTGTTGCTGGTCCCGGTGCAGTCTCTGCAGTTGGGAGGGGAGGGGAAGGGTATCGAGTAGACACTGAGCCGAGAGCGAGGACACCTGAAGTCCGACGGGACTGTCTCGCAGGAATTATTGTCACGAGTCTAACAACTACCGACACACCGCCCTCAACTCACTGTCTACTTTACTTCTACAACTATAACACGTTGTTCTTTTTATGTTTTTTTTTTTTTATTGTTTAAGTGGATAACATATAACAGATAATGACATACAAAGACAAATAAAAGTTTTAAACTTTCGTGGAAATTTAAATAACTAAATGTAATTTAAAAAGGTACCAATGATTATAAAAATATTAAAGAACGTGTTAAAACTAGGTACAAAGTAAGAAAAGAGCGCTGGATGTCCTGCGCATGATCAGGGTGTACGTGCATCGAGGCGGTGGGTGGTGGGTGGTGAGTGGCGGGGGCCGACACCCAGGGACACCCGGGGACCCAAGGACCCGCGCCCCGGCAGCTAGCTCGTCGGGGGCCGCAAGGCTGCTCACTTACTGCCTGTTTCCAACAAATGAACTAGGTCATGCTGCGTCAAAACTGCTCCCATCTCTTTCTTTGAGGCTTCTAGTATTTACAATTCCCGCTTCATAGGGTTAATGCTATCAAACAGGTTAATGCTAGGGTAGTAACGAATGACTCTATGCTTTACAATAATGATTTGTAATCCGATGCAAGTATGGATCCAAGCGGCTAGTAATTGCAAAAACAGATATATGGATATTCGACGGAGATAAGGAAAGTATTTCTCAGGCCGAGTCGAGTAAAGTATATTATACGAGTAGATACAGTGGAACAATGGAGGAGGATCACACAAAGCACGCTACTTACGCTTCACTGACATCTGAGCCCAGCTGGACTCCAATCAGGCATCCGCCACCGCCGGATCCGTATCCCTTGGGTCCGTACTTGCGGCCGTGGCAATTCTTGCAGTACAGCTCTCCCTCGTGCTCGGTGCAGTTGGTGGAGTCGAGCAATTTGCTGCACATTCCTGTAATAACAACAACAACTCCGTGTCATACTCTTTTCCTATAACAACCATTTCTCACTGCAATGGATTCAACTTATAAAATGGCTTTTTCAATATTATTTCATAATATTGCCAAGAGAAGGTGAAAAACATGTAAATAATCACTTTCGTGATTATAACTTATTCATTTCCTTTGCCTACATTGTTATTTCAAACAACTGTGGCTATATTATGTCAGGTAGATACATTTTTCTTCACTTCTCAGAGTTTTTAATACTTTGAAAACTGTCGCTAGATGTCAGGCATATGCACTTTTCCAAAACGATTTTATTTTTCAGTTTCAGAAGTTTTATGAGTTACTAGAATCCATTAAATTTTCATGATACTTTTATATTGGATTTAAAAAAAAAATCCTATTTTCTACCGTGCCTTCTTTAGTTTTTCGTGTTTATCTACATACTGTCAGGATGTTTGGACTTACCGCATTTGAAGCACATCTTGTGGAACTTGAGTCCTCCAGCTACACGCTCCTCAGCAGCGTAGACAGACTTGCTGCACTTGGGGCATTTGGGGTTCTCAATTGGCTTGAAAGGCATTTTGAATTAGTTGTTTGGCCTGTAAAGAAAAAAAACCAGAGTTAATATTTAATAAATAAATTGTATCCTCAATGAAATTAATATTTTTCTCATTTAATATCTAGATTATATTATCAAACATTATTATTTGTAACGATTTCGTTTTAGTTTTAAGCATTTGTATTCTATTTGAATGTTTTGTAAAACATCATTCAATGACAACATGGAGTTTATTGAAAGAATGTTTGTTGTTTACGATTGCGCGTTACGTCGTCAGCCGGGCGGGTTACGAAACAACTCGGTAAAAAATAATTTCGAAAGTATGCCAAAAACTTTCACCCGAATTTGAAAAGAAAATGAAGATTTTTATTTCATTCGGACGGTGCCAAAAAACCGAAGTTACAGGTAACCAACGCCTAAATATAAATAACTGGCGTAGGAACTATAAAGCCGAGTAGCTAGTAGCTACCCAGTTCCTATTATTTTTTCGTTAGTTGGTATTTTATTTGAATTCGAATTATTACGCGGGAAGAAGTGAACTATCTTGTCAAAGGCTGGTAATATTTACGTTTGATGTTTTGTGAATAAATGAGCTAATTTACTGGAGGAGTGTGATATTCCGTGGCGAGGGTCTGAGTGAATGATTCCTATCGAGGGATACAGTATAATACGGCGCGTTATTTATAAGTAGGGCGAACTATTTATGAGCGCGCCAAATTTGGAGCCGTTGGCCCATCCTTCCCCTCCCCCACACACCCCTGACTCCCCCTCCCCTTCACCCACACCGCATATTGGGTTACATTCAAGGAAAATTCTATAGAAAAAAAAAAATCTTTCATCTCCATTACACTAAAAAGAATTTCAGTAAATGCGATAAAATACGCACGAAGTTTTATTTATTTCCAAGTCAATATTTTTTTCCGAAGCGTAATTTTAAAAAATATTAACATTTTATGACTAGGTATTTAACCCCAAAACTTGCTAGATTGTTGTTTTAAACAAATTCTCAAATTTAGTGTCATATTTCGTACCCCCAAAATATATTTCAATTTCTGACATACCTACTTTTCATTCATTACAATTTTTACTCTACTGTTATTAGAATTTATGATATTTGTAGCTCGAGATGTGTACCACAGCTTCGTGAAATTGTTGCTTTTAAATACTTGGCAAGCTGCCATTTGTTTGAAGTTAAATTCTTTTATTGGGGCGTATAAACACAAACCCTTTCTATTTTCTAACTAGACTTTTAAATTACTACCACAGCAATTTACAACAAAATCCACTGATAAACATTAAAACTAATTATATGAAAGTGTAAGTATCGTGGAAATGACGTGAATTTTACTTCAAAGATTATGAAGTTTTGATAAGAGTGACGATTTTTCTTTCACTTTGCATCACATGAAACATGGACACAGAATTTTCCGAGATTCCACAAGTAGAAATCGAAACAAATCGTCGACTCTACAGTAAAATTTTCTGCGAAAGTTGTCCAACAAGTCCACGGTGAACATCCCTTAAGAACTAGTAACACACCGTAGCTAACACTTTTCCTCGCTTACAGAAGTCACAACACAAATTGCTGCTCGAATTCACAAAACACTTATAATTCTTCTTCCCGGTTTGCAAAAGCGAAGATTGACACTCGAGTTAGCGGAGAATTGGTTTAGATGAAAGACACTCAGAAGTAATTATTATAGAGAGAGCACAATCCACTGAAGATTGGAAGAGGTATCTACCTGGTCGGTCGTGTAATGTAGTTGTGCCGGACGAGATCGCCTGGGAGTAGATTGGTTAGTTGCTGTCGTTGGCTGATAGCTGTCGACCGTCACTGACTACTTATGTTCGAATGGCTGGCCTGGTGGCGGGCGGCTGGTAGTCTATGGGCGCGGTGCACACGGCCCTGCGTTCCCCGCCCCCGCCCCCGGCAGCCCCCGCCCGCCTTGCCTCCCTCCCCCCATTCCCACCACTCCCCCGGCAGGTGAACTGCTCTTGGTGCCGCCTGCATCCACATCAGTCCAGCAAGCAGCAACCAACCAAACAACCCAAGGTGAAATCATACCCCACACAACAAACAAACAAATACCTAAACCACAGCAGCGGCAGCTGGAACACGAGGCGGTACATTCGACTAACACCTTATCCAGAAGCCATACATTTCTTCTTCGAAAACAACAAAAAAACTCACTTCAAATAAGCTCATTGAAAAAAATGAAGTGGCAACATCAAATTTAATTCTGGATGCTTAGAATTCCAGTCGTATCAATTTCAAAACTTATCCGGAATTCCTAAAAAAACTGCATAATTTCGGATACTTCAATTCTTTTTTTTTTTCGGTGAACAAGAATAGCAGAAAGAGAAGGGTGCATGTGCGAGTCTTTTGGGCGGGGGCGGCAGACGATGGGCGGAAGGGAGACGGAGCTGATGAGTCAGGGCGGGGAGGAGACGACAGAGGAGGATGAGTCAGAAGCGAGGAAGAGGGAGCCGCATTACTCAGCTGTGAGAAGTCAGCTGTCTCTAGTACCTGCCATTGTTTACACTCGTCTTCAAAACTGAGACACGCTGATTCATAACTTAATGACTTGCCCCAACCAGCGTAACAAATAATAATACCCGCCGAAAGTACCGCTAATTACTCTCCGTACCTATGACAAATCTACTAAAATAACCTCTTAAAACTATAACGTAATCGTGATAAAAGTGTCTCTGTTTATTTTCAGTACCTACATAAAAGTGCATCATTCGATAGAATAGTGTAACATAACGTACTCGTATGAAAAATTGTCTAACAGCCACTTCACGTATTTTCCGGAATTATTTTGAAAAGTTTAGGCTAGGTCCAAAGTTTTGGTTTATGTACATACATGGTTACTAAATTCACAGAGAAAAATGTTTATTGTTCATTTATTAAAAATCTCCTCAAATTATTGGTAATCCTGTTAAAACGAGATCGTAGGCCTTTAACGAATGAGTTAACAGGCTTCCTGATAAACTTTTAGTAGGTGTCGAATGGTTTACCAATAATTAGAAGAGATTCTTAATAAATTAGCAACACTCTTTTTTTCTCCGATTACTGTTTTTGTTACAGTTTTTCTGTTTGTTGTGGATACATATTATAAAAATTCTTTCATACCATTAAACCTAACCGTAGCCATTAATCCCAAGATAAACATTTCAATGAAGTTTCCGGAAAATTACGTAGGTGAGTATCGAATAAAATAATTACATATTATTATCGAATGTTTTCTACTTAATGATAACAAGGCAGAATTTCAGATCAAAACTTTTTTAAATTATTTTTTTTATTCTTTATTTGCACCCGCTAAACTACCAAAGCAGTTTGTCAGCAGCATAATATTTACAGTGCACATAATATACAATAATAATTTAATTGAATAATAATTTTCCCGTTGTTAAAACTCTGATCTTCAATGTTAGAACAGTAAAACTAAATAGGAACGTTATAAAATATTTTTTTAAATTTCTCTTTCGTTTTCGGC
Source organism: Hesperophylax magnus (assembly GCA_026573805.1). Taxonomy (NCBI): domain Eukaryota; kingdom Metazoa; phylum Arthropoda; class Insecta; order Trichoptera; family Limnephilidae; genus Hesperophylax; species Hesperophylax magnus. The sequence continues at coordinate 25,832,319 of JAIUSX010000072.1, forward strand.
ATGAATTAATGAAAATCTTGGAAGTGATAATTAACCCACTATCCGAGATCCGTTTAAGCTGAAACTCGACACATAGAATCTTTGTCGATGACAATGCATTCTAAAAACTTTTGGTAGCAATCACGTTCATACACGCCGACGTTTATGCATATCTCTGAAATCGGATGGCATTACTGCTGTAGATAAACGACATAATTGTCGGTCCAAAAGGATTACTTTAATTAATTATTATATTAATATAACATTATTGAATTAAATAAGGAGAAAGCCCAATATTGCATAAAAACACAAAAAATAATCACGATAACATGTATAGAAGTTGAATTGTTTTATATGCCTATCTTAAGTAAAGTTTCCAAACAATTTTCTCTGGTAACATTGATCAATTAATTATTACATTTTTCTCCAGTAACATTGATCAATTATTACATTTTTCTCCGATAACATTGATCAATTATCACAATTTTCTCTGGTATCATTGATCAATTATTCCAATTGTGTTACTTTACTTATGGTAATTATACCAATGTGTATTATAGAGATTATGGTTAAATAAGGTAAATTTGTGTAAAATACCTTTAAATGTCATTTAACTAAGTTTTTTGTCCTATTCCTTTTGATATAACTATGATAACTGCATCTGATACACAAGTGATCCACCAAACCAAACAAATAATACGTTTTATTATCAATGAACTAGTAAATTTTTCTATTGAGAAATGAAATTTTCGCTCTTATCTTTCATTATCGGTATTTTATCTAGAAATAATTGGGAAATAAATTGATAACCAAATAAAATATGAATCTTGCAGTTAAGATTGCAAGTCTTCACCGGTCACTTAAATTTTTTCTGTTTGTTCGTCCAATATTTTTGCAATCGTAAATACATTTGAAATATTCGCGAATCTTTTCGTTTATAACTGGATTGAATTAACCGTCCGAAATTCGAGCAAGCGAATAGAGAGCAAGGAACCCATTTTCAGACCGTAAAATAGATTTGTTATTAAATCCTGATTTAATAACTTGGCAGTCTTATAATGCATAAATTATTTGTAAACCCAAATGTTTGCTTAAAGTTTAACCATTAGTTGGTACCTACGCAAGTTAATTATAACAAATCGCATTGCAATGACGTCTAATTTCAACAATTGTTTTAAATCATCAATTAAAAATAGATGCCGAAACTATTTTTGGTTCTTTCCAAAAAAAATATTTTTCACTAGCTGTAGCTCAGCTGTCTGTGCAGATAGAAAAACAATAGAGCATTTTGACAGATGGCGCTGTTTTTTTAAAGCATGTTATTACCTGTCACGGGTGACATCTATAAAATATAGACATATGAAAATACACGCTTATTCGAATGCAACGTTGTGTCAAAATTTCAAAGCAATTGGTGAAGAACTTTCGGAGATTTAAGATTTTGAACAAACGTTTGTCACATTGCATTTTTTATTACATTTGTCCACTGAAAATTATCCAATAATATCACAATACATAGCATATAAGTAATACAAATTGAAAAACAGTAGAAAATGAATGAAGAATTTGGTAGGGACCAATTACGAATTAGCTACATCTGAATATAATATATAACTTCATCAGTAATATTATGATTTCTGAATATTGTTTTGACGAAATAGATTATTCATGCAATTACATAAGTTTTTCTAGTTTCATTGTAGTCCAAGCCTGTGTGAATGTGAGCCTATGCACTAAAGTAGTCCTACATTAGTCTTTCTAATTTTTCATTCAATAGTTACAGTTTTTCAGTAGTGTGCATATTACTGCATTTTATTTAAATACATTCCCGTGTTATTATGTCTTTGCAGATTGCCTGTTCTAAGGAACCAAATGTATCAAGATTATAATTTTATTTAATTATATCTCTTGCCATGAATTTTTGACACAAGCGTAACAATTTAACAAATGACACTTTAATTCAAAACAAATCGAAGTTCCAGGGTTCATTAAACCAGAGTGACACAGTACAAACACACCAAAAATTAGTATTTTTATTGACGTATTATATTATGTACCTCGTATTTATCATAACATTTTATTCGATCGTTATATGTGGTTCGATAAGTTGTTCCACGTTTAAAAGTAAATATTTTAAAGAAATCGTGAGTAAGGTACCGAGGTACTTTCTTAGACTTTCATTATCATTTGAATGAGTTGTATTCTTATTTTCAAACACGATTGAGTTGGTTTTAGGGACGCGGAATTTTATGGTGGGAAACAACAGTTTAGGCGGGAAAATAGAAAACGGTTTGAATTAATAGTAGAAATGATTCAATCAGTATAATTTGAAGAGAGTTAGATATATAACAAGAAAATATTTTAATCAAAAGCCGTGCAGCTGTTCCTCTTAACATTAACACAAATTTTATTATAACCCCAAAATAAGTTTGAGTATGTACTTGGTAATCGGTAATATAAGTTCCACCATATTCATTTCCAAGATTCTGAAAAGGCAGTTAAAATTCTTCGTGCACATGTTGTCTCATGTGATATTTTCAATTTCTCAATATTGTACGGAAATAGTGGTGCCACAGCGGGGTCATCGTTCGTTCCTTCGTCCGTTTCTCCAGTCCCACAATACCCACAGTGTCCCCATGAAACTTCGCCAGAATCTTGTGCTGTCTGCCATGGTCTATTTAAAGGAAGACTGAACATGAGTTCCACCCAGCTTAGTTATAGTTTCTAGTTGATGATTTGTAGCATTTTCTCGTATTAATTAACTGTTTCAGTCGACACGATTCTTAATCATTAACGAAACTTCTAAAAAGATTATCTCTCGATTATAGACAGGGGACCAGAAGAGGTAGCGTTGTATTCGTTAAAATTTTCGAATTTCACTTCACTCACAAATGATGAAATAACAAAGATAACGCTTTTAATGTAATTCTTAAAAAAATCACATTTAAAAGTATTTACGGAGCTTTCAATAATTCTTTTTGTGTTTTCCCATTCCTGGACCTTGAAATTTTCCAATGATTCATGTCTTGACAAACATTGATGTTTTCGTCAGTCATCGGAAGTCATGTCATTTATCTGACGAATGACAGAGTCCATCATCAATTGAAGTACTAAAAATAAATGACAGCCGTTCTGTTTTGACGTATCATCAAATTTTAAATAGTTACGAATAAACTTTTTCTTAGTTTAAAAAAACCAAATCAAAAACAATATTGATACATTAATAAACATTTTAATGGCTTAGCAAAATAAGTGTTTGATAAGACAACAATTAGCTCTTAAGTTTCTTGAGGAGTTAAACAGAAGATTATAGAGTGTACAAATAATAATGTATCTGAATGAAATGACAAGTAATAAAATGATTTGAATATGAAGTTACTGCTTTTGTTGGTGATTTTATGGGTGTTCAATTTCTTAGTAAGGATTTTAATTATTTTTTTTAAATTACCAAATATTTTATCTCTTTCTAAATATAAAATTTGTGATTTTTTAATAATAAACAAATGTTTATAAGACAAGGTTTTTTATGCATAGCACAAAGGAAAACAAATTATTATAAGCAATAATTAGTCGACTGAAATATCCATACAAGTTGAAAATATCTCGCGAGTAAAAATAAATGCCGCCGACGGGAATTGTCGATGTCCGGTCAGGTGCTCTAGACCACTGAGCTACGTCGGCTTATTTCCAACACGCCAAATAATTCAATATGTACTAGTAATTCAATCAACAATTACTGCTTATTATATTTTTTCACATGTAAACAACCAACTTTATTTTAAAATATATATATGAAAATATATATGGTAGATCACAGTGCTACAACTCTCTCTTGCATCGCAGCTCGAGGGATGGATTCAGACGTCCGTCACTCCTCACACCTTCCTCTTCTTAACTTAAAAAGACCCTCCACGCAGTATCCCCAAAGATGATATAGGCCCTGAGGGAAATTATTGGCGAAGAAGTGGCACGCGGCAATCGCGGTTGTGTTGCCATCATTAAAATGAAGAATTAGTTTTAATTATAATACATAACAATCTATCTTTCCGTTGGATTTATTTTAATTATTTCTGATGGACGTTTTACTAAAATCTTAAAAAATTCTAAAGGGATCCCTCGGGAAGTTACTAATTCATCGTCTAGAAAAATAAAATCTGGTGCTTACCGCTAATTGCATGGTTGTAAAACGTTTTATAAAATTTAGAACGGTTTTACATAAAATATTTTAACGGTGAGGTCCTATTTTATTAATCTTAAATATAAAAAACTTAGATCCGTAGGGATCCCTCTAGAAACATTTGTGATTTTAGTAATAAGTTCATCATAAATAATTAAAATGTGAGCGTCAATCAAACCTACGTTATTAGAGTATTATGTCGTCTTAACTAACTGCAAATGTTGTATGCATTGGGATACGAGCTTCTGGTGTAGCTTTAAGCTCTAAACAAACACAGTCGTGACTACGAGAGGGTTTTACCATTCCACAGAAACGGTTGTTAAAAGTTATTGGTTTTCCAGGATCTAAAATAACAGCGTGTGACTAGTTAAATCTACACCCGAAACGAATAGTTTCCTAACAATCCACGACATATCGTTAAAGTTTCCTAACATGTTGTAGTTTCATTCTCGAAAGGAACAAAATCGAATATGTGAATGAATATTAGTTGAGTTAATACGGAGAATATTGAGAATTGCAAATCTCTTCAAAATATTTGTAATCCGGTTAGAAACTGGATTGCACATAATTTTCTGATAAACTTTTAATACATTCCTAATTTATCGGGACACGTGCTAATGCTCGTGCAATTGACTTGATAATGTATTATGACAAAAGGCGAAAATATTAGGATTATCATGAACCCGTGTTCTGATTTCATGATAATATATTCGTCATTTACTAAAGTTTATCCCGCTTTTGACCGGATTACGAATAATTTTAAGATATTCTTAATAAATTAGCAAAACTCATTTTTCTCTGTGTTATATTCTTGGCTAATTTCTTGTGGATTTTTTGTGAAATTTCGCCCCAAAAGCACAAAATCAATATAACGACTGCGTACATATTCTGTTTTTAGACTGTATACACATACTGTAGTTAGACTGTATACATATACTGTTGTTAGACTGCATAAATATTCTGTTGTTAGACTGCATACATATTCTGATGTTAGACTGCATACATATACTGTAGTTAGACTGCATTCATATTCTGATGTTAGACTGCATACATATACTGTAGTTAGACTGCATTCATATTCTGATGTTAGACTACATACATATACTGTAGTTAGACTGCATTCATATTCTGATGTTAGACTGCATACATATACTGTAGTTAGACTACATACATACCTTAAATAATCCCAAAATTTGGTGTTAACTTCTTTATTTATTTACAATATTCAAATTCGTACAGCAGTGGTATGTAGATACTCCCAGTATCGCGCTGATAAAAGACCACTATCAGAATCGAAACGTTGTAAAAATGGCAATATTCGTTTAATGACAAGATCTGAATAGTCAGGTACTGCCCAACCCTCCTCTCCCACATCTCCTTCCCTTTCCCACTCAATTCAGCTTCATAACATACCCCTATCAGAGATGCCATATACCAACTAGCTCTTGTCAGTTTGCAGATGAGTTTTATTTATTTATTTATTCACGCCCTTGTGGATTTTTACATGAAATAAATTTAACTAATACAGTTATGTTAACTAGATATTTGTTAGTAAAGCACATAAGTAAAAGTTACAAAACACAACGCATAAGTTAAGTACATTTGAATAATGTAAATAATAAATTTGTTTAACTAATTAAGTAGTGTATAAAAAACAAAATATATTAAAATAATATAAAAACTCGTACAATTCGTAAAAGGAATTATAAAGATTTATTTTCATTACCAATACGGAATCTAACATGTCTACAACATTCCCAAAATCCTTCATACAAAATATGCAGTCGGTTTATAGGTATATTTTTTTTACATTAACCCCACACAGGTCCTGAGGAAAATAACTTCCCTCAGGGCCTATGTCATCTTTCGGGTCTTTTTAATGAAAGGAAGGATAGGAAGTTATGAGAAGCAAAAAGGTATGAGGGATGGATAGGAATTTATCGATCAGTGTGTTTAGGAGTGATGTACAAATGATCTATCCTTCCCGCTGAAGCGCAAAGCGATGGGTCAAGAGATATCATTTGGAGAGGTAAAAGCGATGGGTCAAGAGATATCAATTGGAGAGATAAAAGCGATGGGTCAATAGATATCAATTGGAGAGGAAAAAGCGATGGGTCAAGAGATATCAATTGGAGCGGTCAAAGGATCTCCCGGAACAAGCCTACGCCTTGTTTTGAGTTTCACCTTGAATTCTATTTTCAGTTTTAATTTATGCTGTGGTATATTTCAAGGATCTGATATTTTATCTAGAATACGATCTTCTACCTTACCTATATATCTGAACCAGAGGCGGTTCCTTGGTACGTGCATTTGTGCATTGCACTGCTTGTCTACAGTCTCCACATAACAAATTACAACGACATCTGTGCCCCAGTGATCGATGTAAGAAATTCGTAATTCCCTTCAGGTCATTATTTGAGCTATCTTCTAGTAAAAAAATCCCGCGCAAGAGCAAGCGGTCGTGCATACCCCGATATGCACAGAACCAACTTTTACCATGCTACTCTAAAACAGCATCGGGCGGTATCGAGACAGCCCGAAGTAGCCGAAACGGTGACATGAGCGAGACAGATTACACTCTTAACGTCAAATTACGTGTTAGAACAGTGCAGATACATAACCCATTCCGTGCATTATCGAAACGCTTTGACGGCGAGTGAACTTTGCATCACTTTGATCGTGTGTAATCCAAGGCGTCTGGAATGGATTCGCTTAGAAAAACTAATGTTCAATGTTAATGCTACGACATTAACACATTGGAACTCGAGCGGGGTGATTTCAAACGGTTTCGCTATATTTTCAACGATGAATTGCGTGTCCTTTATTTTCGAGATAATTTTGTATTTTTGTATTATTTAATCAGTTATTTTACAAATATAACTTAGAATATAGAATGAATTGCAGTAGGTGTTCCCATTCATTAATTTGCTCCACCTAAATTACAGACTAGGTACATTTTAAAAGTGAAATGCACTGCTGGTAATTACAGTCACGGGCCGCGTCTGATCTGAACTGCACTTTTGTTCCATTTTCAATTCAATTCAATTTGTTTATTCCTTTAAAAACATTACAAAATTACATTTTATTTTGTTTTTAAGTACATTTGTAAAATGGTATTACATAATAGTTAGCGGTGTATAAACTATACCAGCATCAATAGAGCTTGCCTTTTAAAGGCAGCTTCACCGATGCTAAATATGTCGATATCCGAATTAATTCTGTTCAACAGCAAGACTGCTCTCCCCACCGGCATGACCATTGGCAAGTTGGTGGGGAATAAATCTTCGGATAGCTAATGACATTGATGATTTAAGTAATGAATATCGTAATTTGGTATTATGAAGTCATAATTGAAAATATTTGGAAAGTCATATTTATATGACATAGGTACCTAATAAATAACGTTTTTTATGCAAGATTCTTCGAGGTCTAGTGAAGACCTAAATTGCTACTCTTATAATGTGTAATAAAACAGGAATTATTGGCACAACGACCAGCCATATATTATTCTAAAGTCAGATTTAGATTCAAGGTAAATTTATAAAACTGAGACCGCGTTATTATATTTTTAGCACACACTTTCAATAATTATAAACACACAATTCAAGGAACTTTTTGAAACTTCGAAGGGAAAATTTTGTACCTCAAATACATAGAATAAAGAAAACGGTGAGGTAATATAATTATTAGACTGTCAGTTGGAATCAATAATTATGATAGCTTTCTTGAAATGATAAAACATATGTTATTTCTAAAAGGGTGTGTAACAATTTACAACGTGGAAAATATTCGCCCCCTAGAGGTAGTTTTCATTAAAACGACGCTACATAAATGATCCAAATATTATTAATCAATATTATATGAAATATAAACTATGAACTACAGCTTCCACAAAAATAAATTAATGCGAGTACTCAACCTCTCCTTGCTGAACTTAAGAAGTTATAGAAAATTAAAAATATATATTTATAACATTTGTTGGCGTTAAAACGTTGACTTCATCAAACATATATATATATTTAAATCGTTGAATTTATAATTAATTTTAATTCATAAAAATCACGTACCTAAATATGGGTAGCTATCGCTCGAGTGGATAAAAGATGGCGCAAAAGTCATCACCCTATCGGAAGATATCTGCTCTTGTTTTTGCAAATAGCGTCTTCTGTCACGTGTAGAGTAAACAGAAACAGAATAGGTTGCCAAAACCATGGATAATAATTATTTTGTATTTACAAACAAAGTTACTGCTTTAGGACATCGAGTGAGTACGTCCACCATAGTATAGTCTACACGTTATTTATAAGATTATATGTTGTTTTCACGACACGTTACATGATGAGCGAAATATAATATTTCAACACTTAAATGAGTCAAATTTGAAGTTAATAAATATTTATAATTGGAAGTGGTTTTACAAATTGTCGACTTTCTCAAAAGATTCAAATAAATTGGTAATGACTGTAAGTATTGGTTTGATAAAATTTTTAATGTGTTTGTTGACCATCAAATATCTCATTGAAGTTTTGATAAATAAAAATTGAAATACGTGCAAACTTTCGCTTCTTCGTTTTTTAACGTTGTTTACGTCTGTCTCAAATAAAGTTGTGTATTCTAGTAATGTTGATTTTTACACGAAAACGTGTCAGATCTTGATCAATTTTTATTTTAGCATTTTAGTTAATAATTCAGTCATAATTTCTTATTGAAACGTTGAATATTTAGCAGTTCGATTTAATACAAAATCATATACACATTACGGCATCATCCCATCTCCTGTACCCCCAATGTACTCCAGAGGGGCAATTACGGTTCTAATTAAGGAAAATAAATTATCCTTGACCTTAAAATTGAAGGCTTTTTCATAGTCATTTGTGGGAAATGTAATAGCAATTAACATAAAAGTGGTTAATATTTTTATGGTTGGACATTATCCCCAGAACCGATGAAATATAAAGAATATTGTCACTTCATTTTTTTTCGTTTCATATAAAAATAATTTGTAAAAAATCCACAAACTTTGACAAATCTTTCTTAAACACGCAAAATGTTAGGGTCGATGACTTTGATTATTACAATTATTTAAGTGTATAGTAAACTTTTTGATGCAAATACAAAGCGTGGTGTTGCCTCTTTCGAACAATACTTAAATAATATATTTCACCGTAATACAAATGGAGATATGAGTCAGTCTCAGTTTGACTTGTAAAGTACATAAAAATAGCAGAGGAGTGGAGTCTTCGGAAAAATTTAATCGACTGCCGAAATAGCTGAATTTTTACATATTGGTTCAATATAATAACAATAGTGATGAAATGCTGACATTTTACAATATATTCTTCAATGAAAAGCAGTTTATTTTATCCATAAAAACGACTTGATAATGAGTAATAAAATTACTAAAATTATCCTGTCGAAAATAAAAGTAAGCTACTTGTGACTGGTGATCATGAATTCATTCCACAGATTTGTTGCGTTTTGTTGAGACTCGAAAAATAAAATCTTTGAAAATTATTTTAACTATTAATTAACTATACCAATTTAAAAAATATACTGATATTTAAGTAAGAAGGTTGATAAAAAATAATTAAAAGAGGACTGGAAATCCTTATTATCAGAAAGGAGTAGTAAAGAAAATCGAATACAAATTATTAAAAGCAATAATTACTCGCCTGAAATACCCATACAAATTGAAAATATCTCCTGATTAAAAATAAATGTCGTCGACGGTAATTGAACCCACAGCCTCTGATTGCCGGTCAGGAGCTCTGAATCACTAAGCTACGTCGGCTTACTAGTATTTCAATCAATAATGATTGATTATTATATTTTATTTATTATCCTTTGTGCCATGCATAAAAAACCTTGTCTTATAAACATTAGTTTTTAATAAAAAAAATATAATAAAATCGAATACACTCGCAAAAAATAACTTTTTTCGATGTAGTGTTGTTATCACATCGCAGGGAGTGTTTATTGTATTGTACGCAACTTTAATTGAGGTCATTACGAGAGCGGTCTTCATCTAACTTTAACAGCTGATAGACCTGGCACATCGCACAGTTAAGTCTGTCTTGTTCGTCTCATCTCCTGACCCTGTTATTGTCTATGGTCTATTGTACTCACTAGTTACTCAAACAGGACCGCTTTTCTCATCATAATTTAAATTGATACAAACGAAAAATGCATTCGACTGTTTGCCGAAATAAATGTACCCATGCACTCAAGAAGAGTTGAAATTGAAATTGAAAATATGCTTATGCATTTAGGATGTAGAGTATTTTAAGATTTTACACAGAACTCGTGTTCCTACCGGATTCCCGATGCTGCCTCTCCGCATGATGCTTGCCACTCTTCGCAATAATTTCTGATAAATTATTTCGCTTAAAAATAGTCTATATATTTATTTCATGTCATACAGGTGCCTATGCTGAGACTGAATATTGAAGAAATGAGATCCCTGAGACGTATGTGTGGTAAAACCATGTAAAAGATCATGCGAGGAATGTGGAGATCCGCAAAGAAGGTAAGATTAAGAAAGGGACGCTCAGATGGTTTAGGCATCTAGAGCGAATGAACGAATAAAGGATTGAAAGGAGAATATACACGGAGAAAAATGAGTATAGCTGATTAATTAAAATCTTGTTAAAAACGGGAAAGCATGCCGTTAATAATATTTTTTTAGTATATTCATAATACATCGGAATACGTGTTCATGCACCTGCGTTTGTTCTCTTAATACACAATGACGAATTTTTATGAACACTTTATTTATTTATTTATTTATACGCCCATTGGGCTTTTACATACATAGTTAATAAAAAAATAATATTCAGAAGATTGCAAGTTCACAAAAGTAATAGTAAAAATACATATAACCATATCCATTTGACATATTATAACAGCAAGTAAATAGTATAAAAATAAGAATATACCTACTCCTAAGTTATACAGACTTAAATTAGTTAATAAGAAATGTAAAGTTTATATGTAAATGCTAGGTAGTGGCAGCAGTAACATGATACAATACAACACATAGTGTATGAGGCCTTTGAGTAAGAAAGCTAACGAAATAATAATTATTGGCAGTATTGTTAACAAATATACTGCGTTTGACTGGTTGTAGTGGCCTGCTAAATCGAGGGCGATTGGTCAGCCATTTTACATAGTTTATATAAAAAAATATATTGTGCAGATTATAAATATAGAATAGTAAAGCAATAATATAACATTCACCATTAGACATTTAAAACCAAGCAAAAAGCAAATCTAAACATGATAGTTTGTAGGTATAAGCCTGTTTTGTCGATCTTGAGGAAATAATTCAATAAGAGGTGCAATAGCTAGATGTTTATTGTTTTATTTTAAAAGTTCTAATATTTTGGTTTTAATTTGGAAACCGATTGGAAATGATCCGACATCGTATAACACATTCGTGTTTTACTAATAGTTTTTTAGTAAACCTGTCAATTCATTCGTGAAAGGCCTGCAGTCCCGTTTTTAACCCGAATACGAATAATTTGAAGAGATTTTTAATAAATTTGCAATATTTTATAAGAGTAAGTTTTCAAAGTGTCACTGCACGATCCTGACGCAATCTCCGCTTATGCAACTACTTAAAATAAAACAAAGCATCATGTTCTGCAACTTATTCTATTCACTAAAAATGAATCAGCTTGAATTGAAAACCCAAAAATAAACCGTTAGAGAATTTCGTGTAATCAGAGCTCGCTTCACCAATAATTTATTGTAATATTCCTGTTATAATAACGTGATACAATCCTCATAAACACACAGGAACGCCTACCGAAATCAACTTTTTTTTTCTTACGTGGGAGCTAAATTTCTTCCCACCTATGTTTTCCACCCAAAGCTTACAAATAATATTATTCACGTCTTCAAATAAGTGTTTTTTTACATCTCTAACTAATGGAGCAAACTATATTCTGGAACCGTCACTGGGGAATACACAAAAGAACGATTCAATCAAGTTGGTTTGAAGCCAAGTCCACGAAGTCCTATCTATAAGCTTTTTTGTATTTATTTATAACGTTGATAACAAATTATAACATTAAAAATATTTCCTGTACGCTCTACGTTCCTGCAATTAAAACAAAAATGGTTTTAGATTGTAGAATTTTTAACATTCAGTAGCAAAAAGTGACACCTATTTTAAATTAGATAATTTTATTAGTGTATACCTACTGTTTTTGTACAGAAATCATTTGAGCGTCTCCATCTCGCAAAAATTTATTGCCAACCTGATTTCTTCATATAAATAGGTAGTTTTTCTGTATCGGGTGATTGAAGTCGTGCAGAATGCCTTTTATTTATTGCATTGGCACATACAGGATTCAATTTTAGATTTTCTGAATTACCCGCTAAAAATCATGAAAAAATTAAACAAAATTTAAAAAAATATATATATATTATCGTTTTTTTTCTTTCAAAATTGCCGTGGACGAGAATTGAACCCAGCCAAACAACTTGGAATACAGCTACCTCAGGGTAGCCATTACACCACCAATCATTATGTATAAATTCATTATAAGATGCACTGCAAAAAATAAAATATATATATTTATTTTTGAATGTTACGTACATCACAACCCAAATAATATACTGTTTTTGGTTTTGTTGTTACAATATAATTATATAAAAATAGGCAAAGAAAGATTTCTTTTATTTTTTGTGACAGAAGTTAAGTTAAGTAAAGTTTAGTTCGGTAAGAAAAGCACAAGCTTTGCAAAAGTCAACTAAAGAAAGTCATTTAATAATTGCTGTATCTTCGGACACTTGGACTTTGATTGTGGCCTCTATATCTTAATTAGCAAACGTTGGAATAATCTTCTCAAACGCCATCTATAGGTAACCTAATACTATAATCTAGTGCCATCTATTGGTGAGCTCATACACTCATATCAAGGATATCACGGTGATCATTTAGGTACTACTAAATAATAAAACTTGTAGTTAATACGGGAGTTGAGAGAATTCAGAGATTGCCAGTTGTTCGGTAACCAGAAATGTCTTTCTACAAAAAAGATTGATTAATGATTTCTGAGAACTGATTTACGATAATCTAATAGGTGTGTAACGTGCATAGGACTGTCATGTCATGTACGTGTTGCAATATCAAGAATTTAATTGAGCGCATTCATTGATGTTGTGTGTAACTTCAATTGGATTTATTAATGCTGAGTTGCATTAAATAAGATATTAACGGTCATCCTTAAACAAATATTGTGACAAGACCATTAATTAACATGAAAAAATAACCATTATTTTCTCTTATCCGTAAATCAACGTCTACGTGAAATCTTAATGAACCTGCGTTACACATTTTTTAATGTCAGGATGCTAGTGCGATAAAACTAAATTGCATTTAGTATACTTTATTAATCGTTCTTTTTTAAACTAAATTGCATTTATTATACTTTATCAATCGTTATTTTTTTAAACTAAATTCTATTTAGTATTCTTTATTAGTTGTTCTTTTTAAAAAATAAATTGTATTTGTTATTCTTTATTAATTATTCTTCTGTTCTTTTTTCGAAATGTGTTTTAGACATTATGATCACATAATCGTTTTCAATGTCATGATTCTTGATTTTTTTCACCAGTGATGCAACGATTACTATTCCGATGCATAATGGCAACAACAATATTAATTTAATGTTTTGATTTTTTTTGTTTGAAAAAAATGTGTAATCCAAACATTTTCAATACATTAGGCATTACATTTTCAATACATAACTAATTCTATTTTTTGTTTTCAGTAACTTTGTAAGTTTCTAGCCAGTAATGTATTTGAAATGTTGCAAAGCAACTGACATTGACATTATGTAATGATGCTTATAAATGTTGTAATGTGAGTTTGGAAGCTTTTCATAATAAGGCAAGTAAATCAAAATGCAACTTTTGCCAATCTCTCATTTCTGGGAATAAGCTTACAAAATGATTTACAACAACCACCAATTTGTGAGGTCATATACATGCACGTAATAAGTAAAAATGACATTGACATTTTTTAACTAGAAATATCGTCAGAATTTGTAGGTATTAATTACATTTCGTTTTCAGTTAATAATTATTATTGTAACCGTAATAAGGAACTGTAGTCCATTTTTTAAATTGATTTAATTAATAATTACCTTCTAACTTAAATACTAATTTATATTTTTATAGTTAGTTTTCATAGTTTAAAAAAACATACGATTAAAATTTTTCGGGTCTCCCGAAAACGTACCAAATCTATGGACGTGAACAGTGACGTCACCAGTTGTTTCAGAGAATTTGCACGATTCATCAAATTTCAAAGTTGATTTTTAAGATGATGAAGGTTCTATTCAAGCTGTGTTATTATTTCAGTTTTGTGAAACATCTTACCAATAATTATATAATAACAGAACTTGAATAGAACCTTCACAGAACTTGAATATCAACTTCGAAATTTGATGAATTGTTCAAATTCTCTGAAACAACCCATCCTTAGTCAAGTAAAATTCATTTTCAACTGTTATGTTTAATAAAAAATATTAGAGATTAGAAAAATTGTTAAAATAAAGTGAAATTGAATTTATTAATAATCAGAAAAAAATGTACAAATGCTCTGCTGAATATTTTCCCAAACACATTTCTCCCTTTTAGCTTCTTCCATTAATATATATGTAATTATAGAATTTATGTAATTTCCTTACTAACTCCTCTCACTCCTACCTCCTTCCGCTCCTACCTTCTTCCACTCCTTCGTCAATTTTTCTGCCGATTTGGGTTTGCCTTCCCCCCCGCTCTCTAACCCCTCTCCCACTGTTAATCTATCTTTAACTTTAATATACGACTCATCCTAATGAAGAGAACGTTGTTCTCGAAACTAAACTGAACGCTCTAACATATGAATAAACAGAAAAACGATAATATAATAACACACCCCCCATAAACACAAGATCAGCGTAATAATGGGGGTACGTCTTATATTATACGTAATAAAGTTATTATCACAGTGTAACATTATTTTATAAATAAAATACAACAATTTTTTTTAATAATTATTTAAAAAAAATCATATTTATTAAAGTAGTTAGACTTTTAAAGCCCTTACTTATAAACGCGGTGTAAATATTACGCGGCGCTTAAGATCAGAGTAGTGAAAAAAAATATTTATCACCATGGCGTTTGTTTAGTTGAAACGGTCTTAAACTAGGCTCAAACTAGGCCTTAAACTAGGCTTTACTACATCAACGTTGAACCGTTGTGAAAGAATCTAATTAGAAAGACGGTAATCCATTAGTTATACCTGTCATCAAAAAGTAAAAACCCATCTTTAGAAGAACTGTTTATGTCAAAATAGAGATTTTTTGAAATACGCTTATATTTAGGCATGTTTATAAGTGATTTCTGTTTGTACCAACGTTATCTAGAAGTTAAGACGACGCGCGAAGTACGATCGTGTTTGGCTCAGTTTCAAAAATACGACGGGTCGATGAAAATACTTGTATTGAATCTATTTCGATTGCATTTACGATCTACGATTGCTGACGTTCTAATGTTGTGTATATATTACATATTTCATTGTTTATATGAAACGGTACCAATGTATATTAAAAGTACATTACAGATGTACCTTTATTACGTATTCCTATATGCCCAAAGCCCTTATTTATAAACTAGTTTTAAATTTTACACAACTGATAAACAACCATTTACCCGGCATTAAAGCATTAAACATAATACGCTATATTATTATGCGCGCATAATTTGGGCGTGGCATATACGTATTATATGTTGGGGTGACACACTAAGCGTATAATCTTACTCAGGAGAAGGGGTCAGATAAATCGGTGTACTGCCGTGGAATGTTATTTCTTTTTATGGGATCTGTCACTTCGACAGATGACAGCCGCGTAACAACGGCGCTCCGTAAATTGTTAGAGAGGTGATCCATAATTTCCATCCATGGCAGGAGAGGGGGTTGCATAATTTTCAAATATAGCCTGGCTAGCAGATCACGGCGCATAAGGTTGCCACGCCTACACTTATAACACATCATCTTTTTAGGTGTGAGAGGTCTGTATGGGATTGTATGGCTAGCAATATGGAGTTATGTAAAACGCTTTGAGCTTATAGCGTAATCTGTCACCCACTTTATGGTATATTAATGATCAGTTGTTTAAAATTTAACACACGTTTATTCGTGTATTATAATAGAAAAAACAAAAAAAGTTTCGATAAAGCACCATTTATTTTTTATTTATTTATTTATGTCTATACTTGAATATAAAAAATAAAGAACATAGGTTGATATTTGTAAAACTGTGTGTGGGTGATATTGTATGTTACGTGAAAACCTCACTAGGAGAACCTGTGCTGAGGTGTTTACTTGTTTGTGATTAAGTGTAGTAGAAAGTCTATATCATGTTTTTTGAAAATGGACATGCTAAGGATAAGGTTATTTATTTTATATTTAAGATCTCCGATTAATATTTTGTATTTATGTTTAATCTTAAGTTGGCTAAAATCTTAAAAAAAACTTTAAAAAATATTTGTTATTTTGGATGTGAGAAAAGTGTAGGCTATTCACATAAATACGTACGTATTATGATGTGCATATGAACATTTAAAAATATTAAGGCATTGACGATGATTCTTAAAATTATAACCCGCAAAAAATTTGCGAATAGATAAGATTTAAATTAGACCTTTGGTTTTTTATGTGCAGGTTTGGGACAACTAACCAGAACAGAAGATCAAAAACCTGTTCAGTCCTACCGTCAAACTAATACTAATTATAACGTAAGTCACATTAATTTTATAGAAATCGAGTGATCCACAACCATGACCTATTAATAAGGCTATTTTGATAGGGTAAAGAAAGCACATATTAAATAGATTAAAAAAATAACATTAACAATATTTTATTGAACTTATATTATATCGGCAACACCATTTGCGTATGCATACACGGAGAAAAATAAGTATTGCTATTTTATTCAAAATCTCTTCAAATTATTCATAATCCGATTAAAATTGGAATTGCAGGCTTTTTTTGTAAACTTTCAGTAAATTCCTCATACATCGGAACATATGTTCATGCTCCTGCATTCTCCTTGATAATATTTGATGACGAAATGCGAAAATGTTTATGAACTCGTGTTCCGACGTCATTACGAATATTTGAATAGATTCTTAATAAATTTGCAATACTCATTTTTTTCTGTGTATATTGGGAACCTGTGCTCTTACGGCCGTTGTTCCCAATTTTTTTAACGATCTATCTCAGGCTCCGATCAGCCAAGTGATTTGTTCAGTAACGTTCGATTCACCTGTTTCCAAACATCCTTACCTTTGATTATCTTAAGTGGCCCCGCCCACTTTCCTAGACAATAAAAAGACATCAGTAAAAACTTTCAATATAAAATTATTATTGAAGAATTAATTATTGTATTTATTATTAACGCATATATTGTTTTTAATACGGTAATACGTAAACCGATATTTTATATATTTTGTAAACAAACATATGTTTTTGTATATGTTAAAAATAAAGTGTTTGCCTGACTTCAGTATGAAGAACTTTTATTAGCCCATTTAGAGCTGATGTAACTCGTGTTGCTCAGGCTTTGCGCAGAGTTTTTCAAAACCATAAAAAGACATTAATTTTATTTGTTTTAACGTCAAGAGTGCAAAATTTCACAAAGAAGGGAAAAGGGTATGGAATAATTGTTAGAAATCTCATGTAGATCTTCTTCTTGTTTTGAAGGTCAAGTGTGAAAATTTTCATAAATATGCGAACAAGACTGTTAATTCCTAAAAAAATATAGCCACACACACTCTACTTTATGTATTTATTCATATAGATAGATTCGACGATTTTGACTGAGAAGACATTTAATTTTAGGTTACCCCATGTGCAACATTTTTATTTACCTCATTTTTATTTTTGGACATCTAACTAATACTTAATCGACATCGACAAAACAAATTATTCTTCCATCGTCTTTTAAGCATAACTAATGGCAAGAATAAATGAGCTTCCGAAATGTCTGTTACATTATTGACTACCGGCAAGTGTTCCCCAGCAATTAGTCCATATTTATTTTGTCTCTCTTTTGGATTGATTCCATAATGAGAACTGAGTAGATAAACAGATGTGTGCTTTGTGGGCGTTTCTGCATGCCCGAAGTAAGTTAAAATTTTGCTTAACTTTTAATTAATGCGAAGCCACACAAGAGTCCCAACTGTTCCCAACCGTCTGGAGCCAGTGAGACTATGGCATCCCAATCGGGGATGTCATAGACTCATATCAGGTAGATGTCTCATGGTGGTCTTACACTGGTCTGATGAGAGCATCTTCTAGTCTAGGAAATTAACTATATATTATTTTTAATGAGTAATTTGTGAAATAACACACATTAATAAAATAAAATTTACTTGCACACGCCGGGATTTAAACCAGCTTCCTTCATCCTGCTTGTCTAGAGCCTTACCTTTCTTGTCGAGAGCCACAAAGGCCGCAGAGGCCGTCTAATTATTATTATTAACTAACATCAACTTCTGGTGAAGTTGATCAAACATTTTCAGATATCGAATTTCTTTACTGAACAGATTACAACTATGGAACAATAAAGTCAGATGTCAGACCTTGGTAGCGTAGAGACAGATATCTGTCTCGCTCTACGCTACCAAGGTCTGACATCTGACTTTATTGTTCCATAGTTGTAATCTGTTCAGTAAAGAAATTCGATATCTGAAAATGTTTGATCAACTTCACCAGAAGTTGATGTTAGTTAATAATAATAATTAGACGGCCTCTGCGGCCTTTGTGGCTCTCGACAAGAAAGGTAAGGCTCTAGACAAGCAGGATGAAGGAAGCTGGTTTAAATCCCGGCGTGTGCAAGTAAATTTTATTTTATTAATGTGTGTTATTTCACAAATTACTCATTAAAAATAATATATAGTTAATTTCCTAGACTAGAAGATGCTCTCAGTATCAGACCAGTGTAAGACCACCATGAGACATCTACCTGATGTGAGTCTATGACATCCCCGATTGGGATGCCATAGTCTCACTGGCTCCAGACGGTTGGGAACAGTTGGGACTCTTGTGTGGTTTCGCATTAATTAAAAGTTAAGCAAAATTTGAACCTACTTCGGGCATACAGAAACGCCCACAAAGCACTCATCTGTTTATCTACTATATTATAGTGGTAAAAAAGTCATTGTATTAGCTGAATATCTCTCTCTCACAGACCAGATCGCAACTAGGAATCACTAGGAATCGACCACCATAACACGGGCATGTGCCTAGCATGGTGGTCGAAAAATTCCTCAATGCATGTAACTAATAATTTCATAGAATAAAGAAACTTAAAAAAAAACTCCGATTCATTGGACTGGCTTAGGAAACGAAAGATCTTACATTAAATCGTAATAGGTCACATTTCTAGAGATTACCTATTCATTCGTTATGATCATCAGCCATTGATTGTAAATAGCTACAAGTCCATGCCAAGATAATTCCTAAATAATTATTATCTTTCAAAGAGAGTTCTTACTAACGAAAATTCCAAAAGGGATGAACAGTATTTTATTTATAACGGTTTATTTTGGCAAACGCCTTTGACATTAGTCAATCTATCAGGGTTATTTTTGGGCCGGTAGATGTTGTGTTCAAGGATTTTTTCTATAACATTGAATATTTTGCGACACGTGGAAAAAAGTGGAAAAAATTAATTTGAATAACAGATAAACTCAACTAACCCACAATTTTACATTGACCTACCAAATATTCAAGTTGATTCCATCTGACATCAGAGTTTCTCAAAATGCGTTAAGAAATTATTCTTTGGTTCCTAAGAATGGGTAATTTATTTATTTATTTATTTACGCCCATTAACAGTTTTGTATATGTATGCTTACATAATTTATATTTCTTAATAGTTATTTAATTTAACATAATTTAAGTTCTTATAAATAGTGCAGTAGATAACTATGACGATGTAAATATAATTAAAATATTTGTGAACAAAAAAAAATTGAAGAGGTACAATATAAGTTAAAAGTTTGTATATATATATTAACAATTTAAGAACTGACGTTCATTTGTTTGCTGTTACATTACAACTTTATATCCTGTGCAAGGTTTGAAATGACACGCCTTTATGTCCAATCGTTGTCTGTTATTCTTTTCCAGAATTCTAAAAAGTAAGTAGTTAATCTTATCATTTTTAATATTATATCTATGGAAATAAATCCTTATTTCGATCGTTTCGTTTTGAAAAGGTGCCTCGAAAGATCGTTGCGATAGGTAATATACATGGTATAACAGCATGAACCCGAAGGATTTTACCCAGCGATTCCTGAAACGGTAACACAACCTTAACATAGAGGACTTAGAACTTTGAATCAGAAAGTCCTGAAATATGTTTTGTTATTGTAAAGTGTTCCGCTAGTGTGAATTTTATTTGGTCAGTTAAAGTGCAAATGAAAATATCAGTAGATAGGTAGACTACAATAGGCTGTTTAAAAGATCTGTACAGTGGATGACTGAAAAAAAAACAAACAAAAATTCGAAATATTCTAAATAACTAACACTTAGGACGGGTTGTTTCGGAGAATTTGAACAATTCATCAAATTTCAACGTTCATTTTCGGGTTCTGTGAAAGACTTATTTAAGTTCTGTTTTTATATCATTGTATGCTAGTTGCTTGACAAAACTGAAATAAAAACAGAACTTGAAAAAATCTTTCACAGAGCTTGAAAATGAACGTTGAAATTTGATGAATTGTTCAGATTCTCCGAAACAACCCGTCCTAAATATTATGAACACACTTCATTCAATTTCTAAAAAAAAAATATGTTACATACATATGACGGCCTCCGTCGTCGAGGAGTAAGGCTCTCGACAAGCAAGTTGGAGGTCGCGGGCTCAAATCCCGGCGCGCGCAAAGCAAATTTTATTTTATTTTTGGAATAACTTAATGGGAAAACCTCAAATTGCAATATTTAATTATTGAAGACAATATTAGAGATTCCCAAACGAAAATTTGAAATTAAAAAATCAGCAAAAAATGCAAGGGTCTTGGGTTTATATTAAGATGTGGCGGTATCTTTTTCTGATTTTTCTGTTTCAAATTTTCGTTTAGGAATCGCTAATATTGTCTTCAATAATTAAATTTAATTGAAATATAAAAGTTATAAATAGAGTAAGTAAATCAATGATGAACATTGCTC
Organism: Hesperophylax magnus; assembly: GCA_026573805.1. NCBI lineage: Eukaryota > Metazoa > Arthropoda > Insecta > Trichoptera > Limnephilidae > Hesperophylax > Hesperophylax magnus. The sequence goes on from JAIUSX010000072.1 coordinate 25,853,708, forward strand.
ATTATACAGTGTATATTTTATGATTTTTTAACATAATTTTTTTTAATGCGAACTCGCACCAGAGTTTCAACTGCTCCTAACCGTTTGGATCAAGTGAGACTATGGCATCCCCAATTTGGTTACGAAGCTGAAGGTAGTGAGGATGGGAAGGAGATGGGAAGAGGAAGGTGGGGGAATTACCTGCCTGATCAGATCTGGTCACCAAACACGGCCGAAGGAATTTTAAGCAACGTTTCATTTCTGATTAGTGGTCTTAGATAAGGGCGATACTGAGAGTATTTTCCACGCAAGAACGCCATATATTATTTTTAATAAATAAATTGTGAAATAACAGAAATTAATCAAATAAAATTTACTTTCTGCTTGCTAGTCGAGAACCTTACCCCTCGACCACGGAGGCTGTCACGGAGACGTTTGCTGGATGTTTGTTGTTGTAAAAGGACAAAATTGTAAATCTTGCTACTTTGCTTAACATATTGATTTATCCTGGGTAAGTTTACACAGTTTTAGAACTTCTGCTTTTATGGTTTGTAAATTTGAAATTTAACACCTGGGTTGAGAGAACATTTAGAGAACTTGAACATTGTAAATAGTAAAGATGTTGCATTGATCTTATTTTTCAGCAAGATCACAAATATCCAATTACATACTAATAATTAGATAATTTGTACAGCGCTCATTAAAAACATCGGCAAAGGTTACGAAAGATGGGCTTTACGAAAACAAATAATTAAACACCTAAATATTGGCACGATACTTTACAAATTTACACGGGCAAATTAATCAGTTTGGGAAGCGATAACCAACACTTCTGCTCACCCCAAGTGGTTCGCCACGTATGGTGACTTAGCAAGGCTCGGGCTCATGGGGTGAGGTACCTCTAAGTTTCGGCGGCAGATTCGTAAGCCTACTTACTGCCTCGCGGGCCGGATCGTGAGAGACTGGTTGAGGGAGACCATTTGACCTCTTCAGACATACTCTCCCGACCCGTCGCTTTGCACCGCAGTGTGAGGGGTGGATTCATACGTCCGTCACTCATGAATCCACAGACCCCCAGATTCCTATCACCCTTCATTCCTTTTTAATTCCCAGAAATTCCTCTCCCTCCTTTCCTTAAATAGACCCTCTAAAAATCATCCCTAAAATTAACATAGGCCCTGAGGAAAACTTGTGTGGAGCTACTGTAAAAAAATGCTTATATTTTTTCATCTGTGTTTTAGAATTTTTGTACGACTTGGATACAATTTTCGTAGTAATTTTTAATTCCAAAATTGGAGATATTAATTATTAATAATACTATTTTTGATTGTCTGTGCGTTAATCGTGCGTAAAATCTGGTTCATTGAACTCTAGAAGAATTTAAGTGAGAAAAAAATGAGTTTGGTGAAGAATTATTCAGAGAAGCAATAATGTATGTACCTACCTACTTATAATGTAATGTTTTTAACAAAAAATGATTTAAATGGCTGTTTTCTAAATTGTAACTGAAGAAGTCAGCTCATACCGTGATTTTTCACGGGTGTGCGTGGGTCCTGCGTAACTCTGATTCAATGAACTCTGGGACTTGGATTTGCTATGAATTTAAGTGTCATTAAAAAAAATTGGGACTGATTTCGTGTAGAACTCAGACAATCGATAAATTAGGTACCTACCTACCTACTACAAAATAATGTTTGGGAAATGTAAAAATTTTGAGGTATTTATTAATATTATATGGTATTTGCTAGTACCTACCCCTAATATCTTTATATTATCATGAAAACATATTTTAAAATGAATACATTAAAATTTAAGAGAAATATATGCTTAGAAAATATGTACCTAGTACATACCCTAATTGCTTTATAATATTTCGAAAACATGTTTACAGATTGCATAAAAACTGTGTTGAGGTTAAGTGAATGAATCATTACACATGACATTGAGACAAAACGAAAGCTTATTTAATAATTTATTATATGACCCAAAGCGCAAATTTCTGTCACCCACAACTGTAATACATATTACTAACACCTCGTACCATTTCCTTATTCTGTTTGTCGCCGAGGAAAATTCTAAAATGTAGATATTTTAACAACGCAATATATTTTCGGGTTTTAGCAACAGCTGTTGGATTTTCAAATAAACCAGGCGAATTGCTCGTGTTAATTCATAAACCAAATCGGCTCTTTTGTAAATATTAAATCTTTAGCTTCTTTGATATGTCACTGGAATTAATATTTAGTCTGTTTTACGAAAATCAATTTAAAAGTGTATTTATGTTGTTTTGTATGGCCTCATGCGTCACCATGTGGACCCGTCAATCCCGCCGGGAAATAAATGCAGCGGGCAATCTTTGACCACATGTTCGGTGGTCTGTACCGCACCGCATTCACACATCGCTGGCTCTTTAAGGCTCCACCTGTGCATCATGTGTGAGGTTGAATAATTACTTGGTTTTCGTGGCATTAAACATTTATTTATTTATTTATTTAACGCCCAGAAGGCTTTTACATGTAGGTAGTACAATTTTAATGACAGTTTTGAAACATGAGAAAGAAATAATAAAAATAAAATTACATTAAAAAATAATATACGCAAAAAAAATAAATAAAAATAACAAGAAGATAAATTAAAAAATACAGCGATTTGACTGGTTTACAAAAATATAACTTCCATTTAGGAATAGTGTTGAAATAAGTATTTTACGTAATCCACAAAATTCGAATATTTAAATATTTCTACGCTATTTAACCTTTTGAATTTCTAATTAATTTTGCGTCCAGTAAAGAGAAAAGGATCTGCTTTCTCAGATATAGTAGCTAAAATGTTTGATTTTTAATGGTAGGTGATACAGATATGGCCCCTTAAACAAAGCGCAAAAACATATTTTAACCATAGTGCCGGCTCTGTGCAGGCTCAATTGGAGCACTGCACTTCGTCCGCCGACTCGCCAAAGCGCCAAGGATCCAAGGAACACAGGCGCTGGTTATAACATAGTTTTCTAGTCTTCCTTCACTTCTCAACCTAAAGCCCTTTCCAAACTCAACTTAAATCGCTATTTATAAATTACAAGAAATTCTTGTAGCTAAGTACCTAAGTAATCCGAAAGCATAAATTAGGTAATATAAACAAGGCAGAGATTATTTTCGGATAAGTAGTGAAATGGCGAGTGGATTTCCACGTCTCTGGGAGAGGCCAATTTTATATTTTATTGCAAATTATTGCATTCACGTATGCATACTACATGTACTTATGATTGTTTTTGCAAACATGTTCTCTAACCAAGTCAGTTATTAAAAAATGGCCACAAACGAAAAGAATCTCACTAGGTATTTCCTCGCAGGATAGGAATACGAACGAGATGATTAGAAGCAAGTCAAAGGTGGCAGACATTTTCATCATCAGCTCCAACTTCAAGTGGAAGAATGCTGAACACGTGGCACTATGAACAGAGGCCGGTTGAATATTGAATATCTTCAGTGGGTGGTAAGAGAAACAGTGACACTGATCATCAGTCTATTAGAGAAAAGATAAACTGATGATATGAACAAAACTAATAGTGTTAATCTTTGTAATCCCCTCAAAATACACCAAAATCTATGATGTGCCGGGTGTGATGTCACAGCGAATGAATTTTGACGTTCGACAGTTCAGCAGTAAAAACACTACTGGATTTTTTGTATGGCACAACACAGAAGTTTTTTTATTCTTAAATTTTACAGTTAAATCGTAAAATGCGATTTCATGTCAAATAAAATTTTTCATAGATAACCAAATTGAATCTCATAATTTTGTTTATCGTGACGTCAGAAGCCTCCAATCTAATGAAGACAACCAAGCAGGGTGTTTTTTGTAAATTTTTAAATAATCTTTTATAAATTATACACAATAAAACTTATCTACTCAGAATCGTTTGTTAATCTGCATGAGCATAATTTTCAAGACATAACTACTTCTTTTAAGACATACCTATTTTTTTTGTATGTAATTGTTGTGTACCTTTTATTTTTGTCATAATAATAACAAACTTACGTACATTTATAATAGCAAAAAAAAAAAAAAAACAAAAACAAATTATATATTTTAAATTACAAGAATATTACCTACTTTTATAAATCGCTAGAAAATGTTTTACACCACTGCCAACCGGTATGCTTCGAGTATGTTTGTAATTATGTTTTGGGTAATATTGTGACAATTATAATTGCTGAATGTACTTTAGCCTGAGCCCAAATAAGTATTTGCTGGTTGAACTCCTTTATACAATATACAATTTACTTATCGTATACTAATACCTACCTGTGTTGTGCCTACTTATGTCTTTCATGCTCAGCTTGTTATTTTATTTACTATGTTATACTTCTTATGATGCTATATATACTTGTTATAATGCTCCTGTATGATTTACCTTGCATGTAAAAGCCGTCAAGGCGTGAACAAACAAACAAATAAATAAATAAATTTTGTCATGTATCACATTTAGCCATTCACATGTAATTTTGTAATTGTTAACATACCTACTAGTTTATTTCTTTTTTATTGCAATGAATTAACTCTACCTTAACTTATCTATTCACCTACCTACCTTTCATATTATGTTTAGTTTTATTTTTATTTTTATAGTCTATCTTTTTCCATTTAAAAATGTTTCTGTATGTTATGTTATGTAAAAGCTTGTTATGTAAAAAACTTGTTATGTAAAAGCCCACCAGGGCGTTGAAAATTAATAAATAAAATAAATAATATTTTTCTTTGGAGTTCCTTTTTAAGTAGGAAAAGATTAAGGTTTTCTGTGGTTTCCCTTAAAATACGATAGGCGAATGGGGAGGAATTCCTAAGAATAGGCCATAGCTGACTTCTTCCTACTCCCAACACAACAAAAACAGACATGTATGTAATATATGGTTGGTCACTGTTTCAGATGCTCGGGCTGATAATGATGTAAAAACATGCAATTTTACTAGGGTTTTTTGGAAAACAATTTTTTTAAAGTCTATAATAGCCAGGTAAAATTTTAAACATCCATATGAGGTAAAAATTGTGAGGCGCATATGACGCCGTTCTATTTGTACAAAGAAAATTAATTATTAATTTAAATGATTCACCACCTCATGGAAAATAAGAATATGGAAAATGAAAAAAAGGAAAAGAAAAAAGAAGAACGAAGAAGACGATGAAAAAAATTCTTTGATATGTATTCTAAATTCTGTGAGTTTCTGATACCGGTCCTAGTATCAAGGGCGTCGGTTATCCAACATAGAAAATTAATGTATACGCTAATGGGGTAGTACTGCTCATAATTCTTATGAGCTGTAAATAAATCACTCGAAACATCAATTTACTGATGTTCTTAATGCAAGCTGATGATATTTCCAATTGCAAGTTGGCACTTCACTGTTGCTTTATGACTAATTCAGTATTTCAGTGCCGCTTGTAGCGTAGGATAGGTTATGAATACTACGGCTGTTGTTATGCCAATTTCTTCTAGAATATTCTTCATTTCAGCCAAACAACGATTGGCATACTTAAATAAGAACGCATGACTAATCCGAGCTATTTTGAGATGGTTTAATATAGCGTTTAGGTCGAAGGACTCTGAACTATAAATATTAGGTGACCAAGTTATAAAACCAAAACAATTGTTACTACACGCTGCATTCCTTTTCTCGTGAAAAAATCTTGTTAATATAGTTATTTTCATATTGTGAATTTCAATGCCGATCAGTGACGAATCAACATATTTATGTGCTGCCGGGCCCCCTGGCAAACTTTTAAACCAGGCTTCAACCCCAAAAAGGAAAATTATTATATATTATTTCAATTTTATATATGAACTCTATTTTTCCTGGTTGGCTTTTACATTATTTAGCCCAATTTTCATGGTTTTTCGTAAAGGGTTACGTTAGGTTAGGACAGTAACACCCAACCTCCATGGTTAGGTGTTACTATCCTTGTCTACTAATCCAGTGGTTGCAGGTTCTAATCCCGGCGTGCACGAGTAAATTAAATTTGATTTGACCTTCAGCCTTATCAAATACCCCAATTGGGGATGCCACAGTCTCACCTGGCCGCAGATGGTTGGGAGCAGTTGGAACTCTTGCACAGTAATCACATTAAAAAGCGTAAATACCATGATTATTGCGTGGTGGCGATTTGTGTGCAAATTTTTCACATATCGAACAATGTTTTCTACGCCACTTAAAATATGTTGCTTTGGAAATGCTGTTATATCTTGTAGGCGATCTTAGCTCTGTTTTTTTTTTTTCATATTTCCATCGGTACCTCTCTAGTATTAAAGTAAATTAATTTCTCCAAATGCACTCTTGAGCTGATGACAGCCATGGTGACCATCGTATATATATTTTATTTAAATCATGAGGAAAACCGTTTACAAAACGGAGGATGTGCGGAAAATATTATTTCTCTTAAGACCTTTGTAGTCTTTGCGGACGCTGTGTGGAAGTCTTTTTAAGCTAATGAAATGAGTCGCAGCGGTTATCACAGAGACGATGAAATATCCAAACCACGCAGGTCTATTTTGGTACACACTTCTTGCTTCACTCACATTCATAAATCGTCTCATTCATACGTGTCTTCTGTTATTTTGACTCTTTACATGACCCAAATTTAGTATTTAATTCACCTTATAACGCCAAGTCTTCCAGGGGCGTCCCTAACTTCTTGCACGTGTTCTCCACCCTTCCCCTCTGCATATCATTTATGCAATTGCTCTCTTAAACTTATCAATTGCTTACTCGAACTTGCATTGTTTCTCGAGCATTATCACAGAAATTAACTATATATTTCATCATGTTTTCTATAAAATTGTTATACACGAAATTTATTAGGAGACCATTACAAATTTGAGGTACGTACAAGTATAAAAAGTTCATGTTAGGCAGTTTTACTATTTTGCGATGTACGTTAAAACGTACATCGACGACGGTTTAGTCGTCTGTTGACTGGTGCGTTCTGATAGGCAGAAGTTCTCGCTTTCGGAGCAAACAAAAGTGTTTTTGTTAGGCTAGCTAACTCTAAGGTAACCCTATTCAAAATAGGTGGGTTAAGTATAATTCCAGAGAATAACTAAAAAAATGTTTACCTGAAAATGTTTGTCGACGGGTTTCCAAGGTGTTGAATTCAAGCATTCCTTCTTTAAACAAGAATGAATAGTTTGCATATTCCCTCATATACAGGTAGCTTATAAACCTCTTTTATACCTTTTTATTTCTAGGATATGGTTTTATTCAGAAGGGTCCAAGTAATGGAGCTATTTTCTAGGATACTTCGAACAAGTGCTTCATATTCTACAGTATTTTTACATTCGTCCTCATTCTGCCAGTTACAACTGTCACTGGCAAACACCAAAGGTGGTATCAGAACTCCATTTTGGACTGCTAGTCTCAGATATACATTATACATAAGAACTTTTATTAATAAAAATAGTCGTCATGAAAACTAACAATCAAAATGATTTCTTTGGCGTCGAATAATAAACACACGATTCATGTTATGCACGTGGCAAAAAGTAATGTGCTTAAAGTTGGCAAATGTATTATTTTTTTCCATACGCAGACAGGTTGTAGGTACAATAAAACTTACGTACGTGTTTGTACGAAGAAAGATCTCAAAGGATTTGAATAATTGCTTGCGACACGAGTTTGGTTGCTGGGTTCAAGAAAGATGTGATTTTTTTCCCAACATCATTTCTATTACTAGATCGGATTGGCATTTTGTTATCGTGGAATATTCTACTGCAAAATTTTAGTATGTCATTAATATTATTATTTTAAATAGTTGCTGTTGACTAAAATAATTAATATGTCTGTTCTAAATAGTGTTCTATCTGCTTTATAAAAAAAATACGAAAACGTAGCATTTTAAATTTAAAAGATCACAACTTATTTTCTCAAATTCAGCATTATTCGATTTATTTGACCGAACCAGATTCTTAAATTTTTTTGGATGGGCTGTTGTTTGAATCAATTGTGATACCTAGACATAAATGTTTAAAATTGTGTATTATTGTATAAACGTTACTTACGACAGCTGTGGAACATTTTTTATGAGGTTCGTTAATCTTACTATCGTTATCGCCAACACCCAGCCTTTGCAAACACTGCGGTTATTAAAAAAAAATCATGTTCAGAGCCTTTGTTTTGGGTGGAATTCGAATCCGAAATCTTTCGAATGTTATCCTTTTTTCCACTGATCTAGGCGGAAGTCTTGTTTGAGGGAATTGATTTCTCTGTTAGCAGTCAGTTGGTGGAATTCAATTTCGGATTCCGTAGTGTGTACCGACATTCTGCTGTTACATAATAGTGAAAAAATGTTTTTTCTTTGCTACCGCCGAGGTCAATTAAATACATCACATATAAAATGGCATAGTAAGAAATAGGGGAGATGTTCCATGTACCATTATTAGTTTTAATTTGATGCTTGACAAATAAGAAAAGTAACACATCGGAAAACTTAGTGATATAAAGTCATTTAAAGTGATGAAAAAAACTTACCTAACCTAGTTAATCTGGTTGTTTTCTTTCATCAGTTGAAGTGTTCTGATTTGTCTGGTTACCATAGTTCACCAACATTGTTCACGTTAATTTAAAGCGTCCCGCCTTTGTTTCTACCTATGCCCTAGATGCATAACTTTGATCGTGCAGCTTACTCAGCAATGGTCGGCATACTTCCATGCCATATCTTCATTTGTTACTAGTATCTATGTGTAATTTCTATCAAGTACACGGAGAAAACCTACTGATAAAAGCATTGCTAATTTATTCAAAATCTGGTCAAATTATTCAGACTAAAGAATGAATTGACAGGTTTCCTAACAAACTATCAGTAAAACACGAATGTGTTATAGGAATGTCGAAACACGTGTTCGTAAAAATTCTAATATTTTCGCATTTTGTCATTATATTTTTTACGATGAACGCAACTGCATGAACACGTGTTCCGATATATTCTGAATGTACACATAGTTTGTCCATCACATTTTTACAGGATTTTAATAACTCAGCAATACTCATTTTCTCCGCGTATGTCAAAGCTCATTAATAAATATACCCTTTTTCAGCCACCTCACCTCAGCCACCGACTGTAGATCACGTACCCAATAAAATTAGTATTGTTGATAAAACAGCGGAATGGCCTCTAAAAACAATTGAAACGAGTAACGTCGAAATAACCCACGTCCGCGTTAATGCGAATTCCCAACTGGCCGTGAAAAAAGAAAAACATATTTTTGAATAACTGACTATTTCCTATATTTCAGGCCTCTCGGTGTTTGCTATTTTTGAAAATCACCGCAATAAATATTATGGCAAGCTTCATGTTACTCAACAATAATAATTCTCTGAACATTTAACAGATGACTTTAAAACATTCATCAACGAATGAGGTAAGTTCAGTGGTGGGTAGGGAATTCTAAGGATTATTTTTAAGTTGCACATGGCTACTGACTACTTACCTGCTCGCGAGAAAATTTAATTTTCTTGAGAAGTGTTAATTTGAAAACGCTTTATTTTTTAAATCAACAAAAGGCACCATAAAGAGGCACTACAAGTGTCCCTACACGAACGCGCAAAATGTCCCAACACCTCACTAAATGTACAGGGTTTTCCAATAAGAGGTGTTATTTTGATATTCAATCGTAAAAGATCAATGGTTTCGTTGCTTTTGTGGCACGTAGCCCCGTCTTGTTGAAATTAAACGTTGTCCAGATCAATTCCATCCAATTCCGGCCATAAAAAAATCATTAATCATCTCTCGATAGCGATCCATTCACCGTAACTGTTGCTCCAGCCTCATTTTCGAAAAAGTAAGGTCCAATGACTCCGCCGGACCATAAACCGCACCAAACAGTCACACGTCGAGAATAGAGAGGCTTTTCAATAATAATTCTTGGGTTTTCCGAGCCCCAGATGCGACAATTTTGCTTGTTGACGAAGCCACCGAGGTGGAAATGGGCCTCATCACTCAAGATGATTTGCATTTGATTCATTCAAGTGAATTTTAATCATTTTAATGCGTTGTTTAAGCGTATATCGTTCCATTATTATTAATGGCGTAGTTTTTACTTGTCAAATATCAAAAAATAACAGCTTCAAAAGTAACATCTACCGAAATAACAGGCTATTCAAAATAACACCTCTTATTGGAAAACCCTGTATTTGTCCCATCTCTTTGCATTACGACAAATGAGGTGGTTGGTGTATTGGCACTATATCACTACATTTCGTGTATGGGACATTTTATACCAGAGCTGTGACGTGTGAGGTGGTTGGTGTATTGGCACTACATCAATACATTGCGTGTATGGGACATTTTTGTATTAGAGCCGAGGTGTGTGTGTATTTGTACAATATTATTACGTCATTTAGTGTACGTGACATTTTTGTATTAGAGCCGTGAGGTGAGCTATATCGCATGGGACATTTGTAGTGCATCACGAATAAGGGACGAGGGACCTCAATTTCAAACACCTGCGATGAGGCATGGTGCTAGGAGGTAAGGGGTGGTTTAAAAAAATATTATTATGTTAATACCGCACAAGAGTCGCAATTGCTCCCATCTGCCTGGAGCCAGTCGATGGACTCGTCACTACTCGTACAACAGTAATACGTACATTCGTATCACTTGTTCGACGCTCAACATGTTTTTCTCTGAAATTCTCGAGCCCCCCCCACCCAATACGAAAATATTGTGACACCTCACCTCATTTGAGGTGGGACACCTCAAAATTTCATTTGAGGTGGGACACCTCAACACCTCATTTCAGTATTTAAGTACCTCATACAAACTCATCGTGCATTATATTAAAATCAACGATTAAGATCTTGTTTTAAGGGTGTCATTGCTGGTCTTGATAATGATTGATTATGCCATGTTGTTTTCGTTCATACAGAAAAAAAGGTTGGTCAGTAGTTCTATTTTCTCTCCAACTTTATTTCAAACTTGCCTCAGTGTTGGTACGTTGGCCATGAATCATTGATGTATTATACTTTAGTCTATGCCATGAATAGATGAGTGAAAGGTCGAATATATTATGCTCGATTTTTGGTGCTTTTAAAAAATAATGAATTAGGTACATACGGTGAATTAATTACTCCGGAATAAAGTAAAAAGTTCCCTAATAACATAAATAAATCAATGTACAAGTACAAATTATTATAGTGATTTATGCTTGGGGTATTATGCCGTTTTGTGCTACCCCCTTCTTTAGCCTACGTTTCGGACAACATTAACTACGTCATTAACAACGTCACTTGTATCAAAATGGTAGTTTCTGTATTCTACATTCTGCACCCATTATTCTAACCCCTGTCAATGGTGAAAGTTTTTTAAAAATAAGTGCTACACTCCTAGACAATTAAACAATTTAACCACTCAGAAATCCAATCAACTCGTTTTGAATTTGAATTTCACTTTTGTTTTCGCTAATGTAAATCTTGATCGAGCTGAAACTCGGCAGATAGACTCGTTGTCGATGAAAATTAATTCTATCAACTGGAGGCAATTACGTAAACACATGCGGACACAAGCAAAAACTCCTAGATCGTAAGGCCGGAACACTCATTCAAAGCAGCCTTCCAACTTGTATGGGATTTTATTTTCAATTTATCCATATTTATTAAAACGTCTTAAGATGTTTTGGTTAATTTAAAAAAAAAAAAAACATTTTTGTAGGTTCCTATACAAGTTAGGAGGCTGATTTTAATCAGTGTCCCGTCCTTGTGATCTAAGAGGTTTTTACACAAGTCGGTCCTACACGATCGGCATTTGGCGAGATTGGTAGAGCTGTCGACTCCTGTTCCTGGATAGAAAGATTCATCCTTAACAAACCAAAAAATATCCAATCAGAATTTTTGAATTCGGAGTGCATTGGCATTATAAAAACTTTAAGATGATTTAATTGGTTCCAAATCTCAAAAATTATGTGTCAAACAAAAAGACTGTCAAGTCTCCTGGTATTTTCGTGCGTTACCCTGATTAATAAATGATCGTATGTTAACAATAATGATATTACACATATGTCAAAATATGCCGCTCTGTTCACGGTGAGTCGAGGAAAAAGATAAATGTTTAGGAACCTTTGTTTTTATGTAACGCCGTTGCATTCACGTTAAGGTTCAATAATTTTGATAAAGATTTTTTTTTATCAAATTGAGATAATGATATCCTCACTGGAATTTCACATGAAAATGAGTTTAAGTTCATATTATTAAAATTTTGTATTATCGATAATATGAAGTAATTATAAGTAGTGTTTTACTGAAATATATTAGTCATTTCGGTTTCAGTCTGTATTTTGTGTCATGTAAATTTTCAATTTCTGATCCTTATGTGTTATGTATTCAGCTTTTTATTTGAGATTTAAATGTCACAATATTGTTTATTTGCGTTTTTAATGAGAGTGATATTTTGTTGTAAAGTTTAGTACTATAGTATGGGAAGGCTTTTTGTTTAGGTGTTGTATTTCTAGTTGCTTGTTGGATATGTTTTTGACCTTGAGATCTAGTGTTTCTAATATTGGCGTTAGTTGTTATTTTTGTGTTTTGTATATATGAATATAAAGGAGTATCCTTTTAAAATAATATTGTTTAATTGTAACGTTAAATTTATTCAGTGCTACATCTTAAAGGGACTTGCTTTTTTTTGTTTTGATTAGTGCTTGTAGGATATTGTCATTTGCACTGTCTTATCCGATAATACCGTATTCTAACAGTGATTGGTAAACAGCCATGTAGATCTTGATTAATCCTTTTTTACTGAAGACGATGAATATCAGAATGAATGCGATGAATATCAGATCTGAGCTCTGACATAATATTGAAACTTTCATTTGGCGCTGCTAAAGCTCAAACGTGACCTTCAATTTCTCACGTAAATACCTGTCTCTTCGCGATAGGTTTGTAACTTCACACGTACGTGTTTCTTATGGACTTCTAACTTCTGGCCACTGTTTGCTTCTGGCTGTCGACTACCTGTGCAGTGTTAACTAATGAGGTGAGTCAATCTGGCAACAATGTTAGAATGTTGTGGGCGGTTAGGAATGCGTGACAGAATTTTCCGACCGACGAACATTCAAGAAAACCGAAAGCACATTAACGTGGACACAAACATACATAAAATTGTTTTTAAGACAATAAAAGTACTCCGTTTTCATGCTGTTTTGTGTAGGTACAACAAGTTGCTGTCAGCAATTCTGAATTTATTTACTATTACTGTCCATTTTCTCGTAAAGTAATTCAAATTTCATTATTGAGTTCTGCAGTTTTTATTATTGTGACAGCTGTTGTGTCCAAGGCCATTTTAGAACTGATGATAAAAGTTTTAAATTTGGTTATATTTTGGATTTTCATGGCCAACAGTATTATCGTGATTAATTTTTGGGTTATTATGCTGTGTTACGCTTCTTTCGACTTTACCCAACGTTTAGGACAGTGTTTAAGTTTAAAAATAGTTAGGTTGGGGTCTGTCCACCTCCGTCATCTTTTGTTGATGATGTTTTTTTGACAAACAGCGTAATTTTTGTAAATTCAAATTAAAATTTTTAAAAAATGACGCTAATCATCAAAAAATCGCCAAATTTTGACTGAGCTTGACACACACGACCGCCGACGATCAATCGTCCCCATTCAACGCCGATTCTCGGCCCATTTCAGGTTTTAATAAAATTACGATTAGCCATGAAGCATTACGGACCGTTAAAATGAAGAAAACTCAAAATGGCTAGGTGATCGATTTGGTCGTCAACCTTAGTTTTTTGCGCTGGAATTTTCCGGTGAGCTATGTTATAACCTCTCCCACTATTTTATAAACTACGCATGTTACAGACTGTGAATATTATAATGGAGCTCTTAGCGACAGAATCATATTATCTCTTGAAATAATGTAATATATTTACCGAGGTACAACGCTGTGCAAGATTTATGACTGATTTCCTTGACTGAGATTCATGCACACGAAACATTATTTAAATGGACCGTTTGGTCATACATTATCAAAAATAATTATATTCCAACAAGGTAATTACACAGATATTTTAATTCTATTCGCCGCGTTTAATAGATTCGTGTGCTTACGAACGTTTCATTTTTTATTGTTATTTCCGAAATAGACTAGATATATATGTATAAATAATCGAAGCTTTTAGAATCTTGACAAAATAATGTCAACAAAATAGACGATATATATTTATAAAATAGCAATTTGATCAACCTTCGTTTTTTTGCCTGGAAATATTTATATATATTTGTATAGAATTATCTATATTTTATTTATACATATATTTAGATTAACGAAAAATTTTTGTTTTATTTTTTTATTTAATATTTGAAAAATAATATTTTTTTACATAGATAAGTATACAGGATATAAACAACATATAAAACAATAGAAATTAAAGTAGCCTTTCCTCACCATCTTTGGAATCTTTTAAAAATTATCTTATTAAATAGATGAGTTATGTATCAATAATCGACTCTTTTGAAATCTTGTCAGAATTATGTCAACAAAATAGACGAGTTATGTATCAATAATCGACTCGAAATAATGAAAGCTTTTGGAAACTTGTCAGAATTTTGTCAACAACAATTGACGAATTATATAAAAAATGAAACAAAATAGACGAGTTACATATAAATAATCGAAACTTTTGGAATCTTGTCATCAATATAGACGAGTTATATATAAAAAATACAAGTATTAGGAATATTTTCAAAATGATGTTAATAAACTACTACTTAGTTCAGGTTCAAACAATAAGTAATACCTCCTTTATTTTTAGTGTTTTTATGAAAAAAGTCGTTTCTGGTATAGAAGTGATCTATATGTAAGATTTCAGACAGCTCAATTATTTGTCCTAGTCACTGCAATAACGCATAAAAATATTATTTTGGCTCCCACGCTATTGCAGTGCTTTGACGATACTACTGCTGGCCGCTTCCATGGCTTCGCCTCCCTCCTGAAAAACTGGATCGCTGATTTCAACCCAAGACTTAAACAACTCATAATAAATATAAGACGGTAAAACTTTTTTGAAATTGTTTTCTCAAAAGGCTTTGAAAAAGTAAATCTTTTATTTGCATACGTTTTATTTATACGTACTTTATTTAATTTTGGCGAGTTGTATATTGCTCTCACAACCACGCCGGAACATAATAGCATCATTACTTTGTGTCAAGGAGATTTGCATAATTTACTTTACCTGTGAATCTACTCATATATCTATCTTTCACTATCTCTCCCTTTCAAGGGAACGGATAGACCCTGACCCTGCAACAGTCAAACTAAGATAATCTGGAGCAGTCACCTCACAACCCACTGGCTCCTCCCCCAACTTTATGAGCGTGCATGAAGAATGTTAGCAGTATGATGTCCCCCTTTCTAGTAAACCGAGAATCTTGGAGTCTTCAGGAGTTTCTCCTCTCTTCTTCAATTTAGATTTCTTCATAAAAACTCCCAGTGAACTGGTTTCGGGGGGTGAGAACAATAACGAAGAGAAATTATTTTAATATTTTATTTACTGTATATTTGTTATGGAGTATACATACGTGTATGTACTATTACACGCTGTATGCAGGGACACTGGAGGGTCTAGAGTAGTTGATAAGAATTAAAAATAGCTTCGTTTTATTCAAAAATATTAGACTCTTAATGTGTGCGACGAAGGAGGTAAACAATCAGTTTCCTTATACCGTAGTTGGGAAAGTGGTAGGGTCCCTTCAATGTACCTACGCACGAAAAAATAATAAATATTTTTTATTACTCTTTGAAAATTTATATCCTTGACGATAACTAAAAGTTTTATATCCCCAACTACTAAAAGAGAGCCGAGATAATATTTGAAATCTAAATATAAATCGCCCGAAATATCTCCCTGCGAATGGTTTCCTAGTTTTAGAATCGAAATGCTCGATTCTAAAACACAGCATAGAAAGCTTAGCGGAATAGCAAAGCGAAATTTTTGAAAAACAAATGTTCATAGTTTAAGAGGATCAACTCTTGCAACATTGTATTACTTCTACATACGTAAACAAACATTTCACCACAATCTATACATCTGCCCTGATAATGGATACTGTAACGCTGTCGGAAACGCTGGCTAAAGAAGGAGGAAGCGCAATACGGCTTAATAATCCAAAAAATAATCACTGTAGTTCTTATTATTATTTGCATTACAATTTTTATGTCGAATATGTATTAAATATACTTTAGAAAAAAAAACAAACAAAAAACCGTATCATCGCAAATAAGAAAAAAAGGTGTCAGAATCAAAAACATTTTGACTTGAGCATAAGTCTAAGTATCAAAAAAACTGTATTAATTTTATTTTCTAGTTTACCTGCTTTAACAAGATCGGTATATTAGTCAAATATATTATACACTAGCTCAGATCCGTAAAAAATCATTGGAAATGTATAAATATTGTAGCATTGATAATCATTTCATGTTATCTAAAAAGCGCAGGCTCTTTGAAAAATAACAAAATCTTACTTTTCTTTTATCCGAAATAAATTAAAATAAACAAACGAAAGAAATACTTACATATTTCCAACATAGAATTAAAATAAAAATTGGAAAAAATACTATATTATTGGTAGGTACATTGTCTGATTTCTTGAAAGACTAGAACCAATTTATAAAATGACAATTAAATACAACAAGTAACTGAGTTCATTAAACCAGAGTTACAGTTATCACAGACACAATCGAAATTAGTGTTTTTATTTCACTTCAAATATATATCGTATTTTTGTTTCTTTTATTATTATTTTTACCTAGGGTTTGCAAATCCCGCACCTTTTTAAATCTCGCGGGATTGCGGGATATAATTTGGAAGTCCCGCGGAAATTACATGTATTTTATTAAGAGGCATCAAAATGAAATAATACCAACGTTTCATTAACACTTTTTTTCATTATTTGGTTTGAATTATATTTGAAACTAGTACATTATAAAAAAAGTAACACCTTAAGTAATTTAAGAGGACTTTTCGTATCAATAACCTTTGGTATTGGTAACATTATAAAAAGATATTGAAAGGTAGCAAAATAAGTATCTTAAGAAGACTTTGATCACTGGCACAACTCCCAACTCTTTTGAAATCAATCATCTTTGGTAATTTAACGCGATAATTATTTTAAAATACTATACTGTTGTCGCAGTATTGACTTCTGGGCATTCTGGCGCTTCCACTTGATTCACAATTCGTAAGTACACGCAAATAAAAACACGATGTTTTTGGTGTAGATTTAGTATTTTTCCAATATCGCAAATCCCGTACAGGAAATCCCGCAAATCCACGGGACCAATATTGATGAAATCCCGCGGGATTGCGGGATGAGGCATTTGCGGGTATTGCAAACCCTAATTTTATCATATTTCTCAAGGAAGCTTTATTAAAACATTTTCACCATATCTTAATAAACAAAGTACACCAGAAATAGACTAATTTAGTTATTTGTCAGTTCTTATTGAGCTTTGTTAATAGTTTTTTTAATTGGCAATTATTGTGTATAAAAGTACCTACACTTTTGTTTCATCGTCATTAAAATTCTACCAGAATAAAATCTAGTCGTAAAAACCCACAATATGTGTTGTTTATTCCGAAAATTATGCAATTGGATACATAGAAAACAGTCAGATATTTTAATGATTTTAGCATAATAATAATCACAGAAGAAAACTGGCAAAATGCCAGAAAAACGACATTAATTTTAAAGTGTTACCTGAATAAAAAATAATATGTTCATTTATAATGGTGAGTTTATTTGACGTCGATTAATAACATTATGTACTGAAATATTTAGCTTTTGAGAAATGGAAATAGTTTTTTTTGAACTCGAATAGATATGACGAGATTAAGATTATGATTGGATTCGTCCACCTCCGAGAATTTTATGTTAAATTTTGAAATGAGACAAATTGTTAAATTTGACTTTGAATTCGTTAAAAAAAGTCAACCACACAAAATTATTAAAACTAGACAGCATTTGTCTAAATTTCACTATTTTTCTACATTACTGATAGCTTTCGTTGAAATGTTTGAAGTTTTATATTTGGGAGTGATACTAGACTGCAAATTGACCATTTCTCAAAACACAAAACAAATCTCACTGTTGGGAAGAATAAGAAGATTCCTAAACACAGTTTCCACTAAAATGTATACATCGCAATCTTTGTAACACTTGTTAATTACTGTAGCAGGATTCTTTTCTTAGCCAACGATGGATGTATGCAACAAAGACAAAACTTCAAAACAGAGCATTTAGAATTATACTGAAGAAAAATAGATACACTAAAATCAATTAAATCTAAATATCATGTATTTTAAACAAATTACTTACTTCAATACTTTATTTTCAATAATAAATCTTCTGAATTACTGAGAAAAAAGAAAACCTGCAGCACAAGCACACACATAAAATGTTTTTAATAAATTTCAATTAAAATAAGTAAATTAATTGATACACTGAAAAATATATGTATATTTGTAGAAGGATTATATTAGGTAACTACGTATTAATAAATAAAAACATAAATAAAAAATACTGGCAATACTACCTGTAAGATTAGTTACTTACTTGATCAAAATCAATCGATTTCAATAGATCATTACCGTCAAAACTGGTTAACTTAGCTAATCTGTAACAAAGAATTATACTTTTGCTTATAGCTGATTTAATAAAAAATAATACTTTTTAGTAAGTTAGGTTTGGCTTTTTAAATTAAATTTGCTAAACATTTGTCAACTACAGGGTTTTCCAATAAGAGGTGTTATTTTAAATAGCCTGTTATTTCGGTAGATGTTGATTTTGATGCTGTCATTTTTTTTACATTTGACAAGTAGAAATTACGCCATTAATAAAAATGGCACGATACGCACTTCAATAACGTATTGAAATTATTAAAATTCACTTGAGTGAATCAAATGCAAATCATCTTGAGTGATGAGGCCCATTTCCACCTTGGTGGATTCGTCAACAAGCAAAATTGTCGCATCTGGGGCTCGGAAAACCCAAGAGTTATTGTTGAAAAGCCTTTTTTTTCTCAACGTGTGACTGTTTGGTGCGGTTTATGGTCCGACGGAGTCATTGGACCTTACTTTTTTGAAAATGAGGCTGGAGCAACAGTTACGGTGAATGGATTGCGCTATCGAGAGATGATTAATGATTTTTACTGGCCGAAATCGTATGGTATTGATCTGGACAACGTTTAATTTCAACAAGACGACGCTACGTGCCACACAAGCAACGAAACCATTGATCTTTTACGATTGAATATCAAAATAACACCTCTTATTGGAAAACACTGTACTTCTATTTTAGTGTTTCTTTTTAAAATGAATTAAGATATTGAGAGCCAAACAAATACAGGTAACTGAATTTATTATAGGGGTGGAAAAACCCAATAAATTTAATGATTTGTTATTTGTTTATCGCTAGGAATTGAAGCCGCGACCTCTGGGCTCAGAGCCAAGGATTTTAACCGCTTTGCCATGGACATCATCGAATATATTTGAGTACCTACCAACAAAAAAATAATCTAAATGAATTTAAATGTGACCATCTCGAAGAACAGCATGTTATTATTAAGTTTTTTTAATGTTAAATCGCACAAGAGCCCCAATTGCTCCCAACTGTCTAGAGCCAGTGAGACTATGGCATCCCCTATTGGGGTATGTTGTCGGACTGAACGTAGTGGGGAGGGGAAGGAAATGGGAAAGAGGAAGGTGGTAAAGTACCTGGCTATTCAGATTTGGTCAACAAACACGGTCAAAACCGTTTCAATTCTGATTGGTGTTCTTACACCAGGGCGGTGCTGAGAGTATTTCCACTCTGGAATGTACCGCAATTGTGCTAAATGGTTGCATGATAACTCAACACAGTGACAATTCAACACACTTTTAAAAAGTGATATAAAGTCATTAGAAACGACGAAAAAAGTTTTTTAACCTAACCTAACCTAACCTAACCAACTTAACCCAGTTAATAAAGTTTTTGTTTCATCACTTTCCATGACTTTATATAACTTTTTAAAAATGTGATGAATTATCATTTAAAATTTTTTTTAAATTTATTTTTTTCTGTACATACATACAGTGTCTACCAAATATTTACATTTGTATATAAAACATAAATTTAGAACTGTTGTTAATATGGTGTTTTTTTTTTATTTTTTTATGCTGGGTGTGAGGTAGGTTTGAGTAGGTGACACTGTGATGGGTAATGTTATATGTTTCGTGAACACCTCACTGGGAGAACCTGTGCTGAGTATTGTGATGATTTATCCGGTCACCGTGCTAAGTATTATTTTTAAGCAGTAATTTGTGAAACAACACAAATTAATACACTCACAATTACTTGCGAACGCCGGGATTTGGACCCGAGACCTTTGGTTTGTTAATCGAGAACTTTACCACTCGACCACGGAGGCCGTTAAAAGGTCTTAAGGTAATAATTAATTATTGCAATTATAAGGGAGCATTTCACCATATCTGATTACACTGTGGATTAGTGCGACTCGTCGAGTAGCGTATATCTGTTTCACCACCGCTGGGTAACGCTGCCCATCAAGTAAATATCTTTTTTTACAACAGTTTGTGTAAAAAAAGATATTTACTCACCTAGAGATTGTAAAATTGTCCTTATTTTGAATAATTTAATATCTAGAATTGCAAACTTTGAAGCAACATAATAAAATTATTATTAAATTAGGTCGTTTTCGTGAATAAATCTCTGAAAGCTTCGAGATGCGTTTAAATTGCACTTAAGTGCATTAGATCAAAAGGCGAGGTAAACCTTGTGAATTATCGCCATCAAAAGATGACAGAAATATGGACCGAGTAATTTATTATATTTGTTTTGTGAGTACAAGTAATTTTCGGCTTTAGAAATAGATTAAACAAATTTTAATGTTGAAATTATTGATACACAGAAATAAAATGAAATAGACTCTCCCAAAATACTGTATCCAGTCCATTAAAAGGAAAATCCACATCAACAATATTAAATGAATTGTCTAAGACAGCTTAATTTTAAAATGTTATAAACCTAACGTAAATTATTGGAGTATTGGCTAATATCTATCAATATCGATCTTCCCAGCTGCTGTGACTTTTACATCATGGACCCAAAATTTTTAAAAATAGTTTACTGACCAAAATTAGTGGTCCGTATCCTTTTTAACAGGCTTATTTGTTTAATTTTGAGAACAAATAGCTATTATCTGTTAAGTCAATTTGTTTGCTTTTGAGAATAGCTCTTATGGTTTACTAGAAATCGTTGTGTCTCTCTCTGTCTGTCATTGTGAGTAACATGATTTAAAAAAGGGGTTAGAAAGAGAAAAAACCACGCTTTATATTCAAATATAGAAGTTAACCACAAAATAATTGAAATGTGCACCTCTATGAAACGAAAGATTTTGAGGAAAAAATTTCTAAAAAGAAAATTTGTGTGTTTTTGTTATCAGCAATTTAATTCAGTAGTTAGACGAAAATACTTAATATGAGCAATTTTTAGAATTTTGTGGATGCATGAAAAAATTAAATATATCGAAAATTATATGTTTATTTCTAATAATAAAATTAGAAAGCGGATACGTTCAGAAATATTCCCCTTGTTTGGATTTTACAGCAAAGCGGAAACGTTAACGAATTCCCTGATCATCTGACAGTGTCTGTGAGAAATATAATGGTGAATATGCGAGAGGTCTGAGAGGCGAACTTACTTTTAGACAAGTTATCCATTTTGCTACGAGGCGTTTCTTCATAAACTTCTGAAATATAATCACTCCACATTTTTCACGTATCGATATATATTTTAAAATGGTACACTTTATATCTGATATCACCACTAAACATTCACCACCACACAAACTTTTGCCACTTTTCACTCCCGCAATACCCATTTTCTTACGGGACTTGTTCAAGTATCGAATCCGATAGTAGCGGCTAGAACGCCAGCGCCCAGACCACTGAGCAAAAAAGCGAGAAAGTAGTCAGAATAAAGAAAATACTAGAATATTTTGGTAGCTTCACTCTGTTGGCTCCGATCTAATTCCAATATAACCCTGAGCCTTCCGGGCCAGGAATACATTTGGGGAAACAGGCGTAAGCATCGCCGGTGGTGATCATTTATTCAGTTTAACGGAGAGAACGGAATCATTATTGAAAATAGATTAACTATGTCTTAAGGTTTTGTAAAGCGAACGGAATAAATATTTTTGTTGTAAATTATAAATTTTTGAAATATATAATTTATTTTTTCCACCATTTTTTATTAGGAAACTACTCTCCATTATTGATAGCAAAATTATAGAATTTTCTTTGGTGTGTAGCTTTTACGTTGATGTTATTGTAAATAATTATTTTTTGGATATTCTCCGTATTCGTTTATTGATGAAGGGAAACATTCCAAACTATTACGCAACATCATAATAAACATGTTATGTATTTAAGAGTTCGTGCCAAAGATGTTTTCTTATTTTTTTATTGCGATATTATTAATTATAAGAAACACGTAACCATTTAAAGAACTCGAATCTGTTTTGAATCATCAGTGCTACTTTTGACCAAAACTGGAACTGATGTGTCAGGAATCCAGATAAGTGATTCCTAGGTATAATATTTTTTACAAGAAAATTATTTTATTCTATATTTGACATGTGTATTTTTTTGTTTAAATTTCTTAGGGTTAAATGTCAAGTTGGTCTACGCAATTTAGCTCACATGGGGATTTCAATCCTACAATTATATTATATTTTTAAATTGTAATGAAATAATTTAACACGGTGTACGTCTGTCACATGAGAACGGGTTGTTATTTACACTAATTCATGGGCTGTTGAAAGATTTGCCGTCTTCTGTTTCCTCCCTTCTACAACAAGGGTCTCTTCAACACCCATGTTCACTTCTTACCCTCCTCAAAAAACCCTCTACACAACATCCCCGAAGATTACATAGGCCTTGAGTCAAATTATTTTCTTCAGTAAAGATGTGAAAAAAATGTTTAAAAAAACACCATTTAAACCTCT
The DNA here is from genome assembly GCA_026573805.1 of Hesperophylax magnus. Taxonomy (NCBI): domain Eukaryota; kingdom Metazoa; phylum Arthropoda; class Insecta; order Trichoptera; family Limnephilidae; genus Hesperophylax; species Hesperophylax magnus. The sequence continues at coordinate 25,876,733 of JAIUSX010000072.1, forward strand.
GCCAGTGCATCAAAACGTAGACAAGAAACTAAAATAAACCACTGCACCGTAACACAGATAAAATCAGCGTTTTCCTGAAAATATGACAAATTATTTCAGGATAACAGATAGATGCGGAAATTGTGATTTTTTTATGAAAAAATGGTTGGATTCATCTCATAGCCGTGCTGCCTACGTCCGTTTACCTCAAAGCCTCAATCTTTTCCGCCTAGCGACGCGACGCTATAAAAACAATTTAATTATGAATAATTCTGCGAGCGGCCGCGGCTGCTGAGTTTGAGTAAAGTTTCCACTGTAAGGGAAAGGTATTTCTGGCCATTAGATCATAAAATCTGGAGCAGAAATAGCGGCCATCTGATACGATCGCGATGCGGCTGGTCTAGCGGTAACAGTCTGCAGTGCGAAGGATAATTTAGCGGAGGATTCTGGAATTTACCATTCAATAGATATTAACTTCTCCGCCTTAATTGCTTGCAGTTATTACCTGCAACCTGCAATAATCACTACAATTCGAATAATTTCATTTTATGTATCTCAAAATACAGTGAATGTAAATCTAGCAAAATGACGATATTATTTGAAGTAAATGGAAAAACACACTTTATAAAACATCACTTTTTTATTTTGAATTAATCACTGACAGCCGATCAGGTTTCGTTTATCTCAAGCTTCATCGGAGCTATTATATATTAACTCTTAAGTTGTTTTTCAAGTTCTGTGATGGTTATATTCAAGTTCTGTTATTATATCTTTATTGGCTAGTTGTTTGTCAAAACTAAAATAATAACAGATCTTGAATAGAACTTTCACTGAATGTGAAAATCGATATTGAAATTTGATGAATTGTTCAAATTCTTTTAAACAACTCGTCCTTAATGTCATACCCCAAACTATTTGAAAAATCAGTATTTATCATTAACATAGTTGTTTTAGAGAAAACACTACTTTATTGTAGAAAAGCTAAATTTTGTTGTCTCTAGTTACATACATGTACGTGTGAAATCCGAGAAATGCAATTAAATTAATAAGTTTGTTGTCCCCAGCTACATACATGTACGTGTGTATTATTGTTTCTAGCTACATACATGAACGTGTATATTTTTGACTCTAGCGACATACATGTACGTGTATATTGTTGTCTCTAGCTACATACATGTACGTGTGTATTATTATCCGTGAAATGCAATTAAATTAACAAGTTTGTTGTCTCCAGCTACATACATGAACGTGTATATTGTTGTCTCTAGCTACATACATGTACGTGTGTATTATTATCCGTGAAATGCAATTAAATTAACAAGTTTATTGTCTCCAACTACATACATGTACGTATATATTGTTGTCTCTAGCTACATACATGTACGTGTGTATTATTATCCGTGAAATGCAATTAAGGCGATGCACTACTACATGTAATATTTTAAATTGAGCCGCTATCAATAACAACCCTTACGTAGATGGCAATAAGGTTTAAATTCCCGCTTAACACCATCCGCCTGTTTTGATTTGTACAAGAAAAAACATGGCCAAAAAGTGCCTTTTATTTTATTTTGTGAATGTTCAGGCATAAATATTTAATTTTTTTTCGATCATTTTATAAATAATTTAATTTGCCACACTATACAATAAAATCATAACCGAAAATGGGTTCGTAAGTGGGAGATTTTGAACTTTAAAGCAGTTTTCATAGGCCTTTACATTATTTTTTCTGGGCTTATAAAAAGTCTTATCTAAAAAATACTCGATTATTTCAAAGGCCAAGATGTATTCTACTCGCAGTATTTAATCAAAGCAACTGAAACATTTCTAGGCGACCAAATTTTCAAACCAAAAACACATGATTTATCATTACTACGTATGGCATCGCCTTAAATTAACAAGTTTGTTGTCTCCAGCTACATACATGAACGTGTGTATTGTTGTCTCTAGCTACATACATGTACGAGTATATTGTTGTTTCTAGCTACATAAATGTACGTGTGTATTATTATCCGTGAAATACAATTAAATCAACAAGTTTGTTGTCTCCAGCTACATACATGTACGTGTACATTGTTGTTTCTAGCGACATACATGTACGTGTATATTATTATCCATGAAAAGCAATTAAATTTACAAGATTCATTTTGATTCTTTAGATGTATTATATTCATTTATACGCTTATTTGAAGAGAAATGAAAACTGGAGTAAAGTGTCACTTTCATACGATAAAGGAATGAAAATGATCTGTAAACTTTAAAAGTTTTTGATCATATTTTCTTTCTATGTAAAATCACCTTCATGCATAACTTTGTCATAATACAAATCACGGACAAAAATGAGTATTACCGAATGAATATGACAGAACGAACACGTGTTCTTGCACAAGCGTTTGTTCTGATAATACACAGCAACAAAACACGTGATCCGACATCAGCATAACAAATTCGTGTTTCACTGATAGTTTATTAGGAAATCATTCAATTCATTCGTTAAAGACCTGCAGTCCCGTTTTTAACCGGAATACGATTAATTTGAAGAGATTCTTAATAAATTAGCAATATTTTATATCAGTCAGTTTTCTCCGCGTATAAAAATACAGTATTCCCTGTTAAATTACCGTGTAACAAAAATTGAAAACTTTGATAATTCTGTTACGTAGGTACTCTTTTTAAAGTCTTAATCGTACTTTGACGTATTCATTTACGCCTTGAAGGCTTTTATCTGTCTATTTTGTTATAGGCAAGTTGTCCAAGAGTACAATAATAAACTGAGTTTGAACAATACAGCAGGTACAACACAAGTCATAATAGAGAGTTCTGTTGTACAAAAGAGTTCAATATTTGTATATAATACTCGTAACAAAAGTAAAAAATAAGTATTTAAGGTACTATGAAAGTAGTTACAGTAATATGTTGTAACTTTGTTGATAATAAAAATAAACTTGATCAGTTTGTTGTATTTAGCAAATCTTAATACGTCAGATTGGGTGTTTTACAGAACGTAGCTAAATTAATACAGCGACAAAAAGTGCGTTGAAATTTGTTTTTAAAAGTATGGCATCAGAAAATATTATTGTAACATGAACTTTCTTACCAATTTACAACACTTAAAGAATGTCGCGCATCGAAAGGCCTTCGGTTATTTTTAAAAAGGAGTCTGTTCTAACCGGTGCGAAAAAGTGTTTTTTTTTCTATTTTCAATATCGTCGCCTTGACTCTTGTTTCTCTACCGAATTATTTCGGACACAAACCACAGCGGGAAAGTGTTTTTCTCGTATAATTCTCTCTGATGTAGATATCTTCAATAGCAATAAAAATAATTATAAAAATTCCATTAAAAATGCTACACTTGTACACCAACTAAACAAAACTACATAAAATCTAATGATATATTATATAGAACTCAGTCAGCGGCTGAGTTGGCATCGCGTTTGGGTCCCATCCAGGTGTAGTAAGTTCAATTCCTCAGCTGGCTAAGTCCTTCGTCACAACACAAACAACATTTTCAGCTTACTGTGGTGGTAGTAGGAGATTTTAAAATATTGTCAGTTTATTCGTAACCCGGGAATGTTTGTCTTTCTTATTTAAAAAATTATATTACGGAGTATCTCTCGTTATAATTATGTATGTTATATCTGTTAATTATATAAATGTACTGTTTAAATTTTAATACATAATGAGGAAATCAATAAGTTAGGTCTCAGTTAAGTAAATTGCACATGTATTAACCTTCCATATTTTAACTGTTGATTATCTAAAACTAATTTTTTACACAAAATGTTTTCATTTTTCTTTGCTATACTTACTTGCTGTATCGCCCTTTTTTATTTATATTAACTCCACACAGGAGGCCCTGAAGAAAATAATTTCCCTCAGGGCCTATGTCATCTTTGGGGATGCTGTGTGGAGGGTCTTTTTGTGGAGAGGAAGGAGTGAACATGGGTCTTGAAGAGTCCCATGTTGTAGGAGGGAGGAAACACAGAGGCCGGCAGTTCGTTCCACAGCCGAGCTGTTGAACTTAAGAACGAATCGTAGAAACGACCCGTTCTCATGTGACAAATGTCAACCGTGTACAAATGTTGGGCGCGCGTTTGGCTTGTATTCCGACTACGCACCGGTGCCGAAGGGATCAATGACGCTAGTTCCTCAGAGCATCTTCCATTGTAATACCGATAGAACAAGGACAGCATACCTACCTGACGCCTGTGCTCTAAAGATTGCAGTCCGTTTATTAAGATTGGGGAATCTATCAAACGGACCGCCCGTTTTTGCACAGAGTCAAGGTTTTTTTCAGGTATTTAGGGGCTCCGGACCAGAGATGGCTGCCAAATTCGACAGTAGGGCGCACTTGCGATTTGTACAGGGTCAGCAGTTGTGTATTATTAAAGTATCTGCGGGCCCTCTACAGTACGCCCAGCTTCTGAGAGGCCAACTTTACTCTGGCTTCGATGGAGCCCCCGTACCTGAGCTGGTCACTTATAGTTATACCAAGCATATCAATGGAAGGCCTGTTCGGAAGATTGCTTGATGATAGACCACCATTCAGAAACGAAACGTTGCTTGAAATAGCTTTAGCAGTGTTTGATGACAAGATCTGAATAGCCGGGTACTTCCCCTCACCATCCTCAGCCTCAAAACATTCCCCAATTGGGGATACCTAGTCTCACTGGCTCCAGAAGGATGGGAGCAGTTGGGACTCATTATTTGTTCAAATTCCTTGTAAGTCAATAAGTAAATTAATATGTTTTCTAGATAGAGATAAATACAAATAAATAAGCATAAATACCAAAGTTCTTCTGTCTTTCTTTTGAAGTAGTTTTTATTCATTTATTTAATATCTGAATTCCATTTTTCCTTCACTTTCGTAATTTTTTAGATATATCTTTGTCTTCTTCTTAAAGTGTTTTAATTTTGAGGCATTGTGCCGTAATGTGCTACCTCCTTTTTTAGCCAAAGTTTCGGACGTTTTTCCAGATGTGTAATACAAATCTACCCTGATGATGGATACTGCAATGTGCTGTCTGAAACGTTAGCTAAAGAAAAAATTAGCGAAACACGCCATAATACCTCAAAAATAAATCACTTTAATACTTGTGGCCGTGAAAATCTCAAATCACACTTGTTTTCTTTCTTGTATATTTTTAATGACAAAAACACAATTTTAGTATCAGTAAATAAATTCCTGTGATATATTTATTCTGATTCAACCGTTATTTTAAACTTGCCAAGTGAATATCAAACAGCTTAAAAAAATTGCATAAAAAGTGATTAATGATTTAAATTCTTTGCCAGTAATGTCAGAACTTTATTGTCGATTTCACTTCAGACAAAAAAATTACACATGCTTATAATATATTGGGGTATATTGGTTACATTTATACCCACACAGAAATGTAAAAAATAAACTTTTTACACAAGTGCTACGGCACACTTTTATTCACTAAAAAAAAGTATTACATAATCGATATTGTGTAAAATGTGTATTTTAAATGTGGAAATTATCAAAAATACTAATTTAGGTTGTCTTTGCGATAGTTATACCTGCGAGAAATCTAGTTCAGTGTACTCTAATTTGCTTTGAATTCAATTCTAATTTTCAAAATAGCAACTCAAGAATAATTCAGACAAGCGACAAAGTAGTATATATAAAAATTAATTAATTTAAGGGTTACCACAATCCCGATGGACAATTGTCGTATGGCCGGAATCGAGGTGAGTCTGAATACTGAAAATTTAACCATCTTCACGATCTATATGCCGACTTGCTTAACTGACAACTTTGAGGAGTTTACCAACTGCCTGGCCTCCTTACAAACGATCATTGACGACAAAGATTATATCAATTCAATTATTATCGGAGACTTCAACGCTAATCCCGACTCACTCTTTGGAATAGAGCTAAAATCTTTTTGTCAAGAATTCGAATACATTTGTGCCGACACCGAAATTTTACCTGAGAATTCTTACACATACGTCAGTGACGCGCATAGTACTACCAGGTGGTTAGACCACTGTCTAGTTACGAAAAATATTTACAAACAAATTATCGAGATGAAAATACATTACGATGTTGATTGGACTGACCACCGACCCCTCGAACTAACTTTAAATACGAATGGAATAGTAACATCTGAAGTATTTTCATCTACATTAAGGGATCCAGCATTATGGAATCCGAAAAATATACGTGATATCGGAATTTATAACTCATGTTCGCAAACTTATCTAACTAAAATCAAGCCAAAAAATACATTTCGTGAGGACGGTGGCAACCCTGAACGTGCCAAAATAAAACACCTCTACGGATGTATAGTACAAGCATTACGATACAGTGCCGCTTGTATATTTAGAAATACCACTACACCAAAATATAAGCAAGTCTGTGGGTGGAATGAATTTGTTGCAGACAAATACGAAAAATCAAGACAAGCGATGCTCACCTGGATTGATAATGGGAGACCGCACAATGGTCCCATCGCGGAGGATAGAAGGACAAAGCGTGCCGCCTTCAAAACAGCTCTAAAACAATGCCAAAAGAATTCGACACAACTCCAGATGGATAAAATAGCAGCGGACTTAGACAATCGGGACTTCAAATCATTTTGGAATAAATCTAATAAAATGTTGAACATGCGTTCCAAAGTCTCGTGCAACATAAACGGAGAACGAATCCTGAAGTAATCGCCAATATTTTCAAAAAACATTTCGCGACTACCACCCCGACCATCTCCTCAAACGATACGCATTTGAACGCCTATGATGACATTGACCCTATAGTCACTGTAAACATGGTGAAAACCGCCATTAAAAACATGAAATCCGGAACATCAGCAGGACATGACGGCTTAAGTACCGAACACGTTAAACATGCAGGGGTAGCGATTCTGAAACTACTGGCAACATTGTTCACCGATATCTTAAAGAGTGGTTATCTACCCAAAGACATGACAAAGACAATCATAATACCGATAGTAAAATCTAAACTGACAGACATAACTTTACAGGAAAATTACAGACCGATATCCATCGCCACCGCCACCGCCAGAATATTTGAACGAGTTCTCTTAGATCAAGTCGGACCCCAATTGAAAACGAAAGACAATCAGATGGGTTTTAAAACAGAATGCTCCACGGACTCAGCCATATTCTGCGTAAAACGGACACTGGAATACTACAGGAAGAGAAAAACAACAACTTACGCATGCTTTCTGGACCTTAGTAAGGCCTTCGACAGAGTCTACCATCCATTATTGTGGACCAAACTAAAAGAAAGAGGTCTACCGTGGAAAGTAGTACGAATTCTCGGCACATGGCACCGTCAACAAGAAAACCTCGTTAAATGGAAAGATGGTTTCTCAGAACCCTTTTTCTTAAAGAGTGGGGTCAGACAAGGAGGTTGTTTGTCCCCAGTACTGTTCAACATATATATGGATGAATTAACTCACAGGTTAAATAACGCTGGGGTAGGCTGCCATATTGGAGGAAAATGCATCAACAACGTGAGCTACGCAGACGATATGGTGCTGATGGCACCGTCAATAAGGGGACTAAGAATTCTCTTGAAGATCTGCGAAGAATATGCACTCGAAACAAACATGTTATATAACGCGAAAAAAACAGCACTGCTGGTCGTCAAATACAGAGATGGACCAAAAAAGATTCCCCCAGCATTTTTGAATGGAGAACCTCTCATAATAGTAGAAACAACGAAATATTTAGGGCATATCATCACCAACAACTTAACGGATGACGACGACATCGATAGGCAGAGGCGAGCACTGAGCATAAAAAGTAACATGCTCAGTAGAAGATTTGGACTCTGCAGCCCGCAGGTGAAAATGACGCTATTCTCAGCTTTCTGCACTACCTTGTATACTTGCGAGCTGTGGGCCAATTCCAAAAAGCGTACCATGGAAAGGCTTCGTATTCAATATAATAATGCCTACCGCATAATGTTCGGACTTCCAAGGTACTGCAGTGCCTCCTCGATGTTCATGGAGGGAAGAGTTCCCGGCTTTGCAGCCCTAATGAGATCCAGGGGAGCAGGAACGAGGGGAAGGATCAATAACTCCAGAAACATCCTCATCATCGAATCCCGCCAGACCTCAGGATCGAGCATCGAAAAACATTGGAGAAAAATATTGGCCCCCATAATTATCGCTCCGATATACCAATAAGCTTACAAGAAATTTAAATGTTTTATGATGTCACTCTCCATTCTATATAGTTTCTTTTACTTTTTCTTATGTTTTATTTGCTTTATCAAACTTACATGTTATACTTTATTTTATATGTACTTAATTGTATCTCTGTATATAACATTGTAGTTATATTTTATGGATTGTGTGGGATTGCACTTACCTCCCCACATTCTGGAATAAACAATTATTATTATTATTATTATAAAGCTATCAAATTTTAACAGAACATTATTTTACTTATTGTCTTTTTAGAAATTTGGAATTATAAAATCCCATGATTTTTCCCTTCCAAACTCCGTAACACATTTGTACGGAAGTTTGTGGACTCGATTCTCGGCTAAAATCAAAAACCTTATATAATTATTTTTTTTCTACTGTGGGCACTGTCTGTCTGGACTTGATGTAATAATATATATTTTTTTAATATTATATAAACGTGATATTATATTTTTATACACTAATACACGTATAACATGTACGTTTACCGTACATCTAATGTCGTTTCTCAGGTATATACAATTTAAAACTGTTTATTAGTAAGGTGTTAAGACATTATGCTAGGGAATATATTTCTCCAGCCGAGGAATATTGATAAGTAAAATAGTATGTAGGGTAAACTGGACTATGATTGCCCGCAACTAGTGATTGCCCGCAATTAATTAATGCCCACTCTCACTTGGACTGTCCTTTTTTCACAGACCTATATGAATATTTCGCGGAAATCTTAATATATACCTCTATTAATTCAACTTCAATCGACAAACTGTCATATTAGGAAACAGCCACGTCGTTGAAAAGATCAGATTTTTGAAGCGCGTCGAATTGTTTTAAATTTTATAAATATTTCTTATTATCTTTATTTTTTAAAACTATATTATAGATAACAAAACAAAATAAATAAACGTGTACCATCTTCAGGTTGTTTTATTAACTATTTTTATCGAATCGCTAAAGCGGACAATCACTGTCAATCACTATGAACATGTGGGCTATCACTACAAATTAAGAAAATGGTAATTTAAAATAATTAACATTTAGTTGTAATGGTGTAATATAATTGGTGGAAGGATTTGAGATATAATTAATAAAAAAAAGCAAAATATTGTTTTGTAATATGGTGGGTATTACCAAACCTAAATACATTAAAAAAAAGTTTAAGCGCGCGATCACTACCTATTTTTATTAATTACTTTTGTATGAGACAACAAAAAAAGTGAGGTGACAATGTTTATAATTAATTTTTCTAAAAAAACCATGTATATTTTTTCTCAATCAGTAATTTTGGTTCGGAGTTTACATGAAAAACCATTTATAAAACTTTCTCATTTTAGCCTTGTAATCAATTTTTTTTTTACTAAATTTATGTTTATTTCTAATATAAAAGCGTATTTTATAACCTTATAAAAACAGTTTTTAGTTTTCGGATACGTTCATAGATATTCCATTTATTTGGATTTTATTGTGAAGTGTAAATTCCCACAAATTCTCCGACCTTCGGACAGCGTCTTTAAGAAATAGGTATAACGGTCAACATGCCAGAGGCCTGGGGGGTTAATTCACAAACTTTACCAAAGAGGAGCAATAAGAAAATAAAAACATATATGAAGTCAGAAATATCACTGCTAAAACTTTAAAAAACCCAAGAATGAATAAATTATACATCAAGGTTCGGACCACCGAGAAGAGAGCTTTCATGTTCTTGAAAATTATTATGCAAATGTTTCATGTTAGTTATACTGATTTAAGGCTTTTCGGAGTTGAAGAGCTAAATGAAAATGCTGAAGATTCTAAAAACACAATCGTGAATGTGTTTATGAAAATATGAAGCTATTTTTGCCGTGGGAGAATGTTGAATATTATTATCAACGATGATATTATTAGTATCGGCGACCAGACAGACTTATGCGATGTTCTGGAACATTATCAGGGTTGCGTGCTGGCGACCAGACAGGCTTATCCGATGTTCTGGAACATTATAAGGGTTGCGTGCTGGCGACCAAACAGGCTTATCCGATGTTCTGGAACATTATCAGGGTTGCGTGCTGGCGACCAGACAGGCTTATCCGATGTTCTGGAACATTATCAGGGTTGCGTGCTGGCGACCAGACAGGCTTATCCGATGTTCTGGAACATTATCAGGGTTGCGTGCTGGCGACCAGACAGGCTTATCCGATGTTCTGGAACATTATCAGAGTAGCGTGCTATCGACCAGACAGACTTATCAGATATTCTAGAACATAAAATCAAAGATTTATATTTTTAAGAACTTTTTTTTCACATCACAATTTTTCATATCAAGATTTAGTAAAAAGTAGTTATCAGGTGTAAAATACCAAAATATCTGTCATATGAAAAAAAACATAGTTTTAGTACCGGAAAATGGCAAACATTGTAAAAAAGGCGTGCGCATAACGGACTCGATTGTAAATTGCAGACATGATTCGTGATAATTATCATTATGTTCCAATGATTTGTTGGCAGAGCTATATTCCGGAAGGACCACCCTGTCCTGAGATATCAGATAACAGTTGGCCAAAAAAGTTTCAAAACACATCGCACTCAACCACAAAAACAGAAGATAATGTCATTGGACCAAACCAACACAAATTATTAATCGATGGGAATAAATCAACAGCAAGTTTCCGGGGTGGATAAATTCTTCGTTTGATGCAAGTCAAATGTTGTGCATTCGTCCGAAGCAGGTGACGCATGACGCATGTAAAATGTTGGTGCCGATGGTTTGACAAAAACCAGTACACGCCTATGTAGGAAATCACTGTAATTAATAATTTATATTTCAATGATTCCGTTTTCGAGTGGCGTCATTTTCATAAAAATAAAATTAATCTTAAGGCGAAGCTTAATGCCAAATCACTATTTTGATTAATCTTTATAACGAATTGGTGTACATTATGAATACCAAAAAATATGCTTTAGATAAATTGAAGGTTTTACTATCGTTTCGCTTGAGTAGAATACAAATAAAAAAAAATTATTTAATAAAAATATAAATGTAAACTACTAAAAAGTATAATGTATTAACGCGTAAAGGAAACAACTTTTAAAAAATACAGTATTATAGCTAAGATTATCTGTGACAGTTTCACTTGATTAACTTTTTTGCTTTCTTATAAAATTATTTGCAAAATAAATACAAACCAGTTTTGTGCTTGAAATTGAACGTTTCTAGACTCCGTTTGTCAAGCGATTTTAATGCCTATTACCTACAATATAAGGTATACCAAGAATATACACATTTTTGGCTTGTAGCTTCCTCTTAATTCTTAGTAGATATTTAAAAAAAATCATTTGGCTCGGCGCCATAGAGCCGGAGAAAAAGGCTTTCTAAGTTTGAACCCAAGTTTGGCATTTGTGCCCGTAAAATCGAAAATTGTATATTAGATTTTAACGTTGAACCCACTTCACACAAAAATTTCAGACCGCTCGTTGACACAAGGCCTGAAAAATTGGTTTTCTAAGTTCGAACCCAAGTCTTGTATTTGTGTCCATAAAAAAGAAGGTTTTTTCCGAAAATGTTTTATAATTTAACCTACTTCAGACAATAATTCTTAGCAGGTCTCCAAAATTCCAGTCAATTCGGCGCCATAGATAACGGCTTTCAAAGTTTTCCATTTGTGAAGGTAAAAATAAGATTTTTCAGAAAAATGCTTCTTTACTAATCTTTTATCGTTGAATCCACTTTAAATCGTAATTATTAGTAGGTTTCCAAAATATCAGTCCATTCGGCGCCATAGAGCCAGAGAAAACGGCTTTAAAAGTTAGATACCAAGTCTTGCATTTGCGCCCTTAAAAATAAATATTTTTCGGAAAATGCTATCGTACTGAGATTTTATAATTTAATCCTGTTCACACCATGATTTTTTAGTAGGTATTAAAATATTCAGTCCACTCGACACCATGGAGCTGGAGAAAACCATAATTCCACCATAATTCTTAGTGGGTACCAAAAATCTCAAACCGTTCGGCTATGGCGCCGGAGAAATCGGCCTTTTATGTTCTAAACCAAGTCTTGCATTTGTGAACATTGAATCCAGTTAAGACCGTAATAATTAGTAGGTTTTCAAAATTTCAGTCTGTTTGGCGTCATATTGGCGCCTTGCATTTGTGCCCGTAAGCATGGGACCCCGTTGATCCCAACGGCGCCAAAGTAAATTTTTGGCGAAATTTGTCCAAACCAGAAGTCGCGAAGGTAGAAGATTACTGTAATCAATAATGATAATAATAATTTTTATTCCAGGATATGGGGAGGTTAGTGCAATCCTATACGTCCCATATAGGTATACATATTTTTTATACAATAGATATGTGAACAATGCAAAAATATATGAAGAAAAATAATTTAACAATTAATGTCGACTATGTAGGGCGTGGTCTTGAGTGAGCTTGGGCCCAGTGCTCACTCAGGAGTGGCGCTTGGTGCTGGTAGGCTGCGGTCACCAACGTGTTGGCGGAGGCCATTAGCCGCATCCTGGCTCCAGTGACCCGGTGTCTTATCAGGCCGGCAAATCCATTCAGTCCACAGACATAGGAATTAATAGACGAGAAGATAAGGGCGAGGGGTAAAATCAACTGTTGAAGAACGAAGGGAGTAAGGCTGACTGTGATTCGTCAATAAATCAATCTGACAGTAAATAGGCATCTCGCATTATAATATCATCATTTAGTTCTTAAAATTAAAATCTGCTTTTGAATGAATAGACATTTCTACATGGGAGCGCAAATTACTCGCCACGTTGTGAACTAATTTGCGAAGTCCAAATTCGGCAAAGTAAGGCAGCTTCTATTTTCAGAGTCGTAGTTAGTTTCAGAGTATTTAGTTAAGACACTTTTACAAATGTCTCATAATTTACTTACCCCAGTAAACAACGATGAGCACACTTGAGAATCGCTACATTGTGATGTGATAGTATATGTTTCTAAAACTGATCCATATAATACGGTGTGAATAAGCTTAAAATAAAGTAAAATAATGCTTACTTATGGAATGTAATACGACAATTGGGTTTATTCTCTTTTTCACATCTATTTTTACAAGTTTTCATAGTACAAGTCAACATTTTGCCGTGTTATTTCGTAAAATGAACCGATGATGCCTCGACCATAGTTCGCACAAGAATGATGACGTCACGTTTTCAAATTTCACTTGAGGCCATATGCGAGCCCAGCCGGCTCAATTGAACCGGTATGGGGAGTGGGGATAATACGCTTTTAATCACTTAGGGCAGGTCTACTAATATTCATATGTCTATGATTCAGTCCTAGTTCCGTGAACATTGTCGATGCGCTGTTGTATCTTCGGTATCCAAACATGATTCTACAGGCCTCATTATATTAGATTAGGAGTCGTTCCATGGAGCAAGTTTGGTAGTGACACCATGTCTCACACGTATATAATACAGCCGATACAGAATGCGTTGAACAGTATTGCTGCATTTGCGAAATCTGCAAAAACATATTAGAAACTATGCTTAGGCTTCTCCTTCTAATATTTAGACGATTTGTGTTTTCGTGTAGCGCCGTTTTTATGAACAATAATCTCAAGTGCGATGTGTTGGACCGCTCCAGCTGCACTTGTTAGGGCCTGCCCTGTTCTGTAGAGTGCCAAAACAAACATGCAATCTTAAAATATCTTTCATTCATTTCACTTTGAAATCAATTCATGATGACTTTCCAAGAAATTCTCAGTGAGGGTGTAAATGTGTTTGAAAGATGTAATGTATGTTGTGGCTTACTAATTAAATAAAAATCCTAGACCTCATATAAATAATGCTATTAATTTCATAAAGTTTTAAAAAGACTAATAATGTTTTCTGATGCGTTATGAAATTAGTATGAACGATTTTCGTGAAAGATACCGATTTAAAAAAAAATAATAAAAGAATGATGAACACAAGAGTAAAGGTAAAATACACTGGGTTGACGTACGCGATACACGCATTACTACGTTCTCAGGTTAACGTGCACATTGGCTCTACGGATGTATACGCCTGACACGCGTTGTATACAACTCTTGAACAAGAGTCAGGTCATAGTCACGTGCTCTCTGGTTCTTAAGTACGCGGCGCGCAGGCGCGTCAGTTGATTTGACGTTTATTTTTTGGGTTATGTTTCACTTGTCAGCAGACGCTAAGCTTTCACAACTTTGTCATGTTTTGTGATTCAGAGAACAAATTTGAGGATGATTTACCTTAGTTTACTATTTTTAAGAGAATATTGTCGCATAAAGAAAAATATTTATAAAGTGAGAAGGACACTTTCGGCTCACGATATAAATAAACAAAGACAAACGCACGGAGATTCTATGGTAAATGATCTAGAATCTGGTGACAAGCAATTCTTCGTGTACTGCCGTATGAGAAAAATAAAATTTAACGAGCTTTACAGCACCATAGAATTTAATATACCTATGAAAAGAAAATACACGTCTGCTGAAGTCAATTCTTGGTACCAGAGAAATACTGGCGGATTTCAACGGTACAATTTCCATATATTATATAGGTACAATATAAATATATTGAAAATAATTATATTTTTATTCAATATTAACACAATATGTAGGAAACGAACATAGTGATTCTTCTTGTTGTTGTTGTCTCCTGCAACTGTTCCTCCAGCATGCCACTACCTATAGTGAGCTGCTGAAGATTACTGCTTTATTTATGGCTGAATGTAATTTTTTTTATTCGTATCTGATCTATAATAAATTCACTACAATCCAGCTGCAATCAATCAACTGTCAAATCAATACGGCAGAACAAACAACACTAAATGCATAGATAATACCACACATAGATGTGAAATCTACTTCTTGTAAGCGTGAGGCCACCCCCTCCATCTTACACGACCCACGCCGATCTGGACAGCCCAGATAGGCGCAGAGATGGAAGCGTGGGTTTGCTTTGCGTGTGACAAGTATGTTTCTAAAGCATCTATTTTCATAGAAAATGTATGGATTGTAATTAGTCCAGATATCGTAATATATTGCTTACATACCTTACATATAAACACGTTTATTTAACGAAATATTTAACGATCGATTAATCTTTTATGGTGCATTCAACACATTGATAATAGTTATTAATTCGTTTGGAAATTGTTAAAACAATAATTGGATTATATATAGTATATTTGCAGAACGTCCCAAAGTGGAAAATACTCTCAGTATCACCCTGGTACCACCATTCACAATTGAACCATTGCTTTAAATGGCTTTGGCCGTGTTCGGTGACCAGTTCTGAATAGCCCACCTCCCTCACAATTGTATATTTTAAATGTAGTGTTATTCGGTGGATAAGTCATTTAATTAAGTATTCAATGTTTTTTTTTATAAAATCATTCGTACGAAAAAAAATGTTTCATTCAATCCATTTTGAATGAATTTATTTAATTGGTAAGGCAATTTGATGGGAGGCGGGTATGGGTACCACCGCCCCGGAAACCATTTATTGGAAAACCAATAACTCTGCTATAGGTTCCCCCGAGTGGTTCGCTAGGTTTGGTGGCATGATACGTCTGTCCACCAAGTGCATGGCGGGCAAAATCCGGAGTGACTGGATTTCTCCAAACATCGCCTTGCACCGCACTGGGAGAGATTAATTCATACGTTTGTCACTCCTGGATACACTGACACCCAGATTCCCATCCACCCATTATACATTTTTCCTTCCCAAAACTTCCTTTCCTAAAAAATTACCTCCATAAAGCATCTCCAAAGATGACATGAGTGAGTGGAGGGAGAACACTAAGTGAAGCGAATGTAAAAAAAATCTAATTATTTTAAACCACATTAACAGTGAATTCATTCAAATGGTATTGGAACACACTTATTAGTATCTATTATATTATTATCTAAATGACTGTACAGTTTAGTATTGTTTTAAACGGAAGTGGCGCCCTCTGTTATTTACAAAAAACAAACGTTGAAATTTTCTCACCGCGGTAGCGGGTTTTATTTGCTAGTTATCTATTATTACAACATTACAGTAACTTTTACAAGAAAAAGGTTTAAATGGCGTCATTTAAATTCTTCTTTCGGATTACAAATATAAATCTAAAAATTTAAATCTCTCTGGGTACTCGTAAAAAAATAGTAAAACTTGCATTCAATTTTAAGAAACACTTCCTTCCATGGAACAAACTTACATCAAACTTTTATCTTGTCATCGATTCAACTAATATAAACCAATTCGATTGGATTGGATCGCAATCTCGATTGGATTCTTTTTGGAGAGCAGAAAATATTAACTTATTTTAAATTTAAATCAATGCGATTACTGTTAAACTTATTGTGAAATAAGATAAGAGCCCATCAACCTGCACATAATAATAGCATATTTCCGAATCTCCCTGTTGAAAACGTATTGAAATATTTTCTATGGGAAGTATTTAACAAAACAGTGTTTTTATTTTGTTTCCGTCTTCATAGTTTCGAAGTTTACCAGATTCGCCGCAAGGTGTTTTCCTTAGTTTCAGTTTCATCCGCTAGTCTGACTACGTCACCGCCTAAATTAGGTTCCTCCGCCTAGGTATTGAATTACTCCGCTCTCATCAGGCCGACAAGAAGAGTGTGTTATTTCTGATCGCGATCCTGCTTATAATAACACCTGACCCTCTTGTTAGATATGAATGCCGGTGCGTGGGAAGGAGACGGAGGGCGGAGTCCCACCACCTCATCTCACCTGTGGCGCGGGTTGGCTTACAAAATGGCGGAACGGAATAGCAGAGACGCAAACCTGGAATATTCACGGAACCCTTTATTAGGGGTGCAAAACCTTTTTCTATTCGGAAACTTGCTGAAAAATATATGCTTTTAAATATTAAATCGACTTTGCTACAAAGTTTCACCCCATGACTCTTTCTCTAATTGAAGAATTGAACAAATAGGAATCAGTACTATTACGTCTTATTTTATTTTTATCACAACAAAGCATGTAACATTATGAACTCATATTCAAATCACCAGTATTGTGTTTTGCTAGAAATTTAGGAAAATATGTATAAATTTCATGATGCCAGAGCTTAACCTTCAGATTTATGGTAATTATATCTACCACGATGATCTTTTTTTTCATTTGCATCCGTCAGGCTTTTATGTAAACAACTAAAACTTAATTTCATCACGTAGTGCATTAAAATCAAAATAATAACAATAAAATAAATAATAATACTTTTATGGCATCATGAGCACAGAATCAAAATATAGCAATAAAGAATATAAAAAAAAGATAGGAACAAAATGAATTAACGTAATACACATCCATGCAATAAATACAAAAAAAAGAAAGAACAGAGAAAAAATGTATTAATACCTACATGGAGTAAAAACAAAATCAAAACGATTTTAGTATGGAATTAATAAAAATTTCAACAATTCATATAGGTTTTTTTTTTAATGAAAGGCAATTATTTGCAGGTAACGAATAACCTAACAATATTTTAAATTCTCCTACTACCATCAGAGTAAGCGGAACATGTTGCTTGTGTCGTGATGGAGTACTTAGCCAGCCGAGGAATCGAACACACTACACCCGGGTGGGATCCAGCCGCGATGCCAACTCAGCTACAGACTGGTTGAATATATTACTTACCTGCTCTCATTGAGTGTAGATACCTACCTATTTCAAGATTGGAATTATTGGAAAGTATTTAAAAATTAGTAAGAAAGGAGAACTGTTTTATTATCCCACTACTACCTTGTAAAACAGTTGTTATTTTCTAACTTAACCTACATAATGCATAAAAGAACATGTTTTAATAAAATTTGACACTATTCGGAATTTTAATTCCTGTTTCACCAGGTACAACAAATTCATACTATTTCTGTGTAATCTTTTACGTCTTTCTGAAATATCACTTCATCAATGACAAAAAGCAGGAAATCCATAATTGGTTTTATTTTGGCTGTATAATTCAAAGCTGGATGCTCTACTGATACGGCCATATATAGCATGAAACAAACAATCGAATACTATAAAGCCAGAAAAACAACGGTGTACGCATGCTTCCTAGACTTAAGCAAAGCCTTTGACAGGGTTTGTCATAATGCGTTGTGGAAAAAACTGACCGAACGACAAGTTCCACCACAAATTGTTAATATATTGAGAACATGGTACAACCAACAAGAAAACTTTGTCAGATGGAATGAAAGCCTATCAGAAGCAGCCAAATTAAAGTGCGGCGTTAGACAAGGAGGCTCAATGTCCCCAGTGCTTTTCAACGTGTATATGGATGAACTTAGTAAAACACTAAATACAACAAAAATCGGATGCCATATTGCCGGGGTATGTATGAACAATATTAGCTATGCAGACGACATGGTCATACTAGCTCCATCGATAAGAGCGATGAGAAAACTTCTGGCAATATGCGAAGCTTACGTTGATAGTCACGGGCTGATGTACAATGCTAAAAAGTCATCCCTGCTGATATTTAAAGCAAATACTGGTCCCACTGTCATTCCACCCATACGTCTCGGCGGGGCCAACCTGAAAATCTGCAGCGAAATCAAATATTTGGGGCATGTCATCACCGATGACCTAAATGATAAAAATGACATAGAACGTCAAAGAAGAGTACTGAGTGTGCGAGCTAACATGCTTGCTAGAAGATTCATCAAATGCAGTCCTCCGGTGAAGAAGCAACTTTTCCAAACATATTGTATGAGCTTCTACACTAGCGAGCTATGGACGACATACACACAAGGCGTCATGAACACACTCCGAGTACAGTACAACCACGCATACAAAGCCCTATTTGGCCTCCCCTGGCGATGCAGCGCCTCACAGATGTTCACCGAAGGAAGGGTGCATGGATTCGCTGCTTTGATGCGCCACAGAATAGCCGGGACGAGTTAGCGCTACCAGAGATCGGACAACACTCTTGTCCAGGCCGTTGCCCAGTGGCAGGGAGCGCCTCTACACTAGAGATGGAGAATTTCACTCAAGCCACCATAAAGTCCTAATGTACTCATCAATGTATTGATTTTTTATTTATTATTTTTATTTATTTCTTTATTCATTTTCTTTTTATGTATTAACTTAAATGTAAGCTTTTATGGCAGGCAGAGCATTGCACACACCGCTCTGTCCAGCTGAAATAAAAGTATTATTATTATAATACTTACACAAACTGAAATAAATGTAAGCTGTCGATTTCCCGAAAATTAATAAATAAAATGATTCAGGTTAATCAAATGCGAGGGGAGCTGAATTGGATACCAATAAAAAAAATATTTCCATATAATGTGTTAATTTTTATACATAAAATTATGATCAACCAAATACCTAAATACTAGGACGAAATAGAATTAAGTAAAAATAATCATAATTTTGAAAACACGAATGTTATGACTGCCGCATATAAAAAAAAACAGAATCACAGAATTAATGTATGATGAAATGCCTAAAATTCTGAAGAATGAATGTATTTAAAAACATATATTATGTTCACTTAAAATCTTTTTTTTTTTATATATCAGTGATATAAATATACCATACACAATGATTACATGTCACAGAATACAAGCATAATCAAAAACCAGTAATAATTTAAACAAACATAACAATTAACTGTGGCATTTGATCATAAAATTACATCAGAAAATATGAAATTAATACAAGCTCTAGAAGGAGATACATCTACATAAAAAAAATTATAAACAAGTATGAGTAGTAAAAAAAAGGTATTAGAATACTTTTAGGAGGTTTAATTAATAATGATTTAGAATATGATAGTATAGCCTTTTTTGTACCTAGCTTCTGTGCAGTTAAACAAATCCGCTACATCTGCGTACCTATTACTGACTTCATGTAATCTAGGTACAAGCGAGTGTTTGAAATGCTCAGTCCTGGAATTTTTCAATCAAACAGTGTTTTATAACCAGTAGCTCTTAACTGGGTATATGAAATTCAATGAGTATAATTAAATCAAGGCTGTCTACTTTACCATTTACGATTTTTAACATAAATATAAGTCGGATTTAATTTTTCGGTCTGAGAGTTTTAATAAATTTATTTCTTTCATTACGTAATTATAGTTCACACTTTCAATGGGAATACCGAGCTTAAAATTAATGTGTCTTAGGAATTTGTGTTCATTTTTTCCATTGAATCTGAATGTATTTTATAATGGGGGACCAGATCGAAGAGTTATATTCAACTTGACTTCGAACTAAAGATGTGTACAATATTTTCAAGGTGGAATTATTTCTGAAGCTTATGAATTATGAATTATTTTATAAATAACGAAATGTAATCTTGTACATATTAGTTTGTGTAAAATTTTACATGAACTAACTCAATACACTATAAAAAATACAAATATCTTTTCTAGTTCATTCTAGTTTCACTCATTATCGATTGTTCGAGGGTCAAAGGTTGTCTACAACATTTTCAATGCCATCCATAAACTTAGGATGGGTTGTTTCATAGAATTTGAACAATTCATCAAATTTCAACGTTCATTTTCGGGTTCCGTGAAAGTCCTATTCAAGTTATGTTATTAAATCAGTATAGGCTAGATACTTGACAGAACTGAAATACTAACAGAACTTGAAAATTAACTTAAAAATTTGAAAAATTGTTCAAATTCTTTGAAAGAACCAGTCCTAACAGTCATATTTTAGTAAATTATTGAACATGGTTCTTAAAGCCATTTTATTATTTTTTTTAATCTTGCATTCTATTTTGGTCGAAAGACGGAAATATTTAATGAATCAGTAACATTTATCTTGCGTATGTTACGTACTTCCTGTTTTTTATGACATGATCAGTGGAAATTTTTTTATCGTTTATAAAACTTTGGATGGTAACGTTCTATTTAGATCTGTCGTAATATCAGGTTACTAACTTTTTTAACGCATGTAAATAATTGATTGCCCTAGAGTAATGTTCAATATGACGGAAAAATATTACCTAAATATATAATATTATTATGAGTACGACAACATTTTGAGAAACCTGTATCTCATTTTCAGAAACCTGTATCTCATTTTCAGAAACCTGTATCTCATTTTCATAAAACATGTACCTCTTATCAGAAAATGTATATCATATTCAAAAACATGTATCTTTTTTTTCAAAAACATGTATTTCATTTTCAGAAACCTGTATCCCATTTTCAAAAACCTGTATCTCATTTTAATTATGTAGTTTGGCTTAATTTACTGTTTATTTTAAATTACTAGAGTAAAAATAAAATAATTCACAAATACAATATATATATTTCACTGTTATATTGGAACTTAACTATCTTGCCGGTGCGGGCCTTATTATAGCAAAAAATATTGATTCTGCCTAAACTCCTAATATATGAGGAATATGGAACATGAACACAATACTAGGTTCACAAATAATGTGGGCATGCTTGTACCAAAATATCACAATAAATATGAACAGCGAACCGGGTATTACGCGCCCAAAATGTTTAACATAAATGTTACTAAGTAATTGAAATTAAAAATTGCGATTTTTTTTACACGGGAGGCCTTGGGGAAAAATAATTATCTAAGGGCATATGTCATCTTTGGGGATGATGGGTGGAGATTCTTTTTAAGGAAATGAAGGAGAGAAAGTTCTGAGAAGGTAAAAGGTATGACGGGTGGGTAGGAATTTTGGAATCATTGAGTACAGGAGTGACGGAAGAATGAATATATCTATCGCACTGCGGTGCAGGGCGATGGGTCGAGAGACCAGTTGGAGAGGCTAGAGGGTCTCCCCAAACCAGCCTCTCCCGATCAACAACAACAACAGTGGTTGTCTTTTAAGGAATTTTTAAGGATAGGAAGGATGTGAAGTTCTGGGAAAAAAAAGGTATGAGGGGTGGGTAAGAAACTCAGCGTTAGTATGTTCAGGAGTGACGCATGAAACCATCCCTCTCACTGCAGTCCAAGGCGAAGACGTCAAAAAGTGTCTCCCTCAACCAGCCTCACCCGATCCCATCTCTCGTGCAGTTGGTGGGCAGATGCATCCGCCGTCAGGACCTGGATAAAACCTCATCCCTTGAACCCGGGCACCTCTACTCCAAGTCACCAAACGTAGTTAACCACTTGGGGCGACCTGTAACAGAGGTGTTGATTATCCAATAAATGATCCCAAACCGACTCCAAAATAAATGCTAGTTATTCAATGTAGCACGTAGATTATGTGTGTCAATAACAATAATAATAATCTGTATATGTATAATTAGAGTAATAATATTATGTATACTTATATGTACATTGTAATTAAACATCTTGTTGACAAACTACTGGATAGTACTTTTGAAGAATTTATCTTCTTTAGGGGGTACTTAACCCTCCTCTCGATAACTATCTATTACAATAAATAGACACTCGCAATAGGTAGTAAATACGGCCAAATAATTCGATATACGTAGCCATTATTCGTAGGTTGGGGTACCGAACAGTAAACACTGACTTGATAAATAAATAAATCGTAAATCGAAAAACATGTAATACTCTGCTTTTGACAGTTTATCGAGAGGATGGTGAAAAACCCCCTTAGCCAAATATCAAATAATTATTCGTCTTCAGAAGGAATTTAATTTTAAAAAATGCTGAATACCGAATAAAATAACACATTATTTGTACTACACATTTTTTGCGAAAACAATGCGATTTCCTCATATGTACATTTAAGATACAAATTTTAAGTAACTTGCATTTCTTTTAAAAAAAAAATGATTGGTTTTTAAATTTTCCTATAATCATGGAGGCTATTATGTTTACTGTACATACCTTAAAAAACATAGGTAATTGGTAACTTTGAAATTAGTTGTTTTGAAACATAAGGAGCTTGATGAAAATAAGTTCGTTTTTAAAATGATATGTAGGTACTTACATCTATGAACCAACTCATATTTTTTGGCCAGTGT
The DNA here is from genome assembly GCA_026573805.1 of Hesperophylax magnus. Lineage (NCBI taxonomy): Eukaryota > Metazoa > Arthropoda > Insecta > Trichoptera > Limnephilidae > Hesperophylax > Hesperophylax magnus. The sequence continues at coordinate 25,899,808 of JAIUSX010000072.1, forward strand.
TGCAGTGCCATCTCTCTTTTTTCGTGTGCTTTTCGTCAGTTTTCAAATAAGCAATGTAGTTCTCTAGCTGTTCTATTTTTAAACAATACCAATATTTTTCCTGTGTGTTTTAATGGTTTCATTACATTTTCCACAGACCAGCGCCATCTGGACGATTTTCTGGAAACTTCAATGCTATCAACCGTGAAAAACAGCGCTTTGTGAATATTCCTGCAAGCTTCAAATAATAGATTTTCGTCAATTTTCAAATAAGCAGTGTAGTTATCTGTGTTGTATTTTTAACCAGTACCAATATTTTTGCTGTGTGTTTTAACCGTGTCATTACATTTTCCACAGACCAGCGCCATCTGGATGATTTTCTGGAAACTTCAATGCTATCAACAGGGAAAAAACAGCGCTTTTTCAGTGTTCTTTCGAGTTTTTGATAAAAGATTTTCGTCAGTTTTCAAATAAGCAGTGTAGTTCTCTGTGTTGTATTTTTAACCAGTACCAATATTTTTGCTGTGTGTTTTAACGGTGTCATTACATTTTCAACAGACCACCGCAATCTGGATCAATATATCAATCGAGAAAAAATGCGCTTTGTGAATGTTTCTAAAAGTTTGTGAAAATAGATTTTCGGCAGTTTTCTTTCAGAAAAAAGCTTTCCTGAAGCTTTTACAAACGTTATTTTTTAGCTCTGAAATTGCACTATTAATACTTGGAGTGGACTACAGAGGGCTGCAAACTAAATAAATATTAAGCTTTTCTAAGCAACACAGCACCTATTCAGGATTAAATAACAAATCAGTTTAGATTTCAAATCACAGATGGCTATAGACACTAATTTAAATTCAATAAAATATTATACGAAGGAAATATACTTCGTTCAAAAGGGTGGCATAATTTTACCTCTCATCGTCATCAAAAATATAAATTTCCAATGTGTGTCTGTCCTGTGTAACCATGAACTCGGATTTAAGTGTCATTTTTCAGACAAGAGATAATGTACCTACCAATAAGTTTGGTAATATTTTTAACAGAAATCTATTTTGAATGTCATTTTCAACGTTGGAACAGATTTGGCAAGAATTCTGACAGTGATTTTTAACTTGTAGTAAAATGTCATTTTTTTATACAGCTACATATATTATGTAAATTTTATTCAACAAACAGAATGATAAAATTATTACTTATAATATAGAAACGTATCTACACAGATAAAAAATAGTATTGAAAATTTATTAAGAATATCTTCAAATTATTGGTAATTCCGTTAAAATTCCTAAAATCCTTAAAGGTTCCTGGTAAAATTTTCTAATATATCGGAACACTTTTTCAGTTCATGCACCTGCATTTATATTTGCCGACATTGTGATAACACATTCGAATTTTACTAAAAGTTTATCAGGAATCCCATCAATTCATTCGTTGAGGGCCTGCAATCCCATTTTTTACCGGATTACTGACAATTTGAAAAGGTTCTTAATAAATAACAATACGTGTAACCCTGAAACACTTTACTGCAAATTAATTAATATTTATGTTGTTTCCCCAAAATTAATGTAATCAATACCAAATGCGGCTTTAAAATTTCATCATTTTTCACGACCACATAAAGCTCCAAAAATAACTTTTTGCTGTTGCGATGTATGAAAAGTTTTTAGGTAATAATGTTTGTTATGTCCGACGTACAAAAGCCATTCGGGCTGGCAGTAATTCCAGAGGAGATTGCCTCATAACCAAGTGCGGGGGAATCTGTGGTGGATGAAACAGGCCTAATTTACGTATTCATTGTGAAGCGGGATTTAATGCCCGAGAAGGTACTACATTTAAGACGCCGCATTTTGCATTTTGAATTGTAAATCGGCAACGCCCACCTCTTTTAGTTTCATAAACTTCGTATAGAGTCACCATCGTCCTAATTATAAGAGAATTTATTTAGTTTGTTACATCTGTTGACGATAAAAGAAAACATTGAAACATGTATCTAAGATCAGAACCAATATGTCTCCATTATTAAACTTTTACACCAATACTAGCGACTTAAGTGAACGGACGCGCGCTGGAGTTAAAATGCCCATGATTCTCAAACTACGGATATTACGGATTTAATTAATTAAATATTTTTATATTTAATTAAAATAACACATTTAAAGATACATACTTTTAAAAAATGAATACATATTTAAAAATTTCTCCTATAAAGTCAAAAACAATTTAAAAAAAATGAATTAAGGTTTTTCTTATAAGATTTATGCATAAATATATTAAACCTACTTTTGTTTACATAACATACACGTATATTATATATACTTATAATAATTACATATATTAAAAATAATTTTTATTGTTTTAAGCTTTTTTATATCAACAGGGTTTGAACTCTAGGTTACTGCTAAGGACTTGTAAAACAGAAGACTTTTTGTAATTATTTATTTATTCATTTAAACAGTACAATAATTTTAAAGAGTTATCTAATATGTTTACATTATAACATTATGAACTACAATCTACCGTACTTTCCCCCTCTTACGACGTATATGTGCTGACGGAAAATCGGCTCTACTCGGAAATAAAATCAACAGAACTCGGACTTAAGGCAAAGCTTAATTAATGCTAAATAGTGATTTACCATTAATCTTTATAACGAATTAGTTTACATTATGTATACCAAATAATATGCTTTATATAAATTGATGCTTTTCCCTTGAGGAGAATTCAAATAAAAAAATTTATTTACTCCATATAAAATATAAATGTAAGCTACTAAAAATGTATTTATTCAATAAAAATGTATGAATGCACAAATGAATCAACTTTTGAAAAATAACATATTATGGGTAAGATTATCTGTGACAGTTTCCGTTGATTAATTTTTTGCGTACTTATAATTTTTTATACAAAATAAATAAAAAACACTTTTGCGCATGAAATCGAGCGTTTCTTGACTCCATTTTCCAAGCGATTTTAATGCCTATTACCTGTGTATTCGTCACGAAATAAGACAAACAAAGAATATACATATTTTTGGCTTGTAGCTTCCTCTTAAGACTCGGCATTCTGCATTCTGCATTTCGAATTGTAGATGAGCGACGCCCACCACTTTTACTTGTCATAGAGTTCGTATAGGGTTACCAATCCATTGAATTTTTTCCTATAGAACAATATTATTCCATAGAAAAATATCTATTTATCCTTTAGTTTATTAACTTATTTACCTTAAATCGACCTTAAAGCGTTGGAATATTGAAAAATTAACATTTTATTTTTTACTTGTACAATCACGCAAAATTACCTGCATCCTGTGTGGAGTTACGTAACAAAAACATCATCATCATTTAAGGTTAAACGCAACGCTTGTTATATTCTACGAGTTCATAGATGGCGTTAATTAAATAATTTTATTAAAATACGCTTTTGCAAAGTATTTCTTTACAACATTAAGAAAAATCATTTGTTTGCGCCCGCATACACGCAATATGAATATGAATAAATAGTTTTGTCTATATAAAAACTCAATTCTATCGAGAAAGGCATGGAAATACAATATTGGATTGAATAATCGGTACAATATTGTATTTGTATGCCTTTCTCGAAAGAATTGAGTTTTTAAACGAACAAAACTATTGATTCATATTCATATTGCGTATATACGGGCGCAAACAAATGATTTTTCTTAATATTGTAAAGAAATACTTTGCAAAAGCGTATTTTAATAAAATTATTTAATTAACGCCATCTATGAACTCGTAGAATATAACAAGCGTTGCGTTTAACCTTAATGGCCAATACAAAACAAACTTACTCGGTTTTTCCAGTTATCAATGCATTAAATATGTCTTTAAATGGACGCATTCTAAAAAATAATATAAAATATAAAATTATAGAAACAACTGGAAAAAGTTGAATATGTTTTGTAATACAGAGTTGTCCCTTGAAGATAATTTCTAATACTCGATTTTTTGCTCTACTTCTTCTTTTTTAAATAAAAATTAAATTTCATAAAGATATTTGTAAATTTTATAAAAGTATACGTGATAGATAAATTTGAATTAAATATGTTATTCACTATATATTTTTTTTGTTTTAAACCACTTTATTTTGCTATATACGTCGACCGGTTTCGGTTGATCTCAACCTACTACTATTTCTAATGCTTTTAAATTATTAAGGCGTATTCCTATTTTATTTTTATGTATAATTTTGACTCCTGTATTTTTATCAAAAGTATGGTTAGTATTAATTAAATGTTCGGCAAAGTCTGAATAACCAGTATTTGTTTAACACCTGACGTGTTTTACTCTAATATTTCCAGAGTGGCAAAAAACGACTGCGGAATTCATTCAAGAAATAATCTCACAGTTTTAGAACAATCAGCTTACATCGCCTTGTGGCAAACGAATTTTTGGCAAATCGGTATATTTTTGTACACAAGCCCCGGCCTTGGGACATTTAATTTATGTTTGTTAATTATTTTTCAATTTTGAAAAACAATATTATTTAACCGATAAATGCAATATTCACGTTAAATAAGCTATTCAAATATTTTAAATTAAATATTATTTACAGTAAATCACGTAATTTTAGATGCCAAAAATTCTGACACACGTCCACTACGCCTGCCGACTGCGCGGGACTGACGAATGTTTGAAATGGTCTTATGTAAATCAGAATGTTAGAGAGAGCGCGCTAATATTTAAAAGGATTGGAACGAACAGACGTAAGCGACTAATGTGAAAATATTTTATGAAACACGACTCATTTGAAATAAAGCAAAAATCTCTCTCCAATGTCTTTAGTTGCATTTAAACATACACTCTGAATTTTTTCGTGCTTATAACATATTAAATAACAGAACAAAACGTATTTTTAATAATTTTCGGAGCTTACTTTGCGATTTTTTTCTATCGAGGGAATTTCAAATAATTAACGTTTCGGCAAAACCAATGTATGGATATTATCTTCAAAAACAACATTTTTTTTTTGGAACTCCAAGACTTAAGGAGTTAGCGAGAAACTTGATATAAAATCGGTAGAAATTGAAAATGCCGGGTCTTAATGCTGGTTTTTAAATTACAATCTTACGCAGTACCAAAATAAGTAATCATTGAAAACAAAATTAGCGACTAGGAATTGAATCCAGCACCTTAGCCTTGCCGGGGCTCTGCTCTAAACTCTGAGCAAATTCTACCATATTTCCTTATATATCCTGTTATACTCAACTGTAATAATACTTCGACTAAGAACTACTGTTAATCTTCGTGCCGAGATTCCCAGAATATTTATAATGATGGTACACGATTGGACTATAATAATGGTTTATTGTAACAAACGAATGTTGTACAGAGTATAGTTCTTAACTGCGAGCTGCGAACAGAGAGGCCTTACTACCTACTACAATGGCTTATATATCTGCTTCTGTCTTCCTCATCCTCTGACTCTGTCACATACTGCGGGAATCAACATAGATGCTAAAAACCTATCTCATAACTACCAACATTATCTTCATTTTTTAAATGTATATTTTTATTAGCTTCTATATTTCCGAATGTAATGCAATTTAGATTAGTGTCTTGGATAAATATATCCATTTTTATTTTAACGTGCGACATCTATTGAATTTTCTGCAAATTTTCAAGAATGAATATAATTGTTAGTCACTCAATATCTACACTTTTTGGGGTCAAGTTATGTGTATCGTGAAAAGCGGGATCACTTATACCCTGCATTTATTATTTCTAACGGCAATGCAACTAAATTAAATATCATTTTTGTGGGATACGTCAGATTTTTGAAAAATGATTTTTAATTTGAATCGAATTTTTAATCGAATGGTTAATGAAATCCGATTTTTGACAGGATTATTTAATTTTTTATTTAAAAAAAATACGTAATCAGCAAACTTGAGGTAATATTTCACAAAAACGGGGCTATACAAATCGTTAGAATATCCTATACAAATCCTATACAAATTAGAATATTATTATTATCGTTAGAATATTACGAATGATTTTCATCCTGCCGACTACCCCACGGATAAAAACCTTAAAGAATAAATTAACAGGTTTCCTGATAAACTCACAAACGATGTCGGAACAAGTGTTCACGAAAATCCGAATATTTTTATAATTTTAAATACACGTGCATTTCCATAAGAGCAGGCCTGAAATCCCGTTTTTAATTGGATTCACTGAAAACTTCTTCTTCTTCTTTCGTATGGTGGTCGGTGAGTCGGAGGGGAACACTACGTCAGTGAGCCAGTCAAGGGCCTCAAGCGTCGCTCTCTGGATCTCAACAATCCCGCCGGGGAATGAATGTAGCGGGAATTTTTGGCCACATGTTCGGTGCATCGCACTGCACCGCATTCACACATCGCCGAATCTTTAAGACTTCAACTGTGCATCATGTGGGCACAGCGGCTGTGAGAGCAGTGAACACTAATCTTCCACTATCGACTTATCTCAGATAAAACAAAATATATTTGTACGTGATTTCTAATTCCCACATAAATTTATTTAATCAGCCGGTCCTGAATTTTTACCAAAAACATTAAATAAAATAAATAAAAACTTCACTCAATCATTTTTGTAACAAGTTTCAGAAATGTCATGAAGTAGCGATCCATCACTTGAGACGTTACATCTGATGAGGAATTTTGTAAAAGTTGTGACATTGGACTCTCCTGCCCGAATTAGCCGCCGGCCGCCAACACCTGCTCACAGGACTTACGATTCTCCTCACCTCTGAGGAAACTGTGCCAAGTACAAAACGATACTAAAATTCACAAATATTAATTTGCCTACAGTTGGGGGCTACTAAGTTGCGTAAGAACCATGCGCGGTCACATCTTGATGTGAATTGAAAAATCATCACGTAGTTTTGTTAATGCAAAACATTTTCAACGTTATGGCGGGTTTCTGGGTATGATAATCACAATAGCCAGACAAAAACTAAACGACAAACTACCACGATGCTATTCAAATTATTCTTTTTTTTTGCATAATGGTTTATAGTCATCCAATTTGGCAGGCGGGTATGGGTAACCAACTCCCCTGACATAGGTCACCTCAAGTTATTGCCCGGATTCATGGGGTGACGTTTGTCTTGAATAGGCAGAAAGAACATCCCAACCCTATCTATTTCTTACCAGCAACTTTTGTTAATTTTCACAACATACCCAAATCGGGAATGCCATAGTCTCACTGGTTCCGAGCAGTTGCGACTCCTGTTCGGCATTCGCGTTACAACGGAGATCTTAGAGGCAGGACCATGCACGGTTCATGAATATTTTTGGCACTGCTAATTAAATTATTCATTCGTTTCTTGTACTTATATTATAAAACGAATTGTTGACGTTGAAGTATGAATATGAAAATATTCACAAAAACACTGAGAATTATTTGTTCTGCTTGCGAAACATGCGTGCAATTCCAGTTTTTTAAAGTATCGTGAACGCGTTGTTTCTTCTCGAGAGCTTTTCCTGAAAATGCGGTGTGCACAATTTGTTAACCTAGCCCCACTCTCTATCTGCGAGCTACCTCCAAATAAAGCGTGACACAATAACACACTTCTAATTATAACTTCCATCTCATTTCTCAACTCTTTTACATTCTGTTATCTGTTACAGAAGAAAAATATACTTGGACTGCGTTGAGGTAAGATACCTAAGTGTGTAGGTGGGGCAGATCCATTTGGAGAGATCTAATATGTTGGCACAGAACTCCACTTTTTTATGTTCTCCTGATACAAAATTTCAGAATTTTATTTTTCCACCTTTGTAGATGGTTTCCACCACTAAAGACATAAACCGAGACAAGAGTATTGTGGAAGTGCCCAAATTAAAGTAACTTTCACCCTACTTCTGTTGATATTGTTCAAAAAATTTCAATGACCGATATTCTTTCAATGCTTGTCTGAAGACGAGTGCAAAGATGATATGTAAATCAGCGGCAACCGTTTTTCTTTCTTATTTGTATAAATCGCACTTCCAGCGATTTTCTATTCAGTTATAATATATGGCATTATATATAGCAATTATTTTGAAGACGAATGGGGGAATACAAAAGAAAAACATTTTTAAATTTAAATATTTATATTTTTTCGTAGAAAATGTTAAAAATTAAAGATTAAATTAAGTTTCATTAAGAGTAAGAATATTATGTACAAAACACCTCCGCCGATAACAAATGTACAAAATAGATAATTTCTGAGTTTTTGTCTGAAATCGTGTTGAATGGCAGTGATTGCGACAAATAGCCAGGAATTCTTTTTTGGCGTACTACGAATATTTACGAATACTGATACTGTTTCAATGATATGCAAATGTCAAACTTTGATAAGAGACCCAGTTGTGATCCTTGTGAATCACCCGAAATAAATTAAATTATCACTTACGTTTCAAAATCCACATAAGCTCAACACAAAACATTATGTAATAAATTTAGGTTGAAAATATGTTATTAGAAATAAAGGAAGAGTTGTAGTGAAATGATTTTGTTCAACGGTGGCTAAAACAGATGGTGTGGTAGTGATGTTGATAAATTTGGCTGATCATTCAGCTTACTTTCCGAGCAAGATCTTGCGACCAGCTCCCATGTTCTGTCCAGCCTGGGTGGCTCCTTTGTTGGATCCAGCCTGTAGGCCGATGACGGACTTTCCGGCGGCAACCGTTTCATCGCTGAACTCCCTCTTGTTCTCTTCTGAGGGCTTGGGTCCCAGCCAAGGGCCGGTCCACTCGGGATGTCTGTAGGTCTGCACAAAACAATATGAATTAGTTCATTCAATAAATCCAGTTATTTTGTTACCAAAAAAAGGTTTTGCACATTCCTTCATCTCCTCCAGCGTTTGATATCTTGAAAAGATTTATTTTACAGTGTCTGATTAGTGATCAGTTAATATATGTTTTTCTTTGATAGTACTGACCTGTCTGCCTAAGGCGTAAAGGGTGCTGGTGACTTGGGAGATGTCTTTCTTGTCCCATAGGTCGACGGTCTGGAAGACATCAATATCATTGCAGCCGTAGTTCTTCAGGGCCAGCTGGAAGCTAAAAAATAAACACAGTCGTTAAAAAAATGGCAAACGGGAAGTACATTCAAAAGTTTGACTTTTATCATGATTACTGTATTATGGAATTATTGTCAAAATGTTTAGCAAGGCTCTATTGAATCCTCCGTGGAATTTAATTGAAGGGTCTGGTTGACTTACTTGTTGATGTTTTCCATCATCTTGAACTGTCCACCGGTGGTGTTGATCTTGCCGACAGATCCAGGGGCGATCTTGTTCATGACCTGGCAGAGGACAGTTCCATCCTTGAGGACATCCTCGTACAGTTCGCCGGCGGGGAATTTCGCTCCGAGGATTTCTTCCATCCAGGACTGAGCCTCGGCTTCCTGGGCCACATCGCGCTTTCCGGCCAACTAAAGGGATAATTCATCGATCAATAAACGAAAATCACTCCTTCAAATGCTAATAACTAGAAGATCAAGTGACAAAGAAAAAATACCCAATGATTACTCAATTCCGAACCGCATTTTCCAAAGTCAATATACTCCGCAAATACCGTATAGTACAAGAGACTGTATGTATTTACTATCGTAAATAAAACTATTTGTAGAAGAAATGTAATTGCGTACGTGAAAAATATCTCAAGAGAGCAACTGATCAATTTTGTTGTTTTAAAATCTGCAACTCATCTTGAAAGCTTTAAGATTCTTTCTATTTATGTGCCACATCATCTGAATGCAATTTTATTGAATTCGAAAAAACAGGTTTAATATGTTTTGAACAACCGTTCAAAACATTTTATAACTATTGTATTAATTATTAATTAATGCTTCGGTTAATGCTTTCAAAGGTACAATTATTATGAACGGGAGATGAGCGTGTGTGACATTTGCCGATTGATGCAGCAACAAATTTGTGTAGAATCACTATAATTTGTTGAATAATCCATTGTTGGTGAATGCACATATATTTTTCACTGCACATATCACTTTGGTCACACGACACGTAGTAGAGCAAGAGTTTCACCTTCAGCCTGACTTGACGTTCCAGAGACATGTTTGCTGGGGGTTTGCGGAGCTAGTGTAGAGATCTGCTAGAGAAACTGCCCCGAGGAGTTAGGAAGCCACCTTTATAGCCAGCAGCCGCCCACCTGCTCTGTTCTCCATTTGCTCCAAATCAGTGGAGTGGTGTACCGTCACACCTTTCTAAAGATTAATTAGTTTTTTTATTTTCGGATATTACCAACACGTCATCTGTTTGAATATTTATAAATCTTGTTGGTTTTTAAATCATCTCTTAAGTTTCAACCAAAAATCTCACCATTGAAAACATAAAATTTTGGACTTTCATCCAATATTATTTTTCTTGTAGATGCGAATAAAATATTTGCATCTTTGATCATATTCAAGGTGAAGAGGACTAGCCTGCGAATATTTTTCGAATAATATTATGGTCTTTGACATAAATAACTATTAACTGTAGCCTCTACAAATCCGGGTAAACAGTATGAACTAGGTTGATCTTGAATATTGCCTATTATCCTATTAATGATGTAATAGTTTATGATGAATATGTCGACCATTTTTTATTCCTAGAAAGAATGATGTGTGGGGATTTTTTTAAAAATCTATACTCCAAAGCAATATTCATTTTGTTGATTTTTGGTACCTTCCAAGTTCCAAAATCAATTCGTCCTAAACCTGTCTCCGCACAGAGAAAACTTACTGATGTAAGGTATTGCTAAATTATTAAAAATCTGGTCAAAATAACTACTATTCTCTTTAAAAACCGGATTGCAGGCCTTTAACGAATGAATTGACAGGTTTCCTAACAAAGTAAACGCAGCTGCATGAGCACGTATTCCGATTTATTTTGAATGTTAAATGGCCTGCGATCACGTTTTTAAAAGGATTTTAATAAATCAGCAGTACTCATTGTTCTCTGTGTGGTACTTGAAGTGTAGAAAGACAGAAGTGATAACAGAACGGTTGAGGCAATCAAAACGCATTGATAACTCCAAATGGAAGAAAAAGGAAAATACGGAGAAGAAGAATGTAAAAAGATTTAAAAAAATATGTATTATAAGTTTCCAGAATTATTCTTCACCTACGCTTATGCGGTGTTTCCTAATTCTACATAGAAAAATATATTTAACGTGCCATTTTTCACGACTATATTCCAGAATAACTTCTCTTCACTTCTCTTCTCCTGCTCACCTCTCTTCCTCCCATCTCTTAGACCAAGATCACCTACTGACTCAATGTTTTGTTTTAGATCATTATCATATCATCAAGTGGTGTGTGTGACGTCGCCCTACCACAATTTTAAAATCATTTTTACTGTCGAAAACATTTCCATGTAAGGGATCATTTTTAGTTTGGTAAAAATTGTATTAATGTCAATTGTCAATGAGCTTACATCATTGACAATATGCATTGAAAGGCGATTGACGGGGTCTCAATCGACCCGACCTATATTTTGACGTCTAACACACCGATAATCTGTTGATTTTACTTTTCAAACTCTGGAAAATCTCGATATAATGCAATTAAACGTAAACCGTTTCACCATGAAATTGAAATTTAGCATTTCAAGGGGTTCAACAGATAAAGCATTTAAACTAATGATTGTCTATCGCACAGCTGTGTCAAAGGCGCTTGTCTATAGCGTCTGTGCGCTCAATCAACAAACACATTATTCCCCAGTCAATTGTCAATCGCTTTAATTGCCCCAGTAAACGATTAATTCGCAATTGTCAATCGCATCAAAGGTGCAAATTGACTAAACTTTCGACAGTTGGTATTGATCGTTTCCGAGAAGTCTTTAAAACACTAGAAAAATTCTTAAAAAAATTATAGAGAATAAATATCATTAAACTGAATGCTGTAGAAATGAGATCCTTGAGGCTCATGTGTGGTAAAACCATGCATGATCGTGTGAGGAATGTATGATCGTGGAAGGCTGATGTTAGCGTAATGAGTAAGATTAAGAAAGGGTTGCTCAGATGGTTTGGACATGTAGAACGAATGAACGAAGAAAGGAGTGTAAGGAGAATATATCGAAAATCTGAATGGTAGAAGTCGGGGACGCCCGAAGAGATAGCACGATCAAATTAATCAGATACTTAAGTCGAACCGTTTCAGGAGTCAGAAAAATAGAAGAGTATGTATGAGACGAAGTATGAATGTGAATGAGGCAAGGAGTGTGTGCCAAGACCGAGTTGTTTAACGGTCCGTCCTCTCTGCCCACCCCTGCGCAGAAAAGGTGTGATGGTTAGTTAGTTGGTTAATTTTTTATAAATGTCATTAAATTTGATTTAACCATCATAAACTCTCTCATATTTATAACGGAATAATTTCTGTACTATGTACCTACATTGTTTATTTTTTGTCATACTGACTGACGTAAAAATATCTTATTAAATCTTGTTTTTTATTGAGCCACCTGTTGGCAAGGATCTTTTCTTGCGTAATACTATGCAGCATAATACTATTATGGTTTAGGAGAACATTTAATTTATCATCTTGAAACTATGTATGTCACAACATGATGCAGTTTACAGTGCTTCTCATGTTGTGGCCTAGTCCTGCCAAATCGACATATAAATTTTGAAATTTATTATTTTTACATGAATGAATTAGGGGTGGCAATTCCAATTGGTGCAATATGGTCGTATAAGACACATGGGATTCCATTGGGTGTGGCTAGAGATCTTCCATTTTTTTTCACCATAGATTATCAGCTGGGTTGTTTTTGTATCAGTCGCTTTTCGTAATATTGGAGTTTTCTACTTATTAAGTACAGTTTTTAAATATTTTTTATTATATATTTACATTGAAAGTTATAGCAATTTCGGGAATTTCTGAATAACTTCTTCATTCCTATTTGGGGTTTTGAGAAATTTTCTTTCTAGATCCACAGTGCCTCTTCTGTATTCCATGTCAAATTGGTTTAGTGTCTTATATCAGTTGTATATATTTCTGCTTCCCTAATGGTTCATGTTTCCTTGCCATGGGAAGATAACAGGATTGTTATTCTTGTAATATTTATAATATAAAAATCGTGATTTGGCAAACTTTTTCATTCTCTTAATGATGGCTTATGTAGTTAAAATGTGGAGAGAGGTCCTTTTAGTGATCCAACTATCAAATTTTAAAATCACGTTGAACGACAAAATCAAATTCGGCATTCAAAGTTTTAAAACTAAACTAAAAAATTGACATGGCTAATGAACTTACCGGCAGTCTAGCTGAATAAAGCACCTTTATGGCGTTCCCCAAGGGCGATGTTCAAGGTTGGTGTAAATTGTGGTTTAAATAAAACAAATGTCTTTGGCATCGAATAGAAATGTTGAAGATTAAACTAAAGTCGAGCTTTTATAAAAGCGGGTCACCTTTGAGCTAGCTCACTAATTGTTTTCTAAAGAGTTGTTCATCATCTTACAAGCTATGGAGGAAGCAATGCTTGTGGAAGCTTATCGACGAATACTACAATTTTAGTCTTGGAATCTATTGAATGTTTTCAGTATCTGGTGTTTTTAGTCATTATTAATATTTTTGTAAATAGATTCATTTACAATTAAAGTATGGATAAGCTTGCAAATCTTTAATAACACTGTGTTTTTAATTATATTCTAATCGTATGAGGAAATTAAAGGGTGTAGTTATTACCGAAGTGTGCTTAAGATTTTTTAATGAATTTTTTCGAAGAGTTGTTGATGATATCAATACAACCATAAATCAAATGTGCCATAAATACACAAAAATGTAGTCATTTTTTTTAAATTTCAGTCAGTGTGCGGTAAGGGGGGATATTTGAACAAATAAGTATTCATGAAATAAATCATTTATTTTTCATACAAAATGTTAATATTACACAATAAGATTAGATTTAAATAAAACTAAGATTAAAATTATGTACAAAACGTCTTCATGTCGTCGACTAGATTTTACTCCCTTAATGCTCTTGAAACAAATTAAATTAAATTAAAAGAATACGCTATAAATATGTACTTAATATTGGTTAATTTGTACTAATTTGTCAAAATATTTTGAAGCTATGTAATACTGGTTTTCAGTGGTAGTGTGAATTGACTTGTAAAATGAATGCTTAGTATGATAGCGTAAGACCTAGTTCTAATTGTGGAACGCTATAAATCAACAAAAAACAAACTGCAATACATTACAATCATAAATGTGTTGAAGATTTGGCTGTTTAAATGATTTTACGTGCTTTCCGTGTCAATTAGAAAACTTAAAACTCTTCTGATGTTGTATAGATTAGGCTGGTAGTTGTAAAATGGAGTTTACTTTCCGAGCAAGATCTTGCGACCAGCTCCCATATTCTGTCCAGCCTGGGTGGCTCCCTTGTTGAATCCAGCCTGGAGACCGATGACGGACTTTCCAGCGGCAACCGTTTCATCGCTGAACTCCCTCTTGTTCTCTTCTGAGGGCTTGGGTCCCAGCCAAGGGCCGGTCCACTCGGGATGCCTGTAGGTCTGTAAACAAAAATAAACTAGAATAACTAAATGTTTTGAGGTATTTTCATCAATTTCCTTCATTGGTATTTTAGTTGTGAAGGATAAAGTATAGCCGTAATGGTACTAACCTGTCTGCCTAAGGCGTAAAGGGTGCTGGTCACTTGGGAGATGTCTTTCTTATCCCAAAGGTCTACGGTCTGGAACACATCAATGTCATTGCAGCCATAGTTCTTGAGGGCCAGCTGGAAGCTACAAAAAAATTGTAAATGGACAGTAGTTTATTCATCGTGGGCTATCATTTTGTAACACAAATATACTTATGATTCTCACTAAATCATTGCACATAATGGACAAGGGCGTAATAAAAGCAGCTTAACCAACATTTTTGGCTAAAATTTCGAGATTTACGTAACTGCTTATAGCAATACAATGTCATTTTCATGATATCTTTAAATTATCCATTAGTATTTAAAAAACTTTTTTGTTGTTTCACAGAATTAGGTCAATTAATCAAATTTCCAAGTTAAAATTCAATTTACATGAAAGTTCTTTTAAATTTCTGTTATTATTTCAGTCTTGTAGATCAATTGGCCCATAATTATGTAATAACAGAACAAGAATAAAACTTTCACGGAACTATAAAATTAACTTTTAAATTTCATGAATTGTTCAATTTCTGCGAAACCACCCGTCCAAGACAAGGCTTTTACTGAATTATTCAACAAGAAAATATATTTAAACTCGGCAGTTAACGGGTTATAAATACTAGTTTATTTATGTCTAAATTCTATTAGCTATAGCAAATACTTCCCTGGAAAGACGTAAAATACAAATCAGTGGTAGCGCCACTTTTTATGGCAACACACTTAAGTTATTTGGTTTAAGTTGGGTTTTCAAGAACTTACTTGTTAATGTTTTCCATCATCTTGAACTGTCCCCCGCTGGTGTTAATCTTGTTGATAGATCCGGGCTGGATCTTGTTCATGAGCGCGCAAAGGACGGTTCCGTCCTTGAGGACGTCTTCGTACAGCTCTCCAGCGGGGAACTTGGCTCCGAGGATGGCCTCGATCCAAGATTGAGCCTCGGCTTCTTGGGCAGCATCGCGCTTGCCGGCCAGCTGGAATTATTCACAGAATTTTATTTAATGCTAGCAAATTTAAAAAAATACATACCATACTAGATACTGAAAAGGAAACGAAGCGAAAAACAGCAAATCGTTTAAATTTATGTTATTGGTGTATTTTTTAATTCTGTTATTGGGAAATTTAATTATGTTATCGAATTTACTTTGTAGAATTTAAATATTTTGTAATCAGACAGTTTGATAATGCCTTCAGAAGGCGAAAAAGCTATCACGCACAATAATAATAATAATAATAACAACTGTTTTTTTTTGTAAATTGAATAATATGGAATATAAAAAGAAAAACTTAAATATGCGAAATGTATGGATCTATGGATTTCAATCTAAAATGTTCACAGTGTACCAAATTTTTTTTATGGTTTTGAAAGAAACCAAAATTTTGTGTTTTCAACTAACGATTTGTTTATAAATGCTTTAAAAATATTCCGAACCCTCATTTGAAACTGACCGGATTACGGTATTCTTATTTTTAGAAACATAAGGAAGATGGAAGTTGGCAGAGATTGAAGGAAATAATCGCGAATATTGGGAAACACTTATTCATTTATTTATATTATTTTATTTTATTTATTAAATAAAAAAATACTATCACCCTTTTTAGTGGCTTTTACATATGAATAGTAAGAATTATAAAGTATTTATTATTCATAACTAAACTGCCTCAGTAACAATCTTTTGTATTTGTTTAGTGATAGATAAAAAATATCCACTGACTTCATATAATTATTTTCCTCCATAAGTATTATGGGCAATAAGGAATACGTATGGAAATTATTCCCAAAATTTCTGTGCTTAAATAAATCATTACTTCTACCATAACGTAGTGCAAATCTAAAGCTTTCCAATGCAAGCAATTCTTGACTATCAAATACATCATTTAGAGTTTTATATTGTTCAACCAAATTGATGGAATTTCCATTTTGAAACACAGAAACCTTAACATTTTTTTCTATTCTTATTATCTTTTACATGAGTATTGTAAGGTGGGGGTTCCGACGTGAGAATAGTACTCAATTGACTTCTAAATAAAGACAAAATATAACAGTTTAATACACTGAGCATTGTTAAAATTTCTGTTTATGAATCCCAACATTTGTAACCTCTCGTTAGATAGTAAATAAGATGTGATTACTGAACATTGTTAAAGCCATTTCAATCCATGTTACGATTTTGTGTGATAGTTGGTCACTTGGGTACTGCTGAGAGTATTTTCTGCTATAGTACGATGTGAAAATAATGTGATATAGTTTTGAATTCTACGTGGAGACATTTTGTATATGATCGCGACCTGACACAAGCCCACACCAATTGAGTTTACATTTTTGTCACGAATATAACACACAAGAAAAGTAAAAACACTCTTCAATTATTAATTTATCACTTTGTTTGCAAAACACTTGTAAAAAGATAATTAAAATAGTCTAACCTTAGCCCTGACTTGACGTTCTAGAGACATGGTTGCTGAGGGTTTGTGGGGGTCTGGGAGTAGTAAGACTAAACTGAGAGCTGAGAACTGACGATGAAGAGTTTGGCTCCAGTCTATATATCCAACACCCGCCCACGTCTTTCGATTCCCGCCCAAATCAGTGAAGTAGTGTGCCGCCTTAACTTGTTGAAACTTCATTATTATTTTTAGAACGTATCTTCGAGATTTGTTCGGCGAATATTTTGTTCAGGAGTCATTTGGATTAAGATTGGTGCTAGTCTGTGGAATCATTTTTTTTATGTGAGACCCAACCAGAGTGCCAATTTGCATGTTACTATGTCATCCCAAATTCGACAAATTTTGTCAAACCGATGAAAGGAGCGATGTAAGGGTAAGGTGAAGAGTCCAAGAGTCCGAGCTGCTCCCAATCATCTGGAGCCAGTAGCACTATGGCATCCTCAATAATTGGGGAAAATTGTGAGGCTGAATAAAGTGGGGGAGAGAAGGAGACGGGGAAGAGAAATTTGAGGAAATTCGGTTGAAAGTAGGGTCATTCACCAAGACGATACTGAAATTATTTACCATCGTAGAACGTTTCTCGAACGTACTAAATCTTATTTTAAATGAATAAATTGTAAAATAACACAATACAGAATTTGAGTAAAAAATATTAAGAATTTAAAAAATATAAATTCATGTTGATAAAAAAAACACCGATTTTGAATATACTTAAATATTTCTATATTTTTACTCCCAGAAATAATAAATCGTTCTTGAAAAATAATTTATAAGCTTTTGTGTATATTCGCTCCATGATTGGTCGAACGAAATCTGATGTCAAATGTACTCCGCGTTATGTTTGTACAACGTAATTATTAAACATCTCTTTCTGTTAAATCCGTACTTTGATAATAAGAGGAAGAGGTCACTATACAATCGTGTAGTTAGGTATGTTGACCTAAGTTTTTGAGATAATTTGTGTTTGTCTTTTTACATCGTAGTATCTCCTGACATTTTAGAAAGTTTTCTTAAATTCAAAGCGGTAAAATTGAAGCTCCTCCAACTAATTAATGCAACTTAGACAATATGCCAATTTAACGTTTTTGTAAAAATGAGTAAGTAGAAACTCATTTCAAATTAACGTAAAAGAAATGACAATAACCCCGCTAGCGAGAGCCCGCCGCACTGTCGCGGCGTGAGCTACCGTGATACTCGATGATACCGTGTATACTTGTAAAAAATCCCCTTAATTTAGTTAGAAAGTAAACATTGATAGAAATGTACTGGAATTCTTTACTAAAGAATAAAAAAAATCTCCATACAAAATGCACTAATTACAGGACGTTCAGCGCACGGATGACGTCACGCACCCTCCCGCTTCTTACCGATCGGATTGCGATCGTTTTGGCGAGCTAAGAAATATTCAAACTTGGAGAATTAATTTAACCATGAAAACAACTTTTAAAAAAAGTATTTCATTTTGAATGTGGATGTTGATAAAATAAATTTAAAAAATTGTCGTAAATTCCCTATTTCATAAAATTTATTTTTTTTGCGCACGCCGCGATTTGAACTCGCTGCCTATAGATTGGTAACCAAGGATCGTAACCACTCGATTAAATGAATTGTTAATCCTTGCCAAAATGATATTTATATCTTTTCTTATGTTGAGAAATCAAGGGATATTATAATTGTAGGATCTGTGAAGCTGCAAGTACTTATTAATAAAAAAATTGCATTTCAAAAACAATGTTAATTTTAGTAACGATCGGAAATTTACCTTTCGAAAATTTCCTTTCGTAAACTTGTAAAATTCAAAAATTTTTGCAAAATAAATATGCTTTTTAAATATAGAATTATTAACTAACATTATAAAATTGGTTTTTCTGAATTATTCACAGAATAAGTTCCAATTTGGAACCAAATTCAAAGCAAATCCGAGTTATAGAGTTCATTGAAACAGAGTTTGCAGACATAGACACGCAACCGATATAAATACTTTAAAGTAAAAATTAAAATTGGCGTAAAATATTTCGTACGCTACTGCGGAGTTCCCCGCATTATAAAATCAATGCATGGTGTGGGTGAGTATTCGTCGAGAAACTCCGCCAGCATGACTTTTCCGCGATAAGCTTCCAGAAAGATTTCCTCGCCTCTCCCCTGGTCCAAGAAAGCTCGCTGACTCAATGTTTTGTTTTAGATCTTTATCACCTAAGGACGCGTGACGTCTTTTTACCCACATTGTTTTTTAATTCAAGACCAAGAAAGAATGTGTCTTATAATCTTACAAATTTACACTAATCGGTAAAAGGGTGCTAGAATCCAATATCCAATAAGTGAATCGGGCAAAATCACGCAGTTTCAACAACTTTACAATAACTTAACAATAACTTTACAACAACTTTACATTATCATATTTTAAAATATGTTATAATTTAATAATGCAGTGATCTCGCATTGTGATAAGGCCAAAAAACGTCGCCAAAAAGCATGTTTTATTTTATCTTTTCCCACCATTTTCTAAAGAACTCAATATGCCACATATTTACAATAAAGCCATATCCGAAAAGGGGTTTGTAAGTAGAAGATTGTGCACACTTAAATCAGTTTTTGTAGGCCCAATAGCAAAAAAAATTCTGGGATTATTTTTATCAATTTAAGGTATTAAATATTTCACAGTACCCCACCTGAGGTTGGTCTTGGTCTTGTCGGCGGATGCTTTTGTCCACCTATCGCGTGGGGGATTGGATCGGGAGAAACTGGTTGAGGGAGACCTTTTGATCTCTCAATGATCTTTTTTTTTTTTTTTTTTTTTTTTTTTTCTTCTTCGTGTATATAGTTATTGTTTTAATCTTCCTGTATATATTTGCGTAGTATTTTATTGGATGTTGTAAATTTTCTCATGTATATAGTTATTGTTCCTATGCTTTATTGATCCATCTCTCTTCTAGGTCGACATGTACAAAACCGGATTATCATAAATTTCTTTGCAATTTTCTTTCTTTTCTTTTTCTGTTTCTATGTTTCACAGAGTGACGTGCTTGCTGGTAGCAGTACTGAACTGTTTTCTTTTTGTTCTGTCCCGGTTTACCCCAACTCTGGGGTGGCATAAGACCTCGTCTGTGTATACACATCTTGGATGACCAAATCACGATGAGGGACTAGTGTCGTCGTCTGCCCGCTGCGCCTCCCCTGGGGTCAGGAACTGGACTGAGGATGGGCTGAACGTCGATTGGTGACCTTCCGCCCTGCCTCCAGGTACTCCGACGCTTTCTCCTCATGGTCCTCGGGATTTTTTTTTTCCCAACCCCAACTCACATTTTTCGTCGAGGCACAACCGGTTTCCTGGCTCAAGGGTGCGGAACCTGGTCCCCGTGAAACCTATCCAATGCCCTGTTTTCTCTCCCTAGGTCTGCCTGTGAGCGGGCGACGACACCCCCCACCACACAAAGAGGCGCACACTTTACCAATGTTGCAGGTGGCTGTGAATTATTATTTGATTTGTTGATACTTTGTACATATGATTTGTTTAAACTAACAAAATAGAATAGATCTTATTAACAAGTTTCTAATACGCAGCACTTGCATACTGCAAATAACATTGTATGCATGGACATTTTGGAGGTCTTGTTTTGATATTTTAAATGTAGACTCGTTGTATCAAAAAAAAATAGCGTTCTTGCGAGAGCTCTGAAGGGGTACCATCAGTACCTAAAACAGGGCGGGGAAGTGGTGGGCCTCCTCCAGAATGATCATTTGATCCATCGCATTGCACCGCAGTGGGAGGGATGGATTCATACGTCCGTCACTCCTGGACGCATTGACCCCCAGATTTCTACCCAACCCTCATACCTTTTTCCTTCCCAGAACTTCTTCTCCTTACTTTCCCTAAAAAGACCCCCACACTGCATCCCTAATGATCACATTGGCCCTGAGGGAATTTTTTTTCTCACGGCCACTATTCTTGCTACCAATTTTTTTTCACAACATCCCCAATTTTTTTTTCCCACTTCACAATTTGATCTTAAAACGACGAAATAATTTTTGTATTAAATAAAACAAACTAAACAAACCTAAACAAGTTTTAACCTAATCCAATCTAACCTATTCTAATGTACACGGGGTACACGTTTTAAGAAAAATAATTTTTAAAGCGCCATAGAGTTTCAAACCCTGAAATCAGGTCGTTTCCTATGCTTTTGTTTTTAAACAAACAGCCAAGGTCAGGTCAGGTCTTCAAACTGTCAGGTCAGACAAGACCGATATGGTGGAAATTCATTAGGTTCATAGCCTTATAAGCAGCGTTTTAAGAAATGCAATAATTATTAATCTTAATGGGCTACAATATACTCGTATATACAAACCACTCAGATATTAACGCTTGATGCGCCATGTATAATTGGGCCATGAGAATGATAATACACCTGGCAAGGTAAGCTAGCGGGTTTTTTGCTTTGATTTTATACTCAGGAATAAGGAAGAAAACAATTACTAATGTTTAAACATTTTATTTTTCGTATAAAAACTTAATTAGTATTGGTAACATAAAATTAGGCTTAATTAAAAGTATTTTAAGTAAAATTATGTACAAAACACCTTCGTCGACTAGAGTAAACTTATAAGAAGGAATAATACCGAAATAACTTATTCTGGTCTCCCTAGACTCTCCTGGTATTACATTAATCGTGATGAACTACTGCCGCAAAATACCAATCAACCCATAAAGGTTAAAAATTTAAATGAGTTAGACTGATTTTCAACTAGTTCTAGAGGAATTTTATGAAATACTTTATTTCACGACCAAGATGTGGCCCTTGTAGAACACCGGTAAATGTGAAGAACAATAAATTGAATAGTTTTTAGTGCAATGCTAATGCGCATTAATTGGTAGTTCAGTGATATGTTTGATAGCTGTGGTGCTTAATGTAAGTGACTGTCAATCTTCTTTATAGACTGGTTGTTCGGTTTACTTTCCGAGCAAGATCTTGCGACCAGCTCCCATGTTCTGTCCAGCTTGGGTGGCTCCTTTGTTGGATCCAGCCTGGAGGCCGATGACGGACTTTCCGGCGGCAACCGTTTCATCGCTGAACTCCCTCTTGTTCTCTTCTGAGGGTTTGGGTCCCAGCCAAGGGCCGGTCCACTCGGGATGCCTGTAGGTCTGCAAAGTAAGAAAATTTTTTGTTATCTTTTCGACTTTCTTGATTCTGGATAAAAATGTGTTTTATGGTATCTGAACTTTATCCTACGTTGAATGAATAACGTTTGCGACAGCAGAAATTTAAATAAACAAAATTACCTGTCTACCCAATGCGAAAAGTGTGCTGGTGACTTGGGAGATGTCTTTCTTGTCCCAAAGGTCGACGGTCTGGAAGACATCAATGTCATTGCAGCCGTAGTTTTTCAGAGCCAATTGGAAGCTATACAAAAAACAAATCGATTAGCAAAAAAAGATATTGTATTAGACAGTCGTGCATCCATGATGTAGATCGTTGTTTAGATTATTCAAAATTTATCAAATCTTGACCGGGATCAGCAACTAGCATTTTATAAGTAATATTCCATAAAGGTTAAGGTTTTATATTTTTTTAGGTTATAAATGTTTGCTTACTTGTTGATATTTTCCATCATCTTGAACTGTCCCCCGCTTGTGTTGATCTTGTTGATAGATCCGGGCTGGATCTTGTTCATGAGCTGGCAGAGGACGGTTCCATCCTTAAGGATGTCCTCGTACAGTTCTCCAGCGGGGAACTTGGCTCCCAAAATGGCCTCGATCCAAGACTGAGCCTCGGCTTCTTGGGCAGCATCGCGCTTGCCGGCCAACTGGAATTAAGAAGGATCTGTTCATAACGTTCTATGAAGCAACGAGAAAGTTATTTTGGAGGTATTTTAAAATTTGATCTTAAATGTAGATGTGAATATATCCAATGAACGATTTCGCGATAAGTAAATTTCATAAATGTTCAAATGCTTTGCACCTAGGTTTTAAAGATTTATTTTACTTATTATTTAATCAGCGTACAAGTTATCGCCTTCTGAATGATGTGATAAAAATGTCACCATGATATAGCATTGAGTTCATTTAGGTTAGTTACTCAGAATGCAATATTGGCGTGTTTTTTAAAGTATTTTATTGTTATAGTTACAAAATATGTTCGTAAAATTATTAACACCTTGACTTGCTAAAATAACTTTTTTCTTCTACATTAATTTACACTGGTTTTGGAAACACCGCTCCTTCGTCAGGATAATAGGCAATTTAATAAAAACAGTTACTCTGATAAACGAATGGTTCTTCTAAAGCTAGTCTAAAATTTAAACAATCATGCAACTTTAAATAACAGCCTTAAAATTCAGGTTTTGTTTCACATGGTATGGTATTGTTGGAAGTTTTAAAAATTTTAAATCATTTAAATTATTAATTTTATAAAAAATGTGAATTTTTAAATTTTTTATCAATGAAGTTTAACTGAAATACTGGTAGGACTGTGAAAAATAAGCAACCATTTTAATTTTTTCCGAATTGTTCACGTTTCAAAAATTGCACTAGTATCACATCACAAAAACATTGGCCACCGCAACAATTCACAAAACACCTGTGCAGTAGACAAAGAAATAAAAGGCGCTAACCTTAGCCCTGACTTGACGTTCCAGAGACATGGTGTTGAGGAGGGATTGTGAGGAGTCTAACTGAACTGAATGAAGAGTAGAACTGACTACAAAGACCTTGTTAGCCGTCTATATAGCCAATGTTCCGCCCACACATTGCCAATACCCGCCCAACACAGTGTAATGAAATTCCGTCGTAACTTCGCGAAGATTAATGAAAAGGTATTTTTGGATCTCACTATCACTATTAGCATGCGTGTGCTGGGTGGGCATATTTTAATTTATAGGTCTTAGACAATTTGCCAAAAACCAATTGATATTTTTAATTGTTTTCACACATTTTATAATATCCCCTTCATAAGCAATGGTTAAATACCAATTAACTTATTGGTTAGATATGTCATAAAAAAAAATTCTACGTAAGTAGTAAGTACGTTAACTTTTATTTTTACTATAAATGACTTAATAATTAACCATCGCACATTGTTACTAATTAATTAATAAACATCGAATCTCTCAAATTGTTGTAAGGCTCTCGACTAGCAAATTCTAATTTCGCAATTAAATTATATTTGTGTTATTTCACAATATGTAATAATATGTAGTACATTTGCGGTACGTTCCAGAGTGGATGATACTCTCAGTATCACCCTGGTGTATGACCACCATTCAGAATTGGAACGTTGCTTGAAATTGGTTTTGCCCGTTTGGTGATCAGATCTGGTCAGCCAGGTACTTCCCCACCTTCCTCTTCTCCATGTCCTTCCCCACCTTACTACCTTCAGCCTTACAACATGCTCCAATTAGGGATGCCATAGACTCACTGGCTCTAGACAGTTAGGAGCATTTGGGACTGTTGTTTTTGTTGATTTTTTTAAATGGTTAGTATTAATGACTTTTTGAATAAGTTTAAAATGATAAAAATTATTTGTTACAACTTCTTCGAACCATTAAATTATTATAAGCAATAATTAGTCGCCTGTAATATCTATACAAATTGAAAATATCTCCCGAGTAAAAATAAATGCCGCCGACGGGAATTGAACCCGCGTCTTCTGATGTCCGGTCAGACAATTTGATTCATTTTGTATTGATATTACAGGCGACTAATTATTGCTTATAATAATTTATTATACTTTGTGCTATGCATGAAAACGTTGTCTTATAAACATTAGTTTATCATTAAAAAATCATAAAATTATTGACGAAAACCCCAAATGCCAAGAAAAACCGAAATCCCTAAATGCCAAGTTTCGGAATGTCTAAATCCTACAATTATATTACAGATTTTACAACATAACTAGCGCAGACTCGTGAACAATCACCGGATACTCTGAATTCTTGACAAATCAGTTCTAATTTTGAGAACGAAAATTAAAATAATGGAAGAGTAACCGAAATTACTATTTTTCTTAATAAAAACAAATTATATAAAACAACTAACTTATTACAGTAACAAATCTCAAATCATATCTATAATATAGGAATTTTATTGATATAATACATTTATCACTCCTTTGTACAACTTTCGATATATCCTTCGTACGTTTTCATGGGCACCTTTTATCGCTGTATTAATCTAGCTATATTCTGAAAAACACCCAAAGTGACATAATAAAAGTGCTAAATACAAACATGTTAACAAACTGTTCATGTTTCTTTGTATAAATATCAACAAAGTTACTACACATTGCTCTGTAACTACTTTAATAGTACCGCACTTATTTTGTACTCTTTTATTACACGGAGAAAAATGATCCTGTTAAATAAGTGATGGCATGCCAATTTCTTGTTAAAATATTAGTCATTCGGAATATAATGACAACACATATTCTTTTCCTAATAAATGTCATGACGGGAATGCGGAATCAGTATGTCAATATCAATATGAATATTTGTGTGGACACGTGTTCCACCGTCCGTCGTTAGGAACTCTGTCAATTCACTCGTCAATGGCCTGCAGTCCTGTTTTAAACTGGAAAACGAATAATTTGACCAAATTTTTAATAAATTAATATTATTTCATATATAACTCCTTTGTACAACAGAACTCTCTATGACAACAATACAAGCAGTTACAGAACTTGTACAGTACCTGCTTGTATTGTTCATGCTCAGTTTATTATGTTAAGAGCTATAAACTTATTGTTATTTTTATTTTTTTTAATATTTAATAATATTTAGTTATATTTTTTTAATATTTATATCTAGGATTATAAGCCTCTATAAACATCTAAAACTTATTTTTTAAAGCATTTAGGCATAACCCACAAAAATCTGTAAGGCTTTTAGCTTCTTTAACATCCGATATCTTGAAACCTACAATAATCAAAATAAATAACAAACCAAACTTTTACTCCTTTACCTGTAATAATGTATACATGCAGAAGCTTTCAAGGCGTGAATAAATAAATAAATAGATTAATAAGTCTAACAAACAAATTTTTAATATGCATGATCAGTTTTTAAATTTTTTATTGAATATTTAAAAAAAAGTTTTATTTTTGTTGTTCTGGGTGTTCTGTCGGTATTTTGTTAATTACCGAACTCAAATGGGTACCTTTAACTTTTACTTTATTGTACAAGCAACATCACCATGTTTTTTTAACTCGCAACGAGTGCTGACAATATAATTTAAAAATACATATTTGCTTCAGAATAAACGCTATTGAGGAATTTGCACGTCTGAAATTTATTGCAAATATTTGCCACGAAATTCCGATTACCAACTTTCAGCTATTACTTTTAGAAATACCTTCTAAAAGTAGTAGTAGCCAAGTCGATCGTTTGTTTTAAACCTTCATCTTACCACGTGTTAGTGGCGTCATATTGAATCGATATAAAATATTGTGTGAATAGTTGAACGTCATAATTATAATTTATATTAAAATGGCATAACTATGTACCTACATTTAAGTACATGGTGTTTTTACAGCGTAGCGCTTCAGAATTACAATATCTATTTTATTATATTTTTCAAAAGAAGCAAATATATTTTGACTTCATTTTAAATAAATGATACGAAAATTCTCGGTTTTAAGTCACTTTATTGATATATTTTCACTGTCTACCGGTTTCGGTACCTCCGTACCATCATCAGGAGGGCGATTCTCGTTCTTTTAGCCTTAAGCTAAATGATAGCATTCGTCAACGACTGCTATCGTTTGCGAAAGATAGCTGTCCGTCGCTTGCAACATCTTTTCTTAACTATTAAGCGATTCTCGTTCTTTTGATATCCTTACAAGTTCGATTTTGGAGAGACCTAGTAAAAAATCCTAAAGAAGCGTGGTTAAGAGCAACTACGAAATTGTTAAGCGATTATTGAAAACACAAATTGGTGAAATATAATTAAGTGACGCAAGGTTTCTAACTAAAACTTAAAAAAACAAATACTTTGTATTATAATGCATTTTAATAACTGCTTATTTTATTTATGAATCACATAAATAAGCCATTTATCGAAGATTTACGTTTTGTGAAAAGGTACTTACCTCGCTGGATAGTAATGACTTTTTTACAGATTCACCACTTCTAAAGTGACGTTTGCTGTCAAACTAACGCTGTCGAATGGCGCTAACTGTCACCCAAGTTGATTTAAGAATGAAAGGGATTCTTATTTCGTTGTGGTTAACTTCAAAACCCACAATTTCGAGCGCCAGCCAGAAACTTATTATTATTTATGTAGAAATCCTCAATGGTATGTGTAGTTTATTGTAAATTAAATCACTTATCTGGCTTTCGACATGTTACGTACTTTACAAACATCGCAATTACCTGATTCAATTCATTTAATAGCATTATTGTGCCACAAACAAGTCACTAATCATGTTTACAGTCAATACTTACGATAATATTATGTTTTCTCTTATTAAAACTACGCAAATATTGCTAATTGTCAAAACGTCACAATTAAATGAAGCAAATTCTCCGCGAACGCTAGCGTTCGGCCGCCGAATGACAGGTCTAGGGGTACCCTTCGCGTAAGGCTAAAAATTTTGGCGCGCAATCGAAAATCTAAGGATTCCATCTGTGAACGAGAGAACCGGAATCGCTTCATAATAATAAACCGAGAAAAATCGTTAATTTGAATGTAAGGACGATTTTAGTGTCGTTAAGTAGAACGAGAATCGCCCTCCAGGACTGTTATAAAAATAAATACACAAGTACAATATTGTTTTCAATTAGGGAACACTTTAAACTTCATGCACTGTTGGTAAAATTTAATATTGATACATATAACTCTGTACTGAGTAGAATATTTTTTGATATAAACTAATTAAATTTAACAGTCAGCCCAATTCTATGTGTGTTCCCCATTATTTCACTAATCCCACCTCCCCCACCTCTCTCGCACAACTGACGCACTGTCCCACTCTAGTATACTGTCCCTTTCTTTTTTGATAATATATATATATATATATATATACTTCTGTATCTGATGGCATTATTTTTATAACAGTACTGATGATGGTACAGAGGTACCGAAACAGGTAGACAGTGAAAATTTATCAATAAAGTGACTTAAAACCAAGTATTTTCGTTTCATTTATTTTATTGTAATAACGACTATAAATTTGATCGACCAATGTAGAAACTAGCTATTTTATAAACTTTTTCCGTGAAAAACGTCATCCTTATAAATTAGAAGGCTAATAATAATGGTGTCAATACCGAACTTGCTCGATGGAACGACTCCGAATTCTATATAATGACGCCTGTAGAATCATATTTGGATACCGAAGATACAGCAGCGCATCGACAATGTTCACGGAACTAGGACTGAATGGATTTGCCGGCCTGATGAGACACCGGGTCGCTGGAGCCAGGATGCGGCTAATGGCGTCCGCTAACACGTTGGTGACCGCAGCCTACCAGCACCAAGCGCCACTCCTGAGTGAGCGCTGGAGGGCGATTCTCGTTCTACTTAACGACACTAAAATCGTCCTTACATTCAAATTAACGATTTTTCTTGGTTTATTCGTATGAAGCGATTCCGGTTCTCTCGTTGACAGATGGAATCCTTAGATTTTCGATTGCGCGCCAAAATTTTTAGCCTTACGCGAAGGGTACCCCTAGACCTGTCTTTCGGCGGCCGAACGCTAGCGTTCGCGGAGAATTTGCTTCATTTAATTGTGACGTTTTGACAATTAGCATTATTTGCGTAGTTTTAACAAGAGAAAACTTAATATTATCGTAAGTATTGACTGTAAACATGATTAGTGACTTGTTTGTGGCACAATCATGCTATTAAATGAATTGAATCAGGTAATTGCGATGTTTGTAAAGTACGTAACATGTCGAAAGCCAGATAAGTGATTTAATTTACAATAAACTACACATACCATTGAGGATTTCTACATAAATAATAATAAGTTTCAGATAAAATGGCTGCAGAATAGCTGGCGCTCGAAATTGTGGGTTTTGAAGTTAACCACAACGAAATAAGAATCCCTTTCATTCTTAAATCAACTTGGGTGACAGTTAGCGCCATTCGGCAGCGTTAGTTTGACAGCAAACGTCACTTTAGAACTGGTGAATCTATAACAAAGTCATTACTATCCAGCGAGGTAAGTACCTTTTCACAAAACGTAAATCTTCGATAAATGGCTTATTTATGTGATTCATAAATAAAATAAGCAGTTATTAAAATGCATTATAATACAAAGTATTTGTTTTTTTAAGTTTTAGTTAGAAACCTTGCGTCACTTAATTATATTTCACCAATTTGTGTTTTCAATAATCTCTTAACAATATCGTAGATGCTCTTAACCACGCTTCTTTAGGATTTTTTACTAAGTCTCTCAAAAATCGATCTTGTAAGGCTATCAGAAGAACGAGAATCGCTTAATAGTTAAGAAAAGATGTTACAAGCGACGGACAGCTATCTTTCGCAAACGATAGCAGTCGTTGACGAATGCTATCGTTTAGCTTAAGGCTAAAAGAACGAGAATCGCCCTCCTGGGCCCAAACGCACTCAATACCACACCCTGCATAGTTGTCCTTATTTTTTAATTTATTATATCTATTATAAATTTTTTTTAAATGTTTATCTATATGGGACGTGTGGGATTGCACTAACCTCCCCACATTCTGGAATAAAATTATTATTATTATTAATAAAGATATTTATGATAAAAAATCGCAACCAGCAAAGGTCAGTTAAATGATTTAAGTTTGTGGCATTGAACTATTTTAATCACAGTCCAGAGGACTTGCCTCCGAAGGGGTTCCTAACTTGGACGGACGTTCGGCGATCTGCTCCTTTCAGTTCCTCAAAAATATTTAAACAAGTAATTTAATAATTGCAATGAGAATCGGGCTCAGATCAAAAATTCAAAATGGTGCGGATCGTTGAGGGAAATTAAACTACTATAATGACATGTCAAGTATTTAAGCTACATAAAGAGGATAATATTTTTGGGTACTACCTACTCCCCCACTTGGCTGTGGGATAGTTAATATAAAAAATAGTTTCTAAATGACATAAGAAATAAACGGTTAATGCCGGTGATCAGTACGATGGAATCTTAAAAGGGCAGTCAACATAACAAGCAAAATAATAAACAAATTGTGGTGATGTTAGGCACACAATGTTAGGTTGAAATAGTTCAATGCCACAAACTTAAATCATTTAACTGACCTTTGCTTTAAGATTGCGATTTTTTATCATAAATATCTTCAATAGCCTTCTAATTTATAAGGATGACGTTTTTCACGGAAAAAGTTGAAACTAGTTTATTAAGTAGCTAGTTTCTACTTTGGTCGATCAAATTCATAGTCGTTATTACAATAAAATAAATGAAACGAAAATACTTGGTTTTAAGAAACTTTATTGATATATTTTCACTGGCTACCTGTTTCGGTACCTCTGTACCATCATCAGGACTGTTATAAAAATAAAGAAAACCCTGTATTTGGAGGGTATTTTTTGAGAATAGGTAAAAGAGGAAGTTCTGCGAAGGTAAAAGGGTTGGGTAGAAATGTAGAGATCAGTGTGTCTAGAAGTGACGGACATTTGAGTATATCCCTCCTACTGCGGTGCAAGGCGATGGGTCGAGAGACCAGTTGGAGAAATCCAAGAGTCTCCCCAAACATGACACGACACGCAGCTGGTGGGCAGGCGCATCCTAAACACGCCTCATCCGATGAACCCAGGCACCCCTGCTAAATCACCAAAGGTAGCGAACCGTGTTGGTTAATCAATAAATGGTTTCTGGGGCGGTGGTACCCAAACCCACCTCCTGAATTATTCCGTTTTGGGTCCACTTCTCTTCATCCTTTTTACAAATGATGTCGCCAAAATAATCGAGTCATTTGATCTCTTGTCTCACTGCTACGCTGACGATCAGCAAGTTTATTTCTACTGCGCTCCAAATGAAATCAAAAGTCTCAAGATCCGTATAACTGAATGTATAGAAGCAATAACTCGTTGGATGTCTTCAAACAAGCTGAAGCTCAATCCATCTAAGACTGAGTTTCTCTGGGCAGCCACAAACAACCGTCAACATTTCATAGACAACTCACCTATTACTATTTCCAGCAGCGATATCATCCCAAAAACAACAGTCAAACTTCTCGGTGTCAATTTAGATTCAGACTTTTCGTTTAAAAGTCAAATAAATAGGACTGTAAGCACCGGTTTTTTTCACCTAAGACAACTCAAGTCTGTCCAAAGAAACCTTCCTTCAGAAGCAACAAAACTACTTATCAACTCTTACGTAGTCTCACGTCTCGATTACTGCAATGGCATTTATGCCAGCCTTCCAAAATATCAAATTGACAATCTTCAATCAGTGTTTAATGCAGCAGCACGGCTCATAACCGGGGTTTCAAAATATTCGCACATTTCAGAACACCTTCATAACCTTCACTGGCTCAAGTGCCCTGAAAGAATCCAGTACAAACTGTGCTGGATGGTGTTTAAATCCATCAATGAAATGGCCCCACCCTACATCTCTGAACTATGCTTCCCGGAAAACACTGGTCTGAGGCAGTCAACGCTTAGATCAGCAACATCAGCAGCTGTAGGCAGACTGATAGAACCTATGCGCAAGCCAAATACTAAGTTTGGTGATCGCGCTTTCGGAGTATCTGGGCCGAAGGCTTGGAATAAACTCTCTCCGGAACTAAGATCCATAACAAGTCCAACGGAATTCAGGTCTAAGCTAAAAACTTACCTTTTTAAGCTGTCGTACCCTTACATTAAATTAAATATACCAATCCTAAGAGAAAAACCAGTTATATTCAATTTTTCAATTAAGTCCTAAATCCTGTATCTAAATTTCGCCAGTAAACAATTATATAATGTTAATTAAGTGTTAATCTCAAGTGACCTACCAGGTAAGTATTGTACTGTATATTTTCTCCATAAATAGTTAAGTAATAACATAGATCACTGTAGAAATGTATTATAAGTTTGTACAGCGCCCTTGAGGTGTTTTTGCACAAAAACGGCGCTATACAAGTCATCCAAGTATTATTATTTTATTATTAATAAACCTCGACTTCTCTGTGATGGTATTCTCGAGAAATTAATATTTCGGCAGTTAACTAATGGGTGCTCCATTTTGCTGAAAAAACTAATTTATTAATATATATATATACCTAGCATAATACTTGTCTTCGGGTTGGCAGATGTTTAGATCTTACTTTATATACATAATAGGCATCGTTAGAAAACCATTTTCTTGCGCTTCTAAGAAACTTATTTTTCTTCCATTAAACCATTTTGAAGCACCTTAAATTATGTATTGTTGTAAAACTTAACACTACGACAAGAACCCTAGAGAATATATAACGATAATAATCTATTTCTGTCATATGAATATGTGACATTGTGAGTTCTAATTGACTAACTCTTGAAAATATCATTCTCTAGCTGTTGTTAAGTAAAGTTGTTCAAGTCTTGTGTCAAGTGTTTTCAACGTTTAGTTAAATGTATACACCCTCCTTTCATCCTTTTAAATAGTACTTTTAAAGGTTTAAATTGTATATCAATATACTTGAAATTGTCTATTGTATAAGTACTAAATCCTTTACAGACAATGAAATGTAATTGCTCTCATGTGCTCTGGGAAACGGGAAAGAAGTAAAAATATATCGATAATTTAAAAATATTTTATTAGTTCGTATAAAACATTAAATTAGGTACAAAACACCTGCGTCGACTAGATTTTAACTTAAATTTACAACACCAAAATAATTTTTGGTCTCCAAATACTCTCATAACAGTTCACATAGATCTCAATCATTAACACTTATTAATTGGTTGATAGAAAAATGTTAGGAATACTGGTTTTCTACAACTTGGTTACTACGTATTTTACAATTACTGCAAAATACATAAATATAACACAAGAAGATTCAGGAGGACTCAGTTGGGTTCCTTGCGACATTCAAAAATATGCATAAATGTTTTCAGTGCGATAGTAATGCAGAATCGTGCTTATTAAATATTATAACACTTGGTTTTTCCTTCGTTCGTCGGCAATTAACACTGATGGGATGTTTTTCTATTTGAGCTGAATGCTCAGTTTACTTTCCGAGCAAGATCTTGCGACCAGCTCCCATGTTCTGTCCAGCTTGGGTGGCTCCTTTGTTGGATCCAGCCTGGAGGCCAATAACGGCCTTTCCAGCGGCGAGCGTTTCATCGCTAAACTCCCTCTTGTTCTCTTCTGAGGGCTTGGGTCCCAGCCAGGGGCCGGTCCACTCGGGGTGTCTGTAGGTCTGAAAAAAACGCAAAAAGCAATCTTTTTGATTTCCCTTACTACGCAAACTATTTCCAAAAACTATGAAAGTCTTTGGAGGTTGTTTTTTTGTGCGATTACTTCTACTTTCTCGAGTTTTGACTTCTAGTTATTAAATATTTGGTCTATATTTTGTAAATAGGTTCTAACCTGTCTGCCTAGGGCATAGAGGGTGCTTGTAACGTTGGAGATGTCTTTCTTGTCATAAAGGTCAACGGTCTGAAAAACATCAATGTCATTGCAGCCGTAGTTCTTCAGGGCCAACTGGAAGCTGGAATGGTAAAAAACGTATTAGCAAAGAAGTATGCAGTTTTTGTTTTATGAATATTGAATCAAGCACTTTTTGTAGCACGGCTCAAATTGTAAAAGACAATATTTCCATTTAAAATTTGATACACTATGCAAATTTTAATCTATTTACATCCTGCAGCCATGGTCATCAAAGTGGAATTCGATGAAGATCATCGTTTTGATATAACTTTTAGCTTACTTGTTGATGTTTTCCATCATCTTGAACTGTCCTCCGCTAGTGTTGATCTTGTTGATGGATCCAGGCTGGATCTTGTTCATGAGCTGGCAGAGGACAGTTCCGTCCTTGAGAACGTCCTCGTATAGCTCTCCGGCGGGGAACTTGGCTCCGAGGATGGCCTCGATCCAAGATTGAGCCTCGGCTTCTTGGGCAGCATCGCGCTTGCCGGCCAGCTGGAATTATTTACAAAATCATATTTAATGCTAGCAAATTTAAAAAAAAATTGATTTAATACCAAATACTGAAAAAGAAACGAAGCGAAAAACAGCCAATCGTTTAAAGGTTTGTTAGTGGTATATTTTTTTACTCTGTTATTGGGAAATTTAATTATGTTTTCGAGTTCAAATTTTAATATTTTGTAATCAGACAGTTTGATAATCCCTTCAGAAGGCGAAACAGCTATCACGCACAGTAATAATAATAATAACTGTTTTTTTGTAAATTGAATAATAATACTAGGAACAATTAATTGAGGTCTTGTGGGGGCATCTAAATAAGACATAGTACAATCTATGTTTTACTTGTTTTGCTATGTAAATAGTCAAAATAATACAAATTTTAAGAATGCAAATGAAGAAAGGAACAGTTGCTTAAACACAGATTATGGGATTCCCCGAGCAAAACATTTGGAGTACTACATTTTCTACAGGGATTTTTCATAAGTATATGTTTTTTTTAATACAATTAACTAACAAGTCACTGAAATCTTTTTGATGACTTGATCTATATTCTTAATTTAGGTTACTGTAATATATTAAATGATCAAGATTTTTTTTGTAGAAACTTCACAAGTTTAATTTTCAAAAAATCAATTGTTAGTTTTTGCACTATTATCACAACATAATTAAATATTATAATAATTCACTTAATTGTCACAAAACACTTGAGCAGAATATAAGTGAAGCAAGAAAAGTGGCCAACCTTAGCCCTAACTTGACGTTCTAGAGACATGTTGGAGAGGGTTGGTTGTGTAGAACTGTGGAACTGTAGAACTGTAGAACTGTAATACTGACCAGGAGGAGTATACTCCCGCCTATATAGTCAACCTCCCGCCCACACATCTGCAATACTCCGTAAACTCACCCAGCGCAGTGGCGTGGAGTCATTCCAAAACTGGCTATGATTAATAAACAAGGAAATGGTTTTCATCAATTACTACTATTATTAACTTCGTTAATTTACCTGTTGTATTCATGTACTGTACCCATTAAGTCTTGGATGGGCATTAATAGCCACAAACAACATACTCCATTAGAACTTCTAAAATAATTAAATATTTTAAAAAATACAGTGATTTTTTAACAAAGTAACATTTATTGCAAAGTAACATTTATTGCAAAGTAACATTTATTGCAAAGTAACATTTATTGCAAAGTAACATTTATTGCAAAGTAACATTTATTGCAAAGTAACATTTATTGCAAAGTAACATTTATTGCAAAGTAACATTTATTGCAATGTAACATTTATTGCAAAGTAACATTTATTGCAAAGTAACATTTATTGCAAAGTAACATTTATTGCAAAGTAACATTGTTTCATTTATTATTAACTAGCTGACGTGTACCCGGCGTTACTGAGGGTTATCCTTAGGAGATAGACATATATCTTTTATCTAACTTTTCTGTAGACCTTTTTAATATGTACAATTCCGAAGTACTTTATTTTAATGTATCTCATAGGGTTTAGCCAGCGTTAGCAATGTAAGCGCTCGAAAATATTTTTTTTGTACAACATGATTACAAAACATCGGCTTTTCTAAACTTTCTATAATTAAAATATACATGTTTTATGTATTTAAACCTTCCGTAATAAATTCTCTAAATGATAGTTAAAATCCTATCAAAATCCGTCGTTTAGTTTAAAAGAACTAAGCGCACAAACAGACGACAGACGCGGATAGTTACTTTGTTTTATACTATTTAAAGATAAAAGATGGATAATCACAAAGTTGTAGCAATATTCAAAAGCATTATCTGATTGTTTTTCAACTTGCTGACAGTTTTAAGCTGTTCTCGTTAAAATGTAATTCTTGACAGTTCACGTCGTAGTCTTATCTCGATTAAGATCATGTATGTTTTTTACTGCCTGAATTTGCATTTTGCACTCAAACTATTCATAATAATTTTTCATATACGAGAATGTTCTCAACGCCAAGAAAAGGGATCCAAAAATAGGCGCAATTAAATGTTCCATGCTATCTGCAAGTATCATGTATCGCAGAAGAACAACATAAGATATAACGTCACAGTGAATGTATACTCAATTTAAATATTTAAAAAGCATTGATTTCTTTTCTTCAATATTTGTACATTCACTTTGTGGGATCATTTTAATTAAATTATAGGTAATAATTAATAATCTTCGGTTACATCACTATTTAAAAATATAAATGTACATAACTGTACCTTCATAAACATATTTATTGGTTTTTAAAACAAAATTGACGATTAGTTTTTACATAGCCGACACTCTTAAACAGGTAGTGCTATAAAAATAAGTATCCGTTCCTAACGGGAGAGGAAATTCTAGAATAATTCCTAACTATTTTTTCAGACCCACCGACCCATTGATGTGTTCAGAAATTGTCTTGACTAAATTATTTGCTCTGTACATCAGTGAATTGACCCCATTATAACAGTCATAAATTATATGAAGATAAGGCTGAACTAAAATAAGGTTTTGTAATTGCTCATCATAGCCGTGAAGTCACTTTACCCGTAATCGTTATGGCCAAGTTCAACTGTATATTAAATATTAATGAGTATGAAATATAAATGATTAATTTGGTTTGCATCAATATTTTAATAAAAAAATATATCTGCATGTTTCAGAATCAAATGATCCTTCTTCAGGGTACAAAGTGGATTAAATATAATAAGCATACAATATAATATACTTTGTATCCTGATAAAAGAACCTTTGATTTTAAACAAATAGATAATTTTTGAACAATAGTGGTGTAAACACAGTTTATTATTTTCATATTACTGCTTTACCCCAGTAACTTATTACACTTATTTTATTTTATTTATTATTCTGCAATAATTCAGCACGTACGCCATTGGAATATTTCCGTTGTCCTATATTTAGTATTATTTTTCATCCGGGTGTAAGCAAATGTTCCAGATCATCCTTCTTACATATTTTCTCCGGATCTCCGGCATTCCACCGCATGGCCCACGAAAAGCCTCTGACTCAGTTATTTCTTATAGATATTTATCACTCTTGAACATGTGTGATATTTGCGATGCTTTATAGGATTAAAGCCAAACCAATTTTCAGTTTTTCTCTACACTCGAAGGTAGTTTTCTGTTTAATTTAATAGAAACCATTTAATTCAAAATGTACACTTGTGCAAAAATTTACATCTTATCAACTGTTCATTTGTCATGTAACGTTTTGAACAAGATAAATTGACGGTTCCATGATAACTCAACACAGTGACAATTCAACACATCTTTAAAAAGTGATATAAAGTCATTAGAAACGATGAAAAAAGTAATTTAAACCTTACCTAACCTAATTAACCCAGTTAATAAAGTTTTTGTTTCATCACTTTCCATGACTTTATATAACTATTTAAAGATGTGATGAATTATCCAGTCACCAAATTGACGAATTGAAAAATTTAAGCATGAAATCAGTTGCTTTCTTGTTGAAGTGAATTTGATTTGGGCATCATAAAAAACTACTCAGTTCTGCGCATGATATTAAAAATTCCATTAATTTCTATGTTGAGTGAGCTTTTATACAATTTTTATCTTCATTTGTTTTGTTTTTGATCCTTTATATAAAGATTCAATAACAAAACAAAAAATCTGTATGCAAATTAATGTATCCTATGTCGGAGTATATTTTTGTAACTGCATGTACATATTTGTGCATTAACTGAGTTTTTATAACTGGATTGTTCCCACTTAACTTCAGCAAAAAACCCAGTATATATAAATACTTAATCTTGTAATTTTCACATTTGAAGCCAATCGAAGAGACGCCATTCTTCTTTATTCATCACAGTGTTTACAGGGAGAAATAAAAGTAGACTTTTATTCGAAAACTCGATTTTATTGTTATTTGTTATTCCATCTGGATGTGATCACACAAACATCGATGGCGTATCAAGAAACAGAACTATATAATAATTTTATTGAAAATCTGTAAAATTAGCAAAATTAACCATTATAATATTATTAATAAAAATCTAATATTTGTTTAGCATTATAAATTAATATATATATGAAATTCTCGACAAGATAAGATATTTATTTTATTACCTTCTACAAACAACTGTTGCTTATTTTGCTGAATTGGACATAAAATTATTCTGTTTCTTGTTTAGCCGTCTTAAACCTATTTTACATAATTAAATTAATTACAATCTTATTTATTGACTATAATATTGACTAGAAATAGTTTCAAGGGAGGGACAAATTATTTACAT
This sequence comes from Hesperophylax magnus, assembly GCA_026573805.1. NCBI lineage: Eukaryota > Metazoa > Arthropoda > Insecta > Trichoptera > Limnephilidae > Hesperophylax > Hesperophylax magnus. The sequence goes on from JAIUSX010000072.1 coordinate 25,938,167, forward strand.
CAGTGGTCATTCAGTTTCTTTTTTCAAGTATTTACAATTTTTAAATTCTCCACTGAGTACTTTAACTATTTTAAAACATTAACAAATTTCAAAAGTATAATATTATTTTCTGGACATTTTTAGAAACCTTCTCTTGACGATTAAAAGTGAACATTTTTGCAATGTTTGATCATTATCATTAAACCCATAAATTATTCCAATATACACTTGGTCTAGTGTTGAATAAAAAATTTAAAGCTCAGTTAATGTAAATGTTTACAGTGAGAGGAGCTTGCAAAATTTCCCTTTAGCCAGAACAGAAACAATCTATAAATTTAAAATAAGAAAAAGCTGTAAACAGTCGAATAACTCAGCATTCGAGCGATCGTCCAAGCAAAATTAATGACTTTGCCTCTGTGCTATTTTCGCCACGTTGATCTTTCTGCTGACTGACTTTACGGTGAAATCTGCAAGTAAATTAATTTAAAATATCTGACAAATTTTAGTGTGCTCAATGTTTTTTGTTTTTATTGAATTTGTAAGTCTATCACAACAATTTAATATTTTTAATATCTACTTATCATATTCATATCAATCGGATTTCCAAAGCGTATACAATATCATACAGTATAAGGGGTTGAGTACTTTTTCATTAGAATAATTTACCAGGATCAGTAATAATAATATTACATACATTAAACAATTTCGTTATACTATTATAAAAATTATATTTATGAATTTTGAAATTAAATAAAAAACGGACGGGATATCTTAAAGTAAAAAACAAGTAATGTAAATTTTAGAATTTTTTTGAAAAAGTCAACATTTTACGAGTACTTTTATTGTTTCTACATATTTAAATATTTTGTTATTAAATAAATATTTTTTTTATGTTTTTAAAGATGTTAAAAATATATTTGAAAACTTCAAAATCTAATGAAATCTGTACAGTTTTAATTCTACAAATAATTTTGATTAAAAAAATCACTATTTCATATTGTTGACATAAATTATATTTGACCTATAAAATTTACGACAAAACAATGATTAATTATTATTAGTTGAAATTTTAATATTTACAACCCAAGTTAATCAATTTTTCTTTATTGTCCCTAAACATAGTGGACAACAGTATTATTCTCTATAATTTTCAGTATTTACAAAATTATTTTCTTAAAAAACTTTCTCCCTTTTTAAGTTACAAAAATAAAGTAATTTGTTTTCTTGTTTACCTCATTAAAAGAAACTTTTCGCTCAAAAAACGTCTCTTTTATCAAATCATATATTGAAACATTATTAGTAGTTAAGCTTTTGAATCTCTTCGTGGTGAAATACCACAGTAATTCTATGATCGGGAATCTTCGGACTGTGTAAATTAAAAATAAAGCAGTCAAAAAGTTTTGGCTGCGTGAAAATTTTATTTAACAACTTTTTACATTTACTTGGAGCAAAACCGGTTTAGCCCTGAAATGAGTATCTGTAGGTTGTACCAACTACCCTATAATATCAATGATACGTGCAACTTCTGAAATATTCCATATTTTCAGATGGCAACACACTACATTAGCGCCTCCTAGCTTCGTGAGTTGTGGGCCTCGATTTTCGTTCAAACATTTTAATGGATTTTATAAGAAATATCGAAAATCTAGTCTTGTATTATGGTGGTAGCTTTACAAGGGAACATTCTGTTATCACTTTGGTGATTACTGTGGTGAACGTATGTCTGTCGGTATGAAAGAGACAGGCATATCTGAGTGAGACAGCATGACCGAGACGTATAAAAAGGCGTGTCTGTTGTAACTCGTCCTCTCTTAACAACAACATCTCGAATACTGTACATTAGTAATAACACTAAATAAACCAAATAGTATGGAGTATCCAAACGACTATTATTTACATCTTATCTGAGTGATCGACACGGCAGATCACCACAGTTGGCGCAGCCGAAAAAGGAAGCTGAACGGCCGCAAAATTCTTCCTGGAGGAAGAACCGTAGCCGCAGCTGAAAGAACTACAGTTGGAGCAGCCGAAAAAGGAATCTGAACAGCTATTAAATTCTTCCTGGAGAAAGAACTACAGTTGGAGCAGCCGAAAAAGGAAGCTGATCAGCCATTAAATTCTTCCTGGAGGAAGAACCACAGTAGGCGCAGCTGAAAGAACCATAGTTTGGTTATAATCCCACCGAGCACCGCGGAAGGGATTATTGTCGCATAAAAAATAAAATAATTTGGGGGCAGCTTCACGGACAGTATCGGACATTGAAGGAGCATCAAGGCAAGGAACTGGTGAGGAGATTCAAGGCGCTGAGCTCAAGGAATCAGCAGCCGAGAAACCGGATGAAAAACGGATCCAGGCAGCTTGTACGGGGACCCGACACGGGAAGGCGTGGCGGTGGTGACCGGACGAGAAGGACGACCAGGAATCCGGACGGAGCCAGAAGACGGTCGGACGCGGAAGGGCGGCGATCGGCGGCAGCATCAATCATCAGATTCGTGAGTTGAGTGCTGTTTGTTGTTGTTTTTTCTGATTATTGGTAATCTGTGTGGAAATGGAGGGAGTGGGTTTACCCAGGTTTTGTCACCTTAGGGACGGGCTGGAGACGTTCGTGCTACAGTTTGAGCAGTTGATCCTCGTCAATGATGACAAATTTAAATCCGAGGATAAAAAGAGGGCGGTTTTAATATCCCACCTACACACAGACACGATTAATCTACTGATAGATTTATGTTTTCCAAAAAAAATAACAGAATTATCGGTTGAAAATATATTTTTGTTATTAGGAAACCACATTGGTGTTTCAAAGAATGTGTTTAAGGAACGTGGAAATTTTTTTGCGGCGAAACAAAAAGTTGGGGAATCTATAAATGATTATATAGCTAGGTTACGTTGTCTAACAAGATTCTGCAAATTTGAAAGCAGACTGGAAGAAAACTTAAAAGATATTTTTGTGACTGGTTTATTAGAAGGTCGTATTAAAGAAAAAATGTTTTTAGATGCAGAGAAGCTGACTTTAAAAAGTACATTAGAGTGCGCATCGGGAATGGATTCATTTCATAAAAATATTACGTGTATTAAATCCGAGAGTGTCGGGCTCATTTCTAGAAGTAAGAAAAATTTTAATAGTAGTGCAGGTAGGAATTATTCTACTTCACCGGCGCGGGCGAAAGACAAAAATGTTACAATTCCCAGAAAGAAATCAGTAGAACGTATACAACAGTTGAAGTGCAAATATTGTAATTTAAATAATCATGATTTCAGTAATTGTAGATTAAAAAACGTGACGTGTTTTAATTGCAAAAACAAGGGACATTTTAGTAAAAATTGTCGCGAAAAAAAACGGGAGGAAGTTTCATCTGTGTTTGTGAATTCAAGTGAAATAAATTCAAGGTTAACAAGTAATACCGATCCCATTTATTTATCGTTAAAAGTTAATAACGGTATCATCATAAAAGGATTATTTGACACGGGTGCAGGAATATCGATCCTATCGGATAAAGATTATTGGGAACATTTTAAAGATGTACAATTGAAGCCGAAGAATTTAACCCTGAAGGGTTACAATAATTGTAAGTTACAGTTACTTGGATGTTTAATTTTGTCAATTAATTTCAATTGTATTACTAAAATAATGGAATTTTGTGTTGTAAAGGATGGTTCAACCACTGTGCTAGGTAGAGACTTCGTAAAAGAATTTAACATTGGTTTTACGGGTTTCGAGACGGTTTCTTCACAGTTGAAAAGTGAAATACTCACGCATAATATTCACGACGTAAACAATAATAGTGTCGATACGTTAGTGCGTAAATATCCGGAGGTATTTTCAAGTAAACTAGGTAGATTCAATAAATTTAAAGTTCATTTAAAATTGAAAGAAAATGCAGAACCGAAATTCTGCAATCCGAGAAGTATTCCTTTCGCTTTGAAAGCGAAAGTTGAAACGGAATTGAACCGTTTACAGGAAGAGGGAATTTTAGTTCCGATTAGTTATAGCAAGTTTGCATCTCCTATCGTGCCCGTAGTTAAAAGCGATGGAAGCATTAGAATTTGCGGGGATTATAAATGTACTGTGAATCCACAATTGATTGTTGACAAATATCCCATGCCGAAGATAGAAGTTTTATTATCACAAATTTCGGGCGGAATAATATTTTCAAAAATTGATTTACGTCAAGCTTATTTACAGTTGGAACTAGACGAAGAAAGTATGGAATATACTACGATTTCTACACATTTAGGATTATTTAAATTCACTAGGCTAGTGTTTGGGATTAACAGTGCACCGGCAATATTTTGTAGAACTATAGCTTCATGTCTACAAGGTTTGAAGAAAACAGCGGTTTTCCTGGATGATATTATGGTTACAGGAGAAACGATAGAGGAACATAATGCTAATTTAAATGCAGTTCTTAATAGGTTAAAAGATTGCGGTTTGTGCGTAAATATTCAAAAGTGCAATTTTAACGCTTCATCGGTATGTTTCTTAGGGTTTGAAATCTCGAAGGAAGGGATTAAACCTATGGAAGATAAAACGAACGCAATTAGTAAAGTCGCGCAACCAAAAGATTTATCAGAGCTACGCAGTTTTTTAGGAATGGTAAATTTTTACCGATCTTTTGTGCCAAATATGTCTATGTTATTAGATCCTTTGCACAAATTATTGAAAAAAAATACGAATTTTGATTTTAATCAAGATTGCGTAAAAGTTTTTAATAAAATAAAATTAATTTTATGTGATAATCGAGTGTTAGCACATTACGATCCAAATGTTACTTTGAAGGTAGTTACGGACGCCTCAACGAAAGGTTTGGGTGCAACATTGTTACATGTGTATGAAAATAATTTACAAAGACCTATTTCTTTTGTTTCTCGTAAACTGACAGAAGCGGAAAAGAAATATTCAATTTTAGACCTCGAGGCTTGTGCAATTGTGTTTGCTTTTAAGAAGTTTTTCGAGTACATTTACGGAAGGGAATTCATTCTAGAAATAGATAATGAACCTTTATGTAGAATTTTTGGTGAAAAAAAAGGAATTCCTGTTTTAACTTGTAATAGATTACAACGTTATGGTGTAATTCTCTCATCTTTCAATTATAAAGTTCAATACGTAAAATCAACATTAAATTGTTCGGATTACTTATCTCGCGTACCTGTAGGAGATCCTGTTGAGGAAAATAATAACTTTGATTCAAGAATTTTGTGTTTATTCAAAAATAATAGCGAGATGCCAATAGATGTTGAGGAAGTTAAAGCAGAATCTAATACGGATAAATTATTATTAGAGATAAAAAATTATCTTAGAACAGGGTGGCCAAATAAAGTCAATAAGGATGATTGCAAATGGATTTATTGGATAAAAAGGAACGATTTATCAATAATTGATGATTGTATTTTCTGGAACCATAGGTTAGTAATTCCAATAAGTTTAAGGGATAAGATATTAAGCTTATTGCATAGATCTCATCTAGGGATTGCCAAGATGAAAGGGCTAGCTAGAGGCTATTTTTGGTGGCCAGGGATTGACAGTCAAATTGAATTTTTAGTTAGAGAGTGCAGAATTTGTGCGGAAATTCAACCATCACAACCCAAGAGTGAGTTAACTCCATGGCCGATAACGGAAGAAATTTGGAGTAGGGTTCATATAGATTACGTAGGGCCTATCGGAAATAAATATTTTTTGGTAATCATAGATTCAACCTCAAAATGGTTGGATTGCGTGGAAGTAAATTCACCTAACTCAGATAATACCATTAAAATCTTAAAGAGATTATTCAGTTATTTCGGTAGTGTACAAACCTTAGTTTCTGATAATGGAGCAGCATTCATGTCAGCAGACTTTAAACAGTTTTGCGAGAGAAATGGCATTAAACATTTAACAACACCTATAAATCATCCTCAATCAAATGGATTGGCAGAGAATGCAGTCAAAACGTGTAAAAATTTTTTAAAGAAAATATTGTTAGAAAAAAAATTTCAGTCAGGTTATAATGAGAAGTTAGAATGTTTTCTCATAGATTATAGGAATGCACCACACTGTACAACAGGGTTAGAGCCAGCAGTTGTAATGTTTGGTAGAAGGTTAAGGTCAAATTTGAATAATTTTATACCTAAAGGGGGGAAGGTAAAGGAAAATGTGATTGATAAAGATACCAAAATGAAAATGTCAAAATGTCAGGAAAATCAGAAATTCTATTATAAAAGGAATAACAAAGTATCTACGAATTTTAAGATTAATCAGAAAGTTATGGTTAGGGATTTTAGAGACCAAAACAATGATAAGTGGGTACCAGGGAAAGTACATAAACGTTTGGGAAATAAACTATATTTAATTGAGGTTAAATTGAATGATAAAATCATGTACTGGAAAAGACATTTTGATCAATTATCCAAACTGTGTGTATCATGGGAAAAGAACCCTAGTATTTTAATCCCTGAGTCTGAGACGAGGAGGCTATCGTTCGATGAGTACGATGTCTCCGACTTTGTTTCGGATGACAATCTAATGGGTGACCCTCTTTTTCCTTCCAGCTCCAGTGAACCCGTGGCGTCAACGTCGGGGAACTGGAAGGAGCGCCTTCGACCAAGGACAGAGAAATCAAAATAAGCAGCAGTCAACTCTCCGAATCAACATGGTTATAAATAAAAAAGAAAATGTTGTAAAATAATAATTAAATATGTGTATGTATGTTTTATAATTATTATTATGATAATCATGTTGTGTTACTGTCTGCTGATTTAAGTGTGGAGGGATGTGGTGAACGTATGTCTGTCGGTATGAAAGAGACAGGCATATCTGAGTGAGACAGCATGACCGAGACGTATAAAAAGGCGTGTCTGTTGTAACTCGTCCTCTCTTAACAACAACATCTCGAATACTGTACATTAGTAATAACACTAAATAAACCAAATAGTATGGAGTATCCAAACGACTATTATTTACATCTTATCTGAGTGATCGACACGGCAGATCACCACAATTACCTCCTGAAGTTTTCGTTTCACCCTAAAGCACAGTGAAACAAAACAAAAAATACCTCAATTTCAATGACTTAATATAATTTGGAATGTAAAAATGCAGTTTAACTTTAAAAATCGTCAAAATAACTTATTTTGGCACCACGTCGAAGTGTAACATTTCAGGAGTCTACACAAATGGTCCGTGAATTCAATGAGTGGGGTGGTTTGAAGCATTCCTCCCTTAGAATAGGTGGTTGTGTTTGGGCAGGCTGTTCATCTGGTCGGCCAGCAGGTAGGGCGAGCCGGCCAGCAGGCTGGAGAAGGCCGCGTGGTGGGCGGAGAGTCCACCGCCCCCCGCGCCGCCGCCGCCTCCGCCCATGCCGCCCATCCCGCCGCACCCCCACTTGTTGTTGTTGCTGGTTAGGGGAGAGTCGTCACCGAGTTTCACTGGAAAGATACAAATATTGTGTTAAGGATTGAACAAATAATTGCACCACTCTAATTTTTTCAAAGAAAACACATAACATTTGTTATTTTTTAATGATAAACCAATGTTTATAAGATAAGGTTTTTTATGCATAGCACAAAGGATAACACATTATTATCATTATTTTTTTTAATATATTTTCCGACTATGTCCGGGTTAAATCTTCCCCGCAGGAAAAACTAAGCCCTTCCACACACTTTTCCACAAATGATCGTCTAGTCGATCCACATATGCAAGTGCCTTATATAGGTATAATAAGTACAAAACAATACAAGAACAATACGTCAAATCACCAGAGATCAAATGGGAAAATAATTCACCGACTCATATTTTTATATCAGAGGGTTCGGCTCGGTAGAACTTCTAATTGGACCTATAAATCCTACTGATCCCTCAATATAAATATTTAAAAAATCTTTCGTAATCCTATATGTATTTAAAATGACTGATTTTTCATCAATTTGATTCGTATTTTGATTATATGCTTCCTATAATTTTTAGTATTAATGACTCTATCCTGAATGGCAACAATGAATCCTTCTATTTCTGCGCTCATTTTTAGTAGAAATCATCCGAAAAATATGGAATTCGTCATAAAATACCACTTGCACATCGCCCATATGTCCCAGCTTTATTATTTCAATAATTTTTAACTACCTAATTTAGGTATTTTTTTTAAAACTAACAATTTCATTGTAAACATTCGACAATTTGTTATTTTTCGTCTCTTTCGTTTTCATGCAAGCCGTGTGCGATGAGGCTAATTACATAAAATTTTAGTATTATAAATCTTTGACAGTTTTAACAGCCTTGATGTTTTGGTCACTTAGAACTTTTCTATGAAACAATATTTGACACTCCGCCCAGTTGCAATTAAGCCGACAATTACAAAATAGACGATGCACATGCGAATATTTTCGCGATGACCTAACACAATGTAGTTTTAGAATGGTTCGTAGTTATAACCTTCGAATGTGTGCTTTGGTTTCATGGAGTACTGTTTTCCGCATACTACCAAGCCAACTGCTTCATAAACACATCGAACGAAATTACGATACAAATTAAGATGATTTGAGCATTGCAATAAATTTGTCAATTCTGTCACATTCTCAATTTATCATAACAATTTAAAGTAACTTTAACGTATCAAATAAGTCAGGAAAGTCACCAGGGAAATAGAGGAAGGAGTCATCTGCCATCCTTGAGTAAACCAAATTAATTTCCTTGTAAGCTTTTTTAAATATTTTATCATGTTTAGGAACTAAACAGTTATTTATATCATAATTACTTGTATAATGAATATATTATAAACATTAATAATGATTGGATTAATTGTATAGCGCCGTTTTCGTAAGAAAATCACCTGAAGGGCGCTTAACAACTTAATTTATTCATTTAATGTATTCCTATGACTTAGACTTATAACTAAGTAAGATCAATGTCTAGTGATTTACAACTAAGACTTTTAACTTAATTAAGCAAGAAAAAATGTAATACAGGGTTTTCCAATAAGAGGTGTTATTTTGAATAGCCCGCTATTTCGGTAGATGTTTCTTTTGAAGCTGTCATTTTTTGACATTTGACAAGTAGAAACTACTCTTTTAATAAAAATGAAACAATACACGCTTTAACAACGCATTGAAATTAATAAAATTCACTTCAGTGAATCAAATGCAAATCATCTTGGGTGATGAGGCCCATTTCCACCTCGGTGGCTTCGTCAACAAGCAAAATTGTCGCATCTGGGGTTCGGAAAACCCAAGAATTATTATTGAAAAGTCTCTCTGTCCTTAACGTGTGACTGTTTGGTGCGGTTTATGGTCCGGCGGAGTCATTGGACCTTACTTTTTCGAAAATGAGGGTGGAGCAACAGTTACGGTGAATGGATTGCGCTATCAAGATATAATTAATGATTTTTTATGGTTGGAATTGGATGGTATTGATCTTGACAACGTTTTCTTTCAACAAAACGGCGCTACGTGCCACACAAGCAATGAAACTATTGATCTTTTACGATTGAATATCAAAATAACACCTCTTATTGGAAAACCCTATAGTATGTAAGTAAATTATTAATTTGTAAACTTAGATGTACAAATAACTAAAATAAAATTAAAAGTTTTATGGTGATTTATTTTTGGGGTATTATGCCTTGTTGCGCAACCTCCTTCTTCAGCCAATGTTTTGGACAGCATCACATTGTCAATAATCAGGGCGGATGTGTAATTATAATGTTTTTCTTTGCCATACGTTTTATAAAAATGAAATTAATAAAACAAAATTAAGTAACCAATTTTCATCTATTCATTCAAATAGACAAATTATACATAAGAAGGGACTCATCGATATTTGGTCGAGATAAGTACTACGATGTAAATAAAAGCAAAACGAAAAATATACAATAAGAACTGTGAAATTAAAAATTAGTATGAGTAATTTTTGCAACGAGAAATAGATTCAGTCAGTTTTGATTGTATATGCTTTCAAGGTACAGTTGAAAATGTCTACAACACTCTAATTAATTAATTATATCCAAATAATATTTTTATATAGAATTTTGTAATACATTTTGCAACAATTTATTTCTATTAAGAAATAAATGTCTTTTAATCTGAAAAGTTTAGGATAGTATAATTTTCAGCAATTGGCACAATTTAAGACAAAATTGAGCCCATATTTTCTAATTAACCTGATTCAAGCGAATGAATTTGTAGCCATAAAATTTAGTGAGGCAGATTTATTTTGATACCTACATATATTATTTTCACGAAATGTATTATAATTGAACGAACGTAGGGAAGTCCGGTTTTAACTGGACCATTTTGCATTTCGTCTGTCTTTGTAAAATGGTTTGTACGTCCCGTTTCCGTTTCGAGATGGTGGCAGCTTTAATGGTTCAGTAAAGATTCTTTTTTCAAATTTGAAATCGTTGGGCTCATTTGGAAATTTACATTTTTTCAATACATATCATAAGTACAATAGTACCAAGTAGAAAAAAGTTTGAAAAAAATTGGTTATGCAGATAATGACGTTTCTTTGGATAAATTGTATAAATCAATAAAAAAATGAAAAAAAAAATATATATAGTACGGTTTATAATTAAGTAGGTAGGTATTTCACTACTTACCTACTTTTGGCAATTGATTTAATAAATAAGAGACAAAAATATTTTTATTTGAAGCGAGGTTAAAGTCTTTGACAGACTACGCTATATTCTCGTGGCTTGACCTATTTCAGCTTATCGCTCGCCGTACATACCCATTGGGATTGTACAGCGCGCGATATGCTGAAATAGGCCAAGCAATGATGCGTATAGAGTAATCTGTGAGCCCCATTACATAACTACAAACGTGGACAAGCTTATGATAAAATTTCATTAGAAATTAAATAATTTTTATTTTTATTCGCTGTTTAATTGTGCTTTCTTAAATAGACAATACTGAGAAAGTCTTAAATATAATGGAGATCTATTTATTAAATTTTGCATAAATTAAAAAAAAAATTAAAACACCTAATAGATTTTCTAAGAACACTGTGACTTTCACCGTACTCATATCCTGAGAATGTAAGCCGACATCGACACCACATCCCACCGGTCTAAATAAAGTGAGACCTTGTACCACCGAGCATTCCATTCAGTGTATTCACGCTTGTTTTCCCGCAGTCGGGAGCCTTAGCCAAAATCTATTTTAACCTTTTTTTCTAATGCGAACTGTTACCAGGAAAGAAAATTCAACATATTGCACGATAATATATTACTTGAATAAATATTAAAGCTTGTATATAAATTATTGCTGTTTATTATAATATGATGAAGGTCTAATAGTGGGCCCTAATAAATATCTGCCAAAAGATCTTACTTGAGATATGATAGATCTCTCACCTGACTCTAATTGCCTGTGTAACAGCAGGTGATTTAATATTCTTGTTGACACCTACTAATGGATAGTAAAATTCCTATTATTGGCATTACAAGATACCTAACTGTTTTTAGTATAAAATACATTATGTTTGGACTCAAAGATACTTGGAATGACAATTTGAAATGTGTAAAATCATATTTCTTTCGTTCCTTTGCAAAATATAGCAACTTGTTTAAACAATTACCGAGTTGTTATTATGACCTGTTTGTATTTAGATTTCAGCAAATTCTATTAAAAAAACTTTCATTTAGAAATATACGAGTAGTACTAGCAAAAAAATGATGATTCTACTTCACGTTTTGTGTTGATCTAGAAATTGATCCCATGCAAGACCCCATGATCTCTTCAGGCAAGGAAGAGGTTATAATTCATCACATCTTTAAAAAGTTATATAAGGTCATGGAAAGTGATGAAACAAAAACTTTATTAACTGGGTTAAGTAGGTTAGGTTAGGTAAAAAAAAAAATTTCATCGTTTCTAATGACTTTATATCCCTTTTTAAAAGTGTGTTGAATTGTCACTGTGTTGAGTTATCATGGAACCTATATTCATATATACTTGTAGAAACTTCGATAGATGTCGCTCATTAAAATAAAAATTGATATATTTATCCAAGACACTAATAGATTGCTTTTAGTTCAGAATCTTGCAATCATACATAAGGATAGCAGCCAGTAAAAATGCGTTAAGAAAATGAAGTAGCACTCAGGCAAAGTGATACAGTTAAAATGAAGTCATGACGTTGATTAGCTCAGTGGTTAGAGCACTACTTCTTCTTTTTCTGTTTCATATCTTTCGTTTGAGAACCGTAAATATTGTCCTCGAAGATTTTATGTAGTTAACTTTGTTTACATAAGTACCTATACTTCGTATGCTGATGAAGGAAACTTTGGTTCTGAAACGTGTAGATAATTTTTTTTCCCAAGTCAAATTAAATTTAAGGCGATGCCATACGTAGTAATGCAAAATCGTGTGTTTTTGGTTTGAAAATTTGGTCGCCTAGAAATGTTTCAGATGCTTTAATTAAATACTGCGAGTAGAATACATCTTGGCCTTTGAAATAATCGAGTATTTTTTAGATAAGTCTTTTTATAAGCCCAGAAAAAAATTATGTATAAGGCTTATGAAGACTGCTTTAAAGTTCAAAATCTCCTACTTACGAACCCATTTTCGGTTATGTTTTATTGTATAATGTGGCAAATTAATTTATTTATAAAATGATCGAAAAAAAAAATTTATTCCTGAACATCCACAAAATAAAATAAAAGGCACTTTTTGGCCTTGTTTTTTTCTTGCTTAAATCAAAACAGGCGTATAGTGTTATGCGGGAATTTAAACCTTATCGCCATCTACGTAAAGGTTGTTATTGATAGCGGCTCAATTTAAAATATTACACGACGTAGTGCATCGCCTTAATTCAAAATTCAAAAATTCCCAACTTCCCCATTTGAGACTTTGAGGGCGTTGGCACGAATCTATCTTCAAAATATATTAATGTATGCAATTTATAAAAATATATTTTTTAAAATCAGCACTAGTTTATTAGTTGTTCAAATTATATTTGTTAGAATTCTGTTACAAATTCTGGAAAATCTATTGCAGAGCTTTGTGACATGGCGTATTAAAAGTAAAATGTGATATTTCATCGTCACGCTTCTAGTGACGCAAAAGCTCGGGACTCTGTGAGGTGAGAGCTTTGAGGTGGGCGAGTCTAACACGTCATGATTCCTGAAACTACCGAATAGTTTAAAAAACAATTAGTCCATTGTTTGAACGCATAATTTGTTCACTGTCTGATAATATACAACATTACACAAATCTTCAGAAAAAAAATCAAAGCGTTTTTTATTTAATTCATGAAAATTTTCTTTAATGAGTTTTTATAGGAGATCGAGTACATTAAACTAGAGAGATTAATGTTAGGTTGTTTGAATATTGAGGTGATACTAGCAAGCCATATCGCGTTACTGGCTCCTTCTTTGTCCAACGTTTTGAACAATCTTGCACTGACCGTCTGCTCTGATTATGGTCATTAAGCGTGGACATTTGGACAATTCTATGATGATCTAAAATCATACTAAAGTGTTCAGACTGTCTCACAAGATCAAACATTGAGATACGATAGATACATTGGAATTCAACAATTTAAAACCAGTTCTGTACCTACCTTATATTAGTACCTACATAATAAGTACATTTGTTTTCTTATTTTAATGATAAACTAATGTTTATAAAACAATCCTTTTTATGCATAGCACAAAGGATAACAAATTATTATATTACTGCTTATTATTTTTTTTCACCTGTAAACAACCAACTTTATTTTTGTAGGAAAGACATTGTTAGTACTAAATTTCCCACTAGATGGCGTCGAGACATATTATATCTACGTAGCTCAGTGGTTCAGAGCACCTGACCGGAGATCCGAAGGTGCTGGTTCAATTCCCATCGGCGGCAGTTACTTTTACTCGAGAGATATTTTCAATTTGTATGGATATTTCAGGCGACTAATTATTGCTTATAATAATTTGTGTTCTTACTATTATTGTTTCTTTTTTCTTAAGATTAATAACTAAGTTATATTTTATTGTAATTTTGTAAATATTTCTAATTCTAATGATATTTGTATTGTGTTATTTGTTCAACTTTTTAATTTTATGTTTTGTAATTACCTTTCTTTTTGTTTTTGATTTTGATTATTTTATGTCATTTACCGAAGTTTATTATATCTATGTTCTGTTTTGTACAGATTATAAGTTAATATAATATTACGCTATTTAAATTTATCATCTAAGTTTATTATTATTATGTGTTTCAATTATCGTAATTATTTTAAGCACCTTTAAACTGTAATGGCGCCACTCCCCAATTCAAACGCGAGAAATAATTTATCAATTGAGCTGGGTAGTTTTGTTAAGCAAAACCCTTTCGCAATTAGCCTCGAACTATCTGTATTTGTAAATCTATTGAAGAATTTGTGTATATCTAATAAAAAAATTTAAAAAATATATATGAAGTCACACAATGTCTTTGCAGTGGCTGCATCCGAGTGGTTTAGCTCTCCACTAAAAGATCGATGGATTAAAATGATGTGGCGACCTTCCCGAATGACGATCCTAATTTAATTAAATTTTTCCATGTAATTATTCCTATTTTGTTTTTAATTTGCATTTTTTTAATGAAAATGCTCTCTAAAATGTTGCTCTAATATGATCGTAAATATTTTTTGTGTATAAACTTTATACTCCCAGGTTTTACTCTCAGGATTACCATTCAGAATTTAAAAATTGCTTGAAATTCTTTTGGCCGTGTTTAGTGACCAGAGTTGAATAACCAAGTACTTTTTTGTATTTCTTTGGCATTCACTTTGTAACAATTTATAGAAATTTTTGTTTTTAATGAGTTTTATTATTTCAATGTACATTTGTTACGTATAAATTTTATTAATTAGCGACCGGAACATTGTCAAAAGTTTGTTCCCCGTTATGTTGACTCCTCCCTCCGTTTCCCTCTCAACCCCCTCCCCCTCAAATCCCCTCCCACCACAGAACCAATCTAAATAAAAACCCGATATTTCTGCACTTAAAAATTTAGTTTTAAAATAGCTAGTTAATGACACGGACGTGTCGAAACCGGTCGCAAATTAATACAATTTATACGTAACAAATGTACATTGAAATAATAAAACTCATTAAAAACAAGTACTTCCCCATTTTATACCCCTCCCCACGACCTTCAGTCTCACAATACACCCCAATTTGGGATGCCATAGACTCAGTTGGGAGCAATTGGGACTCTCGTGCAGTTAAACATTAAAAAATATATTTTTATTTTCCATGACCTGTGTTCTCAAAGCCAAGCTACTTTCTGCTCTGTGCTGGAGATCGTCAACTTGGCTTTAAAAAAAGAAGAATGTAGAATGAACCGTACTGTTTTATTCTAAAACTACCCACTCTTGGTTCATCAGGTGATGGCTGGGTTTGATGAAAAACTGTCGGGGCTCGTTAATAACTTAATCAAAAAGTATTTCACAGAGAAATAACTGATTCGTAACGTTTTCATCCACAAATAACTTTCAAAGTAAGCAATGTATGAGAAATTTGCAATGTGCAGTGGTACCCGGGCGCCGTGTTGAATTATTATTGTTCGTTCGTTTATCGGTGCATTCCTTTGAGAATACTCATTATTCGCTAGAAACGTATATAAGCTATTTTAGGAAAATGTTCTCAGCCACCAACTTGCTTGGTAACGAGATTTTAGATTGTTTTAAATGGATACCCTACTGACCTTCAAGCTATTTCGGAAAACAATAAACTGTATAGTGCAGCGGAAAATATAGTTACGTATTCGAAGTATTAAAGCCAGCGTGAAAATATGAAAAAAGTAGTAGTTTTAAAAGCATGTTTCTAAAAAAACTGAAATCTGATTTTATAAATCAAAACCAAAATTTTCCTCAATTACAATGACTTACAAATCATAAGATTTGTAAGTCGGTTCTAAGGTGTTATAAAAGTTCTCCAGAGGAACGTCACTATTTCAATGACCATTCTTTTTTCAACTTTCTTCAGGTAGGTAGGTACCACAATATTGAAAAGAAAATACCAATAAGGAAGTCTAAATAAATAACTGAATCATTAAAACGGCCACCATCTTAAAACGGCAACGGAACGTAAAAACAAATTTACAGATGACGAATTTCAAAATTTGTTTGTTACGTTTGATGACTTATTTCTACTAAATAATGTTTGTTCTATAATTGGTATATTTTTTACATTGGTTTATTAATTACCTGATCCATTATTAAGAGGCTTGATATCCCCACTGGAGGAGTGGTGCGAGGAGAGGCTTGCCGTGGAGCCAGGAGTGGGGCAGGCCCCCGCTGTAGGGGGCGAAGGGGGCGCAGCGCGGGGCTCCCCGCCACCGCCCCGGCCACCCCCCGCTGGGTCCCCTCCCACCCCGGAGCCCTTGGAGTCCCCAGGACCCGACACCTTCTGCTGGGCGAGCCGCTCCTGTTTGCGAAACTTCGCTCGACGATTTTGGAACCAGACCTGGAACATGAAATGGATGTATTGTAGAATATTCCTAAAAATTAGGTAGGGATGAGAGATACCAGCAATTAACTAACAAACAAATCAAGCTGATTCTCGAGAACTCGGTCTTGGCACACACTCCTTGCCTCATTCACACTCATACATCGTCCCACACATATTCTTCTGTTATTCTGATTCCTTACATGGCCCGACTCGACTATTTGGTTCACTTGATCGTGCCATGTCTTCCTGGGGCGTCCTCGACTTCGTCTACCATTCACATTCGCGTCCATTAATATTCTGTCTATTCCTATATGCCATTGCGAGCATTTTCGTGAAGGTACCTACCTATATTTTGCTGTGGGCAAAAGTTTAAACAGTGCATTAAAACTAAACATATTGTTTTGTGCCATCACACTAGAAAACAGTTATTTAATATCCTTGATAAAAGTGTATTCGCTTACCCATATATTGCACTAGATTAGTCTATATGATAATAAATAAGGTGATGACCTCCAAGTCGGGGTCCAGATTATTCCAACCGCCTGTTAACTAAGATTTCAGAGCCATTGTCAATCTATCACAATAAAGGTCGAAGTTTTTGTTGAAGCCGGAGTTTTATTGATTAAGAGAATTTGCAAAAAATACGGGAAATACAACAGTTACAAGTATTAAATAAATTAAGCTGCTAAATTTGTTCAAAAATGTATCCTGAGATTTACTGTCTAATTCGCAGAAGATTTAAGTGCTGAAAGTGCTGACGTGAAAGTCACAAACGTAAACGTATTCACTTATTTAACTAGAAATAAGTGAAAATGTACTTTTCTTTTATCTAGAATAAATATATTAAAAAAAAAAAAAAAAAAAAAAAAAATCAATTAATTGAAAATACATTAAAAAATGAAAACATATTGAATGATTTACACAGTGCCACTAATCCAGTTTCGTGGAATCGGAAATAGAAGGTTATATTGAAGGTTACTTGGAAACCGAAATAGAGGCGCCACGATTATTGGAGTTTATGAAACTGACCTACATATGCAAATGTTAGCCGATGTCTTGAAAAAAATCGCCTTAATTATAGTGTTGAAAATCTGCCATTATTCTGTTTTGTTGACCTTTAAAAATACTAGTGGGACTTTTTGTTCTATAAAGTCGTTGTACCTCTTAACTCAAATAATTTTAATGCAAAAGTTTAAAAATAATGATAAAATATGTGAAAAAGACATTTATTATTTAGACGAATACTTTAATTTTAAATGTCAATGTGTTTAATTCAATACTAGTCGGTTTTCTGACTGAGTTTTACAGCATGATTATTTTGCAGGGAAGATTAAAGGTAATTCGGTAAACACACTACACACTGAATTATAAGGTTTTTTCGTTCACAGTTTGATCAAAATGAAATGGCTCGTTTTTGGCACATCGTTTCTTAATTTTTTGTGGTGTATTTACAGTTTATTTTTATTTACCGACACGAAAAGAGGTAATTAAAAAAAACATGAATTTAAAAACTACTGCCTGTTGATGTTTTACTGTTAAACATTTACTTTATTGTGTCTTTACTGCAGCATTGAAATTAAGAATAAAATTTTTTGTATTTTGTTATATTTGCATTTCGATCCAGAATTGAAGAAATTCTCAGGCGCACTCAGACCACAATTCACTATAAATGCATTAAATGACCTTGGCTATGTTAGTAATCAAGTACGAATATACAGGGTTTTCCAATAAGAGGTGTTATTTTGAATAGCCCGCTATTTCGGTAGATGTTAATTTTGAAGCTGTCATTTTTTAACATTTGACAATTAGAAACTACGTTATTAATAAAAATTGAACGATACACACTTCAACAACCTTTTGAAAATTATTAAAATTCACTTGAGTGAATCAAATGCAAATCATCTTTAGTGATGAGGCCCATTTCCACCTCGGCGGCTTCGTCAACAAGCAAAATTGTCGCATCTGGGGCTCGGAAAACCCAAGAGTTATTGTTGAAAAGCCTCTCTTTTTTCAACGTGTGACTGTTTGGTGCGGTTTATGGTCCGGCGGAGTCATTGGACCTTACTTTTTTGAAAATGAGGCTGGAGCAACAGTTACGGTGAATGGATTGCACTACCGAGAGATGATTAATGATTTTTTATAGCCGGAATTGGATGATATTGATTTGGACAACGTTTACTTTCAACAAGACGGCGCTACGTGCCACACAAGCAACGAAACCATTGATCTTTTACGATTGAATATCAAAATAACACCTCTTATTGGAAAACTCTGTACAGATAATCTATAACTTATTTTACTCTAGAACACTCTTTAAATGGATAGTTGTCACAGTGACGTAAGAAATATTAAAGAATTAAAATTAAGCGATCATATAAAATAAAATGTAGGTATAAATCGTGTTTAGATTCCGCTGTAAAGTTTAATAAAATCCTTGTATAACGATCAACAATCAAATCAGATAAACAAAAAAACAAAATAAAGTCAACAACATGATGAGGCTAGCCTTTAATCCCAATCAACTACAAAAAAGCTTATTTGTGCAATCGTTTACCGGCCAACCAATTGTTCTCCATTGGGTGCAAGCTCAATGTTTTAGTGCATATAAAAAAGCCACGCAGTTGAAAAGCTTTGCAATCGATGCACCTTGCAATTATGTGTAGCGAGGTGTAACGGCGCTGATTGTGGACTGAACCTCGCGGGTTCGTAACCCGGCCCGGCTAATTGTGAACCATACTACGCTTAACTGGATATTTGGGAAATTTTCAAAACAAACAGGTTTTCCGTGCGGTTCGGTGAACACTATTCGCAACTGATCGTAACGCAATTATCGCAGGGTGGATGGGAGAGGGGTGAAACGATGTTTATTTTTAAAACGGGCAGGGTGTTTGCTATTTGCTACCCCTTTGAAATAGAATATCTGCGCTTACCTAATGTAAGTTGTCAAATTAACTACTTTAAACTCTGTTTTTCTTTGTTCAGTTTGTTCATTCAGTTCGTTAAGTTATTATCCTTATTTTACACATTTGCCAATCATAAATATATACTAAAATACAATAATAACATTCGATGATGTACATAGTGATTTTCTTTTTTCTCTCCTGTTCTGCTATAACTTAAATCACTATAGAAAACATTAATAAAAAATTCTAAGTTTCTCCGATTTTTACCGTCATATAATATTTATCTTGTCCCGTCACATAATATGCATCTTGTCCCATCACATAACATTTATCTCGTCCCGTCATATAACATTTATCTCGTCCCGTCGCATAATATGCATCTTGTCCCATCACATAACATTTATCTCGTCCCGTCACATAACATTTTTCTCGTCCCGTCACATGGCATTTATCTCGTCCCGTCACATAACATTTATCTCGTCCCGTCACATAGAATTTATCTCGTCCCGTTACATAACATTTATCACGTCCCGTCACATAAAATTTATCTCGTCCCGTCACATAACATTCATCTCGTCCTGTCACATAACATTTTTCACAGTTTCCCTTAAAAGTGCTCGTTTTCCATTGGAATGAGCTTTCAACCGATAAACGAGTCATCCTCTCAAACGCATTCTAACTAACTAACTTCACTTGATCGTGCCATGATTTTATTTGTCAATTCATCTTTGCGTCATATTGATTTATTTATTTAGACCTGCAGTACATTTAGAAGAAAGTGGGTGAAGAGATGAAGAGAATTTTTTAAATCAAGGTTCACTTGCTTACGAATTGTAATTGTCTATTAATAACAGTTTATTGAAATGAGAAGTGCAAGTAGTTTTAAATTAATTTATTACATCATGTTAAAAATGTAGTATTATACATAATAATATTTTTTTCTATACTCTCCTGTTCATTCACTCTACATATCAAAACCACAATAGAAATCTTTCTTATTAAATTCATCTATCAGAATTTCACTTTGTTTTCGGTAATGAATGAATACAAATCATGGAAGTGGAAATTAACCCACTCCCCGACATCCGATCGAGCTGAAACTCGGCAGATAGACTCGTTATCAATGAAAGGGCATTCTGTCAACTTTTGGTGGTCACACACGGACATATGCGCATTTTTCTGAAATTGGATGACATAACAGCAGTTAATAAACGAAATAAATGTTGATCCTACCCGATCGGTATTTGGCGAGGTTGGTGTAGTCGTTGGTGGGTAGAAAAGTTCAATCCACAGTCGAAAAGAAAAAAAAACTTTTTTAAAACTATTTAAAGCAGGTTATCAATTTAATAGGTAGTAAGTTAATTAAGAATTTAGTAAAAAAAAAATTTTTTACGGATTGATTTTTTTTATTCATTAATAAAAATTTAAAAAAAAAATCGATATCTGTAAATTGTAAAGAATTTTTCTTAAATTATTGAGAATAATAATTCTAATTTCATTTTCAGTAACTAACTTTTAATATTGTAGGCGAAATCTTTGGTTTGCAATTGCAATTTTGTTCGTATTCTATTTATCCGGTAAATTTCCATCTCATGGAATCACTCAGATGAGATCAGAGATAAAAACGCAATGTTTATGGTTCCGTGTTATTGAAGTATAAATTTAGATTTTAGTTCCAAACAGATGCCTACACGTTGCATGTTGGTTACAGTATGAATGAATTCCAAGACTATTGTTTATTATATTAGCACCTAATTTTAACATCTTGGTCAAAACTTGATCGTTTTTCTTTCTGCATAACAATATGAAGAAAAGAAAAACATTTATATTTTCACCATGTCTTTTACAAATTGATATGTTATTGCTATTTAATAACATTGGTGAAAGTATGCATCCTTGAAGGATCCCTTTTTATTTTTTTTAGTGTCAATCTTGATATAGGTATGTCCTTCCTAATTTGTTTCCACCCAAGAAGTAGATACATATTACGTTTACAGATAGGGGTTGTAAAAATTTCCTAAATATTTTTTTGTGTTGTTCCTTTTTTTAAATCGTAGGGGTAAGGTTCTTTTGGAGAGGTCAAAAAATCTCCCTTAACCATCTGTCCTATCTGACGCATCCGCCGCCAAAACCCGGATAAACATCATCCCACGAACCCGGGCACCCTTGCTAAGCTATCAAACTTGCGAACCACTTGGGTGTTGGTTATCAAATAAATTGTTCCCGGGGCGCTACTCACGCTTACCTCCTTAATTTTTTTAACATTAGCTCCACACAGGAGGCCCTGAAAAACATAATTCCGCTCAGGGTCTTAGAAAAGGAAGGGGAGGATGTTCTGGGTAGGAAAAGGGTATGAGGGTTGGGTAGGAATCTGGGGATCATTGTATCCAGGAGTGACGGATCTATAATCCATCCCTCCACTGGGGTGCAAGGCGATGTTCTGAGTTTCTTGCTGGATAGGTCACTAGGTCTCCCTCAACCAGTCTCTCTTGATCGGACAAACCTCATCCAATATAATAAATCAAGTTGTACACGAAATTCATTTATGTTGACAAGAACAGTTAATTTTAATGTACAATGTGAATGTCTAGCTCTCATATATGTTAGTAATTTATTTATTTATTTTAAGCTTACTCGTGTTTTATTTTCAAGGTTGTCGTATTGTATCAGTAAAAGTTTATATTTATAAAAATTGAGAGACACAGTAGGTACTATACCGCATGCTTACGCCAACATCTAGTATAATGACCAAACAAAATAAATTAACAATGGTGTATTTTTGGAAATAGCTTGATTAACTAACATCCAAATAAAATACGAAACGAGAAATAGGTAAATATTTGCTTCCTGTAAATATCCCTGGATATTATAATCATTTCAGAGTTAAACTTAACTACCTTATCTAGTATGTGCGTTCTTTGCTCAAGTAATGAAATAATCTTCATATTTCTCACCCACCATTCGTAATTTTCATCTCACTTCTTTTCAGTCCTATTTCTAAGCGGATTTTAAAATTTAATTTTAAAATTAAATCTCAAAATAATTTTCTTTTCATTCTAAATCATGCTTGGTTGACTTGAAGAAGAAATGGACACTATTAAACAATTACCATATGCACCCATGATCATAAATTGCAAATAAAAACATCTTAACATCCAAGGAAAAGAATTTTGATATTGTTTACGAAAGTTGGTAATATAAAATAGATACGTGTATATATTTCTATTTTATTTTTATCTTTCGTACATTCAATAGAATAATTATTCAAAACAAAAAAGCAGTTTATTTATAAACAAGTTCAGCTTTGTAAGTATTATTAGTATGCGTAATAGTTGTTTCGCCTTCGATGGCAAACTGTGGACATTTATCAAGCAATGCCTTCAGAAGTCAAAACAGCTGTGATGCTTAATAATAATGACACAGGATTTGTTTATAAATATACTGTTTTTTTTAATAAATTGAATAATTTTATTAAATATATAAAAGCGATGCTTGCAATTGTAATAAAGTTCTAAAAATTAAATAATAAGAAAAATGATGGAATCTGCAGACAATCTGTCTTTTGGAAACTTTGCGTGCCTACTTTTTTGTTGTTATTATAAAAATTCTAGTATGTCAAAGTTTTATAATAAAAATAGAAATTAATAAACTCTATCACAATAAATACATTCATTTCATGCAACATTTTAATGAACGCTGGAATATTTTGAAAATTAAATAGAAAAAATGATCATATGGTACGTTGGAACCTTGGAGGAATGATTGGAACATTACTGTCATCATCAAGTATCTTAAGTGTTACTGTTATTAAATCGATTCACACGTGTAAAGAACCTTATTTCATGTCCACGTGCAACCTAACTTGATAGGTAGGTATTTACCAACCCCCAATATATATTTTTACATACCAAAAAGGCCGTATTTGATCAGCGATACCTTTTCAGTTTACACAGCCCGTGAACCCTTCCGCTGTCCGGCAATCAGAGCCGGGGTAGGAACCATAGCCCACCTACCTCGTACCAAATACCTACCCCGCTTGGGGACGGAAAATAAATAAAATGTAAAAGCGAAGAGCTGATTGGTCTGGCCATAGGGGTGGGAGAATCGAGGGGGTGGATTGGGGGTGGTTGCGAAAGGTTGTGGACGGGTGGTTGGGGTTGTGGGAGGAGGAGAGGGGACGGGCCAAGATGGCGAGCCCACCTAATGAAGGCCGTGTTTATTCGGATTGTTTAACTTAAATTATACCATTCCGCTCGGTTGCCGCCAGGACTGGCTGCGGTCTCGGCAGAACCACCCGGCCGAGCTGAAAGGGGAAATACAAAACCAAAATTCTGCGAAAAAACTTGTTTGAAGTCCCCTATAAAATAAATTTGTTGCTATCTGCGGAAATGTTTGCTCTCCTACTTGCAGTTCTGGATATCACTCCACTAACAACAATAATAATAATGAGTTTTACGTATTGTATAAAAGTAATGGCTTTTGTTGCTTCTTAGTAACAAGATTTGATAAAGAGCACAATGTGAATTCCAGCTGTGATTTAAAAAATTATGTGTAAATAATAGTTTTTTTAATAATCTTTGGGGATGCTGTGTTGAGGGTCTTTTTGAGGAGAGAAAGCAGTGTCTCTTCAAGACCCGTGTTGTGGGAGGGAGGAAACACAGAGGTCGGCAAATCACTCCAAAGCCGAGCTGTTGAATTCATGAACGAGTCGTAGAAGCGACCCGTTATCATATGACAAATTTCACTATGCACCGGTGCCTAACGGATCAGTGTTGCTAGTTCCTCGGAGCATCTTCCATTGCATATAATGCATATAAGTAGAACAAGGACAGCACACCTACCTGACACCAGTGCTCTAAGGATTGCATTCCGTTTTTTAAGAGAGGAGAATTTATTAAACGGACGCCCGTTTCTGTACAGAGTCAATAATTTTTAAAAAGTTATTTTGGAACTCCAGAAGTGGCTGCTAAAATCAACAGTGGGGCGGGACCTATGTATTATTAAAATACTAAATTCATATGATTTCAGTAAAAACCCACCAACACTCTGCAGTGCTACAGACGTATTTGCGACATTACTCAATCTTATATCACACTTTTCATAAATGATTCAATTTCAATTTTGCCAGAGCAGGTATGTACACTTTACTTTTAGAATCATAAAACTAATTAAATCATTTCTTATTATAAGTGTGGGTTTGAGAAACACCTACGTAATACACTTAGGAACCCACCACAATTTATAAAATGCAAAAAAGAGGCAAAAGACTACGTCATAAATCATCACAAAAATATATATTTTATGCTGGTCCTCTGACGTAATAAATGAGAGCATTTAACAGTGCATAAAACAGATTAACTTTGATTAAAGTAAGTACCAATTATTTTTCATATTTTGCGGCTCATTAACGCTTCGGCGAAGCTGTTTTATCTCAGTGCCCATAAATCATTGTTTCACGTATTTTTAAGCTCACACGTGATGATTTCACTCAATTGTCAAGTGCGGTAAGAGTAGTGATGGTCATGACTTATTTTAGATCCACAGTACCAGCTCAATACTTTCGTACGGCTCAAAGAGTCGGCTCAATTGAACGGCAGTCGTGAGCTCTGAACGTAGCAATGAGAATACTACTCTCGCCCGATACGGCTCTCCCGGTACGGATCCCCTGCTACGGCTCACCCGATACGGCTCCCAGCTCCCAGCGTAAGCGTGTGATTTATCGTAGACTTTTGGTACCGATGCGCCGCCTAATACCATGAGAAAAATAAGATGCTAGGTAGTTAGCAGGTGTAGGTACATATGTACAGATGTCGGAATGTCAGTCGTATTTAATAACAATCAATGCTTGGATAATTTTATAAAAAAGAGTAACTGTTCAATTGAGCCATGGTACGTTTTACCGGGAGTCATATGAACATGCTCATCAAAAAGAGCTAACTCAATTGTGCAGCTTGTTCTTGAACACTAATCGCTGGGTGAGTGTGCGCTTGCCGATTAAAGACCGAGAAACTATCCAAGCTTTGATTTGCCCTTCATCCGAACTATGTTGCCCTACTTTTATTATGACAACACAGTGGAAAGTAAGAAACACACACATAACCTCTAAACCCAGGAGTGTCAAAACAAAACAGAAACAGCTGCGAAGGCTTCAGATAACCCCCTAAAAATTTTAATTTAAATGTTTTTATCCGATTTTGAAACATACATATTTTTAATGAGGAACTTGAGTGAAAAACATTGCGGCTTAAAAAAAATATATATATTCATAATCCGCTGATTCTGAATATATTCGTTTTTTTTAATGTAAATATGCGGGTTAGTTAATAATAAATAGTCATTTAAGGTGACATAAGACTCTAATAACGGGGGTTTGCTCGACTCTCATATTTTAATTATTTCTGATGAACGTTTTACTAAAATCTAAAATGTTTCTAGAGGGATCCCTACGGATGTAAGATATTTAGATTTAAAATTAATAAAAACAGGACCTAACCATTAAAATATTTCATGTAAAACGGTTTGAAAATTTTATAAAACGTTAAATTAGCTATAAGCACCCGATTTTATTTTTCGATGCGATGAATTAGTAATAACCGATAAAACTAAGATTTACCCCGTCAGATTTCGATCGTTTTGGCGGACTTTGAGAAATGCAAGCTTTTTTAATTATTTTATCTATGAAATCGAAATTTAAAAAACCAGGATTTTAAAATTATGTTTTCTATGAAATCGACAAAAAAAAATACTGGCATTTAAGTTAGAAGGTGAACTTATATTTTGATTGACTGGAATCCTTAGTTGATATAATGAACTTATGCAATTCCTCCCAAATGTTCTTTGTGTGGGCTTTTCCATTTGCCTTAGAGCGAATGAAATTTGATAAACTGTCAAAATTTAACTATGTGCGCGTTTTGGTGCGTTTTCATACAAACTTATATATGTCCGATTATATTCATTTTTACCTCAAATTGTGCGTAAATATGATTGGATTAGACTGAAGGAAATTAACTCAAATAAAATATCTATGGTAAATATAATATTTACATAAATATATCATTTTCAATAAGTAAATTGTGAAATAAAACACGTTAATCAAATAAAAGTTTCTTGAATTTAAACCCGCAACCTTCAGCTTTGCTACTCGAGAGCCTTACTCCTCAACCATGGAGACCGTCATAAAAAATCCGCATGTATTTTTAAAATTATGTGGCAGATGAATAGGCCCCTTTGCTCTGGACCCAAAACTCGTCTTTTTAAAACCCGGCAAGAAGTTTGTTTACTTTAATTTTATTTTGTTGATCCATACCTGCCTCCCAAATTGCAGCTATTTGAAAAGCTATTGATAAATGTGGTCAACAGCTTCTAATCTTCTTCTTGCGGTTCTGATGATCATCTTATTAAATCCATCTTATTGTATTTGATGGTACTCACTTGGAGTGGGCGGCCGTGGCTACTCCTGCCCACCACCCACTCTGTACTATTCTTACAGTATACTCATCGATCCGCATTTGCTCATACAACACCAACTTATTTCCCGCATGCTTCTTCACCTTACAACCAGCTGTTCATAGAACTAAACTAAAAAAAATAAATTGCGAAGATCACACAGCAATTAATTATTATTTTGGCTAACATAACAAAAGCCATTTTTTTAATGTGACATAAAATGACATTCCGTTAAAACATTGCCCACTATTAAATATTTTTTATTTGCATAATAATGTATCATTGACGCAATTAGATATGTAGGCAAAAACTATTTGTATCTTCAAATCTTTTTTGACATCTTCGAAGTTCACCACTCGTCATATATATTTTTTTGACATCTTCGAAGTTCACCACTCGTCATATATATTTTTTTCATATCTTCGAAGTTCACCACTCGTCATATATATTTTTTTGACATCTTCGAAGTTCACCACTCGTCATATATATTTTTTTGACATCTTCGAAGTTCACCACTCGTCATATATATTTTTTTCATATCTTCGAAGTTCACCACTCGTCATATATATTTTTTTGACATCTTCGAAGTTCACCACTCGTCATATATATTTTTTTGACATCTTCGAAGTTCACCACTCGTCATATATATTTTTTCATATCTTCGAAGTTCACCACTCGTCATATATATTTTTTTCATATCTTCGAAGTTCACCACTCGTCATATATATTTTTTTGACATCTTCGAAGTTCACCACTCGTCATATATATTTTTTTGACATCTTCGAAGTTCACCACTCGTCATATATATTTTTTTGACATCTTCGAAGTTCACCACTCGTCATATATATTTTTTTCATATCTTCGAAGTTCACCACTCGTCATATATATTTTTTTGACATCTTCGAAGTTCACCACTCGTCATATATATTTTTTTGACATCTTCGAAGTTCACCACTCGTCATATATATTTTTTTGACATCTTCGAAGTTCACCACTCGTCATATATATTATTTTAAACTTAATTCTTTTTACAAATTACAAATTCAAATTGTATCCAAAGTGGAGTAACGACAAGTATGTATCCTCAGAGAATGTTACTGTTACACTGAAAATGATAAAATAGGTACCAAATCAAACAGTTGTGCGATTACTAATAAAAGTTACCAATGTAAGTTACTAATGTAAGTTACCAATGCAAGTTACCAATGAAAGTTACCAACGAAAGGAACCAATGTAAGTTAACAATGAAAATTAGCAATATAAGTTACCAGTGTAAATTGCCAAAGTAACTGAATGCTGTAGAAATGAGAGAAAACCATGTATGACCGTGTGAAGAATGGACGAAGAAAGGTGTGCAAGGAGAATGTATGGCTCGAATGTGAAAGGTAGAAAAAGTCGGGGTCGCCCGAGGAAGACATGGCACGATTAATTGAACCAAATTATTGGGTCGGGCCATGTCAAGAGTCAGAATAACAGAAGGTTACGATGAGAAGAATCAAGCATCGTATTGTTCCTAGTTCCTACCATACATGATATATCTACTATGATTGAAGAACGGGCTTTTTGTGTTTTAGATTTTTTTTTTCCTATGGCCCTCATTCTCCTATCTCAGAACTTTGGTTGCGACAAAATTGATCGTGTGTAGGTACATACTTATATTTGATAAGATGTAACAATCACATAATATAAGAAAAAATAATACCATTAACAAATCGTTCATATGTTACTACATATTGCAATTCACAACGTTAAAAAACGCCACGCAGCTTTGGCCAAAAGCCGAAGAAATCTGTTGATCGTGCGAATGTTACTTCTAAAAATTGTAAATATTCCGCCAGCTTCGGCAGTTATTTCGAGATTTTCAGTATTTACGATGTTTTAATGGAGCGGCGATGAATATCTTGAAACTGCCGATACAAATATCCTCACCCGAAATAAACCTGATGTAATGTTATCGAAATAATATTATCAGTGCGATTACAGAATAAACAGGCTTGCCAAAAGCTATAAAATTATAAAATAATGTATGTTACCCATCTATTTGAGGTGGACTTTACAGTTTTTTTCTGGACTTTTCTACGCTGTATTTTCAATTTATTTTGTAAAGACTTTTCATTTCGTCTGTCAGTTTGAGACACATTTTCAAACACGTGTACCATTTTGTCGTGTAACACGAACGTTTTTTAGAAGTGAGAACTGATGACAAGGTGGAGACTGCCCATTTTTTAAAAATAGATTCAATTGAAAAGGAGGTTAAATTAAAAAAAATCAAAAGGAAACATTGAAACGGCACAAAAGACCCATAAAATTAAAAAAGGTAACGTTTGTAACTTGGGATTCTTAACTACTGAGCTATTGAGACCTGCTTATTATCCGAAATTTTGTATCAATCTCACATTTCAATTTTAGAATTACCAATATTATTTATCCTTCATCAATTAATTAATTCCTGTATATTATTTTATTTGCTGCTATATTTTTGTATGATCACAAAGTTCCGAGAATAAAAACAATATAATTAATTAGGATAATATTGTTAAATCTTAAATTTAAATATTATGAGATCGATAAAAATGACACAAAATAAGCAGGTATAGCTCAGTGGTTCTAGTGTTGTCCCGGTAAGACAGATGTCCTGGGTTCGATCCCCAGTTGTAACCGTTACCTTTTGTTTATTTTCGTGTCTTTTTCAGTTCCGTGTTTTGTTTTGATGTTTTAATATTATCTTCTTTTTTAAATGATTAAATATTACATTGATGTGTGTTAACTGCAATAAATGTAAGATTAGTTTGATTCGGGAAGTAAATGTAAAAGTCAGCAAGTATTTTCGTAGGTATCACTTATTGTGGAACAAAATACATCTAAAAAAATATATATTGTTTAGTACAAGTTCTTGGAAGCGCCGCAATAACGACGGAGTAATAGTAAGATCATGTTATATATTCACGTGATGACCATGGCAACCGATAAAAACCTAAAATTTTTAAATAACTTTGACTTCTCGAATATTTTAAAACTACTGGACAGTTTTAAAATTCAATTTCCAAGATCAAACCTTTATTTTTATTTAACATGTTGCCATTAAATATAAATATATTCAGCAACTAATGTGAATCAAGCTTAATGCAATGAGTTGAAATTTATTGTTAAATGATTTGAATCTCTACTAAAATCCATTAAAATAGTGAAGTTTTATTCGATTTTAAATTCGAAATTTTCTCGGCATTTTTTTAATGTTTTGTCCACTTTTCAAAGTTTTTACGTTCAATGAAGAGAAGTAGGTACCTACATTAATATGTAAACCAATGTGGTAATATCGTCACAGATAAGAAATAATGGTCAAAAGAGTATATAATCTCGAGTGTTTGTAAATATTAACAAACCACATAACACCTATAAAATTCACATCGCAAAGAATTCTTATCAAATGTATCCGACTATTTATTATGTGAAAATATTTCGACATTGATTCTGAAGCGCTGTAACAGGTCAGGGCTAAGATGTGATCTGGCTACATGCGTGTGCCCTTGCTACTATATAATTATAACTACTAACTGGACATAGATACATGCTTCTATTTTCAGGTGGACCACTTCTCATCTCGCGTCAGTTTCAGGAGGATATTGTACTGAATGCGCAGATGTTTAGTAAGATTTTTTGATGGCTAAAAGTTAGGTTAGTTTTTTACCGGACACTTGTGTGCAATCGTTTATCGACTAGTTCAGGATAAAATAACGTTATTATTCCTATATCTGCATTTAACTATCTACAGTTACATTTCTCATGATAACTTCGAAAGTAACCTAAGTAGAAATGACACTGTCTCCAACAACAGCGGTTATAATTCATAAAAATACTATTTTTATTATCTTCTGAATGGATTTTAGTAGTTTTGTAGTGTTATTTAAAATCGGTAATTTCTTACAACAAAGTCAAAAATGTAATGTTTTGGCTTGATAGGTGTTTCCACATAAAAACCTACGATCAAATAACATGATGTCTTTATATAAAACACTATTTTAAATTTATTTTTTCAACTCTTAATTTATCCAAAACAAATTTGTAAAGTTTTACGAGTATTTAAAAAATATGTTGCTTACTAATCATTAAGGCAAACAGCCCTTTTTTCTTATGTTTCTGTGTAACACTTTTTTTCTCTCTTTAATGGTAATAATAGTGTTTGTTTATCAGCTGAACAGAGCGGTGAGTGCAATACTCTGTCTGAAAAATAAATAAATTACGTGATATTGATAAAATAGAACAAATTGTTCTTTTATCTACTGCTTATATTATTAATCTCTGTATTATTAATTCTCAAGTTAATATTTTTATACTATTCAGGTATTTAATGTCTGTATCTACGCTTTATCCTTAAAAAAACATTTTCCGGGTCTAAAATTTAAAACCATTTTTTTTTAATAAAACATTTTTTGGAGTCCTACTAAAAACCTAGCCAGTAGGTGTTTGTAAATATACACGACAACTATTTCGCTAAAAAGAACATAGTGATTTTTATGCATTTAAGCGGAATGCTAAATATTCACGATCATGCAAAAATAAGAAATAATCTTAAAAAATAATATAAAAAAATACACTCCGCCATGACAGTGTGTTACCACTGCCGTGACCAGGAGTCGAACCTGGGTTACCACGGCCACAACGTGGGGTCCTAACCACTAGACGATCACGGCTACCGAAGCTGGTGACGGAGGCGACATAATACCGCGCCTGCTTCTAGCGTAAGTAAGTACCGTTAATTCACGACACTACTTTCACCTCGTTTTTTATGACTGGCAATAAATTTAAAATTGGAACGCCAGTCTTAAATTAAATTAAATCGTCACACTTAATAATTAGAGTAGGTACCTACCTTCCTACCAGTTGTCATTTTATTTAATTATCTTTTGTCGACTTATAAATTTTATTCAGATGAAGCAATAATTTTTTCTAGTCCCAGACAGAGATCGTGTGCACATCTTCCTAAAAGCCGTTCATGTATGAAAACGAAAATGACAGAAGATACAAGAATGTCGATTGTCTTTAATCGTAATCCCGTGGACATTGGATGTAGGTAGGTACTTACTAATACTACGTTTTTAATACAAATATTTAGACTGTGGTTTGGTAAACCCTTCAAGCCACAAAATTAAAATGTTATGGGGGACGATAAAAACGAATATTTACAAATTCATAAAAGCAATTAAAAGTCTCGAAGTTTATATGAAAGCGGTTATTTATTTTTCAAAATTTTGTTATAAATATTCCAATTCTATTTATAATTACGAGAGGTTTTAGTAACTTTATCAACGATTTTCTCGAAATGCCCTGAGAATGAGAGTATTGCTGATTTAATAAAATCCATTTAAAAACTGTCCTACTAAACTTTTAGTACATTCCTAATATATATGAACACGTATCCATGCACCTGCATTTATCTTGTTAATATAAAATGACATAATGCAAAAATACCTACATCGCATTATTTTTTTTTTTACGTAACCTATCAATTCATTCGTTAAGGCCTGCAATCCCGTTTTTAATCGGATTACGAATAATTTGAAGAGATTTTTAATAAATTAGCAATTCTCACTTTTTTCCGTATAGGCAGTTGAGAACGAAAGACCCACTTGGTATCGGTACCATGTTGACAGCTATTTCGCCTTCTGAAAGAATTTCTAAACCGTTTCGCTTGAATATTTATAACATTTAATATTTTAAATATGTATTATGAAGATATAAAATCAACTCAAGGGCGCTGTACAAATATATATATATATATTTTTTTTAATTATATTTATTCAATAAAAAAATTTACAATGTGTGATATACATATATATATTTCACTAGTAATAAGATGAAAGATATTATGATATGATTAATATTTATTATTTTTCAATGTTCTCCCATAATAAGCAATTGCTTGTGTGTATGGGATGAGATATTATTTGTTTAGTTTCTTAGATTTTTATTTTATTTTTTAAATTTTTGTTTTTGTTTTTCTTTTATTTATTTAGTTTAGGTTTTCAGTATATTTTTTTAATTGTGTTTTGAATTCTTTGAAACTATCATTTAGTGATCTTATATTTTCTGGCAATTTATTGAAGAAATTTGTTCCTAAGTATTTGTAGTTTTGCTGACCCAAAGATTTTTTACAAATTGGAATTGGTAACATGTATTTTTGCCTGAGATTTGCTGTGTTTTTGAATGGTACGGTTTTGTTTAGGATATCATCTTTGTAAACTTGTAAGGTTGCGTGATACAGGAAAAGAGTATTTAATTTTCTGACTTTAAATTATTTGGAAATGAGTTCAGATGAATATAAAAATGATTTCTTTAATATTATTTTAATTATTAGTTTTTGCGCAATGTAAAGAGGTTGTGTGTGAGTTTTATAGGCGCCCCTCCATCCTATTATACCATATTGGATTGACAGAATGCGAAGTACGTCATTCTCAGTAGTTCTTTATTTAGAATATGTCTCAAGCAGCAAAAATTAAGGTTAATTTTCATAATCTGTTTTTGAGAATGGTTATATGTGGTATCCATTTTAGGCATTGGTCAATAGTGATCCCTAGATATTTGGTTGAAGTTTTAATTTCAATATTAGTACATAGAAATTTACAGTGGTGTTGTTGAGTGTGTGGTGCAGAGTGAATTCGAATGTTTATTTCATGCGGCGTATTTGGTTTGTTTATGAAAAATGGTACGTAGTGTGTTTTTTTAGAGTTTAACGTTAGTAGGTTATTGTCAAACCATGTTTTCAATTCATTGATGTCTAAATTAGCCTTTTTGTTCAGTCCTAACCATGTGTTTGCTTTTAGAAGAAGCACTGTGTCATCTGCATATGAGACAATTTCCCCGTATTTAGCAACTTCAAATATATCATTTACATATAATATGAACAATAGTAGTCCTAAAACTGTGTATATATATATATATATATATGCATTGATTAATGAATACAGCTAGCTTACGATTAGGATTCTTAATAACTAGTGACTAACATCTAATACTTAGACTTACATCTAAGACTTGTATCTAGTAACTGACGACTAAGGCTGATAACTATTGACTTTACTAGTGACTTGCATCTAAGACTTGAGTAACTGACGACTAAGGCTCATAACTACTGACTTAAATGTATTGACTTACATCGAAGACTTATATCTAGTGATTTACGACTAAAGCTTATAACTACTATATATTTACTAACTTATTTATGTCTCTAACTGTAGCTTAAAGTTAGAGACTTACAATAACATGCTTACATTTTAAAATACGTTTTTTAAGTTTTCCCCTTTTCGTTTTTTATTTTCAGTGATAAGTAAAAAATAATATATAAATTAAATAGAAAAAGTAAAATCTAGGTATATGTATAGGTGTAAACAGGTAGCATAGAAGTAGGGTATTTCATTGAGTCGAATTATATTGAAGATTTTACATGAACATATCATATTCTACATTGAGATCTACAAAACATGCACACAAACAATCTGTAAATATTATAAAATAAAGTCGCTATCCAATTTGTGCGCTTAGTTCTTCTAAACTACGCAACGGATTTGGATAGGGTTTTCATTATCATTTAGATTTTTTTCCGGAAGGTTTATATATACATAAATGCATATTACATTTATAGATAGTAGATAAAAGTCGATATTTTGTAATCAAAAATATATTTTCGGGTGCTTACATTGCCAACACTTGCTAAACCTTATGAGATACATCAAAATAATGTACTATGGAATTGTATATCTTAAAAGGGCCTACAGAAGAGTCCGTCACGACATATGTCTATATCCTAAGGATGACCCCCAGCAACGCCGGGTACACGTCAGCTCGTAAATAAATAAAAAAAAAATACTCTTATCAGTCATTGCGGTTAATAAGCCAACAAATTGTCACTGTAAAAGAGATAACATAATTTATTTCACAAAAAAAAAATAAAACTTCAATTTTATTTGTATTATTTTCGTAGTGATTTATAATCGGCGGCATTAAATTGATTCAAATCACAAACCTTGAAACAAATCACTGTTGTGACAGGCCCGTGCTACAAACCATATATTAACATCGTTAAGCCTCCCAGCTTTATTACTACTGCAATAATTGTTTCAAAACTGCAACGAATACACCGGGGGTGCAACACATAAACAACACGCAATGCAACGCACATGCACCACTGCAAGACAGGGGGACACAACCAGCGGTTAACGTGCCACGTGGCAGGATATTTTTATTATTTCACAATATAAAGTGTATTTGCCGCACGTTCCAGAGTGGAAGATACACACAGTATCGTTTTGATGTAAGACCACCATTCAGAATTGAAACTTTGCTTGAAATGGTTTTGCCTGTGTTTGGTCATCAGATCTGAATAGTCAGGTACTTTTCCACCTTTCTCAACACCATCTCCTTCTCCTCCCCACCGCCTTAATTCGTGCATTGGGGATGCAATAGTCTCACTGGCTGCAGACGTTGGGGAGCAGTTGGGATTCTCGTTCGGTTTCGCATTTAAAAAATACGGTATTTTTTTGCAAATTAGAATTCAATATCTCTTTATTTTGACAGTCGAAAAGCAGAAGATAAATTTCAAACCGGTTAATTTTAGGAGTGTTACCCTGGACAGAGATGTTTGACATTCCATTCTACCTGCCCTTGAAGAGAAAATGCACGATTTTTTGTAATTTAGCAACGTACAATCAAGTGTTTATTTAAGTTACAGCGTGAGTTTGTTATTCATATTTATACAAACATGTTAGTAGGCTTAAGCACCAGTTAAAAGTACAAATACCTATTATTTCATTATTATTGTAATACTATACTTATCAAACAACTTATCAAAATGTTAATACTCATACTAATTTGACTGTCCTAAAACGGGAATCCTCCTAGTTGGGCAGTCAAAACATTTCTTAAATAATGTATTTAAATGTATAATCTTTTACTAAATAAAAAAAAAATAAATAAATAAATAAAAAAAATAAAAAGATTTCCAAGAAAATTTTTAGTGTTTTCTTAAAAGCATCATCAACGCGTTTGGTATTTTGTGGTACGTAAATGTATATTTTTATAACTTTCTGAAATTTGTTAAGAATTTAAACATGTTTTTCTCAGCTGACAATTTTTTAGATTCCTCAGGTAGCAGACATATTCGGATCGACAACCTCTATGCCTGATTTTTCTATATTTCGAAAACTAATTGAAACTAGTCATTACAGCTCTTAGGGCGGATTGTTTCACAGAATTTGAACAATTCATTAATTTTCAAATATGTTAAAGTTATATTCATGTTCTAGTGGTATTTCATATATAGACCAGTTGTTAATCATTATAGAAATATAAACAAAAATCTAAAAATTTCATAGAACTTGAATTTTAACTGAAATTTTATGAATTAATTAAATTCGGCAAAACAAACCGTACTTTCGGCAAAGCAAAACCAGTTGGTAAAAGTTAAAACACGTTTACGCACTATATAAAAAATCTTTTTTTTTCTGAGAAAGACATTAGCAATAGCGAAGCATTGCGGGATCTGCTAGTATAATATATGGTACGATTCATAGATGTATTATATTTAGTTAAAAATAAGACTAAGCGAAAAAATGGGTTTCACTTTTTTATTCAACTGACCTCCAACGTTTCGACGAGATATGAGTGCTCAATAGCGCCTCTAAGTGTAAGGCTCTATGGAATGGTTATGAAATAATAAGAGAAATCAATGCAGTCAGGTACAAAATAACCTTTTGGTATTTTTGGCATGCAAAACAAAATATTTGTAAGCATGCGGGTCTTCCAACGACCCCATGCATTTTCTGTGTTATGGGCTTTTAAACTATAGAAATCCCAATTGTTCAGTTAATTATTAATGGTAACTTATGTATTTGCGCAGGAATACGTAAAATACTAAAATTATGTGTCAAGTATTTAAGCTAATATAAAGAGGATAGTAATTTTAGGTACTACCTACTCCCCCACTTGGCTGCGGGATAGTTAAGAATTATTTTTCGATATATTGTGGAGCTCTGAAATATAAGCGTTAAAAATATGTGTAGCAAATAATTTTTATTCAAAATCCTAAAACCAGGTAAAACTACTGTAGTGTATGGTGTATTATCGTGCCTTTATTGTAGCGTGTCGGGTAGTATGCAATTATAATCTAAGGTGATCTATGTACTGTTATTTATTGGGGAGCTGCTTGAAACAAAATAGGCACGCAACTAACTTGCATCGCCTTTTATAAGATCTTGCAAGCATTCCACCTCGCTTGCTCTCATCCACATTCGTACAGACATCACAACTACTAATTGATGAATAAATAAAATATGAGAAATTAAACGTTTTTAATAGGCTGGCGACCCCTGAAGTAGGATTGTGTTGCCAGCGGTCCAGTGCCACGAGTACCTACATAGTGCATCCGTTAATTTAGCGAAGTGCATCCAGGGTTATGAATAATGATTGTCCCTGATTTAATGCGGGCATTATCGCTTCTGCAATCATTGCTACATTTTAACTTAATTACCCTTTATTCCGGGCCATGGATCTGCATTTCGGATCAGCGTGAGTTTGCTCAATTGAACATTAAATTATTTGCACGTCAAATAACAACTACATATTTATAACAGGATTTTTAATTAAATTTAAAACATTGCTGACAGGCTTGGAATTTGACAATCGATTATGCCGGTTCAATACGCGTGTGCCTGATTCTGACATAATTAAAAACTACCTACCCAGTGATAAAATTAAAATATTTAACTGTTATGAATGTACGTTGTATGTGCCGATAAACGGCATCAGTCGAGAACACTCACCACATTTCCGAACAGTTTTAGAACCAGGTGGTTCTCACATCAAGCCTCTACTTTTTAAAAAGAAAACGAAGCTTCTAGAGCAAAGAAGCTTCCGAAGCCCCCGACTGTTCCTACACGGAGCAACATTAATGTATATGTACATACCAAAAACACTGAATTAATGGTTATCAACAAAAAAGTGAGAGTACATAATAACTAATGAACCAAGTAGCTACATATTTAATTACTTTAGGGAACCCCAGAAAATATTGTGCTTTATTCTCTTTAGTAATTTATTTATTTTAATATCTACGGTATAAAATATACCATACACAATAAATTACAAACAGTGACATCAGAAAATATACAATTAACAGAAACTCTAGATGGATATAAAAAGTTAGAGATACAAGTACATGCAAAACTTATAGGTAGACTAGGTTAGATTAGAATTGATTGTCGAAGGAAGCAAACACTTTGTGGCTTGACATTATTACACAAATGAAAGAATATCTTAGTTTTAAGCCACTTTATTACATTTATATACGTCGACCGGTTTCGGTTGAACTCAACCTTCATCAGGACAGTACAAATATAAACTAAAATATAATACAGAAGAAGATTATTAAGTAAACAATAAAGAAAGAGAAAGTATATAAATGTGAGGGAGAGAGCATCAAGGCAGCGGAGTAGGTAGTGTGGTCGGGGAGGGGTGGGGATTACCCAGGGAGAAAGGAAACATCTTTAAAATAGGGCTTTTAGTAAGTTCTATCTGTTTGTTTAAAATTGGGTAATTATTTTTATTTTTATTTGCTTTTGAGATTTCCAATGATTCTAAATTATTGAGACGTATTCCTATTTTATTTTTATGTAGTATTTGAACTCCTGTCGTTCTATTAAATGTATGATTAGTATTAATTAGGTGTTCGGCAAATTCTGAAAAACCGGTATTAGTTAAACACCTGACATGTTCTTTTACTCGAATATTTACATTACGCGCGGTTTTACCAATATATATTGCCGGGCAATCGTTGCAATTAAGTTTGTAGATCCCAGAGTGGCTAAACGTATCTTCTTTATCTTTACAATTATTTAAAAATTTGGCTAAGTTATTATTAGTATAGAAGGCCGGCCTAATTTCTGATGGAAGTTTAGATGTGCAAAGGGAAGAGAATTTACTTATGAACAAAATTCTACGCCATTGAGTAGTTAAATTATTATTATTAATAGTTGGTAGAGCATTATATAGAAATTTATTTGTTGCGATTCGGCGAAGTTTTTTTGAAAGGATTTTATCAATAAGATCAGAGTGATAACCGTTGTTATTAGCTATTTGTTTTATTGTAAGGAGTTCGTTAGAAAAATTATTATTAGATAATGGGATGGTGACTAGCCGGTGGATCATACTGTGAAAGGAGGAATGTTTATGTGAGATAGGGTGGTTGGAGGTATTATGGATTACGGTGTCAGTAAATGTAGGTTTTCTAAAAATGTTGAAGTTAATTCTATTTTTAACGATAGACAAAGAAAGATCTAGAAAGTTTAAGCTAGAATTTATGCCCATCTCTAATGTGAACTGGATTTGTGAGTGGAAGGAATTAAGGAGTGTCAGGAAAGTGTTTAACTGGCGCTCTGTGCCCGTCCAAATACAAAAAATGTCATCCACATAACGTTTCCACAAGAGAATATTTTTTAATAATGGGGATTTACATGCAAATATTTTATTTTCTATATTATCCATAAAGATATCAGCTAGTACAGGGCTAGTAGGAGCGCCCATTGGTAGACCAGATCATTGCTGGAAAACAGTATCATTAAATTTAAAATAATTTTGGTTTAAACACAGGTTAAAAAGGCGAGTAAGATCGTTAGAGAAGTCATAAGGTAAATTGGAACTATTTAGTAAGTTAGCTATTAAAGATTTACATTCTATTATAGGTATATTAGGGAACAAATTGACAACATCAAAAGAAATAAGTTTAGAATTAGCTGGGAGTACTAGATCCTTCAAATCGTTCACTAATAATAATCACAAATAGAGTACGGAATAACTGGATGGGGGTCTGCCTTGAGCACTCACACAGAGCGGCTCAATATAGCACAAAAAGGAGTATTAAAGACTATACTGAAAGTTCCGCTTAGAACTCCGACAGAAGAAATATTCAAAAACTTCAATGTTTACAATGTACAGAAACTATATTCAAAAAATATTTTATTTAAACTGAAAAAAAACATATCCGAATACTCCACTGCCCAACATAAATACACAACCAGGGCAAAAAGCGAAAATATCCTGATTACTCCCAGTTTGAACACATCCTTTGGACAGAGAAAAAATAAATTCCATGCTATAAAATTGTTCAATGCTCTACCAAATGAAACCAAAAAAATAAACGAAATGAATATATTTAAAACAAAAGTCAAAACATGGCTTAGAGATCAAAGTAATAATCAACTTACAAACATTATGAAGACAATGTAAAGACAATTCAAAACTAAATACAAAAATTTAAGAAAAACTACAGGCCGCCTCAGAACAGGAAACCCTAGTGAGGAGGACTGTGAAAAAAATACAAAAAATATACTTATATTATACTTTAAACCTACATATTGTACAAATTTTGCTATTGATATTAATAAAAAAAAAAAAAAAAAAAAAATTCCATAGAGTAGATATATTCCCCACCCCTCCCCGACCACACTACCTACTCCGCTGCCTTGATGCTCTCTCCCTCACATTTATATACTTTCTCTTTCTTTATTGTTTACTTAATAATCTTCTTCTGTATTATATTTTAGTTTATATTTGTACTGTCCTGATGAAGGTTGAGTTCAACCGAAACCGGTCGACGTATATAAATGTAATAAAGTGGCTTAAAACTAAGATA
This sequence comes from Hesperophylax magnus, assembly GCA_026573805.1. NCBI lineage: Eukaryota > Metazoa > Arthropoda > Insecta > Trichoptera > Limnephilidae > Hesperophylax > Hesperophylax magnus. Next base: position 25,978,573 of record JAIUSX010000072.1, read on the forward strand.
TTCTTTCATTTGTGTAGAATTGATTGAAATATATGATAGTGTAGATAAATGATATAATATATTACAATAGCTAAAATGCATGCATTTATTTTCAGGTTTTGGTTGAAAGTAAGTAAGTGCCAATCAAGCTGTTGGTTCACCGTATTGACTATTATTATTGACCCAAGTTTCCTCAGTTGCCCCAGACAGTTCATTTTATATACATATTTATCAGACTTTTTACGTATAATGAGTAGACTTACATTTTATTGGTCACGATTTGAAAGATATGATATTAAAGCCTTTTTGTACCTAGCTTCAGTGCAGTTAAACAGATCCGCTACATCTGCGTACCTATTACTAATTTCATGTAATCTAGGTACAAGCGAGTGTTTGAAATGTTCAGTCTTAGAATTTTTACAATTAAATAGGGTTTTAGAACGAGTAGCTCTTACGGGTACATAAAATTCAATGAGGTTAATTAAATCAAGGCTGTCTACACTACCATTTACAATTATGAACATAAATATTAGAAGTAATGACGCTTATACAATGTTATTCAATGAAAAAAATATATATAAAAACTTCACAAACCTTAAATCAATGCTGTCAGACGATTTCTATAGCAAAAAAATTCTAATACTATTTTTTTACAAAATTGCTGAACGAACGAGAGAATTATATATTGTTGTTAAGCAATAATTATCAGATTGAAACACCAATAAAAATTGAAAAAATATATGCCGCCGACAGGATTGAACCCACAGCTTTCTGATTACCGGTCAGCTGCTCAACCAATTGCGCTACGTCGCCTTATTCAAAAACCCGCCAAATTATACAAAATGTACTATTTTGTATTATCAATGCCTTTCCTACAAAAATAAAGTTGGTTGTTTTCTAGTGAAAAAAACTCCAATAAGCCATAATTGGAAAATGAAAAATACCAGTACCATTTAGAATTAGTAACAACTATCTTTTGTCTGAAATATTACAATAATATTCAAAAACTCATTACTGTTAAATGAAGTCAGTTTCTGAAGACTAAGTTCTCCAAAAACCCTCAGAAACATGATGAAATTTTTTTAACCCCTCGTTTATAAGAGTTCTATAAATTATTCTTGTTTCATGGCACCTATTTAAAGTAGTTGCATTACTCGTTAAACTGAGAAAAATATTCTTGCAAAACAAACATAGATTAATTATATTAATTATGTGAAGACACACTGACTTGTTTCATTATTTAGATTGGCAATTTAATTGTATATCCGATGGGGTCCACCTGCTGCTCTGTCTGCCGGATTCAGATATCAAAGGAGGATCTGCACTGGGCGAGGGCGAGATAAACCAATCATGATAATGGTTCGAGCCATAACAGAACAATTATGTCCGAACCGCATCCACTCCCTGATCTGTGACCATCGAAATGCCATTTAACTAACTATGTGTGGGTATCTGAATAAGACAACACTTATAACGTATTACTCATAATCGCGGTATAAGTATTATACGGGCGTATATGGTAGGGATATTGGAAAACGTTACTTATTATAATCGCCACGGTCGCGTATACCGGGGGTATTAGTTAGTAGCTGTCAGATTTATATCGGCTGTCCCCTAAGAATAACATCAGGATAGCGCCGGCAACATGAAGAATGCACGAAAATTAAAAAAAAACAGTAATACCCATTTGCAGCACTATCGGAGGTATATGTTGATATATATACGGGACGCATAACCGAAATGGTCGGATATCGATGCAAATATAAAAAAGACCCGGTCAATAACATTACAAATGTCATCTGAAGAAACGTGAAGCACAAAACACGAAATAAGAAAATGACCGCGGTTTGGAACAAAGTGATGCCAGTCTAAAAAATCTGGCATGAATATTATTATGTGTAACGATTTTAACCCGAGCATTATTACAACCCTCTTCTTCGTGTAGCTATACCAACATTATAGCGGCATGTTGGGGAATTTTTATAAGTAAGACTCTTAATTTGCACGTATTATATTGACTTTTATGACGTGTGGGAAAAATATACGCCATAATTAAAACACACGTATAAATAATTAATACCCACTCCTACAAGTTTTTGTATTTGTAAACATAGTTCCTGTGTGACTCACTTAAATCAATGTGTTTGAAAACGATTGCTTTGCTTTGTATGTCAGTTTAATCCAATACCCTAGAATATTAGTAATACGTCCAACTCCAGTCACATATTGAAAGCATTTACTTGTATTGGCCGGCAACCCTGGCCGCTAGAGGCGTTATATGCATAAAACCATTAAAATGTATGAAAGTAAACGAAGCTTCGCAACTCGTGCCGCTAGGAGCGTTGCCTTCAAAATGTACGGGAAATGTCAGAAGTTGGAGGTTTTATAACTAATCTACAGTATTTTGTGAAATGTACCTATGTTTAATTAAACAATGTAATTTAGATTGTATGATGTGAGTGTGTGTAACTTGATAAAATTTAAAAATACACAATAAGTATTATTTTCTGTACATTTAAAAAAAATATTTCTTACCATATTTGGTGGCGTAATGTTCCGCATAAATGCCTTCTAAGCAGTTGACCAATTTAGAACCTCGGCCGTGGTAATTTAAAAAGTTTTTTTTTTTTTCGAACATTTTTCAGTAAGTACATAGATAGAAAATCACGGTAATGTTACTTCTATATTGATTTTGTTCTTCGATCCTTGGTTTTGTCCGCTCCATATCTTGTCGCCAAGTTTGATCCACTTATGAAAAGTTCGCCATCTCTGCAAATAGCTTAGGTATTTCATCACAGATCTTTCAATTGAAAATCAATTAATATGATTTAATATCTTTGATGCATGGAATCCAAATATTTTCTTCTTTCTTTGATTAAAACGTTAAAACCCCAAAAAGCCGTAATGAAAATTATGCTCAAAGTCCCTCTAAGAACTAACATTAATGAAATCTTCAGCAATCAATAATGAAATCTTCAACATCTTGTCAATTTAACAACTATATTCCAAAACAATACTCCTTCGCATTCATAAATACAAAAGACAGAAATAACAACTAACACGTAAATTAAAAACACTAATCTCAAGGTCAAAAACATATCCAACAAGCAAGTACAACATACATTTTGGCAAAAAAACTTCCTATACTGTGGTGCTATAATTTACAACAAAATTCTACTCTCATTAAAAACTCACAACAATATTACAAAATATAGACAGTTCAGAAATAGATTATTAATATTATAGTGATATCGAATACAGACTGAAACCGAAACCACTCAACTGACCAAAAATACACCTTATAATATATTTATAATTATTTCAAAAAATTACCATATAATTTCTTTATATTATCTATACTACTAAATTTGATTAATATGTAAATTAAATTCTCTGCACCGGGGATAGTGAGGATATCATTATCTCTGTGTGTTACAAAAAATGAATTTAATAAAACACTTATTATTACATTGTTGCAAATTTTTTGTCATCATACATAGTTTTCGTGGGATTTGCGTTAGATGTATAGTTTTATTTAATATTCTAATTACAACGAACATGAAATAAAAAACAAATTCTGGCACCTTCAAACAATCGCATTGAACAGGAACATCCTAAAGACCCGAAAGAAGAAATCTCCGAGACGACAAACTTCTGAGTAGGTGGGAATATTAAAATGATTAATTCCCGAAAGTTGGCAAGTTCCCGGCAGTACTTTGCGAATAACCTCCTTAGTTACCGGCTCCATTCCTCCTCATAGTCACACTTTATAACTACGTCACACTTCTAGACAAAGTCAAACTAATAAACAGTGGGACAAAGCAATACACGTAGTCTAAATTCGCAGACATAACATCTCTAAAACTACTTGTTGGAATCCAAAATATATCAGCCAGTACGTAAGCAGTACTGTAAGTCTTTCGTCCCACGCTTTGAAATATTTCTCGCCCACACTCATGATGATCTCTCCTATATATAAAATTTTGCATGAGCATTCTAATGTATTTATAATTCGTGAAGTTTTCTTTGTTTGATCTTGTCCAATGGTCATATTTGGTCATTAAAAACAAGATGAACAACTAGATTTTTTTAGATTTTCAATTATAAGGTTTACGTAATTGTTTTTGCAGGTTCTATTAAACAGTATGCAAAGAAATTGGATAACTTTTCAATAAAATTTTGCTTTGCTTTATAAAAACATTATCTCGAAGAGTATACACGAATCCAGAAAATATCTAAAAACTGTATTTAAATTACCTCATCAAACATACTAATTTCGGTTGTGTCTTTCTGTAACACTAATTCAAAGAACTGTAGAACTCAGATTTGCTTTGAATTTAGGTGTCATTTTCAAAATTGGTAACGTTTTTTTAAAGAAGTCAGACAAGACGTAAATTATAACTTTTAAAAATGTATATGTAGCTAAACTTTAAGCACCTGTTGACAAGCCAATTCAATTGGCTTAGCAGGACTTGTTTGATGATATGTATTAACTATTTATTCAATAAAAAAAATAAAAATAATAAAATAAAAAAAAAGATTAAGTACCTACTGAAGTAATACAGGGCGTCCGGGGTTAAACCCCGCTAACTTGGGGGGTGATTCTACATGATACAAGTACAAGTATAAGGGAAAAATAACTTTTTTTACAAATTCCAACGTTTGAAGGTAGTTATTTACTATTTTAAAATTTAATTGTTTGTATGGGAAAAAGACAATGGACTGTGAACAAGTTATATCTCTTTTACTTCTACCATCATGTAGAATCACTTGCCTAAGTTAGCATACTTTACCCCCTGGACACCTAAATGATGTTTATTACAGAAAACTATTTTAATTGCCACTCAAAATTGAAACTGATTTGTAGAGAATTCAGACTATCCGTGATTTTTCACGGGTCTGCGCTAGGTATTAATAAACGTCAAAACATGAACCTGTCCACGGTAACAAAATACCAGGAACATAGAAATGTCAAAGGGTAATTTGTGAGACTTTCCGTGCGGCGCTAATGTCACAATTGGGCATAAAAAAAATAACAAAATGATAATGGCAGGGCTGTCAATTAAGTTGTCAATGACTCCGTGTAATACAAAATATTGGAATAATGTAATACAATTGCTTTGAATGTCATCTTAGATGGTATTTTTTATTCGTGGGTTTTTAAAGTAAATAAAATAGCAATTGCATACATTGTAGTAGAAATGGAAGGTACCTCAATAAACTACCGCAAGTTATTATAATATTCGGGTAGCACTTTCTTGGTACCGACCACAATTAAAATAATTTAAAATTTGTTTTTATTGAAATATGATTTCTAGAAAGCCATGTGAAATAAATTAAGTGTGTTTAAAATAACTTCACTGCGTGGGAAGAATCTGAAATATCTCTAGGCGTGCATAATATGTAAGTCTAAGTGCGAATAACTACGGAATAATTCAGACATATTTGAATGCCACACGAGCATCTTATTGTGAGACATATCTTAGGATTAAAACTGAAAAGTGCAATTGAAACGGATACCCTTATTGACTACTCAACTAGTTTTTACTAATTTATTTCTTATAATAATATTGTTTTTACACATCTTTATACATACATGCATGTTCAATGCATTGCAATTGTAATTGCACACATCTCTTCTTTTCTAAAATAGGCTTTATTTATGTATTGTAATTTATAAATTGAGATGCGCTTGAATTGAAGTGGAATTTGTACCACAAGCAACATTTTCAGCTTACTCTGGTGGTAGAAGATTTTCAAATTATTACAAGTTTTTCATAATCCGGGAATATTTATCTTTTTTTTAAAGTAATATCCTTGATATTAGTACATGAGCTCATCCATGGATGGCACTAGTTTAATTTATTGGGTTACCCGTAGATGGCGTTAGCTATCGAGAATAATCAAAACCTCCTAGATCACAAGGCCGGGACACTGAATCAAATTAGCCTCCTAACTCGTATGGGAACCTTCAAAAAATGTATATGTTTTTAAAATGAACTAAAACATTTTAAAATGTTTTAATAAATAAGAATAAATTGAATTAAAACATTTTTTGCAGAATCTCATACAAGTTAGGAGGCTGCTTTGAATGAGTATCCCGGCCTTGTGAAGTAGGTGGTTTTGGAATAATAGGATAATAAATGAGGTGGCAACCTCAAGGTCGGGGTCCAGATTATTCCAACCGCCTTCTAGTTCAGAAATCAGAGCCCAATGTCAAACTATCACCATAAAGACCATAGTGTTTTGTTGAATCCGGTTTTTTATTGATTAAGAGAGTTTGTGAGAAAACCCCGGAGATACAATACTTTTAGTGTTGTTATGATTTTTTAACGAGAGTGGAATATGTTAAAAAATTTAGTACCATAGTTTAAGAACTTAGTTTATAATATAATCAAAATATCATTGGAGACCATAAAAAATGCATTCTCATGCAAATCACCATAATAACTAGCGAAACTGCGTCGATGTGTAAAATTTTTGCCCGTCATATTAATATAAATTCATTAAATAGTAATAATCGAAGAATGCAAATCGTATCCCTCTTTCATTCCTTGTAGACAAGTTAGCAACTAGACCCAATTAACCCTGAAGGTAACGTAATGATCGGGGTTTATATAAAAAGCATGTTCGATACACCCCGGCTGTTAGGCTGCATAACGGACAAAACATTCGCTAAACGAATTATGATTCGCTTAACCCCCTTTAAGGATTAACCCTAAAAAGGGTGCGAAAGGGATGTGCGGGGATAATTTCATCTGCAGGGGAAAGTAACAACACTAATAAAAATGTATTCTGGCCTAGTTATCGTTGATCTCTATGCTGAAGTTTGGGTTTTATTTGAGATATATTGAAGTATGGTCATATAGTCTTTACACCATATGTACATAATTATTACGGTATAATCCCCAGCTTTCGTTATCTCGGGATTATAGGTTTCAAATGTAACTGATCACGTTTAGAGTGAATATTAATTTTTCGTTAAAAGTTATACATTTTTTTTGTGTAATTTATTGATGATGCTATCTTTGTTAAAGTATTTTCTATCTTTATTATAACTTTCCTAACGTCGCTAATATATCCTTCAATGATTAATAAAATATAATTATTTAGCTAGTATGCTTACACCTTTATTCAAAAAAGGTGATATTCGTGAAGTCATTTGTTAACTATGAAGATATTTGTTAACTTATACTGGATAGTATTTCTACATGCATTAATAATTTCATTGTCTTTATACGAACAATTTATAATTATTTTTTTTTTTGGTAAACCAATGTTTAAGACAAGATTTTTTTTTATGCATAGCACAAAGGGTAACAATTATTTTACAAGCAATAATTATTAGCTGGCGTCATGTATCTTTTATCAGGAGATTTTTCAATGTGGATGAGTGTTTCAGGCGAATAATTATTGCTTGTAAAACAATTTATAATTATTTTGTTTACTTCAATACAATATATACGGACTTTGTAAAAACATTAAACAATGTAAAAAATTAAATTATTATTAATAAACTTTGCTAATTCTATTTTTTATTTAAATTTTCTTTATTTATTTAACGCCCAGAGGGCTTTCACATATTTATTTGATAGTAATTTATTAGAATGGATAAAGTGCTACCAAACCAATAAAATTCTTAAAGTAATAAATAATTCTAACCTGTCATACGAATTCGGAGCTAAAAGCGGTGTACCTCAAGGGTCACATTTAGGCCCAATATTATTTAAAAAAAATATTAAATATATTGTAACTGTATTTAATAATATTGTGTTGATTTTCGCCGATGATTTAAAATTCTTCAAACTTATAAAAACTATAAAAGACTATTCACATTCAAATAAATTGGTGTAAACCTAACAAACTTTATCTAAACATTACTAAACAGCCTTCATCAATTAAATAATAAAAAATTTATTCCTCACCTCTATCAATGAAATTAATGACGTTGGTTTTATTTAGGATTCCAGATATAATTTTCTTTTCCACATCAATATCATAACAAATAAAGGATTTAAAATGTATGGTTACATTCCCAGAATTGCCAGACTTTAGGAGCATTTCAACATTACAAATACTCTTCTACACGAAGTCAAGTTGAATATGTGTTATTATTTTATCTGGTCTCCTCACTTTAAAATCCACTCCGATTCCATCGAAAAAGTTCAACGTAAATTTCTAAGATACATTAACTATTCACTTGGTCTACCTATTTTAACCAATAGATTAAATAATTAAAATTATAACTCTCGAATGGAGGGCTTGTTTCCTAGTAGAATTTTATTTTTTAAATTGTTGGTGGTATTAATGAGGTCCCTGATTTACTTAGCCCAATTGACTTTCATAAATATACCAAAATTATATTTAATTGTTACAATAATATAAGGACTGATACATTTAAATATTACCTAGATTGTATACAGTTGTAATTATTACTTTAGAGTAATTTTGCAGTAGTAATTTAGAGTCTTCTTCTTCTTTCGTATGCTTGAAGGTAAGAGTGGGATATCTAGTATTTTTTCCCTGACATTTAGAGATTCCCCTTGGCCGGGAGATCTGTCGGTCTTCGGCCCCTTATGCAGCGGCATAATTTGCAGTCGGAGGCCCACATATTTTGGGTGCCGCTTCACTCGCTGCCCTACCTACACGCGCGGTAACATTAAACGTAATGACGACATCGCAAACGTCGCAGCCGACACAACCTTTGCATGCATTAGTTGGCGTACAATAGTTACGGGATGTATATACAAGAAGGGTATAATAGCATACCTCTTCAATACGAACTAATGTGAACATATTATACCATATCACTCAATGGTACTGTTTGTACGAGCTAATCATTTATTCCGTGTGTACCTTCTATCACTATAATATAAAATATCAAAATATGAAGAAAAAAACCTTATAGGCGTATGTAATAAATAAAAAATAGCCTAGATAAAATATTCATGATGGGTAAATGTTTCAAAAAACTATCAACAATTTATTCAATCAATCATTTTCAAAAATGTAATCCTTTCGCTACCCTTAAGTGCCACTGACAAGTGACAGGGTCCGCAGCGGAACCCCCCTATCTTCCTCAAGCCCCTGGCATCCCCATCCTAATGACGCCCCCCCACCCTATGAATAATGCAAAGCCCCCCCCCTTACCCCAATCACTTGGCCCAACCAACTTCCCTCAGCTTATATTTCATTAGCCAATTATTAACACAGAGGACTAACAAAGTTTGACAATATTGTGCAAAATTGTTAAGATGATGTTTCGCTCGTTAAAAGTTGGCGGGATAATCAAGCTGCGTGTTTTATTTTCATAAGTTAATTTGCTAATTGAAAACTTGGTGGCGACTTCACGGACATAAAGATTTATTTACGGACATAAGTTTTTTTACACTTCATAAAAGTGAAAAACTGGCCATCCAGTAAATTTACGATTTATGTCTACCATTTTACCATATCCATTTATTGGATAATCAACACCTGTGCCATAGTTCACCGCAAGTGGTTTGCTACACTTGGTGACTTAGCAGGGTTTCATCGGGTGAGGTGTGTCTGTACCTGGTGTGCCTGCCCACCAGCTGCGTGGCGGGCCGGATCGGGAGAGACCGGTTTGGGGAGATCCTTTGACCTCTCCAGCTGGTCTCACTAGATTCATGGAATCATAATGGATTTATCCGTCCGTCACTCCTGAACACAATGACTCCTAGATTCCTACCCACCCCTGATACCTTTTTCCTTAATTTCCTTAAAAAGATCCTGCACACAGCATACCCAAAGATGACAAAGGCTTTGAGGAAAATGATTTTCCTCACCTCTCACAATCTCCTGTGTGGTATTGCGACTACCATTATACGGAGATGAGCCTAGTATTATGGTTGAGAAAATTTCAAAAATTGCAATTTGTTAAATTTATAAATAAAATTGAAAAAAAGCTTCTGTTTCCAAAAAATTTTTTTTAAATCCTAGAAAACGGGGTAATTAGTTTCGCTGCCTCTAGGATTCAGATGTTCTCCTGTGTAACAATACAAAACTTTCCTTAAGGCGATGCAATACGTAGTAATGCAAAATCATGTGTTTTTGATTTGAAAATTTGGTCGCCTAGAAATGTTTGAGATGCTTTAATTAAATACTGCGAGTAGAATACATCATGGCCTTTGAAATAATCGAGTATTTTTTAGATAAATCTTTTTATAAGCCCAGAAAAAATAATGTATAAAGCCTATGAAAACTGCTTTAAAGTTCAAAATCTCCTTCTTACAAACCCATTTTCGCTTATGATTTTATTGTATAATGTGGAAAATTGAGTTATTTTTAAAATGATCGAAAAAAAATTTTATAGGTATTTTTGCCTGAATATCCACAAAATAAAATAAAAGTCCCTTTCTTGCATTAATCAAAACAGGCGGATGGTGTTAAACGGGAATTCAAACCTTATCGCCATCTACGTAAGGGTTGTTATTGATAGCGGCTCAATTTAAAATATTACACGACATAGTGCATCACCTTAATCTGAATGTACGCTTATGCAGCAAAAAAAAGTAAATCTATTTCCTGACAGGTCTGACATAATCCATAAACAACAACATGTTATCACCATTGTAGCTATTAAAAAACAGGATAATGGCTTAAGCGTGAAAAAAACGTGTAAACATTCATCATTATTATTTAATACACTACCATAGCAGTGTTGTAGTAGGGTAGCACAAGTGTAATATTCACACTACCATGGCAGTGTTAAAGTAACGCAACACACCGTTCTATTGTTAAGCCCGAATAATAATAATGTGCCAGACAATAGCAGGCTGCTCACAATGCCACCATTCCGCCCCATTTAGCGGCCAGCTCGTTTATTTACCGAGCTACTTATTTTATTAGAAAACAGCCGACTTGGGGGTCCGCGGGCAAACAGCGATGGTTGTGATATTTGCTAAAGCGACTAGCAGCGCCTCTAGCGGGCGGCGCGCAAACACAACGCAAACTTGTCGCCACCTGTTATACTGGCTTTATAATAAAGCACAACACAGGGGCATTCGCGTGTTTGTATGCCATACAAACACGGACTTATGTTTTGTTGATTTTGATACATGTTCGCGCAGGTTCATGTGGTCGGTTTCTAATCAAAATTAAGCTCAAACTAATCTACGTAAAAATATCATGCAAATTTACCCCAAGTAGTCGTAGTGGAACTTAACGTACGTTATAATCTACGCCTTCATAGATGGCGTTAATTAAATTATGTTATTAAAATAATTGTATTTTCATTTTTACTAGATAATAATAGGCTTAATGATAACATACTAATATATAAAATATATACTCGTCACGGAATATTATAATGGTAGGATTTTTGAAGCATCATTGCATTTCAAAAGAAGTAATTATATGAAAAGTTATGATTCCTATCGCGTCTTTCAAACATTTAAACAAAAGAAATACACATTTCAAATAATGAATTCATTTAAAAAATAATGTAAAACAAAAGCATATAAGTAAAAATGTTAGTTAAATCCATTTATGTGGAATTCGTTACTTAACCACCCCCATGTTCATTGAGAACCTGTTTAACTTCCTGCGGCGCCTTCCGTACAGCAGAGCTTTTACTTAGGAAATGTGCTGTGTGCATTGCAGATAACTAGGAGCCAGAACAAGCTGTACCTTCCTACATTCTACAATATATTACGAAACAATGTAGGTACTGGTAATGCTCTAAAAAATAGTTTTCTTTAAAAGATAGGTATGTGCACAATTACCAAAAATACACAAAGAAAACTTACTGATATGAAATACTGCTTATTTATTTAAATTCTGGTCAAAATATTCGTTTTCCTGTTAAAATCGGGACTGGACGCCTCTAAAGAATGAATTGTCAGAGTTACTTACAAGGTATCAGTGAAAAGCGAATGTTTTGTGAGGACAGCGGAGCACGTGTTCATACAAATATTGATAATGATATTCAAACACTGATATTATTAGGAAAAGAGCACGTGTTCTCGATGGTGACCGGACTAATCATCACAATGATAATTCATCACATCTTTAAAATGTTATATAAAGTCACGGAAAGTGATGAAACAAAAACTTTATTAGCTGGGTTAAGTAGGTTAGGTTAGGTTTCATCGTTTCTAATGACTTTATAACACTTTTTAAAAGTGTGTTGAATTTTCACTGTGTTGAGTTATCATGGAACCGTTCTCGATATATTTTGTGAAAAAACTGGCATGCTATCACTTTTTAACAGGATTTAATTCAATAAATCATAATTAAAATCACCCTGAGAATGTTTCATGCATCTTTTAATGCACAAAATTATTTAAATAAGTTCATATTTTGCCCTGCAAAAAAAAACGGTTTTCGTTTTGACTATTCCACACTATATAAATGCAAACGTCTCATGAACCACCGAAAATTGTGACTGAAACCGAGTTTGCGATGTTTAAACAAATTAGAAAATGGTATCCTTCAATTTCAATAGTAAATTAGCGCAGCCCCGTCGCAGAAAAATCACGGGAGATAAAATAAAATTTTAAAAATATTTACTGTGAAAAATTAAATTTGGTCTCTAGGGACTTTTTTTATGAAAAAATTATTTTGAAAAAATATGTCAAAAACTGCCAGCAAATGTTGATAGAATGCATTGTCATCGACAACGAGTCTATATGCTGAGTTTCAGCTTGATAAGATGTCAGTGAGGGAATGAGTGAATGAGATGATGCGAATGAGGGAAGTGGGTTAATTTCCGATTCCGAGATTTGCATTAATTTATTACCGAAAACAAAAGTGAAAGTCAAATAGATGAATTTAAAAATATCAACCATCTTCTAATAGTATTATTGTCCCAGCGTCTGGACGATGTAGGCCCTGTGATTGGTCAAATTCAAATTGTGTTTAAATAAGACTTTAAAGATTAAGACACGATTTCATACTGAAATAGAATCGCCACATGTAATACGATATTTCTTAAAAAATATCGTTTCTGCTCATACAATTTTTGGATAATATCGAAGAAAATATGTTTTAGAAAGTTCATGATCCATTGGATTAATTACATTACAGTGAAAAATATCCACAATTACGTGATTACGTTTGACGTTTGACGAAAAAAGCACGCGTTCATTCAACATGGCCGATACGCACCGTGTCAATAGATGGCCGACAGAGCGCTCCTCTGGCGGTGAAAGAACGAACCGAAAGTGACTGGCGCGAATATTTAAATATGCAAAATTACTTGACCATTAACAAGCGTTTTATAAAAAGATTTCTTCTGGAAGTTTATTTAAACTTTGCAATGGCATCTATAATATTATTATGCGATCGTCTGGACGGTCTGGGCCCTCTGATTGGTCGAATTCAAATAATTTTACCATAATTTACTCTATGCAAATATTATTTTGGTATTTTGGTTTCTTTTACAAGTAAGGAAATATTTAAAAAAAAAGGTTATTATAGGTTAGGATAGGCTATGTTGGGTTATGCTAGGTTAGGTTAGATTAGGTTGGATTAGTATAGTTCAAGTTAGTTTATAGATAAGGTTAGATTAAGTTGGATTATTATAGGTTAGGATAAGTCAGGTTATGTTAGGTTAGGTAACGTTAGTTTGGGTTATTATGGGTTAGGTTAGGTTGGGTTATTATAGGTTAGGTTGGATTTGTATAGGTTAGGTTAGGTTAGGATAGTTTAGGTTAGGATTGGTTCGGTTAGGTTAGGTTGGGTTAGGCTAGATTGGATTATTATGGGTTAGGTTAGGATATAGGTTAGGTTAGGTTGGATTATTATAGGTGAGGTAAGCTTAGGTCAGGTTAGATTATTATAGGTTAGGATAGGATATAGCTTAGGTTGGATTATTTTAGGTTAGGTTAGGACATAGGTTAGGCTGGATTATTATAGGTTAGGTTATTTTATTATAGGTGAGGTTAAATAAAATAATAGTCAAAAAATCATTTGTGCTAAGTAGGCACTATTTTGCCGGAATATTGTATTACATTATATTTTTTTAATTTACGTTTTTCAATTGTCTCTAGCCGCTCATTTCAGGAATACCGACAAAAGAAAATGTTATCAACAGAAATTATTCAGGCTGTCATCCCATACAGCGAAAGCGAATTTTCATTTTACGTAATTAAAAATTAAAAAGCTAAAATTAAAATTTTCCCAAATGCTGTTCGATTCCTTTTATAGTAATTAGGGTAAATCAGAAGGTATTATTTAAAAATATTTCCTATTTTCCGTGTCCAGCGATTCCGAATATTTACCTATATTAATTTACCTTTAGCCATTTAGGCAATTATTCGGGAAAGGTAAAGTTTTACCCGAACAACTGTCATTCTTATTATGCCTAAACGCCTTCCTGTTCCGTGTTTTAACAATATATACTCACCCTCTCTCTGTGAATGACCTAATATCTACCTATTAAATGTAACTGTTGTTAGTATCACTTAAACTGGGCGAAGCCCAACCAAGTGCCGCCCGCAGGGCCTAGCAGAAAAAAACTGCGCGGAGCGGGTTTTTAACTGCTAGTTGTCACTATCAATTGTGAAAAGGCGCATAGTGACAGTGAAAGTTGGATATTTTTTTAATTTGTCTTTATTTTTTTTAACACCCCCGCTACATAACACGCCTCGTCCCCTTAGGGGACAATTCATCGCAACGCATCCTTAATAGAAAAAACATAGGGTAAGCAGTAAGCACCTCAACAAATGTTCCGGCATTGCGAATCCTGTACCCGAGACGTGCCTTACCGTATAACGCCTGTTGTATGAAAACTACCCCAAGCAGTGCCACTCTGTGACCCGGGGCTAGAGGCTGGGGGGTTGAAATTACATATTCAGAACAGAAGCTTCGGGGCTTTTGCTATTTATGCGCGGTGGTTATTGTTAAACTGCTAGTTTACAATTAAAGGGGAGCTATTAAAGCTATTGAAAATATATACGCTATACGCACCATTTTTTTAAATTAAATAATATTACGCAGCGGGTATCAAATCTTCATACCATAAAAACTGTGCTTCCAAAAGAGATCTTCAAAAAATGTTAAAATAACGTTTCAAGTATAAATAGGTACAACAAACATATACTATATTGGCATACGGGCCTGTTTCCTCCGTTTTACAACACTTTTCTTCCCAAAGACCATCCACACAGCATTGATAAATATGACATAGGCCCTGAGGTAAATTATTTTCCGAAGGGTGTTTTCATGATGGAGCTGAAAGCTGCTCAAAAAGTTTTTTTTTTGTTTAAAGAAATACAAACTTTCCTGAGTCGAATAACCTGAAAATATTTGAAAATCTGTGACGTGATGGAGGACTTAGCTAGCCACGAAATTGAACTTTCGACCGGACATATAGTTTCTAAAATATCTAACGAAATTTTGCATTAGTACTCATACAAAATACCTAAAATGGCGCAGCAAATTTATTTAAATTCAAACTTTCAGGCCCGAGAGATATTGAGAAATGCATAAGGGTGAATAAATAGACAGAAGCATGCTGAGAAGGTGAAGTGAAAAGTGACTAAAGGTTTTTGACGCTTTATAAAACCTCTCACCGACCTTTCTTGGAGTGGAAAATTTGAAAAGAAAACAAACAAAAAACACATGAGATGATCTCCCAAGGGTGTTGATGACATTTGTTGACAGCTTTGGGTTGAATAATAAATGGCTCCTTCAAAGATTTGAATATCTGAAGTGCGAACAGTGAACTGAATTCATTTCTTTCTGTCTCTTATTCTGAATATTTTGAATGTATTTGTATGCAGGTATAAATCATGTTTATTATTGCAACAAGTATAAATTATTTCATTTACTTATCACCAAATCTTGAAGATGAGTGAGAATACTGCTGAAATGAGATTATTGAGAGAAGTCAATGATATTTTTTTTAATGATAAACTAATGCTTTTAAGACAAGGTTTTATGCATAGCACAAAGGATAACAAATTATTATAAGCAATAATTAGTCGCCTGAAATATAAATATATGCCGAAAATATATTATTGAAACTACTCAAAAATACTGAATCCTCTACAATACCGCGTATTCATCAAACAAGGTCAAATCACAATGATATAAAAATATTCCAGGTCATAAAACCACATTCGGGCAAAGAAATTATATTTGATATGAAGCAAATAGAAAATTTGAATGACTACAAATCAAGTATAAAAATCTGGCTGAAAGAGATTAATGAAAAAACTCTAAACAAAACATTAAAAACGACATAGAAAACTAATAAAACAGAAATGAATAACTTAAGTCCGCCTCAGCACAGGTCACCCTAGTAAGGAGGACTAAGAAATACACCTTACTATACATATATTGAACATCACGTTTTTTATCAATGTTTAAATAGTCGCTAAAATAAAAAAAAAATAAAATACAAATTGAAAATATCTGCATTTATTATATTTACTCGAAAGATATTTTCGATTTGCATTGATATTTCAGGCGACTAATTATTGCTTATAATAAGAAGTCATTGATTTCAAAAGATCAATGATACGAGGCTTGTTTTGAATACCTGATACTCTTCGTAAACAAGTAATAAGCTCGTTCAAAAACGTACTCAGAATTCCGGAATATAGATGTGATTTATACCCATTCTTCCATGCTTACTATTTTTTTTTAAATTAATGCCAGATAGGCCCTGAGGAAAATAATTTCCCTTAGGACCTGTTTCATCTTTGGGCATGTAATGTAGGAGGGTCTTTTTGAGGAGAGGAAACAGTGTACATGGGTCTAGAAGAGATCCATGTTGTAGGAGGAAGGAAACACAGAGGTAGGCCAATCGTTCCGCAGCCGAGCTGTTAAACTCAAGAACGAGTCGTTGAAGCAATCATTTCTCATGTGACAAATGTCAAGCGTGTACACATGTTAGGCCGCGAGTTTGGAATGTTTCCTGACTATGCTGAAGGGATCAATGAATCCAATTCCATCGTAATACCATCAGAACAAGGACAACATACGTAACTAAAGATTGCAACCATTTGTTAGAAAGGGGAGTCTAACAAACAGACCGCGCGTTTCTGCACAGAGTCAAAGGTTTTTTCAGGTATTTTGGGGCTCAAGACCAGAGATGGCTGCCAAAGTCAACAGTGGGGCGCACTTGTGATTTATACAGGGTCAGCGGTTGTTGGTTGTTGGCCCTGTACAGTACGACCAGTTTCTATGAGGCTAACTTGACTATGTCTTCGATGGAGCCCCCGTGCCTGAACTGGTCACTTATCACATAGTAAGATATAACTATTAAACATTATTGTTATTAGTTAAGCCCCTATATCATAAATAATGTTAATATTCAAATAAAGACATAAAACGCGTCTCACATTACATTAAACATAAATTTATTTTTTCTAATCCATTCCGAATAGCGTGACATTTGTTGGATAACTTCAGATAATAAACTAAACATCCTTTTGTATTTATCCGAGAAGTGAATATGTGAGTCCACTGGACTATGCGCTGTATAATGCAGGTCATAGGGCTTATTTTTATATGTAATAAGGTATCTGAGGGGTGTACTACTAAGGAGGGTGTGCAATAGTACAGAAAAAGTTAAACATTGTCGCAACAGCTCAATCGCTTGTTTATGGTGGCTAAAGTGGGACCAGTGACGTAGAAAAAATAACTTTTTTTTAAATCTTCATTTTTTATTATCTCGTACAAAAGCATTCTGCAGTACCACAAAAACCAGCATTCATTAAAATTTAAAAAAAAATAAGTGTGTATAAACGAATTACTAACAATTTAATTTAATAAATATGTGTTTTTTTATAAAGCACGTATCATAGGTAAATATGTTTTCACGTTATGGCATTTTAACCCGCAAACTACTTTACTAATTTATTATATGTATTTACTATAATTAAAATATTTAAAAAAAAACACAAGGCTAGTGATAAGTTAGCTTGACAAGTTATGACGATGTGTTTGTTTATTAGAACACCATTCTAATAATTACATCAGAATCATTGACACATTAAAACACAAAATACTGAGATATGCTTAAATACACGGTGACCAGAAACCCGTACAAGACGTAAACTGAAGAATCTACATCACATTTGGAACCGATTTTGTGGAATATTTTTGTTTAATTTGAGCTTTCGTTTTCGAGTAAATTGAATGTAGAGATGAAATATTTTTAATTTAAGAAATAGCTGTCAATAAATGAGTCAATGTGTTGACCCGACTTAAAAGTTTTTTAAACCCTTTAGTTGCGGAAAAAAGTTGTTTTTAATTTTATTGCCAGTTTCCAGAGATATTTGATCTTCCTTTAAGTAACTATATTGAAGTTATATAAATAGATCTATGTAAGTCACCTAACCATAGTTTGATAAAGCTTTCAGAAGGATAAACAGCTGTCACGCGTAATAATAACTACACAGCAGAACTTTTTTTATAAATAAACTGTTTATTTTTTATTTTATATTATATTATAGAAACAAACAGTAAATGATTTATGAGAGATGAAACAATATACAGGAATAAGATACTTCTTGTTGGGTACCTATGATATGTTTCCTTGTAAAGTCTGCTAAGTGGTATGTTTATTCTTCAATTACCAGGTGACGTGTGTAGTATGTAGGTGTGTGTGTAATGTATGTGTGAGTGTTTGTGTGTGGGTATATGTGTGTGCGTCTGTCTGATGCGAATTGAACAGTTTAAATTATTGACATGATGGCACGTTTGAATTTGGGCAGTGAATCCGAAAAAATGTCAATGTTAGAGTTTAATCTCTTGTTTAATTTATTCTTCTTGAAAAGGATCATTATTAATCATATAAGAGAATAACTTGAAATTGAAATGGAGTTTTACAAACGAAACTTGACAACATTAAAGTAAAGCAACGTTTTTTAGGAAGTCTTTAAATAATATATATTATTCATTTAAAAACACAATGCATGTATATTGAAGGTTAACTTTTCAACAACGTTGTCACGAGCCCCCCATGGCCTTGATGACACAGTGTTCTTAGCACCCCTGCGCGCAACTCAAGCAAGCGGAAACCCCCAACAATACAGTTTGATTAACTCCACCCCCCAACCCTGGCCCGGCTAATACTAATTCAATTGACTGGCCGGTGTGCTCCGGGCTGTGCCGTGTGCTATGGGGTTGTGCGCCGAGGCTATGTGCTATGGGCTGTGGGCGAGGGGTGGAGTGGAGAATCGTCACACTTGCCGCTGTGTCATTTATTGCTATTACAGTGTCACTCAACTTAAGTGATTTTATGCGGAAAGCAATGATATGTCAATTATGAATGGTTTGAAATATCTTAGAGTTGTTTTTTTAGACACAAATAACTAACCTACCAAAAATGTCTAAACTGTGGAAGGCAAAGGTTTTGCAACAATCTAAAACTCTGTTATGCTGATTGATTAGCGTTATTTTATATAATTTATTCATTCAAATAATAAATGGTATATTTCTTCAAAAATAGGAAATTAACTTTGAGGATTCATTTTAATTTAAATGAAAATAAATCCCTTTGCATACACCACTATTTAATCAAAATAAACAACACGTTTCGAAACCAACGCTTTCGTCGTCAGGATAAACGTGATAGTATATTTGCGGCACGTTCCAGGGTGGTAGGTATTCTCAGCATCGCCCTAGTAAAAGACCACCAATCAGAATTGAAACGTTGCTTGAAATTTCTTCAGTCATGTTTCGTAACCAGATCTGAATAGCCAGGATATCCCCACCTTTCTCTTCCCCATCTTCGTTCCTTCCCCACTAACATCAGCCTCACAACATATTCAAATTGGGGATGCTATATTCTCTCTGGCTTGAGACGATTGGGAGCATTTAGGACTATGGTGCTTGGACTCTCAAGTTACCGGACTGGCATTCCTGTTTCACTTTTATCCATGTCTTTCTGGAGTGTTCTCAATGTCTTCTATTCATGAAAAATTAAACATATTCATCCAAAAGTCAATGATCGGGAGTATTGTAGGTACTTTGTACAGATAGGTCATTTTCATATAAACAGAGACAGCTAGTCTTTGGCCTGAATATACAAGAATAATTTTACTATTTTCTTAGTAAAATGTACACTTAAAAAGATCAATATTAAGAAATAAAATATTAAATATTGATGTTCGATTATTGAACAAGAGATGGCGCCTACCTGCTTGATAAGGATAAACATCCTGCTAATTGAAAGCCAACAAAGGGGGCGCTCCCGTTTACATTACAGAGAGTATTTTCTTTAAATTTGAGTCAAACAGATACCCTCACCTTAAAAAATTAGTGTAGGTGAACACCTACAAATTTTCTTAATTCTTGACAATTATGGTTACGATTAATCGTACAAAAATAATGTATTATAAAAATAATCCAAAAATATGTGAAAAATTAGTTAAATTAATCGACAAATATGAAGCTTAATAAATAAGTTCCAGTTGTCGAATGGTTTAAGACGCATGTGGATCAAAACAAGATATCCTGGGTTGAATTCCTAGTTGTGATCGTTATCTTTTTATATTTCTGTGTCTTATTATGTTTAATGTTTCAATTATTATTTAGCTGCATAATAGAGTACTGGTACCTATCTTGATGTATGGTAGTGAGGCATGGAACTGATAGCGTATGGAAGACAGTCGACTTAATGCTGTGGAAATGTGATTCCTGATGGGATTTTTAGTAAAACCTTCTATGTTCTTTGAGAAATATAGAGCTTCGCAAAGAATGCAAGGCTAATTTAAAGTGGGATTAGGAAAAGGACGCATAGATGGTTTAGACATGCAGATGGAATGAACGACGAAAATAGTGTAAAGAGAATATTATGTGACGCGAATGTGAATGATGGAAGAAGTCAGAGATGCCCGAAGAAGACATGGCACGATCAAGTGAACCAAATACTCAAGTCTGGCCATGTCAAGGATCAGAATAACAGAAGGATACCTATGTATGAGAGGATGAAGCGAGGAGTGTGTGCCTAAGACCAAGTTGTTTGGCTGGCTACCTTATTTCCCTACACATGCGGGGAAATGACGTGATGATTAGTTAGTTAGTTATTAATCACCTTACTTCTCGTATAAACGTTTTTATATTTTACACAACTGATAAATAACCATTTATTGTTGTGTAAAATTAAAAAAATGTTTATTAGTAGGTGGAAGATAAAGTGAGGTACCTACATCTATAGCCGACATGGATCGGGACTTGTATGAATAACAGGGTGTGTGTGAGACCACGTATGAATGTGAATTAAGCAAGATGAGTATCAGGAATGTAGCAATTAATTTCTGTATGTTAGTTCTTCTCCAAGAATGATGTCAATAAATTCATCTTAAATAGTCCGTGGACACTTTTTTTTTCAAATATCTTTTTAATAAAAATAAAACTGACATTGCTAAATGGTATATTTTTGGGCTCCAAACCCATGACCCACTTAATTCACAATCAATCTTGTCTACCGAAGCATGCCGCCTAAAATAACTGCATACATTCTTCCGGTCACTCTGCTTCGGAGGGGAAACTAAACAAATAACAGCGATGTCGACATAAGCGAAATCTAAACACCGATGACTGTTTCTGCTTCTGGATTTATCCGACAGATGGCGGCACCAGTCGGGGACAATTCACTCACGCTGCAGAATGTGTCAAAAAAATTGTATTATGTTCCACCAAGTGTAAATATGGCGGGGAAGTGCACCGATAAAACAAACTATAAAACTTATATCACCATCATTTATCATCCGAGATGTGAATAGATGTATGCATTTAGTTTTTTTTTTATGGTGTGATTTGTGACTTGGAGAAATCATTTTGATGTTCAGTCTCCAGTCATGGCGAGTTTTAGAAAAAAAAACATATGCGAAATTTCTAGAGTTTACTATGTATTTACAAAAGAATTATATATATATATATTTTTTAATATTGCCCCCAATCATAGATTTAACAGGCAATTGGAGTGATAATAATGTTCAATGTATGCTAAGTTTTACGGCGTCATTCTTTTGAAATGGCAGTTCACAAATTGAACTATTTGCTCTATTAAATACGGACTGTCGATAAGATTGTATTTGTATATATTTATTTTTGTTGTATTTAAGGACAGCATTTTCTTTGATGTGGTTATTTTTATGTAGTTAATAACAGCATTTTCTTTGTTCCATCTATTTTTCTGTAGTTAATAACAGCATTTTCTTTGTTCTAATTTTTTTGAGGTAGTTAATAACAGCATTTTCTTTGTTCCAGTTATTTTGCTGTAGTTGATAACAGCATTTTCTTTGTTTTAGTTATTTTGAGGTAGTTAATAACAGCATTTGCTATGGTCTAGTTATTTTGCTGTAGTTAATAACAGCATTTCCCTTCTTCCAGGTTTTTTTTTGTAGTTAATAACAGCATTTTCTTTGTTCCAGTTATTTTTTCTGTAGCTAACCCTTCAGTACTTCCATCACTTTTGTTCAGTTTGCAAAGTTTTATATTTATTTCAAATGCGCTATATACATAGTATTTTTTAATTTTCCGTAAAACAAATCCTGTTTTAGAAACGAAATAAAATTATCTTCCGATGTATACATTTAAAAACACATTTGCATTTCTAAATAATATATTTTTGTCGGTAAAATATTTATACTGTTTATCGTCGCACTGTGAAACAAGTTTCCATAAGGAAGGTAAATGATAAAAGCAGACATATCCTTTTATATGATCGGCATAATAATGCTATCTCATTCATACACGAATGTCTCTTTAATAACTTTAGACATACGTTGATCACATATATAATATTATATGAAAACTGTACACGATGATGATTTAGTTCCTGCAGGAACTTCCTTGACACCAAACAGTGGTAACGTTTTACCCAAATTGGTTAAGTTAAAGTTTTTGACACTCGCTACTCGGAGTGTTATGTTGTGGGCGGACAGTTGGGCAGAATAATTGTATTAGTAATTAGCCTCTCATGGGTCTAATGGACGTATGCACTAATTAACCATTATTATATTAAACTACAAAAATATGAAGAGGCCTTGACAAGACAGGGTAAACAAACTTATAATATTATAGTGATTTATTTTTGGGGTATTATGCCGTGTTGCGCTGTCTCCTTCTTTAGCCAAAGTTTCGCACAACATTACATTGTCCAATGTGGCTAATAAAATAAGTAGCGCAAAACGGCATAATACCTTAAAAATAAATCACTGTATACTTTTGGCCGTGAAAATCTCAAATCATATCAAACTTATAATATATTGATGAAATAATTGGATTTTATTTTTGTTAAACTGACCAAATTCTTTCAATCTTGGGTACTTAGACAAATATGATATCCAATGGTTACATTTATTACCAAAATATTAATTTCGGTTGTCTGTGCGTCCTGCGTAACTCTTTGTTTTATTTGTTTTAATCATTTTATTTTAGTGATTTGTACATTAAAGTTTACAAATGACTAATTAATTTCTACATATTAATATTTTATGTTTTTTCTTGTTTTATTTCTACACAACATCTTGAATTTTTCAATTGGGGCAGTCTTTAGGTTTTCCGGCAGCGCGTTATAGTATTTCATCCCTTTATAGAATATACTGTTCTGTGTATTCGTCTTGTCCTTTTTTGGTAGCCTGATTTCATTGCACGTCCTAGTTTTATGTTTGTGTATGTCCTTGTTGTATACAATTTTATTTGAAAACTATTTGGGTAGCACGTTGTTTACTATTTTGTGTACAAATATCATCGTGTTCAAGGTTCAATGAACTCTGGTTCAATGAACCCAAATTTGCTTTCAATTTAATTTGATTCAGACAAGCGACAACTATATTCCTATCTATCATGTAATATTTTGAATTTGTTAATCGTTTTGTCATATTCGAATATGAAATGGTTTGTCAAGAATTCAGTCATTCCCGTGTTTTTTTACCAGGTCAACGCTAGTTCAAAATAAAAACGTTAACACTTTATTCTACGTGGAGAAAAATTAGTATAGTTGATTTATTGAAATCCTGTGAAAAAAAAATTTAAATCCATTTCCTAATAAAATATTAGTCTAATCAGAATATATCGGAACACGTGTTCATGCAGGTGATCTTTTTCGATAAATATAATAATGAAATATTACAATATTAGATTTTTTATGAACTCGTGTTCCGACATCCAAACAACATATTCGTGTTTTACTGACAGTTTGTTAGGAAACCTGTAAATTCATTCGTCGAAGGCCTGCAGTTCCGTTTTTAACAAAAATACGAATTATTTTTCAACGATAAACTAATGTTTATAAGACAAGGTTTTTTGTGCATAGCACAAAGGACAACAAATTATTATTAGCAATAATTAGTCGCCTGAATTGAAGTACATGTTGAATTATTTGGCGGGAATAAGCCGACGTAGCTCAGTGGTCCAGAGCACCTGACGGGACATCAGAAGGTGCGGGTTCAATTCCCATCGGCGGCATTTATTTTTACTCGAGAGATATTTTTAATTTGAATGGATATTTCGGGCGAATAATTATTGCTTATAATAATAAGAATACGAATGATGCCCAATGACTCGGAAAGAGAGATGTTAGAACGGAACTATGAGTTCAATTGAAGCTAATTTTGATTATTGTTTTAACCTCTTTAATAATTTTCTGAAAGCGCATTGATGTGATATTTCAAATTTATCGTAATAATTTCTCACTTATATCCAGGGTTAAAACGCCGTTAAATTATAATTCCAATTGAATACAAAACGAGCATCAAATGAACACGTCTGATCATGATACGAATCTCGGCAGTAATAGTAATAGGTTATAATCAACCCTCCATCGCTTCAGTGGGGTTGTCCGGTACCCCCGGGGGCTTGATGCTATCTGCTATCCCTGCCGGGTTATCGGTTGCCTCCGGCCGGAGAGGGTTAAATGATTGTCTGCCAATTGATTTCCTGCATTGCAAACCATAACAAAGGATGAAATAACTAGAGGCGTTGTTAAATATTTAATTCTCGTCTTGAAATTAAAAGTTTTTTTTTTAATTTAAGATATTTTTTGACATATGTTATTCTCTCTTAAAGGAAATGAAAAGCTGGATACTTGAACTGTGAAATGACTCTGTTAGCTTTTCTACGCCCAGGAGAAATTTTGTTCTCTGACTTTTCATATTACGATGGAATTTTCCTCGTTATAAACGTTTTGACTCAACTCCTGCCACAGTAAAAATTAATTCATTAAGTCCAATCTTGACTGTCTTATAATATAGAATACTCGGGAACATGTCTAAAACCCAATGTAGAGCCACTAATTATTGCTCATAAATTGATTCCTTGACCTTTCCCTTACTGTGCTAAAAAAATCCACGCGTTTCGGTTCTGTGTAGTCAATACACATCTCAAAATAAGCCATTTAATATCGGAAAAATATGAATATTCGTAGCTAATCGCTTATGTTTATTATATTTTATATCAAAAGTGATAATAATTGTAATTTAATTGCTGAAAACATGAAAAAACCATCGGTAGAGACTAAAAAAACATGCGAGGGGTCCACATCTAACGACGGTCCGCGACCAACTGGCTGGTGGCTATCAGTGCTAGCACACACACAGCTATGCGATCGTAGGTATCGTTGGTCTAAATAAAAATACAACTGCGGACGTGTGGATTTCTCATGTTCCCGCATAGCGAACTAAGCGGGACACCAATAGCGTGTCATTTCCTCGCACACTCTCCGCGTAGCATTGTCACACGGTTGATTGTATTGGTGTATTTGTTTCCGATTTTTAACAAAAATCTCTGATTTTTAATTGAATTTGAAAACTATGTAAAATTTTATTTTTTAATTCAGTGCATAAATGTATAACGAAGGAATACCTTAAATATGAACCCAGAATTTATTATATTTATAGAGTTATTAAAGTTATTAGAAGCAATGTGTAGTAAATACACACCACGGATAAGGAAAGGTTAAGAAATGCACAAAAACAAAAAATAATTCTTTACAACCTACCTACCTACTTACAAGCAGTGTAACGCAATGTTCATAAAACAGCTGTATATCACTTAAATAGATTTTAATCAAGATTAAATTTGCAGAAAGAACACAATTGTAATTTATGAGGCGGTTTTGGGTACCACCGCCCCGAGAACCATTTATCGGATAACCAACACTTCTGCCATAGGTCACTCCAAGTTGTTCGCTACTTTTGGTGATTTAGCAGGGGTGACTGGATTCATCGGGTCAGGTGTTTCAGGATGCGCCTGCCCAGCAGCTGCATGCCAGATCGGGAGAGGCTGGTTTGGGGAGACCATTTGACCTCATTCATAAGTCCGTAACTCCTAGACATACTGATCACTAGGTTCTTAACCAATCATCATACCTTTCCAGAACTTCCTATCCTTCCTAACTCCTCTCTTTCCAAAAACATCAAAGAAACTACAGTGGTACCTCGACATACGAGTTTAATTCGTTCCGCAACCTTGCTCGTATCTTGAATTACTCGTATATCTAATAGACTACTATTAATCCGTTCCAACCCCCAAAATGTCACCCCAGTTCGGAAAACGTTTTAATGTAATCCTCAGCTGCCTTCATATCTGAGCTTGCTGCCTCACCATGCCTGACAACGGAGTGAATACCGGTCCTCTTTTTGAAATTCTCAAACCAGTCCCGGCTGGCTTTAAATGACTCTTCCGATGCCTCGTCAATAGAAGTCTGCGGGGTTTGCTTCAGCAAATCTCCGTGGATCGCTCTTGCCTTCTCGCAAATGACGGTCTGCGTCAAGGTATCTCATTGGAGCTGCTTCTCTGTCACCCACACTATCAGCATTTTCTCCATATTTTCATGAAGTGAGGTTCGCAGCTTGGAAATTATCGTAAGCCCCTTAGCCGGCGTTACACTCTTTATCTCGTATCTATATTAACTCGTATCTCGAATTTCGCTCGTAACTCAAAGCAAAAAATCACTCGCTCACCGGCTCGTATCTCGAAAAACTCGTATGTTGGGGCACTCGCCTGTCGAGGTACCACTATTTGTATCAGGCCCCCTTATTGTTGTTCTTGATAATCTTCCAGATTAAGATTAAGTGTCCAACTTACTTGGGTAAATTTAAAAAAGATCGTTAAGATTTTAATAATTAATAATTAGGGGGATTAGTAATATTTTTTTCATCCTTGTCCTTCCATAAATAATAAGATTATGTTTACATTCCATTTGCAAAAAACAGAGCGTCCCCCTAGTATCTAGTTTCTATAATGGTATTTGTTTTTACGGCATCTTCAAATGAAGAAATATATATTGAACATTTAAAATACCTCGGAAATTCGAATAGAAATTATTATTATTTCTAGTTTATGACTGGACAAGAAATGTATATATATATATTTTATGTCAGTTTCTATTTTACGTTTCAATTAGTAAGTTTTTCACATACACGGTCGTTTATCAAATGAATAAAATTTTCACCACGAGTTTTCGTAAGACCGTATGCAGTGATTAGTTTATCACTCTAATATTGTTCACTCAAATATGTCAAGTGTTAACTTCGACATAGGCTGTTAGTCCTAATGAGGTTAATTATTATGCGAAAAATTATGCTTTCTATTCGATGAGAACCAATAAATAAATTAATATGACAAAGCTAATGTTCATCATAAATAAATAGCCATAATAATGCTACATGTTGAGACTTTTAGCATTTCTATAAGAGTTGAAATATAATACACTTTTTCTAGAAATTTCGGAATCAAATAAATTCTGATGACCTCATCACCTGGGATTTTTAGTTGAAATTTTATAAAACGGCCATACTTCTTTTCTTTACAGCTCACAAATTGAGTAGTTTTGCTTTATTTTGAACACCGTGCTGCATCCAATACAGCAAGGTCATCAAACCATACCACGTGTCCAGAATTGATTGATTTTCTTTGATTGTTCGATATCTGTGACACGGAACTATAAATGCACCAATCAGCCGATAAAATCAAACTGTTCCAATTTTAAATGTCACTGGATGATCAATTTGTTAATTTGCAGTGGATTTTTGGAGCAGATGTGCGGTGGTTCAATAAGTTCATCAGGGTTCATTTTTTCAATAATTTACAAACGATGACTTTCATCTTTATTTTTATTAATTATTTTACTTTTTTAAAATAAACTTTTTAACGACCCTCGTGGTGTAATGGGCAAAGCGTTCCTCTTTAAATCGTACAATCTTACGTGCATAGATTCCAGGCCACATTCTATTCCGTTAATGATTACATACCAATCCGGAGATCGCGGGTTCAAATCCCGGCAAGTAAATCTTATTTGAATTATTTATGTTTTTTGACAATTTATACATCTAAAATAATTAATAGTTTATTTGCGGCAAGTTACAGAGTGGAAGATACTCTCAGTATCACCCTGGTGTAAGACCACCATTCAGAATTGAAATGTCGCTTGAAATGACTTTAGCCGTATTTGGTAAAAACACTGAATGGCTAAGCGCACCCCTACCGTCCTCTGCCCCATCTCCTTCCCCTCCCCATTACATTCAGCCTCACAACATACCCTAGTTGGAGATACCACAGTCTTACTGGCTCCGTACAGTTGGGAAAAGTTTATAAAAAAATACTAATCTGATTCGCATGATTATCGAGGCTTTTTATCATATATGAAAATCTTGGAACAAGCCTTCTCATCTTATTTTTTGACAGTTAATATATATTTCACAGCTCCATAGTTTATGATGATTTTATTTATTTATTAATTAATTTATTTATTTATTTATTTAACGCCCAGAGGGCTTTTACATGTGGGTGGTACAAATTTAATGACAGTTTTGAAACATAAGAAAGAAAAGAAAGAAATAATAAAAATAAAATTACATAAGTATATGCGAGAAACAAAATTAAAAATAAGAAGAACATAAATTAAAAATACAGCGATTTGACTGGTTTACAAAAATATAACTTCCATTTAGGAATAGTATTGAAATAGGTCTTTTACGTAATCCACAAAATTCGCAAAGTTAATATTAAATATATCGACATCACCTAAGTATTGGTTTCCCGTAGTGTGAAACCGTTGTATTGGGGAGTTCGCAATATAATTGCGCTTATGTGTGTTGCAGTGGAATAGTGTATTTTGTCGTGTTGTTATTGTAGGTATTCGTAAGTTTATGAGTTGCAGAAGTTCGCAACAGTCGAATTTAGAGTTTAGAATCTTGAATAAAAAAGTTAATTCGTTTATTTTACGCCTGTCTTCCAATGTGTGTATTTTTAGAGTGTTTAATAAGAAATGATATTGTAAGTCTTCTAGTGGGATATTTAATTTAAAATTTATAATTTTTTTTTTGTATTCGCTCAATGTTATTAATGTCAATTTTGTAAGAGGGAGACCAAACTACTGAGTTATATTCAATTATGCTTCTAACTAGAGATATGTATAACAGTTTAATGGCTTGTATGGAGTTAAAGTTTTTAGTTGTTCTTAATACGAAGCTTAGTGTTTTCATGCCTTTGTTTACAATTTGGTGGATATGATTGGCGAAACTTAGTTTTTCATCCAAAATAATTCCGAGATCTCTCATTTCCGTGACTCTTTCTAAAGCTGTATTGTTAATGGAATATTCAAATAAAACAGGATTTTTATTTCTGCAGAAAGTCAGGGTTTTGCATTTGTCTACATTTAAAAACAGATTATTTTGTACGCACCAATCTTTAAACTTATTAATATTTGATTGTAGTATTTGGCAATGATTTACATCAGTTATTTTTTTGTATAGCTTGATGTCATCAGCAAAGAGCAATACCTCGACATCGTCGAAGCAATTTGTTATATCGTTAATGAAATTGAGAAACAAAACCGGACCAAGGTGACTACCTTGCGGTAGGCCACTGGTCGCACAGAAAGCTTTCGATAGCAAAGATTTTATTTTAACAAATAGTTTACGATTAGTTAAATAGCTAGTAAACCATTTTAGCATGTTGTCTCTTACTCCTAGGGCAAATAGTTTTCGGGTTAGTAGTTTATGGGATACTTTGTCGAATGCTTTTGAAAAGTCTGTATATATGCAGTCGACTTGTTTATTTTTTGCAAAAGATTCTAATATAAAGTTTTGAAATATTGTTACGTTAGTTGCGGTTGATCTACCTTTGATAAAACCGTGTTGTTTTTGGTCGATTAGTTTTATTAATTTGGGATAGATTTCATCAAGGACCATTGATTCAAAAAGCTTAGAAAGTACTGACTTTATACAAATGGGGCGATAATTGGTTATGTCAGTGTCGTCTCCTTTTTTGAGGATAGGTGTAATGAAGCTCGATTTCCAGCGGCTTGGAAAATATCCAAGGAACAAGAGGCGGTTGAATAGTACTGTAAGCGGTTTAGATAATGCATTGGAGCATTTTTTAAGGAATATTGGTGGAATGTTGTCTGGGCCAGCAGATTTGTCAGTGTCTAAGGAAAGTAATTTCTGTTCGCAAGATTTTTGTGTGATATGGCAATTTGTTAAGTGTGTAGTATTACTAAATTTGTATTCGGGTATTTTATCATCGGGGGTTTCGTCATCGTATACGTTTTTGAAGAAATCTGAAAAAAGGTTTACAATGTCTTGTGTATTGTTTGCACTGATTTCATTCATTTGCATTAATGGTGGGTAATCCGTGTTTTCATTGTGAATTTTTTAAAGAAATTTCCAGAGATTTTTGGATTTAAAAACATTATTCTCGATGGTGGTTATGTACATTTTGTAGCAATGTTTAGAAAGATCTTTACATTAATTAATTATATAATTGCGAAAAAAATGTTTAAAATAAGGTTGTTTATAACGTGATTGGGAGGAAACTGGACCATGATGCATAAGCATGGCAATTAATTAAAAAAATTAGCAAATATTTGAGGTGCGCGTAATGGTACCGCCGCACAGTGGGCTGAAAATCGCCTTTCACAGACATAGAGACTTGAATTTTCAAGGGTATTTTTTTGGCCAGAAATGGATTCTGCTGATCATTACTATGCTGTAAAATTTCGTATGAAGCAATTGCGTGTACAAATGAAGGAGTTATCATTTTTTTAAGAAAAAATTGTATGGCACTGACATTAAAAATGAGGCTATCTCTGGAATCATAGGGTTGGCCATTATATCCTTACACACAGATATACTACTATTTTTTTGACATACTTCGTATTGTGGCGCAATACTTGCAGAACTTGAAATTAACTTATTATTGTTAAATGTAATTTTAATTAAATTTTTCAAAAATAAATGTAGTTCTAAGAATTAAACACAAAAACAATAAATACATGCATAAAACTGAACTCGTCAAACACTTTAGCAAAGAATATTCTAACGAAGTAACTGCCTAAAAGGTTTTTTTGTGTTATTTTCAAGTTCTGCAAGTATTGCGCCACAATACGAAGTATGTCAAAAAAATAAAAATAATTAGTAGTATATCTGTGGGTAAGGATATAATGGCCAATCTTATGATTCCAGAGATAGCCTCATTTTTAATGTCAGTGCCATACAAATTTATCTTTAAAAAATGATAACTCCCTCATTTGTATACGCAATTGCTTCATATGAAATTTTATAGTATAGTAATGATCAGCAGAACCCATTTCTGACCAAAAAAAATACCCTTGAAAATTCAAGTCTCTGTGTTTATGAAAGGCGATATTCAGCCCACTGTGCGCCGCCCGGGAACCATTAATTGTAAAACTAATACATCTACCATAGGTCATCCTAAGTTGTTCGCTACGTGTTGTGGCTTAGCAGGGTTGCCCGGTTTGGGTCTTGTCGCGGACGGGTCTGACCACCGAGAAGATGATTGACGAAGACCCTTTCGCGTCTTCAGCTAAACTCGCTCGACCCATCGCTTTGCACCGCAGTGAAAACGTTGGATTCATACATCTGTCACACCTGGACACACTGACCACTATATTTCTACCCACACCTCCTACTCTTCTAATTCGTAAAACCTCCTCTCCGTATTTTCCTCAAAAAATCTTTCACACAGCATACAAAGATGACAGAGGTCTTGATGGATATTATTTTCCTCGTGGCCTCCTGCGAGGAGCTAATTTAAAAATATATATACGTATACCCACTAGTAGCAATTCATGTAAACGTGACAAAAATAAATGCTTGTATTTCCAACCTATTATAGATATAATATGGTTATATCGTTATACGAAAAAAAAAAAAAGTCCCCTTACACCCCTAATTGCGAGCAGATTCCTCGCCCCCACTGATCTCCTTATCGGGCACATTACATTCCCATTGTCAAAAAGGCGACATAAAAACATCCCGACTACAAAAGAGATAAACATCTTCCATCGTGCGAGGCGTAATGGATTATTTTGACAATAATTACAGTTAGAGCGGCGTAGCGACGTTTCGGATATCAAAAGTGATGCCCTCTTCAGGACAGTTCTCACGGAGGCTGGGGGCCCTTGGGGGTACTTACTGCCTTACAATAAAGACAGGGACGGTTTAGATCAAATACAGAAAACATCCAATAAAATATATAGATTTTACCATTACCTACCATTGTAGTAATAAAACTTTGACAACATTGTAAGAAATAGTTTTTATTTTAGGTAATAATTCACATTTATCCGAATAGTTTGATATACGCGTATTTTATGCTCTGTAACTTATTCTTAACACTGATACTGTCGTCAATTATTCGCTTTCAAGGTTAGAGACTGAGATGGAAATAATACGTTCAATACTTTGAAGATACCTGGAACATGTTAATTTATTTTTATCAACTTAAATTAATATTGAAATGTTTTCAACTTGCGCACTTTTTTTAAGCTGCAAAGTGGGAAATAATTTCCCTCGGGGCTTATGTCTTATGATGTAATTTATCTATTTATTTTATTAATAATGATGTATGTACCTATTATATATTAAGCTTTATTCGGAAAAAAATATATATGAATCACTAATTTCGTCAATTATATGTGGTGGCATTTGCACAGGTTTAGAGGCGACGACGCTTTGCATCCGAACCAAATGCCTCGGAAAATGATTTTAATGCTGTATTTACAAAAATCTAATGTTTTTTTCTTATTAATGCCAGATGTGATTAGAGAGTGGTTTGAATAGTAGATGTCGGGGATCGGAATGAGACACGCAGTCAAAATAAATTCGACGTAATGTAGTTATTTTAAATTATCATTTAGTTTGAACTAATGTTTAGTTTTTTTTTTCTTTTGTTTTGTTTACTTACAAAAAAACAATCTTATAATTTTTCTTTCCTTTCTTCTTTCTATATTCTATATTACTTTTGTAACATGACTGTCAGTAACTATCATGTATGTAAATGGCAATTGTGCTATTAAATCTAAATTAATAAATAATGATTTTTTTACTGGAACAATTTCAATAATTTTTGAAGGTTGTAATATATTATATTGATTGCTAGGAGGCTAGGATTAGAAAAAGGTAAATACTCATATGATGAAATTGAACTAACTCTAAACCTCTCTCCTTTGGAAGTCCGTCGGGAAAAAATGACCTCATTTGCTTCTTCAAAATTATAAATGGTATTATTTTATTTTATTTTATTTTTTTTTAAAGAAAGACAAACATTCCCGGGTTACGAATAACCCAACAATGTTTGAAAATCTCCTACTACCACCACAGAAAGCCGAAAATGTTGCTTGTGTTGTGATGGAGGACTTAGCCAGCCGAGGAATCGAACACGCGACGGTCGGGTGAGACCCAAGCGCTATGCCCACTCAACCACTGACCGGTCATATTGATTCACCTACTTAACTGCAACTCATTCCCTGCAATATCCCCTCGCACAGACTCAGAAATAATGAACTGCTCTTCCTCAACCATCATTCGACAAATTATGGATATTATTCACCATTGTCCAGAATATGTAGACTGGTCAACTCAAGTCACAACCTTAACTTTTTTGGGATAAGTCTGAATGATTTTTGCCAGTCGCTAAACAAGTGACGGAATATTATAAGTGTCCTGTGGTCCTGACCCATGGCGTACGTAGTCTTGACTTGATTCGACTTGTCACTTTATTTTTTTATATTATATATGCCTTATATCTTTGCTTTCATGTACCTTTGTCTACTCCTGTATTTTTCATTTTACTGTATTCGTGTTATTATTTTGTAATTTGGACGATGTCCGTTAATAAATAAATAAAAATATCATTGACGAAGAAAATAATACCAATAAATCTAAAAAAAAAGATAAAACAGAAAAAGACACATAAAATAAAAAAGATAACGGTATCCACTGGGAATTGAACCCGAGATCTCTGTCTTACCGGGATAGCGTTTTAACCACTCGACCACTAGCTAATAAATTAAATAATTAGTTTTATTCTGAAAAACTACCCGTTTCGCCACTGTATCCACCCCTAGCTGCATTAACGTGTGAATTAACCAGCAAACGTCAAGTGAGCAGTGAACAGCAGCGGGAGAAGGGTAGGGTAGGGTTGGGGGAGGAACAGGGAGGGGGAGGGTAGCAGCCCCCTGCGGTGCTCTATGCACTTGCTTTGATTAAAAATATAATTCGAATAAACTGCATCCTTTGCGCATCACAGTGCACAATGCACCGTGGTTGGCGGTATTGCTTCTATATTATTGTGACCAATCAACATGTTTTCAGGTTAATAAAGCAATAAACCAAAGTGTTCATCAAAACACGATACCTAACTAATACTACCTATATTGTCAAGTTATATTTGATGTAACAAATGATTATAAGATAAGAACCGATGTATGTGTTTTAACCAATTATTAGTCAGGCGTCGAGAATTAAATTCCTCGGCAAGCCAAGTTCTCCATAACGACACAAGCATCAATTTCCGCTTTCTGTGGTGGTAGTAGATTTTAAAACATTGTCAGTTTATTCGTTATTTGAACATGTTTCTTATTTTTAAAAAAATAATCCTTGAGATTCAAGATTTGGCTTCCCGAGTGCATGTATAATTTAAATATAAAAGTTCTATTTTCAGCGTAAATTTGAAGAAATTTGCTTCTTATTGATTCAAAGAGTAGTATTTTGTTTTCAAACAATTTTACGGTTAATTAATAATAATAATAATATTTGGATGCTTTTTATAGCGCCGTTTTTGTGCAAAACCACCACAAGGGCGTTGTACAAGTATATAATACATTTCTACTATGTTATTACTAACTATATATGGAGATAATATACAGTACAATACTTACCTTGTAGGTCACTTGAGATTAACACTTAATTAACAGTAACTAATTGTTTATCTAGCGAAATTTAGATACAGGATTTCGGACATACTTGGTTATAACTGGACTTTCTCTCAGGAATGGTATATTTAATTTAAGGGTATGCTTAAAATGGTAAGTTTTTAGTTTAGACCTGAATTCTATTGGACTTGTTATGGATCATGGTTATGGAGGGAGTTTATTGCAAGCTTTCGGCCCAGATACTCCGAAAGCGCAATCACCAAACTTAGTATTTGGCTTGCGCTTAGGTTCCATCAGTCTGCCTACAGCTGATGATGTTGCTGATCTAAGAGTTGACTGCCTCAGACCAATTAATCAACTTCTTTCGTTTTTCGCTTTCTCCAGCACTTTTAATAAGAATAATAACATATGTACATTCTAGCATCACGTAGATCAATCAAATGCTTTGTACATATTTTAGCTTTGTAGTGATTGACGAATCGGTGGATGCAATCTGTTGAAAACTATATTTAATCTGATTTTTCTATTTCACATTGTTCGTTTATAATTTCTTCAATGATCAAGTATTACAATTTCGAGATTTCACTTAATTATTCCACTATAAAAATATTGAATAATCTTCTTCTATCATTTTTTTCCTGCGTGTTGAGTTTGAATTTTAAAGTTGTTCACGTCTTTAATTTAAATTTGAGATTCTGGAGCTGTTTTATGCTAAACGTCGACTAATTTTGGCAAGGGTGAAATTTTAATAATCTTCTTTGTTAAAAGTTGAAGAGCAGCCGTTCCGGGAGCGCAAGAACAGGGGGAGGAGGGGAGGGGGTGAATTAATTAAGGGTTACGCCTGGTAGAAATGGTCTCGTAAACTCTAAAGTGCTTCAAACAATTATTATTGTGGAATGCTTGCTTTAATATACGCTAGGTTAAGGGTTATTTGCTATTTTCATGCAGAACCCAACGCCACGTTTTTTTAACAATAATTTATTGTATTTGTTTAAACTTTATGTCTGCTGTGGTTTATTATTTGTAAGGTTTTCATAATTATGAAATGTACCGCTGACGTATTTGTATGCATTTCATCAGCATTAACAGCGCAGACATGTAAATAAATCACTGAATATTATATTAGTAAATCTAGTTAACTAAAACTAACTAACTAACCATCACGCCGTTTCCCCGCAGGGGTAGGCAGAGAGGACGGACCGCCAAACAAATCGGTCTTGGCACAAACTTCTTGCCTCATTCACATTCATACATACTCTTCTATTATTCTGACGCTTGACATGGCCCGAATCGAGTATCTGATTCACTTGATCGTGTCATGTCTTCCTCGGGCGTCCCCGACTTCTGCTACCATTCGCATTTGCATCATATATCCTCCGCCTCCAGTAAATCTAGTTAGTTTGTAAAAATCGCTTAATTGAAAAGAGAAAAAGCACAGACCCTTGAAAATCAAGAAATCTGACATTACTTGACAAGATTAACCCTTAGATTAAATTTAAACAAAAGTAATGAACATTTCAAATATAGAATTAAAATAATTTTCTGGTAAAAAAATATTGTTCTTAATCGATTACTGAATTCTGTGAACATCAGTTTCGATGTTTAAAATGACGATTAAAAGAGTTTTCGTTTAAATTATAACATTATTATCGCTTTCTTATTTCTTCACACAATCATTACCAATCATAAAATTTACACTTAAATTCAAATCAAATAGAGTTCATTGAACCACAGTTAGGCAGACCAACAACCTAAATTAGTTAATGATTACAGACTCGACAGAATTCAAAGCTAAAGTTAAAACTTTTAAGACAATCATTTCCAAAAAGTCAGAAACCGTTCACTTTCGCGGTTTGTGACGTTTTAAATAACTAAATGTGTTAAAAATATAAACAGATAAGAAAGTATAAGCTTTTTAAGGAAATTTCAAGAATCCCTAGAGAGTCCTAAATTATCCAGTATTTAAAAATAATTATTAACAACACATATTATGGGATTTATTTTAAGGGTATCTAGTGATTTCAATAATGTCAATACTTTAAAAACATTATATATGTCACTAGTAAGGAGTCATGTAGAATACAATTCCACGGTTTGGTCCCCAAATTATGAGGTTCATTCACATGCGATTGAAAGAATCCAATATAATTTTTTAAGATATGTAAATTTTAAAATGGACATTCCTAGAGAAAACCTAAATTACGATAACGTACTTTGTTCATTAAATTTAATAAAATTATCTGATCGTAGAATTATTTCCGATTTAACCTGTTTGTATAAAATCATTAATTCAATGTTTGATACCCCTAATTTATTATATGTAATCTCTTTTCATACTCCAAGCAGGTCGGTTACAAGACAGTACCTACCATATTATTGTAGCAATTCGATATCAACGTCCCAATATCACACTCCTATGCGACGGATTCAACAGCTAGGAAACAAATACTACGATGTTGTTGATATATTTAGTACATCAATTTCAATATATAAGCATACCCTATTGAAGTTTTTTTCATCAAGTAGTGGAATATTTTAATAAAGGTATTTAATTTGACTAACACAATAATTTTGTCAACTGAAACAGAAAAAAATATTTTGGATTTTTTATGTTTTGTGCCTACATACTGTGTGGATCAAGTTCAGTGATATTTTGACTTTATATTTATTTTTCTGCAATTTTTTTTAAATAGTCGTTTCCTGCACTATTTTCGTGTATAATTTCGTTAATATTTTTATATATACGTTTTTAAAAGCCTTAATAGGCGTGAAATAAATAAATACTCGTACTTAGCCACTAATCTACTAATAAATGTAATATCAATTGCAACGGAGAATAAAATCAATATTCACTGTTCTTTCTGTAGTGTTTTCATCTTACAAAGTCGCAATTTTTTTAATAAAAGAGATCTGAAGTTACCTGTTTCTGATTAAATCTGTTTGTAAATAATAAAATTAGATAGAGCCAGGAAGTTCGTGATAAATTGTACAGCGCCTTTAGGGCGATATTTCACAAAAACAGCGCTATTGAAATTATCGTATTATTATTGATATTTTTGATGATTTTTCTGAGAGGCCTAGTTAAAGGTATAGAATCATATATCATTCATATATCAAATATGGTATGGTACTGTATATTCTCTCCATATATAGTTAGTAGATAATTGTAGAAGTGTATTATATATTTGTATAGCGCCCTTGAGGTGATTTTGCACAAAAACGGCGCTATATAAATCATCCAAATATTATTATGTAAAAGTTTATGAATCTATTCATTTTGTAGGCATCTTTCACAAGCTTTCACCAAAGGTGGTTCTTGAACGAGTTGATAATTTTTATATCACGCTTTTTGAACGTTTTCATAAAGCCTGCATTTCCCATGGATATGGGAGTCGGAGGGCAATGACCGGAAGTGGAATGGTGGCAGGAGACGGAAGCCATGAAACGGAAGCGAGCACCGCCAGGACACTTAAGTACAGTACCTATAGTCAATTCTTGCATAATTTGTTAAACCTTCCAAATCCTTCGTTTCTATATTATGACACCTTGTAAAACGAACCTATATCTAGTGTAAAACTGTCCTAAATGATAAATGTTCAATAGAGCATTTTGTATCTTTTTTACATGAAACCGTGTGGGAATTGGTTCGAAAAAAGCATTATATCAATCCTCCATCAAACTGTCTAGTAGTGTGTGGTTAGGATTAGAATGTTTAGTCCCTGCACAGCAGTTTGGTTCAAGTCCTATTAATCCCAAGTGGAGTAACTTGTTACCGGGCGTCGCGATGAATCTCGCACCGCCACCGCACCGCACAAGGTACAGAGCACAGAGCTTGCAACTTAATAACATAATGAAATGAAACGGACTACGGTGTAATGAACGGGGTACGATTAGGCAATGCCCTCTAGTTAGGTTGCACTTGTGGCTGAGGAAATACCGAGGAGAATCCCTGGTGCAAAGTGATTCAAACGGTGAGAAAATATTTTGTATATTTTACGTATAAAACTGGGTTATCGCGTAACCACAATTGTAAACATGTAGTTATATTTTCTCAATAATACATTCCTCAAATACCTCGAACCCAAATAACTTGTATAAGTATTTATGTTAGCTGCCCTTCAGTGTGATACCGCGCGCGTCGTGGCCCACTTAGCAAGAGACTATTTTGAGATTCTGTCAATTGAATGTTGCATCAAGATAAATAAAACTGCGTGACAGTGTTTCTAAAAGATTAAAATAATCTTATATTAAGACGTTCTGAACATAAAGAATGATTTTATGATGCAGGTATTGGTATATAGGGATATTAAAAAAATCTATCTAATAGCTAGCAGTCCACAAGGAGTGCTTGTACCTACCCTGATGT
Organism: Hesperophylax magnus; assembly: GCA_026573805.1. Lineage (NCBI taxonomy): Eukaryota > Metazoa > Arthropoda > Insecta > Trichoptera > Limnephilidae > Hesperophylax > Hesperophylax magnus. The sequence goes on from JAIUSX010000072.1 coordinate 26,018,025, forward strand.
ATGGAAGTGAGGAATGAAACTGGCCGAGAGAGAATGAAAGTAGACTGAATGCTGTAGAAATGATATCCCTGAAGCATATCTGTGGTAAAAACACTTATGATCGTGCAAGAAATGTGGAGATCCGCAAAGAGTGCAAGGCTGATGTAAGCGTAATAAGCTAATAAGTATGGGACGTTTAGATGGTTTGGGCATGTAGAGCGAATGAGTGGAGAAAGGAATGTAAGGATTATATATGATGCAAATGTGAACGGTAGCAGAAGTCGGGTACGCCCGAGGAAGTCATGGCACGACCAAGTGAATCAGATACTTGAGTCGGGCCATGTCAGTAGTCAGAATAATAGAAGATTTACACTTGTGAAAGAGGCAAGGAGTGTGTGCCAAGACCGAGTTGTTTGGCGGTCCGTCCTCTCTGCCCACCCCTGCGGGAAACGGCGTGATGGTTAGTTAGTTATCTAATAATATTCAGTAGAAACGACCCTATGAAATTCCCATAGAGATATAAAATTAGAGGCGCTATTGCGTAGGTACTAATATCTCGTGTTCCACTACTAGAACGCAATAATCGGTGCGGGTGGCCCTGATTTGATAGTTTTCGGTCGTTCTGCATGGAGTGTTGGAGGCCAGGACTAATTAGACGTACAAAAGTAGAATCTATTTTTTGCTTCATTCCTTTAACTTCTCATTTAACAAACGGTGTCAAAAATGTATAAAGTGCAAGCCTTATGTATCAATCCATCTTTTACTTTTCTCAAAAAGGGGTGTTTTTCTTAACAAACTTAATCAAAACAAAATCAACGCATTTGCTTTTGTTACCTAACTATAAAAACCTTACGATAACAGCTCCCCTACCTTTGCACTGTACAGACAGGGACGCACTTGTGTCATGTAAAAAAAGAATCTTAAAATACAAAATAAAAATAATGTAATATTTATAAAACCCCATTGTAACAATAATAACGGGATCGTCACACCCCATTAAGGGCATTACAGCGGATGGTGGCACCTCCACGCTATAAACCCTAAACTCTACACTCCGCTCTCCGGTCTCTGGGATCCTACGGTAGTCGGGCGGCGCGTGCCATCTCTTGACATAATCATGTAACTCCGCCGAGGCGGGAACAATGGCGGATTACACGGCCGATTAGGGCGCGCTTTGCTCGTGTGCTGCTGGTGCGAGGGAAAATTATTTATATTTGTTATGTTTGAAAAGGGAACATTGCTAAATAGTTGAATTTATATTATATTTTCGAATATTCTTTCTCTAACTATTGAAATATGCCCTGCAAAACAACAACGACAAATATACTTTATTGACCGTAAGTCAATGAGAGCAGTTTAAGGAAACATCTAGTTAGTTATGTTATTTCGATGTAAAGTAAACCAATGTAATTTAATATTTTTTGTATGTAGATCCGGAAGACGTCAAAAAACAAATTGTTATTTTTATATTAAGGAATTTTTTTACTCTCTGCATATTCATTATCCTTTGGCGTGCCAAGCATTACACCGTGAATTTTCTAGAAGCTCACCGCAATTGTCTCGATTTTATTGTATTTTGAACCTTTAAAAATGCTCCTGTCATATTAATAATGTTTTTTTCGCTTGGCAAGATATTAATGAATCTTTATCTAGCCACAGTACTGTACTTATTTACAGAAAAGTCTAATATGGCCTAATTTTATTGTAAAGAACGCTTATAAGAATATTTTCTTGTCTTCATTATATATAAATTTACAAACACATAATCTGGTAAGACATCACAATTTACAAAAACATAAGTTTGCCATAAAAAAAGTAAGTTTTTACGAAATTTGTTTCTAGCAGTTGTATGACGAGCGATTGGCATTTATATCCCCGGCGTCGTGAGGATTAATAATTGTCTGGAATACTTATCGAATAAAATTATTAATGTATTTGAATATTAATTCACCAAAACATCTATAACCTTGTTTCTATATATTATAATTTGACACCGTGTTTGGCGGGAAATCTGACAGTCGAACAGAATCCCATTGCGCGTGCGCGCCACGTGCCAACTTGACAGCGACGTACAACTTGATCAGCCGCCATTATCAGATTAGTCCATACGTCCATAGACAAATCTGCCGTGTCACTGAATCAAATCAGATTTACTCAATAGGAATCCGCGTTCCAAAAGTGTCCGTTCACATGGGAGGCGTATCGGATCGGACGGCGATCGTATCTAATATCTGGCTAGGGGTACTTATTTAACAAACGATAAAATTATTTGTTTTGTTGTATTTTTTCGAGGCGTGGGGTGAGTACCGTTGCTAATTTGGAGAACAATTTAACAGGGGCTGGTATTTACAGAAAAAAAATACCACGGTGAATCGTAATGGAAGGTTTCTATAAATTCATTGTAGGTTTCTACCAACTGTTTCGACATTATATTGATTGTTTCAAATGCCGCATACTATACATATTTTCCAGCAACCTGCGTTGTGTGATACCATGTCATGACCTGAGAATGATTTGAGGCTGAAGAGATTGGGGAAGGAAAAACAGATTAAAAATTGTGATTCAATTTAGTGACATTTTTTGGCAAAAACAAAGGAAACTTATGTTCCTACTTAGCACTTTATAATTATTCTGCGTGAGCTATTCAGAAGAAAAGTCAACTCGTTAACAAGAACGTTTTTTCTCTAAAATACATCTATTTTAAACCGGAGTCGATAACCTTGCCAAAAACTGCAGTAATGAATTAATGCCGCCAAAAGTTGATGGAATGCATTGTCATCGACAACGAGTCTATCTGCCTAGTTTCAGCTCGATCGGATGTCGGAAAGTGAGTTAATTTTCGCTTTCAAGATTTGCATTCATTCATTACCGAAAACAAAAGTGAAATTCCTATCTCCAAATAGTAATGTCAGTCTGTTTGTGCGCTTAGTTCTTCGAAACTACGGAACGGATTTTAATAAGAATTTCACTATCTTTTAGAAAATTTCTCGGGAAAGGTTTATTTATATAAAACATCCATATTATATATATATATCCTTAAAGTAATGTACAAAAAAAATTCTGTTATCCATCCAACCTACTTTATAAGGAATCTAATGTTATGTGTATAAAACAGCTATATATCACTCAAATACTTTGTCGATTTTTTATCAATATTAAATTTGCTGAAAGAACACAACAAATGCGGACAACTAGAATTAGCTCTACATTGAACTTTGTGGCGGTACATACTAAAACTTCTTTTGGTCAAAGAAATTATTTATATCAGGTACCACTTATGTTTAATATTCTTCCAAATCATATTAAGTCTACCAATTCCTTAGTTAAATTTAAAAATTTAATTAAGATTTTTGAATTGACAGACGATTGTCTTAATATTTTTTCATCCTTGTCCTTTCTTAAATAATAAGATTTTATATAAGTCCCATTTACTAAAAACTGAATGTCACCCTAACTGTCTTTATTATCTACTTTGCTTCTTCTTTTGAATAATGATTAATGATTAGTTATGGTTCAAATATTGTTACAATATACTGTCAAATTACCCATCTGGTAACACATCTAATACTTATTTTTTTCTTTAATTTTGAAATATTTTGTGTTTGTATGTAGAATTAATTTATGTTTGTGATTACTCTTATGTTTGCTTCACTATAATGTAAATTGTTAAACTCGATACAGGCTCAGTCCTAGTGAGGTTGATTTTTATGAGAAAAAAAAAGTGTTTTATGTATAGTGAGATGCAATAAATAAATAAATAAAATATTTATAGAAAATATAGAAAAGTCGATGTTTTGTAATCAAGTCGTAAGAAAATATTTTCGGGCGCTTACATTGCTAACGCTAGCAAAACCTTATAAGATACATCAAAATAATTGAGAAAACATAATGTACAAACATTAAGAATATAATATAGAAACATTGCCGAAATTACTTACGCAATCTTTTGAAACAAGATCTGAACAGGCAGGCACTTCTATTACACTAAATTTCCCAAAGGGGAGATGCTATTTACTTGCTTCGATCAGTAGAAACTTAAAGAAATTATGTTTCATAAAAAATTAACGTAAATAATTAAGTGTATAAAAACTTATTAAAATAGTACCACGTATCGAGTACGACTACTGAACACCTCACTATTAAACTGTCGTGTTAAATCCGGCGCTGCGCAAACATTGGTGAACGCGACGGACTCGTCAGGTGTGAATTTCCCAAGGCGTCTGTTTGTAGAACTACCGGGGACATGTGTACCCGTCCTAATCACGTTACCCCTCCCCCTCTCTCACCAGGCCACCCACCTCCCCCTATAGTCGCACTATACCTGTGCCCTGTGTGACGTGCTACTAGGATCACCTCCCCCAAAACCCCCGGCCTCCTGTCCAACTGGGAACTACTGGAAAATGCATGCTGTTGGAAGAGACACAATATTCAACCACGCTTGGAATCCTGGCGTCTCCATTTTCCGTGTTTTATCTTTTGGATTGTAGATAATATAAGTATCACAGACCAGTGAAAAATCAGTTTATAATATGTTAGTAAAATGGAAAAGCGCAGAAAATCATGAAGTCTCATTTTGTTGTTACGTTGGAACATTTATAGAATAAACGTCAATAAAACGAACCAAAACATACAGAAATTCAAGGAGATATGTTTAAAAAATAATCAGATACTTTATGATGTGACTTTATATTTTAAAATAAAACAATAACCTTAGAAAACACCAAAATTATTTTATGTACGTAATGCTGACTGGGTTTCGCTATAACCGCAGAGTTAATGTCAATGGCCATGTTATCGACAATCAAACCAACCTAAATAGAAGCCCAATACTTAGGTTGTTCCCTATTGACAAAGACCACTATCTTCCCAACCCCCATTCCTACTCCTAAAACTTCCTCCACCGGAACTCAGCCTAATTTCTTGCAACCCTAAGTGTAAGCTTAATATATAGATAATATATAGATAATATAGCTTAATACGAGATACACGGACACGGGACGAGAAATTCTAAGCAAATTAGATTGCCAACAAGAAAAAAAACAAGCACCCAAAAATCTCTGATGTACCAGGCCGTTCAACTCTATAACAAAATCCCGAAGGAAATTGCTGTGATAGAAAATATTAATAAGTTCAAAAATGAATTAAGAAAATATGTCTATCTCAATTATTAATATTTCTTTTTTGTGACTTTATTGAAATATTTAAAGAAAGATTATGTTTGCCAAACAATGTACATGTTTATATGTTTATAAAACTATTAGCACACACGAAGATGTGAGCTAACTTAAGATTAATAAATAAAATAGATAACATATGTTACTTGTAGATTTTTAATTTGAATTCAGTATTATACACGGTGTCCGGAAACTCGTAGTACAAGCGGGAAACTGGAGAATCTACACCACATGGGAAACCCAAAAAAACATAAAGTTTTTTGATTTGAGCATTTTCACAAAAAAAAAAAAAAAAACCAAAAAAAAATATTTTTCGGCTATTTTAGGGTTAAAGTTTTTTCTGGTGTTTAGGGTTGAACAACAGATGTTTTAACCCTGCAGAGCAGAAATATTTTATGATTACACCGGATTAAATGAAGGGTGATTTCAAAATAATGCTTCAAATCCAAGTTTCTTCATTTGTTTTACTTTCAAATAGTTTTAATTAGTTGGGTACTTTGATCTTCATTAATAATTTATAAGAATTTGATTAAAAAAAAAAAAAAAAAAAAAAAAAAAAAAAAATCAACTTCAAACTCGATTTACTCGATAACAAAAGCTCAAATCAAAAAAAAATATACTACAAAATCGACTCCAAATGTGATGTAGATTCACCAGTTTCCCGCTTGTACTACGAGTTTCCGGACACCCTGTATAGCCAGCATTACGTATAAAATTATTATTTATATTTTTTGTTCAATAAGTCTCACCAAAAAATCTCACAAAAGGCAAAACTAAAACTTTATTTGTCAAGATTAACCATAATAAATTTAAACAAAGGAAAAAATCTCAAAAATAGAATTAAAATAAATATTGGGGTAAAATAATTTACACATCAGTTCCAATTTTGAAATAGACAATTAAAATTAAAATATTAAATACTAGGTAGGTACTTAATCGCGTGCGTAAATTCATGACACAATCAGTCCTCATTTTTAAATCCAAGTTCATCGAACCAGATTACTATCACTCATAAGCCATTTTACAAGTTTTTTCTTGTTTTTGTTACATGTGAAACCCCACAAGAGTCTAAGCTGCTTTCAACCGTCTGGAGCCAGTGAGACTATGGCATCCCCCAATTGGGGTATGTTGTGAAGCTGAAGGTAGTGGAGTCACGAAGGAGGTGGGGAAGAGGAAGGTGTGGAAGTATAGTGGTCTTACACCAGGGCGACACTGAGAATATCTTCCACTCTGGAACCTGTCACAAATACACTATATATTATTTTTTATAACGAGTAAATAGTGAAATAACATTAATCAAATAATATTTACTTGCGCACGCCGGGATTTCAAACCGTGACATCTTAGCTCCAGTACCCGTGAGCTAAAAATTCTAAATTGTAATAATTAGATAATTAATAAAATAAGATTTAAGGACACAAATAAATGACAATATATTAATAACAATTTTCCTTCCTTTACTACCAACAGCAATAATCACTGACAAATACCTAAAACTAACTGAACAATTTTTTATAAAATTAATGGAATGTAACTGAAAAGGATTCATAGCAACAACATGAATACAAATCTTGAAAACAAAAATTAACCTACTTCTCGACTTTCGATCGAGTTAAAACTCGGCAGATCGAGTCACTGTCGATGACAATGCATTCTACAAACTAATTTTGGTGTCAATCACATACATACAAGCGGACATTACGCATTTCTCTCTTCATTCAAATTCGTATTCCGTTTTTTTATTGATTTGCCTTTGGGACATAAAATTTATTTTTGTCTAACTGACTTATAACAAGATGCTGGAATAAACAATAGAATAGAATCTGCTAGAATTTCATTAATTTTAAAATTGTGCTTGAATGTACTGCTACGCAAAATTCTTTAGAATTCGTTCGTTCATTCTGCTTTCCACGTCTTTCCAATTTGTAAACAAATGTATATAATACCTCGGCTTTACGCTCATGCTACGGTAGGTCTTACATTCCGCTACGATGCTTACTACCTACTATGCACCTACTCGTGTTCTTTTACTTGGCATTCTTCTACGACGCTACGAGGCTACGAAAATACGTAAAGCGACGGAGCCAAGAATCGCTACGCCTAGCTTCCCCTTCGCATCGCACGAGTAGATTTTTCACGTTATTTCCTCACGGGTTAAAAGATTCGCTACGAAACGTTTTGTTACGTAAAAGATGATTTAGGATTAGTTTCGGTTAGCGTAAAATACTTTTTATGGTATCGGCCTGGGATTAATTCTTTTACGTAGGCAAATATTTTAAAATAAAATTTCATAGAAGCAAATCACTTTGTAGTAATACATTGTATTAAATGAATCAAACACTTTTTATGTTATATTTGGTTCGATATTTTGCTTTGCTGATTGTTTTAATTAATTAATTAATCAGCAACAAACACACATCATTTAGCATTAGTGTATTAAATTTAAAAAAAAAAAACAAATTTCTATGTGCTTAAGGTAACACACATTTTCCGAACTTGTAAAACTAGCTCAAAAGAAAGCAAAATACAATTTTTCAAAATATACATTAATTTTTATAATTTACTTTAATTTTCAAAATATAAATTAATTTTCATACTATACATTAATTTTCATAATATACATTAATTTTCAAAATATGCAATAATTTTCAAAATATACATTAGTTTCCAAAGTATATACTAAACCTCTTTAGCTCGATCAATTGAGGAAAAAAATCCTTTAACATCTTAAAAGCACTGAAAACAAGAATAGTTTTATATTCGATAGAATTACTTAAGCCACCTAATTAGTTATTGTGCAATACTCGTATATTATGGTAATTAATATTCGTAAATAGGTTTATGAAAAATATTTTGTGATGTGCGCTCCTTTCCTTTACGCATGTGTTACAAATACATGTCTGGTTAAGCTTAAAAGGAATCGAAATGAAAATCTAATCATCTTCAACGGAAGCAATTTTCCCAACTGGCATCCATTGATATAGTTGGTGTAAAAGTCACCAGCTTAGGGACGGGGGCTTCATCGAAGTCACAGTTAAGTTAGTTTCTCACAAGCTGAGAGTACTGTACATGGCCCGCAGATACTGCATATAGTACACAACTGCTAACCCTGTACAAATTGCAAGTGCGCCCCACGGTTGAATTTGGCAGCCACCTCTGGTCTGGAGCCCCAAAGTACCAGAAAAAAACCAATGACTCTAGGCAGAAAAGGGCGGTCCGTTCGATGGATTATCAAACAGATTGCAACATTTAGAGCACAGGCGTCGGGTGGGAATGCTGTACCTGTTCTAAAGGTAATTCAATGAAAGATAATCCGAGGAACTAGCGTCATCGATTCCTTTAGCACCAGCGCAAAGTCCGGAAACACGCAAGACGCGCCTAACATTTGTACAGAGTTGACATTTGTCACTTGAGAACGGGTAATTTTTTCGACTGTTTCTTTAGTTCAACAGCTCTTCTGCGGAATCATTTGCCAGCCTCTGTGTTTCTTCCCGCTCCCACAATATGGGTATCTTCAAGAACCAAGTTCACTCTTTCCTTTCCACAAAAAGACCCTTCACCCAGCTTTCCCAAAGATGACATGTGCCTGAGGGATATTATTGCCTGGTGACAGGTAAGTGACAGAGTGGTGACAGGCGACAGGACAGTTTTAAAGATGAATAGTTCCAGTACGTTAACAAATAATAAGAAAATCACTTAATTATGAAAAGTAATCTAAAAGTGGTCCTTCGAGCCGGATATACCTACACCATTTGGCCAGTGATTGGCTATGGAACCAGACACATCAGGGATTTCCCATCATCTGTAGTGTCCATATCTCTTCATCAATAATATGTTACCCCTTGGGACCCTATATTCCTGACCATTGATTGGATCCAGACTGACACTCATAGACCCCATGACACCCATCGGGTGCCAAATTAAGAAGCAAAGCATGGGAAGCTTCATGGTTTATCATTCAAAACGCAAACATTTCATATGCAATAGACAATTAGATTTTCTAATATTCAAATTCACATTGCATTGGAAGGGTCAGGTGCCTTTTCATGACTAGTAGGTGGGTACAAATAAGTAGTGCATTGATTAGATTGTACCATTGTACATACTTATATCTTACTTAAAATATGGAACAAATGATACTTATGAATATAACGTTATGTGTATAAAACAGCTGTATATCACTCAAATACTCTGTCGATTTTTCATCAATACCAAATTTGTAGAAAGAACCCAACAAACCCGTTCAACTAGAATTGGCTCTATGTTGAATTTTGTGGCGGTATATTCTAAAACTTCTTTTAGTGAAAGAAACTATTTATATCAGACACCACTTATGTTTAATATTCTTACAAATCATATTAAATCTACCAATTCCTTGGTTAAATTTAAAAAGTTAGTTAAAATGTTTATTGACAGACGATTGTCTTAATATTTTTTCATAATTTTCATAAGTCCCATTTGCGAAAAACTGAATGTCACCCTAGCTGCCTTTATTGTCTACTTTGTTTCTTCTTGGGAAGAATGATTAATGATTAGTTATGGTTCAATTATTTTTACAATATCCTGTCAAATAACCCATCTGGTAACTCATCTAATACGTATTTTACTTTCTTTTTGAAATATTTTGTTTTTGTATGTAGTATTACTTTATGTTTGTGATTACTTCATGTTTGCTTCACTCAAATGGAAATTGTTAACCTCGATATAGGCTTAGTCCTAGTGAAGTTGATTTTTATGAGAAAAAACATGATTTATGTAAAGTGATATGCAATAAATAAATTATTCTACGCATTGTCTTATTTTTTGACAGAAATTTCAACAATTTTTGCCTGCTTAAAATTTCAAGTCGTAAAAAAAATCAAGTTCAAGAGTTTCTGCTGCTTCAGAAATCATATGAATAAATATCCATTTGGCTTAAAAATTTATTTCACTATCTCATTATCTTAATAATTGTACTGTTTGGGATTGCTGTAAACGGAAGTGGCGCCCTCTGTTATATTAAAAAAGAATCGATGAAGTTTTCATCTGCTTTATTATTGATGATTGTGCTAAATTCAAAAGTGTTGTTTGTTCAAAAAAGAGTATCATAAGGCAATATTTTTCATCTGGCAATATTTCGTGATGAAAAAGGAAGAGAAAAAAATCGGCACAAACAAGATGCTTGTAATTAACGAGTACGCTATCAATCTTCCCGCCAGTGTTTGGGAATATTTTTTCACAGCAGATCGCCAGCACAGCACCGGGGGGAGGTTGGTAGTAGGTACCCCCCCCCTATCCCAAGTCCCCCCTTCCCAAACTCCCCCCCGGGCCGCCCACCACAGCTTGATGGATTAAATTGCCCCATCCCTATGACAACGAAATGGAGGGAAAAACAAGCTCTCATATTAAACACCACCTGGTAATTTTTCAAGTATTTTCCTTTTTATTTTCGAGTCCTTGATGGGCGGTAGGTACGAACCATACTATAGATGAAAATTTTAGTACTTCCAACTATGGGTGTTGCCAGCAGTGGCGTTCAGCCCGAAAAGGCTAAAATCCTTTTCACATTTACTCCACACAGGATAATGGATTTTGAGAATGGACACTCTTTGAAAGTTCTCTGTGGAAGGTCTCTTTGACGGTAGGAAGCAGGGAACCTGTGTCTTGAAGGTGGGAGGAAACACAAAGGCCAACATGTGGTAGAAACGACCTCATATGCACACGACATGCAAATGTCAAATGTGTACAAATAATGGGCGTTTGATATGTTTTGCAACTACCGAAGGAATCAATGACGTGTTAGTTCCTTTGAGAATCTTCCATTTAAAAACCGTTAGAACAAGGACAGTTTCCTGGGTTCCTCTCTTTTTGGAGATTTCTGAAAAAATATTATTTTTTCCATAATTTTTTAATGTCGTATCTTCTACCGTAAGAAATTGTTTCTGGTTGGCAAATTTATAATTTAAATTTGATAATCCTGAAAGCAACAGCCTCCGTCAAGGAGCAGTGCACGCCACTGTTCTAAGTGAATGCTCGGTATGCCAAATTGCTCGGCACTCAGTTTCAATGTTAAATAAATACGCAAAATTTGTAATACTTTTAAATTATGTATAACTATTATTGTTTATTATAATTACCATAGACATATGAATATTAGATAATTACGAATATTTTTGTTACATGCATTTAATTATAGATAAATCAACAAAACACCTTTTTCATAAAGAGTAAGTAAAAAAAAATAAAAAATAAATTAAATAGCCGCCACGGGACGCCTGGCCGGTGTGATGCTTCGAATTTGATTTTTTATTTATTTTTAAGTTAAACAGGTCTTCACATTTTTTATAATAAAACAATTCTTTTTATTATTATTAAAATATATTCCAAGAAATATATCGAAAATTTAAAAAGATCCATTTACAATTTTAGTGAGAATAAATAAATACACACGCAGAAAAATGATCCAGTTAAAAAAAGTGATAGCATGCCAATAATTCCTGATAAAATATTAGTCATTCAGAATATATAGAGAACACGTGTTCTTTTCCTAATAAACATCATGACGGAATGCGACAATATCAGTATGTCAATATTAGTATCCGAAGTCCTCATAAAACATTCGATTTTAAATGATACTTTGTTAGAAACTCTGTCTTACATCGCACAGAGTTTTAGCAGCCGGGCAAAAAGAGCCTAGCCACGAGGCTGGCAAAGTCTGAAGAAACATCTTTCCGTGTAAGAGCGTCGACCCGTTTTCGTCCAATTGCGCCGTCCCGTCTTGCCAGGCTTGCTTCAAAATCATATTTTAAAATTATTCTTGAGTATCGTTGTTGTTACTCGTAAGACCCGAAATTTTAAGGATTATTATTTTGTATCTTCCAAGTATAAGAGCTTTTGATTACCAATTTCATGTTTAATTTTAATTTTATTATTTTTATTTTGTGATAATATTTTTTCTAATTTCGTGACAATAAAGCCACTTTACAAATTTTTATCGGATTCTTGCATTTGATGAATTCACAAAATTCCCTTATTAAGATGACATAGGAAACAGTTCCACAGACCATGACTCTTTAACCTCGTAAATATGAGGCTAAATTAAACGAGGTGATAGCCATATAGATCCAAATTAATAGACGAGCCAATCATGCAAAGGGCAACAAATCAAGGAGTGGGGGAGGCTGCGCGGCGTGACCGTCCCACTTTCAGTGGATTTTTTTTTACTGGATTTCCAATAAAGACGACTGTCTCATTAATTTGCTAATAAACGACGAATGACGATTTACAAACTTTTTACGATTTACGAATTTGGGAAAAGATAACAAAATAATATTAAATAAAAATAAAATGAAATTTCCGCCCTAAATCAGAGTAGTCCGTTCGCGTGGGCGTCGCTGAGCGGCCCGGGACAAAAGGGCGGATCAGTGTGTAGAGGAATATAATATGAATAGAGGTTTGGGCGGGGGGGGGATGGTGAAGGGCGGGGGCGGAAAGGGGACAGCATATGCCCCCTGTCCGGACTTCTGCTGCCGGTTTGGGCGCCCTCTACTAATATATTGTTCATTTCAAAGTGTGGACCAACTCGCAAAATATTTGAAATACGACGTTTTTTAATAAAAATGGGTAAAATTAGATTATTTGTTTCAATGTGTGTGTATGGGAAAATAATTTTTAAGAGTGAACGTATGCATGTATTTGCGATCACTGAGAGTATCGCGGACAACCGTCAAACTGGTTCGAACTAGATATCATTTGATATTTACATGGCCAAAATTTAATTTTATATTTTACATTGCTTTCGATTAAAATTTGCAAATGTACAACAAAAAGACGCTATTTAAAATAACCGAAGGAAAGGATTTTTATACTAGACGCGTATCCATCACACTAGATCGCATCAAAATTAAATAAAAAATATTCCAAGTTATAAAACCACATTCGAACAAAGAAACTATAATTATTTTGCGACAAAACTCCACAACATCCTCCCCCCTGATATAAAACTAATATAAAAGTTTAATGGGAATAAATCAAAGATATTAAAAGATCGAGATATGCTATGTTGGCCGCCAGACCGTAGGCGGAGTACTAACTAATTAGGGTACTTTGAACGGTATCGGGACGTGTACGCACAAAAATCTGTTCTATGTATTAGTGCGGATACCTTAGCGATGCCTTAGCGTAAGCGTAAGTGTGCAGTAGTATTGGTGAACAAAACCGGCGACACTCGGCAAAGCAATTCCACACAGTATGAACTGCTCATAGCACATCTCGTTCTTCTAATATCTTTGGAATAAATCAAGAATAAAAATCTGTCAAAAAATACAAAAAACGACATAGAAGACAAATAAAATAAAAATATATAACTTTAGTCCGCGTCGGCACAGGACATCCTAGTTAGGAGGACAAAGTAATACCATTACTGTACTTAAATTCACCATAATATGTTATAGGGGGAGTACGGATATTATCGGACGCATAGTGTTTTTCATTTGTATTTTGTTGTTATTGCTTTAATATACACGATTTATGAATCAATCATTAGTGGAAAGGACAGATCTACATGATATGCTAATTTTAAAAATCAATAACCGTCACTGTTACCCAAAATATAGATTTTAAAATTACGAAATTTTCGTTTATTATCGGAATTCGACGGGTGTTATCGGACAAATTAGCTCCCTGGTTTAACACTGTATTTTATTTTATTTTATAATAAAACGGTTTCTAAACATTACATTTAAAAGACTTCACATATATCAACACAATATCTTTATTTAAAAAAAATACAATTAAGAGAAATACAAGAAAAAGGGTAACAAAGTATTTGAAAGAATTGTCTATTATCGGACATCAAAGGTGGTATCGGACACGAAAGTAAACAAAAAAAATCTTTTTTTTAATTAAAAAAAGGATTTTTTAAAAGTGGTAAAACCATGTTAAAAATTTTCACAACACGTTATGATATACTGAAAATAATAATTATTTCTGGCACAATTCACATTTGTAAAAATGCTGGTAAGATTCAAGACCTGTACAATTTTCATGGGCCCATCCGTGGCAACCTTGGCATTGAATCCAGTCCTCTTCGAAGCTTTCTCCACAGATTATGCAAACTTCATTTTTGTTGTAATCCTTATGTAGTTTTAGTTTATCTGCTTTCTTAAAATTGATGCTGTTAACATTATTTTCTTTGTTGTGTTTGGGCGGATTCTTTTTTGATTTACCGATTTAAAAATCGTTTTGGCGTTTACTGTTTCCTGATAGCTTTTCTTGTTTTATTTTGATTGGGAGACCCGGTACTTGTATTTTCGCTTCATTCTTTACAATTTTGGAATTCTTTGGAAGTGCACTTAAATTCAACGGTTTTACTGAACTTCTTTTTATTTTAGTTTTATCTCCAGTTTTTTTCTCCTGCCCTACTTTTATACTTAAGTCTAATCTGAGTTTTTTGGCATCGCTCTTCTTTTTCCGTTCTTCCATTTTTCGCTCTTTGGCTAATTCCTTCGCCTTAGATTCATCGCGTTTATTTTCAAGATCCCTTTTATAGGGGGCTCGATGTCAAAATTTCTGAATTTATGCAACGCCTTTTTCTGGAATTTTTAGCAGAAGAATCCAGATTAATTCATTAATAATAAGCAGCTCGACGCTACTTGGGTACGTACTTGCTACTTGCTACTTAGGTACGTACTCGCAGTCGAAATCAAAACAGAGCAACCTACGTACTTCAAGCACCTACTTGACTATTGGCGACAATACTATCGCAAATCCGTCTTTCACATTACGAGAACTCGCCAGAAGGTTCGAGTCTACCGCCTAGGCATAATTGCCGCGACGCCGAAAGTTCGCGAAAGGTCCAGATGGAGCGAGTGGCCTCGATTTAGTTGCCATTTAACTACCTACTGTTGCCATCGGCCGTGTAGTATAAATAATCCCGACGCAGCGAGTCAGTCAGTCAGTCATCAATTTGCCAAGATCGCCGTCCCTGGCAAGCGCTACTCGGATTACAAGCGCCCTGGTTCCAGCGTCTCTGACCAGCGCTTCTTCCTCGCCACCATGACCACCACGAGGACACGCAGCATCCTCACTGGTCCACGCCGCTCCCGCTCAACTGCCTACAAGGTCCGCCGCACCTTCGGCCTCCCGTCAGCACTGGAGTATTGATTCCCCAGATCGCCAGTGCCTGACAGTCAACGACTCCCGGTCACCAGCGCCCGGTGTCGACTCACTGACCCGCGCCTGACCAACACATCACCGCAGCAACCGGAGTATTCAACATCTGTCCTACATCATCTCCTCGTCACGGCAACTGACTCAATAAACACAGTGACCTTCACGACACCGCCTTTTATTTTGTGCCTCACTCTCCTGATCCCCAAAAATTCATTCTCCGTGTAACAGCATCATTTACAGGAGAAACTATTTTGATTAGTTCTATAAATTTGTCCTTTTCTTTTGAAGTTGATGGTTTTGGAGACGTTGGCGGGAGACCATTGATAATATTTGAGGTCTTTCATAAGGGGTAGTTATTGGAGTTGAAGCGGATTTCAAACTAAAGGTTTTCAAGATCATTGGTTCAGACGCACGACACGAATTAATAATGGGGATTATTTTCAAATCAGATGATTTCCCCAACAAAAACTTGAGCTCACTTAGTGACAGATCACGCAGTGAACGGGGTTGGTATACATTTTTGAATTCGGTAGATTCAGCCAATTTAAATACAAGTTCTAAGAACTCATCTTTTGTTAACGGAATCAAGCGGTTATCCAAATCCTTTACATGATCGACTAAACAGTCTTCAAAAACTTTTGAAAATGTGGGCTTTTAACCACCCACACCGACGTGCAGCTCAATTGGGAATCCATTCTTCAATTTCAACAACCTGTCATTAAGTGTACTTTTAGGGACATCAAAAAATAAGGCAGCTTCTCGAATCGTCATCTTCTTTTCGTGAACAAATTCCACTGCCGATTTCATATTGGAATCCTTTCATTCACACCGAGCCCCTGCTCCAACTTTTTTTTTGAATCTCGGCATTATCTGGAGAAATGGAAGAAAAACAGAATGAATTTTTGAAAATATTTTTTCAAAATCAACAATAGCAAACCCTTTGTACATAGTTTTCATAGTACAACATACTTTCATAATATATATGTAAAACACTTCATTTGGTGTTGGTATATTAATTTAAATAAATAAATAAAAAAATAAGAATTAATTCGTGTGTCCGATATCATCCGTAACAGCCATGTCCGATATTATCCATACGACATGGAGTTAAAAAAATAACCGTCTACCTGGTATGGGACACAAATTTTAAAACAATAAATCGTCATTTGATTGCCACTGAAATGTAGTGTACCGCCTTATATACACAAAAGTAATTAAATTAATATCGTACCTTTTATTTGTCTTCGAATAAAGCTGAGGACACAATATCCGGGAGTCAAAGTTCGTTTTCTGGGCACAACACGACACAACCGGTCTTGGCGAGAGCCATGCAAACACTGGACACGAGGAATTAGTGCAGCAATATTATGAACTAACTTGCATCGCCCTATCTATTCGCCAGGAAGAGAAATAACACTTGGACGATAATATACGTTGTCCGATAATATCCGTACTCCCCCTATGTACAATGTTTTACACAGTCGCTAAAATAAAACAAATAAATAAAAATTACCATTTACGTTTTGTTTCCCCAACAAATAATAATCAGCATTCCCAAAAATGAATAGCTAAATTATCTCCACACGAATACGACAGATTTAAATTAAGCCCGGAGTCTGTAGTAATGGGCATAGTAATATACGTTACGCGGCAACAGTAAAAATAATTTCGCGCCCTAAAAATTAACATTGGAACATAAAATTTTAATCAACCACATCGCGAATCCCCCCCCCCCCCCAACTACCCCCCCAGAAACCCACCCTTTCCAGTGCTCGCACCACCCCGCACTTGTTTTACAACCCTCAGCAAGTGAACACTTTTGACATCTCTATCGACAAAGGTTTTAAATTAAACGCAATACCTTTTTAAACTTATTGATTACAATTTTAAAAGTTGCTCTTTCGGGTTTTAATATAGATTTCTCGTATAAAACTTTGATATTTTGAAGTAAAGTAGTTATTTTTACTGATTACTTCTAATATCTTAAATCACCTTTTCAGAAAATCATTACATTCAATGGAAAAGTTTACATATAATATAAATAAGTACAATAACATTATTTTTTCGCATCGTTTTACTTAGCTTGACGACGAATTCACCAACGTCCATTTCCTTAACTCTTAAAGACTTAACAACAATACAAAGTAATTAATTCAATAAGTTTTTAATACAATAATTTATCTCAAAATCAAGGATAAAATAATATGTTCTTATGAGGAACGGCAAGGAACGACCTTTTTCATGCTAAACTTAAATTTAAACCCAAAATAAACAACCATAACAAACCAAACCAAGATATTAGTGTTTTAAATTATACAATACAGGCCGTTAAGGAATTAAATTTTTAACTACCGTTCGTGAGCATATGATAATTATTTTAATGTATTAAATGTATAAATATGATGAAATATTTTTAAAAAATTACAGTTAAGCATATGTCCAATAAATTTCTATCAAAAATAACACTTTTTTTTATTTTTTTATTCATTATTTTCGCACAGTATGTGGGGCAAGAATATTTTTTTAGTAATCATAGTTAACTCACAAAAAAATGTCTAATTCGTTTCTAAAATCTAATCTAAACAATAATTATTCAAATGCTCTAGACAAATGAAGTCCAATTACGTCCAGTTATTTATTTAGTACTTGTATCAGCACAATATATTTACAAATGATAATAAATAATCATATAAAGTAATACACCTCTAAATAGTATAGAATAAAGTCTCTGTCTTTTTGTCCGCTAAGTTCTTTTAAACTACGCAACGGATTTTGATAAAGTTTTTACTGGCAGTTCCGGAAGTATATAATACGGAATAGATATAAAACATGCATTTTATATTTATAAAAAATAGAGAAAAGTCGAACAATGCCATGTAAACGTCAGCTAGTATTATTATAATACAGGTAAAGAAATACATTTTTAACCAGGGATAATGATAGTTTAGTTTTCTCTGTTGAAGGTATCAAGAGACAAGTTGTTTGCAGCAATACACCACGTTTCATGCTGTGCTTTGCCATTATGTCTGTTCTGCCGTGTGGTATTCATATAAGATCGGGGTGCCGCACCTGACAGTAGTTGTTTAGTACAAACATTTGGAAATAAAGACTTTCAATCAAATTATGGTAATTTTAAATGCTTTTACTGCAGTCTACTTGACTGGAGACGTCGGAAATATGAATTAATGGAATATGCACGCCTTTTTGTATTTGGATTTTTATATCCGCATTACTATTTTATATATGTAATTAAGACAAAATTATTGATGGAGCGTATAGGGCCTGTTTCAACTCGACCGTTTTGAATTTCATCTGTCTATAAATTTGTTGGCACGTTCCGTTTCTGGCTCAAGATGGTGGCCGTTTATATGTGAAATCTTCGAATATTTGGACTTTCTTATTCGCATAATATTTTGGTACCTACCTGCCTGAAGAAAGTATTAGTGGTGAAGAAAGAAAAAAGAGAACAAAAAAGAATTGGATTGAGATGGTGATGATTCTTTGGACAAATTGTATCATTCCCTATTTCAAGTTTTAAAAATTGCGATTAGTAATTAATTAGGTAGGCATTTTAGTGCCTACTTACATATCTTATGATTTTAAGGGAAATTTTGGTTTTGATTTATTATAAGAGAAAATCAAAAACATACTTTTTTGTACGCAAAGTCTACTTTTCACTGAACTACTACAGGGTTTTCCAATAAGAGGTGTTATTTTGATATTCAATCGTAAAAGATCAATGGTTTCGTTGCTTGTGTGGCACGTAGCGTCGTTTTTTTTTAAATCAAACGTTGTCCAGATCAATACCATCCAATTCCGGCCATAAAAAATCATTAATCATCTCTCAATAGCGCAATCCATTCACCGTAATTTTTGCTCCAGCCTCATTTTCGAAAAAGTAAGGTCCAATGACTCTGCCGGACCATAAACCGCACCAAACAGTCACACGTTGAGGATAAAGAGGCTTTTCGACAATAACTCTTGGGTTTTCCGAGCCCCAGATGTGACAATTTTGCTTGTTGACAAAGCCACCGAGGTGGAAATGGGTCTCATCACTCAAGATGATTTGCATTTGATTCAATTAAGTGAATTTTAATAATTTCAATGCGTTGTTGAAGCGTGTATCATTCCATTTTTATTAATGGCGTAGTTTCTACTTATGACAAATGTTAAAAAATGACAGCTTCAAAAGTAACATCTACCGAAATAGCGGGCTATTCAAAATAACACCTCTTATTGGAAAACCCTGTAGAATATTATTTGTTTCGTAATTTCTAAGAATAAGGTAGACAGGGGTTGGAAAAACACGTGGGTAGTAACGACTTTCAAAAGCGTTGCAGGTGAAATTGCTTAATTAACACCTGTGCAGAGAATGCAGCTTCATATTTCCCCGTGAAGTTTTTAGCCAGCGACAACCTCCCCATCCTCCTCCCTTCTTCCACCACTCCCTCCACCGTCGCTCCCGGGCTACTAATTGTGATATGTGATAGCGCAGGGGTCGATATTTCGCGAATTTTAATTATCAGAGGACCAATAATTCTGAGTTATAATGCTATTTGCCCCCCAGGGGTAAACAACTCTTTCGAACCGATGAAAAACGCAGCGCAAGAATTCGCAAGTACGGAAATTTTAATTAAAAACATATTTCATTTTACTCGTACGGTTTGTTTTCTCAATCACATTTCAATTACGAAGACAAGTAGTCTTTGTACGCCTGGAAGAACTAGTGTCTATTTATTTCAATAGTATTTTACATGTTTATTTTGTGTTTCTGTTTAATGGAAGAAGTAGAAATAATGACATTCTTTACTTTTATTAAAATTTTATTTTGAACTGGTGCATATCCGTGAAAAATCACAGGATATTATTATTGTGGGATTCGGAAAGATGAAAATATTTGCCTCGGGTTCATTGTCTTTAAAAAATAAACATTGTCAATTTAAGAGACGGTCAGAAATGTACATTTCGATTAAACACCGTTATTAAACTTAAAAAAACAAAAAAATTGTCAAAAATTTAAACAAAAGAAATACACTTTCAAATATAGAATTATTAATTAATGACTTAAAATAAAATAACTTTTAGACGTAAACTAACTACGTATACATCTGTCTGAATTACTCTTCGCATAATCGGTTCCAATTATCAAACACAGAATACCGAAATGATTAAGTCTGATTAATGTTAAGTTCATATTACTAATTATTACTTATATATTATGCACTAAACCTAACTAAAAGATCATCATCCACTCTGGGACGAGGTGCAAACTTAAGTAAGTACTTTCTGCATAATATATTTCAAATCAATTATCATGGACCTAATAAGCCCTGGACGGAACTATTCGAGAACATTTTGAAGCCGCAATCAGGGGGGGAAAATGTATGAAAAATTCCAAAACCTACCGAATTTTTTAATGAAATCCCCGTATCATCAAAAACCTAAAAAAACATGACAAGCCGTTATAATTGCACTAACAATAAAAAAATTAAAATAGTTCATTATGCACCACTTTGCGTACAAATCATTTCAAAATTTTGTCATACAAGATGGCTGCCAGGCAATTTTCCCTCACTCTAGATTTGGCTTAAATGCCGATCATACAAAATCGCACAACTGCTCTGTCCAGGGGTTTTAAGGTTAATCTCTATACCAACGTAAGAATATAATCTTTTTAATTGCCTGAACCGTTTTGTAATCAGAATGCCTAGATCTAGATTTCCAAGGAGCTTAAAATTTTGCCACGGAGACATGTGAAAAAAAAAATTGTTCATATTTTATTAGATAGGTGTATCGAAAATAATCACCTTATTACAAATGTATGATGATGATTGGCAATACTTCAAGATGGTGCAATAGGATATCGTAATATTCCAGAAACTCATCCGAAAATTACTGCGATATTCCATAGAAAGCTCGCGGGACTAGAAGTGTGTCATTTTGCCCTCCATTTTGTGCTCTGGATTCCCGCGTCAGGTTCCCGCGCTAATTAACGTCAGGATAATCCTGTTTCCTCGCGCCCTTTGTGTAGCCTTGCTTGCTAATTTCCTAATAGAACCTTATTTTTATGTCACTTCCGTAACGTGAACCCCGGAGGATGTGAATGTTTAATGTTGAGTCAGTAAAATACCTTCAATAGGTTTATAGAATATATGTGACAGATAAACGTGAAAACTTTGAACAGTAATCGTGAAAAATAATTATTTCAATATACTTGTATTTTTTATTTAAAAGTAACTTTCTTGACTTATAACCACCTTTCATGCATAAAAAATATCACTATTTACATATGTTTACAGACACAAGAAAGACGGAATTGTCAATTTTACGTAAATAAATAATTTTTCGATTTTGGTAAAAACTTCGAAATCTGTATTTAGCAATATTTCGATATAAAATCTACTAATCAAATTTATGTAATCACACGAAGCAAATTGAATATTGCTAATTTGTTAACGATCTTTTCAAATTATTGGTAATCCGGTTAATAACGAGTTCATAAGGCCCTTAGCGAATTAATTGATAAGTTTCCTGTTAAGCTTTTAGTAAAATACGAATATTTTATCGCGATGTCGGAACGGTGTTCATAAAAATCGTAATATTTTAAGCATTTGGTCAATATATATCTTCAAGGCAAATGTAGATGCATGAACACTCGTTGTTGGTTCCGATATATTATGAATTTACAAAAAAATTATAGGGAAACGGCCTGTAATACGGTTTTTAACCGGATTACCAAGAATTTGAAAAGATTTTTAATAAATTAGCTATGATTTGATATTTCTAAAAACAATTGATGATAATTTTTTCTACAAAAAGGACGAAAAAGTCAGTCTGTTTATGAATGAATTAACCATATTAAGGTAGATACATAATGTTTTTCATGCCAAAACAAGTCGTCGCCATTTTTTTCCCTCCGTTAGTAAAAGACTGAAATCCCTCCGAGATGGTAAGTGGGGGGCGGAATGGCGGTCGCAGTGAGAGGGGGAGAGGGGATGAGAGGGAAACCCTCTAATTTTCCGACCAATCCAAGGCCGGCATTCTGTCCCCCAAACAAATGGAATTCTTTAATCTTTGTTCTAATTTCAAATACGGTTCAAGCGGCGGGGAAAAGTCACTGTGTGTTGATTTCTGGGGTGTGCTTCTGCCTTAAATGATTTTTTCACGTCGTATAATAAGTATAGAGACAAATCAAAAATATTATATAAATACTTTTCATAAAGCCTTTACATATTTCCTTAAATTTTAATGAAAACGTCTCAAGTGCCTTAAGTCAATTGTTTTTATCATGATTTATTAACAGTAATATGTATTTTTTCGAGTATATAAAATTAAACCCTGTTCAAATCACAAATGGGCCCCACTGTTGAATTTTACGGCCACCTCAGGTCTGGAGCCCCAAAATACATGTAAAAAAAAAAAAAAAACAAAACTTTTGACTTTGTGCAGAAACTGGCGGTCCGTTTGATAGAATCCCCTCTTTTGATAAACTGAATGCAATCCGTAGTAGGTATGTTGTCCTTGTTCTACCGGTATTGCAATGGAAGACGCTCCGTGGAACTAACACCATTGATCCCTTCAGCACTGGTGAATAGTCGGGAAATACGGTGAACACGAGAACGGGTTTATTGAACTCGTTCTTGAGTTCAATAAATCGGTTATTGGAACATTTTCCAGCCTCTGTGTTTCATCCCTCCTACAACATGGGTCTCTTCAAGACCCATGTTTACTCCTTCCTCTTCTCAAAGAGACAAAGAGACCCCTCTACTCAGTATCAGATATTATTTTCCTCAAGTCCTCCCGGTCACAATTGTGGATTCCATCTGATAAGAAATAATGTTCCGCCTACGCTATTTGTTATGGTTTGAACAAATTATGAGATAAATGACGTGCTCATTTTTGTAACTTTTAATCAGAACAATAAATTACCAAATATACGCACAAAATAATTACATGTTTGCATAAAACCATTGGTTGAATATGATTGTGTTACCGTAGTCCGTACCTATTCCAAACCGCTTGGTATTTTAACTCCGGCGCTAATAACTCGCGATAACAGTAATTATGATCCCCTCACCCGCGGAAAATAATTCCGGCGCTAATAACACCCGTATGTTTTAATTAACACGCACCGCCACTGCCGCTCCGAGATATTAAATTCTCAAAGGGTGAGTGCCCTCATATTACTTGTTTTTGTATTAATTATTATTAAAATCAATGAATGCATGTAAATTAATTTTGCATTTAATATCTGAGTAACCGTATCTAATGTCACCTAATGGCACATTTGTTAAATAAATACAAATTCTTGACAGTTGTGATTAAATCGAATGTGAGAATATTCCATCTTTACCACTGACTGTACGGACAGTAGTAAAAATACGTATTTATAAATGTAAATTTAGTTATTATTCATTAACGCCCTATCGGGCTTTTACAGAGTAAATTTACAGTTTATGTATGTATGTGTAACATAATACATGGATAATAGCATAACTAAATTCCAAAAAATAAAAATCTTATGATAATACTAAGATTAACATAAAATCCAAATAAAGTAATATTGTAAATAAAGCAAAGTTTCAAGTATAAAGTATGTATATTGTGCATTCGTATATGCATATAATGATTCATGTTTGTTGCAAAACCAGTAAGACTGAAAACAGTAAAATAATTTACTCGTAAGGTAATTAGAAAATAAATAAATATAATATAATGATATGTATTATGAAACAAATGTTTAAAAAAATAAGAAAAATAATGTCTGTTGTATCTATAGAGAAAAAAACTAATAAGTAATGGCAAAATACCAACGCCGTAATTAATATTGTACTTGAAATGGTAAAGTAAATCAAAGTATAATATACATATCAAGTATGACCGTACATGCATACAGTCCAAAAAAAATAACAAAAAAAGTCTGTCGTTTTAAACCATGGTTATAAGTTATGTAGTAGTATTTTGTATCAATACCCACTCAGTGATAATTTGTAACAGTTTTAAGATACTAGTTTCAATTATAAACTTATTATAAGCGTTGTAAGCTATTAGTAATAAGTCTCAGTAGTTAGTTGCTAGCTGTAAGTCTTAGTCGTTATAAAATTCATTATTAATAAATCAAGTCATTATTAATAAATCTTAGCTTTAAGTTATTAGTTATAAGTCGTATGATTGAGTATGGGTTGAATTAATTAAGATATAAGTTGAAGTGTTTTCCCACAATGATGCAAATAAGTAATGATTGATGTAAGACATTTCTGCTCAACCCTTCACAAGAAACAAAAACTGAGGAGCAATGTTTCACGATGGTAAAAGCTTTGGGAAGGGGTTTTCTCACGTAATATAAAAAAAATTCAAGCATCATGAACAATATCTGCAGCACTTCCACAAAATACTGAACCTTATAGAATTTTTTTCTGAAATTTTCTAAAAAAGTCTTAAGCATTGCAATCAAACTTTCCTGATACATTGTTATAAAATATATTTTGAATATCCTACCTGCACTCTCGCCTCGGTGAGATCTATCTTCATCGCAATCTCCTCCCTGGTGTAGATGTCTGGGTAGTGAGTTTCCTGGAACGCACGCTCCAACTCCTTGAGCTGCGCCGAGGTGAAGGTGGTGCGGATGCGACGCTGCTTGCGCTTCTCTGCAAGCGCCTCGTGTCCTCCGTACATCTTGTAGGGGAGGCCGGCTGGGGAGGAAAACACTGGCTCTGACAGGTCATTCCGAAATTATTACATGTGGCATGCATAGTGGAGTTGTAATATTATACATTGTTTTACAAGTAATTCCAAAATCTTTAGTATTTGTTACATAATACATTGGTCATAAATATGTATAAGTTTTAACCCTTCAGTACTTCCATTACTTTTGTGTAAAAACAAGATAAAATAATCTTTCCGCTGTATGCTATTAAAAATTCAAACGTGAAAAATGTTCTCTCCACATTTTTACTTCAATTTTTACTCCAATCATTGAAAAATTGAAAAAATTTGTACCTTCACTTTTATCTTTTTCATGTAGTAAAAAATAAGAAATAATTTTTAATGTTAAACCTATTGTTACGATAGCGGCGCGAAATATGTTTTATAATTATTCATTTTGGCTATTTTTAGATTTTATTATTATTTTATTATTTTATTATAGCGCCCTTGAGGTGATTTTGCACAAAAACGGCGCTATACAAGTCATCCAATTATTATTATTATTATTTATTTATAGTTAAAATGTGTGAGGCAAACTGGAAGAAACTATTATTTCTCTTTCTAACATCAACAAAATTTTGTATTTCCGCATGATAGAAAATATGGACGCCCGGTCATATATGACTCTCAAACGCTGTAGGGGTTAAGCTACTAGTTATAAGACTTAGTTGTTAGTCACTAGATAAAAATATTACTTCTGACGTTTTACTAAATGGTAATAAATTTAAAAAAATAGCTTTAAGTCATAATTATAATTCTTAGTTGTAAGTAATTAGTTATAAGTCTTAGTAGTTATTTTCTGGCTATAAGTCTTGGTTGCAAGTCACTAGTTATGAGTCTCAATAGTTTGTTGCTAGCTTTAAGTCTTAGTTTAAAGGGACTAGTTATAAATCTTAGCTGTAAGTTATTAGTTATAACATCTGAAATATTTGCAAAAATTCTTTGCGGCAACGTTTTAATTAAATTAAAACAATAAGCTTTGTGTCAACCACTATCCTATCTATAAATATCTAACATTAATGATTTTTTATTAAAAAAGTATAAACAAAGTTTATTATTTTAATTTTGTTAGTTATAAGTCTAAATACTCGTAATAAGTTCTAGGTAAGTTAAGTTGTAAACCCCCCAAAAATTCACACCAACAAAGTGAAAGCGAACAAAGAACATTTAATAAAGCCTGTGACAGACTATGCTATAAGCGCGCCATATTTTCATGGATTGGCCTATTTCAGCATATCACTCGCTATACTATTCCATTGGTGAGCATAATGCTGAAATAGGCTTAGCCATGATGCGTATAGCGTAACGTGTCGCCTACCTGATTATAACGTTACCATCAGATTTATGGTCAGCAGACAGTGAAATCTCGCCATTAATTGTGATAAACAATAAAAATAAATTCTATTCAATATCGTAGAAAATTGATTCCGACAATTTTGTGAGGATATAATTAAATCGACTGTGGTTTGGTTAAACCCTTCACCCACATTTTTTGTGAATATTACTTTTCAGTGGTTTCATATCAGTAGTCTATAAGGTACAATATGGTAAAGTAACTTTTCACGATTAAGGTCGATGATTAAAGATAATTGTCAGATATCTAATAGGTACATTAAAAATTTAATAAAGTGTTGCCACTTCAAAAATATAATAAATTTGCGGCAATATTGTCGTAATGGCGTGTGAATTCTCTACGCAAATTAATATGGGCAATATCAAATGCCTTATTTATCTGAAATACCCACATGATGAAATAAATCTAACAATATGATGAATTTATAAAAAAATTTTACCGCTTCTTTAGTCAATAAAATCAATTTATCTCACCTAGATTAGAGATAACCAATTAGTTAAAAGTGTGGAATACGAATCTGACGATATAATATGTGTTCATAATCTAGATTAACCTTTACACTAAGTCGATTTCTAAAGTTCAGTCTAAAGTCTCATCTACATCTGTATCCGTGTGTGTCACGGCCCCACCCCCTCCCACCGCCCTCAACCCATCTGAAGGCAATAAATGTTTCGGTAGTAAGGAGTGCTCTGGCTCGAGCGTGATTTAACGGCACATTAGCCAGAGTGCAGGAATATCATTAGGGTAAGTAGCTAGAAGTAGGGCGGGGGTGGGGTGTTTAGGGTAGGTGGGTTAGGGTTCGGGCGGGGGGCGGGGAACTATCGAATGGCGGGTAAACACCTACCACACTTTACGCAGCCTCACAGGTTGGAAAGTTGGCGATTAAGGAACGATCGCGATTTTACGAGCAATTACGTAAAGTTTAATTTATTAGATATTATTTGGTAATGTTTGCATATTCTGAATTAAAATTTATAGGGATTCTACAGCAAGAGCTGAACGGTAGGGCCATTGTTCTCTTTTGGATCATTTAAGGGTGAAAACGTGAAATAAAACCACAAATAATGAAAATAGGTACTGCAAAAATTTATTCTTTTTTATCCTTAGCTTCGTTTATAAAATTACAAATTACCTTCGTACAATTAAGTCATTTTTGTGGATAATTGTAATGACAAATTACCAGCAACTAATAATTTTGAGATATGAATTTAATAAAGTAGGTATATAAACGAATTATTTATATTTAAAATTTAAGTTAGATTAATCAAAATCAGTGGATTTTTCACTAATAATGATTGTCGTTCAAAGTGTAAAGTAAATATATAAAAATTATTCGTATTATTTGCTCTCTAGTAAACAAGCACTGTCTCCGTTAACAACAAAAAAAACCGCTAAGTGAAAATCTTAATTCTCTAGCATCTGCTAAAAACTTGACCTGTTTCTTCAGAACCTGCAGCATTAAATTCGTTAATTTAAAATTGAATTAATTGCGCCCAAAGAACGGTAACCCCCTCCCCCGCCTTCACATCAGACGGGATAGAGGAAGGAAGGAAGTCAGAACAAGGTAGGAGGAAGTAGGAAAGAGGAAGGGGGAAGAAGAGAATCCCCCGCTAAACTTCCGCCGACCGTAAATTATTCACTCGCGGAACATCAATTTACGGAATTAAACGTCCCCGAAATCCAAAGTAGGAATGGGAATTAACAATGGCAATTAATTATCCAAGACGCGAACCAAGTTGGGTGGACTGAGCGGAATGGAGCCCACTCCACTGTTGGCCACTTGGATTGGGTATCAGCTATCGATGTACTCGACCTCTGAGTGGGAAACCTTTGTGGATTGGACGACAGATGGAGGCAGGATCGATTAGATTACACCTTTCAGTAAGGCTCTGAGAACGGTTTTGAAAATTGATTTTCTCATCACCTGATGATTAAACACGAATACACGCATGTTTATTGAAATGTGTGGAATCTTTCTGCGTGGACAGAAAATTATTTTCATTAACGTTTTCAAAATTCTAACTGATTTTTCAATAATTCACGAGTCTTCGCTACTATATACTATTATTATTGGTTAGGTGACCTGTGACCTGCCAGGTAAGAATTGTCCTATATGTTATCTACTTGTATATAATATAAATAAATCATATGTACCTACATTTCAACAAGCATTATTGGTTAAATGCATTGTACATTTTATAGTTTTTTTTTATTACTGACCGACGAACCAGTTGATGCACTCTGTTAGACATAAGTCGTAATAAGAGAATTTATTATCATTAATATGTATGTTTGTAGAGCGCCCTTGGAATGAATTTTCACAAAAACGGCGCTATACAAATCATCTAATTTTCGTGAAAGGACATTAATTAATAAAACATAGGAGTAACGTTTCCTTATTTTTTTTTGTTCGACGAAGTTCTAAAAAATTGTATTACCTGCATTATTATCCTTTGGTTTTAAACTCACTTTTTATATGAATGCCGCTCAAAATTCCCAACTGCTCCCAACCGTCTGGAGCCAGTGAGACTATGACATCCACAATTGGAGTATTTTGTGAGGTTGACGCTAGTGGGGAGGGGAATGAGATAAGGAAGAGGAAGGTGGTGAGTACCTGGCTATTCAGATGTATTCTCCAAACACATTGCTAAAGTCATTTCAAGCAATGTTTCAATTCTAAATGGTGGTCTTACACCAGAACGATACTGAGAGTATCTTCCACTTCCACCTTATCAGCATATACTATGTATTATTTTTAATGCGCAATTTGTGGAAAAACACAAATTTACTTGCGCACGCCGGGATTTGAACCCGCGACCTCCGGATTGCTAGTCGATAACTTTAGCCCTCGAACACGGAGGACTAAACAAATTATCATTTCTAAGACTGTGCAGCTTTGTATCAAACGCTTTTTCATCGTAAGCAGATTTGAAAGGATACTTTTTTTCTTTATTCTATGCTGGCTACATTACAAAAAATTTAAATTTCATTTTTACTAACAATGTATTTCAATAATAACATTTCCAAGAAAATTGAACTTTGTGTCTTTTTTCTGAATTTTCCTTGTGGCATAATAGGAAAGCTGATGTATTTACATTGGAATGAAATATTAATAAAAAGTATGCTTCGCTGTTCGTTTTTAAGGTGATGCCATACGTAGTAATGCAAAATCATGCGTTTTTGGTTTGAAAATTTGGTCGCCTAGAAATGTTTCAGGTGCTTTAATTAAATACTGCGAGTAGAATACATCTTCGCCTTTGAAATAATCGAGTATTTTTTAGATAAGTCGTTTTATAAGCCCAGATAAAAATAATGTAAAGGCCTATGAAAACTGCTTTAAAGTTCAAAATCTCCTACTTACGAACCCATTTTCGGTTATGATTTTATTGTATAATGTGGCAAATTAAGTTATTTATTAAATGATCGAAAAAAAATTAAATATTTATGCCTGAACATCCACAAAATAATATAAAAGGCACTTTTTGGCCATGTTTTTTTCTTGCATAAATCAAAACAGGCGGATGGTGTTAAGAGGGAATTTAAACCTTATCGCCATCTACGTAAGGGTTGTTATTGATAGCGGCTCAATTTAAAATATTACACGACGTAATTCCTCCAAACCGTTCAATCCCATTAATGTGGTATATTTAGACGAAACATGAAGCGAAAAAATAGGTTCCGTTTATTTTACCTCCAACTGACCTCCAACTCTCTTAAAGATCTAGCTAATACTACTAAATCCGGTCTACTCGCACCGCTTATTCCGTTCTAATAGTGGAACACGTTTCGAAGAGATTAGAGTACGAGTAACGAGTACGCAGCTAATTTTAGCTCTATGATAAACCCCCCCTTTTATTAATATATCTATGCAAGAAATATCGTGTGACATTTTCATTCTCTTTGCGTCAGTCTGTAGCAAAATTAAGACACATCAGATCAATTAAAATGGTGAAAATTATTCGCACAATAAAAAAGAAATTATTACGAACAAAATCACTCTTAGTTAAGAACTTTATTGTTGCAAACGATGATATTACTAATGTAATATTTTATAAAATTTAAACCATCTTACTATAATGATATATTTTGAGTTTTTCACGGCTAAAAGTATGATAGTAATTTTTTTATGTATTATACAGGGTTTTCCAATAAGAGGTGTTATTTTGAATAGCCCGCTATTTCGGTAGATGTTACTTTTGAAGCTTTTATTTTTTGACATTTGACAAGTAAAAACTACGCCATTAATAAAAATGGGACGATACACGCTTCAACAAAGCATTGAAATTATTAAAATTCACTTGAGTGAATCAAATGCAAATCATCTTGAGTGATGAGGCCCATTTCCACCTCGGTGGCTTCGTCAACAAGCAAAATTGTCGCATCTGTGGTTCGAAAAACCCAAGAGTTATTGTTGAAAAGCCTCTCTATCCTCAACGTGTGACTGTTGGTGCGGTTTATGGTCCGACGGAGTCATTGGACCTTACTTTTTCGAAAATGAGGCTGGAGCAACAGTTACGATGAATGGATTGCGCTATCGAGAGATGATTCATAATTTTTTATGGCCGGAATTGGATGGTATTGATCTGGACAACGTTTACTTTTAAAAAAAATGGCGCTACGTGCCACACGAGGAACGAAACCATTGATCTTTTACGATTGAATATCAAAATAACACCTCTTATTGGAAAACCCTATAAATAAGTATTATGGCGTACAACACAAATGAAAGAATATCTTTGTTTTAAGCCACTTTATTACATTTATATACGTCGACCGGTTTCGGTTGAACTCAACCTTCATCAGGACAGTACAAATATAAACTAAAATATAATACAGAGGAAGATTATTAAGTAAACAATAAAGAAAGAGAAAGTATATAAATGTGAGGGAGAGAGCATCAGGGCAGCGTAGTAGGTAGTGTGGTCTGGGAGGGGTGGGGATTACCCAGGGTGAAAGGAAACATCTTTAAAATAGGGCTTTTAGTAAGTTCTATCTGTTTGTTTAAAATTGGGTAATTATTTTTATTTTTATTTGCTTTTGAGATTTCCAATGATTCTAAATTATTGAGACGTGTTCCTATTTTATTTTTATGTAGTATTTGAACTCCTGTCGTTCTATTAAATGTATGATTAGTATTAATTAGGTGTTCGGCAAATTCTGAAAAACCGGTATTAGTTAAACACCTGACATGTTCTTTTACTCGAATATTTACATTACGCGCGGTTTTACCAATATATATTGCCGGGCAATCGTTGCAATTAAGTTTGTAGATCCCAGAGTGGCTAAACGTATCTTCTTTATCTTTACAATTATTTAAAAATTTTGCTAAGTTATTATTAGTATAGAAGGTCGGCCTAATTTCTGATGGAAGTTTAGATGTGCAAAGGGAAGAGAATTTACTTATGAACAAAATTCTACGCCATTGAGTAGTTAAATTATTATTATAAATAGTTGGTAGAGCATTATATAGAAATTTATTTGTTGCGATTCGGCGAAGTTTTTTTGAAAGGATTTTATCAATAAGATCAGAGTGATAACCGTTGTTATTAGCTATTTGTTTTATTGTAAGGAGTTCGTTAGAAAAATTATTATTAGATAATGGGATGGTGACTAGCCGGTGGATCATGCTGTGAAAGGAGGAATGTTTATGTGAGATAGGGTGATTGGAGGTATTATGGATTACGGTGTCAGTAAATGTAGGTTTTCTAAAAATGTTGAAGTTAATTCTATTTTTAACGATAGACAAAGAAAGATCTAGAAAGTTTAAGCTGGAATTTATGCCCATCTCTAATGTGAACTGGATTTGTGAGTGGAAGGAATTAAGGAGTGTCAGGAAAGTGTTTAACTGGCGCTCTGTGCCCGTCCAAATACAAAAAATGTCATCCACATAACGTTTCCACAAGAGAATATTTTTTAATAATGGGGATTTACATGCAAATATTTTATTTTCTATATTATCCATAAAGATATCAGCTAGTACAGGGCTAGTAGGAGCGCCCATTTGTAGACCAGATCGTTGCTGGAAAACAGTATCATTAAATTTAAAATAATTTTGGTTTAAACACAGGTTAAAAAGGCGAGTAAGATCGTTAGAGAAGACATAAGGTAAATTGGAACTATTTAGTAAGTTAGCTATTAAAGATTTACATTCTATTATGGCGTATTGCGCTATCTCCTTATTTAGCCAACGATTCGGAGAGCATCACAGTGTCCATCATCAGGGCAGATATGTATATAAGATCTTACTTTTTTTTTCATTATTTAATCGGTTAATTAAAAATGATGGGAATACTACAAATTGATACATTTTTTCAAATATTTTACTAGAAAAAAGTCACTTTGTTGTTTGATGTATTAATAAAATAAAATATTAACTTTATTTATAACCTCGAAATTTGTTTAATTTATTAAGTTACCAGTTTCGCTTAACACAAGTATCATCAAGTATCAAAAAAAAAAAAAACAAAAAAACAAAATTAAAATCATGAATATACATAAAAACAAACTTAACATCATTACAGCGGCGAGTAGCAGGCGTCCCCGGTGCGGGCCAAAACTGTTGGTAAATTTTGCCAACATTCGCGGCCTGCACACAAATTTAAATTCCGTCCATCACCATCTTTTGTCCCAACGTCCCAACCTTCTTTTCCTATCCGAAACTCTGATAGCCGAGCCGCCAGACTCCTCCTATCTGGACTGCCCGGGCTTTACCCTCGCAAGCAAATTCCGACTGAAAGGAGGAGTCTGCCTCTATAGTCGAGCTGACGTCAACTGTGTGCGACTATTGAGTCTGAAAAACTCCAGATTCGACGTAATGTGGGTGCGCGTCAATCTTGTCAGTACGGCAAGATTCTACGCATGTCTATACCGCTCACCGAACCATAGCGAATCAGACACTTCCGAACTCTTCAAACATTTGAGCGATACTATTGATGATCTCTTGCCCCGCTACCCTTCGGCCGAGTTTGTTGTTCTGGGGGACTTCAACGTTCATAACGAACCATGGTTGAAGTTCTCAGGCCCAACGGACTCGGCTGGCCGACAGGCGGAATCCTTTGCCATTTGCTACGGATTAGAGCAATTGGTTCAGGAGCCTACAAGGGTTCCTGATGTCCAGACTCACCGCTCCAATCTGTTAGACCTATTCTTAACTACTGTGCCACACGGTTATAAGATTGACGTCACAGCGCCTCTGGGATCATCTGACCACTGCCTAGTGACGACATCAATCCCCGTTAGCCTCAGACCAACCAATGAGAGGCTGAGGAGAAAAGTGTGGCACTATAGGTCAGCAGATTGGTTCGGTATGCGGGCCCATTTCAATGCTTTTCCGTGGTCAGCTGTTTGTTTTCGGACTTCGGACCCTTCAAGATGTGCCCAGGAGATTGGTGAAGTCATCAAATCGGCGATGGATGGCTTCATACAATCGACTACTAAAGAAACTGGTGTGGGCTCAAAGCCGTGGTTCAGTCGACAATGCTCCGAAGCAGTTCGACGAAAAAACGCGGCTTACCGAGCCTACAACACATCTCGAACGCCCGAAAGCAGATCAGCATACAACAAATCGGCAAAGGAATGCAAGAGAATCATCAATAGATCAAAATTCGAACACGACCTGCAGATCAGCAAAAAGCTGGCTGCCTGCCCGCATGGCAGCCGAGCATTTTGGTCGCTTGCGGGCTCAATAGGTCGAAATTTTTGCAAACCCAGTTTGCCACCTCTTACCAGACCTGACGGCTCACTAGCAAACACCGCCACCGAAAAGGCAAACCTTTTAGGGAAAATGTTTGCGGAAAACTCGACCCTCGACGACGGGGGTGCTGTTCCGCCGTCGGTTCCTCACTGCGGCTTCTATATGAAAAAGCTGAGGATCCGGCATCGGGATGTACTCCACGTCATACGGGGGCTCGATGTAAACAAAGCTAGTGGACCTGATGGAATACCTGCCCTGGTATTGCAGAGGTGTGCTGCGGAAATAGTTCCAGTTTTGACAAAGCTCTTCAAAATGTCCCTGAAGTGTGGCACTGTGCCCTCTGGTTGGAAAAAAGCGGTAATTCACCCTATTCCCAAGAAAGGTGACCGCTCCAACCCGGCCAACTACCGCCCCATAGCGATCACATCAGTTCTGTCCAAAGTGATGGAACGTGTGATCAACGACAAACTGCTCACATACCTCGAGAAGAACAAAATTATCAACGACCGTCAATACGGATTCCGGCGGAACCGCTCATGCGGTGATCTTCTCGCGTATGTGACGCATGTTTGGGGGCGGTGCCTGGAACGTCACGGTGAGACCCAAACGGTCGCACTAGACATATCCAAGGCCTTTGACCGGGTCTGGCACCGAGGACTTGTCAACAAATTGCATTCTTACGGACTTCCCGCATCCCTGTGTACGTGGATTGCTGAATTTTTAAGGGATAGGTCGATTCAGGCGGTTGCTGACGGTTTCACCTCTTCCTCGCACTCCATAAATGCTGGCGTCCCACAGGGATCGGTTCTGTCTCCGACTTTGTTTTTGTTGCACATCAATGACCTTTTGACATGTGCACCGATTCATTGTTACGCGGATGACAGTACAGTTCATGATAGCTTTTTGTTTGACAAGCCCCCAAAGGGCACACAAACTCCAACGGCTCGGAGGGCTTTGAAGCAGAGAATGGACGGTTATCTCGAGAGTATTTCCTCCTGGGGTAAAAATAATCTCGTCGAATTTAATGTTTCAAAGACCCAATCCTGTCTGATTACGTCTAAAAGGGATCCAAATGATAATCTAGTCTCCTTCAACGGAAGCAATCTTCCGAACAGGCCTTCCATTGATATGCTTGGTGTAACTATAAGTGACCAGCTCAGGTACGGGGGCTCCATCGAAGCCAGAGTAAAGTTGGCCTCTCAGAAGCTGGGCGTACTGTACAGGGCCCGCAGATACTTTAATAGTACACAACTGCTCACCCTGTACAAATCGCAAGTGCGCCCTACTGTCGAATTTGGCAGCCATCTCTGGTCTGGAGCCCCAAAATACCTGAAAAAAACCCTTGACTCTGTGCAGAAACGGGCGGTCCGTTTGATAGATTCCCCAATCTTAACAAACGGACTGCAATCTTTAGAGCACAGGCGTCAGGTAGGTATGCTGTCCTTGTTCTATCGGTATTACAATGGAAGATGCTCTGAGGAACTAGCGTCATTGATCCCTTCGGCACCGGTGCGTAGTCGGGATACACGCCAAACGCGTGCCCAACATTTGTACACAGTTGACACTTGTCACATGAGAACGGGTCGCTTCTACGATTCGTTCTTAAGTTCAACAGCTCGGCTGTGGAACGAACTGCCGGCCTCTGTGTTTCCTCCCTCCTACAACATGGGACTCTTCAAGACCCATGTTCACTCCTTCCTCTCCACAAAAAGACCCTCCACACAGCATCCTCAAAGATGACATAGGCCCTGAGGGAAATTATTTTCTTCAGGGCCTCCTGTGTGGAGTAAATATAAAAAAAAAAAAAAAAAAAATCAGAGTTCAAATTAAAGTGATCAAATTGAATTGTGTGTACTTCTCACTCTAAGTACATTGTGTGTATATTAGATTAATTTGCGTCCTTATGTTATGTTAAGCGAAACCGGTCTGTCCTAATAAATTAAACGAATTTCGTGGGTACATTGAGAAATCTTAGTGATAGACAAATTAGGCTAATTTAATATGAATCTTTTTGAATTATTCGTAATTCGGTTAAAAATGCGATTGCAGGCATTTAACGAATGAATTCATAGGTTTCCTAATAAACTTTCAGTAAAACACGCAAGTTTTATTGCGATGTCGAAACTCGTGTTCATAAAAATTCTAATATTTTCGCAATTTGTTATTGCATATTTATTATTAGGACAGATGCAGGTGCATGAACAAGAAACTGCTTGCAATTTCGATTTTAACTGGATTTTAATAAATGAGCAATATCCATTTTTCAATGTTTATAGATAAACAAAGTTTTTCTTTTATTTCATTTTTTATGTTTACTTAAAATTCTTACCAATATTTTTATGTTTACATAAAATTCTTACCAATATTTTTATGTTTACATAAAATTCTTACCAATATTTTTATGTTTACTTAAAATTCTTACCAATATTTCTAATTTTACATAAAATTCTTACCAATATTTTTATGTTTACTTAAAATTATTACCAATATTTTTAATTTTACATAAAATTCTTACCAATATTTTTATGTTTACTTAAAATTCTTACCAATATTCTTAATTCAAACAATAGGTAACGGAAACAGATCGCCATTTTCCCCGAGCATTTTGCGTGGCCATATTTTTTCCCTCTCGAAGATTGTCCCTTTTCGCGACACGAGGGTCGAGAGGGGTGGGGTTGTGCGGGAGGGGGAGGTGGTGTTTCTTCTTATATCGATCCACCTCCCACCCCGCAGCCTCTTTCCTTCCCCAGATTCAGGCTAACCCCCGCAGTAAGACTAGCTCCTTCAGGGATCAAGAATCTGCACCAATTGGTTTATCTAGAGTGACTCAGGAAAACTACTCTTTAATTAAAGTAGCGTGAAATACCTGCCCACACACAGAGGAAAATGGGTATTGCTAATTTATTAAGAATATCTTCAAATTATTGCTAATCTGGTTAGTGACAAGATTGCAGTCCGTTTCCTGATAAACTTTTAATAAATTCCTAATACATCGGAACACCTGTTTATGCACCTACATTTGCCTTGATAAGATGTGTTCCGATATCGTGATAATACATTCTATTTTACTAAAAGTTTATCAGGAAACCTATCAATTCATTCGTTAAATGCCTGCAATCCCTTTTTAACCGGATTACGAATAATTTGACGAGACTCTTAATAAATTAGCAATTGTCATTTTTCTTCACCCAATCACCTCTAAAGAAGCAGTGTTTTTTTTTTTAACTAATGTAAGCCTTTTTTGCCTTACATAAGTTCATGCAAGTTTTTAACTAACTAACTAACCATCACGCCGTTTCCCCGCAGGAGTAGGCAGAGAGGACGGACCGCCAAACAACTCGGTCTTGGCACACACTCCTTGCCTCATTCACATTCATACATCGTCTCATACATACTCTTCTATTGTTCTGACTCTTGACATGGCCCGACTCAAGTATCTGATTCACTTGGTCTTCTACTAAAATATAAGTATGTATTATTTTAAAAATTGGAAGTATTTGTTTGGAGAATTCAGACAAACTTTAAAGTACCTACCTACCTACATATAAAATGATATTTATAACAAAAAAATATTTTTATTTCCTTTTTCAAAATCGTAATATATTTGTCGAGAATTCAGACCATTCCCGTTAATGTATTATATTTAGATGAGACGCGAAACGAAAAAAATTCGTTCCACATTTTTACCTCCAATTACACAAATTTGACCTCCAACGCTCTAAAACTATTTTAATTGCCATTTTCAAAAGTTTCATTTAATTATTTTATTTTTTTCTAAAAACGTTACTTATCCCTGAATCATTCTCTTCCTCTTAGAAGCTCACGAACCCTAGACCCTTTCCTTGCAAGGGGCTGGTCTTCTACCCTCTCAGTTGCCACCCACCATACCACCTATACACTGTACACTTCATAGGTACAACATCCCTAAGCACACTACTGTAGGGGTGTGTGTGAGGTATACATGTGGTCGTAATGTGATTCAATCGTGTCGCCATCATTTTTTGCCGTTTTACTGTCACCGGCAGGCGCCTGTTTTTTTATACGAATACAAAAGAATTTCCAGTTTCGGTATCATAATAATGTTGCAAAATGTGCAGAGAGAAAACCGTGAACCTTCGAGCGTTTTCCGTACATTGTCTGATTTTGCGAAGTGTTTTTTGTTGTTGTATCAGTGGTTTTTTACTGCTGCTAAAAGAAACGCGTTTAGGCAAAGGCTTTTATAAAAGAGGCGAAAAGATCATTTTATTTATCGTTGTTCATTCAGTTTTTGAAGTTTTAAACATTAATTATTTATTAAACAGTTTTTTTTATTTGGAACAACTTTTCTTTAATAACTTTTGTAGGTTATTATGGCCTTCAATGTAATACATCATTGAAGAAAAAATTGATACTAATAAATATAAACGAAGCATGAAACAGAACAAGACATTGAAAGTCTACACAGTCTTGCTGGGACAACGTCTTTAACCTAATTATTATATGTACTTTTTGTCGCTCTCATATTTCAAATTCAGAATTAACAATGCAACTATTTTTTCCATATTTTTGGCAGGTATCTTTTTAAATGATTACAAAGTTCTAATAAAATGATTTATAACCTGGGTAGTGTTTCGAATAAACAAATTAGATCTAAGATAATATTGTTTATTTTGATATTGAAAAACGAGAGCAACGAAAATGCCGTATAATAATTAGGTTCTAATGGTCGAGTGGTAAAAGACGCTGTTCCGGTAAGATAGATGTTGGGTTTGATTCCCAGTTGACTTTAGTCATCTTTAAACTTTTATCTTTTTATTTGTGTGTCTTGTTCTGTTTCATATTTCGTTCAGATAGATTAGTATTATCTTATACTTCCTAACGTAAAAACAATAGTTCACGTCTAATAAATTAAGAAAATTTAGATGTTATGAACTGTTGTTTTTTTAGGCTATCTGCAGTCATGCTCCGAATCGATGACAAGTTACAGACATTGTCGATACCTTGGAATTGGAATCCAGAACTAATATGCCATTAATTTTCCCTTGCCGAGGCCGAGATTTCTAACAATCTTCGACCACTTATGTGATTTGTATTAAAGATAGAAATATTTGACTCAAAACCCTAAAATGAACTATCATAATCATGTTGATATTTCAACAGTTGACATTAATATTTAAAAGCATCGCTTTTTTATGTAAATACTGCACAAGTCTCAACTGCTTCCAACCGTCTGGAACCAGTGAGATTATGGCATCCCCATTTGAGGTATGTTTTAAGGCTGAAGATGGTGTTTACCTGACTATTTAGGTCTGCTCATCATCCACGGCTAAAGCCATTTCAAGCAACGTTTCAATTCTGAATAGTGATCTTTCCTAGGGCGGTACTGAGAGTATCTTCTCCACAATATTTTATTACTAAATAAATTATAATAATGACTTCCTCAATCCAATTTCTTCAATCCTCACTTTTTATCTCGTTCATATAATTAAAAATTGTTAACAATTATGACCATAATTCCAAGAGGATAACCAAAAACAACAGACATCTTAGATTCATTTTAGCGGAATATAAACATTTATATTCAGAAGGCAATTAAGTTTTTATTTACATTATTTTCATAGAAGTTTTATTAAATTCAGGAGGTAAACGTAAATTAAAAATAATAAGTACAAAATAACCTCTTTTTTCCGGTAACATGAAACTATGTTTACAATATGACATTATTAATGAATTAAAACTAGCGAAAATTAGCATAAATGACGTAAATGTTTGAATTATACGAATATACTAGTGAAATGGTAATTAGAATAGAAATTACTACCAAAAACACGTTTTTAATTACACATTACAAATTACAAAGCGAAGCTGTAATTATGTAAGGTGTAACAAAAATACGTTTAACAGTTGTTGTGAAGTGATTTTTTTATTAGTGGAAACTGTTAAACATTGTATTTATGCTAGTGGCACATGTTGTGTTCTTCGTATTTCAATAAATAAATATATCTTTTTTCAACTGAAATCAACCTGTGTTTTATAATGCCTATATTGCCTATTGATTATGGTTGGCTATATGTAAACTCGATATCGTCGAGATGAAGCATTAAACCTCCAAAGGAACTTAGTGGTTATGAGAATAATTAACTTGTGGAATATACCTAGTACACACAACACGAAGGTAAACAGTTTATGGTTTGTGGTGAATAGTTAATGCAGTATGGTAAATCATATCTGAGATTGGGAACAAACTGAGCGGATTGCGGTTGTTGTGAGAATATTAATGCCACCGTGACCCCAACCACCCCTTCCTCCCTCTCCTCCCACCTCATCACCACCTCTCTCTAATCATTACCTATATCACTTTATTGTTCACCTCTCTAGTACCTAGTTATGGTATCCTGGTCTTAAATATTAGAACAGGGTTGTTGTGCAACTTGAACCACCCCTATCGAAAAACATGATGTCCGGAAACCAGTCGTACAAACGGTTAACGAGTGAATCGATATCACATTTAGAGTCAATTTTATCATTATTTATTTTAGAGTAATCCGAAAACAAAGCTTAAAACTTTTTGGTTAAATTAGAAAAACAATTATTTGTGCTGATAGTTTATTAAAAAAATTAATAACCAAAAAATATTTTTTTAGAGATATACTCATACATATCATGTTATTTAAAATAAATACATTTTACATGATTGCATGAACCAGTGAAATAGATTTTTTAAAAAACACATAAAAGATTAAAGAAAAAGTGAAATTGACGGAACAAGAAAATTAAAAAAAAAACACACATATTACAAACGTTAAATATTAAATTAAAATGTATGCAAACAATATATGCCTACATCGTAAAATGTTCAAAGATAAACCAAAATAAAGAACGGAATATAACATAGTGAAAATGAGAAACATTATTCAAATGTTTTAAACACAACATTTTAATTCATTTTTCTATAAAATGTATTTAGTAATTTGAGATGAAGACAAATGAAAAATATTAAGGTCTGAAAAGATGTTATATATTTTCAATATGATGTTACTTCCCGAGTTTCCCACTTTTATCACTGGCTTCTAGACACCATGTATAGTATTTATACTAACAATGTTTGTTGGTTTAGACTAGGGGTCGGAGGACCATGGCACGTTAGCCGCACGCGTCTCTTTTCATAGGCAGTTGCGGCTCCTCATCTCCACTCCGCAGCCTCATTAGAACAGCACGATTCTCATACGTCACGATCGAAATGTACGTTATTCTCTCTAATATATTATTTTTGTCTACCTACCCAGTTCCTACCTCTCTATGCCGACTACAAAGTGCGTCATCCTGTCAACATCTAAACTGTGTCTGATTACTGAGCCCCTGCTTGTTCGACCGTGTCGAAACTGAAAAACCATTTATACTCGCGAGTTTTTGGAGGTAAAAAAGTGCATTGTATTTGAACTAAAGCAATGGAGAAAAGCATAAGAATAAGAACAGAAATGGTAAGTCGGCATTCCGAAATTCCAATCCTTTTTTATCCGCTGAGCGACGGTGGCTAGATTCCATCCCAACACGTACTGTATCAAAATATAACTAGCCTATGGAAATAATAGCTAGATGCTGTCAACGTACGGTTAAATTCGCTAAAATCAGGCTTTATTTTAGATTTTAGCTAAAGCTAAAAGTAAATAAAAACACTTCTGAGCAGCATTAGATAACTTTTTTTCTATAGCCTTTGATTTTAAAAAAAATCATTCAATTTCATTGGATATCTTATAAAAGAATTAAAAATCTGTTATGCTAAGCATTTTCCGGAGGTCCACATCTCAATAGACCCTAAATAATACGTCAAAGAAAAATAAGTATTTTCCTTCGAGGGTTGGCCGTTAAGGAATAAGCTGAAGATGAAGAAACGATGCACTGTATATTCTTTAATCTCCTCCCTTGTGATTAATAGTGGAAGTTGGTTGATGGGAGAATCAGGATCGATCTCGTTCATCATATTTCATCCCTCTATTCGCCCCATTGTTTTTACATTTCGGGCCCTTCCCTTCCCTTCCGATAGTTTGCCAAATATTTTCCGCTTCATAATCGCTTATTGTAGCCGTGATTCAGATGTTCCTATGGAGAAACAAGCAATTTTGTGGATAAAAAATTTCATAGCCTTCAAGTTGGACGAATTTGATATCGATTAGATAGATTAACGTATTTAATCTTATAAATCTCATTATAATATTTGATCATTGAATAAGATAACTTCAACTGCTATCAATTGAAATATAAAAGAGAATAAGATAATAGAGAATAAATAATATAAAAGAGGATAAGTTAAATCAACTGAGACTCGAACCCAGATCATCTAGACTTACCAGGACTGGCGTCTCTACAAATTGAGCTATTCACCCCGTTAATCTCATACTTTTAATTTTTTTAATTACTAACATCATCTTCAATTTTTTTGCACATTTTTTACAAAGATATGTATATCTAATTCGTAAAATCGAAAAGAATAATAAACCTTTATAGTTAATTTATATTGATGATGAAATATGTTCACATAAAATAATCCACGACAAACCTGATATTTCATAATGTCTTAGCAATATTGAAATAAATTTTATCAATTCATATTGTTTAAGACGTCATAGCATGTAACATACGAGTACATTTAAAAATATTATCGCCAATTTTAGCCCTCTGACCCAAATGTGTCAACTATATAGTGTGCTGAAGTAGACATTTTCGTAGATAATTTATACGGATTCAGAAAAAAAATGCTTTTGCTAAAATATATATTGCGCTAATTATATTATGTATTACTTGTATCTCTTATTTCTCTATTTGTGTCTCACTTCTCTCTTGCCTCTATTTGTATTATTTACCATTTGAGTGAGTTTTTACATAATTTTATTCTTTTGTATTTAAATTTGTAATATTTTATGTTGTTGTTTTTGAATCTTTATTTAGATGTATGTAAATTAATATATTCTATGTCTGAGAATTTTTTTGTAATTGTTTGTACCCATTTGTGTATCAACTGAGTTTTTGTAACTGGATTGTTCTTGAGTAAGTGAGATAATCTGTAATAACCAAGTATAAATAAGTAAATAATTTACCACTTGATTTGATATTATTAAATAGTTTTAGAAAAATATAAAGTTTTTTGCTGGGAGTTATGCTTCTTTGTCACAAAATAGCTTTC
The DNA here is from genome assembly GCA_026573805.1 of Hesperophylax magnus. Classification (NCBI taxonomy): domain Eukaryota; kingdom Metazoa; phylum Arthropoda; class Insecta; order Trichoptera; family Limnephilidae; genus Hesperophylax; species Hesperophylax magnus. Next base: position 26,061,242 of record JAIUSX010000072.1, read on the forward strand.
TTGTGCCTCATATGCATTAAGAGTCAAAAACTACCTGTATCACTTTCTGGTCTATGAGCATACCAATTTAAAATGTTCGCCATTGTTTCTACCATGTCAATAATAGGATCCACAACGGAAGATTTTTCACATACGAGGTAAAAAAAATTGTTTTATTTTTTCTATGCCTTTGTCATCTTTGGGGATGCTGTGTGGAGGTTCTTTTTGAGGAGATGAAGGAGTGAATATGGGTATTGAAGAAACACAGAGGCCGGCAAGTCGTTGCACAGCCAAGAATGCGTCGTAGAAGCGACACGTCCTCATAAGACAAATATCAAACGTGCTCGCTCGTTTTGCATATTTTCCGACTGTGCACCGGTGCCGGGGATCACTAGCGCTAGTTCCTCGGAGCATATTTCATTGTAATACCGGTAGAACAAGGACAACATACTTACCAGACGCCTGTGCTCCGAATCTATCAAACGGAACGGGAAAAACAATTGTGGGAAACAGTCAAGGGTTTTTTCAGGTATGTTGGGGCTCCAGACCAGAGGTGTCTGTTAAATTCACCAGTTGGGGTTTTCATTTTATAGTTGTAAAAAAATATGAAAAAAATCCCTCAAATTACCAATAAAATACGATTTGGTGATCAAATCGAAATAACATTCCAGCCCTGCCTAAGTTATGATTTGTACCACAGGGGCGCAACGGCGCGTGGCCGCGCAGTGCAGTGCTGTCCTGCTACTAGCACCAGCCCCCAGAAGTAAGTCGGTAGAAGTGCGCTGTATTATTAATGGGCTCCATAATGGCTGCGGTCAGGGGCGCGCGGCGCTAACGGCCCAGCCCCAGCACGGCCGCAGTGGACAGGATTTACATACGGGATTGGCGGTCATCTCTCATAACGTCTGCGAGATAAACGGGACCATTTGTCTGGGAGACCTCTTGGAGTACTAGTCATATTGAGCTTTATTGCGTGTAAAATTAATGTTGTGTTAAATCAAAAGTTTCTGATTTTTTTGCTATTAGCTCCACGTAGGAGGCCCTGAGGAAAAAATCCTTCAAGGCCTATGTCATGTTGGGGATGCTGTGTGGAGGGTCCTTTTGGGCAAAGGAAGTTCTGATAAGAAAAAATGTATGCGCGGTGGGTAGGAATCTAGTACACTGGATCCTGGACACTGACTTCTACTCTGGAGGGTAGAAGTCAGTGTCCAGGAATGACGGACGTAAGAATACATCCATCCCACTACGATGCAAGGCGATGGGTCGAGAGAGAGTCTGGTTGGAGAGGTCAGAAGGCATCTCTCAACCATTCTCTCCCAATCCAACAAACCCATCCGCCGCCAAGACCTAGACAAACCTCACCGCATGAACCCGGGCTCCCCTGCTAAGTCACCTAACGTAGCGAACCACTTGGGTTGATCTATGGCAAGGTTGTTGGTTATCGCATACCCGCCTACCAAATTGTAAATTGGACTGAGTTTCTGCAACATATTATATGTAGCTACAGTCTGTTCTTATAATGTTCTTACAATCTGATAGTATTATTACGCTTGCATCTGGACGATCTAGGCCCTCTGATTGGTCGAATTCAAATCGTGTGTTTCGGGTAAATCCCGAATAGGGGGTCTGCAGGCAAAATTCGACCACTCTGCCCCTCTGGCGGTATAATAACGAACCAAATGACTGGCGCGAATATTGCAGCTAACAATACGCAAAATTACTTGACCATTAACAAGCGTTTAATAAGAAGATTTCTTCTGGAAGCTTATCACTTTCTGATGGCATTATTTATTTGCGATGATTTTTGACTTCGGAGTATACTTACTCCTGATGAGGTAAACTACGTTCATGAAACATGTAGTGGTTGTATATAATAAAGTGGTGTAAACAAAGTTATTTGTGTTTGAAATAAAGTTTAATAAGATTACATTATTTTATCTATTTCCGTTGTATATCAATGCATATTTACGCAATAAAATGTAAACATTATATTTATTTATTTATTGGACAATTTGTATAGCGCCGCTTTTGTGAGATATCACCTCAGGGGCGCTATATTGTAATAATCTATTTACAATATATACTCACCCTCTCTCTGTGAATGACCTAATATGAACCTATTAAATGTAACTGTTGTTAGTATCACTTAAACTGGGCGAAGCCCAACCAAGTGCCGCCCACAGGGCCTAGCAGCAAAAAAACCCGCTGAGCGGGTTTTTAACTGCTATTGTTCTTATATTATGCTCAGTTTTTGGGTTTTAAGCTCCATCATATTTGATGACCAATTCAAGACGTCAGTTCCAAAGTGTAACAACTTAAATATCACAGTTCAGAGATAAATAAGTAAACGAGATTGAGTAGGTTTAATCTCCTTTTTAAACATTGACAGTTCGTGGACAGAACAATATATAGGAATACTTGTTTATGCAGCTGCATTTATAATAACGAAATGCGAAAAAATTGCCATAACACATTCGTGTTTTACTGATAGTTTATTAGGAAATTATTATGCAAATTGAAAACAGTTTAATTGATCTAAAGAAAGCTCTTGCTAGGTAACTACATTAAAAAAACTCAGCTTTACCGTCAGCATTGCCTACATAAATTTTTGTGTTATGAAAAAAATATTTAAAATGAAAATCGAATTACAATATTGAACTTTTATAATGCCTTTAAATGTTGGTTATTTTCAAGTTAAATATATAACAGGTAATCAGTAGGGAAGATCATCCCAATGAAGAGATATGCCGATAGAAGATTTTTATGGGGGTGTCTATGTGCCCAAAGAAAGGAATAATCTTTGTCTCTGGTGAAATCGGTAAGATTTCCAATATCTAAATTCTTTCTTGAATAGATTAGAATGAATTTCATTGGCTTAACTAAGCCTTAATTGTTGAGAGATCTTACGTAAACTGGTGACATTAGTGTCCTTTCAAATCGGTATTGATCGCATTTCCAGGGATTCTCCCTTCATTGAGAAATCCCTAACTTTAATGGCAAACATTACGTCCGTTACATTTTGGTTTCAAGCACATAATTCAAAGTTACTGCTATAACTATTCAGGATATCTGTCGTAGAATTTTATGGTCACTTTCCCGGGACAGTATCAATTCAAAGAAGCAAACAAAAAAAAAAAAATCCCCGAATTTTCAATCCAGTATCGGATAAGCGGTAAAACGCAATCCGATAACCGAGCAACAACATTGTAACAACACTAAAATTCAGTCGTAAAACTGAGAATCTCCATACATTGCCCAGCTATCCCCTCCCCTCGTTGTTTAGCGTGTTCAAGACTAGTAACCCCGCGTTCAATCTAACCCCACAATTCTCCAAATATATTTTATTTGTATCACTAAGGTACATACCCCGTATAATTTTTACTTTTTTGCACACTGATTTCAATGGAGATGTTTTTTGGATATTTTTTATGGTTCCATTCCGATAGGTATGCGGCTTTGAATAATAATAATTGTGAATCTAAGATAATCTAGCCATGGATCAATTTTAACATACCTACTCACTTTCATCACAAAATTTGATTTGAATTTCATCCTAATTCAATATTGATACTAGTTCTACTACTTGGCTTCACTTCACTGACATTATTGCTACAAGTTTTGTCCCTCTTCAGGTATAAACAATCCGTTTCTAGCTGCTTTTTAAATATTTTTTCTTGTTGAACAAAAAAAAATATGCAACTAATAATACAGCATTTTGTCTTTGTAAAAAATGAATATAAAATTGTAAACTGAAAGTAATTGCATTTGCGGTTTGAAATCCCGCAGGATTTCAGCAATATTTGATCCAGCGGATTTGCGGGATTGCGGGATTTAAGAAAACATTTAAATTTATTCCCAAACATGCTGAAACGATGCGTAAAATTTAAGACGGATATCGATTTTGAAAAAAAAGAGATGTCCCCTTTGGAGAACGGAGATAACTGAGGGTAATACCTTCGGTTAGCAAACACCTTCTCGGTGACAGTCCCACCAACAACATAATATGGAGAGTGTTTTCTGTTTCTGGCCTAATGTGCACTAATGTCCGTTCAGGGGTTACTCTCCACAGTCTATGTTTTTACCATCTTATTTTAGATCAAAATCTTCTTAAAATGCATTACTTAACTTGTTCGATGATGTTTTTTTAAATGATTTATTGTTTTTGTGTATATAATTTAATAATTATATTATTAAATTTGTTGAAATTATTATTTTTTTTAAATTCAATGATACTAGTACAAATGATGAATAATGTCAAATAACTGTCAGCGTCCTGTCAGTGACAGTTATGTTTTCTTTATTTTTTACGTTTGCATCTTGTATCAAATTCTTCTTATAGTACTTATTATGTTACCTTATCAATATCTTTTTATAACATTACTAGTAGCAAAAATGATTAATGAAAAAGCCCTCTTAAATGACTTACTATGTTACTTTTTCAATGTCTTCTTTTTTAAATAAATATACCTACTAGTATCGAAAATCATTGATATAGAATACAAAAAGCTTTATGAAATTTTGGCATTATTGAATTTAATACCGCTTAGTAAAAATCCCGCGAATACCGCTGAATCCCACAGATTTATAAATTATATCCCGCTATCCCGCGATATTTCTAAATTACATCCCGCAATCCCGCGGGATTTGAAAAAGTTTCAGGATTTTAGATTTGCAAACCATTGTATATGTTTTATTTGTTATCATTTATTCCTAGCAACATCTTTGACGGGCTAACCTCTGGTAAATGAAAAATATTAATTAGGTATGTTGTTGTATATCAATTTCGAGATTATATTACAGTATGGTAAGTAAGGTTTGTATCTGAACATTGTAAATACTTTAGATTTAGTTAAATTCTGCAATAAACTTCAAAAGTGGGACGTAGAATTGAAATAGGCCAATGTTACGACGTATTCTCTTACGTCATAATAACATTTCCCAGTCGATTGAACGCCATATAAAATATTGGACTATGGGGTCAGGTTGCACTTTGATTTCAAGTTTATATTCTCTATCAAAATTTAAGTACCTACCTAACCTATACATCTACTGGTTTTTTGTTTAAGAATATAAACCATAAGATTTATATTAGGTACCTACCTACAGACTTTTTCACTGAGCAGAACTCAATGCGCTGAATGGGGTGATTGTGAAGAATTTCTCAACTCTTGGTTTTAACAAATAATTAGTCGACTGAAATATCAATACCAATTAAAAATATCTCCCGAGTAAAAATAAATGCCGCCTACGGGAATTGAACCCGTACCTTCTGATGTCCGGTCAGGTGCTCTGAAACCACTGAGCTATGTCGGCTTATTTCCAACCCGCCAAATAATTCAAAATGTACTATTACCTCAATCAGCAATTACTGCTTATTTTATTGTTTCCACCTGTAAACAACCAACTTTATATTTGTAGGAAAGGCTTTGTTAGTGCCAAATTTCTCACTAGATGGCGTCGAGACACATTATATCTTCATTTGTTGGTGAAATATTTTAACTTGTCAAATATAATTATTTTTATTTTTAATGATAAATTAATGTTATAAGACAAGGTTTTGTGCATAGCATAAAGGGTAACAAATAATTGTAAGCAATAATTAGTCGCCTAAAATATGGTTTTAATTTTGGTTTTACTCTAACTTTTATCTAGTTATTACAAAAATAATAAATTTTCATCCTAAGCTTGCAGAAAAATAAATAGATGTTACAAATAAAAATAGGATATATTTATCCAAGACTATATGGATTGTATCATTTTCATTTTTTTCTGTTTCAAATTTTGGTTTGAGGATCGCTTACATTAGTTTCAATCCATCTATATATTTAAATAAAAAATGTAAATGTTCATTTTTTCAAAATCTTAAATCTCCGAAAGTTCTTTATCGATTACTTTGAAATTTTGACACATTCAAAAACGCGTGTTTTTATAAACCTATATAGATGTCACCTGAGACAGGTAAAACCATGTTTTAAAAAAAAACAGCAGTTCCAACCATCTGTTGGTCAAACACATTTTTTTTAAACAGCGCCATCTGTTGGACGTAAAAGCAATACGCGATATTGTTTCTCTATCTGCACAGACATATTAAGCCACAACAATGCGTGACGGGGTAAAGCTAGTATTTCAATAAATATATTTTTGGTGACAAATGTATGTCTATAAACGGGGTTGTCCAAAAAGATGTTACCACTTACATGGGATTGACTTTTATTTTAATAACATAGTAACACACAATATACACTAGTCCAAATAATTACTTTTATTGTGATTATTTAAATAATATTGTACCAGTTTATTTTCCGACTTTATGTCCGGGTTAAATCTTCCCCACAGGAAAAACTAAACCCTTCCACACACTTTTCCACAAATGATCATCTAGTCAATCCACATTACGCAAGTGCATTATATAAGCATAATAAATACAAAACAATACAAGAACAACACGTCAAATCACCAGAGATCAAATGGGAAAATAATTCACCGACCTCAGATATTTTCATATCAGAGGGTTTGGCTCGGTAGAACTTCTAACTGGACCTATAAATGCTACTGATCCCTTAACATAAATATTTAAAAATTCTTTAGTAATCCTACTTGTATTTAAAATGACTTATTTTTGCATTTGTATTTATAAATTCTTTGACAGATCTAATACGCCCTAATTTTGAATGAAAAAAATATGAAACCATTATTAATTTTATTTTTTTATTTATGTAGTACCATATGAGTGGTATATAACGAGTGTATTTGAGGCTTTTTTTTAAACATCTTTTAGTCACCTTTAGTGGGGGAGCGACTTTTCATTTTTATAAGCTTATTACAACGAAAAGCCAATTTAAAAACTAATCGTAAAAATATTCAGTAAATTCGAATATGCACGAAAATATTTAATTATATTGAAAGCCACTGATATTTATACTTAACAATTTAATTTGACACGAAATTATTATAATCGTTGAGGATTTTTTGAAAAATAGCTTAACAATTCTGCCATCAATATTTAAATAGAATAAAACTAGAAATCAAGCTAATTTGACACTTATTTTTGGTGCATTATTTGTCCACGTTGCACAAAAATATATTTAAAAGAAGCAAGCTGCAATTATGCGGTGCAATGATCAAAGTCGCCCCCCGATTCAAATGTCGCCCCATATTACTCTACCGATAAATATGATTGCGCAATGCAAAAATTGAATCTGTAACATCCGGATATTTATCATGACAATTTTAACCTGAGATCACCGTGTCTCCTTTCAAACAAAGTTTACAGAACATACATTTTATTTTATTTTAGGAGTGTTTTTACAGAGAGAAATATATAACTAAAACTTTTTTTATTAATTTTTTACTCCCTGTGGGTGTCCTAGAAATGGCTAATTCAGATTTTCAAGAATTTATATGCCTGCTTTTTATGTAGGTAATAGAAAATGATATATTTGCACAAAGTGCAGCACCTACTTCTTAACACAAAAATTAAATAATTATGTAGGTAGGTATATAACGTAAAAAATCCCAAATTATCTTATTTAATCGTATCTGAACATGTCATCAAATGATTTCGATACTCTCATTACCTATCAAAAGTTTTGCCTAGGTATTATTTTTGAATCATATTTTAAAATTTAATTTAGAATTTTTATAAATATTTCTTCTGAGGAAATATGTTTTATAATCAAACACTCCTTTTGCAATACATATTAAGATAATTCTTTTTTGTCAAAATTCTCAATTTAGACATCGTTTTAGATAAAGATGGATTTTCACAATTGAGTTTTCTTATTACACATCATGTCAATTTAATTTGCATTTAATGATTATAATAAAATATTGACTTCGATTGATTCACTTAAAACTGTTAAGAAAATAAAAATCGTAGATATTTCTCTTTGTGAAAATGCTCCTCGTATTGTGCAGAATAGCACAGATATCTTACAGTGACACATTTGCTTCCTTCACATCCAAATTCACTCAAAAATAACTTAGAAATACACTTAGTTACAAAGTATACTCCGACTTGCTTCAGTTGAATCATTCTTGTAAAGTAAAAGCTGTTCGGCTGGGAGGCAGCGGGGCCACTAGTGGTGAGGGATGAGGGCGGGGGACGCTGGCATGGGCGGGCCCCGTAAGATTCGAGCGGCCGTCAGATCCAATTAGAGCCGCAATCGCTCAAGGGCGGGGGCGGGGGCGGGCGGGTGGGCGGTGGGGGGACATCTTCAGGCTTTGTTTCATGCCACCCCCACCTCCTTCCGTCGTCTCATCCCCGGGTAGTCTCAATTATATTGATGCAGTTTTAGCGTTACGAACTCAGATGTTACGGCGTTAGTTAAATCGTTAAATACTGAAGTACATTCTTACTATGTATTTGTTCTATGTCGTTTACGAATAGATACAAAACTAAAATTGAATTAAATAATTGAACGTTCCAATCTTCTTAGCTTATAAGGTTGGGAAAGCTTGCGATATACCATTATCACTGACTTGGTTTATCTTGAGTGAATTTTAATTTTTCGATTTACTTAGATAGAAGTTTACCGAAGTTTATAGAAGTTTATAGAAGTATATGTTTGAAGTCAACCTGCAACAAAGTGCGAGTAGGTCTACCTACAAAAGATGGTGCCATATCCATGATGTAACGATAGTATACTGCGCTTTTCAAAGCTTCAATATTTCCTCAAATGCGTTGAACTTTAAATCAACATTTTAGGCATTACTAAAAAATATTTTTGCTTTCGTTAAAAATATTTAAAAAATTGTGATGATTCTGTATAAAGTAAATAAATTAACGCATTTAAATGTCAGATGAGACACAAAATTTCAAATTTCTTTGGTATTGAAAGAGAAAACAAAACATAATTTCATATTTTTTAACTTGGTTAATCAAAACATTTCACTGTTTTATTCAAGTTCTGTTTTTTTTTTGAGTTCTGAGAAATAATTAACCCATAATGAAATAATTACAGAATTTGGATAAAACTTTTTGCAAGTGTAGTTATGCTTCTTTCTCTGATTCAGCCTGAATGAGAGGGGTTCGGAATCGAATCATTTCTTAAAACAGCTTTAACTATATTTAATGATAAGATTAGAATAGCCAGGAATTTTTTCAACCCTTATCTTCCCTTCTCCACTGCTTTCAACCTCACAACAATCCCAAAAATGGGTATTCCATAGATCTACCGGCTCTTATTCCTACCTATTTTAGATTTCGTTTCCTCTTACTATGAAACATTTTCCTTTGTTTTAAGTTTCCTTCATGCGCCGCAATTCTTTAGCGCCATAACAGAATACAAAAAAAAGCTTTCGCACGATTATGTTCCTGTCAGCAGGTCGTATAGCGGATCAATAAAATATGGCCTCTCATAATCTTTGCCGTTTTATGTTCTGTACGAATACTGGAAAAGGTCGGAATTCATTAGATGCTGAAATGGCCCACGTACAGCCGTAGAGCCACCAAGTCGCCTAGTAGAGACTGCGCCATTTTATTATACGTGGGTCCGTTTGTTTTTCACTCCACACATTTAAGTCTAACGGTGTGTGTTTGTTTCAAGAAACTAATCTTATTTTTAAACTGTTTTCAAATTTGGAACTCAAACTTTAAATGTTTGTCAAATTAATGAATTCGCGTTTGAGCGCCTGAATTACTACCTTAATTTTTGTGTGATAAATTATGTGTAGGTACCTACGTTAATTTTTATGTGAAGATTAACTGCATAAGCTCCGTGGTCGAGGGGTGAGGTTCTCGACTAGCAAGCTCGAGGACAAGAGTTCAATTAAAAAAAAAAAATGATAAATTTCACAAATTACTCATTTAAAATAATATACAGTGTATTTGCGGCACGTTTTAGAGTGAAAGATACTCTCAGTATCACCCTGGTGTAAGACCACCATTAAAAATTGAAAAGTTGCTTGAAATGGCTTTGTTTGTGTTTGGTGACCAGATCTGAATAGTCAGGTATTCCCCCACCTTTCTCTTCCCCGTCTCCTTCTCCTCCCCACTACCTTCTGCCTCATAACATACCCAATTAGGGACGCCATAGTATCTCTTGCTCCAGACGGTTGGGAGCAGCTGAGACTTATTAGTTATTTATCTAAATAAATCAATATTGACTTAGAATTTCGGTTTTCGAGATCTTCATCCACCAATAAATTAGATAACTATGATTTTGAGTCAAGGTTTTACCTTTGTGTTTTTCGATTAACGCTCTGTAAAAATTGTGTACCTATTGGGGCAATTTATCTAACATCTAACAATAATAAAAATTAAAAATATTGATATAGTCAGGTTTTAAAATATATAATCTATACTATTTCCCATCGCTAGCTTAATGTGGCCATAACATATATTTTTATATACCTAATGGCAGGGTATATATTAATTTCATTAAAACCATAAAAAAATATTCACAACAAAGACAATTAAGACGTACTATTATTTTTTTTAAACATTAGATTATATTATGTAGGTAGGTACTTTATTAAATGTTTTATAAAAATAGATAAAACGCTTTCGCTTGCTCATATAAAATTACCGACGGAAAATCACCTAAAATTAATCCGAGCCAATAATAAAATAACTGTACAAAAAATAATATAATATGTTCTTTGTTTAGTTATTATAATCTTACATATTAGAGTAGGTACTGGGTATATGTTTTGCCTTTTTCCTACTATGTTTTATTGTAAAATATTTTTTAAAAATTCTAGTTTTTCATAAGTATTTTTAATTTATAAGGTTATCAATTTATTCTTACAGAAAAAAGAATAGTTTAATGCCTAGGTTTTGAAAATGTGGTTAACTACATGGAGAAAAATCTCTTCAAATTATTGGTAATCCTGTTAAGAACGGGACTGCAAGCCGGTTCATATTTTATATTCGAAATAATATCAGAACACCTGTTCATACACCTGTGTTTGTCTTAATAATATATCATGAAAAAATGCAAAAAATTTAGGAATTTTATGAACACTTGTTCGGACGACGCGTCGTGGCAAAACATTGGTATTTTACTTATACTTTATAAGGATACCTAACAATTCATTCGTTAATGCCCATAATCCCGTTTTTAACAAGTTTGAATAAATTAGCTTTTTTTAATCAGGAAGTTTTCTCCATGTACCTATTTATGGGTAAAAGCTTAAGGAGAGTTTCTAACAAAATACAGGAAAATTAGATCAGTATGTATTCTGCGCTTTCTCCGACTGATTGAAAAATGTTATTAATTTAATTTTTAGTTTAGGCATTTTGAATGAGGAATATATAATTACTGCAGTAAACTACGAATAGGTATATTAACAATAGTTTAAAGAATGTCTTATCATTCTTATAATAAATTGTATGAAATTTAAATATTGCGCTGCTTTGGTCTATACCTAATGTAGGTATTTATTGTTTTAATTGAATCGATAAAATTATAAATTTTCAAGTAAGTATCTATTTGAAATTGTGTAAATACCTATTGACTGTAATAAATGTCCACTTAGACGCTTAATACTAACAGGATACAAGCAAAGACGTGTAGATACGTGTAATCCATAGATTCTGTAAAGCTGTACAGACCGCAAAATAAGATGGAAAAAATAACTACAAATCCATAAAAATACGTTAGATTATGGAATGTTTTCTTGGGGCATCAACAGCTTTACGTCGTCTTTGTCTTTGGACTACATTCAGCGTTTGTTGACCACAATTTACAGCTTAATAAAGTTGTGATTTCTTATAAGAATGAATACTCACGTTGCAGATTGATGGGCGGGAAGATAGGCGGTCTGTGCGTGTCGGCCAGCGGCCTGGGGCAGTGCGCGGGACCATGCGCCGGGGCTGGTTGCCCGTACCCCCTGGAGTAGCGGTAGGCCTGCGACACCTGCGCGCAGGATGCCAGCTCCCCATAGCCACAGGCCGCCAGCTCGCCGCCCTCGAAGCCCCCGGCGCCCAGCATGCCGTACGGGTAGTCCATGGCCGGCCAGCCGCCGCCCTCGCCCTCGGCGCCCGCCCACAGCGTGCCGCCCAGCTGGCACACACCCTGCACTGAACACGGCACGCTCACGCCACGAGATGAAATGCTGCCTGGTGTGGACTCGATGTATCTTCGAGCGCTTTAGATCGGACTAGCGTATCTTTCTCTACTTTTGATCGATGATCAAGGACTGTCGTGTCCTTTGTGAAGTCAATGTAAGATTCGATGTATCCTCGACAGCTTTTGATAGTTGAATTAAAGGACTGGTTTAACCTTGGAGGATTTTATTCATTAAGGTCAAGGTAAGACTTGATTTTTTTTGGGAGCTTTTGATCGTTGAAGTCAAAGAAAGACTGAGCAGTTGAGGAAGTCCTGATAATGTTATATCCTTGGAGACAGATCTTTGGTTGTTTTCATTGTGAAAAAAGCTTCGATGTTTTTTCAACAATGGCCTTCACCAACTAATGTAATTACAAGCTCGGTTGAGCGAAGTAATTGAACAGCAAACTGTCGTTTTAATAAATCGGGGCTAATTATAAAAGTCAGTCACTGAGATCAGAATTATATTATTTTATTTGTGATTTTAATAACACTGTTTAAATTAATCGTTTCAACGTGAATCAATTTAGTTCAAAACTTTTCTTTTCATTTAGATTCTTGTAATTGATTAATCATAATTCCTTGTTAAAACTGTCACTCGAAATTCTATGTTATTCTTGTACATTTAACTTTTCAACCGTTCTCATTTGTGACCCGTTTTAAAATTATTTTTATGCAATAAAAAGTTTGTGTACGAATGTTTTAAATTGAACCATACATTATAAATGCAAAGTTAAGTCCGTGAAATTAAAACTATTGAGTTCTGATTCTAGGTCAATTAATACTGCATTATGCAACGGAATCCTCGCTGAATTCGTCAGATGTCATTTTGACTAATTGTCACTTAATTTTGTGTTCGTATTCCTTAACCGTCGTTTAGCCAGCGGGGAGAAGCGAGGCGGGGAGGTCGCAAGGGACACAAATCGAATCATAAAATTAATCGAAGACACGACAAGACGGCGGGATAATCCAATAACAAATATATCGGATTAGTCGCGAGGAGTGAAACAGTACCGCGCTCGGGTCGGACTCGCAATCAAATGATGAGACTAATTCAATAAGGGTGGCTAAGCAGGAGGGGGCGGAGCCTGTTCATCCCCCTGTCCAATGGCGTGCCTCCCCGCGGGGCTGCCGGTTTCCCATTGGTCACCCCCTTCCTCGCCCGACCAACACTTGGGGAGGGGGAGAGTTGCAGTGAGACAATGTTTTGGTGGCGGCGGCGGGAAAAGTATCGCTTTTCGTTTTCCATGCGTTGGGGATTTTCTTTTTCTTTGCATCAGGATTTTATAACAGTTTTTTTATCATTCAGACCCATCCATCATACCAATATACAAAACTTTTCGTAGTAGGTATCTACCTATATATTTTTTTAATATTTTGTGTGTGTGTTTTATAGGTAGGTACAAACAATTCCTACATTGACTTCATTATGCCAGTAAATATTCGTTAAAATAAATTCTTATCAACGACACCCACTTAAAAATAAATATTATTACTTCGTACAAGTTCGACCAATTACCTCGCTAATTACTGAGAAACTTTCAAGTTGATCATTCTAAATTGTAGGAAAATTCGCAAACTTAATTTTTTTGCCTTGGGGACTATTAAATTAGTTGTTTATTAGTGAACCTTAATATATAGTTTATTTATTTATCATTTTATTTAGGGGTTTTAAATGTGAATAACAGAAATATACAGTATTTACTATACATAAACAAATTGCCTTAGTAACAATCTTTTGTGTTTGTTAAGTGATTAATTGAAGATATCCACTGACTCGGTGTAATGATTTCCCTCCATAAGTATTCTGGGCAATGATGAATACATATGGTAGTTAGACCCAGAATTTTTGTACTGAAATAAATCATGACTTCTAGTATTACGTTGTGGAATCCGAAAGCATATCAATACAAACAATTTTGGACTATCAAATGCATAATTTAGAATTTATATAGAAATACAACGTCAGTGAAAATTCCGTCCGATAATTTAAGTATATTCATTTCATTTAACAAAGCATTTTAGTTCAACAAAATTACAAGAAAAAGAATTTAAATTAAAAAAGTAAGAATATCTAATAATAGCTGTACTAATAGGTAATAGTAATGGAGACATTTTTTTGGGGTAGGCACCTACCTTAAGAATAAATAGATAGGTACCTACCTATTAATTCTTAATTTTTAAAGTAAAATTTAGAATATTCTCGTATTACAAAATTTCCCAGGTCCATCAAAGTTCATATTCGGCACTATAAAAAGAGTTCCCACAGAATTAGAGAGTAGTCAACAGTGTTTAATATTTCGCTTGGTGGCTAGAAGTCTCGGGGGAACTGCTGGCATTGTAGTCACCACACTGATATGGTTAATGTATACGGCCCTAATCATTAAATTATTCGATCTATTTTGGCCTACGTCTATAATAAATAATATAAAGTTAATATGAATGTAGGTACCTACGTTTTGTGTATATCTGTTCCATAATAACTCAACATAATGACAATTCATCACTCATTTCCAAAGTTTCAATTTTTTTATTTGAAACCGTACAGCGGGCCCAGCTGCTCCCAACCGCCCGGAGCCAGTGAGACTATGGCCTCCCCAATTGGGGTATGTTGTAAGACTGGAGGTAATGAGGAGGGGAAAAAGATGGGAAGGGAAGGTGGTGAAGTATCTAGCTATTCAGATCTGGTCACCAAACACGGCCAAAATCATTTCAACTTTGCAATTCTGAATGATGGTCTTACACCAAGGCGATACTGAGAGTACCTTCCATTCTAGAACGTGTCGCAAATATGCTATATATTATTTTTAAGGCGATGCACTACGTAGTAATGCAAAATCATGTGTTTTTGGTTTGAAAATTTGGTCGCCTAGTAATATTTCAGATGCTTTAATTAAATACTGCGAGTAGAATACGTCATGGCCTTTGAAATATTCGAGTATTTTTTAGATAAGTCTTTTTGTAAGACCAGAAAAAAATAATGTATAAGGCCTATGAAAACTGCTTTAAAGTTCAAAATCTCCTACTTACGAACTCATTTTCGGTTATCATTGTATTGCATAATGTGGCAAATAAAGTTATTTATAAAATGATCGGAAAAAAATTTAATATTTATGCCTGAACATCCCCAAAATAAAATAAAAGGCACTTTTTGGCCATGTTTTTTTCTTGCATAAATCAAAACAGGCGAATGGTGTTAAGCGGGAATTTAAACCTTATCGCCATCTACGTAAGGGGTGTTATTGATAGCGGCTCGATTTAAAATATTACACGACGTAGTGCATCGCCTTAATGAGTAATTTGTGAAATAACACAAATTAATCAAATAAAATTTACACCCCGGATTTAAACACGCGACCTCCAGCTTGCTAGTCGAGAGCCTTACCCTCGACCTAAAAATAAACCTAATAAATCCAACCTACATAACCCGTTTAACCTAGTTTTTGTTTCATCATTTTTCATGACTTTATACAACTTTTTAAAAATGTGTTTATTTGTCATGGTGTTGAGTTGTCCGGTCTCTGTTAATATCTTACGTAATATCATGGCGAAAATTTGAATAAATTATTAATAAAAGATCTTGCTAATTTATTTGCTGAAAAACAAACATTATATTGGCTTCCGTTTCTTTAACTAATTGGTAAGTATTTTAACTCAAAAAATTAATTTATCTGTGAAATCCCTTCAAAATTATATATTAAAGAATTTTATGCACAATCAATTAATATAATAAATAAAAGGAAATTTTAGAAAATTATTTTAAAATATACATAAAAAGTCAGTTTGATCATTTTTTCTCAAATTTTTAAAGAGTTGATGTTGTAATATTGTAAATTTGTGGGTTGGTACTAGATAACATTGAATTAAGTTTTTTAAAACGTGTTTGTGAATTTTTTTTTTAAAATATGCCGTGTTGTTAAAAATATATATATATTAAGCACTTACTTAGGAAAATTGGATATAACGAATTTGATACCAACGCACTATTTATGTTTGATCAGAACAGGTAGGAACAGGTCAAAGAAGAATGAATCTGAGTGATTTCGAATCTTATAAAATTAAGTCCATAAAAAAAATTATTTCATCCATCAGCGTTACTTCAATATCTGTTCATTTTCAACAGAGACCCTCTGCTCGTATATTCGTGTATTGGTGAACTTGGTGGATGAATAATAACGATTATTTGCCTTTTGAGGCATGATATTATTTGAAATGAAATTTTTTTTGTACTCTTAAGTAGGTAATGATGATAGGTTAAAATAAGTACATACAGGGTGTTATGGGAAGTACTTAACTTACTGTAACCAATGTTTCCTGAGATCATTTGGAGTAAAAAATGGGAATGAAATTTTTGAATCAGGTGACTTTTTGTTTTTTTTTTTTTTTTTAATTTTTTCCAAACACTCTGAGCCCAGTAACCGCTCAACCTCTCACCCCGACCCTTACTATCCAATAACTACTAATTTATAATGGTTTAGCCGAAAAATAAAACTTTGTCAAATCACTGTTAAAGTAAGTCATGTAGGTAAGTCCCTTAACACCCTGTATACTCAATTCAATTTTTATGTTTTTAATAAATTTCTATGTATAATAATTGATAAACTTCGCTGCGCACCCAGTATCTTTAGGCATTTTTGGGGTAAGAGGTACTGCTGACAAGGGTTCCAAACAAGTTTAAAAAACTTTTTTGAAACTTTCGATACTATTGGTGAGCACAAATACATTCAAACGTGTCCTCTTTAAAATGATTTGCCTGTAGGTACTACAACCAAATTTTCCCATGAGTTTCTCATAAACCAACACCAAAACATGCATCTCAGATCTCATCTCGATTCGTGAGAATTAAAAACTAATCAGCACCCTCCGCCTCCCTCTCGGGACCAGCCAACACCCCTCCCCTCCCTCCCCCTACCACCTCCACATATTCATTGCACCCTCGGGGATTGACGTTTGATCCCACCCCATCCCTCCTCCTCCCTCCTTGCACTTGCCGCTGGGAAAAAACACAGCAAGTGAATCATACAATTAGATATTACTATCTATAACAGTGGTTCCAAGACTATTACCAACAGAGGTTCTTTTCAAGTTGTGTTAATATTTAATAATAATAAATAATACGGAAATATAATTGTATTGCTGATTTATAATAAATCTCATAAAATTTTTGGTAATCCGGTTAAAAAATGGACTGAAGTCACTTCCTGATACACATTTAATAAATTCCTAATAATATCGGAACACGTATTCATGCACTTGCTACTAATGATGAAATGAGTATGCAATCCCGTTTTTAACCGGAATACAAAAAAATTGAAGATATTCTTAATATTTTAGCCCTGTTTTTAACAGTAAGTAAGTTATTTCATAGTATTTGTAAAATAACAAAACTTGATTGGAGCTTTCACAGAACTCGTGAAATGTTCAAATTCCGAGAAACAATCCGTCCTTTCACATAATTATATCTTATATTAGATCCACTTCTTTATAAGTAATTTATTTAAGATATAAAGGCATATAATATTTTTATAAGTAATTGAATATAATCTAGGTAGGTACTGTACTGTTACTAGATGCAGATACACTGATGAAAGATCTTTAACTCATATTGTTCATTCAATTGTATCTCAAACAATAAAAAACAACACAATTTTTTGAAAATATGTTTACGTACACGGAGAAAAGTGTGTATTGCTAAATTATTATCAATCTCTTCAAATTATTCTTAATTCAGTTAAAAATGGGATTGCAAGCCTTTTCCTTAGAATTTTTTAATAAATTCCTAAATATCGGAACACGTGTTTATTCACCTGGTTTATATAAACACGTGTCCCGACATCGGGATAATACATTCGTATTTTACTAAGAGTTTATCAGGAAACATTTAATTTCATTCGTTAAGGGCCTGCAATCCCGTGTTTAACCTAATTCAAAATAATTTGAAGAGATTCATAATAAATTATTAATTCACATTTTCTCTCCATGCACCTACTAAAAAACAGAAGATATTTTTAAAAAATCATTCTAAAAATTGGAAAACGAATACAAAAGATAATAAAATAAATATTCTGGTAAAAAAAAAAACCAATCAACTAAATTAAAACTTACTATATCTGAAGTTTGAGAACTTCTGTTTACCCATTGCCTATTCTGTTGAATGTAATTTAATATGATATACGAATGTTTGTCGGTGGTAGAAAGCGAATGCCGTATGGTGACAATAGCGCAATTCCCAAATCTACGAAGTATTTTTTTATCGTGGGAGAACATTTTTTTACATGTTGTTGTGATGAAATAATGACGAAATACCTACATGCAATATAGAATAAACGTAGGTATCTTTATTTATTGTTTATTTATTGTTTGTTTCTAATCTGTAAAGGTATCTATAAATACATTTTTAGAGTACACTTAACCTCAACCCGTTCTTAACGATAAAGCAGGAATCTTTATCTGATGCATGGAAAATTCTCTAACAACGAGTTAGACATCGTGAAATTTGCTCGTTTTTTATGCATTGAAACTATTTTAAGTATCTCACTAGTAACAAAATTTTTCAAAATTTTACAAAAAACTGACTTATGTTGACGGTATGTGGTTTTTTATCCAGTTAAAAAATTTTCTTCATAAAACACATTGAATAATAATAAATCAGTCAAGAAAATACAACCATCAGATGGTAATGGTAATAAGACCAAATGATCCGCAGTACTAGTTAGTTAGAGACATGAAAGGGTATTGTTATAAGCCCTAGCTAGTTAGAGGATTACGAAAGAATCAATAAAATCAAAGAAAAAGCGTAGACAGAAAACAGAAAAATCAGACAGAAAAGGTGGTGTAAGTTTTGGGACGAAAGCACTCACCGTTTCGAGTATTCAATGTAGATAGGTATAGTCATAATAACATTTTCCTTTTTGTAACAAATAGAGATAATGATATTTTCACTGCGATCTCCCATGCTAACGATTTCATTTTCATATTATTAAAATTTAGTAGTTTGGATAACACAAAGTAATTATAAATATTATATTTATAGTGTTTTATTCTGAAAAAATAATAACATATTCTTCTTCTTCTTGATGTGCCGTATCAGGTCCCCCCGACGTTGGCGATCACTCTGGAAAATGTCTCTTTGTCTTGCGCTGCCCGGAATAGCTCCTCCACACTTCTAATGCCGGTCCACTCTCGTATATTTCGCAGCCAAGACATTTGTCTCCTACCAGGCCCTCTGCGACCCTCTATCTTGCCTTTCAATATTAACTGGAGCAAGTGATACTTCTCCCCTCGAAGTACATGACCCAGATATGAAATTTTCCTGATTTTTATTAATCTAAGCAGTTCTCTCTCTGCTCTAGCCCGCCTGAGAATTTCTGTGTTGGTGATCATGTCGGTCCATGGGACTTTGAGTATTCTCCGGTGAAGCCACATTTCAAAAGCCTCTAACCTGTTCATGGTATTTACTTTCAAGGTCCATGTTTCACATCCATACAACAAGACCGACCACACATAACATTTTAGCATTCTCTGCCTTAGTTTTAAGCTGATATTATCATTGCAGAAGAGGGATTTCATTTTAATGAACGCAGTTCTTGCTGTTTCAATTCTGCACCTGACCTCTACATCTGGGTCAAGAGTCTCCGTGAGAATACTGCCGAGGTATTTAAATCTTTCGACCTTTTCGACATTGCAACCATTTAACTGTATCACTGATTCAGAGTGATCTAGTCGTCATATATAATATCACATATTACATGGTGTTTTTTAGTGCAGTTGAGTGGTTTCGTTTTGAGACTGTATTAGGTGTCAGTATATTATATATTTCTGATCTCATTATGTTTTGATCCAGCTTTTTATTTGATATTTTAATGATGTAATATTGTTGCTATTTTTGAATGAGAGTGGAATTTTGCTGTAGAGTTAAGTACCAAAGAATAGGAAGCTTTCTTTGCCCAAATGTTGTATTGTTAATTGATTGTTGGATATGTTTTTGACCTTGAGATCTAGTGTTTCTAATATACGTGTTAGTTGTTATTTCACGTATTTTGTATTTCTGAATATAAAGGAGTATTGCTTTAGAATATAGTTGTCTAATAGATTTTAATATTGTAGAATACTTCGTTAGTGCTATTTTTTGCAGGATTCTCTAAGAATAATTAACATTTTGGCTTTTTGGGTATTAATTAGTTTTTTAGGATATTGTCATATTGTACACCAAGGTGTTTTTGAAAATAATATAATTCTTACAAAGTCAATTTCTCTTTGTCAGAATTTTTAATATTTTAGGCCGGAGAAAGTTTTTTCAATATTCCTGAGTACGTTCGAATTTCAATTCGTCTTTTCGGTACAAACGTCAATGGTGAGAAATGAGCAGCGGCGTAGCTTGTTCCGCAAGTCGCCCCCGCTGTCAGATGTGAGTGACGCGTCACCTGAGCCCAATAATGTATTACGGGTGCGCCCCTGCCCCACGTGCCAACCACCGAACTGAAAGTACCTACTTACCTACAGGAAGTTTGTCGTAACTAACTACGCATCTAAATATGTATATGTATTTTAAAAAATGTGTGAAATCGCACAAGAGCCCCAACTGCTCCCAACCAGTGAGACAATCGAATCCCCAATCGGGGTATTTTTTGACGGTGAATGTAGTGGGGAGGGAAGGAGATGGGGAAAAGGAAGGTTGGAAAGTACCTGGCTATATAGATCTGGTCACCAAACACGGTCACAGCCATTTCAAGCAAGGTTTAAAATTATATTTGGATTAAATTTTTTTTGTTCTTATCTAATATTCAAATTTAGATCATATTTCATAAGTTTTAATTTTTTTTAGTTTTCAGATACGTCAGGAATTGGTCTATTTCTTTGGATTTCTAAACAACCCGTCCTTAAAGCGGTGCACTACGTAGTAATGCAAAATCATGTGTTTTGGGTTTGAAAATGCTTTAGTTAAATACTGCGAGTAGAATACATCATGGCCTTTGAAATAATCGAGTATTTTTTAGATAATTCTTTTTATAAGTCCAGAAAAAAATAATATATAAGGCCTATGAAAACTGCTTTAAAGTTCAAAATCTCCTACTTACGAACCCATTTTAATTATGATTTTATTGCATAATATGGCAAATTAAGTTATTTATAAAATGATCCAAACAAAATTAAATATTTATGCCTGAATATCCACAAAATAAAATAAAAGACACTTTTTGGCCATGTTTTTTTCTTGCATAAATCAAAACAGGCGGATGGTGTTAAGCGGGAATTTAAACCTTATCGCCATCTACGTAAGGGGTGTTATTGATAGCGGCTCGATTTAAAATATTACACGACGTAGTGCATCGCCTTAACTAAAACGGATTTAAAAAAAACTTAATTATACCGGCTATTCTTGAATAAAATAATTATGTAGGTACCAGAAAACAATAAAAGTAAGTATGGACTTATTTATCTATTCGAGAAGTACCTCTAAAGATAAACATAAGGTCTGTTTATCTGAAGTATCTTTAGTGTCCCCGGCCGAAGCAGACCCCCGCCATTAGGGTAGCTACCCTATCAGCCAGATTGGATTCTCGTGTTTCCGGTCCCTCCACAGCAAAGCCTCCAGAACATTCTCGAACAGTCTGGAACCTATTGCCAGACTTCATCTGCAAATGGCCAGGACGGCGATGGTAACAGTGATAATACTTATATAAATGTAAGTGGATATAACCAAAAGCACATGAGACACGTATTTCGGGATCGAATAAAAGTTCTTCGAGCGTATTAAATGTTAAATTTTATTTTGGGGCAGTTGTTACGTACTGAATCCACGTTACGTAGGTACCTAAACATATATAAACGGAAATGGGTATCTTTTACTTTACTATCAAACTGTCTCTTTTTATTTTGGCGAATTGTTGAGAGCTATAAAACTGAAAAAATGTTTTGAATAAAAGTGATGTAATCTTGTGAGGCTTAAGATTTTTTTTAAATGTAGGAACTTTTCCATTTGATGAAGCCAAAAAACATGGACACAATACAATTTCGATCATTTTGTAGACGATCATTTTTCTTACGATCATTTGATTACGATCATTTGCTTACGATCATTTGATTACGATCATTTGCTTACGATCATTTGATTACGATCATTTGATTACGATCATTTGATTACGATCATTTGCTTACGATCATTTGATTACGATCATTTGATTACGATCATTTGCTTACGATCATTTGATTACGATCATTTGATTACGATCATTTGCTTACGATCATTTGATTACGATCATTTGATTACGATCAAAAGTCGGTTACCACTTATTGCGCATTTAAAAGTCCACCAGCCTATACAACAATAATAAAATATAATAAAAACGGCACACTCCTAAACACTAAAGCCACCTGCTTATAGATCAATTGCAATAATTCCCTCTTTCTCATAAACGACGCGTATAACAGAAAGAGAGGTTACGACGGAGCTCTCAGCGGCAGGACCGTAATAATTTCCTTGCTCGGGGTCTGCACCCATTACCACCCCTCTCCTCATAATCATGTTATTGGGTCGGAATCACTTACCACGTGCTTGCCACGTGGGCCCAGCGGCGACACGTGGCTCAAGCTCGAACAAAAATACACACTTATGATCATCAAATAGTTGATCTATTCGAAATCTCATCACAAGTCTCATGGGATGATATTGTGAATAATGCATTTTACAATCAAATAAGCAAATTGACGCGCTTGACACATAGAAGTTTTGAGCGAAGTGTGCACGTCTAAAGAAAAACTGGATATCTCAAACAGCAAAAGCTCTCAAACGCTGATATCTGGCGATTTTAGATTTGTACTGCTAAGCAGACGCATCAGATAGTAAAATGAAGAAAATGACTGTCACAAAATAAAAAAAAAACAATCACGGTTGACGGTTGCGATGCTGATCACAATCGACATTTAAAAAAAATTATTGTTCAATAAATTAAAAGAGTGTTCGGGCAACGCGGGATAATTAAGCGAGATTTTTTCCATAAAATTGCAAGTTAACAATAAAGTATAAATTTCAGGGGTACACTACAATAATATATTGTATAGACGCGCTGTAGACATCTCAAAGTGGCAAGCCGAAAGCTAGACCCGTCGTGTTAAGATCGTGTGCCACCTCTAAGTAAATTACATAAATTTTACTAATGTTTATAAGACAATGTTTTATGTATAGCATAAAGGATAAAAAATAATTATAAGCAATAATTAGTCGACTGAAATATCAATAGAAATTGAAAATATCTCCCGAGTAAAAATAAATAAGCCGACATAGCTCAGTGGTTCAGAGCACCTGACCAGACATCAGTAGGCACGGGTTCAGTTCCCGTTGGCGGCATTTATTTTTACTCAGGAGATATTTTCAATTTGTATTGATATTTCAGGCGACTAATTATTGCTTATAATTATTTGTTAAATTACATTAAATAAGTGCCAGAGTTGGTACATTTTGTGACGAGGAAATGTTTTCATTACACGGAAAGCACTGTTAAAAGACAAGAAATAAGATTTCTTGCGTGCATACCCATAAATTATTTTATTATTATAAAAATTTAATTATTTCGATTGTTTATCGAAGATTTTCAGCGCCATTAGAAAAAGTGGGGTGGCGAACGTAGCAAGAATAAGGACAACCTATAGCAATAGGTCGTCTCATACAGTATTCCGTATTTGAACATGAAAAAAGTTTGAATTAAGAAGTTGCTGGAAACATAAGAGTGTTTCTTCAGTTTACGAGATAATAGCAAGTCTAGATGTATTGTAACGTTGTTGGGAAAATCCTATTCATTTAGAGACCATTTCAACAAGCTTGTTTTCAAGACGGAAGAAGCACTTTCATCAAGACTATAATTGTTATTTTTGTTTTTATTTTTTTTTAATCTTACTGAATATTTTACACTTGATAAATAATACCGAAATTGAACTGTGTTGATACTTTACTGCTCTTACATTTAATATTTTAAATATTGTTACTTTTTATATTTTTTTATTATTAAAGTATTCTTCCATACTGAATCAACAAATTACGCTTAGAAAGTGTACTTCACAACACAGCTGAATTTTTAGAATTAAAATACAATAAATGGGCAATATCAATCTCTCTAAATAAAAAATATGTTAAGAAATTAATATGTTTATTCAAAAGGAAATATTACATCTTTTACAATAAAATATGTTAGCATGTAATAATAATTTTATATAATATATTATATAAGACGTAACCACATAAATAAGCTGAGCTGTGTGTATGGGGGTGTTATTATAACATTATCCTTTCGTTTGTTTATATGTTTAAGTATTCAGTGTACATTTTCGGTTTGTTTTTCAAAGTGAAATGTTTTTTAAACGAATTTGGTATTTATGTTTCTGAATCTTTCTTGGTGATGAATTTTAAAAAATTACCCATGATAGAAGAATTTTTACTTTTATATTAGGGAGAATTGATGTTTTATATTTGGAAGAATTGGTGTTTTATATTTGGGAGAATTTATGTTTGGAAGAAATGATGCTTTGTATTTGGTAGTATTGATGTTTTATATTTGGGAGAATCGATGTTTAATATTTGGAAAAATTGATGTTTTATATTTGGAAGAATTGAAGTTTTATATTTGGAAGAATTGATGTTTTATATTTGGCAGAATCGGTGTTTTATATTTGGAAAAATTGATGTTTTATATTTGGAAGAATTGATGTTTTATATTTGGAAGAATTGATGTTTTATATTTGGTAGAATTGATATTTTATATTTGGGAGAATTAATTGATTTTTTTATTATTTTTAAATTGCGCAGTTTTATTTATAATATTATCTCTGTAGTTGTGTGATATTACACGAAAGAGGTAAAATACATTTAGTTTTCTGACTTTAACGGAAATTCTGATGTATGTATGTATATACTACCATTGTGTAGAACTACCTCTCAAGTTTTCTGTTCCGGTGACATTGTATCAAATCTCGACTTCAGTACAGTTAGGTATTATTGCTACTTGTA
Organism: Hesperophylax magnus; assembly: GCA_026573805.1. Classification (NCBI taxonomy): domain Eukaryota; kingdom Metazoa; phylum Arthropoda; class Insecta; order Trichoptera; family Limnephilidae; genus Hesperophylax; species Hesperophylax magnus. The sequence continues at coordinate 26,086,274 of JAIUSX010000072.1, forward strand.
AATGAATCGGTCGGCCGCTAGAACAGCTGCGGTTTCAAAACCAACACCGCGTCTTTTGAGTAGATAGGGGGATGATTGACACGGTTTTGATAAAATACGAAATAAAAATACACGTGCTTTATAAAATTTATATTTATTTACTAAATAATGGATACAACTTGACAGAATAAAAATCATACTAGCAAAATAATGGATATACAGTCACATCTTTTACGCCCTGGACCTTTTTTGACGTCTCAGTTTTTTACTCAAAGTCACATAGAATCTAATCGTGTTTTGACTTGGAAAAGATTTTTGGTTCATAAATTTGATTGTATGGTTTGTGTAATGACAATAACTGTTTTTTTTTAATATAATATTACCAGAAAGCAATGGGTGTGAAAAAAGGGAAAACGTAAAATTAAGTTACGACAAATATTTTTTGATTATATATTTAGTGCGATAGAAATGGAAAAAAGTTTATTTGTAAATCATGAATGTAATTTGAAAATTTATTTCAATGTTTTTTTCGTACTCGGGAAAGAATATATTTTACAATATTAACTTAGATATACAAAAAAGTAGAATGAAGTACATAAACTAAGAAAAAAACACAGTCTAAGATAGATATAAAGAAGTTGATAAAAATTGATATAAAATTATCTAAATGTCTTGATTAAAAATACTTTTTTCATGTTTTTAGCATAATATCCTCGAAAAGTGCCAAAACTTTGGCTTTCTTTGAGGTTAAGGCCATTAAAAAAGTTTTTGTACATTGTATAAAATACACTATAATTCTTACTATGCATGTTACCCGTAATATATTATTTTATATTTATTTTCTCTCTCTCTCATATATATATTTATAAATATTTTTTTAATAATTTATTTATAATACTACTACCCGGAATTAGCCATCAACGAAATTCAGTGCATTTATCAATGGATCTGATAGACATTAGGTAAGTTTTTAGATTTCACGGCCAAAAGCATTTTTGTTGTTTGTTTTTGGGGTGTTATGCCGTGTTGCGCTAACTCCTTATTTAGCCGACGTTTCGGACAGCGTTGCAGTGTCCATCATCAGGGCAGATCTGGTAGATCACATCTTCGGATCTACCTGATCTGCCCAGATGATGGACACTGCAACGCTGTCCGAAACGTCGGCTAAAGAAGGAGTTAGCGCAACACGGCATAACACCCTAAAAACAAACAACAAAAACTGATAGACATTGTTCCCAATCTTAGCGACAGTTTGAAAGGAATCGGTAGAATCGTTAAATCGCAAAGTCCATCTCCAAACTCCATAATCCAGATTTTGCACCAAATCGGCAGAAAACTCAAGAAATTCAAGCTGGATGCTGAAGTTATGACGTTAGATCCGAGTTCAATGCACATCCAAACTCCTTAATCCCGATTTTGAACCAAATCAGTAGAAAACTCGAAAAATTCAAAATGGATGCCAACATTATGCATTTTGACATTAGATCCGAGTTCAATGCACATCTAAACTCCCTAATCCCGATTTTGAACTAAATCGGTAGAGAACTGAAGAAATCCAAGATGAATGCTGAAATTATGCATTTTGACATTAGATCCGAGTACAGTGCACATCCAAACTCCCTAATCCCGATTTTGAACTAAATCGGTAGAGAACTGGAGAAATTTATGATTGATGCCGAAATAATGCATTTTGAAATTAGATCCGAGTTCAAGCCACCACCTACTCCGTTTTACCGACTTCGATAGAAGTCGGTAAAAATTTGTAGAAAACGTGTCCATCGGAATGATGTATTTTGACAAACCTTATTCTTCTTTTCCTCCAGTGGAGCGGTCTCTTTCGGCGCTGTACGCGCGAGTCCCTTTATTATTTCCCATTTATGTGCCCCTTTATTATTTACGTATTGGTACCTGAAAAAGGTAAAAAAAAGTTGAGACCGTAAAACAAGTTTCAAATTATATATTACAAAATAAATAATATTTAATTTCCACTTACCCCTTGGCTATAGCACCAATCTCCTCTGGATTCCTATTAGAAATTTGAAAGTTGGCCGAGGACTGGAGAATAAACAAAATAAGCGTGCTCTCACTTCCGAATTCACCTCGAGACTGACGGTGACTAACGGCGTTCCGTCAAGCCATGGACAATGATTTCATCCATAGGATTTTGTATGACGGAAAATAATTGAAATATTCGGGAAGTTTAATTGAATCACAACAAAAATCCATATATGTTAAAGTGTTTTTTATTTATTTAAAATGACCTGTATCATATTTACTTTGAGATGACCGATGGAATTGAAAAAAAAATCTCTCTGATAGGAGCTATTCTGCTTCCAGCGAAGGCATTTTTGAAGTTTTACGTAAAGTTGCAATGTGTATTTCATATAGAATAAAAAAGTTTACGATAAAAAAAGTTAATTCACTGGTAACATAAGACATTTTTCTAACTACCCCTATAGAATTTTTAGATAAATTATTAGTGGTATTCCTTTTACTAGGTAAATACAAAGTGATGTTTAGCGCTATTTATGATACTTCCCCCTTAAGTAGATTTTTTTATTTATTTTTGTGATAAATTGATTGACAGTTGATGATATATAAATTAAAATAAATAAACAAACTGTTACTCATGTGGTCAAATGTATTACTAGGTAAGAAATAATACTCCAAGAAGTAAACCAAATGAATAACCATTTGTTTAATTATATCCCTCACATTAGATGGGGCAGTAAGAAATGTTAAGCTACATAAAATTATAATATGTTTTGAGCCACTGAAGGGATAAATCGATAGAAATGTGTTGTGGGCGTGTCCGTGTGACCAAAATTACCTATTTTTTCCTTCTTTCTGGTGAAATTAACTTTTACGTACCTATGGTAAAAATTACGTACCATTCAAAAGGGGGTCACTAGGATCCCCCATAAAATTGAAAAGTGACCGTGTCTCTTAATATTCTTTGCACGCTTTCCAGTTATACTTTGATATTAGTTATCACCCACTGTTTTAACTTGACAGTCAATCATTAAATAATAAAAAAACGCGTGACTCTTATATCGATTTTAATGTGTTAATTGCTGTTTTAAGTAAAAAAATGTTTTTTGTAAAGCATTTATCGAGATTTTTTTTTTGCTTTAAATCTTATTATTGGACCAACCTTAAATTGGAGTGTTCTTGTAAGTTAAATTTTCATTTTGCACTTAAACATATGTGCTCTAAGCCATTGATGTATGTGTATCAATGTAGACCTTTTCAGTAAAATGCACCTTTTACGACTGTATTTTTTTTTTAAATAAGTGCTTATCGGGGGGGGGAAATTTCATTGAAATATGATACATAATATTATATAATATCTTAAAGGTAATGTGATATCTTTCCTATAACCTAAATTATAGGGAATGTTTGGAAAAAACAACTTATATATGGCACAAAACTATCGTTTGGGGGGAGTTTAAGACCCCCTTCGGAGCGGAAGTTGTAACATTAAATCGTGGATGGGTGATGAAAGGATAATTGTATTAATTAATGATGGATCTTTCAATTGTGACATTAATAGGTAAATTACCGAATACAATTATCTAGACATCTACGCACACGCACTAACTCAATGTAGGTAGGTAGTGATGAGAACTGATAAGGAAGATTAATTAAAGAATATTTTAAATATCAACAGACTCTATTTATTAAAACCATTATTAAAATAATTAATCAAATATAATAAACATGAGACTCTATCAAACAACTATCTCCGGGCGTGTCAAGACTAAACGTGTGTTTAACGCCATCTTGATAAGATTTTGACTAACGAACATGTAACATTAATAAATTTAAAACATTAAAATCTTGTAAGGAATGTCTGAGCGGGCGCCAGCGAGTTATAAAAATAACTACGCAAGAAGTTAAAATGAGTAATCCCTAATTGGATTATAAGTACATTGTTAAAAAGTTATAAGTGAAAAAGACCTTTCGTAGTTTGCACAGTAGACCCTCATTGTTCTAGCGTCGCACGAACACACCGTATTGAAACCGAGTCCAGCAAGCAACTGAGCTCGACCAAGTGCTCTCCGCACTCATAGCTCGAAACAGTCGTGCCAATTGAAGAATGTTGACCAATGATTATCTTAATCGGGTAGGAACTGCCCGTCCAGAAGTACGCACTGCTACAAAGTGTTAATCAATCATCAAATTTCTTTCTTGAATAGAAAGTCGTATTGATGCCCGAGGAATGAAGAAAAAAGGACTTGACAACAACCATTTTCTTGCAAATCGGTAGATATTATAGATCACACTTCTAGGAATTGTGTGTTCAGTGTGTTTGGCAGATAGAGATAGGCTCAAAGCTGTTAATGTTTCTCTGAGACTCCAATTGTTAGCATTTATCATCCCCGGCTTAATTATGTCTGGGGGTCGGTTCCAAGATGGTTCCGTAATTGCTGTGTGATATTCCGAGCTTAGGGGAGAGCTTGGAGAGAGGGTAAGAAGTAAGAATTGATATTATAATATACAAACGGCATACGTTTTTTTAATAAATGGCAAAGAGAACAGAAGATATGAGATTACGAAATGTTATAAATAATTGAAGGCGGGGTAATTCTAGTAAAGTCCAATAGTGGAAAATACTATTCTGAATCGAAATATTTTGGTAGTTGAAATGCAATGTTTAGTGACTAGATCTGAAGAGTCAGCTACTTGCTAACCTCCCTCTTTTTCTTATCCTCCCCTTACATGCTGCCTCACAACTACATACTAGAGTCTTATAGGCGCTTTTTTTCATGCCGATCTAACTATATCGGAACTCATTTTGATATTTACGATTTCATACATATATTTGCCATTAGAGAAAAAATAATATTTTACGACAAATAATAATTTTTTGACATAAGATTGAACCTACCTCTCCAAGAACTGGAGTCAACAAAGCTAACACCTAAGCCAAAATCTGATAGTACCGACCTTTATTTAGTATACTTTATGGAGGAAAAAGAGTATTGCTAATTTATTTAGAATCTCTTAAAATTATTTGTATTCCGGTTAAAAACTGTGATTTAACTGTAATTGTATCTGTAATTTTTTTTTTTTTTTTTAAATATAATGTCATCCAATATTAGAAAAATGCATATGTTGATGCTTGCCACCATGTATGCATGATAGAATGCATTGTCACCGACAACGAGTCTATCTGCCGGGTTTCAGCTCGATAGGATGTCAGGAAATGGATTAATTTCCACATCCAAGATTCCACTTCATTCATTTAATCAAAAAACAAAATCAAAATTTAAATAAATATATATATAAATAGCAACACCTTGAACATAACCGTAGAGAACATTGAAGCAACTTCTCATTTGCCTTTGCCATTGCCGAATTCACAAATTATCAAAAATGCACGCGAAATTCACTAAAGTTTATCCTTTTTTACGTTAAATATATTTCTAACGGTTGATCATTTTCTTCGGTGTTAGTATTATGTTTAATAAAATAGCATAATATTATATTTTTCCAGATTTGAACAAAATTGCCTACCTAATTCTGTGCTACACGGTGTTCCTCCAACGACAGAACTTTCCTGTCTAGTACAGAAATGTCTGCACGTGATCTGTAGGGAAGGGTCTCCCTCATTTTTCTATTAATTTCATTAAATATTCAACAGCCGCGACGTTTTCTGCTTTCCTCCATTCCCTTAGCTACTGAGACATGTACAATAATTTTTACCTTCATCCGTCGACCCTACGAAAAAAAACACTGTTTGTATTTATACCATACTACTTTAAATTTTCTTCCATAAAATGGTGGTTAAAACTCAAACACAGATCACGCTGAAGAATCATTTTTAACACCAATCAAAAATATTTGTCTTAGAATAAAATCACACTCACGCAATTACCTACATTATTATGACTAGCCAAAATTTGAAAGATGCCAAACAAAACATCTGTAACCGAGTGGGTCTTCCGACGACCCCATGCATTTTTCTGTCTTATGGGCTTTTAAACTACAGAAATCCTAATTATTCAGACAATTATTAATGTTAACTTATGTATTTGCGCAGAAGAATAATGATATCTCAAGTAGTTAAGCTAATATAAGTAGGAGAGTAATTTTGGGTACTACAAACTCCCCCACTTGGTTGCGGGATAGTTAAAAAGTTTCTTTAGATGGACTTTTTTTAAATGAGATATAATTTCATTCTTTTTCGATAATATAACTGTATTTAACATACATGTCATTAATCCATGGTATTTCGGCTTTAAAGTTTTCCTGTCGTAACAAAAACTATAGTGTCCACCTTTTTACGAAACAAAGGCGGCAGTTTTTCAAGTAACCAATCAGGACGTTCTATTTACAATGGCCGCCAAACCTTAACTCATACAAACTAGTGATATTTTTGTTTTAATTCTGAAAAAAAGTCTCTTAGTACACACGATAATTCTTTTAATACGGCGCGGACGAGGCTAAGCTCAATAGTTCTTGTAATAGAATAAAGAATACTACGAAGTGCTTTGCGGGCATGTTTTGTGGTCAAAATATATGCTTGTGGAGGCTCTCTACGATGTCGGGCGAGAGTGAGACAGAGCGCTGGACTATTAGGCCAAATGGAACATCTGTTTCTATCAACATTTCTTTGGAAGGCATTTTTAGTGTTATTCTTTATAATATGGTCCTTGGTATCCGGCACTTGACGGCTACACCAAAACTAAACGCCAAAAACCACATTAATTTAACTAATATACTGAAATGCAAGCTCTAAGGGGACGCGCACAACTCACATTTTACCAAAATCTGCTCATCTACCTGATGATCGACACTAAAGCTATCCGACACTTTGACTAAAGAAGGAGGAATCGCAACACGACGTAATAACTATAAAAAAATAATCAAGATAATGCTTTATCCCCTTGAAAATCTCAAATCATATCTGTACAAAACATATTCATATAGGTAGGTAAGTACTCGTATATCATTTGATTTTTTTTCCAGTGACATAACGTAATATTTTGTCTCGGTGTGCGAAACATAATTTTTATATGAAGTATTTTGAGAAGAATGTATTATTTATTAATTAGATTTTTTTAATTTTTAGCGCCCTTGAGGTTAAATTTCATAATATGCCCATAAAGATATAAAAAGCAGCCATTTATTATTATGTATTACCATGAAATCAAGTGAAACAAAAAGTCACAATGAGCGAATGACCACGTTATGTTTTTTTCCTGTCCAAGGGCGGATTTTGTCCCCCGCCCTAACCTGATTAGTGTCCGCCCACCACCCTCGCCCGCCCTCGCCACCCCACACCCCCAAGGCGGAAGAGTCAACACAGGAATGCTTGGTCACCATTCTCATACACGAAGTTACCCCACTCTTCTAGCTTTTGGAGTTCTAACTACGAGTAGAATTCGCCCGGATACAACTGTATAGAATAGCCTCTGTTTAATTGTACGATTATATATTTGGATAGTAACACAAGGTTTTGGTAACCAACAAGGATTTGATTTGTTTTAATCCCACGACCTTATCCTGTAACTATATGTAATCACATATCTTATGCATACAAACACACTGTACAAACTACACATGATGTATGTAGGTAGGTACTTGAAACTATATCTTGAAGGATGTCAGAAACATTGAGTTATTTAGATAGAGCTAACATTGGCGTTCAAAGTATAGGCCACAAACATCGGTTAATTGTCCGCTGCGAGTTACCACGGTCCACAGTCGGTTACAAGTGCTCGCCAGGCACTTGATGACTTTTGATGACTTCAAAATGCCTTACTGGAAAAGATAGAGAAGTCAATGGTATAAACCATTCATTGGTAAATAAGGTGTTACTATAAATTGGTTTTTAATGTTAACTCAACGAGCACTTGAAATTGGCGCGCCGGTAACCGAAATGCGTGGCGCACGGGAACAATATTTTACACTGATTTTATAACGCATTGGTCAGAAAGAAGATTTGTGCGAAAATTGCGACTTTGAGTTAAAAATGCAGAAATATTCCTGAATTCATCAACATTTGTCATACGATATCAGAGAAATTTCAATATTTATTCCGTGATTGCCATCAAATGTTGATATAATTCATTTTCATCGACAAGGAGTCTACCTGCCGAGTTTCAGCTCTATCGGATGTCGGAATGTGGGTTAATTTTCGCTTCTATGATTTGCATTCATTCGTTCATTCGTTCATTCATTCCAAAAAACAATAGTGAAAAACAAGCTTCTAATTTTTTTTTACTCTTAAAAAACAAAAACTCTTTTATAATGAACACAGAAAAAACCAACTGTATATTTTACAGTTGTTTGATTTTGACAAATATTTGAAAATTCTTTTTCGAAAAACAATTTTCAGACATCGTTTTCTCAAAACATGTTAAATTCAGATAAGTTTCTTTTGCATTACATTGGCAAAATATGAGGAAAAAAACTACCTCCAAGGTCGAGCTGTGATGAACCAAGGCTCGGAATGAAAACTCGATACTCAGTATGAGCAAAAAAAGTGTGATTTTATAGCACCAAACGGTATCGAAACCTAGCTTTATGGCTTTCGCCGTCCTAAGTGACCAGATCTGAATATCCCGGTAGGTACTAGACGATCTTCTTCCTACCCATCTCCGTCCCCTCCCCACTCTTTTCAGTCACACAATATTCCCCAGCTGGGAGTGTAATAACCCCACAGGCTTCGAGCTGTTTCTGTTTTAAATTCAAACCTTCAATCACTGCAAGACAAAATCTTTACATTACGTATATAAATATATACTTATCTAACAGGATTTAAGAGACTTATGTTCTTACATTGTATCGTTCAAACAAAGAAAGTTGTGTAATAATCTGATTTATTCTACTAAATTTAGAATTATTCTGAATTTATTATTATTTAATACCATTTTCCAGTTGATTAATCTAGCTAATGTTGTTTTACCGTTAGCTCGTCATTGAAATAAATTTACAATCAAGTTAAAAACAATTGACAGCTTTTGCTGATTCGAAAATCCTATGCAACCTTCTCAGGGGGGTTGAAAAGGGGTCGGGAGGTAGTGTGGGGTGCGGTGGGACAGGGGACAAAATGAAGAGAGGGACGCTGCTCATTAGTTCTTCAAATATCCGCCAGGGGTTGCGCCACTGGGAAATGGGGGTTTGCTCAGAGGGAGGGGGTGCTCTTACCCGTCACCCCGCGCCACTCACCCTGCAAATCTCTAAGAACTGGTCAGAAGATATCGATGTTTCTGTTTGATCCCATCGTAACTGAGGATTTATTTACCTGGCAATCATTTCATTATATTATAGACTGCCATTTATAAAGGTGTAATATTATTATTAGACAATATCTGGACAGTGATAGGAATTACTTTCAATTGAAGGTGAATATATTGTTTGTACTAATCAAAATGAATTGGAAATTGGAAGTCAAGATTTGAAACTCGATTTATGATAGGAACTTTTGATCAATAACCTTGTTGAACATTTCTATAACTTGGCGTTAAAACCCTTGGTTTTGGCCTAAACAACGTGTACTAAAAACATAACTACACACAAAAAAATAGTTTGACTTAGCCTTTTCTACTTACATAAAAATTACTCAGTAAAAACAAATGTTTTTTGCCATTTTTCGAGAAATTTCGCCTTGGTACCGCTAAGTGTCCGCCAATCAGAATCAACCCCGTTACTTCGACTCCACAGAATAAAGAAGAAAACTAAAAATAGTATTTAATGAAAACCAACGTCATCTACAAAATGTACCAAACCACTGGTTTGGTACATTTTGGTTCTAGCTCGTTTAGCACGCGCTCTGTATATCTTACACTTGCCTAACATCGTATACGTCATCCCATTTGAAGTTCATAATGATAATGAAAAATCTGCTTATGAAATTTATTCAAAGAATGGTCATACTTTTGGATCACGAAATACACCCACATGGCATTTCTTGAATTGTTCTTTATTCTATGTTCAACCTTATTACGGGAATTTGTTTTGTTAAGTTTTCATTAATTTATTAATATTTAACTCTAAGTTTATCGACTGCATCAGAATGACTAAATGACGGCGCTTGTGTACCCACCTCGAGCCTAATCTTCTTTCTTCTCTAAATATAAATAAAAATATAAATGTTCGTTTGTTCAAAATCTGAAATCTTCGAAAGTTCTTCACCTATTGCTTTGAAATTTTGACACAACGTTGTATTTGAATGCGCACATGTTTTTAAATATAGACCTATATTATGTAGACGTCACCTGCGAGAGGTAAAAACAAGGTTTTTTGAAAAATAGCGCAATCTGTTGGATAAACATGCTTTTTTTAAATAGCTCCTTGTGTTGGACGTAAAAGCATCACGCGCTATGGCGCTATTTTTCTATCTACACAGACAGACTGAGCCACAGATATAATCAAAGAATTATGTCGCCACCTTAATTAGTAAATTACGTAAGTCCATTTTTTCTCAAATCGAGAGTTAAACGCCACCTTTCATATTTTTTATAAAGGGTGGTCCTTTGGATACATAGGATATAAATGTGTTTTAACAATAACAAGAAGATGTTCTTTTGTATAGCGACTAATTTTTAATAACATCAATAACAGCAGAGAGCAACAACAATTAACTGTCTAACATTAGAGTTGACAACTTAAATACAAAAAATTGAAGGAAATTTAAATCCGGCGTACCCGATGGACCACCCTTTACTTTACATAGTTATCTGGATGATAATTTAATTTAAATTCATGTACACAAGGAGAAAAATCAGTATTGCTAATTGATTAAAAAATTCTTAAAATTATTGGTAATCCGGTTAAACAGGATTGCAGACCCTTTCCTGATAAACGTTAAGTCAATTCCTAGTATATCGGAAATCGTGTTCATGCATCTGCGTTTGCCTTGATAATATATACAATGACGAAACGAGAAAATATTATGATTCTTATTTTACTAAAAGTTAATCAATCTAGTCAATTAGTGAAATTCCGATAATAACCGGATTACAATAATTTAAAGATTTTCTTAATGAATCAACAATATTCAATAGTAGTCAATTTTCTCCGTGCATTTCTAATCGAAAACTGTGATGTATGGTAATAAGTTGGGTATTCAAGCGATAGATGGCACTAGTCAGAAAGCTTACTCCAGAGTCCGACAGATGTCGCTAGAGTGTAGCAATTGCCTGTGGGGTATCCTTGTCAGACTTCAAGCTTCTAGAAACAGAGTATTACCAACCCTCGGGTAATGAACAGTATAGCTAAATCCAGACTAAATTATTGTAACGTAATAAACGCAATTATAGTAAAAGAACCTTTTACTTTTTCAAAGAGTTCCCAACACAGAAATCTGCAAGTAAAAACAGTAAAATCAATCCAAAAGTAAAAACATCGCTTAATTTATTTCCGTATTGTGATTCGCAAAATTACAACAATTACAAGTCCATAGTTGTACGTGTTATTACAGCATACCTTTATAAAAACTTTATATTCATACTAGTTTAAGAAATGAACAGTTTTTTGTTCCTCCTGCAAAGTTTACAAAATGGACTTACGGATTCGACTGATTAAAGTGGCGATTTTGTCTCTTATATAAAACTATCGCAGACCCGTGAAAATATACGGTATATTATGTTAGTAACGATAGTACATAAAGCTTTCTTGAAAATTCAAAATAAATACAGACCTTGGAAACATCACAATTTCTGACTTTACTTGTCATAATATTAACACTGAGAAATTTAAATAAAATAAATATGTTAAAAAATAAAAATAAATTGTAAATAATTATTATATTATAGGTTTTATCGCTTGTTAGAATCCTTGACAGATCAGTTCCAATTTTGAAAATTTAAATTTAAAAATTTTTCTGCTAAAATATTAAATATGGGTACTTTATCGCTTGTCTGAATTCTTGACAGATCAGTTCCAATTTTTTTTTAAGTCTAAAATTCAATACAAATTCGAGTTCAATGAACCAAAATTGAACCCACAATTTGCGAGGTGGGTATGGGAACCGCCGCCCCGGGACCATTTAATGAATAACCAACACCTCTGCCATTGGTCACCCCAAGTGGTTCGCTACGTTTGGTGACTTAGCAGGGGTCTTGGTTCTACCCACCAACTGCGTGTCAGACCAAATCGCGAGAGACTGGTTGAGGGAGACCTTTTGACCTCTCAAGCAGGACTCTCTCGGAACATCGCCTTGCACCACAGTGGGAGGGATAAATTCATTTCAGATTTCTACCTGTCCTTTTCTTTTCCAGAGCTTCATCTCCGTCCTTTCATAAAAAGACCCCCACACAGCATCCCTAAAGAAGACATAGGCCTTGAGAGGAATTATTTTCCTCGGGGCCTCCTGTGGAGCTAATTTAATTTTTTTAAACTTACAGACAGACCCACAACCGAAATTGGTTATTAACGGTTGATAAATATATAAGTAGTCACATAATCTTTCAAAATAAATCAAATAAGGAAGAAAACTTTCAAAAAAATTACCGTTTCAAAAATAGAATCCAACAAAACCTTGCTACAAACATTCGGCGTAATGTTGAAAGTTTTTCAAAACACGCCAAAGGATCCCCAAAGACATCCTTTTTTCATCTCCCGTAAAAAAGATCCTCCAGGAGCAGAAAAGGAACAGGAAAGGGGAGGGGAGGGAAGAGACCATTGACTCTAACCCGACATTACTAACGGCCACACATTTGTGAGGGAAACTTTACACATTTCTCTTAGTTGAATCTTTCTTCAGTGAGGGAAGATCACATCCTTCGACCCCTATTTTTTAACTGTAAATTAACTTATACCTTTACTCTCGGGTTCAATGTAGGCTTGATGATAACACACTTAAGTTTGTTTCACAACTACGTACATGGTGTCCGGAAAATAGTGACACAAGCGAAACTTGTGAATTTACATCACACAGAGAACCCAAAAAAAAAAAATTTCTTTTCGATTTTTTTTCGTATTTATTTTTTTCGACAACTAAAAAACCTTTCAATCCAAGTTGTTTTTGTGAATGAATGAAGGAAATTAACCTAATTTTCGACATCCGATCGCGCTGAAACTCGGCAGACAGACTCGTTGTCGATGATAATTCATTATATAATGCACGCACACGCGGACTCATACGCATTTCTCTGGAATTGAATAGCATTACAGCAGGTAATATACTAAAGATTGTATATTATCGGTCCTACACAATCAGGATTTGACTTTGTTGTTAGCGCAGTTGACTCTACTCCCTGGGGAGGTAGGTTCAATCCTCAATAAAACCAATAAAATAATATTTTTAAATCTTAATCGTCTATTTTTTGCGAGATTATTTTTTAAAAATTCCAACTTCGGACTCGATTTACTCGAAAACAAAAACTCAAATCAAAAAGTAATTCTACAAAATCGACTTCAAATGTGATTTAGAAAATGATTTGGTGAGGTACTAACATATCAAAAATAAGAAAATTATATAAAACAAAAAATTGCTTTTGAAAAGGTAAGAAAAACAATTATTTTATGGAGCTTATTCTAGTTGTAATTGAAGATTTCAAATTAAAACAGATATCGTATTGTAAAAATATGATAGTTAAACTGATGCTAAAGATTGTGGATGTAACTAGGTAAAAGGGAGAGAAAGAGGAATATAGGATAAGGTTAGGAGATAGTTTATTAATAGATGGTTATTCTGAAATTGTGTGTGTACTACGTATACGGGAAAAATTTTATCGTATATCCTGCATGTGGGCAACTAAAAAATAATGGTTTGTCTGTTCGATCTTGACGGTACTTGGATTATTATAAAGCTGAGCTCAGGCGAGTCCAGGCCATTATTCAGAATTGTAAATAAAAGTTACGGTTTGAACAAAAATTAAACGTCGTATTCAGAGGGAATTGAAGTTGTAGATTTTAATGGAATCGATGTTATTTGTAAAGTGTAATTTTAATTTATAATTTTGCACTCAAAAAAATTCAATACGAGCTTGGTAGAAAGGAGTCCACGTCAGTGGGATATGGTGTTAAATGCTGGACCGGCCCTGTGCTAAGCCTATTTCCTGTTTCCTGCCCCTTCGGAGATTTGATTAGTCCAACGAGATGGTCATCCGTCAGCAGCCGAGGACAGGCGCCCTGGCCGTTACTAATGGGCCCCCATTCCCGCACCGGCACTGATAAAGTGGGGGCACTCTACAACTCAGAATTAAGGCATTAGCTCCCAAGTTTGCCCAACCAACTTACAACTTCCCTGACTTGTGAAGAAATGTGGACTTTCTTTGACTTTCACGGACGTCATTTGTCCCTGTCGTTTCCCTCTGTAGTTTTTGCAGTATTTAAGTATCTAGTACCTACTTGACTACTTACTGGTACTTTTAGAATCACGCACTAAATCATATACGTAGGTATGCTGTATTATCTACACCTAAAACAGTCTCCGAGCATAGTGAGTGACAGTATTATATTATAATAGTATTCGTGTAATCTTGTTGACTGATATTTTAGATGAACCTTACAAACAAAATATGTGTCCATCTGTCGTTAAACTACAAAATTTCCCTATACGACCACAAGATTTCACATAACATCATGTTTGGTAAAACAATTATAATTGTTTAATAATATATTGCTGTTCCGTGGATTTTGATTGACTATTAATGCCATCTAGGGGTGAATGTTTGCACCACGTGCAGTCCCCGAACGCAAGAACCTCAATAATTTATATTATTGTAGAAAGCAATCACTTTGTGGTTTGACATATTTAATAAAATAAAATACTTTTTTGTTTTAAAACCACGATATTTATTAATTTAAGAACCGACCGGTTTCGCTTTACTTAAGCATCATCAGGGTACAAATTAATACTGTATTAATTTGTACCCTGATGATGCTTAAGTAAAGCGAAACCGGTCGGTTCTTAAATTAATAAATATCGTGGTTTTAAAACAAAAAAGTATTTTATTTTATCAATAATTTATCGTTAAATTATACAAAAACAACGTCCAAACTTTAAATACAAATCTTTTTTAATACCTCAGTTATCCACAAAATAACATTGCGGAATTTTAAGCAAGTTGTACTTTTGAATAAGTATTCAAGAATAAATACAAAAGATAGAAACTTGATTTGAAACAACATGCATATCTACTACTGCCCTCTGACGGTCAACCCGTAAAGTTCTATTTAAATCGTTTTTATTTACCATGGATGTCAACACACATTCTTTCAAATAAGTTCTAAAATTTACCAATAGATGACACTGTCGTATGTATATCTAAAACATAAATATGAATAAAAGAATTTATTGGAGAACAGATATCATCCTTACGGTAAGATTGAGTAGTTTACGGTAGATAATATTAAGTAGTATATAAAATTTCAATTATTTTGTCATGGTAATTTTCATTTCGTTGTTAAATTCAACAATAAAAATTACTAACTAACCATCCCGCTGTTTCCCCGCAGGGGTAGGTAGAAAGGACGGACTTCCAAACAACTCGGTCTTGGCACGCACTTCTTGCCTCATTCACATTCATACATCGTCATCGTTAAGAATTAGGTAACTGCCTTCTAATGTTTAGGCAGTGAAGGAACTTAGAAAGTTGGACCCGATCGAAAAAAAAATCGAAAAATAATAACAGTTTTTTTGTACATTAACTCCACCAAATAATTTATATTCATAATAATTGCCTTGGAGATACTGTGTGAGGAGAGGAATGGAAGTTTTGAGGGGTATGAGGGGTGGGTAGAAATCCGGGGGTCAGTGTGTCCAGGACTGACGAATGTATGAATCTATCCCTCTCGCTGCGGTGCAGGGCTGAGACTACAACCGGAGAGGTCAAAGGGTCTTCATCAACCTGCCTCTCCATATCAGGCCTGCCGTGCAGCTGCATCTCCTGACCTGGATAAACCTCACCTCATGAACCCGGGCACTCCTACTAGGTCACCAAACGTAGCAAATCACGGTGTGACCTATGGCAGTGGTGTTGTTTATACAAGAAATGGTTCCCGGAGTGGCGGTACCCAAATTGAAAAAATAATAATAAACAAGCTTTCCGTGGTTTTAAATACAGGGTTTTCCAATAAGAGGTGTTATTTTGAATAGCCCGCTATTTCGGTAGATGTTACTTTTGAAGCTAACATTTTTTGACATTTGACAAGTAGAAACTACTTGTCAAATGTAAAAACGATACACGCTTCAACAACGCATTGAAATTATTAAAATTCACTTAAGTGAATCAAATGCAAATCATCTTGAGTGATGAGGCCCATTTCTACCTCGGTGGCTTCGTCAACAAGCAAAATTATCGCATCTGGGGCTCGGAAAACCCAAGAGTTATTGTTGAAAAGCCTCTCTATTCTCAACGTGTGACTGTTTTGTGCGGTTTATGGTCGGGCGGAGTCATTAGACCTTACTTTTTCGAAAATGAGGCTGGAGCAACAGTTACGGTGAATGGATTGCGCTATCGAGAGATGATTAATGATTTTTTTATGGCCGGAATTGGATGGTATTGATCTGGACAACGTTTACTTTCAACAAGACGGCGCTACGTGCCACACAAGCAACGAAACCATTGATCTTTTACGATTGAATATCAAAATAACACCTCTTATTTGAAAACCCTGTAATTTTCCTATTTCGATACAGGTAAATACATATTTTCCCCAAACAGAACCATGGGGTGGACCAAAATTATGGTGATGATCTGGCTTGTAGTTACACAGACCATCAGGGAATAATTAATTCCCTATGAAAAAATGGGTTGATTTTTAAATTCACTCTGCAGGAAAAGTAACAACTTATAATCCAGCCACCAAATACATAAAAACAGAAGACTCACCAGAAATATCACTCGCATTGAGTTTAGCTCCTTAATCTTCAAATTCGGCAGCGGACGGCAATCGGCACAATAATACTTGCATTCGCACTATCAAATTACAATCTGCCATGACCAGCTCTCAAGAGAGTAGAATTTAGAATGATAGCACGATCAAATTAGTAACTTAACAATATCGGATCGATAGATATAACATTCGACGATTTTATATCAATATCCCGAACACTGCTGCGCCGTCGATACCCAAACCGATGTTGACACGAAATATAATGGAAAATCGTTATATGATGGCAATACTGGCACATCTGTCTATGAATTTACATTCCTAAAGGCCAGATGGCCACGTTGATATTAAAACTACTAAATTGGCACTAAATTTTTTTACACTAAAGATGAGTTATTAGTATTTAGTCATAACTCATAACTAACCACGTTTTTTTCTCCAAGCTGAAACGGAAGCAATTGATTGCGTCTTAGATGAATTAATTAAAATAAGGGATCATTAATATACGATTTATTTTATTTCTAAGAGGTTAGTTCGTTCACCTGCATTCATTAATTAGCCAGTTATTTTGCATAACGAACGACATTATCCAAAAAGTTGTGCATATTGACAGCTTATCTGGCACCATGGAGGTCACGCTAAAACAGCGGCTTTTGTCTACCGACTGTAGGAATCATATTCTGACCGTGCTCGCAAATATCGCTAACTGACCATAGATGACGGATTTCATCAATATCATATTGATAGAGGGTTTTTATTTACCGTGCTAGATTCTCATATAGGTATATAGTATCCAGAAAGATATAGATATTATAATGAGATGGTAGTTTTTTCAGGCCAATTGTTATATCTCTGCTTTACTTGCAGATTTAGTGTTGGGAACTCTTGTGAAAAGTAACTTTTACAATAATTGCGTTTATTTACGTTGCAATAAATAAGTATGGATTCAGCTACACTGTTCATTACCCGAGGGTTGGTAATTCTCTGTTTCTAGAAGCTTGGTGTCTAACAATGATACCCCACAGGCAATTGCTACACTCTAGCGACATCTGTCGGACTCTGAAGTAAGCTTCATGACTGGTGCCATCTATCGCTTGAAAACCCAACTTATTACCAAACATCACACCCTCCCCGACCTAATCTAAAACCCTATGGCTAAATTTATAACTTTATTGCTTTCTAACCAACTGTGTGAAATTTAATTATGAAGACAGGTACTTGGTGTTTTTTGTTTTCCCTTTCATTGTTTTTTTAACCTGCCAGTACCTACTTACTGCTACTAACTGCTCATCGCTGCCGAAATTAGGCACCGACCACACAACCCACCATAATTGATCATGTGAACTAACATGTAAAATTAAAATTCCCTAACACGTGAATATGAAAAATGACATATTAATTGATGGTTTTATAATAACCCCTCGAATGACCAAATTGGTCAGCAATAACAACATCAACCCCATCACGTCCGTCGTGAGAATTATGGGCCACTATTTCTGAAACAATTAATTATTGGAAACAAACCCAATATCTGCTCGAACCATCGCTGATCAGAGTTGTGACAATGCTAAATTACGGCCAGTTTATTCGAAAAGGACGTGGAAAGGACCAAATTTGGCTAGGACTTTAAATAATACCGTATTTTGTAGGTTCCTACCCAGGTGCATATGACCGGTAGATTGGTCAATAGGGGATGAGCATTTTTTTATGTGCGTTCGTTTCCCATTAAGTAACATGTTACATTTTATCTAACGTCAAATCACTTCACCTCGATCTAATGAACTTTATAAATTCATAAATTTAAATGGGGCAAATTACAAATAAATAATCAGGGATTAATTTAAAAACTGCAAAAATATTATTGATTTGTAACAGAGGCGCTTTTCCGTACTAATATCTTTTTAAAACTTGTTTCACTACTATCACACAAGTAGCAGTGTGCGGGGAATGAAGTTAGTAGTTTCCGGTCGTTCGGCGTTATAGCGTTGTGAGCGTTAGAGATCAAATTGTAATAACTGCAGATCAAACAGTGGAACCAATGTCTTAGCATCATGTCTGATCGAATGGGGATAGTCGGAATTCTCTAGAAATCACTTCTGATTTTGAAAAGAGCAATTAATATAATTTTTGGTTAAAAATATTATGCAGTAGATTGGTACTTTATAGCTTTTCTAAGTTCTCCAAACAAACACTTTAATTTTCAAAGTGAAACTTTTGAAGGGAAAAGTTCTAGAGTTACAGACAGAGGCACAACCGAAATTAGTATTTTTTTTATTATAATAAATAATAGTTAGTTTTTTCGGGCCATAGAGAGCTGTATTTGTCACAAATAATAAAAAGTCAAAGTTTGCCATTTTGTAACTACGTTAAAAAAAACTTAATTCGAATGTAGAGAGGGAATATTTTAAAACAAAATAAATCAGCTGCAGAAATTTTTAATCCGGAGAACGAGTAATACACATGAATTTAATGTATGATTATATTTTATCATTGAATATTATATTTTATCATATATTTTATCATTGAATGTACGTGTCGTATCAAATTTATTTTTGATAAATACTGAATAGTTCAATCCTTTTACCTTTGACAATTTATTTACAGAGTAAAAAAAATATTAAAACAGTTAACTTATAAATAAAATTAAATGCTTTCTAAATTCAACACAACTCTCAAACTAACACATCTTTATAACACTCAACAATACGTTAAGGTAGGCAACACATTACGCTTTATGCATCATAGCTTGGCCTTTTTCAGTATATCGCTTGCCATACACTACCAATGTGAATGTGTGGCGAGTGATATGCTGAAATAGGCCAAGCCATAGCGTGGTTTGTCACAGGCTTAACCCTTAACCTAACGAATAGGTACCTACAGGGTTCCACACACCTACCACTTTGGGTCATAATGATTATAATTGAAGTGTGACAGATGTGTTGTTTGGGGGATGTCCCATGTCCTCTAAACCACGAGGTGACAGCTATTACTACCGCCACTGTGGTTCCTCGGTGATTCAGGCCAGTGTAGCGAAGGTTATCAAATTGCGACATAATTAATCTACATGTATTCAGAGGTATTCAACTTAAATAAAACAAAATTGTTAGCACAATTTAGACGAAAATACATATACTAGGTGCGAGAATAGTTAGATGGCGTAAATAGTTCATCGAGTAGGTACTTATATACCAGTTGTGTGAATAGTTAGATGGCGTAAAAATTTCTTCTAGTAGTCACCTATATACTAGTTGTGTGAATAGTTAGATGGCGTAAAAAGTTCTTCTAGTAGGTACCTATAGAATAGGTGTGTGTATAGTTAGATGGCGTAAAAAGTAATAAATACTGAGATAATTAAAACACCATAGCTCTATACTAACATAAGACATGTGAAAAATCACAGGATATTATAATTGTAGGATTTGTGGAGCTTACTATATATTATTAAAAAATATTTGCCTCGGGATCATTGCCTTTCAAAAACAGAGTAAATTTTATAGAAGATCAAAATTTTACTTCTCTAATGAACACCATTAGTAAACTTTAATTTAAAATAATTAAAAATTACGAAATCTATCAAAAAAATTTACAAAAGAAATACACATATGGAAGTATTCATTAACTAATTTATTAAAATAAAATAATTTTGGTACGTACTATATCGCCTGTCTGAATTGCTCCCACAATTATAATATGTTGTGTATGAATATTTTTTCATCCTTTTACTTATATAGTGTATTTTTTTTTCTTCTCTACTTTTTAAAATAATAGTTTATTTTTTTTGTAATCAAATACCAATGTATATCATGGTCACCCCACATGTTTACTACATTATACTGAAATGAATTGGCTGGAATTAGATTAATAGGTACCCAATTCCTAGTAACGTTAATGTAACAATATTATTCTCTTAATATATAATCTTTGCTATATAACCTCAACACAGGCTTGTCGTAGTGAGGTTAAAAATTCTAAGGTAAAAAATGATACAGTCTAAAGAAACAATAAACAATTAGTTCAAATTTTGAGAATGATACTTAAATTCAAAGCAAATCAAAGTTCTAGAGCTCATTGAACCGGAGTTACAGAGTCACGAATTCAAAACGACCAGACTTCCAAGTAATTGCAAAAAATACAGCATCATCATATAACAGAATTCCCAACTGTAGAATATAAATCTCATTATATTTTATTTAAAATTTACTGAGAAAAACACTTTTTGCAAGTTGTGCTTTAAAATATTAAGACGAATTGTTTGTTTGTGCCCGTACATAACCAAAGTGAATATAAAGAAATAGTTTTGTCCGTATACAAATACAATATTGTATTGACTCCCCGATACAATATTGTATTAAATATGTGTGCCCTTCTTGAAAGAATCCTTCTTACAACATGGGTCTCTTCAAGACCAATGTTCACTCCTTTCTCTCCTCAAAAAGATCCTCCAAACAGCTTCCCAGAGATGACATAGGTCCTAGGGAAATTATTTTCCTCATGACCTTCTGTGTGGAGTTAATGTGAAAAAAAAAGTTTTTAAAGAGACAAACTATTTATTCAAATTCATTTTGCTTATGTTCACGCGAAATCAGATAATTCATTAGAATATTTAAAAGCATAACTTGAAAAAAGTGTATTTTAATAAAAATAATTAAATTAACGCCATCTGTGAACGCGTATATTATAACGAACGTTACGTTTACCCTTAACTGTAAAAAATATATAATTTGTGTTCTGAGCCTACATTTTTACAACAAAAAGAAAAATGTGTTAAAGAAATCTCTAGCAAAGTCTGATAGAAATGCTAGGATATATAATTTATTTTTTTTGCTTATTAAAAATAGTAATTTCTTTTGACCGCTGGTCACGCACAACGCGAGATCTGACACCGCAAAATCCAATAGAGCGGTAAGTATAAAGTATCAACCTACTAGTATAATGGGAGAATAATCCCAGGTCCTGGACCCTGGATGCAGTGAACATTGCAGCGATAATGGTCTGCGGTGGCTGTTCGCTGCAACGCGGCTGGGACTGACGTAATTAAATGCAATCAGCTCCCCTCTTCTCATCTGCACCTGTCCCAGTACAGTTCACTGTCCAGTGTCCAGGTTAAAGCGCCCCCATCAAGCGTTATCGATCAACAGACATTCTAAACATCCTATATTTGATTACATCTGCTTAATATTCGCATGGTTTGATTTCTATAAGGGTATTTTAAATTTTTTTAATATTTTTGTATTCGAGAATTTCAGAGTTTTTTTTAATATGAATACCACATAAGAGTTTATAAATGGATTTATGGCAACCCTAATTTGGTTTTTATATTATGATGCTGAAGTAGGGAAGTGAAGGTGATGTTAATGAGGGATACTGGGAAATAGGTACCAAACAAAGCAAAACCCATTTCAAGAAACTCAAGGATTCGATTTTGAATGGGGATATTTCATCAGAGAGAGATAATTGAGTTGCACTGTGAGATTATTGGTAATAGTACTTTCCTAGTACGTTCTTACAAAAATGTTGAATTACTTTTAATGTTGATATATAGGTAGGTACATTACTATGAAACTTATAAAGGAACTGTATTGTTTTACGCGTTCGTAAAACCCAATGAAGAAAAAAAATTATTATTAATGTTTAATTTAGGATATTAATATTTAACCCCTAGGGGCCGAACTCCTGTATTTGCAGTGTTAAATAATCGTACCCGCCCACGGTACGAAAAACTGCAATTGTAATGTCAACCTTGATCAACCTTTTCGGATATTCTGCTAGATTAGTTATAGACAAAAATTATAAATGGTATTGTTTTTTACGTATTGGGTTGTACTTTTTTTTATTTATTGTAGTGTCTTCTCAATTGGATTGGTAAATTAACCAAAAAGGGGGGACGAGAATTAAAAGGATGTGGTGGGAGAAACAACAGTATTTACCTTATATTTAGTTAGTAATTGTATTGTAATATGTATAATATATAAGAGTAGGTATATAGTCCAAAATCTCAATCTACTGATCACAATATTTTGGATCCTTCTACAAAAATGGATCCTTCTACAAAATACTTGATTATATTTGAACAAAGTGTAAATAAATACAACCAAATAAATAATAATACGGAAGATATACATCATGGATCACTCCCGCTTGTTACAAACTCCTTTTGGGGTTTATCATCAGATGTAAAGCTCCCCTGAGGTGATATCTCACAAAACCGGCGCTATACAAATTGTCCAATAAATAAATAACATCTAAGTGGTCGTCATCGCGACTTGTTCAATATACCACACGGCATAACTAGCACATACCTAGCTTCTCTAATATTAAGTAGGTTAAAATTTAAAAAAATTTTACTGTAAATGGATGATTTAATTTGTCGTAAATAATTAGGGGGCTTAACATCACAGGGCCTTAATTTATTATTAATATATGATTAACTATAAAAAACTGGTGTTTTGAGTGCGAATCGGTTTCGGTGATGCCATAATCATATTTATTAGTGACACGAAGCTGTACAGCCGTTTAAGAAATACCGTTGGGAATATCAGGTGGCATATAGGTGCGCATTCAATAATCAGCATTCCAATAATTATTTGCACAAAAATTATGTTTTTTTGTAAACATGCCCCTGTAATCTTAAACCCCCGAATTTAAATAGAAAAAAAATGTCTGTATTGTTTTTCAAATATCATTTTTTTTTAATTCAAGACCTGAAAAAAACACTATTTTACTGTACCGTAAATGTTATTTTCATCTCCCCTGGGCCATAAAAAGAAAATGAGATTGAAATTGCATAGATTAAGATTATTTTCACGATTTTACTCAGTCACAAAAAAGCGGACAAATTCGCTCTTGCGTCTCGAAAACGTTCTCAAACAACAACATGATTAGAAGTCCATAATCCAAAACAAATCCACAGCAATTGTTCGTGGAAATCTGATCCGAATATTAGAATTATAATCGGAAAAGCATGGAGACACGTATTATTCAAGTGTTAATCATTATAGGTACGTATTGGTTTTAACCTGTTTGTTCTCAAGAACAGTCATTTGATTTTCCCTTGTTGTTTATTTTCGAGCACTACCTCCGCTAACTTTCCTAACTTGTATTTCTTCGTATTCTTTGGGTTTAAAAGCTTATTTAAATGTATGTAAAAATAAATCTATATCATAAGAAAGAAAATGGTTCCACGATAACTCAACATCATGACAATTCAACACAAAAAGTGAATATTTTATTTTCGTATAACTTAATGAGTAAACCCTTAAATTGTAAGATTTAGTTATTGAAGACAGTATAGTGAATATTAGCAATATTGTTATAAATTCATTCAAAGCGATAAAAAAGTGATATATAGCATTGAGAGCTATAAAAAAAGGTAAGCAAGAAACTTAACCTACGTAACCTATTTAACCTAGTTTTTGTTTCATCACTTTTCATGACTTTATATCAGTTTTTAAAGGTGTGTTAAACTGTCATCGTGTTAAGTTGTCCGGTTACCATTGTATCGTATCTTCCTAACATAGAGGTAAATCGCTTCATTCACATATTTGTATTGCCCTTTTACTATGATAAGTATATATCTACTAAAAGGGTATTTACGTACACTTATTTTTTTTTATTCTCGAAAGAAGTTACGAAAGTGGACGTATTTTTATTTTATTTTCATGTTGACGAATAAATTTTCTATGGCGATTTAAAATGTGCCATTTCCGATTTGCCGCCAAATGACACGTTCGCCTTTATTCGTGAATTCGGCGGCGTTGACGAAAATGCCAGCCGTCTTACCAACCAGTGGCATTTTCTATGTCATAATGACATTGTGGTCAGTTGGAACCATTCGGAATGTTCTGGTTCAGATAATTATGTATGAAAATATTTAAATTCCACATAAAAAATGTTTGCATTTCGTAATGATTTATTATTAAGTTTTCAAGAGGATTACGAATAATTTGAAGAGATTTTTAATAAAACAGCTTTACTCATTTCTAAACCTTTGTTTGTAATTGCAGGACTGTTGTTTAAGGCTAACAATGCCGAAGGTTCGAAGCAGTCAGAGAAGAAATCAATCCTATTCCCTGACGGGGAAGGCAGGCTCCACAAGGTGGCACTTTCTTACCCCAAGCGTCCAGTCGCTCGATCCTGGTTCGTGATTGAGAAACCACAGTTCTGGCTTTACACTAGGTAATTTTAATGTATCTCTGACAATATAATAACCAATATTATGCCCGAAGCTAGTAGTATGTCGATGGAATCCATAGAAAACCAGAACCTAAACACGGTGCCCGGAAATTCGTAGTAAAAGCGAGAAACTTGTGAATCTGCATAATATTTAATATTTGGATAATTTATATAGCGCCGTTTTCGTGAAAAATCACCTCAAGGGCGCTATACAAATATATTTCTTAAATAGTTATTACTAGAACTACTGACTTAAAACTAGTGACTTACGTCTGAGACTTATATCTAGTGACTTACGACTAAGGCCTATAACTACTTAACTATTTAATAAAACATATATTTCCATATATAGAAACTTATAACTAAATTTAACATTAACAATCTAATGTTACAAGCGCCAGAAGAAGGAGGAAGTTCTATTATATTATTGTGTTTTTAAAATTAATTTTTATTATTAGCTGGAAATATATCTTAAATTAATGAAGTAAATGAATAAAATAAATCGTCGATCGATCTGAGCATTTCGTTTTTAATTTTACAATCAGACACAAAATAAGTTTCAAAGTTCGTTTTTTCGCCTAAAACTGGACAAAACAATATATTTTATAAGACAAGTGTATTATGAACATTATAGCTACCTCATTTTTTGTCATTTAATATAAAAATAATTAATAAAAAATTCTCAAAGATTCACAAATTCTTCTCAAATTGTGATCGGATCCTTTGGTTTCTTAGAGGTGTACATTTTAATTCGTCTGTAATTATCTTCTAGACTTAAATATAAAGCGAGGTTTATTCTCTTCTAACACCGTTTAGATCCTATTTCTAACCATGAAAGCGAGGGAGACACAACGATTTCCAAGAGATCACATCTACTGTTCCCAAAAGCGAACAAATTTACTCTAGCTGCTTGTTAGCAAAACCGAACAAATTAGCTTGAGGGGTTAAATAAACTTTT
This sequence comes from Hesperophylax magnus, assembly GCA_026573805.1. Taxonomy (NCBI): domain Eukaryota; kingdom Metazoa; phylum Arthropoda; class Insecta; order Trichoptera; family Limnephilidae; genus Hesperophylax; species Hesperophylax magnus. The sequence continues at coordinate 26,112,177 of JAIUSX010000072.1, forward strand.
TTAGCATTCTTCACTTGGACGCATTTTAAAAGACATTATACAGACGGTATTAACCCCCAAGCGGCCTATTATTTTTTCTCAAATTTTACCTAAAAAAATTCCAACGGACTCCATTGAACACCCACACAAAATCGACTCCAAAAGTTCTAGATTCACTATTTTGCAGCGTGTACTTCAAGTTTGCGGACATAGTGTATTGTAGAGGAAGATTGGGAAGTAGATAGATACCTTATTAAAATGACACACTTTGTTTACTTTAGTGACTAAACGCGCGTTACTTACAAAATCCTATTTGGTTAATAAGTAATAAATGAAAAATAGAACCTACTTATTAAGAAAAAGCCTGCATGACTTTCCGTCATACATAAATTATAATATATTTTTTTTTTTCATTCAAGAATTGTAATCATCTTTGGTATGATTGTAATGAATTGAATTTCTATTTAAAATGAAATAAAATAATTTTTGTTTTAAAACCACGAGTTTTTAATAATTTTTTGAACCTACCGGTTTTGCTTTACTCAAGCATCTTCAGGGTACAAATTATTACTGTAACTGTATTACTGTATTATTGAGTAATAATTTGTACCCTGAAGATGCTTGAGTAAAGCGAAACCGGTCGGTTCAAAAAATTATTAAAAACTCGTGGTTTTAAAACAAAAATTATTTTATTTAATTTTAAATATGTCAAACCACAAAGTGATTGCTTTCTAATATAATAATGAATTTCTATTACCCAAACTTTATCATATTTTAATATGAGTTCATATTTTTGTAGGTTTTGTAGTAACATCAATGAATGAGTGTTCCAATTTCAGTGTACTTAGAGATAAAAATATAATAACAACTTGAAATCGTTAGTACTCGTATTTGTAGATAATAAATACTCATCGAGCTTTCTTTGAAAAACATGGACTTTAATCCCCATTATATTGACCCCATTATAATACTGACAAAGTGACAATATTGTAAATACCGTTTTATCTGTAAACCTTTAAATAAGGGAAAGTTATTAATAATTAAACTTAATTATTGTACGTATTTCTGAAATGTAATTGATTGTAATTCCTTTCACGGAATACTTGTAAATAATGATTTATTATGGTAAAATATCGTAATATTGAGTTATAATCTCAATATCCATATATTTCAGGAACACGCGACATATTGCAGAGCTTATAAGCGATGATGATCCTGGAACTCTTACTCATTCCCAATTTGATCCAGAAAAGCTCACAAAGTTGGTGACGCACGGCTGGCATTCCAACAAAAACTCTACAGTTTGCGTAAACCTTAAAAATAGTGAGTTATTAATACTTATTTTACCATCGCTTTACACTTGATTTGAATTCGATTGCGTTGGGGTAAAGCCCTATTCAGAAGGGAGCAAAATTTTCGGCGACGAGACTTTTCAGAGACTGCTCTCAGCCTATAACACCAAGCGAAAGGAACTTAATTGCAATGCCAATGTGGTTAAATATTTTGGTATGTTATTATTTATTTGTCAAGCGTTGATCAATGAGCCCAGTTTGAATTAAGATAATAATTGACGCTGTATTCTCGTCTAGTCTCCTAAGGCTAAGATTTTTTTTCAGAAACGACTTTTCGCTGACATCCGAGATAACTAAAATCGCAGTTAACTAAAAACTCTTTAATTTTAAGGATCAATAATTACGCTGTCATCCTGAAGAGGTGAAACCTTAATGAGGGAATTGGAATCGCAGTTAACCGCAGTTAAGTCGTTATTAATTCAAATGTCGACAATTCCTTATCGTTATGTTGAAATTGAGTCTCCCCAGAGACCTTAGTATTAATTATACTTAAAATCCTCCTTGGTGTGCGTTTCTGACAAATTCCCAACAATATCACGATGGTTTCAGCGCACTAAAAACTTCTTATGTGAATGAGCTTCAGGATTAAAGGATTAGATTAGGGAATCCCAGAATGCACAACAATTCGAAATCACTATCATAAATCATAATAAAGGAATGTCAAGTTACCACTATTTTCACATAAATTATCTTTATATTATCATTTTACTAAATGGCTAGTTTCACAAACAATCACAGTACTCGTAGGTACAAATAATAATAGTTAATTTACGTCGATGCACTTCTATGTTCAACTAATTTGATTTATCGCTTACAGCTGTATACAACATCCGTGATAAATGAACAAAGCAAACGCTGGCGAAGAAAACTACAATTAGACAGACTTACCTAATAACAAATAAAATCTAAATATAATAAGTTATACAAGTTTTCAAGCTCGCGACCGGCTAGATTATTTGTGATAAAACTTTTATAATATGTAAATATATATAAAGGGTGCTAGGGGACGTACTTGACTTACTTGAACCAGTTATTCCTGACATTATTTAGAATAAAAAAAATTTGGTCTCCGGTGACTTTTGAAGTTTTTTTTTTATTATTTTTCTTTTTTTAATGTTTCCACATGTCGTCACCGGTCACTCACCCAAGTAACCACATAACCCCACATCGACTCTAGCTATCTAAGTTTCATTTGAATTTTTACTCCAAATATTGTAAGGAATCACTGATTAAAGTAAGTCAAGTCGTCCCTTCACCCTGTGTATAATGCTGATTTCGGTTGGCACATTCTTTTCAACAGTTGTAAAAATTATAAAAGAAAAATTAAAACATTAAAAACTTTACAGGTAGTTAAAACTCTCAATCGGTGGTGTGATGAAATTTTTTGTGTGTATTTATTTCCACGTGGAATTTCTAGGTCAACATTTCCATCATGATCTGGGGAGCTTTAAAATATCTAAAAAAATATTGGCGTGGTCGAGGGGTAAGGTCGCGGGTTCAAATCGCGAAAGTAAATTTTATTTGAATAATTTGTATTTGTTCACAATTTATTCATTGCTCTAAGTATTGTCTTGGAGTAAGACCACCATTCAGAATTGAAAAGTTGCTTGAAACAGCTTTGGCCGTGTTTGTTGACGTGATGTAAACAGCAAGATACTTCCGCCACCTTCCTCTTTCCAATCTCCTTCCCGTCCCCACTATCTTCAGCCTCACAACATACCCCAATTAGGGATGCCATAGTATCACTAGCTCCAGACGGTTGGGAGCAGTTGGGACATTTAACATTAAAAATAAATGCACATTAAAAATTTTTTTGGTGTCAAAATTTTTTAAACCATGCCCGAGTAATTACGGATGCTAACGCTAGTAATATAGCTAGATAAGAAAGTATAAAAGATTTTATGATATTTTTTTCTTGAAATTTTTCTATAGCATAATCATCCTCGCGTTGACAGAATAAAACTATCAGTGGATAAAAATTTAACTTTCTCTTAATGGTAATATCTTTTTTGCTCCCGTATTTTTTTAACGTTTAAATGCATCTCTTCTTTAAAAAAATCTTACTTGTAATAATACCTTTTTACGATTTACATATGAAATACTGTTACTGCGTTTTTTTCATTGATGGGAATCATTTTTTATCAAGAAAGCAATACACGTGTAAGAAAGGTCTACTATTAATACTTCTAAGAATCGAATTCAGCGCATTGTTCTGTTTGCGAAAATAACGAAAACAAAACCTATGTTTTTCTAAAATCTTAAGTAATAAATAACTGTGCATATACATATATGAAGCATAAAATCTGTTCTGAGCATCAAACACCCTCGTACGATGAACTCTGGCATTATGAAATTTTGCATACCTTTCTCTGTCTCATAAATGCAGGCAGTGGCGTACACAGAGTAAAGGATTGGGGTAGGCAGAAGAGAAAATAGCGAATTCAGTAAAAAAAACTAATTATTACTGGATACATAAACTTCCTGCACTTTTCTGCTAAATAAACACAAACAATAATACTTTGGAAGAAAGTCAATATATAATATTATTATTATTTAGTTCGTAAAGTTGTGCTAATTAATAAAAGTACCGACAGATGACACTGATCGCTATATTTGCTGGCCGTCGCAATTTGTTCTCAAAAGCCCTACGTATTTAAACACAAGAGTAATTAATATCTTGAATGCGCACACAGCACAATTAATATTCTGGCGTAAACGACATTTAGTATACTTACTTTCTGCTTTTGACATGTTATACATACTCTCAGAAGCTGGGCGTACTGTACAGGGCCGCAGATACTTTAATAGTACACAACTGCTGACCCTGTACAAATCGCAAGTGCGCCCTACTGTCGAATTTGGCAGCCATCTCTGGTCCGGAGCCCCTAAATACCTGAAAAAAACCCTTGACTCTGTGCAGAAACGGGCGGTCCGTTTGATAGATTCCCCAATCTTAACAAACGGACTGCAATCTTTAGAGCACAGGCGCCAGGTAGGTATGCTGTCCTTGTTCTATCGGTATTACAATGGAAGATGCTCTGAGGAACTAGCGTCATTGATCCCTACGGCACCGGTGCGTAGTCGGGATACACGCCAAACGTGCGCCCAACATTTGTACACGGTTGACATTTGTCACATGAGAACGGGTCGCTTCTACGATTCGTTCTTAAGTTCAACAGCTCGGCTGTGTAACGAACTGCCGGCCTCTGTATGTCCTCCCTCCTACAACATGGGACTCTTCAAGACCCGTGTTCACTCCTTCCTCTCCACAAAAAGACCCTCCACACAGCATCCCCAAAGATGACATAGGCCCTGAGGGAAATTATTTTCTTCAGGGCCTCCTGTGTGGAGTTAATATAAAAAACAAAAACAAAAAAGTGAGCGGTCGGTGTGGTGCACGAGGCGCTGCAATTCGTAGCAGGAATATCGCACGTATTTTTTACAAGGTCTCTTATCCGAGTAACCGCCTTTCATGCCGTACCTTCCTTTGTTTTTATTTTCTATTATCTATGGGTAAAACAATCAAGATTACACAAGTGTCCCTCATTCCAGCCTTCCTGGATGTGTACGACTGCAATGTGATCATCATCGACTGGAGTACCTCCGCCAAGAAGACCTACTATTTCGCCAGGATGGACCTTGAAAAGGTGGCCCCCGACGTCGGCAGGTTCCTGGACTTCCTCGTGAGTGAGGGGAACACATCCATGAATAACGTCCACCTTCTTGGACACAGTCTGGGCGGCCATCTCGTAGGGCTGTCCAGCAGAAAAGCCAAGCTTGGAAAACCTAAGAGATTAACCGGTATAAAACAATTAATTTATAGAATTAAGTCAAATAATGTAGACACGGTTGCACGCAAAAAAAATAATTTGAAAAATTTTAGTATATCAAGCTGTAAAGAAGATGGGAATATGTGTTAAGGCGAAGCTTAATGCCAAATCACTATTTTGATTAATCTTTATAACGAATTGGTGTACATTATGATTTCCAAAAAATATGCTTTAGATAAATTGGAGGTTTTCCTATCGTTTCGCTCGAGTAGAATACAAATTTAAAAAATAAATAACTCAATAAAAAATATAAATGTAACCTACTAAAAAAATATTTTTTCAATTGAAATGTATGAACGCATAACTGAAACAACTTTAAAAAATACAGTATTGTAGCTAAGAATATCTGTGACAGCTTCAGTTGCTTTCTTATAAAATTATTTACAAAATAAATTTAAAAAAAACACTTTTGTGCTTGAAATCGAACGTTTCTAGACTCCGTTTGTCAAGCGATTTTAATGCCTATTACCTACTATATAAGGTATACCAAGAATATACACATTTTCGGCTTGTAGCTTCTGCGTTTTAACATTGAACACATGTTCCGACATCGTGACAATTCGATGTATTTTACTTAATAGTTTTACAGGAGTCCTAACAATTCATTCGTTAAGGGCCTACAATCCCATTTTTAACCGGGCAACGAATCGTTTGAAGAGATTCTTAATAAATGAGGAATATTTTTTTATCAGTGAGTGTTCTCCGTGCAGTCAACATTAGTTTCTAAGTAGGCAGATCCTGTCATCACCCAGGAGGCGTCTTGAATTCAATTCCTCGGCCGGCTAAGCAATATTTTCCGCTTACTAGGAGTTTTTCAAATTTTGTCATGTTATTCATAACCCGGGAATGTTTGTTTTTCTTTAAAAAATATTAAAATAAATGTTACCTAAACAATGTATATGTAAGGGTGGACCTTTTGGTTTTGCTAAGTAATTTCTGCCAATCAACCAACCTAGATTGATCGGGTATATTAGACGTAAATGCAGATGACTTTAAAATTTAACAGGGAATATCCGAAAAACGCTAAAGGTTGGAAGTCAATGGTATGAAATAACATGAAAATTATTACTTATGCTTTACCGTGAAATTTTTGACCTATCCTAACCTAACTTAACTTTCTAACTCAACCTATATTATTAAATAAGTAGCGCGAATTAGCAAAATTAACAAAATGATAATACAAAGAAAATAATTCTCGTCAGTTTGGGACGGAAGGGTAATGAATGTTCCAGACGAGTGATGCCTGTTCTCCGAGAATTGGTAAAGACAAGGAATCGCTGAACATAATTCCAGAAACCTTCTGACCATGACTTCAGGAAACTAGAATCCTGAATACATTTCTACATCAATGTACGCAAAAGCTTCAGGTAATGCACTAGTTTACTGTGTGTTCCATACCATAAATAAGTTCTAACGAGAAAAGATAAGAACTAGATTTCAAAGCAACGATCTCAAAGATATTAGAAGAACGAGATGTGCTATGCGCAGTTCGTACTGAGTGGAATTGTTTTGCCGAGTGTCGCCGGTTTTGTTCACCAATACTACTGCACACCTTCGCTTACGCTAAGGCATCGCTAAGGTATCCGCACTAATGCATAGAACAGATTTCTGTGCGTACACGTCCCGATACCGTTCAAAGTACCCTAATTAGGTAGTACTCCGGCTACGGTCCGGCGGCCAACATAGCATATCTCGTTCTTCTAATATCTTTGAACGATCTAGACATTAGTAACCCTCCTTGCGAAATTTTGCATACATGCATTTGCAAGTCTGAATCTAATATTCATCTATACCAATTAAGTGAAAACTCTGCTATAACATTTCAAAAAATAATATGGTAATGATTCTGTTTCACTTTAACGATTTATGATTATATTATTATATAAAGCGAAATTAGCATAATCGTTAAAATGTGCATCAAAACCCTGTTGTGTAATTATTCCGCAACAGGTTTTTGGGTAATTTCTTGGTATTCGTTAATTCTAAGCAGGAAATGATAAAACTCAAAGTGATCAATTTTAAGGTCTAGTAATATTCCTGCTTGCGAAATTAGTGCAAAGACCTTTTTGCGTCTTGAAATAACGGACAGTAAAAAGGTATTTTAAATAGTCAGTGCATACGTATGATCGTTGATAACATCAAATCTAAGATATTAATTTATAAAACACATTAAATATGTTTTTCATACTAAGTTTACGGCCGTCAAAAGTGTTATACGCAAACAAGCAGTTACACTATTAGTATTTTCTTTACCGTTGATTTCACTTTATAGTTTTTTGTTTTCTTAAGCTGGCTCTACACTCGCGCGCGAAGTCGCGCCGTGAATTCATGCCGTGAATATATGCCGCGATCCGCGCGTGAACTGTGTCCATCCACACTCGCAAAGCTTCAGTCTTGTTCGCGACTTCAAACCGCAAACCCTTTGTCGCGGGCCAAAAAACCGACAAAAATCGGGGAATGGCGCGAAGCGCGAATGCGAAGATTGCGAAGGCGTGAACAAGATCCACACTCGCGTTTCGCGGCCTTCGCGGCCGTTCGCGCCGCGAGTGTAGAGCGCGCTTAACAATATCTGTAGCCTCCTGCGATCATCATTATAAGTGGAAAATATTACTTGCGTAATGATGAAGGTCCAAGCCAGGAAAGGAATTGAACTCCCTAGGTGGGGAATCCGACGCTCTTGACTAATCTATTAGTCAGTCGAACCAGTATATGTTATAATCAGTGGGATATGAGTAGATTTTACTTACTCTCCATTGGTAAAGAAAGTACAAAATAATTTTCTGAGATATTTATATATTAAGAACTATCCCTGGTTATACCTATCAATCAGACTTTCTGTCCGGTACGCGAGATATCAATAGCCTCACAGATAAAAAAAGAAAACTGCTTTGCTGATAAGATGCACAATTACCTTGCACATAACCTCCTCTTTTTTGACTGTACATTTTATAAAAATACCATAGGTACTAACATTCTATCACCTACGTACTAAAATTTTGACTTCACAACGTGCAACCCTTATTTTAGATATTTTAAAATCTTTATAATAAATATTTTTTCGTGTCCCAGTAAATTTGTCTCGGGAAGCTTGAAATTTTAAAGTTTTAAGTTTCTCGTAGGATATCCATGGACTGTACGATTAGTACTAATACTCTATCTTGTAACAGTTCATTTTTTAACCTATAAATAAAAACTAAAGGTCGCCCCACACGAGTATTGAGTTGGCGTTGTATTGTTTTTATCCTAGTATATCTGCTACAACACAATATAGACCTCATGCATCTGTTCTGAATTATTTCCATTCTTTCAACTTTAACTCAGTTGGGATGCTACAGTGGTGTTGTAGAGTATTAGTAGACTAATTTCCTTGTTTTAAGGTCTAATTTTCCGTTCATAAATATTTTTTTAGTTAACGTTCAATTACAAGTACACGTCAACGAGTTGTTTATAACTACTGAAAATGTACATTTTAAACGAACCATATTTAGTATCGGCTTTCTTTGTAGGTTATAAATATCCTAAGTAGCTCAGAAGATCGGCACCAAATTATTTCTCTAATTCTTATATAATTTTTATAGCTTTGGACCCTGCGCTGCCCCTGTTTAATATAGAATCAAAAAACCACCGCCTCGACAAGACCGACGGGCCATATGTAGAGGTGATACACACCAGCGGCGGGATCTTGGGCTTCATGGACCCGCTAGGTCACGCGGACTTCTACGTGAACGGGGGCACCAGGCAGCCGGGCTGCGGACTGGACCCGGCGCGGGTTTGCGCTCACATGCGGGCACACGCGCTCTATGCCGAGCTGGTCCGGAACCCGGGACTCTTCACGGTCAGGGAGTGTGACGGAATGAGCCAAGCGCAGGTTGAACTATGCTATGGGGAGGAGCAACAATGGATTGATTCTATGAAATGGTAATAATTCTTATAAGCACATCAGAGTACAAACTGCTCTCTACCGTCGCGGTCGTACTAGTGTTTTTATCGCATACAAGATGCACTGCTTATGACGGCCTCAGTGTATCGCCCTGGTGTAAGACCACAATTCAGAATTAAAACGTTGCTTGAAATGGCTCGTTTGATGACCAGATCTAAATAGCAAGGTACTTCCCCATCTCCTTCCCTTCCTCACTACCTTAATCCTCACAACATACCCCAATTGGGGATGCCACAGGCTCACTGGCTCCAGATGGTTGGGGTCAGTTGGAGCGGTTTCATATTAAAAATAAAAATAAATTAAACCTACTAATGTCCTACAAAAACCTAATATGTCCCGCCACCTCACAAAATACATGTTTTATTTATTAACTTAATTATTAAAACATTAAATTAGGGTAAAGTGGGTGAATATGGCACCGATTTTTTTCAACGTGGTTAGCTCTAACAATATGAACATTAGGCTTTTCTATCTTTGTGTTATGGAAACTTCGTCTTTTTAACTAATACAAAAAGTAGGTATCTCATCACAAAAGTGAATAATTAATAGCAAAATAGTAACTTGAAAAAAAAATGGAAAATGCCATATTACCCCAAGAACTCGGGAATATGGCACTACCGATCTGGGTAATATGGCACCAGTATAAATACAATCTAATAAAAGTCAATATCGTAATAAAACGCTTTTATTATCAATAATCAAAATCAAAGTACAAAAGAAAGTTGGATGTGTTCGTATAATAAGCTACGTAGAACAATCTAAATAGAACATTTTTTAAAAAATTAAGGAAATAAGTAGGAAATATTAAAATAGTTAAGCAGAACAATCGTTACAAAAGTTTTCAAAACTTGTACACGACTCATGCAACCAGCGCAAGCATTTCGTGCATTCTAACCAATCACATTTCGTCTCTTTTTTTCCGTAGAAATACCCGTTGCATTGTTTACAGTAATCACTTTCGTTAACTATCTGCGTATCATCGTCACTTGAGCTTATCATTTCTAGAGACGAAGGTGAACTACTTGAATATTTCACATGTTTTTTTCGTTGCTTATTTTCGGTTCTCTTTGATTTTGTTTTCTTTTTAGGTTTAGCGGCTTGCGTCATTCTTTTAGCAACATTTGCGGATCTCTTTGCAGCGGCAGAAACCATTTTTTCTTTCTTTATGCGTTTTGCAGCAATCACGTCAGGTGAAGTCAATATCAGGGCATGTTGCTTACGTTTAGATGCATTCCCACTAGGACCGGCAATTGAGGGGATTAATTGAATATCCTCGAAGGAAGCGCAAGCAGCAGTGGTTATTTCCAGATCTTCAGTCGGATAAGTAGGTGAGTTTGTTGTAGGTTGATCACGGGTAGACGCAAGCACAGTACCAGAAATTGGCTCGAACCTAGGCAAATCTGCAGTCGTGGTCAGATCTGAGATGGCACTATCTGTTGGTAGTAGTACGGCAACACCAACCGTTGATACAGGCAAGTCAGGACTGTCAGGAGTAGCTGTTGTTGTATCATATCGAAAAGCATAATCTGGAATAACAGTTTTATCCAGTGGATAAATTCCGCATGCTCTGAAGCCAGAAACACCATTTTGGACATAAGCAGCTTTTGACCAGGAGGTATTCAATAATGAAGGAAACTGGTATCGTGTGAGTTTCCGGCCTGCATTATTCCGTATCCATGTCGCACATGCATCACGCCAATATGTCTTCAGCGGCTTGAAGAATGATCGGTCCAGGGGTTGCAAATAATGGGTGGTGTGGCTTGGGAGGCATAAAAGAACCACATCATTGTTTGCTGCATAATCAAGTACATCAGGATCGGATACGTGTGAGGAATGTCCATCAAGAATTAAAATGACTTTTCCCTGATCTTTTCTTGGTACAAATACCGTTTGTAGCCATTTTAAAAATATGGCAGATGTAACGTAGGCACTCTTTTCACTCATCACCACTTGGCCTCCTGGTGGTAGCCCGTCTTCAAATTCTGGTTTCTTATTTTTACCTTTGAAAACGCAAAAAGGTGGCAAGAATTGCCCTTCAGCATTTACGCAACTAAGCACCGTAATTGTTTCGCCTTTTTCAGCGCTGGTTACCGAACATACGGCTTTGGATCCTTTTGAGGCAAGTACCTCATCAGGGGAATTGTTTAGTTGCATGCCAGTTTCGTCGGTGTTATAGATTTTTCTTGGAGAGTTATACAACCCATGTTCTTCGAAGGCCTTCGTTAAAATATCAAAGTAGTCGTTAACTTCTGTCCTATTCATTCCTTTCATCCGAGCTACGGATAACCCTTGTGCCTTGCGTATAGAAATATCTGGGTGTCTTTTAAGGAAACGGATCATCCAATCATAACCCGCTTCCTCTTTAGTAGCATTCAAATTATTTTTTATGCCATTTTTGATAACAAAACTGTAGGCCAATATCTGTATGTCACGCATGGTGGCTGGGAAGTTACTTTTTTCCAATTTCTTAATGTACGACACAAGCTTTTCTTCATTTTCTTCCCCTAAAACACATTTTCTGCCAAGCTTTACTTTCGTAATGTTTGTTTCCTTCATTTTGCGCTTAAGAGTACGGACTGGAACGTTGTAAATTCTTGATATCTCTCGAAAAGACCCAGTTTTATTCGTTATCGCTGCAATGGCCGCTTTCAGGTTTTCGAGACTCCACTGCGCCCGCAAATTCTTTTTTACGTAATTACGTGGCATCTATAACAAACAAGATACATACGTCTTATTTCGTCCTACAAAAATAAGCGCAACAAAGTGAATATTTAATGTGGGGTAATATGCCGCGCGCGGCATATTACCCAGCCTCAGTGAGGCATATTACCCCACTACACATAAAAATTCTCACATGCACCGACCGAACAAATAAATCAGAAATGGCGGCTGGCCGGCAAGCATATCGAGACGGCTTGAACTATGTAATCGAACAATATAACGGCAATCGTGATACAAAGCGGGGGTTTTATTTAACACACAGTTGAAGATGGGCTTCTAAAATATTTCAAAGTAATTATTTCTGCACATACCTTGTATTTTTTAATTTTTTTATAATAAATCCTACTCTTGACACGATGACAACTACAACACGCTTGCTATGATGGACGACTGACAAGTTGCAATGACTCGTGGAGCCATCTCTGTATTGGACTTGAAACTAGAAGGACTAACATCTAAGTGCGGCATATTACCCATGGTGCCATATTCACCCACTTTACCCTATAATATTTAATTATTTGAAGACAATATTAGCGATTCTCAAACAAAAATTTGAAACAGAACTATTAGAAAAAAATAAAGTCGCATCGAGGACTTGCACCATAGACTTTTCCCTTGCCAGAGCGCTGCTCTACCAACTGCCTTAAGCAGGGTACTCACCAAGAGTGTAGCATGTAACGTAACTGATACTGTATCAATCTGCAAGTGGGTACGGCTCGTCCACGGTAACCGCGTATCCAGCTACGACCTCTCGGATCCGCCTCTAGTGCTCGCTTGGTGCTCGCAGTGAAACCGCCGTCGGCGGGTCACTGCGAGCACACTGCGCTCCACCCGCGAGCGGCTCGCAGTAGGCTCGCGCCTACGTACTCACTTGATACAGTATCAGATACGTTACATGTTACACGGTTAGGTGAGTACCCTGCTTTACGTGTCCTTTTGAAAGAAACACAATGTATATTAGTCCCAGAGATAGGTCGTACGTGACGTCATCGTTCTATCATCTTCTGTCTTTTTCGTTTTCAAGATGTGCGAGAAAGGAGAGGGACGATACGAGTCCGTACGACCTCTCTTTGGGACTACTTTAGCCAATGAATGAAAATACGAAAGAATGGTAATACCTTTGAATGACAAACAAACCCCCATCGCATTTGTTGTTTTCTTCTGTATTCTTAGTGAAGGGAATGGAAAGGTTACCAGGCTATTCAGACATGGTCAGCGAACACGGTTAAATTCATTTCAAGCAACGTTTCCTTCTGGTAGTATTTTATCCATTATAAAATAATAATACGTATACTTATATATCAAGAGTTAGGTGATCATCGTGACGCAAACATAAACTTTTACCAGTTAGGTAAGATAACAGGGCGTGCGGTCCATAAAGGTTGAGAAACTCTGCCCACCTTAAGAAAATAAAGTGATTTTTTTTCGAAAGTACTTTTTCCATAAATTTGTGAATATTTTTATCACACAATCATTCCACATTTATAATTTTTTTCTTTAAATTATGCAAATTTGTACATTTTAGAGAGATAATAAAATCGTCATTCACAAATATTCAATGCGAGACACATACAAATTATGCATGGTGTGCCTATAATAGTTTTCGGATTTACATCACATTTGGAGTTGATTTTGTGGTACCTATTTTGTGGTAACTTTTTTATTTGGGCTTTCGTTTTTTAAACCGAGTGCAAAATTTGATTTTTTTAGGTCACACAGAGAAAAATTAGTACACTCAGAACATATCTGAACACGTGTTCCAATATTTCCATAACATATTCGTGTTTTACCGACAGCTTGTTAGAAAAATGTCAATTCATTCGATATTGACTTGCATTCCAGATGATATGACCTGATTTTTAATAAATTAGCAGTATTTTATAGCGGTTTTCTCAGTGCAAATTTTATAAAAGCGCTACTATCTAAAAAGGGTTACTATGTAAAAAATGTTACTATCTAAAAAGTGTTACTATGTAAAAAGGGTTACTGTGTAAAAAGTGTTACTATCTAAAAAGGGTTACAATGTAAAAAGTGTTACTATCTAAAAAGAATTACTATCTAAAAAGGGCTACTACCTAAAAAGGGTTACTATCTAAAAAGGGTTATTATCTAAAAAGGGTTACTATCTTAAAAGGGCTACTACTTAAAAAGGGTTACTATCTAAAAAGGGCTACTACCTTAAAAGGGTTACTTTCTAAAAAGGGTTAGTATCAGCTAGTTATTGTCTTTTAAAATGAGGTTTATTAACTTAAAGTTTCTGAAAATATTGAAAATGTAAATATATAAAAAAAATTAAATGATTTCTCTGTGGAATTTGGTTTCCGGACATCATATACACATCTTGCCTTTGGTCATAGAGCAATGCACGCCAATGGTACCAGCATACAGGGAAGCGATCGGGATGGATTTTGATTTATTGTTTTCCATTTTATTTTTTAAATCTTTACGCGCCATTCCGATATCAGATAGACCCATCACCCCGGACGATAACCCTTCCCCGGCTCTGCACAAAATTGATTTGATATATACTGCATGCAATAATATTTTATTGTCATTATTTCAGGAATGGAATTTACCTGTTGGAAACCTCTGGAGAACCCCCCTTTATTAAACCTGCCGAAGTAAACTATTACGATTATTATGATACTATTTTGAACAATTATAAGAAGTAAATATTTTTGCGGAAATAAAGTACATAATATACACATTCAATAAATTATTATTTCGTGACATTTTAATTTTTTTTTGATCCCCACCGTCGGCGTTGAGGAGAACGAGGTAACAAATGGATAATTGTTAATTCTTTTCTGATGGATTATCCTGTCTACAGAATATTTTATTTTTGAAATTAGTTTCACTATACTGAAATGATAATTTTGTGTGAGCGTGAAGAGCGTATGGAGGGCGCAGATACATTAAATTGAATCTTATTTAGCTCAAGGCATTGAATGTTTTTCAAAGCCTGGAGTAATGCAAAATGTAAAATTGGTTTGAAAAAATGATCGTTCAGAAAAAATTAGGTGCTTTAATTGATTAATGCACACATGAAAAGTCTTTTTTTAATCACAGAAAAAAAAATGTATCAGGCCTATGAAACCACTTTAGAAATTAAGTATCAGGCCCATTAAACTACTTTAAAATATAAAGTATCATGCCCACGATACTACTTTAAAAACTAAAATATCAAGCACATGATACTGAATTAAAATATAAAGTATCAGGCCCATTAAACTACTTTAAAAACTAAAGTATCAAGCCCATGATACTACTTTAAAATATAAAGTATCAGGCCCACGATACTACTTTGAAAATTAAAGTATCAGGCCCATGAAACTACTTAAAAAAACTAAAGTATCAGGCCCATTAAACTAATTTAAAAACTAAAGTATCAAGCCCATGACACTACTTTAAAAAAATAAGTATCAGGCACATTAAACTACTTTAAAATATAAAGTATCAGGCTCATGATACTACTTTAAAATATAAAGTATCAGGCCCACGATACTACTTTGAAAATTAAAGTATCAGGCCCATGAACTACTTAAAAAACTAAAGTATCATGCCCACGATACTACTTTAAAAACTAAAATATCAAGCACATGATACTGAATTAAAATATAAAGTATCGGGCCCATTAAACTACTTTAAAAACTAAAGTATCAGGCCCACGATACTACTTTGAAAATTAAAGTATCAGGCCCATGAACTACTTAAAAAACTAAAGTATCATACCCACGATACTACTTTAAAAACTAAAATATCAAGCACATGATACTGAATTAAAATATAAAGTATCAGGCCCATTAAACTACTTTAAAAACTAAAGTATCAAGCCCATGATACTACTTTAAAATATAAAGTATCAGGCCCACGATACTACTTTGAAAATTAAAGAATCAGGCCCATTAAACTACTTTAAAAACTAAAGTTTCAAGCCCATGACACTACTTTAAAAAAATAAGTATCAGGCACATTAAACTACTTTAAAATATAAATTATCAGGCTCATGATACTACTTTAAAATATAAAGTATCAGGCCCACGATACTACTTTGAAAATTAAAGTATCAGGCCCATGAACTACTTAAAAAACTAAAGTATCATGCCCACGATACTACTTTAAAAACTAAAATATCAAGCACATGATACTGAATTAAAATATAAAGTATCGGGCCCATTAAACTACTTTAAAAACTAAAGTATCAGGCCCACGATACTACTTTGAAAATTAAAGTATCAGGCCCATGAACTACTTAAAAAACTAAAGTATCATACCCACGATACTACTTTAAAAACTAAAATATCAAGCACATGATACTGAATTAAAATATAAAGTATCAGGCCCATTAAACTACTTTAAAAACTAAAGTATCAAGCCCATGATACTACTTTAAAATATAAAGTATCAGGCCCACGATACTACTTTGAAAATTAAAGAATCAGGCCCATTAAACTACTTTAAAAACTAAAGTTTCAAGCCCATGACACTACTTTAAAAAATGAAGTATCAGGCACATTAAACTACTTTAAAATATAAATTATCAGGCTCATGATACTACTTTAAAATATAAAGTATCAGGCCCACGATACTACTTTGAAAATTAAAGTATCAGGCCCATGAACTACTTTAAAAACTAAAGTTTCAAGCCCATGACACTACTTTAAAAAATGAAGTATCAGGCCCATTAAACTACTTTAACATATAAAGTATCAGGCTCATGATACTACTTTAAAATATAAAGTGTCAGGCTCATGATACTACTTTAAAATAAAAAGTATCAGGCTCATGATACTACTTTAAAGTTCAAAATCTCCTACTTACGAATTAGAACCCCTTTAGGGTTATGGTTTTATTGTATAGTGTGGAAAATAGAGTTCTTTACAAAATGATCGTAAAAATTTTAAATATTTGTGGCTGACCTTGCAAAAAAATTTTTTTCTTGTATAAAACCGGCGGTTGGTGTTAAGTGGGAATTTACACCTTATCGCCATCTACATAGGGAGTGTTATTGTAAGCGGCCCGATTCCAAATGTTATACAACGTGGTGCATCGTCTCAACAAATTTGGAATAACGCTTCTATGTGATGTCTTCGTCCACTCAACGAATTAATGTTAAGTATAAATAATTCTCTGCATAATCGTGAAATCCTACATTTGTTTTGAATTGTCCCGATTTTGTTAATGTGCAATTTATGAAATGGAGACCAAACAACTTTTTAGAACTCCAGATTACTCCGTACTATTACAACAAAGTACAGTTGCTTATTTATATTTTATAATATTTTAAAAATACAATAACACGATATAATAATGAAATCGACGTTTTATAATATCTTTATTATAAATCTCACAAAATAAGATAAAGAGCAGGAACGGAATAAGCATTTTCATGAACGCAATGAAATAATAAAATGATAATAGAGGGCCACAGAAATGAAGCGATTTGTAGGAAAATATAAAAAATCAGACCACAACTACTAACACCGAACAGAAAATCAGTACAAGTGTTTTGGAGTATACCTACATTTTCGGAACTCTTATACTTGGGGATACGACAGGCTATCTGGATTTGGATAGGCCGGTCATATTGATTCAGACTCCTATCCTTTGGGATACTACATCTGGATTCTAGATAGGCCTGTCATATTGATTTTCGGTTCAACAAAGAATTTGTAATTTGAAAATGTTTGATCTATTTCTGATAAAGTAATAAAAAATTGACGTTAATTCAGGCACACAGACATGCGAACAAAATACTTCTGCCAGTAGGTATATCTCCTAAGTGCCATCAACATTTATACACGTCGCACACAGGAGTATTTCGATGTGAAATCCGGTCAAAACTATTTTATGGTCGTTTTTATAATAAAACAACGTATTATTATATAATACAGTCTTTAATTAAATAAAAAAGTACAAATATTTACTATAAAGCAATTTTTGATTATTTTCTTCAGTTTCAAAAACTCAAATTAAAAATATTTAATCGTACTCGTCATCTTCATCCTCTTCCTCCATATTTTCTAGGCTAACATCATCTTCTACATCTTCATCCTCTTCCTCCATATTTTCTAGGCTAACGTCATCTTCTTCATCATTTAATGTAGAAGGCAAAGATGACGGTGCAATCGCGACCATCAGTTTAAGCGCTTCACTCGAAAATGCTTTTTTCTTGGCTTGACTCTTGGGTCTAATGGAGCTTAAATAAGGATCGGAGCTTAGCAACAATTTCTTAATAATGTCTCTATTACAGGCTTCTCTAAAAAATTTTCTTGCAAAATTAAGCCTATATTGTCTAAAATGTTTATTTCGGGCCTCAGCCGCCTCTTCTGATAATTGACCAATTGGTAAAATTGCATGGCTTATAACTTGGGACCCATGAACTAAAACTTTGTGAATTCCAGGTGACATAGGGTGCCATCCATATAATTCTACATACAATTTTGCAGTTTTGTTGGAATAGGTAGCAAACTTTTCGGTATCTATGCTAATTCCACTAGAAATCACTTCAAGAATTGTTCTGAATCGCTTGATGAGTTCTAAATTGATACTGGTTATTTGAGAAGATGTATCAGGGTCAGCAAAAAACCTTCGTGCTGTATTGGCATCATTAGTATTTCCAAATCCTGCTTTAGGCACGTCTACGAGCAGTCCCATTCGTTCTCTGAAATCTTTTTGCACTCTTTCTTTCGTCTCTTTGACAGTTTTTTTTTTGTTCTGGTGTACGCGCCTGCCATTTCTTTAGGGGGATTTTATAGGCGTGGTGGAGAAGGGACTCAAAAAATCGTATTCTGGCGTGGAGAACAGATAGTCCAAACTGCAAGGCTTCGACATTTACTTCTTGTACTTCCTTCAGCTTATTAAAATCTTTTGAAGTCTGTCCACAAATATAGCAGCGCATAGTTCAAGATGTGTCAGTAGCAGCATTGCATACCTTGCCATCAACCATTGTAAATAGTAGCTTATGATTTATTTTCACCAATCCACTGGAAGGTATATATATTTCTGTTTGTGACAATTTTTTTAATTGGTGATTAACATAAGCTATCTCCTCCTTAGTGATATCTTTGGATTCACTTTTAAATCTTATACGAATCGGTCTACAGAATCGAACTGAAGATGGCGTCGGATTTTGCCAAATTAATTTCGTTTCGCCATTTTCATTTACATTCAGTCGCAGAGGTAGGGAACTTTGAAATATATTAGCGTCACTATCTGAGCTATTTTGAATCTCTGCTTAAACTGCGACTGCTGTGATCCATCACATCCCCATTTTGATATAAGTTCCAAGTTTTCTTTTTCATCGTTTCTTAATAACTCTATTACCTCCGCAAGGTACTTATATAGATATAGGCGAGATGCCGTATGATCCAGTAAACCTTGAACCTGAATTTCCATACACGTTTCAGTCACACGTATTGTTTCTTCCTTGGGGTAACTGTCCTTTTTTGCTTTTTGGATTAATGAGTAACATGGATAGATACTCTTATTAGCATTATAAATTATTTCCCATTGCCTCCTCGTAAAGTCGCCTTCTACAAATATTGCCAATGCCTCTTGTGGTGTGTGCTTTTTCACATTTATTTGATTTTGGGATAGAGAATAAGATTTGCGAATATTTCATGCTCTTGTTGGCGTTGCTACAATCTCTTTTATCAATACTGAGGCATCAGTATTTCCAATAATGCGTTGACTGACTCCAGCTGCATAAACAAGTTCTTCAGGAGGTATTTGCTTCCGTATCTCACTGGTTTTTCGTCGCTTACTACGCTCACTTAAGTTTTCAAAAGATTTTGTTGGCCGACCCGTTTTAGGTCTACTTTCCTCGTTGAACTTTTCCAACTGAATAGAAGATGTGAGCCATGTATCATTTTTACGTAAAAAGCGCTCTTTATTCCGACCTGCTGCTTCCCATATTTGCTTAAATTCTGTCTTAAAATATCTCAGGCTGCGACTCAAAATAAATCTTTTATCCTCAGGGCACTGGGTTATTTCAACTAACTTTGTTTCCAAAAACACTGACATTTCTTTAATTTTATTTGATTTGCAGGCACACATGATGTCATGTAGAGCTCTTCTACTAAAATTAATGGTTAATCCAATATTATCTGAAAATAAAAAATAAAATTCATTAAAGCGAAATTTACCCAAATTCTACTTTACCACTTTCAAATGATCGAAAACAAAAATGGTGCAAATATAAGCAGAATTTTTTTTTTGTATTCATTAGAAAATATCCTGGGAGGAATGCAGATCACGCCAAACTCTGGGAATTGAATAAAAATGCACTTTCTAGATGAGAAAAGTGTGTAGAAATTCATTAAAAAAAGAATTAAGGCGCGGAAGAATAAATTGAGGGAGATACAGCCGATCAAAGTTTAATAAATTGCACTTCGCGATCTGATATTATTACCACATTATGACAGTCCGCCGCCATATTTTGTCACGAAAATCAAATTAACAACTATGTATTTACTTTTGAAATTTCAGCAGTGCCATCCAAAAAATAAAAAGTGTTGCCATATAATAATATCAATGCATGGAAAATTCTGAAAATTAAATATCATTTGCCAGATTGGTAGTTTATTATTTAAAATCTTGTAAATACTTAATTTATGTATAAATATAACCTAACCTAACTGTGATTTTCTATAACAAAAAATGACCCTTTAATAACGCCCACTCGCGTCCCCTTTAGAGTTTTATCCCAGTTTTCAAGTAGTTTGTGGGCTACGCTAGGTTTGTATAGACGGTTTGTGATTTAATACTAATACTTTTTTTCCATGCTATTTCCTGTTACACAAAATTGCCCCTTTAATAACGCCCACTCGCGTCCCCTTTAGAGTTATATCCCAGTTTTCAAGTAGTTTGTGGGCTACGCTAGGTTTGTATAGACTGGTTTGTGATTTAATTCTAATACCTTTTTCCCATGTTCTTCTGCCTACTCTAACCCCAACTAAAAACCTAACCTATTTTGTAAAAAAATATTATTATTATATGGCAACACTTTTCTTTTTTTGGTTGGCACTACTGAAATTTCAAAAGTAAATACATAGTTGTTAATTTGATTTTCGTGACAAAATATGGCGGCGGACTGTCATAATGTGGTAATAATATCAGATCGCGAAGTGCAATTTATTAAACTTTGATCGGCTGTATCTCCCTCAATTTATTCTTCCGCGCCTTAATTCTTTTTTTAATGAATTTCTACACACTTTTCTCATCTAGAAAGTGCATTTTTATTCAATTCCCAGAGTTTGGCGTGATCTGCATTTCACCCAATATCCTAGTAAACATATTAATCATAAAATAAAAGTTTGACAAGCCTCGACACATAATCAAAAACGTGATTATCTTAATATTTTTATACAATTCTTTTAATGTTTTCGGTTAATTTTGCTTAATTTTTTAAAACACTTTAATTCTACATAAAGTAGAAAATTCGCACAATAAAATGTTCTACGTACCTTCTACTTCCATATTCGTAATAATTTTTTTCCACAATTTAGCACACCAAATCACAACTGCGACTACAAAATAATGAAAATAACGAATGCCGAGAACAAAGACGTACTGTCTGCACAACGACTGGGTTCCGACTGCCTGCGCGAGAAAGGACGGCTAACTGAGTAGCTAATGTATCACTCATTCATTGACCCGGTTATTAAGCTACAAAAAAGAGCGACTCTAATAGGTTTTTATTTAACTTCGTAAAATCGACTTTTAACCGGAGTTTTAATGAAAATACTCCTATGTGCGTCGTCCAATAACTCATAGTACAAGTGATAAACCTGTAAATCTACATCACAGAGAACCCAAAAAACCTTTCGATTTTCTTTTTTTTAACTATTTTCAATTTTTTTCATCTACAAGTTCAAAGATGGCGTTAATTTAATTATTTTATATAAATACACTTTTTGCCAGATATTATTTAAAATATCAAGACGAATTATTTGTTTGCGCCCTTGCATACGCGATACCAAAATGAATAAATAGTCTTGTACTTATAAAAATTAAACGTATTCAAGAAAGGCATAGAAATACAATATTGTATCATTTTAATGAATTTTTGGAGCCGGGCCTTCGCTTCGGCGCATTTTAAAAGACATTAAACAGTTGATATTAACTCCCTAGATTTTTTTCAAATTTGACCTAAAAAGTTATTCCACAAAATCGACTGTAAATTTTACGTAAATTCACAGTTTTCGCACTTATAATACGATCTTCTGGACACGGTGTAATATGTTATCTGACTTGTTTAATTCTTGTTCTATTTATTTATTGTTAAGTAACCTTATCGTCAATTTTGTTAAAATAAAAACACCTGCATTAAATATTTGAATTTCGATCAGGATTCTAGAGACAAGACCATTGACAAAGAAAACATAAAATGATTTCAAAGCAAAGTAAACTCTTCAGCGATAAATAAACATTTGATATTCTAATTATGCACGTGCATACCTAATTTATTAAATATAAACATTCATCAGATTGTGTCCTGTGAAATTAAAATTATCTGTGACTAAAATATCGTATAATCCGTCTAATTACAACTAACAATCGAACGTTTAGAATTAACGACAAATTTAAACAGGATGTTTACATAAATTTTATAGACTGCGTTGTAAAGAACAAAGATGAATTATTTGAACTGGCTTGGCTTTGTTTTTACACAAATCTACAGTTTATTCCGAGATTGGTGAAATTTTGCTGATTTGATGTTCAAAATAAGATGAAAAATACTTTTTATTTCTGATTTAGAAAAACTTTGTTTAAGATAGAGCAACGCCGGGACCTCAGCTTGTCTCTAAACAGTGTAAAATAAAGTCGCTATCCGCGTCTTTCTGTTTGTGCGCTTAGTTCTTCTAAACTACGCAACGGATATTAATATAGTTTTCAGTATCATTTATAGATTTTTTTCCGAAAGGCTTACATATATAATACATGCATATTGTAATCATAGGATGTAGAAAAAGTCGATTACTGACCCCATCTGATTTCGAAAAACACCGTACAAAGCCCGGGCAACGTCGGGGACTTCAGCTAGTCTATCTATCTATATAAATAAAAATGTTAATGTTTGTTTTTTCAAAATCTTAAATCTCTCAAAGTTCGTCACCGATTATATAGATATAACCTGTGACAGGTAAAAACATGATTTTGTTGAAAAACAGAGTCATCTGTTGGACAAACATGCCTTTTTTAAAATTGAACCATCTGTTGGACGGAAAAGCAACACGCGCTATTTTTTCTCTGTCTGCACAGACAGACAGAGACACAGCAACGCACGGCGGGGTATAGCTATTTTTAAACCAAATTTTAAAATATCATTTCAAACTACACATTACTGAAACTCGTGTTGTTGCTGAAACTTTTCGGCTTAAACAATACTTCTGAAAATGTTAAGAAAAATGAAACGTTGGACATGCTGTATTTATGTTCGATATTTCCTTTTTTAGAAATATATATAAATCAGACATTTATTTAGCAATCCACTTCCAGATAATTATTTGTTTGTCTTCCTAACCTAACCTAAATTTAATTTACAATGTGGAAATTATTGGCCGTTGTGGTATTCTGTACGCTATTAATGCCAATTACTGGCCAAGCTAACCATGGAAGGAAATGTAAGTTGTGAAGCCATTAATTTTTTTTATCCATTTTTACTTACTAAGGACGGTTCGTTTCATAAAATTTGAACAATTCATCAAATTTCAAAGTCGATGTTCAAGTTATGTGCGTTCTTTTATTATTTCAGTTTTGTGAAACAACTGGCCATCAATGATAAAAAAAACAGAACTTGAAAAGAACCTTCACAGAACTTAAAAATCAAAATTTAAATTTGATGAATTGTTAAAATTTTGTAAAATCCGTCCTTAATGTTCTTTGTGGTTTCAACAGTATTTTTAACTAATTATATTTTTGACCTCTTAAACATTAAATACCTAAATTTTCCCATGCATTTTAATGGCGATGCACTGCAAATAAATGCAGTCATGTGTTATTGGTTTGAAAATTTGGTTGATAAGAAATATTATAAGTGCTTGAATTAAATACTGCGAGTAGAACATAATATCTTGGCTTCTGCTATAGTCGAGCACAATTTTATAAGTTCCTTTAAGTCTAAAAAATAAAGTATCGGGACTATAAATATTGCTTTTAAGTGTAAAATCATCCACTTTACATGTGGTGTAGTTTTTTCGCATATGGTTTTATTGCAGACATATAATTTTTAGATTTTGATAGGAAAACATTTAAATATTTGATCATGAACTCCACAAAATACAATAAAACATGCATTTCATTACATAAATCAAGGAGTGTTAATATTACCAGCTGTTTGTGCAGTGGGTGTATTCTAAGTGTGCTTAATATCAGCTCGAATGTAGGTAATAGGCATAAAACTCGCTTGGCAAATGGAGTCTAGAAACCGTCGATTTTAGCCGAAAAGTGGTTTTTATTTATTTTGTGAATAATTTTCCATGTAAGAAAAAAGTTAATCAAGGAAAACTGTCACAGATAATCTTAGGCATAAAACTTTTTGCTATGTATTTGGGCATCTAGAGCGACAAAACGAAGAAAGCAGTGCTAGGAGAATATTTGAAGCGAATATGAATTTTAGAAGTCAGTGGCGCTCGGGTAAGACATGGTACGACCCAGTGAATCAGATACTTGAGTCGGGCCATGTCAAGATTCGGAGTAACAGAAGAGTATGTGTGAATGAGAAAGAACCGAGAAGTGTGTGCCAGGACCGAGTTGTTTAGCGGTCCTTCCTCTCTGCCTACCCCTGCGGGAAACAGCGTGAAAATTAGTTAGTGAATTCAGAAAATATATTTTTAATATTGCAGCGCTCCAACGTCAGGGACCGGTCCAGGGCCAGCCGGCCAAGGGTCAAATACTCGAGTTCATTAAATTATCTAAAAAAGCTACCCATATTATTGACACAACCATTCAACAATCTGGGAAGGACATCTCAGACCTGGTAGACAGCATCCTTCTACTACTGGAGCCCTTATTGAGAACTGCGGTCTTTGAGCTAAAGGACTACGCCGAATACTTGATGGCCACTGCAGATAGCAATGACGAGAAAGAAGCCTAAAATAAAGAAAACGATAATAACAAAGTAATGAATTAAACAGGGGAAAGGAAAGTTTTTCATTTTAATACTGGCATAACAATTAACATCAAAGTAATGGGAGAGATACTCTTTAAAAATGTATAGACTAATTTAGTAGAATCCAATATATAAAAAAAAATGTAATTGGGATAATGACTTCACCGTATCGTAAGGGAATCTCAAGTGAACTTTTAAACAGTCTCTCCTAAAGTTTACAGATTTTATGTAATACCCATTGGTACATTAAAAAAATGCTCTTATAAAACTTAAATTCCATAGAAAAGCTTATTTTTTAACTATTCATCTTCTCGTGTCAACCTCACTGCTGCTTGCGTGAAAAAAAAATATTTGTTCATTGTCCGTAACTTTATGTAACTTTTATTGAAGCAACGAAATAAAGTTTTCATTGGAAATATAATTTATTGTATTATAATATTATTCACACAATATATACCCATATGAATATATTCTCTATATTTTGTCTAGATGGTCTAAGGGTGGTGGGGTGGATTTCTGTTAAGCTTAATTGGAATTCCCTAGAGGTTACCAGCCTCCT
Organism: Hesperophylax magnus; assembly: GCA_026573805.1. Lineage (NCBI taxonomy): Eukaryota > Metazoa > Arthropoda > Insecta > Trichoptera > Limnephilidae > Hesperophylax > Hesperophylax magnus. The sequence continues at coordinate 26,137,672 of JAIUSX010000072.1, forward strand.
TTTTATGTACTGAGAGTGTTTTGTTAATAATTATCTAGGACTTCCTTAAACAATAATTTCACATTAGGAACAGATCTACAGAACAAGCAAAGTATCATTTGATTCACTTCATCTACATTTTTTGGGGCCTTTGCCCTCTTGGTTCCTCTAGGGAGTTATGGAGTGAAGTAATGTGTTCATTTTCTAACCTCCCAATGAACATTAGCTTCGTACTTCAGGCTGTTAAATGCACCTGAGCAGTTTTCAATTATAAAGTAAAGTGTATGATGTCAAATATTACAGCTATACTAGTGTATTAGCATTCTGGCCGCCCGAATACGCTAGTATTGTTAGAAAGTCAACTCTTAGATCAGCAACATCAGGCAGACTGATGGAACCTAAGCGCAAGCCAAATACCTACTAAGTTTGGTGATCGCGCTTTCGGAGTATCTGGGCCGAAGGCTTGGAAAAAACTCCCTCCGGAACTAAGATTCATAACAAGCCCAACAGAATTTAGGTCTAAACAAAAAACTTACCTCTTTAAGCTGTCGTACCCTTAAATTAAATATACCATTCCTGAGAGAAAGACCAGTTATATCCAATGTTCCAATTATGTCCTAAATCCTGTATCTAAATTTCGCTAATAAACTATTAGTTAATGTTAATTAAGTGTCAATCTCAATCTCCATATATAGTTAGTAATAACATAGATCATTGTAGAAATGTATTATATATTTGTACAGCCCCCTTGAGTTGATTTTTCAACGGCGCTATTCAAATCATTCAAATATTATTATTATTATTAAGGGACGAGGTATATTAAATTTATTTGTATCTGTATACGTTTGCGGCAAAGGGTCAAAGCAATGTATGAGGTGATTCGTGACCCATAATATATTCCTTGAGCTTTTTTATAAATGCGTAAGTAATTTATTGCTGGGCCCATCGAATAATTTCATTGAGTCAAACGACATACATATTTAATAAAAATACAAAAATACCACTTACTGCATTTTAACGGAATAAGGATCAGACTAGATAATTAAGTTAGTTATAACCCACCAGGTAGAAGTCTTAGAAGTCACTATAACTTTTAATCTTAGTTTTAAGCCACTAGTAATAAATCGTAATTATAAGTCTATATGGTAGGGAATAGGTTAAATGTATTAATTTTGTTGTTAAGCGCCCTTGAGGTGATTTTCTCACGAAAACGGCGCTATAGAAATGATCCAATCATTATTTTTAACTATTATATAAACCTCACTAGGAAAAACTTATTTTGGGTTATAATTAAGCAGATACTTAGGTTGTTCCCCATTGACAAAGAGCACTCTCTTCCCACATCAACCTACCCCTACTTCCTCTACTAGAGCTCGGCATATTTTTTATAACCTATTGTAAAAGCATGATATATTTATAACACGTGTTACTTGTAGATTTTAGTATAGTACAGTATCATACAGCCCTGAAGAAGCTACGGTTGTAGCGAAACCTTGTCGGCATTAGGTATAAAAAAGTGGTTTTACAAAGTTATTGTTTATTGTTTTTATTTTAAACAATGTTTTTTACTAAAGCAACTGGGGTTTGCAAGCTGAAATAGTAGTAGGTAATAATATCGTTTTAGGGAAACTGTGATGCCGTCAAAAGACTAATTCTGTGATTGGAAGGCTCGAATACGCCATTATGGTCACAACTGATTTCATACCCTTTTTCCCCTTTTGACTGCTTAATTTATTTATTTTTTGCATGTTGGGAGCGGTCGGTTACATATATTATTTCGACCCCGTGAAGCCAAAGAGCGTAAGCGACAATTTTTTCAAAAATGAGTGAAGTATACAGTTTTGATCAGACAAAAATTTTAAGCAAATCTGTATGATTATCTCATTTATGATTAAGTTGTCGCTTGCGCCCTTTTTCCTTTCCGTCGTCGATGTATCATATACCTATGTTGTATACGTTAATAAATGTTTTTAAGAGTCCACTAAAATCTGTCGGCTAACAAATAGGGTTCGTTTGATGTTTGTTTGCGGCTAGTTCTTTGTACTTTGGTATGGAGAAAGCTGGGGACGTTTTAAAACTATTGTAACCTACTTACTTGTACGTATTATTCTAATCCGGGAACCAAGTTTCTAAACACGGACCATGAGAGGTTACTTTTTATAAGAACTATTAAGGCAGGATTAGATATCGCCAGTCATCACCAATATTCTTAAATTATGGTTTAACATAACTTTATTTCAAGAGGGTTCCAATTTTATCACAATCTGTAACCTCATTTTAATAATAAAATTTCACACCGGTCTCCATATGGAAACTACATCGGGATCCACATGAAAAATGTTTGCTTTATACGATTTTCAAATGATTATTATGAAAAGTTGGATTAAATAATGAAAATGTCAATGTTAAAAAAATAAAGAATAAAACTCATATATTTATTTATTGCATCTCACTATATATAAAACACTTTTTTTTCACATAAAAATCAACCTCACTAGGACTAAGCCTGTATCGAGGTTAACAGTTTAAATTTGAGTGAAGCAAACATAAGAGTAATCGCAAACATATAGTAATTCTACATACAAACACAAAATACTTCAAAATTAAAGAAAAAATAAGTATTAGATGTGTTACCAGATGGGTAATTTGACAGTATATTGTAACAATATTTGAACCATAACTAATCATCATTATTCAAAAGAAGAAGCAAAGTAGATAATAAAGACAGCATTAAAATTCACACTTCCTTATTTACAACCATACCTCATAGAAGGTACCATAATAACCGATTTTTTTTATTACCGCGTTTGTTTTTTATTTTTATTTTATTTCAACTCATTATTTTATTTTATTAAATTGTAAAATGGGGGACTAACGGGTAAAGCACCCATTGAGGCACGGGTAAAGCACCCAGTGAGGCACGGGTAAAGCACCCAGTGAGTGTACGAAAATCGGTTACAAAATAGAATATGCCCGTTTTTCATCCAGAAAAGATAACAAATAGAAAGTGGACTTTCTTTTTCCTTTTTTTTTAAATTTAATTACAATCAAATTTAATAATATAATTATTAAGTTCTGCAAGTATTTTATGGTTTTTATTATTGTTACAGCTGTTTCGGTTTTCAAGGCCATCATCAAACTGTGGTTTAGCCACGTTTAGACTACTTATTAATATGATTCTATTTTACCCCCTCTCAATTTAAAATGATTTATTACCGGTTAAACCAATTTACTGATAAAAATAATTGTGACAATAGATTTCATATTCTGTTGGGGTATTTTGAAGTCTGTTTTCCCCACATTAATGTTATCTTAATTGTTTAATAATGATGTAGCAGTTATTAATTTATTTAAATGTGTTATATTGTTTAGGTTTTGTGAACATACTTAGAAGCGGGGAATAAATAATTTTCCTTACTTTATTAATTAATGTTATATTAGGGTCATTGGTTCTTTCGGCTTAAGGCCCTTTCTTTCTATGTGCAAGGGTTTAAGTTCATTGTTGTCAAGCGGGACGTGATTATTTACCAAGAGATGTTCTGCGAATTTTGAAAAGGTGCTTTTATTATTATAACATCTTATATGTTCTTTGAATCTAGTTGAGAAAGCCCTTCCCGTCTGTCCGATATAAGTAGCGTTGCAGTCAGCGTGGTCACATTTTAATTCATATATGCCACTATTATTAAGTTTAGGATTTCTACTTTTAGAGTTTTTAAGGTTTGTTCCTATGTTATTATTGGTTTTGAAAGCTATATATAGACCGCATTTTTTATTTCTTTTGCTATTTTTATGGATATTGGACCGATAAATTCGAGACATGCAAATTTTTCTATATTTTTATTATTTGCCGGATATATTAAATTAATTTTATTTTTATATTTCTTATTTTTTATAATTTTTTCAATGTTATATCCATTATTAACCGCGATGGTTTGTATCGTTGCCTTTTCTTTCTCATACGCTTTATTGTCCAAGGGAATGTTAATGAGTCTATGTACCATTGAATGGTAAGCTGATAATTTATGAGACCAAGGGAAGGATGAGTTGAATTTGCATTTATTGTAGTGTATGTAAAAGTTGGTTTTCTAAATATTACTCTTTCCAATTGTTAGATCTAAAAAAAATATTTTACCTTTGATCTCATTTTCGACTGTGAAGCAGATTTTATTATTAACAGTGTTGGCCCAATTAATAAAGATATCTAATTGACGGTTCGTTCCTTTCCAACATATTAAGATATCGTCTACATATCTGACATAGTATATTATATATTTAGCTAAGGGAGACTTAAGAATTATATTTTCAATATGATCCATAAATATCTCCGCTAGAAGTGGGCTTAAAGGGGATCCAATGGGAAGTCCGTCCAATTGCTCAAAATATGTATCATTAAAAAGAAAATAATTTCTGTATGAAAATTTTTATGAGCTGGAATAACTCTTTTCTTTTTATTGGGTTGACATTAGATTGTTCTAGGATATTTTCAATTATTTTAAGGCATTCTTTAATGGGGATGTTACTAAATAAGGATTTTACGTCTAAAGAAATGAATTAACAGTTATGTGGAAGATCAAACTTTTTAATTTTGTTAACAAGTTCTATTGAGTTTTTGACACTGTAACGTGGTGAAAAATTAGTATATTTTTTGAAGATGAAGGTAAGTTTTTTCGCTAAGTTTGTTGTAGGAGCATTTATAAAAGATAGAACAAACTGCTCAACTCAACAACCTGTTTTTTTTTAAATACGTCGTATCACGTCAAGGGTCAGAATAACATACATATAGAGTACATATGAATGTGAATGAAGCAATAATTGTGTGCCGAAAAAGAGTTGTGTCTGTGTGGCGGTCAGTCCATATCACCTACCCTTGCTGAAAAACGGTGTGATGTTTTTTAATTAGAAAAATGAACCTTTTAAAGTTTTCTTAATCTTTTCTTCAGACGTATCTTCATAACTAAAATGATATTTCAAAGCTATTTACCTTCTCATGACAATGCAAGCTGAAAATAATTGTGTAGATAAGTGGAGTAGCGTTTTCACAAAGTGAAAGATCCATGAAAGTTGAGATAGCATTAAGTGAGTAATTACTCGGGGTTAAAATGTTTCGATAATCTTCAAGCGCACGTTCAATTAACTCTGTTAGACGTGATGAATAATAAGAAGACATTTGAGAAACCCCATCTTTATTTCAGCCGAAAATTAAGAATTTTACAAAAGAGAAATATCTACATAAAAAAAACAATTAAAAATTATGTTTCTTACGGTAGTTTTATCTTTTACCTTCGTACAACTAAAAATGATTTATTAAAATAGGTAATTTTTTAATAATATCTGCACATCGTTGATATGCAGATACGAAAATGCATAAGTAAAACCAAGGCAAAAATGTTAAGCAATCAAAAATAAAGTTCCTGAGGTTACCTATGTAACTGGGGGCTTAGAAAAAATTAAACCGAGATAATAATAATAATGGTACTCTTACATTATATACCTACCTAGTTATTTCAATTTAAGATAGACGTAGGTCATTTAGTCAATGGCGTAGGTAGATAGATGTTTGACTTTGTAAAATTTTATCATTTTCTAGCACACGCAAGGTAGATAAATTTAACTCCATATTAGCCACTTCGAAGAAGAATTTGATGTAAAAATCCGGACCTAAAAATTGAGTTATTGCTATTGCAGTTCACATATCTTCATGTATGTATTATATAATTTAAATAATAATTTTATAATAATATAAACTACCGATCGATTTATCTCTTTCATGCAGATTTCTCACGGCATTTGTTATTTTTATAAAATAACAAAACATTACATTTAGTCCGCAAATTAGAGTAATGCATTATCGTACGCCTATTGCTAATTACGTGAGTTTTATTTCTACTGCGTAGAAAATCATCCATATTAAAAATCATGGGTTCTTTAGTAAAGTTCGTCAGTCGAAGCTGTGTAGTCGTTGGTTGAACATTTTGCTGTTTTATTTTTCAACTCTCATCACAATGGGATCCATGTGGAAGCTGATGATATTAGTTGCAATTTTCGCAATAATTATGTCACCTACTGACGCAAGTAAGACCATTTTAACATTAACAACACAGAGAATTTAAAAAAAATCGGGATTGCAGGCCCGATATACATGAAAAATATAATCGCGATGTTCCTTACAATTTCGCATTTCGTCATTATACATATATTATCAATAAAAACGCAGGTACGTGAACACTTGTTAGCATTATTTTTTTAATGATAAACTAATGTTTATAAGTCAAGGTTTTATACATAGCACAAAGGATAACAAATTATTATAAGCAATAGTTGCAGGGTAAAAAATATAACAAGCAGTAATTGTTGATTAAAGTACTAGTACATATTGAATTATTTGGCGTGTTGGAAATAAGCCGACGTAGCTCAGTGGTCCAGAGCACCTGACTGGACATCAGAAGGTGCGGGTTCAATTCCCGTTGGCGGCATTTATTTTTACTCGGGAGATATTTTCAATTTGTATTGATATTTCAGGCGACTAATTATCTGATAGTATTATTACGCCAGCGTCTGGACGATCTAGGCCCTCTGATTGGTTGAATTAAAATTGTCTGTTTGGGGTAAATTCAGCTAACTTGAAAATTAAGACACGATTTCATACTAAAATAGGATCGCCTCATAATAATACGAGATTTCTTCAAAAGCATCGTTTCTGCTCATATAATTTTTGGATAATATCGAAGAAAATATGTTTTAGAAAGTTCATAATCCATTGGATTAATTACATTACAATGAAAATTATCCACAGTTACGTGATTATGTTTGACGTTTATAAAAAATCACGCGTTCCTTATTCAATATGGCGGATACGCACGGCTATAGATGGCCGACAGAGCGCACCTCTGGCGGTTTAAAAACGAACCAAATGAATGGCGCGAATATTTAAATATGCAGCTCACAATATTTGACTACTTACGATTAACAAGCATTTAATAAGAAGATTTCTTCTGGAAGCTTATCACTTTGTAATGGCATTTTTCATTATTATTTATATTATTTTTTGCTTATTAATTATATCTGATTTTATATTGACATGTTTTCTAATTTGTAAAATTTCAAAATTATTTATTTGCGATGCTTTATATCCTGAGTGAAGTATTTTAAGACCTGAATTTTTATCGAAAGTGTGATCATTATTCAAAAGATGATTTGCAAACTCAAATTCACTATTTCCATTTAGAGCCCTGCGATATTCTTTAGTTCTGACTTCAAAGTTTCTATTGGTTCTACCTTTGTAAAAGAAATTACAATCATCCCAATTGAGTTTTTAAACTCCTGATTTTTGTTTGAATTTTGCTATCTTTATTATTAAGAATATATTTCTTCATTGTTATTAGTGTAAAACGCCAGTTGAATAGTACCAGAATTGTTTTTATATATAATTTTAGAAGTATCGTTATCCACAAGCAGAATTCTACGCCATTGTTTATTTCTATCTTTAGAAAGACCGTTTGAAGAGAATAAGTTTAATTTTTTTATTTAGTATTTCAACTATCAATTTATTAGAATAACCGTTATTAAATGCTATTTGTCTTATGAATATATTGTTTTATGGTTATATTCTATTTTTTTTTTTCAGGTCTTAAAATACTTCACTATAAATAATTTTGAAATTTTAGAAATGAGGAAACATGTTAATATAAAAGCAGATATAATTAACAAGAATTTTTTAATAAACTCTCTTTTAAATATTTTCCCACTTAACTGGTCTTTCCCGTCTAACGATATTGCAATTCCTAATTATTATAAACCCAGCCTACTCTTACCCCTCCCCCCTCCTTCCATTTCTTCTTTCCCAATTGCAATCTATATTTAATTTTTGACTTGTGTATACACAATAAAACGTAAACATTATATTTATTTATTTATTGGACAATTTGCATAGAGCCGCTTTTGTGAGATATCACCTTAGGGGCGCTATATTGTAATAATCTACCTTTATACATGGTGTCCGGAAACTCGTAGTACAAGCCGGAAACTGGAGAATTTATACCACACGGGGAACCCAAATAAACATAAAGTTTTTTGATTTGAGCATTTTTATAAAAAAAAAAAAAACAAAAAAATATATTTTTCGGCTATTTCAGGGTTCAAATTTTTTCGTCATTATTTGTTTTACTTTTAATTTTTTAAATAGTTTTAATTAGTTGGATACTTTGATCTTCAGTAATAATTTATAAGAATTTGATCAAAAAAAAAATCAACTTCTGACTTTATTTACTCGAAAACGAAAGCTCAAATCAAAAAAAATTATACTACAAAATCGACTCCAAATGTGATGTAGATTCACCAGTTTCCCGCTTGTACTACGAGTTTCCGGACACCATGTATATAGATTTTTACTCTCCTGATGAAGGTGTATATATAATCTAACTTTAAACTTTATTAGATACAGTAACAGTTGTAGGTAAAGAATTACCAAATGAATACTATTCATAAACACGGGTACAATTAATCAATATGTAATAATCTATTATTTAAGTCAACTTTGTTATAACTATCTTTAATTGTGACAAACTAAACGATATCGATTAAACTTATAGACATTGACGGTTGTAACACATATTTAAGCACTGCAGGTCTCCTATGAGCTAATTATATTAGGTACGAAAACAGTTAATATCAGTTGTAGACATGTAGTCAATAATAGTGTTTCATTTGAAATAATCCATCACAAATACGTAAAATTTCATTTATTCAAACAACTGTCATTGTTATTTGAAATACAGCAAAAATCTCGAGATTATAATTTCTTTACATAACTACAAAAGTCAAATAACAGAAGCAAATGCGCTTACTCACAATTTTCGGAAAATACCTTGCGATTTTTTTCTACCGAAAGAATTTTATGTAATATTTATTTGTTTTATAATTTTTTACATGTGTTGAAAAGAATGTGACCTGAGGTACCCCGTTCTAAGGTCACATTGTACATGGTTATTTGTGTGAATTTTAAATTTGGTTTAATTTAAAGTTTTTTTGGTTCGTTAATTTATTTAAGTAAGTTTTTGTAAGCGTGTCAAAATATAACAAGAGGTAAATTATAAAGCAAAATACTCGAAGAAAAATATAACATAATAACTTGTTCAACTCTTCCGAAATATAGAATTATCTAGTAAATTATATGTCGATAAAAATTTGGGGTCTTAAATCGTTATACTAAATGTCTGTAAAAATGATGGAATAATAATTTTTTTTTTCAACAAACGGGTATCCAACAAAAACAATACTAATACATGCGCAGAGTAATAATGAACAAGATGTCTAGCAACATTTTGATTTTCCGTATCCTCATTGACTATCATATATTCTAGTATACACGGTGTCCGGAAACTCACGGTACAATGATGAATCTACGTCACATTTGCAATCGATTTGATGATCAGTAAATAGTTGCATATTTGTGCTCATAAATACAAGGTGTAGTGAGACTTACCTGACTTCATTTAACGAGTAATAGCTGATTTTTTTTTAATGATAAAGGAATGTTTTAAACTTCTTCAAATTTTGCAAATATACTTTGTGGAACCATTTTATTAATGAAATACTATTATTATTATTTTTACTAATAGAATGTTTATAAGACAAAGTTTTTATGCATTTCACAAAGGATAATAAATTATTATAAGCAATAACTATTACAGACGACTAATTATTGCTTAAAATAATTAATTAGTAATAGCTGAGGGAATATTTGGAGTAAATAATGTAGATGAAATTTGGTCTTGGAAGGCTTTTTTTCATTAAAAAAACTTTTAAAAATCTGAAGGTATTCGACAATTAGGATCGGGGTGGGAATTTGGGCGGTAATTCAATTGAGTGACCAGTGATAAACATTTGATTTAAATTATTGCTCAAAAAAATACAGGAATCACTGTTTAAGTAAGTCAGGTATGTCTAGTACAACCTGTATGCATTCAAGTGCCCAATTATTTTGATCTTTTAGTAATTTTTGGTATTTAGGTGGCCAGTAATACAAATGATGTTGGTATTCCAACAATATTTGGGTGGCCAATAATACAATTTAATTGATATCCCAGTAATATTTAGGTGGCTAACAATAAAATTATGTTGATATTCCAGTAATACTTGGGTGGCCAGTAATACAATTATTTATTTATTTATTTATACGCCCATTGGGCTTTTACATACATAGTTAATAAAAAAATAATATTCTGAAGATTGCAAGTTCACAAAAGTAATAGTAAAAATACATATAACCATATCCATTTGACATATTATAACAGCAAGTAAATAGTACAAAAATAAGAATATTCCTACTCCTAAGTTATACAGACTTAAATTAGTTAATAAGAAATGTAAAGTTTATATGTAAATGCTAGGTAGTGGCAGCAGTAACATGATACAATACGACACATAGTGTATGAGGCCCTTGAGTAAGAAAGCTAACGAAATAATTATTATTGGCAGTATTGTTAACAAATATACTGCGTTTGACAATTATGTTGGTATTCCGGTAATATTTAGGTGGGCAATAATTCAATCATTTTGGTATTCCAGTAATATTTAGGTGGCCAATAATACAATCATTTTGGTATTCCAGTAATATTTAGGTGGCCAATAATACAATCATTTTGGTATTCCAGTAATATTTAGGTGGCCAATAATACAATCATTTTGGTATTCCAGTAATATTTAGGTGGCTAATAATACAATCATTTTGGTATTCCAGTAATATTTAGGTGGCCAATAATACAATCACTTTTGGTTTTCCAGTAATATTTAGGTGGGCAATAATACAATCATTTTGGTATTCCAGTAATATTTAGGTGGCCAATAATACAATCACTTTTGGTATTACAGTAATATTTAGGTGGCCAATAATACAATCACTTTTGGTATTACAGTAATATTTAGGTGGCTAATAATACAATCATTTTGGTATTCCAATAATATTTAAGTGACCAATAATATTACTTTTGGTTTTGGAAAAAATATTGTTTTAAATTTCATTAACCTGTTTTATGATACCTACTTAAAAGCGATAACTCATTTGTAGTTTTTCCAGGTGATAACATCATAGTCTACTGTTTCAGGGTTCTCAAAGTCTTTGTCAGCGGCCCAGAAGACTTTGCACAAGGCTACCATCGTTGATATCTTGAAGCTAGTGAGAAAGTATAATAATATCGTCAATACCATCATGGAAAACTCTGGAGACGATATCAACGAGCTTCTCGTCATGACCCTCAAGTTCATGGAGCCTCACATTAAGCCGCTGGCTGTGGGGGCCAAACACTACTTTGATACTATGGTGGATTCGGAAAATCTGCAATAACAACGTTATCAAATCAAATCATTTTGTCAACTTATGATTCATCTAATAACTGCTCTTTATTTGTAAATTGATGTCAAAAATGCGACATCTTCGATCTCGTAACGTGCAGATATTCAGTTGCATGGATTATTGCGATTGGCTGTGTTTGTCCATTAGCAGTACTCCATTCGCACAATGTTTCTTACTAAGTGTCAGATAATATTTGTACCTAATAAAAAAATGCTGTGAGTTTGCAAACATGTATTTTTTATGACCATCCTGTTCTTCCCGTATTTTCTGTACACGTAAGCTGTTCATATAAATCAAGAAAAGTAAGATCTCTGTACACTTTTTTTGGTGGCCAATATTAGTTTCCCAGGTAGATTCTGAAAGGTTAAATATTTGGAAGAAGAGCGTTAACAAGTTAACAAGAAGATACGAAAAGATGTATGGCATTAAATGTATAGCAGCGTAATATTCCAATGATATTCATTTTGGGAAGCGGGTATGGTACCACCGCCCCATTTATTGGATAACCAACAACTTTGCAATAGATCATCCCCGGGTGGTTCGATTCTTTTGGTGACCAAGCAGGGGCGTCCAGCTACATGGAGTGAGGTTTGTCCAGGTCTTGCGTCTGCCTGCTTGCTAAGTGGCGGGATTGTGAGAGGCCGGTTGAGGGACACCATTTCACTTCTCCAGGAGGCCAATCTCGGCCCATCAGTGGGAGGGATGGATTCATACGTATCACTTCTCGACATACTGACCCCCTGATTCCGACCACCCCTCATAAATGTTCCCTTTCTTCTAAAACTCCTTCCATACAACACCCAAAATGATGATAGGTCCTGAAGGAAATTAAGACTGGACAATACCCTAAAATAAAGTCGGAATCTTAACGACACAAAAATATACGAGGCTCGGCCTTGTGTTTTGGACACACCATAAGCAAATCTTTAAAATAAAGCTGGAATCTTAACTACATTTTTTTTATTTGTTTATTTTTTTTTTAATTGAAACTTCTTTTCGCGCGTTATGCAATTTCGAGGACAGGAGTAAAACCAACTCATGACCGTCATGAAAAACCGTGATCATTTCGCTATAGGAGCCTAGCCAATATTATATACCTTTTTTAGGTAACTCTCCAAACTAAGCTTCGCGGTCTAGAGGCAGAGCGCGTGACTCTCGTCATGAAGAACCGAGGTTCGATCCCCGCTTAAACTATTTTTTTTTCTTTTTGTGATTTTTTTAATAATAATTTTTTTTAAAGTGATAAAATGCTTTTTTTAAAAGTGATACTTTTAGATATTTTGACTATATGATATTTTGGTCGAATACGTAATAACCGCGGTCTAGAGGCAGAGCGTTCGACACTCGTTATGCAGGACCCGGGTTCGAATCCCATATTTTTATAACTTTTATTTTTTTTTTATCACATGCTACTTATAAATATGTCAATAGACAGAAAAAAAAGAGAGAATGAATTGAAAAGAGAGAGAGAAGAATATTAAAAGTTTCACTTCCGTCGTGCGTAGGCTTGCCACACACTGTATTTTTTTTTTAATTATTTTAATATAGATCATATGGGTTACATTAATACATACATATTTTGCAAAATATAATATTTAGGTTCATAATTGGTCATGTATACCTTATCAGAGAAGAGGAGCTCTTGTGCCTGATAAGGGAGCCACGATTCTTACTTAGATTAATAAGTAATAAGAAATTAATAAGTAATCACATAAGTGAGGAAGTCGTGTTAATAAATATTCGGCGCGCGGCCCGGCGTAATGGACGGACCTACGGTCCAAAATGCCATAGCAGATCTAGAAAATTGATCTTTCCGTCGTGCTTATTTCTTCTGAACGTATTAATAAAATCTTAGATATTTCTAGAGGAAGCTTTCGGGAAGTTACTAATTCATCGTCTAGAAAAATAAAATCTGGTGCTCACCGCTAATTTTATAGTTTAAAGGTAAGATACTTTGATTACATACATCAGTAGGGATCGCTCTAAAAATATATTATCGTTACGAATTATTAAAGAGTTAATTAAAATCTAAGCAGCTTGAGCACAAAGGAGCATATTGTGAAGCATTAACTTGTTTTTAACACTAAACTATGCAATAGAAACTTTCAGTATCGCCATGGTGAAAGACAACCGTTCAGAATCGAAATGTTGCGTCATTTTAGCCCTCGTTGGTGAGATTTAAATAGCCAGGTAATTCATAACCTCCCTCTTCTCCATCACCATCCCATTCTCACTACCTTCACCCTCATAACATACTCTAATTGGGGATGCCATAGTCCCACTGGCTCCAGACGGTTGGGAGCAGTTGGGACTCTTGTGCGACATCAACTTTAAAAAATCAAATTTATTTAACACAACAGGTATTGCTGATTGAAATTCAGTCCTTTCAACTTCGATAGCTTAGATAGTGAGAATTGAAATTAAATTTAGGTATAGGTACCTACTGTTTTCCTCGTGGTAAGAATATATTTTTATTTTATTTATATGGCTAAATGAGACGATTATGAGCCTAGTGTGGTAGTTGTTAAAACCCAAAGAGCTCTAAAATTAGGTAACACACTGTTCAAGTTGGCAGCCACCTCTGGTCTGGAACCCCAAAATAATTGAAAAAACCCTAAAATCTGTGCAGAAACGGGCGTTTTTTTTCATAGATTTCCGTCTCTTAACTCAAGCTGTCTTTAGAGCACAGATGGGAACGCTGTTATGTTCTACCAGTATCTCAATAGAAAATGCTCCGAGGAACAAGCGCCATTGATTCCTTCGGCACCGGTCATCGGTCTGGAAACAATCCATACGCGCGCTCAACATTTGTACACCGTTTATTATTATATTTGTCTCGCGAGAACGGGTTGTTTCTATGACTCGTTCTGAGTTCGAGCTCGGCTGTGGAACGATTTGCCGGCCTCTGTGTTTCTTCCCTCCTATATCATAAGTCTCTTCAAGACTGTTCACTCCTTCCTCTCCTCAAAAATATATTACACACAGCATTCCCAAAGATGCCATAGGCTCTTAGGGATTTTTTTAACTCAGGGCCCATACTACCTGATGATTGTTTAAAATCCTGTTAAAAACGTGTTTGCAAGGCATTTCCCAACAAAATATAAGTAAATTCAGAATATATCGCCATAATTTTCAGTGTGTACTTTGGTATTTTACTAAAAGTTTATCAGGAAACCTATTAATTCATTCGTTAACGGCCTGCAATCCCGTTTTTAAAAGAATTACGAATAATTTAAAGAGATAATTAATATATTTGCAATATATTTAAGTTTCTTAGTAAAAAAATATTTTAAATTTCTAATTAAAAATTTGTCAGCATAGTAAGAAAAAAGGAGATAAAATTCTGATTTAGTTAAAGTGTAATTTTTAATCAAAGTTACATTTATCAAAGAACATCTATATTTTATGGAGATGGTGATAAGAATTACGATCAAATATCAACAAATCGAATGCAAAAATTAATGTGCATTTTTTTCCGTGGTGTTGTTTCATAATATAATATAAACTGAAAATAATTTTAATCAGTTTTTTCATGTAATTTTCGCGGTAATTAGAAACAGTCTGCACTTCATTAAGACATTAATTTATACCTAATTATTGAACTTGGATTATGGAAATTATCGATAAAAGCGTTTATAAAAAGTTATCATGACGTTGAGAGTTCATAATAACTTCACAAAGGGATGATTTTTTTTTATATTTGCTTGCTGGGTTTTCGCCCTTCAAGCGTTTACTTGATTACCGAAGAAAATGACACAGAAAAGGAACAGGAGTGATATGTTGTCAACTGTCAAAATAAATCATTTGAAAAATAATTTAATTTAAATAAGAATGAAATTTTGAAAAAAAATGGAGGGGACCAATCAAAAATACTGATTTCTGTACTGTGTTTCAATGAACTGTGGAACTCTGTTTTGCTTTGAATTTTGACTGTTATTTTCAAAAAATGGAACTGATTATGTTAAGAATTCACACAATAAAGTAGTAGCTACCTAATAACATACTATTTTAACAGAAAATTTTGAAAATTAAAACTGATATATTTTCAAGAATTCAGATAGATACCTATAATTTTTTTTATTAATTTATTTATTTTGAAAAGATACATTACATTTTATGGAAGGAAGCTTTTGACTGTCCAACTGGGAAGGTTTCCCGTTACAACATTACAAAATACACAATAGTAACACAATTACATAATAGTTGTCTTGTTGAATAATATAAGAAAATTGAGTAGGTAATACACTCTTGGCTCTTTGTAAGCCGCTCTGTTGCTTTACTTTGCTTTACTTAATACATTACTTGATTATTCTGCAAAATATTTTTTTTTGTCGTTGTTCTGATGTGTTCTTTACATACAATTTCAAATTCACAAATCCTACAATTATAATATCTAGTGATGTTTCGCGTATTAATATATAAACCAATATTTAAGTCTGTTCCATGACTAGGTATAGATTACATGAAATTATATGTATTTGTACACATTTTAACCCAAGTGATTCATTTATGATCCACGCCTTCTTCAGAGATGCCGTGTGCTTATTCTTTTTAAGGAGAGGAACGAGTGAACTTGCAAACACATTGTAGGAAGATCAGACCGGTTGTTCCAGAGACGAGCTTTAAAAGGGCCTTTTCTCTCGCCAAATTAATGTCAACTATATAAGGTTATTAGGTACTCGTTTGCCGTGTCTCCCTACTGTGCAGTTGTGCGAAGGGAGAAGGGATCAATAACACTATGACACTATAATATAGAGCCATAGAGCACCTTCAATTCAGATACCGGTAAAACACATTATACAAACTAAAATATGTTATAATGCTCATTCAGTCTTATTTATAAAGATTCCTAATGCGCCGCTGCAGCGTTGGTATAGGAGGAAGAGGGCCGTATACCGCTCGGTTTAAAATCGTTACTCATAATAATATTAATGCCAGATTTTTTTTAGACTGAACTAAACTTCGATCATTTTCGCATTTCATATTTTGTTGCCAACTTCACTTTTCTTCAGATGACATTTGTAATGTCATTGACCCGGTCTCTTTTTATTTGCATCGAAATCCGGCCAACTCAATTATGCGTCCTGTATTTCCATAGTAAATCAATTTTAAATATTCCTCTGATAGTGCTGCAAATGGGTATTACTGCTTTTTACATTTTCATTCCGATTTAACCTGCTTGTATGAAATCATTAATTCAATGTTTGATACCCCTGATTTATTATATGTAATCTCTTTTCATACTCCAAGCAGGTCGGTTACAAGACAGTAACTACCATATTATTGTAGCAATTCTATATCAACGTCCCAATATCACACTCCTATGCGACGGATTCAACAGCTAGGAAACAAATACTTTGATGTTGTTGATATATTTATTACATAAATTTCATTATTTATGCATAACTTATTGAAGTTTTTTTCACCAAGTAGGGGAATATTTTAATAAAGCTATTTAAATTGGCAGTACTACAGTATTTTGCACGTTAACAGTATTTTGTCGGCTGAAAGAATAAAAATATGTTGGATTTTTTATATTTATATTTTCTACCTACATACATGTGGATCAAATTCAACAATATTTTTTTTATATACCTATGAGTTTTAAACAGACATTTCCTGCACTATTTACGAGTATAATTTCTTAAATATTGTTATATATGTATGTAAAAGCCTTAATAGGCGTAAAATAAATAAATAAATTATGAATAAGTGGCCCATGTTTAGCAACTAATCCTTTACAGTTTCCTTGGAATATTGCAAAATTTTGGTAGGTTGACTTCCGAAAAAACAAATGACAAAAATTAAACTTCGCTATTTTTAGTTCATACTGTAGGTTATATTATTTGTGAAATGTTGACCACCGTGAAAATGAAATGGCTATAAAAGCAACTAGTACCTATTTATCGTTTATTCTAGATTACTACAAGAGAGGTAAGTATACTTCCTATGCCGATAAGTCAGTAAACTGAATTAACACAATGTGGCAACACAAGGCATTGGTCTGTGTTATTGTCCTCACAGTATGTTTTCCAAATCCGAGCTTATCTGAAGGAGAAGTCGGTGAGTTGGACTTATATTATCGTGGGGTTACTGCCAAAAGTTGGTGACGATATTTTTAGGTTTTTTTGAATAAGCGATGATTGTAACATTTATGTATTATTATATATGTCTGTAATAAGTTTGGGTCTCCTCTTATGTAGTTAAGTTTTTAGCTACTGATTTTTTTTATAAAAAATTGTTACTTAATTTTTTATAATTAATAGAAAATAAGAAACATTGTAAAATTACTTACAAAAATTAGCATGTTTATTTATAAATGTAACATTTTGTTAACTCAAAACACCACTTTAAAATTCTACATTTAAATCTAACCTAATTTAATATTCTAAATTTAGATTAACCTAATTTAATATTCTAAATATAAATTAACCTAATTTAATACACTAAATTTAAATTAACTTAATTTAATATTCTAAATTAAAATTAATAATTCATTAGCTTTGAAACATGTAGATTATTATTGATTAAGAGAAGTGTAAACAAAGTGTTTTTATTTATGTATATATAATCAAAATGACGCGACGTCACAAAGTAATTTTTCAACTGTTGAAGAAGAAATCAGCATGTTTATTTAAAATCAAGATTCTAATGATTTTTTTTAAAATTAACACTAAAATTAACATTAACAGTATTTCCAAAAACCCTGATTTTATAAAGAAAATCAATCTTTAAAATCGAGTTTACTACAAAACATGTTTTTGTAAGTTATCAATTTTTGGCAGTAACCCCACGATTTACATTTATATCTCCTTATTCTTCCAAAACCCTGTAACCAGTAATGTCCAGCTTTGAACTAACGCCTCTATCAAATTCATTATGTTCTGACAAATCTTTGTCTGATATAATCCAAATTTATTTATTTTGAGCTTAGCTAAGTTCTGTTTTAACGCTACCATTTCATGCATGGTTTTATTACGTCCTAAAATGAATGTCACGCTAACATTTTTTGTGTCTTGAATGTATTGGTGACCATTTTTTTTTCCAGTAAAATTAGAAGCCAAGGAAGACAGCGAAGGCTTTGGATTAATTGAAGTCCTGCACATCCTGGAGCAAGTCAGGAATGTTGTGGAGGTCCTCGTGGACACTTCCCTGGGAGACTTCTCCGAGCTGGTGGATGCGACCTTCAAATACGTCGAACCCATCGTCCAGGCCGTCTTTCAGAAGGTCGAGAAATTATTTCAAGGTGAGTATTCACAAAGGTGACCCAATCGTGTTTTCTTTATTCGAACTAAAAATTGAAACTCTCATACAGCTTACACATGATAAAACAGCGCGAGCCGAACCGCGAATTATGGAAAAGGAGAGAAGCAACCGCAAGCGGCGTTTTAGGCCATGATGGTTGCTTCGTTCCTTTCCCATAATTCGTGGTCTTTTTTTCTCATGTCTGTCTATACGCAGCATTAATTTTAAATGATTTTAAAACCCTCATACAATCTATTCGCACTTAATCACTTTGAAAACCAACAATTATAGTATTTTTCAATGTACGGTGAAATATGTTTAATTATTAAACCAATGAGTGAGTATATAAGAGAAAATAGTTACCCTTGCCCATAAATGGGGATGGAATGGTGGGAGGGAGGAATGGGGAAAAAAGGAAAAGGAGATGGATCTAGTCTGTGTTACATAATACGTATTGTGTGAGTGTTTATTATTATGTTATGTTCGAAAATTTTAGGTGCTGTGTTAAAAGTCGAATTCACTGTATGAAGTGTTCAAATGTATGAAGCGCGGTGAATGAATGTGTTTTGTTTTGAGTTAATGTTAAATTGGGGACGTTTAATGTGTGGTTTTGTCTGGTTTGTCTGACATGCTTACGCATAGAATTAAGAATAACATTGGAAATACGATGTTGGCGGGTTTCGAGATCCGAATGATCATTGGGATGGTGAATGTAAGAGAGACAGAGCGCGTGCTGAATGGGCTAGAACCAAAAGGAACGAAATCAGTGACGACATTGGTATCTATTCACATTTACATGGAAAGCATTCCTAGTGTGTATTATATATTCAGTGTGCATAAGCGACTGCTTCGTTGTAACCTCCCATCTAACTCAAAAACTGAAAGAGAGGTTACATGGAGTAATGAGAGGTTACATGGAGCTCTCAGCTGCAGAGCCGTATTTACTAATCTTGTGTGATTTTTGGGAGAGAGACAGTTAGGAGACCGACATATGCGCAAACAGCAGGGCCGGTCCTGTGCGGGTGCAATTGGAGCAGTCCGCTCCGGGCGCCGACTTGCCAAAGCTCCAAGGAGCCAGGGCGCTGAAAATACCTATCACATAACACAGCGCTTAGAGGTTTTTACTAGCGCCAGACGCCGTTTGACTCATGGCCAGCCCTGGACAGACAGGACATTAAAAATGACGGTTGACCACGTGTTTTTAGTTTTGAAGAGGTCCTTTCGTCATAAGGATTATTCCAAAACACAGTTTTCTTTAACGAATAATTTATCTGCATGACATACTATAATATTCACTTACTGTGGGGTTTTGAAAGATGCGAGTACATTGTACGGCGGTTTTAAACTCATTTTAAATTAAATCATACTCAGATATTTTTGCTAGTTGGAGACATTTACAAAACTTATTCATATTAGGTTCATAAATGAGTTATTTGTAACAATTACTACCCAATCGTTATATTTGTATTGTTATGAACTGCAAAAATTCTCAGGGTTACATTGCTGATTTATTAAAATACTGTTAAAAACGCGGTAGCATGCCATTTCCTAATAAACTTTTAGTATAGTAATACATCGGAACACGTGCTCATGCACCTGAGTTTGTCTTGACAGGACACAATGCGGAAATATTTCATTTTTACGAACATAATTCCGACATCGCCATAACACATTCGTGTTTTACTGATAGTTTATTAGGAAATCTGTCAATTCATTCGTGAAAGGTGTGCAATCCCGTTTTTTTACCGGGATGCGAAAATGTAATTTGAAAAGATTTCGAATAGATTTGCAATATTTTAAATCAGTAAATTTTCTCCGGGTAATATCTAGAGATTATATATTATATTTTATGTAATTAATGATAACACCAAATTTTGATAACCGTTTGTTAACTGTGAATTGGCTTAAATATTAAAGCAAAAGATTATATTAAATGCCCTGTTTTAAGAACTCCAAGATTTCTCAAATGAAAGCTCTAGGTAAATAACATGTCTATTTTTTCAGCAATAAAGTGAAATAAATTATTTTGTATTCCTAGTTCAGTGGTTTTTATTGCTTTCTCGCCATTTTGGCAATTCCCCAGTTACCCATCATAGTAAATTTAATAATATATTATTATTAAGTTCTGCAAGTATTTTTTGGTTTTTGTTATTGTTTACAGCTGTTTCGGCTTTCAAGACCATTTTCAAACTGTCCTCGAAAGCCGAAACAGCTGTAACAATAACAAAACCAAAAAATACTTGCAGAACTTAAGGCGATGCCATACGCAGTAATGCAAAATCATGTGTTTTTGGTTTGAAAATTTGGTCGCCTAGAAATGTTTCAGATGCTTTAATTAAATACTGCGAGTAGAATACATCATGGCCTTTGAAATAATCGAGTATTTTTTAGATAAGTCTTTTTATAAGCCCAGAAAAAAATAATGTAGAGGCCTATGAAAACTGCTTTAAAGTTCAAAATCTACTACTTACGAACACATTTTCGGTTATGATTTTATTGTATAATGTGGCAAATTATACAATAAAAAAAAATAATATTCATGCCTGAACATCCACAAAATAAAATAAAAGGCACTTTTTGGCCATGTTTTTTTCTTGTATAAATCAAAACAGGCGGACGGTGTTAAGCGGGAATTTAAACCTTATCGCCATCTACTTAAGGGTTGTTATTGATAGCGGCTCAATTTAAAATATTACACGACGTAGTGCATCGCCTTAATAATAATATTATTAAATTTAATTTACATTAAATTTTTAGTAAAATTAAATAGAATTCTACGAATTAAATACAAAAACAGTAAAGAATATGGTAATTATTGACTAATGGCATTAGCAAAAACATTAAGAGTCGCATAAAAGAACAACATTACTTTACCATTATAGAATCCCTGGAACCTATAATGGTATACTCAGTAGGTATAGGTAGGAACTACTTTATAATTAAATAATAAACAGTGGCGTAGCAAAGGCCAGTGCAGCCGCCTTAGTTCCTGGTCATAAAGATGCTCGAAACAAGAAGTTCAAATGCCCAACTTATATACACGGTATCCGGGAACTCGTCGTCAAACGAAAAACTGGTGAATCTACATAAAAAAAAATTAAATGCTCAGATGTGATGCACGTTAACCAGTTTTCCTCTTGTACTACGAGTTTCCGGACACCGTGCATCGATTGGTTATGATCCTTGGCTTTAAATCCGGAAGTTGCGGGTTCAAATTCCGGCATGCGCAAGTAAAATTAATTTTTGCAATCTCAAAATTTAAAATACTTAGTTTAAAACGAACCACGAATTATTGTAAATTTTATTAGGACCGACGAATTTTTTTTATTTAATAAATTATTTAATTTTATATTTATTTAATAATATGTCAAACCACAAAGTGACTGCTTTTAACAAAAATATCAAAATTTATTCATTAATATTATACTTAAATAGTATATAAATAAAAATGTATCTAAAATGAACTGCCTGGGGCAACTGAGGAAACTTGGGTCACTAATAATAGTCAATACGGTGAATTGGCACTTACCTACTTTCAGCCAAAACCTGAAAATAAATACATACATTTTAGCTATTGTAATATATTATATCATGTATCTATACTAACATATATTTCAATCTATACTAATCTAACCTAGTCTACCTATAAGTTTTGCATGTACTTGTATCTCTAACTTTTTATATCCATCTAGAGTTTCTGTTAATTGTATATTTTCTGATTTCACTGTTTATAATTTATTGTATATGGTATATTTTATACCGTTGATATTAAAATAAATAAATATTTGCGGCATGTTCCAGAGTGGTAGATACTTTCTATTGAAAACGTTTTAGCTGTGTTTGTTGACCACATCTGAATAGACAGGCACTACCCCACCTTCCTCAACCCCATCTCCTTCCCATCTCCTTCCCATCACCACAACCTTCATCCCTCACAAATACTCCAATTGTGTATGAAATATTCTCAATGGCTCCAGACGGTTGCGAGCAGTTGGGACTAAAACTTGTCACGAAAAAATTACATTCTTTCTAAGTTCTTCGTAAGCACTCGCACAAGACTTTAAGGCCCCAGAGAGGCCAATAAAAATTATTTGGATCCATTTCCCTCACTTCTGCCACACGGACACGCCCACAAATACTTCATTCAATTTATCAATTCTGTTTTATAATTATGTAAAAACTCACATAATTAAGTATTATGTACCGAAAGACGTTTTGGAACACAAAGATATTTTTTTCATAAAAGAGAAATTTTGAACCCATGCTGCATAACGTGACCATCCGTCCCATTTTTAGGGACTCTGTGCCCTTGTCCCGAGGGAGACGGGAGACAGTTTTCAGAAGTGAAAAGTGACTATTATATAGCGTCATAGAAAAACGAAGACCGTTAACCCCTCACGCTAATTTGTTGGGAACTGCTCACATAGGTCTCCTAGAAATCGTTGTATCTCCCTTACTGTCATAGTGAGAAATATGATATAAACGGTATTAGAAAGAAAAAAAACACGATTCTTTATATTCGAATCTAGAAGTTAACCACAGAAAAAGTAAAATATGCACCTCTGTGAAACCAAATTTCACAACTGCAATTAGAGAAAAATTTATGAAACTGAGAAAAAAGTGAGGTGATAATAACGTTTATACATTTGTCTAGTAAAATATTTGTTTATTTACTTTTTTTCAGTAATTTTAGTTTAACACAAAACTCCACGTGAGTCATTAAAAAAAATTGAGTTTGCATTAAAAATTATAATAATTAAAAAATTATATGTTTATTCCTAATAATAACACTTGAAAGCGTATTTCATTTCCCATTTATTTTACTTACTTTGGAAACACAACATACTTCCACCGATTGATCTATTCAGTGGGCATCATCGTGGATCCGACGTCTAGAGATGGTCCAGTGATTTGGGGGAGGGTGTTCAACACCAAATTTAGTGTCCCCCGCATCTAAATCAATGTCCCGTTTTAAGGAAAGAAAATCTGGTCGCCGCATGATTCATGAACAGTTGTTTATTATAAATTAGAAAGAGAAAGAGTCACAGTAAAAAAACACACCTATAACTATAACCTAGAATGCGTTTGCAAAGCTTTCTGAATATAAAATTATTAGTTTTGATGTGACAATTCCGTTTGTGGTCAACGTTTATGTTGTGATGACAAACTAAAAAATATGTTTTAAAAGTCCCTACTTATCTACTAAATAAATACCTCAATAATGTATGTAAATCGTATCGAAGTCAAAGTAATGAGTATAAAAAACATATTCCCTTGACGAATACAGAAGCCAAAAATATGTATATTCATATTATGTCTTAAATTACCGAGAATATAGGTAATAGGCAAACTGTGTCTAAAGTGATTTTATTTATATTGTGAATAATTTTATAGGAAATAAAAAAAAATATCAATGGAAACTGACACAGATAATCTTAGCCGTAAAACCGTATTTTTAAAGTTGCTTTCAGTGAAAAAACCGTTTTTAGTGATATATGCTTATATTTTTTATAAAGTAATTCTACTCAAGCGAAACGATAGTAAAAGTTTCAATTTATTCAAAGCATATTTTTGGTATTCAGTGTAAACCGATTCGTAGTAAAGATTAATAAAAAATAATGATTTCATGTTAGGCTTCGCCTTGGTGAATCTCGTTTTCGAACAGGTATCAATGCTGAAGCAGCATTTTAAACGAGCAAGCACAATCATATTAAAAAAAATAGTTATATAAATTACTTCATTTTACCACTTTACAAAGTTTCCACAAACCTTCAATAGTATAACGTATCCGAAAACCACGTGGAGATATTATTGCAGAGGATACATGGTGTGCGTGGCCCTCACGTGTATGCTATAATAATAAAGTAAGTAGGTACCCAGTACCTACCCACTACCTACGACGTACTACCTTCCTATAGTAGCAGTAGTATAAAGGTAGGTAGGTAGGTACCTACGTTGAATTATTATAGTTGAATCTTGCACAGGAATGGCAGATGTTATGGGGAGGGCAAAAGCCGACGGTGCAGTGTGGAGGTGTTGCCTTGTGCATACTACATTGTTTTAGAATTGCCGAAATGTTTTTTTTATAAATCTGGGTGGTGCTACAATTTTAGACCAAACTGTGCATTATCTGTTTTTTTTCATACATAACATCAATTTACCATGAATAATAAGAAATAACGCCGCAAAACCGTTTCTTCTCTTCTTATTTTATAAATAAGCCATTATAACGTGTATTGGAATGACAAGGTTCTATGTTACACAGCAATGTCAATTGATAATTAGCTTTATAGAGTACTACTTTAAAGTTCAATATCGCATTGCCGAACCAAATTTAATTTTATTGTTCCAAACTTATTGGACACCATAAGGAAAATAGAGTAAATACTTATAAAACAAAATGTAGTTTTAAGTGTTTGAACAGAAACGGTAGCACAATGAATTTTTCCAAATTAAAGTACCTTTTTATGAACTTTAAGTCGCTAACACTTGAGTACCTACTTTAGTAAATACTTGAAAAAAAACTTGTAACAAAACTCATGCATAAACAAAACCCCTACAATTATTATAATTTTAATTAAATTATATCAGAGGCTACTTACCGAGTTAAAAACTGAGTGAAAAATAAAAATTTTAACACTCAAAATATTAAAAGGGCTATAAAAATGTTAAGGAGTTTCGAATTGCACAACTGTGGTTATAAAATGGTTATAGGTTATAAAATTATCAGATATTTCTGATTATTTAAAAATAAATCTTTACTTTTATTAAATGTACAACACTCCACCTTTACTAGCAGGGACACTCACACAGCAGGTATGTGCATTAAGTCCAGGTGTTATGCAAGGAAGGGTCTCCGGGGGGCTGCCCCTACCCGGGGAGCGTTAATACCTACCCGGCTGCGACTGAGCTCGAGTAGCCTAAAATTTCTCATTCGTAAATCGACTCCGTAGTAGGACGGTAGCGCGCTCGCTCTGCGCACATCCATCAATCACGACATCTGTATAAATCGGCCGAAGTGACAGTTTGTAAACATTCGAAAAATTATAGTGACAACTTTTAAAAGTGTTTTAAAACAAGTTAAGTGACATTATCTCGTATAACCATACGTATAAAGACTTGCATAAATACATTATATGCACATTAAGTTATAAATATAAACAATTTTGGTGTTTTTTGTGTGAATTCGCATTGTTCGCGAGTGTAACAAAAGCGTTTTCAGACTCTGTTTTGTGTGGATTTTGATGAAGTTTTGGTTGACATTTCGTAATGGATCTGTCTTGTGCTGAATACATGGAGGTGCAGGGGCCCCAGAGCCCCCAGGGGGTGGATCCTCAGCCTCTTTACGCTCCCATCGACCCCATGATGAGCACTGATCCCAGGATTATACCCAACCTCCATGCCTTGGAGAAGGAATCCATGCCGAGCTGTGACTACTTCAAGCATGTCCAAGATGACATCCAGCCCTTCATGAGGAAGGTGGTTACGACATGGATGCTGGAGGTAATAATTAATTTCATTCAATCTTTTGAAAATAACTAGTATTATTATGAATACAACAGCCATCAAATTTTTTTATTCCGAAATTCTCCCATGTGAATACAATTATAGTAAATAACTTATTATAAATTAACTTATAGTAAATAATCTATCCAATTTACTTTTCCATGAACATGCAAATAAGTAATTAAATTTAGACATTTTATGCTGCGAAAATATTCCACGAATCGCTGTTATTTTTTTGTGCCGAATATATTTGAGAATATATAACGTTGACAAGAATGCACTTTGTAACCAAAGCTGGTTACATTGTAATAGAAAATTAAAAGTCAAACAATGTAGAAAGCATTACCAAAGTCCACGCTTTTACGACATGTCAAATTTAACATTTCTGATTTTACCTACATCCGATTACGATATTCGAACCGCTGCAAGCCGAAGAAAGTTGTATTCAAATAAATGTGCTAATAAAAAGGGCAGTTTTACCCCTTATAAAATTATGCTAATTGAATGCTATGGTTTGTACCTTTCAATGTATGAATTTTTGCTGTCTGCTCGTACTAGCGGGATGCAGACAGGATCTAATGGTAGATGTCTTCCGTCTACCTCACATCCGAAGAACGTTTGAACAAAAAATATTATTGCTAGTTCCGCTTTTTAGTTTAGGATTGCAACAAAATTATTCACATTTCTGCGTACTGCAATCACGGTGCATCGTGTTACATGAATCATCGAACGAAACTCTATCTTCTCTCATATATTGGCATTATTGTATATTATCTAGGCTTGTAGGCATTAATTATTATTTACAGTACTTTCACATTGAAATGTCCTACAGTTACTATATCGTACAGGCAGTCCAAGACTGAATGTTGTAGAAATGAGATCCCCGAGGCGTATGTGTGTTAAAACCATGTATGATCGTGTGGTAATATGGAGATTCGCAAATAATGCAAGGTAAAGGAGTAAGATTAAGAAAGGGATGCTCAGATGGTTTGAGCATGTAGAGTGAATGAACGAAGAAGTTGGACCATGTCAAGTGTCTTAATAATAGACGAGTATGTATGAGACTATGTATGAATGTGAATGAGGCAAGGACTGTGTGCTAAGACCGAGTTATTTGTCAGTCCGTCTTCTCTGCCTACCCCATCCTCTCACCATCTAGCCTTAGCTCTGTATCAAAAGGCAGAAAATACTGAAAACACCAACAATGCAACATTATAAGAAAGATATTACAATATATAAGCATACAGTATAGGGAAGGGGAAAAGGTATGAACAGAAAGGCTGCAAAAGTGAAACATTTCTGATGATAGCCAACCTCCGATAAGAGCGAGTACGTGTAGAAGAAGAAGAAGTGTACGTATAATGGTTGATAACTGTTTGTTATTGTTTACAGTACAAACTGATAATAATATCTTGCATAATAATCTTATCATGGTGACTCCTCAGTTCATTATGGTATTTCTCAACCTATACAAATATTTTGAAGAAAGCAGATGTTTACATATTTTTCCTGTTACTCAAAATATTGAGATCAACTTTGGAAGAAGTGTTATATTGTTATGTTTCAGTCAAGTCTCTTTGACTTTCTGGAGTCCATATTTTTTTAGATTGAAATTCCTATGAAAATCATAAACACCAATTGTTTTTTACAAAAGAGTCCCAAGTCAGTTTAAATAATTCTGTATTACATAATAGAAACGTAATAACATTGCAGAGCCAAGTGCATTGAAGGTAGTTTCTAAGAAAACTGGTTTTGTGTAAATATACCCCTAATAAAATTTGTAACGGCAATCGCAGTAGTGTAATCTGTTGGTCACACCGGTTAGCAAAAAACCCAAGAACGGTGAAAAAACAAATTCAAGACATGTATACAATATAACATAGGAGCTTTTAAATTAATGATAATGGTTTTCCCTTTAAATCTATTTATCCGTATAGTACTTACCATTGCAAATTGCAATTGGTAAATTCACTAAACAAACCTTTTTACCCGCCGTTTCCAACTATCCTAATTATTTTTCAGAAGTACCTACTCAGGGAACAATAGAATCTCTCAAGAATCGGATTAAAGTTCACGCTAATGTTATTATTATTGTTGTCATACAAGTACATACTTAGAACTCAAACAAAGTGGTCAAATACAAATAATAAAATTGCTATACTCGTAATGAGGTCAATATAACTTAATAACAAACTTAGTTAAACATGTATATCTATCTATCTATCTATATAAATAAAAACGTAAATGTTCGTTTGTACAAAACGTTGCATTGATGTCACCTGTGACAGGTAAAAACATGTTTTTTTTTCAACAGCGTCATCTTTTGGTCGTAAAAGCAAAACGCGCTATTGTTTCTCTATCTGTACAGACAGGTTGAGCCACAGCAACGCGTTTCGGAGTACAGCTAGTTTATAATAAATTTATGTAAAATCTACAATCTAACTTTCGCTCAATCAATTCATAGTAGTAATTAATTCGGCAGGTTCTTCCTATCTATTCCTATTCCTTAAATCTACCTATTCCTCTTACCAATCCAATTCATCCCCACATCCTTTACCCTCGCAAAAAAATTGTGATGCCGTAGTTCCAATGGCTCCTGGCAGTTGGAACTCTAATGCGGTAATCAAATGAAAATGAACTTTTTTAAATATTCTGTTGATGCGGCGGTGAAACTGATCCAGCCGAATAAAGCCTTGGTTTGGCCATGAAGCCTCATTTTTTTCTTTAGTTACCTACGCCATAATCAACATCTTTTAATGTAATTCCGTTTCCTGTAGGAAGGCCCGCCATTATGTTATAGATGCCAAATCAAAGATCGGATGAATTCGGGATGTTGTGTTCCTTTATACTAACTTCATCACACCCTTCGTCCTGAAGCTTTCTAACTCTGTCTGCACGTGTGTCTACCCTTTTTTGCAATTGAATGGCGTTCATTTTTCAGGTAGCTTGGCAACTTGTTGAAGCGTTTTTGTTCTGAATCTGAGCATTTGAACAAGTTGTATACGCAATGCGAAGTTTTGTCTAGTCTCTATGCGGATGTTTTTTTATTGAAACCAAGCTATTACTTGAGCATTGGTATTATTTACGAACTATTTTGTTATCTTCCAACAAACGAACAAAACTAGATAGAATTTTTGACAGGGTAGGACATAACAGGCTTATCACTGATAGCTAATTTGCAACCCCTTATCTCATTAATGTCGGATGCAGCCTGGAGAAGGTTAAAATACAATGAATTTCTCAGCGGCAGAACCATATATGAAAACGATATTAAGCATATTGACCATGGCTACACCACCAACAAGTGGTGAATAGGTATCATCAGTGTGGCCCTTGTGAGAAATAACCACGCGGACTCGATATGTTGCTTAAAATGACTTTAGTTGTGCTTAGTGACCGGATTTGAGATTTGAATATGCAAGATACTTGGCCATTTCCCTCCCCATCCAACTTTCTTCAGCCTCAATACACCCCTCTTATTTGAGGATGGCATAGTCCCAATTCTAAATAGTTCCGATTATTTTTGCGGTAATCAAAACTGATTCCGTATTCTTGATGCTATATGTGTGCAGACCTTATCAACATGGTCTTGCCGTTGTGAGTTTCGCTGGAACTTCTCTTCTTGTTACATACCTCTTACGAGAAATATGAAGATGTTACAGATGAGCTATCAACTATAAACCTATTTCCTTACGTGTCAACAATAACCTTGAACTTTTTTTTATGTATATACCTCTCCAATAATAAATGTAATTTGTGTCAGGTGTGTGAGGAGCAGTGCTGCGAGGAGCAGGTGTTTCCCCTGGCCGTCAACTACCTGGACAGGGCTCTGTGCGGCCGGGCCTTCCCCCGTCACCAGCTGCAACTCCTGGCCTCCGCCTGCCTACTGCTCGCCTCCAAGATCCGCCAAGGCGGGGTCCTCCCAGTCCCAATGCTCTGCATCTACACTGACAACAGCATCACACCGGACGAGCTCAGGGTAAGTCTAATTATCACATTGACAAATTTAATTGCACCTACCCTGATACAGCATCACGTCGGACGAGCACATGTTGAGTCTAATCATCAAATTGACCGTTTCCCGGCAGGGATAGAATGGATAGCCACAGAACTCTGTCTTGGTGCACACCCCTTGATTCGTTTACATTCATACATCGGTACTCTTCTGTTTGCTCTTGACATGACCCCACACAAGTAGGTATTTGAATCAATTCTTGACCGTGTCATGTTTTCCTCGCGTGTCCTCGGCTTCTTCATACTCGTCATGACATTCGTTTCTACGTATATCCGCTCTACGTCGCTTTTGTAATCTCGTGTGTTTGTCTCTTACATCGGCCTTGCACTATTTTCTGATCTCCACATTCGTAAAAACATTTTATTTCTACTGTATTAAGTTTTTGCAATTTGAGGTTTAAATTCGTTATCAATGAAAAGCCTTTAAGAGTGAATCGCTTTTACAATGCAAGCTTTTCAAATAGTACAATAGTCACTGCATTCATGTCACTTCTATAACTTTTAATAATATCTTTAAGCATTATTTAACTATAATTGAAAATCGTCATAATAATACACGCTTTTTTTTTACCCAAAACACTTGGTTATGCCCCGTAGTGGGAGCATAATGGCATACTCAGTTTTGGGAAATGTTGTGTGGCTAAGGAAAATGATGCTTGCGAAGTATTTGGCTCTTTTGATCTAATAATTAAACATATGTAGCTAAAACCGTTTACAGCGACGTTTGTATTATTTTTTTTTATTTTAGTTGATTCTACGCCAAGCTGAGCTTTTATATAGATTAAAAGAACAGAATATACCTAATGAGGTATAAAATACATGATTTTTTTTTAAGTGCGCGGTAATGTGAAACTTTTAAACTAAATATAAAATAATATTACATGTAACAAAATAAAATAGAAACTGAAACAGTACTAAAAGATATGTCTCTAAAACTTTATTACCTATATCTACTATAATTTGT
Source organism: Hesperophylax magnus (assembly GCA_026573805.1). Lineage (NCBI taxonomy): Eukaryota > Metazoa > Arthropoda > Insecta > Trichoptera > Limnephilidae > Hesperophylax > Hesperophylax magnus. The sequence continues at coordinate 26,168,730 of JAIUSX010000072.1, forward strand.
AAGATTCCGCAAACTACTGGTATAGATCTTACGATTACGCTTAATTCTATAATTAGAGCCAGTAAATATATTAATAGTATCCCCAAACTTGTTGCCCAGGTCATTCATCCTATTGGTTAGTGAGTGTGTCTGATAGTTGGTTGTGTATGTATTACAAAAGAATGTTACAATTTGTCTTGTGTTCCTGGTCGGTATGAATTTAATAGTGGCAACGAATGGTGGTCTGGAGAATCTTCTGGTTCTTCGAATGGTTTCTAGAGTACCTTTTACTGTGGTGGAACATTGAACTTTCGTGATGGTTAATCAAAATTACCTAAAGGCTGATAGATCCGTTGTTATAAGTAATAGCCTCTCCCCCTTTCACAAACGATGCATTTAACAGAAAGAGACATTACAACGGATCTCTCAGTGGCAGGACCGTATGCTAACTGTCGCATGCTTGGCTTCGTCCGCCTAAAAATATCCTTACACACTTGCTGCTTCCGCATTTAAATTACATTTAGTACCAAAGTATGTCTCCTAAGATTGTCATCGCTTTTAATAATTGTGCGGTTGTATTATTATTATTATTTTATCATTCGATCGCTGTTTCCGTTTCGGCCGATCGTTGCTTCTTACTCCTTACGTGACCCGATATGTGTCCTTATTTCCTGTCGGGGTAATACTTCCACATTCATAGTACTACGCTAGTACTGTCGTGCAGTGTGTTCCGTGTGTCGTGTAATTAGTATTCTGGTGCACTTCGTATAAGGAGTTATAACCTGAGAATATGGATCCTTTCACACACCTCGTGTAATAAGTTAAATCCGAGAATACGGGCCTTCTCTCACACCTCGTGTAAAGTAAAGAGTTATAACCCGACAAAACACAAGCCTTCTCGCGCCTACATAATTGCGTTTAATAGCGTTTTTAATAACCCCCGACAGACGCCAGTGAATCGATTCGAGTCCGCCACACATTTATAATAGTCCCTAAAGACAATTAAACAAGAGATGTAGACTCACCAGTAATTTTCAAGGTTAGCGGTAATTTGTTTTGATCGTTGACTTAAAAATACAGTGCTGCTCTTTGTAAAATGTGTAATTCTAACTATGATCGCTGTGAGTATCTAGAGTAACACGATGCGTCCAAGTACCCTACCCGCCGGGATGGATATCTACCACCTCTTATGTGTTGTCTTGTGAGCTCACGGTGCGTGTGCAAAAGCGTAATTTGCCTTTGTTTTAATGATGTAAGCACGCGCTTCTTGGTCACACCTGTCTAATTTTGGTATTGTCTTGGGCACTTTGGCCCGCACGAGCTAATATCCTCGGACATCCTGCCGATACAGGAGCAGCCCGCGTGACTCCTTCCGTCAGGGTTCAGCCCATAGATGAAAGAAGTTCACCCAGTCCAACTAGCTGCGGCTTGTCTTGAAGTGTCCCCCAATGTGTCCCCTATCGCCTCACTCCTACCTTACTCCTTATAGTTTATTAGCTACCTCTTCTTCCTTGGTCATTTCCTCGCCTGGCTGATGTCACGTGACACCGGGGTGCTTCCTGTGCCTACTTATTAACTTATTAGACAAAAACTTTGACCCCAAGAAGGTAGCCGGTGCGTGACGACGCACGTCATTAAAATCGGCATCGTTATTAGCCTTTTTTCTGTCTTAATGGCTTGGAAACGAGTTTCAAACGAACGCAATGAATTTCCTTATCTGTAATTGACAGAATATGATGTAAGACCTACCGGTTGGTTGCTGAATGGTCCAAAACGTCGGTTTTGTATCCAGGAGTCGCTGGTTCAATCGTCTGATACTTCATTGCACAGGCGACAATTTCGGCTTATAACAATGCGGGTAATGCGAGTAATAACTCGTAAATAAAATTCACCTGTTAGAAAAAAATTACCCATGCTCCGAAAATTATTTTAAAAAGTTGTTCTTTTATTTAACATGTTCTCGGTATGAAAAAATCACATAATCTTTAAACGAAACATAGACATTTGTCGAGAGATTTTTGCTCAATTTTAAACGAGTCCTGTTTTATTAAATATTTTCACAATTTTCGCTAAATTATTGTCGTTTTTTTATACTACAGGGTTTTCCAATAAGAGGTGTTATTTTGAATAGCCCGCTATTTCGGTAGATGTTACTTTTGAAGCTGTCATTTTTTGACATTTGACAAGTAGAAACTACGCCATTAATAAAAATGGAACGATACACGATTCAACAACGCATTGAAATTATTAAAATTCACTTGAGTGAATCAAATGCAAATCATTAGTGATGAGGCCCATTTCCACCTCGGTGGCTTCGTCAGCAAGCAAAATTGTCGCATCTGGGGCTCGGAAAACCTAAGAGTCATTGTTGAAAAGCCTCTCTATCCTCAACGTGTGACTGTTTGGTGCGGTTTATGGTCCGGCGGAGTCATTGGACCTTACTTTTTCGAAAATAAAGCTGGAGCAACAGTTACGGTGAATGAAGTGATGATTAATGATTTTTTATGGCCGGAATTGGATGGTATTGATCTGGACAACGTTTACTTTCAACAAGACGGCGCTACGTGCCACACAAGCAAGGAAACCATTGATCTTTTACGATTGAATATCAAAATAACACCTCTTATTGGAAAACCCTGTATATTAGCGTGCTCCCTCTAACATTCGTATTTACATATCTCCCTTTCAAACCATCTTCTTCTTCTTTTTGAACACTTACTACCGAGCCTTAATTCAAATATATAGGTATATTATCTTGGAAGTCAAACTAAAATACGAGTTTTCGTTTGCGCCTCGAATGTCCAACGTATAAATATGTCATGTACATTCCCTTGTTTAATTACCGCAAGGAGCAGGTGGTAACTGGTGACTTTCATTACGACATGAAATTCTCATGGATATTTTCAATTATTTAGAGTCACATCCTGTCCAACGCGATTCGGAAGTGTTTGTTTTGATCCACACCTCGCACCTTTACTTCCGAGCTAATTATTGTCACAATTTCCCCGACAATAGCTTGATCTATACACCTACAGCACCAGCAGCGAGCACCGTGTAATGTTGTGCGGTTTTGATACATTTTTCTCACGGCCCTGCTAAATGCAATCAATAATGTGCCGTCACAATCAATTTTATTGCCGAATAAACAATTTGATGCGCGTATTATACAATAATTCGTATGGATGTGATTGCAAATGAAATGCAATACCAAACGTCTCTTTCTACCCTTTATTCTGTGACACCGTGTGATTTTGTTTTGGTGTTATATGGGCCATTGGGCAGACGCGTAGACGCGTTACATTATGCGTAAGCTTTCTTTTCCGGAATTTTGATTAGCTGTTTTTTTTGTTAATAATGGCCTGTAATCTGTTGAAAGTTCAGCAATCCGTAAATTTTAGGAAAATTAATGAGTAAAATGCGTGGCTCTATTCCGAGATGCAGAACTAATCTTCGTATTTTGAATTACTTTACTTCCCTCCATAGATATTTTCCACGTGAATGCTGCAACGTTAGTACGTAGACAACATATTATCTTAATTAATTTGACAGGTGTGATGTAATTTTGTAATTATAATTTTAACCGATTTCACATGTACCCGAGTATAAAGCAGAAAATCTGTTCACAAACTCGGGAACTTTGGACAGCTAGTTCAGTATTCAGTTTCTAAGCAATGCAACTATTTTAAGCTCTTAACATCATCTCTATCATAAATTTTACTGTCAAAATATGACAATATGTAACAACAATAAAATAGGATTCTACTAATATGGAAATCTACTACAAAGCGAAATCGTGTAGCAAAGTTCGTAGTAAATTGGTTTGAAATTTAATAATCCTTGCTTTGCTTGCACACGGAAACTGAATCATATCTATAATTATTTGAAGTTGACCGCTTTTGATTCTTACTCAAGTCTTGCTCCATTTATTGTAATGTATTATGTAGCTTTATTTACGTGAGAAGATTTGGCAAGTACCGGAATAGATTGCATGATATTGCAGTGTCCCATACCTTCGCTACCTGTGACAATAGCCATCAAGCGGGTCGCCCTTTCCCACGTCTCCCAAATCGGAAGAAGATCCCATGAAAGGATTTTTTGCTTCAATCCAGACCTTATTATTTCCGAGACCCAAATCATATCGGAGGTCTGAACCCCGAGGGACTATTGTCCCGGAACTGGGTAACACGGGAAACGTGTCATTTGGGATTGAAAATAGATCGGATATTGTAGTATTACCATTATTATTTTATAATTTATTATAGATCGATCTAATCACATCAAGATATGAAATATATACACATCACGTGTCATGGTGTATTAAAATCGATATTCATCTCAAACATAAAGCATTAAATATGTTTGTTTTTAGGTCACCGCAATTAGATTCACTTCGCCAAGTCATTTCCATCATTAGCTATGGGGCTTTGAAAAATATTTCTCATCTGTAAAACTCGGGCGAATCCGGGTATTAACTGTTAGTTTATATGCGTTCAACCAGTAGGTTTATGAAAGTAAATAATCTGCAAATTCTTACACGTGTATTTTGTCTCAATGTTAATAAAATATTGTAAACATGAAATTTGAACTGCATAATTCACTCATATTCCGACTTATCTTTCTGTGAAAATGTCTTATCTGCACTATTCATTTATATCTAGTAGGTACCTAATGCATTAATTATGCTGATTCTAAGGCGCCGTATGAATTAGTATGTTTTATTAAACGTTTCGCTTCCGTGATGTGTATCAAATTTAGGCAGAAAGCCCTCGGGTTCACACGACCTTTCTCTGGCATAAGGGCTCGAAGGGGCATCTATCTTCCCTTATGGGGTTCCTCAAGGCTCTGTTCCCTGACCTGCAGTAACTACCCTCAGACCTATACGGGGAGGTTCTCACGGGGAACACTTCACACGCGTCCCCGACTATATCTCCCATCTACATGAATATTGATGCCGGTCTCTTGGAGACGTGTGACAGCACTTTGCTGTTTTGTTTCTGTTTGATACAGCCAATAAAACGTGTTGATTGGACATTAGGGATAGACATGTTTTTTTACGTCCACTCTACATTTCGCAAACCATGCGACTGCTCTAAATGACTGAGCTACCAAAGCAGTCTCACCTTAGACCTCGACATAAATATCCAATACGTTTTACGAATATACGATTATATATATTTTTTAAACGTTTATTGCTAGCACACTCTTCTTATGATTCTCAAATCTTACGATTTTATTCATTCACTAGCGAAAACCCCATGAAAAACCACGGGATGATTTGAATTCTCGAAAAATCAATTACAATTTTGAAAATGACAATTAAATTCAACGCAAATTTGAGTTAATTGTACCAGAGTTACGCAGGACTCAATTTGTATGTTAAATAATTCATTACAAAAACATGCTTCTCATTTAGTTCTTCTCATAAGTTTTCTTCTGCAGAAATTTGATTTAAAGATTTTTAGTAAGCTAGATATACCTACTATTTACTGCTAAACCTGATAGCTTTCAACTACCTCTTTGTAATTTCTGTTTCTTGTTATAGTAGGTACTTACCATTAAATGGCTGTCCCAAAGATATTAGAAGAATGAGATGTGCTATGCGCAGTTCGTACTGAGTGGAATTGTTTTGCCGAGTGTCGCCCGTTTTGTTCACCAATACTACTGCACACCTTCGCTTACGCTAAGGCATCGCTAAGGTATCCGCACTAATACATAGAACAGATTTCTGTGCGTACACGTCCCGATACCGTTCAAAGTACCCTAATTAGGTAGTACTCCGGCTACAGTCCGGCGGCCAACATAGCATATCTCGTTCTTCTAATATCTTTGGGCTGTCCTGTTGAGTTTTGAATTTTATTATTTTCACACAGTGTTGTGGTCATATCTTGCCCATCTATTGTGCCATATGCCGGTAGTTCCCAAGATGGGAGTGCGGGCCATGGGCGGTAGTTCCCAACCCACACAACGTAGAGGCTTTGAGGCATACGCCGAGTACACGTACTTCTTGATCAGAACCCTCGTAGAACCAAATTACTTGAATATGTATGTCGATGCGCCCTCATTCCAAGTCGATGGGAACCGAATAAGTTTATTAAAAGGACACGCACGGCACAACACGGCTAATATCTGACCTAATGAGTGACTTGCAAGACCTTCTTATTGAAATAAACAATAATTTTGCATTCAAATAAATAATAATTGCCTAGCCTGTTTCCTTTCTCCGCTAATTTCGTCTGCGAACCCTTTTATTTCTTATGCGGACATTGAGATTGTTTGAGAATCTAAGGTAATTTTCTAGTTTGTGGTTGTAACGCACGAAAAGTTCGCTTGACTAATGTCACCGTTGCGTGGTAAAAAAATTGCCCCTTGAACTTACAAAAATAATGCACACTTTAAAATGCAGCCTTTGCAATTGAAGAGTAAATGTACTCGATAAATAATAATGCAAGGGTGTTTTTTTTTCTTCTTCTTTTTTTGTACGTACACTTCTAGAGCTAACAAAACGTAATTCAAAACACCTATTTAATTATTCGGTGTAGATTCCAAAACTGCAAAACGTCTATTGTTAGCTGGGCTTTCTTAACCGACCATTAAACACTTAAGGTATTGTTTTTTTTTTAGTAATTACATCAGTTATTGTGAGGAAGGGTTGTGTCGCTCCTGTGGAACAAAGACTTGCTTTAACTGTTCGTGCTTCATACTATATTTACGCTTTTGAGACCTTACGGCACTTACGACACAGTATATTTTAATTGCCATCTTGTCGCGTAGTAGTAATACATATCGCGACCCTTGGCATTGGTCTCGGTTTCCTGAATGGTGGGCGGCAGGCCTTGACGGCCTGTAATAGAAATGGAACAAACATCCTTTTTGTCCCTCGGAGGTCTTCAAGGACCACAGCCCCAAGGTATTTTTTTTATAATACTTACTATCATTGTCATTACTTCTAAAGATACGACTATTTGCGAAACAAATATTAAACTTTCATTCATTTTCTGCTCTCCAAAGATTATTTTCATCAAAAATATCCATGAAGGTCTAATGTGATTTATTATAATCAAATTTGTTACTTCTCCGAAGGGGTCTCAATTTGAAAAGTCCGTATTCTGACTTCTCTGTCGCCCAAATCCACAATTATTACATAAAACGCATTGGAACCCTGGGAAAACCTTTATCCAACATCGGTACGAGAACCTAACCACAATAATACACTTAACCTCTACCCCGAGTCGTACGAGTTTTAGTGCATATGTTTCTTCCAATAAATATATTTTTTTAATTGCTCATACGTACGCCTCTAAAATCTAATTTTTCAACCGTCACCTTTTTCATAAATTAAAATGTATGCAAAGATTTACTTGATATTCGAAGCGGGTACGCAATGTATGCGTATCGCTTTCACATAAATATTAGATATTCTTTTCAAATTAATAATCAAACTAGGATTACCTTTGTACCCGTTTAATTTGACTGCGTTGGGAAATCACTGCTTTAACCCTTGCGTTGCATTGTCGTGTCAGGATGTTAATATTTATATTGAAATTACCCCCTAGAGGGGCGGGGGTGCCCAGGGAGGAGCCCCGGAAGCCTTGGGTACTACTTCAATCAAAACGGAAGTTGGTAACAATGAAAAGGATCGTGGTTCCTTTCCACGCACCACGCACTTACTTCTTGAGACCTTTTCCTTCTGGGTGTAACTTACAATTGACCTGGACCTCATGTCAAGTTATATTGTTCAAAGGCGTTGAAGGCGTCCAATTCCAAGTGTGAAAGGTCAAGCAAACCTTTGGTCAAAACATCCGGATGCAATTGACGCATAAAGGTTCTATTATTTTATAAATCTGATACCCGATTGTACTCGCCTACTGCGCATTCAACCAGTATTATTTGTTGTGTCTGTTAGCAGCAGCTATTTGTAATGCGATACCCAAATAAATAATGAATGAATCAAATAAATGTGCAGTGGTAGTGGGAACAAATAGCTTTTGAAACTCTTCTGCATCTGGAATGACGCGAGAAACATCTCCATGCATAGTTACTGTTATTCTTTAGTTTTGTTTTCATATTTAAATGATATCAAATGAAAAGGTTTGGCCGAATTCGAAATCTTGAAACCTTAACTAATTATTTTCCTAGGATGTGATGTTCTTTTATTATGCCGCACGCGGCTTCCTTACAATAATTCTTCGTATTGAAGATGAGAATAGTGTAAAATGATCACAGAAAGACGAGTAAGATTTTTCATCCCAAGTAGGCTATTTTTGTCTAGACTCTAGACATAGCCCAAATTTCTTTGTAAATTCGTCATCGGCACTATAAATCTAAGATAGTCCTGATTGCCTTGAGGAAAAGTCTCCGCTCCTGCCACTCTTCTGTTGTCTATCTTCAAATATTTATGCCTAAAGGTACGGAATTTGCTTAAGGTTTAGCATTTAACACTCTTTCGCCTTCGTCCTTTCAGGGAAGTGTCTTTTGTGGTCAGCTTGCATCCATACTTGCCCTGCGGAGCCAGGTTTATAAATCTATCTTTATATGCTTGCCTGTAATATATATTTATTTATTGGTATCCGTTGTCCTCAGCAATGGGAGATGCTGGTCCTGCAGCTACTGCAGTGGCAGACTTATGCAGTCACCGCCTTTGACTACGTGGAGCACCTCCTCATCAGAACCCACTGGAGCAGCACCCGCCCACTAATGAGGAGACACGCCCACACGCTGGCTGCTCTCTGCTACACAGGTAGGATTCTATATATTTCACTTTAGTCTTTGTACCCCATTGAATCATCGTTGCCATAACAATTTCATCAATCAAAACCCTGATGTTTTACTTCTTGTATATTCATATCCGTCATTAAACAAATTTTGTTCGTGTTATCGAATTTTGTGGCCAAATGAATCAGTCATTTATCTGTACCTAAATAAATAAAGATTTGTTTTTATCGCAATACATATTATAAACCCTCTGTTTGTTGGTTTCGTTTACTCAAAAGTAAAGACTTCAAATTAAATTTGGTTGGAATAATTTCTTTTCACGACTTTTAAAGGTAATACCCATCAATGTAATATATCATTGAAAAGCAAGATAATATTAATAAATCTAAACGAAACATGAAATAGAAAAATAAAAAATGTAACTGTCTCAACTGGGCAACGAACCCAGGATCGCTGTCTTACTGGGACAACACCTCTAACCATGTGGCCATTGGAACCTAAATTATATAAGCAACCAAAAATATGGGAAAAAAATTGTTTCTTCTGAATTTGAAAGATGAGATCGACAAATTTAATTAGTAGTTGTCTTGTCTTGTTTTGTTTAGATTTATTAGTGTTATCTTCTTCTTCCATGATACTTCAAATTAAACTATATCCATATTTGCGGTTAAATTCCACCACCACTTATTATAGTGCAACGAATCCTATCGTGCCACTGTCCCATTATTTATATCTATCGGAATTTCTCTATAAAAAAATTGGCTTCTGCGTGTTGCGTCAGCAGTTTGCTTCCCCCTTTGTTAAGGGTGATAGTTTTTTTGTTTTAATTTTGACACAACCACGCTTCAGTAATTCCACCAGCCACGAGCCGATGGTGTGGCAAGTTGCCCCCTGTAATTATATTCATTAATGATCGATCCAATTCCGACAGTCAATATTCTAAATCCCCTAAAATTCTAAACAAAGTGGCATTTCCCTTTATTAATGTCTTGCAGTTTGTCAAATATTATATTCATATTGGGTAGTTATTTTATGTTTCATTCTGCACCTTTGCTATCGTCAAGAAAATTAGTTACTTTAGGAATTGCACCTTGACATGTCCGTTTAGAAATAACGGATAAATTGTTGGTTTTATTGTGTTTTTGTTCAATTTGCGAATTGTTTTTTTTTTATTGAAATGCTATTTATGCTGGTATGGTCTTCTCGTTAAAAGCTCCGTTGTGACCTCTCTTTCTGTTGAGTACGTTTATTTGAAAAGAGGTAACAGCAATATTAGTATGGAACCATAGACATATGAATATTAGTAGACCTGCCCTAAGTGATTAAAAGCGTATTATCCCCACTCCCCATACCGGTTCCATTGAGCCGGCTGGGCTCGCGTTTGGCCTCAAATGAAATTTGAAAACGTGACGTCATCATTCTTGTGCGAACTATGGTCGAGGCATCATCGGTTCATTTTACTAAATAACACGGCAAAATTTTGACTTGTACTATGAAAACTGGTAAAAATAGATGTGAAAAAAGAGAATAAACCCAATTGTCGTATTACATTCCATATATAAGCATTATTTTACTTTATTTTAAGCATATTCACATCGTATAATATGAATCAGTTGTTACTATCACATAGAGAAACGTCTGGACGCGAAACACAAAGCTGGTTGGTTGCTGGGAAGTAAATTATGAACATTTATAAAAGTGTCTTAACTAAATACTCTGAAACTAACTACGACTCTGAAAATAAAAGCTGCCTTACTTTGCCGAATTTGGACTTCGCAAATTTGTTCATAACGTGGCGAGTAATTTGCGCTCCCATGTAAAAATGTCTATTCATTCAAAGCAGATTTTACTTTAAAGAAGTAAATGGTGATATTATAATGCGAGATGCCTATTTACTGTCAGATTGATTTATTGACGAATCACAGTCAGCTTCACTCGTTCCCTCGTTCCCTCGTTCTTCAACAGTTGATTTTACCCCTCGCCCATATCTTCTCGTCTATTAATTCCTATGTCTGTGTATGGAACCCTTTGTTACAATTTCATGTTTATTATTGTTTTAAATGTGTTCGTCATGGTCAATCGTGGCAAGTATTCCCCAAAACTAGATCATTGCACAGTGTGCCAAACGTCGAATTCTAGTTATGATAATAACCATCTGCAGTTCGCGTTGCGTCCAGCCATAACGCATGCACTTATTAAAGTGGTTCTAGTTTATTGCCCTTATCCAAAGCTGTCCGATGTCGCGTGCCATTAAGCCGATAGTTTTCCACATGCCGTCCAATAAAAACAATGTTGGACAGGCGACCAGGTGCTCAGCTTGTTTAGAGACGAGGAACAAGGACTGGAGCTAGTTAGCCTAGAAACACTGAGCAATTGGCCCGCTAAACCGGTGAATAATCTCTCGTCAATCCTGTTCTAGTTTGACAAACTTAAAGGGCATCATCTGCCATCACGTTTCGGGTGCAAATTCCCTCTTTTTATATTTACAATTTGAACGTAGATGGTGTTTCTCTTTTCCATGTTACGTCCTTTTTAAGGCTCTTAACAAATGAAACGACACCAATATTTTACAAATAGCTTGATTTACATATTTGTGTGAAAATAACCGCAGAAATGCTATTTTACGAGGAAACGGGAAAGTTGCAATGGAACTATGAACGGTGCCCGTAAAGCTCATTTTCTTCGGATAATAAGAGGTCATTGGCCACTTAAAATAATATTATTTGAACACGGTGTCATCGTTTATCTTTTATTCTTTATAGTCAATTGGTGAATGGATACCATTGATTTATTACTAAATTACGAAACCAGCCGAGTGAGTACTTGTGGAGTACGCCACATACTTATATTATGTTTTAGTGCTCCAATTTGGGGTGTATTCTGGCACCCTATTAAGGGCGATAAAATTCATCCAATTGCTTTGGATTGAATGTATTGCAATGCGCACACCTGCCCCTAACCCCCGCCCTCCCTCCCCCGATCCTCCTGAAATCCTTTCATTATAATGTATATATATATTTTACTCCAAGGGAAGAACGAACTTTGGTTCGAGAACTGATATCAAAAAAATGTAGATTTTTTGTTGTTGTTTTAGATTATTGTCTGTGCATCATTAAGAGTTGTCATTTCATTGTACAGGTATATAATTTAAATAAAATCTTTTTCATTAAAGGGCCTTGCTGCGCGAGTAAAATTTGAAAACCAATGACGATTCTAGCCATAACTATACGATACGATAGTAAAAGGTATCCACTTAGGTTCTCTCGCCTCGGAAATTTCTACTTGAAATCTCGATGAGACGTTAAATGGTTTTACTAGTTGCAAACGATTTTCAAGTCTTGTCAATTCGACTACTAGTACTTGGCGGAAATCCATCGTTTCAAGTATACAGAAACCATTTTTTAACTTTGTTCCACTTTTTATTGTTACGCCCATCTTTAGACTGGAAATTTTTGTTTTCAGTAATTTTATTAATACATTTTAGTTTAATAATTTACTAATAAATAAATATGGCTTTATTTATTATTAAAAAAACTTTATAAATAACTACTAAAGTTTTATCATTATGCATTTTTTATGCTATTATTATTTATTATGATTATTATTTTATGCAGTTGTTAATGTTAATATTTTATTGCGTTAAAAAAATTGGAAATGTTTTAGATCAGTGGTGGCCGCCCTTTGTCCATTCACCATTGACGAAACAATATCAAAGTCATTATTATTCCGCGATCTCGGCGCGCGCCATATTGCCCGCCGTAGTATTCAAATTATAGTCGCGGATTCATTCAACTCGCTTCAGCTGTTGGTTCGTGTGTTATTATTATTGTTATTATAATCGGCGGGCGTGTTATTACGTCTCGATTCTGACGTGTCTATTCCCCATAAAGCTCCGGACCAGCCCTCCTGCTGAAGCTTACCTGTTTTACAAGCCTCTGCCCGTTTTGAAAACTCGATTTTATATAAATCATATTTGTGGTCTGGCAGCAAGTTACTACTTGCAATGTCACTCCATTGATTGAAAATATCATTAGAAATTATCATTTGCGTTTTTAGATTTATCATTACAATTTTATCGTTTTATTTTATGACTGGACTCAAGTCTGTTCCTTGAGGTACTCCCGCTGCGAACAGAAAAACGGCTTGAAAGAAGTAGTCACTTTCCTGGGGAGGTCTCTTTGAGTGTAATTGACGTGTATTACGCTCAATTATAATGCATTCATCAGTGAACGTGAATCTGTAACGGTTTCCTCTGTGCCTTCTATTCAAATAACACCGAATAACAATACTCACGATCTCAATACGCCGATACAATCAAATTCGTTAACTCGCGATTCTTCGGGCACGAGAGTGGTACCCTCCGCCGCCTCCTAGAGTTATCACGGCGTGTTAACATTTTCCAGTCTACAAGATCCATTGTTCCTTGGCTCCCCTGCAGCTGCCTTCGTAGTTTCTTGCTTCCATAAATTCTTATCGCCGCAGTGGGGAGAGTCTGAATCGAAAAGAAGTTTATCCTAAAGATTAATGGGCAAATCCGGTCGAGGGATGGAATTAGGGGTCCCGCTATTTGCCCCGTCACCCCAAGGTACTGCAAGGCGATGCATCGGAGAAATGTCAAAAAACCTACTTTGCATTTGCCAGAGACGGTAACAGGGTGACTTCGACGTCGCACTACTCTAGACGATTCGTAACTCGTATAACGTCATGGATAGTAAAGAACCAATATTTTCGATTATTTTCATCTACAACAGTAACTTTATCACTCCCCTAGTTTAACAGTAAAACTTTTAACACCTGTAAATGTTAAAAACTAAAATGTTTTCACATGAAAAATATCTGGGAGGAGTGTAAGTGATCCGTTACTGTGTAATAAAATTCTTTTCATCTCCATCTCGCCGTGAAATTCTATTACATAACTGTTTTTTTTTATGTAATAGAATTTTTGAAGATATTCCCTAAAATAATAATTGTTACGTGAATCTTCCGATCAAAGCTTTGGGTCTTGGTTAGATGTTTACTAATAAGATTTCCACGCAAGCGGAGCGGAACAGCATCCGATTTCTTACTGCACACACTGTACTGGTAACACATCGCGGTAATTGTTGCTTGCATTGTGTCGCGGCTCCTGAAAAATCTACCCTTCCTAAGATTGGCCCAGGGGGTACAATGGCTGGGACACAATACCCTCGCAGAGAAAAGGAAAGTTTCCTTGCCCGGAGTACCCCTTACCTTGTTCGGTATACCTCACCTGGCCACCCTTCTTCTTCTTCTTTTGAGTTGACTGCGCGATGCACAAAACATTGACCGAGACAGATATACCGTCTCCACGTCGCCAGGTGCGTTTCGGAAGTTGATTGTATTTTGTCATTCACGTGAATCTTCAAAAGAATATTATTTTCTGGTGCTAGATAAATAATCATAATAATAGGCTAGTAGGTGTTTAAATATGGGTATTCTTCCATAATATTTTATGAAAATCAAAGCAGCGCGGTATCGAAATGGGTAATCAAAACTTTACGGTGGAGAAACTCGTATTGTTTTTTAATGAAATATGAAGTTTATGAAACGTTTTTTATTTGGTCGTTAATTTAATAAAATTGAGGTTCGACGGCCTCGTCGTGTCCCTGTAACAGTATTCCTGTCCGGAGTGAGTGGAGTGTGGAGTGCGTTTCGTGGCACGAAACCTGCCCGAGTCCGCACCGCGTGCCTTGTGCCATGTGGCCAGCGCAACTGCCACCCTTATCACTCCAATATCTAACTCGCTCAACTGTTGACTGTACACCGTGATATCATTCATTCTAAATTAAAGCATTTCCCTTTTCCACGACATGCAATGGTCGTTTCAAATCAAATCTATGTTACGATCAACAGGTGATCAGATATTAATAGTAAGTAGATGCTTTTGACGTACACCTTTTTCTATTGTTCTTTTTTTTACCAAGTGCGAATTAGCTTGTATTGTTGACCTCTGAAAGCCATCCTTTTAAATCTGAGTTATAAGTAAATAGGGTCTGAAGACACGCGTTTTAGAGCAGATGGGTCGCCAAATTCAAACAAATTGCTCCGTCTTATCATCTGCTCAAAGTATTCTTAAGTTTATCTGTTAAGATGTCAGCGGGTGATCAGATATTGTTTTCATGTGTACCTACACTTTTTTTGTATTACTTTCGATCACCACATATGAATTAGCTTGTATTGTTGACCTTTCTGAAATCCGTCCTTTGTAAATCTAAGATATAAATAAAGTACCTCGAGACGCGCGTCTTGGAGCAGCTGGGTCGCCAAATCCACGCAATTTCCTCGTGTATCATCTGCGTGATATATTTTCAAGTCGTTCTGATTAGGTATCAACTATTATTCCTAGAACCGCGACAAACTCCGCTTGGCTACACAATATCTCAGGTCTCAGGCATCTCTCCAGACACGCACAATAGTTTGGTTGCAGCTGCCCCAGTCGCCTTGCGAAGGTACCCTATTATTCTGATTCGGCGATTTTTGCGCAAATAAATTTCAGCGAGGAAGCATTGTTGCGACGTCTGAGAAGAAATACTATCAAAGAACTACAATGCAGTTGTGCGACTCCAGGAACAATGAAAATTGGATCGGGGAATATGAAATTATGAAGGAAAAAATGTGAGTATATTTTGGGTCTTATTGTGCTGAAGAATCACAATAGATGTCTTGAAAGCACGATATGTATGAAGCTCCAATACAAAGAGTTGTGCCTTTTGACTTTTATATTTGAGAGAAATCTAACTTTATACATTTATTTTAGAAGTGCTCAAACCCTTTTAAGAAAACCCCAATTCTCATTTAAGAAACCGCCCTTCTGTTTCACTCCATTACCTTGCTTATTATTTTATTATCCAATCGTAATGGAGAGCTTTTAAACAATGAAGTACTCAAGTAATATCGTGTAATTGACTTCAACCAGACATAACAGTTAGTGACTCGAGGGGGGCAGGCGCAGTGGCAGTGTCCTTGTTCCACCACACCCCGACTGTGTGGAGAAGTTGTACAAACATCTTGATTCTCCACTTCCATGCATTGTAGAATTCACCCTTTACCGACTACTGAGACACGGATAACTGTTAAAAACTAAACCCCTCAGGCTCAGACTAAATAACTAGAGACAACCAAACCGGGGGAACGTTGCAACTATTCTTCATCACATATTTGCATGCAAATGTAAGCAAATGACGAACGACTCTTGAGGTTTTTGTGTTACACAAAATCTATTACATGCTAACAAACTAGTTTTTCTATTTTCCCATTGGGGTTCATACAGAAGAGGGTGAATTTTGGGATCTCCTAACCAGCACCCCTAAATGCAAATGGGTAGCGTAGATTGGCACTCGCGGAGCCAACCTAATTTTATGTCTTGTTAAGCACCAGAGTAACTATTTAATATGCACTTAGCCTAAAATATTGCTGCGTATTCTTGAAACGACGCGAGATATTTGCATAATTCTATGATCTGTGAGGTTCAGCGGGACTTCTGTAAGAAGATTTTCCACGGCTTGTTGGCGAGCCCCCAAATAATATTCGTCGTTATAAATTCACAGCACTGATTTAATTTACACATGTAACTAAGCTCCCGAAAGCAAAAGTAAATAGTCTAATTTATTATTCCACATAATAAAATATTTCCTGATTTAATCATGCATTTAACGATTATGTTAAGTACTTTAGCGTTGTGATAGAAAAGTAACGGACCATTTGATTCGTTTTGGTTTGCTTCATTGATTTACATACTGTACTTTTCGTATGGCTTTCGATATCCCGAGTCTTCTTGCTAAGGGTTCAGTTTAATCAAGCGTTATCAGCAAGAAACACCTTGCCAATATAAAATCATGTTTTTTTAAATAATTTGTTATCATAATAGTTGGCTTTTTGATCTTGAACTGAACCCGAGCGTGGCGCATTACCATACATGATAATTAGGCGACCTCCACCCGGCTAACTGTGGCGGAGTTCGTTTAACTGAAAATCAACCTGTTGTTTGTGAGGGTTCTCGGAGGTTTGCGGAGGAGGGGAGGGGCGGGGATCATTCTTGGGGTTTACTGCCCTCTGAGGCGGCGTGGGGACTTTGGCAGCCCTCCTAATATTTGCCTCCGTTATAATAAACAATTAAGCTGTAGACTCGTTTCCAAACCCACGAATTTTATGAAACTCTGAGCACTCTGTTAAAAAAGACCCACGCTCAAGAAAAAGTAGCAATTGTTTGAAAATTTTCATTTCTAATTCTTGTCTTTTCCGTCTTTCCCATTCTTCGTTAAATTAATCCACCTCTGCATTAGATTTTATTATGCACCTTTGCATTATTTCTTCTATACTATCCTAGGTCCGGCCCTTCGGCGTTCTTGGGGTGTGTTGCCTTTCCCTAGTTACTACTTACGGCGCTACCGTTTTCTTTGTAATTCCGTCAGTTGGTCTTCAGTTATTATCCGTTTAACCAACTGTCCAGATGACGTTCTTGGCTACACACCAGTGGCAAGAAGTACCTACTTCTGCAAAGCAGGCAGGTCACGGCTTGTAACTGGAATGGCCAACCACTTCATTAAATTAATTTACTTCGCGTCACGAACGATTGTCCTCGATAATGACTCGTTTTATTTGTGCGTCAAATTTGAAGACGTATTTCCCAGCAATTTATTGCTGATCTTGATCGATTTGATTGTCAAGGTTTATGTAATAAAATTACTCACCTGACCTATTGCTTATTTTTGAAGCACTTCTACAGAATCAGGTAAATATATTTTTTGGTTGCCAATTTTAAAATAACTATCGCATTAAAGACACATTGCCCATTTTTAAAGAATTTGCTGGTAGTTTTTTTGATTGCCAAGGTCGGTCACTTAGTTCATTAGACCTATTTGATTAGTTTTTTGACCACGGAGCTCATTATCGCCTGCGAATCAACTCATCACGCGGTCATCGGCATTAGAATACGTGTTAAACATTAAATTAGTTGCTTTTTACTCACTTCATTGGGTCCATTATTATTAAATACAACTCAAATTAAAAACGTACCTATACCAGACTTTATTATGATCTTTTTAAACATTTTAGTACCTGTATAAACACAATTTTTAGTCATAAATACCTATTCATAGCTTTAATTTTTAAGAAATGTAGCATTAATTATTGAAAAAATAGCTTTAATTTTGCGTTTATAGCTAAATAGGATAACGTCAAGGAATGGGAGTCGGTAAGAGGGGAAAAACAATTAAATTAGCAAAATCACTTGAAACATGTTTATTGTATTATTGATTGACTCAACACATGTACATGTTTCTACAGTAGAGTGTGTCATGTTCGTTCTACGATCTGTCAATATAATATTATAACGACTAAAAGATCTTTTTTACTATCGCTAAAAACACCATTTATCGCTTTAATTCGCGAAAATATCTTTAATGCTATGAATGGGTGTCTTTAGTCATAAAACATGTTTTCTTGTACCTCCTTATGATTATCATGCATGACTATCATCATTTCACTATAACTCGACAGCAATTACCAATTTTCC
Source organism: Hesperophylax magnus (assembly GCA_026573805.1). Classification (NCBI taxonomy): domain Eukaryota; kingdom Metazoa; phylum Arthropoda; class Insecta; order Trichoptera; family Limnephilidae; genus Hesperophylax; species Hesperophylax magnus. The sequence goes on from JAIUSX010000072.1 coordinate 26,186,953, forward strand.
ATTGCTCGTTTCCAATATAATCCCATTAATCTTGGAGTCCTCGTTGATGCGCGGTCCTGTTTTTTGATAACAGTTATGTAAAAAATAAGTTCGGGCAATGGACTCACCCCGTGCAGAGCCCCTTGAGGTAATGGGGCCCGGGCAGGTGCTGTGCGACATCTGCCAGCCTTCCCCTCCACCTCCCCCGCCTTCACCATTACCTTTACCTTTATAATAATATCATTGTCTTGGAGAAATTGACTGAGACACCCCACGAGCCTTTGTCGTTTTATCCCTTCTTTTTAGCCCCCACATGTACAAGACTTTTACAAATATTTATACTTCTAGGTAAACGTGATCCATTACAATAGTAATTATTATTGATATTTTGTTATCATTTTGGTGGCGATAAATAAGTCGAAAGCTGACATAATCGTTTTTCGTTGTAATTTATGACATTATTCTAGTACATGTTTATCTATTATGTCGATAACTCGATGTAATAGTTGTTATAAAATAATACAAACAGTTGTCCGTGTTATTTAACACACTCTTCACCTTTTTAGCCATGTGTACATCTGCAAACTACGAGATTAGAAAACTTCAAGTGCTTTATAAATAAAAACAATAAGTTTATATTGTTTCTAAAAATTACTTGCTACTATTTTGATTTCCCAGGCCCACGTGCCTTCTGTCAGGCCGACAGCTCGTGTTTCTGCGTTGTTTTTATTATTCCTGGATCCGATTTTTTTTTTATTTTATGAAGGAAGCTTAGGGACATGTGGTGAACGGGCAATACAGCCTGCGTCATACAGCATAAAGCCTGCGCCGTATAGAACACAGCCTGCGCCAGGACTACCGGATCCAAAGGTAAACCTGGCGATGGCAGGTGTGAGATTGCTCGAGGCTAAAAAGGACAAAATGAGGACATTATTCCGTAGTAAAAATAGTATTTGTGTGTATGTTTACAATTGAAATCGAAAAGGCGAGCTTTATTTTCAAATACACGTGATTTTTGTTTGTATCATAAAATATTAGTCTTCTGCACCGAACAAGATTTCCAATTTTTTTTCATAGCTTATTTTTTTTTTTGAAATGTCATCTCACGTCATTTACACGGCTAAAAAAGACATAAAACCACTTAGATCGTAGTTTTACTAGTCTTAAAATTGCACCGTCAGGCTTTATGAAATTAACGGTATCTAAAATAGATAAGCTATGTAAAAAGTTTCTGATTTTAAAAAATAGCTAAATTTGCAGAATAGTGAAAAAATGTTATACATATTATATTATTTAATTTAGGAATAATTAATATGTAAATTCACCTTCCTTCTCCATAATTTAAATTGATGATCTAGTGGGAAATCCAGAAATATTTATGGAAAAAAAACTACGCTCTGAAATATGGTTTTTAACTCATGTTCTATTTATGGTTATTTCTTTCCGAGGATTTTTTGATTTCACTCATTAACGCCCATGCGATGTAATTGATTGCAATGCCACCCATTTCTCCCCGGATAGCAATTATTAGTATTATTATTATTATTTATAACAGCTTTTGCATTTATTTTATACCCATTGTACTGTGAAGCCAGTTGCTTTAATGCGTACCCATAAAGCGTGTCGATTTGACGAAACGAGTTAATTATTTTTAACTCTTATTGCAAAAGCCTTCAGAAAGCTCACCTAACGAGCCTGACCTGACCTCTTCGTGAATATTCAGCTAAATTACAAAAACGTATTTATAATGTAGTGCTTTGATAGACTTTAGTAAATGTCGTCCGTCTCCAGTACACAGTGGAGTACAGCTGACCATCCCGTCCTTTATTCTTTATCTTGAACGAGTCTTGCGACATTTGTGTTTCCATTGAAATACATCAGATGGCCGTTCTTCGACCTATCGGGTGCCTTGTGTCGAAAAAACCTCCACAGCTGTCGCTAACCAAACATTTGATTTCTGTGACGTATGTCCAATGTCGCCGCTCCATTTATTTCCAAAACAAATTCATTCACACTAAGAAGAATAGTTTTTTTTACTTACGCTTTTTGCACATGTCTTCTGCATGGTGTTATCTATTTTTATGGTATTCAAAACTACAGGCGTAATTTGTCTTGCAATACAAACGATATTGCAGACATTTGAACAAATCGCTCGCAACCCTTTGTCTATAATACTCGTACATGTATACGCGAGGGTTACGTTCTTTATTTTTCATCGTTTGGACCACAGCCTTCGCATATGGCCCAAATAATTATTTTCAAATTACCGAAATCTGGATTGGCGGCGTTCCGAGACCATTAAAACTTCTGGATGAACAGATGTTGAAAACCTGTATGAACAACTCGAGCTTGTTTTAAAGCACCTTTGCGATGAAAACTCCGCCTTTTGTTACAACTTTTTCACTTAATAAAGAGTTATTTCATCGCGTAAAAAATGTGTCATTGTTATTCTGTTACAATGGTTACGACACGTTGTTAGATTTGGCATATTTACGACCAACAGAAATGTCTCAATTTCTGAAATAATTCCAATTTTTTTAAGTTATTTACGCACGTCTTGCACACTAAGTTTTGATGGTGTCATTGCGCAAATATTCATATTATAATTAATTCTTGAAAAATTGGTCGTGTTCTTATTATAATACCTACGATCACCTGGTTTGTTTGCGAAACAAGTTTACAGCCACGTGGTCCCTGGTCAGGTACTCAGGTAGCCGGTAGAGGCATCGAGGTAGAATGCGTATGACTTTCGCTCGCCAATATTCTCGTACATATTGCAGATCGCAACAGGTAACGGGCACCAAACAACAAACACCACCGAGCAGATGTTTCGGTGCACTGGGACTTGGTACACACATACATAATACGTCAGACAGGGCTACGCACGCTGAATAAACAAACATTTCTGCGAGACCTCTTTGTAAACTTTTCATATTATGCGAATGATACATCTAATAACACACCATAATGTATACTATTAAGTGTGTTTGTCGTGTTTCGCCATGTTTATTTCGCTCTATTAAAACAATACTTTATATTTATTTTATTGCTCTCAGAAACAATAATAATTCTCAAGTGAATTCTTTTATCTCTAAATAGTACAAAATAAAGTCACTATCCGCTTCTGTATGTTTCTGCGCTTAGTTCTTCTAAACTACGCAACGGATTTTGATAGGCTTTTCACCATCTTTTATTTAACAATTTCTTCCGCAAGGTTTGAACAAATAATACATGCATATTATATTTATAGAAAGTAGAAAAATGTCTTTTATGTTAATGTTTATCTTAGAATTCAAATCCTTGTACTCCAAATCATTTACAGCCAAGAGCAACGCTGGGTACTAAAAATAGAAAATTAACATTGTTTCAACTTTTTCCATAAATGTTTGTCTGTGTGTTTTCCCTGCTAAATAAGACAATATTTAAGTTGTTTCTTCATTGAAACAGGATCAGAGCACAATTACTATTCATAACGAAATTGTATGACTTATTAAAAATCGGCATTTTTTATTTGTCCCCGTGTAGAAGTAAGCCATTGAAATGGAATTGTTTGAAGTTTGGTATTATAATGATATAAACCAACTTAGTGTAAAACGAATTTCTACAAAAAACTGTTTTGATAGTTTTTTTGTTTGAATTCGTCAGCCACATGTCTGTTTATCTCGGCTTTGATGGGAAGGAAGTTAAAGGGTTTGTTATGTCTGAAAGTAAGTGGTATTGTTGACCCTTCTGCTGCGGGTGGTGGTAGTAGGTAGTAGGTACTCCGAGGTAGCGGAGAGTGGCGCAAGGTGCAACACACCTGACACCTGCCCAGCATCTGTAGTCTTACACAGCGTCTTGCAACAGACACCTGATAATGATGCATCTCGACCAAAACAAAAGGTGCACTTTCGGAGGTCAAGCGCGTACGCACCCGAGATAACCTAGATATTATTATGTGCATGGTGCATGCATCTTATACAAAACGTAAACATCGATGTTCTTACATACCTACCCTAATTATTTTTTGGTTTTTGGTATCGTTTTCGCTTCCGACTGGGTTTTTTTCGTTGTTGACAGTTTGGCATTTTTCTTTTTAAACATTTTGGAGTTATATCGCTGGCCTTTATTCAGCCAGCTTATGTTGGTTCTCGCAAAATAATCGACAAAGTAGTCGACCGATATTGCTGAAATTTTCAAAGTTTATTCTTATTAGTGACAGGACTGTTTAGAGAGTGGTTTGAATGGTAGAAGAAGTCGGAGACGGCCGAGGAATACTTAACGCAATATCTTTGCACCGGAATAAGATACACAGTCGAATTAAAGCCGATGTAATGTAGTTTTTTAACAGTAACATTGTAGTATACAGTATTGAATGGTGGAATTGCTTTCCGATGATATATTTTTTCAATTACTGTCTACCACACGTCGCTACTGATAACACTGCTACACGTCGCCACCGATCACGTGATACACGCTCTCGTCTGTACGGTGCTGCCGGAACGAGACGAAGTGCGAGTCACGTGATGCGCTAGGTTGCGCCCAGTGGCGACGTGTGAAATAGCACATTATATATATATTTTGTTGTCTATAAAAATTGTCATTGGACAGCAAAATTACATATTACTCCAAATATGCTCAGAAATTAAAATGTTTAATCGATTTCACTCGAAGTAAAATATAAAAAAATAGCATTCACTTAATTCTCAGACACCCATAACATTTGTAATTCTATAGATTTATCTCTTCGGGATGATGTGTGGAGGGTTACACGATTCCTGCCATTTTCATAATTTACGTCATAAACTTATGAGAATTATTTGTCGTTGTTTCAGATACGGACTTCTTACACGTGCGGCCATCTTTAATCGCGACTGCCTGCCTGATCGCCGCCGCCCGAGGATTGGGAGCTAGGGTCATCACACCCCCCACCACGACCGGCGCCTCGTCTGGTTCTTCAAGCTCTGCCGGCAACCCGCTGACGGTGGACGGTCTGGCCGCAGTGTGCGCGCTCAGCGGCTCGTGCCCGATGGCAGCAGAGCGCGCCGTGCAGCACGTGGAGCGCCTCGTGGCCAGTGAGACCGCGCCCCCCAAGAGTACCTATCAAGCGGGGGCTGCCGACCCGCCGGGCACGCCAACCGATGTGCAAGACGTGCTCTTCTAAACTAGCTGACAAAACCTACTCCTTATGATGGACTACTAGACTATCCTAAGGTTGAGATGTTTCAAAAATCACATTTGATAAGCGCCGTTAAATGTCGATTCTCCGCCCATTTCAGTGTTTGATAAAATTGTGATCAACTGGCAACAACACGATGAAACTCACAATTTGATGAAAAGCTAAAATGGGCCGAGAATAAGGTATTTTCACAAACTAAAATATGTTGAAGATTTTAATGGTTTTGATCATCATACTAAAAATGTTTACTTTAACATTTTTACTCGTGGTCACATTCCTAAACGGTTTAACTTGCTACAACATCGTTATAAGGTAGAAAAAGCTACTGGCTGGTAAGACGGTTGTCACCAACGTTGGCCGGCATGACGTCAACAACGCCATACTCACGACAATGTCGTGTTGGCGGCAGAACTAAATGGCACGCTTTAAACTATTCGTCAACATAAAAATAAAATATTAACGCCATCATTAACATAATTTTTTTCAAGAATTAAAAGAAAACAGTGAAAATACCCTATCGGCGTTTGACGGACCATTCAAATCTCAAAAATTAAAAATGGCGCTAATTGTCAATTAGGTGATTATCAAATTTGAAAGAGCTTGAAAAATCCTAAACTAAGTATACCCATAAGCTCTTCTATAGAAGAGAAGACAATATAATTGATCTCATATTTGCCCAACGAAACAAGACTCAAATCCACCTATATTAGGCTCATTGAAATTACTTTGTTTTATGTACTGTCACTTCAATGGCGACCATGAATAATCCAAAGCTATTTTTCAGCTACTTGCCATTCTATTTGATGGTTCCTACTTTAAAAAAACAAAAAAAATCTTATCGCCATTGAAGTGCCTATTGTAAGTAGTATTTTTTGTAGAACTCCCCTCCATCCTACATCTAGACTTACTAGATTTACCAAAGCTTGATGTAGGCTTATTCTGTAGATATTATACATCTCAGTTTTAGCTCCTTAAAGGATCCTTGGGATATACTTATCCTTTTTAGGTTCTTGTAAAGTATCCACCGCTGTACAGTATTTTTATACCGTTAAGACCATTATTACTTATTATTATTACCAACGTGTATGTTATAGATATTACCGTATTATGTTAGCAACTTAACCCACCCTGCTTTCAACCAAAGTTATATATTTAATAATGCTATGCGTCATGACTAGATTTACCATTACTTGAAATATTTGACACAATAACCTCTGGTAGTTAATTTTAAAGTAACAAAAGAATAGAAAAACTATTTTTTAAAGTTATTAATCAGGGTGGCCCCGAACCTGGACCATTTTATTAAAATCGATAAATTCTTATGTGATACGATTTAACCTCATTACAAACAATAAGAATCTGTTTATTAGAACACCATTAACACAAATAGCATACTAATTTTTTCATTTTCAAATTTTTTTTTTCAGAAAATATTTTGTTTTGCCTTATTTTATTAATTTCTTGGTCTACTATGACTCTTTCCTTTTTTTCTATTTAGGGACAGTGAAATGATTTTGAAACATTGACAGACACTTGCCGGCAAACAGAGGTTTGTGATACGACACATGCTGTATTTTGTAAAAGAGGAACAAAATTTTGTGTTTTGTGAAGTCAGTAGTATTTTTTAACTGCCAATCAAGTACAGGAGTGTTAGCGTTGTGACTGGCTACCTACTATTGCAGTACGTTTGTGACTTTCCTGACTGCTGTGTCGTATCGCATCTCTGAATATAAGACATATTTGTTTATTGTGTCATATTACATCTCTAAAATGATGTCAATAATCATATTGTCCATAAATAATGTGTTAAATAAAATCTGCAGTTCCAGATTAAATATTAAAATATCAGGATAAAAGATTAAAACTGCCGGGAAAAACCTGGAAACATTTTGATTACCGGTATTCTGTGGCCACCCTCTTATACCCGAATTGAAACTAAAACGGTTTGTATGTAGAAAGTGAAATGTGCATTGGCGAGTTGCACCCGTATATTTGTCACTGATTTTTCTAAAATAATTTATTGCTGTTGTCAGTTATCAGTTGTTATCGGAGTTTATAGTTTTTGTTAGTTCCAACACGCTGTCAGTAATTTCTCAGTTAAACTTTGCACTAACTTGAATTCTCAGCATTGTGTGACAATGTGTATGTGCTACATACTAGAATAGTTGTGAATTTGAGGAGAAATATTGCAAACTGTTGGTTTTTGTTAGGGATTAGGAAGTGTCTGATATTTCGACAACATATTAGTTTCAATTTGTAGAAAATACGTAATGTTAAGTAGGCCTAAATTTGTATTTTATTTTTTAGTTTATTTCAGTTAAATTAATTTTTATTTCTATAATGGGAAGCCTTTTGTTGTGAATCAATCTTACTCTAGTAAGTTCACAGATTTATTTTTTATTTCAACGAAAATTCAGGATAACTAATCCATTTTTTTTTTTATCCCAATTGTTTTGTGTTTCTTTTTAAATCCTTACATGATGTAGGTACTTACCTAACAACGCGATCTCAGAATGTAAAGTATTTGAAGGTTATATTTTTATTGTAATCAATTTGTAAAGTGAAATAAAATAATATAATAAAATATATTTAGTAAAAGTTTTCATGAAGGTGATATTGAATAATTTGCTTAGGAAAATGTTTTACATTTCTTAAGGTATGTGATCTTTGGAGTAAAATTTTCATTGAACCGCTTTAATTTTTATCTATACGACAATATTGTAAATTGTTTATATAATTTTATAATTCTTTAACAAAGAAAAAATATGTAAAACCTTTTTTTTTTTTTCTGCGAAAATTTTCTCAAAGTCGTATTTATCAAAATGTTGCTCCAAAGATGTTATTTTTGAATATGTATATATTTCTGTACATTGTACATAAAAAAGATATTTACTAACATATCGATCGATATGCTTCTAAATACTTGAAAAACGGCTATTTTTTTAGTACTTTTACACGGTTTCAAATTAAACCTCTCCTTTGAAACGCCAAAGGGAAACGAATAAAAATATAATTTTTTACTCATTACATTAGTATTTTAAAAAAGCACACACACTAATTATGTATTATTTTTTTGGGTTGTACTTATTGTACAATCCTTTTGTATTCCTTTTTAATTTCAGCGTTAAACAATATCATTTCATTTGATTGATATTTAATATACGATTATTGTAATATTTGGTAATTTTTGGTAATAAGTAATCGGTTGTGCCTAGTTCTATCAATGTAGAAACTTTTACGGTTAAATAAGTTTTATGTATTATGATCTCACGCACCTCAAGAAAGTGTTGCTGATACTCTGTTTGTACCAATGTACTAAATGTAATATAAATGTTCATACACAAATAATGTTTTTTACAATAAGTGTAAAGGTTGGAATTACCACCAAACGCATTTCTTTTGTATTAATCTCTAGATATTGATATTTTCAAATGAGGGTGCACAATTAATTTTATGTAACTAATAATAATAATTCTCGATGAAGAATAATTATGTGAAGGTTGTGTTATATTAAAACCATAGGTGCCTTCATCTGAGTGGTGTGTTTTAGAACATTTAATTTCAAAGACAAAAAATCTTGTAAAATGCATTTACACTTTTCAAACATTCCTAGTGTAAATTGTATTGCACTTAGATATAATATTATACTTAACAGACCGTATTGGCTAGATATTGTCCGCCAAATAGTTAAAAGATATTAATTTAGTTATGTAAAATTCATGGTTTTCATATTGTCCCTTGCGACATTTTATTTTCTAGTCTGCGGCGTTATTATTTATTATTTTACTAGCTGTACCTCGCCACGCGTTGCTGTGTGTCTGTCTGTGCAGATAGAAAAACAATAGCGCGTGTTGCTTTTACGTCCAACATGTGGCACTGTTTTTTTTTTTTAAAAAAAGCATGTTTTTACCTCTCACAAGTGACATCAAGGTATATAAAAACATATGCGTATTCGAATGCAATGTTGTGTCAAAATTTCAAAGCAATCGGTGAAGAACTTTCGGAGACTTAAGATTTTGAACAAACAAACATTTACATTTATATTTGTATAGATTTTGAAAATTTTGGCATCAAATTTCACTTCTAAATACTTCACTTACTTTTGATGTATTTTGTTTTCTTCTTGCATAAGTTTTTTTTTCATTTCAATTTTATCAGCATTGTTGCGAAGCCAATGAATATATTTTTTTCTTTTTTTATTTATGTAATAGTAATACAATTTAAATTGAATCTTTCAAGACGCCACTTAAATAACTCAAAAAATCAAAGTTTACACGGATATTTATGTAAAAAATTGGCAAAAATATAAAGTTAACTACATATACACTTCTAGACGAAGGGTCTTTTGTTTCTCAAAAGTTAATTTAGAATGCTATTGTGCCTTAAAACTCTAACATTATAAATGTGCCTTTTCTATTCCCTGTGTATCATGTTATATCTACTTCTTCAGGAACCATACTTTGATTGCCATATTTTGTAAACATTTTAATATTGTCATATTATATTATCGAGTTAACCTTGTGTTGATTTCATCCATAAAATGTACAAGTAAATATTTATGAATAAAAAAGAAAACCAAATTCTTTGTATTTTTATTGCCTCGACCTACCCCAATGTTTCAGTTCGGTTTCAGTAAATCTACTGCATCTGTGTCTATTAAAATATATTTTTACACCTTCACAAACAAACAAAATGAGTACCGAAATTAATTTTCTACATAATTTAATTGTATAACCTAACCTAACATTATCTGAGGTAGGTGAAAGGAATTTACAATCAATAGAGAAAAACGTTTCTCGTGTTGGGGAGTAGTGCCATTACAATATACATTGGGTAAAGAAAAGAAAGAAAGTTTTTATTTATAAAGTAAGAAATAAACAAAATGTATATAGCATGATAACAAAAGTATATATATAATGAAAATAGACTAAAATAGCAGTTACTAAGTTAGATACACAGTAAATGTAAATAAATTTAAGAATATATTTGTTTACATTTAACATTAATTTAAGAATAGTAGTAAATTAAAAATAATATTATTACATTTAGATTAATAAGTAGGTAGTAAGTGGTATAAGTACATGGAGTTATTTTATTCATTTGGAGTAAACGGAGCTGATAATGAAGGTACATAATAAATTGCGACAATAAGCTGTTGGTGGTTCGAATGCTGATATAATATTTCAAGAGGATATGGCAAAAAAAGAGAAAAAAAATTTTGTTAATTAATGATGAAATTAAATAGTTAATTATATACGTATGTACTATTAAAATTTTAATTTGATCAATTACTACTAATATGTACCTGTAATCAAAAGATACGTAAAAAAAATAAATTAAAACTTATAATCATTATTTGGTTGGTCAAGAAGTTGTTTTATTTGTAATTTAAAGGCTTTATAATTTTTTTCAGATTTGATTTTATATGGGAGTGCATTAAAAAATTTTATACCTTGATAAATATAATGGTGTTGAAAAGCGCTCATTTTAAATTTAGGGATTTCTACACGATCTTGATCGGTTACTTATTTTTGGAAATGTTATTGTAGGATTGAAATCATCTTTGTGAGTGTGTAACAATGGTTTTTTTTTAATATATTATTTAGACTGAGAACCCTAAAAGAGTTAAATAACTGTGTTCTTAGAAATATAGATGGTTTACGTAGGATGACTTTACAATCAACCTCTGTGCCTTTTCTACAGGTAAGAGGTTAGTTTTGAAAGTCCCCCCCCCCCCCACCCAATTATACCATATTGTAGAATACATAGATTGGGCAAGAGAGAAATAAATAGTTTTAATCATATTATATGATAGGATGTTTCTCAATCTAATGAATAAGGAAATAAGTTTTCTTACTCTGGTTGCCGTATTTTAGACTTGTTAGTTCCATTTTAAGTGTCTATCTACTATGATACCCAGATACTTTATACTATGTTTGCATGTTATTGGTAAACAATTTGCATTGCTGCATTCTTTTTTATTTTCACACTGTGATGAATGGATTTTAATGGTAATATTGTTTTCGAAAGTTTTTTCCTGCAAAGAGAATGGGATGAAATATGTTTTCTCGGTTTTTAGTGAGAGACAATTTAGGTCAAACCATGTTTTCAGTATGTTTATATTGATATCGGCTATCCTCATTGTTTCCTCCCATGATTTTCCTTTTGTGATAACTACAGTGTCATCTGCGTAAGATATGATATCTCCAACAATGGGAAGAGTGATTTACATATATAATAAAAAGGATTGGACCTATGACAGTTCCTTGCGGTATGCCAAAAGATGAGGTTTTGGGTTCACTAAGGGTATTATTGATTTTGACATATTGGAATCTCTCTTTTAGGTAACTTTAGAACCATGATAGCACTATTCCGTCCAATCCAATTTGTTTTAGTTTCTCAGTGAGTTTTGAGTGTGATATGCTATCAAATGCTTTGCGGAGATTAATGAAGATTCCAAGACACTTTTCTCCATTATCTAATTTTTGCATTATTATTGATTTTAATTTAGCAATCGCATCCTGTGTGCTGAGATTGTCCCTAAATCCAAACTGGTTTGGGCTCATTATCTTCTTATCTTTTATGTAGTTGTTGAGTTGTTTTTTTAATAATTTCTTCATAGATTTTTGCTATGTTTGATGTGAGTGCTATGGGACGATAGTTAGAAGTAGAATTGGAATTGAAATAATTTTTATTTAGTAAATAATTATTATTTAAATAATTAATCATTATACCTAGCTCTCTCATTCAAAATTTAGGCGTATTAGATCTGTCAGGGAATTTATATATAAAAATGCAAAATCAGTCATTTTAAATACATGTAGGATTATGAAAGGTTTTTTAAATATTTATATTGAGGGACCAGTAGGATTTATAGGTCCAGTTAGGAGTTCTACCACTCATTTAAAAAAACCTAATACTGGTAAGCTTTTTTTTTCGACACTCATTAGATAAAGTCATACTTTATTTTATTCGACAACTGCCATCTGTGTTATATTTATTGAACTAAAAATTATATATATAACTACCACTGCGTTCCAGGTTCCTACGCATTGTATTTTGGTACCTACCTATTAATATTTTTGTCACTGGCAGCACTTTTGTTTATAAAAATAACCATAGAAGCGAAACATCAGTTTTTATTATTTATCTATACAATTATTATTTGCTAAAAAATCTGAAAATGGCTGCCGATTGGGGTCCCGAAATATGGGACCAATGGGAAAAAACAGGGAAATCAGAGTTGTACGTGAACAAAAGCAGTGTTTTTCGGTTTTATAAAATATTCATTTCATTATTTATCTTTCCGCTATCAATTCAGTATTTTGTGACACCAAAAGCGTATCGTGTATCTATCACGTGTATGTTTTGGTCATTTACATACAAAAACTTATTCCTGGTGTTGTGTTTTTTGCTTACAGTTTGAAGATTTTTAAGTCATACATTAAAGATGCAGACAGAACGCCTTTACTCAGTAAAACCGGAAAGCTAACCGGCATTTCAAGGGCTCTCTACGAGCTGTTTGTAAAAGGAGTTCGCGGCAATCTTAGAAAAGAAGCTGTTGTCAATATGCTCAGCGAATTAAGCGTAAGTTTTCACTCGAATTGATTATCAAATAATTAAATAAAAAATGGAAACCTATCTGTTGTTTATATCTTTAAATATATATATTCCTTTTGTTTACCCTTGTTTTTTTTCAGAATCTGCATGCAGACTTACCGTCTATAATATTGGACGTCGCGTGTATTATTGACTCTGAAACTTGTTCCGAGACTGCTACAGAAGAAAGGAGTAAATTCTGCTTCATTGTGCGAGAAACAGAGAAGTTCTTGTCTGATAAAATCCTGAAAGAAAGACTGGAGATTGACACTCTTCAAGATGTTGGGACCCTCAAAAACAAAAACTTCTACACTAAATTCATCAAGATCAAAACTAAACTATAGTAAGTGTGTTGTCAAAACTACATTAAAAATTATTGCTTTGAAAGATCTGCATAACCACAAAATCAATAATACTTTGTGTAGAAGGTATTGGTTACAGCCATGAATACCTAACGAGTATACATGGGGAAATAATAGTGTTATAAGCATCATAATTTATACAAATTCAAAATGTCTGTTGATTCTTTCAGCTATAAGCAGAGAAAATTTAATCTCTTCCGTGAAGAGAGTGAAGGATATGCAAAACTGATTGTGGAACTTAACCAAGAAATATCAGGAAAGATTGACGCAAAAAGTATTTTGGAAATTATCAAGTCTTTAATTGGTAAGTTTCAATTTATTCTGATCAAATTTAAATTTTCTAGGGATAGGTCGTTTCATAGAATTTGAATAATTCAATTCAACAATACCGGAACTCGAATAGAACCTTTACAGAACTTGAAAATTATGTTTGAAACTTGATGAATTATTCTGTGAAACATAAATGAATGGGCATAAGGCTGGAAGCTCGCATATTTTTTACCTTATATCTATTATAGAGTGTGATAGTGGTATAAAATATAATCTTCTATTTATATAAAGAAGAATGTCTGTGACGGCTGGCTGCGTGGATTTGATTTTTATACAAATCTACAGTTTTATTCAAACCGTCAAATCAAGAGTAGGGTCACTGTCTGCATCTGATTTTGAAAAACTCTGCGTAAAGCCTGGGAAATACAGGAGGCACGTCAGCTAGTTCTTATAATCTTAATTTTTCCTTGCATTTACTTTCAACCATTTTTTTTTGTGTCAAGGGTGTTTCAATTTGGATCCAAATCGTGTATTGGACATAATCCTGGAGTCTTTTGAGTCCCGCCCGGAGCATGAGGACTTCTTCATCCCGCTGGTAAAATCCTACATGGGGGACCCTCGCATCATCTGCGAAGTGCTGGGCTTCAAGTTTGCCAGCCACGCTGAGGAGAGTCCGGGAGTGCCTGAGGGTCTGTACACCATCACTGCGCTCCTGCTGCAACATAGTATCATTCAGCTACATGATATTTACCAATGGGTTAGACATTTTTGTTTTTATTCCAACAATATTAATAATTTATAACTACGTTTTAATCTTTTTTTCCTTAAATAACTCTTGTAACAGAAAGAGAAGTTATAACGAAGCTCTCAGTGGCAGGAACATATCGATTGCTTATGCACAGGCGTAATGTGTTGAGTGTAATGAGAAAAATGAATATTAAAAACGGTAGTCAAAGGCAAAAATTTACCTATCTATGTACTATTTCATAAATTATTTTATGAAGCTAGTTTAACTGTGGCTTTTTTTTTTGATTTCTCCACTTTATTGACAAATAATAATGATATACAAAAACGATAAATAATAATAATGGTTATTTTTAGCTAAAACCGAATGACTCGGTGATTTGGAAGGAAAGTGAACGAGAGATGAAGGAAGCCCAGGAGTATGTCAGGAAGCTCTCCATCATCTGCACCAATAAGCAGCCTGGAGATGAAGAAAAAGAACTCAAAGAGAGTCAGCAGGTTCAGGTATGTGAACTCACTAAAATCATAATGTCCACCAAAATACTATGTATACATGAATATTTCTTGTTATCTCTCTTAATTAATTTAAAAAAAAACTTATGGGATTATTATATTTAACTTGTCTATATATTATTAAGTTGTTTCACAGAATTTGAACAAATCTCAAAGTTAAAATCCAAATTCTGTTTTTTATTATATTATGGGCCGGTTGTTTCACAGTACTTGGATAAAAACAGAACTTGAATTCGCAAAACATTAATGTTAATTTTGAATTTTAACAATTCATCAAACCTAAAAGTTGATGTTCAAGTTCTGTCAACTTTCTGTAACAACAGGCTGATAATGGAATAATAACAGAACTTTAATAAAACTTCAATACTTACACTCTGGGCCGGCCCAGAATCAAACGGTGCCCAGAGCAGCCTGCTCCAATTGTGCCTGCACAGAGCCGGCCCTGCTTTCACTACAATGATTCATGTTGAACAGATTCAACGGATGCAAATTCAAAACTAAAAACTCCCTTCTTAATCATAAAGCTACCAATTTTTAGTTTTCAGCATAGATCTAGCCGACTTTGTAATTTGATACACTGAATTGCAGTTTAGAAAGCAAACAATGCGAACAAACAATATTGTTTATGAAAAGTGTCATTGTTAGAATTTTGGACAACTGTTTCGCCCCACTGTCGTTAACCCACAGGCCGCACTATCCTGCACTGAGCACCCCACACTGGCGGGCAGTCGGAAAGCAGTCAAATTTACACTCGTCAAAAAGCACACAGTGTGTTCATAGGGCAGTATCATGTAGGAATTGAATTACAGAATCTTTTGCATATGATGGTAAAATACCATTTATAACTTTTCTCAGTCTACGGTGATGTGTTTGGGTAACCATCAATGACGTTACAATACATAGAGTGTTGGAGAGCTTTCAAAGTGACAAGCAAAAGAAGTGCTAATTGTCATACTTTTGATTTCGTAGTTTTAGTAGTAATCTCATTCATATCCTTGATGTAGGATGTACTATTCAACGCAACTTTTAAATCCGAAAACGCCACTCAGGCCTATTGTTTATTTCGTTTACACACGTTCACACACACACATTCTTTGAACTTCTGTCTGTCGTCTATGAACAACGTTTGAATTAAGAATTTACTCGAAACGTAAGTGTTTCTTACTTCCCACAGTTTGTCTTAATTTTGTGCGACTCTATATGTACATATTGTAACGTCATTGGTAAACATAATAATAATTGATTTGTTTGTTTGGCACCGTTTATGTGATAAATCACCTCAAGGGATACATTTACACCAACCGTAAACTTTTGTTGTTCTGGAAAATTATTTTTAAAAAAATGTCTGATATACTGCCATATTTTAATAGTTCAATAATTATTTTGCAATTTTTCTTGTTGATTCAGTTCTACTTGTCAATTGTTTGATATCATACACAAGTGCTTCATGATAATAATAGATTTTTCGCATCTGATAGAGTAAATACTATGTATGTATTAGTGCATTCCATGATATTCATCTGAAGATTCTTAAGAGTGGGTTATAAGGCAGAATGGTGATTTGCTGGAAAACGGCTCTCTAAAACGGCTTAATACTACCTTTCGTATGTCATTCTCAGACTTCATATTTTTTGATACCAATTAATGGACTATTATTTTTCAGTCTGCCTATTTTTTTTTGTAGTTGTTGTTGGCATTCGACTATAAAAAATAAAAACATTGATACACCATACAACCCACTTTTAAAACTTCGATCCATGATTATCGCATTAATAACGGTGTATCTTCCAGAATGCGACTATTACATATTGCTCAATAAAATTTAGCCTTCAAGCCAGTTCCCATAGTTCGTATTTTCAAATTTAGTGTAGTTTCCCACATTTGCAGATTCGACCCTACAATAAAACAATTCTTTGGCCTGGTATTTTTACAAACATATTGTCTTGTTTGTATCATTTATGATTTAAGAATTTGTGACATTTTACTTCAAGCGGCGGCAGCTTTCAAATAGAGCTGTTCGCTCTCTATTTTATGATCACCCTAGTTAAACCATTATGCCTAAAAATATTTTCCAATACCTTTCCCACCCCTGTCCCATAGTAATAAAAGCCCCAAATAAAGTTTCATCTCCCTTAAAATAATTCCTTTAAAATATTTGTATTGTTTAAATCACGTCTGTATCATTAAGAATAGTTAAGTGCATTTTATTTTATGTTAAGAATGTTGTTTGCCAACGAGCGGGTGGAACATCTTTATTTTGGTAAAATGTCCTTCAGAATTTAGTTTAAATACAGATACCTCCCAGAAAAAGGACAGTATTATAGTGTTGCTATAACGGGTAGGTACAGACGTACCTACGCAGGAGCGAGTGTTGAAATAACTGGTAGGTACATGCGTACCTAGGCAGTCAGTCGTGAGATAATTACTAGGTTTATGTAAACCTAGGGAAAACTGAAGAATAAAGGAAACTAGACCTTTATTTCTTTCAGTTTAAGTTTTAGCAGAGGAAAATAAGATCCTCTGCAATTATATTGTGAATTAATAAATTTATATGTCAAGAAGAAGAAGTGTTTTCCTGCATTCCATCTGACGGCGTGTTCTCGTACCACGATAGCAGAAACAAACGGTTTTACACAATATTTTTAATTTAAAATATGTATATAATACTACTACTACTAGTAATCTGTAGAAGTACGGCCTCTTATTATCGTTATGATATCTGTGGATATTAACAATTAAATAAATACTTCATCTTGCACCAAATTTTCAACACATTTCACAGTCTTTTACTTATTACGGGAGAGAAGCCCCTGTGAACGGTGGTGAAACTACACGCTCCCTGTTTCACGGCGTATATATTTCTAAAATGCCATCAAAATGTTTCATTTCTGGGTCTAAAAGTAGAATACCGACTCACTTGAAGCATTGCAATAATCTAAGGAAGCTACAAAAACGGTAAGTACTCACAAATACTCTTTTTTCACGTAAATTTGTCGCATTGTATTTTTTCAACTGTCATATTCTTTGAAACGCATAAAATACAATATTCAATGTGCGTTCCTTTTCCTAACGGTTAGCACGAACGTCACGATGTTGATTTGCGTGCCCTTTATGCAAGTGTGTGTGAGAATTCACTGTAGCTCTGACTCAGTTGTGAGAGTGAACATTTTTTCATATGGCGCGTTTGGTAATATAACCAAAAATTACCATCTCACGCCAAATCATTTTTAGTTTCGTAAAATCGGCAATATTAAGTGATAACAAGTCAAGCTTTTCACTGTTCCGACCTTACATGGTAAGGCGTATTAATATAAGGAGTAAACAAGTTTATTACCGTTTTTTTATCTTTAGATTAAACAGACAAAAAAAAACTTTTTAAGTAAATTTACGATTATATCACCTTTCTGCGTATACACACGTAACCATTCACACTTTGTCAAATCAAAGATATTCTATCTATGTATTGTGTTGTAAAGTTCCAAATAATAAGGGTTTTTTAGGAAACAATTTTTTCCCTACCGAGAAAACACAAGGCCTCTGTCTATAATAGCCAGGTAACATTTTAAACACCCAAATGAGGCAAAAATTGTGAGGCGCATATGACGCCGTTCTATTTGTATAAAGAACAGTAACTTTAAATTCAGTAAATTTAAATGAGTCACCATTTCATATATTTATTACGCGTCAATACATCTTAAACAATAGGTCGAATCGTTGAATAATATTTGTATTTAGGTATTATATTTCAACCCATTGACGTAAATTTTTTCAATAGTGTTGGTCGTTAAATGAATATAACTATTATTTCCAACGGCTAGTTATATTTTGATACAGTACTAGTATGCCTTGCACGATAGCTACTGCTATGGTTAAAACAGATTATTGTTTAGTTAACACAGAATAATTTAACAAATATATAAATTAAAAAAAAAACTTTCTTTTATTTCTCGAGGTCAATATTATTAATATATATAGATATTCTATCAAATATAAAATTTTTAAATCTACCAAATAAATCCGCCTTCGATTTTCTCGAAAACGAAAGCTCAAATAAAAAAAAATCATAACCCAAAATTGACTTTAAATGAAAGGTTGATTCGTTGACAATATAAGTACCTACCGAACTGTGCGCGCACGCTAAAAATCGCTCTGCATAAATAATCAATATTTAATAGTTAATTTACCGAAATAATCAAAAAACATTGGTGAATATATAACTGTGGAACAGTGGTGAACTTTTTATTGCGTACTCGTATTAAAACGCCCGCTGATCAGTATCTTACAGTGATTTTAAATCTGTGTGGTGTTTCAGTGAAAGTGTTGTCGCATTTAAGCGCAATCAGAATACTTTACTGTCAGGCTAATATCACATATTAGTACCAATATTATCACAGTTGTGGATAAATAGGCCGTGGCGTAGAGGATAGCAACTTTAGCGTCGCTCACTATTGTCGCGGAGGAGCTGAGTTCGCTCCCCGGTTTAAGCAACTTTTTTTTAAATAAAAAAATAATAATAAAAATTAAAAACCATAATAATATAAGTGTAACGCCATCTAGTGAATTTCATCAAATACATTAAAATGAGCAAGCAAAAGAAAACCACCAAAAAAACACCATCTAGCGACTCTGATGATGACTACAACACAAATAAAATATTTAAATTCACGGAAAAAAAGTTTGAAGATTTATCGGAACAATTGATGAAATCTTTTAGAGAACAAATTAAAAATGAACTGAGAGATCTTACGAAATCTGTAGAATTTTGTTGCAATAAAATTGATGAATATGAAGAAAATAATAAAAAGAAAGATACACTGATCAAACAACTGCAATCAGAAAACAACGAAATAAAACAGCAAATAAACAAACTGGAACAATTACACAAACAAAATAACATTGAGATACAAGGTATTCCTTTTAAAGAAAATGAAAACTTACCAAAAATAGTCAATAATATAATGGAAACCATAAAATGTAATATGGAATCATCAAAAATAACCAATATATATCGTATCAGAAACAGAAACCCTTTAAACAAATATCCAGCCTTGATTGTATCATTCCAAAACAAAGAAACAAAGGACAAAATCATCGACCAAAAAAGAAAATATGGTGTCTTGTACACTAAAAATATAAATTTTCCGGAAGAAAACAAAATTTTCATTAACGAACAATTAACACAACTAAACAAACACCTCCTGTTTCTGGCGAAATCCTCAAGACTCGGCTACAAATTCATCTGGGCGAAAAACGGTAACGTTATGATGAGAAAAGATGAAACAGCTCCAATCATCCACATAAGGCAGCCGAATGACATTCCTTCAGAATAAAGGACCATCTAACCGCATTGCACGTAAAATAACTTATATCTATCAAAATGTCTGATGATAGCAAACACCCATCAACCTTTAACATGGCTGAAGAAAACTATATACATGAAAATTATAAATGTAGAAACCCATATGAACTTAATCTACTTTTTAAAAATATTAATTTCTCGATCTTAAACATGAATATTAGAAGTTTAAGGAAACACTTCGATGAGCTCTGTATCCTTATTAATAACCTAGATTTTTCTCCAAGCATAATTGTTTTGACTGAAACTCAAATGAAAAATGTTATTCCATATAACTTATCAGAATATACCACAATTTCCTCTGCCTGTAAGCATACTGGTCATGATGGAGTCACTGTCTTCTTTCATAATACTCTGAAAAATGTTGCCACTGAATTTATTGAATTTAAGTCAGCCAATGCAATAAAATTAACCTTTTTTCAAAACAACTATAAATATCATGTACTAGCCATATACAGATCACCATCATTAAATGATTTTTTATTTGTAAAAGAACTAAAATCTTTTGTTAGAAATCTTGACAGAAACAATTTTACTTTTTCCATTTTGACAGGTGACATTAATATAAATATTAATGATAACAATATAAATGTAAATTGCCAAAATGAGTATCTAGATTGTTTATCAAGCTCTGGATATATGTCATATATTAGCTCACCAACTAGAGTAACCTTAAGTAACTCTGCATGTTTAGACCACATATTTGTCAAGTCGCACAAGGCGGCCAATATTATCTCTTCAATTCTTGAAACTAATATCACAGATCATTACCCGACCTTCTATGGACACCATTTCAAAAATACACCTTTAAACCAAAATTCTGTAACTCTTGAAAAAGTTGACATTGATTATAAAACTCTAAACTCTTTACTTCAGTCAGAAAACTGGGAAAATGTAATATCAATAGAAAATCCACATATAGCATTAGAGAATTTCTATAATACTCTTAGAGATTATATTCTAAAAAGTGAAAGTAAAATAGTTGTCACTAACAGAAAATATAAAAAAATTAAACCTTGGATTACAGTTGGATTAATTATATCAATTAAACAAAGGGATAAATTATATAGAGAAATGTTAAAATATCAAATGGATTGCCAAAATAATAATCACAGAACAATGCCTTATCTGAAAACAAAATATCTAATGTACCGAAACTTACTAAATAGACTGATACGAAACTGCAAAAAGAAATACTATTGTGAACAAATTGAAAATGCTAAAAATAATACTAAAAAAACTTGGAATATTATAAATGAAATTGCCAACAAAAAAATTATGTCTTCAAATATTGTAAATGAGGTTAAAATAAATAATGAAATAATAACTAACAAATCGACCATTGCAGAATGTTTTAATAACTTTTTTACAAATATAGTAGACGAGGTACTTGAATCTTCCGGCATTAATGTTAATGATGATTATATGGAGACATCTCCTCAATTAGATTCTAATAACGATTCAATTAACTTTATAGAATATTTTTCTCCCATTACATTTAATGAAATTGAAAAATATATTGATGGCCTTAAACCATCCAACTCTAAGGGTAATGATGGACTATCATGTGATACATTAAAAAAAATAAAACAACATGTATTAACGCCATTACAACATATTTTTAATATATGCTTCAAAGATGGTCATTTTCCAGAACAATTTAAAATCTCCACTATAATACCTATTCATAAATCTGGGGATACGCATAAATTAGACAATTACAGACCAATATCCCTTGTTTCAAACCTATCAAAAATATTCGAAAAATGCATCAAATTTAGAGTCATTGAACACTTAGAAAAATATAAAATTCTATTGAAAAACCAATACGGCTTTCGTAAAAATCTAAGCACTGAGGATGCCATATATGAATTGACAAAAAATATTTATACATCTATCGATAAAAAAAAGAAATGTCTTGCCATATTCCTAGATTTAAGAAAAGCTTTCGACACCGTTAATCATAATTTACTCATTAAAAAAATAACTCGACTGGGCTTCAAAAAAGACACACTAAAATTACTATCAAACTATCTTAAAGACAGAACACAAAAAACAAAAATTGGGAATAATTATAGTTCAGAGACACAGATAAAAAACGGAGTTCCGCAGGGAACTGTTCTTGGCCCGATTTTATTCTTAATTTATATTAATGATTTATGTAATTTTGTAATCCCTGGTAAAATTGTTTCTTACGCCGACGACACGGCAATAATAGTGGATGGTAATAATTGGACAGAAACTTTTTCGAAAGCAACTGTATGTATTTCACTTGTTTCAAAATGGTTAAAATACAACAAACTTGTCTTAAATTACAGCAAAACATTTTACTTACCTTTTTATAAAAACATAACAAACAAACCAAAAGAAAACCTTAAAATTAGAATCCATAATACAACTTGCAATCAAGAAATGTGCTTCCTGTGCAACGAACTCGCTAATGTCAAAAATATAAAATATTTAGGAGTATCAATAGATATTAATCTTAATTGGCAATCACATATTAATCAAACCACTTCTAAACTAAGATATCTTACCTACATATTTTATAGACTCAAGGAAATTTTAAACGCTGAAAAATTGAAAATGATCTACTTCTCCCTGGTGCAATCTGCAATCACTTATGGCATAATAGGATGGGGTGGTGCACCTGATACATTTATTAAGCCTCTACAAATAATTCAAAAACACATAATTAAAGTCATATATAACAAAAATAAAACATTCTCGACCGACTCATTATACAAGGAATCTAAATTATTTAACATTCGTAAATTATTTATATTACAAACTATGAAATATTTATTTAAAAACAAAAATAATTTCAAAATAAATGAAAACAGAATGAGCAAAAGAACAAATAATATATTTTACACCCCCCAAACCAATACTAAATTAATGCAGACACATAGCAGTTTCATTGGTCCTCGTACATTTAACCTTCTACCACTACAAACTCAAATGATAAATAAAAAGATAGAATTTATTAAAGAGGTAAAATTATGGCTGAATGACGCAGATATTGAAACGCTTTTACTATAAATTTATTGATTCTTTCTACAACTCACTTGCTGAAACTTTATAAACTATTGTACATAATGTTTTCTCTTTACTTTTTATAATAACTATAAACAAAAAAAAACTTTTTCTACTAATGTATATTATACTTTAGGTACTTGAAATATAGTAATCGTTTTATATTACCCACACTCAGGCAGTGCCTTAGTGGGTTTTCATTTCTTGTGTATACTATTTGGTATTATGTATTATGTTATTATATACTATCTATTAATATGTATAATATATGTAAAGAAATGAAAATAAATAAAGTAAAAAAAAAAAAAAAAAAAATTCACAAGTTATACCGTTTATACCACGAGTTTCCGAACACCGTGCAAAACAACCTTTCTTTGTATAGGAAATGTTTCTCAAATGCGATTCGTAAAGCCAAAAGCCGTTCAAATCTAATTAGATTTAACAACAGCAAGTGAATGATAAACATTTATAAAAAATGTCAAAGTAAATGCTTTACCAAAATAGTAGGTTCTGCAAATAAGTCATACCTTTTTACTAAGCTGTTTGTTTTACTTAATATTTCCAATTGCGTACGTTGATGATGCGCGACATGATGAACGCACATTTGACGTTGTATTTTGACAAGTTCATTAATGTACAACTACCGCCCTCTAGCGACAAAAAAATGAAGAGATTTTGACAGTTTGAGAAAATCCGCTGGCATATAACAAGCGCTTAAACAGAAGTTAAAATGACTGTGACATCTGCAAATACAAATACAGATGACTTGTAAAACTTTGACTCTTAGTAGAATTCTGATTTTCTTGTCGGTTTTCCTTAAAAATTTGCATTTTATTACATCAAAGGGAAATTATTTTATTTTTAAAGAAAGACAAACGTTCCCAAGTTAAGAATAACCTGACAATATTTGAAAATCTCCTACTACCACCACGCGGAAAATGTTGCTTGTGTTGTGATGGAGGACTTAGCCAGCCGAGGAATTGAACACACTACGCCTGAGTGGGACCGAAACGCGATGTCAATTCAGCCACCGACCGGTCATATGAGTTAAGAGGAAGCTACAATCCAAAAATGTGTATATTCTTGGTATATCTTATATCGTAGGTACATAATAGGCATTAAAATCGCTTGACAAACGGAGTCTAGAAACATTCGATTTCAAGCAAAAAACTGGTTTTTATTTATTTTGTAAATAATTTTATAAGAAAGAAAAAAAGTTAATCAAGTGAAACTGTTACAGATAATCTGAGCTATAATACTGTATTTTTTAAAAGTTTTTTCTTTTATGCGTTCATACATTTCTATTGAAAAAATATTTTTTTTAGTAGTTTGCACTTATATTTTTTATTGAGTAATTTATTTTTTTATTTGTATTCTACTCAAGTGAAGCGATAGGAAAACCTTAAATTTATCTAAAACATATTTTTTGGTATTCATATTGTACACCAATTCGTTATAAAGATTAATCAAAATAGTGATTTGGCATTAAGCTTCGCCTTAATAATCTCCTTCCGGTGTCAAAGTTCAGAACTTGATTAAATTTACGTTATGTAAAATTATAAAAATATTATGTTGATCTGTTTTAACTTAAAATAATGCATACGGTCATAAAATTATGCACAACATTTCCTTCAACTATTTTATTCGTTGACTAAGGATGGGTTGTTTCATAGAATTTGAACAATTCATCAAATTTCAAAGCTGATTTTCAAGTTCTGTTATTATATGATTATTGGCCAGTTGTTTCGCTAAACTGACATAATAACAGAACTTCAATAGAACTCTCACAGAACTGAAAATCAGCTTTGAAATTTGATGAATTGTTCAAATTCTATGAAACAACCCATGTAAATTCAACAATATCTTTGGATGTACATTTCGAACTTTGCAGCAAAGGCGAGTAGTAGCTGATTTAACATAGAATTTTAAACAATAACATCGACTTTTTTTTTTTTTTTTTGGGGTGTTATGCCGTGTTGCGCTAAATCCTTCTTTAGCCAACGTTTCAGACAGCATTGCAGTGTCCATCATCAGGGCAGATGTGTTATTTGAGGTTGTGGTGAAATGTGAGCTTATTCACCACAACCTCAAATAACACACCTGCCCTGATGATGGACACTGCAATGCTGTCTGAAACGTTGGCTAAAGAAGGAGTTAGCGCAACACGCATAACACCCCAAAAACAAATAAGAAAAATACTTTTGGCCGTGAAAATCTTAAATCATAAATAACATCGACTTTCGGAACTTCTGTCCCTAATTAATTTTAACATACTTTTGAGACGTACACAACATACAGTGCTATTCCACACGCTTAATTACAAAACAAATGCAGCGTATAATTCATGAATTAACCGAGCTCTTCATACTCTAAATAATATTTGTCTAAACTCAAACATTGACATTTTTTCGGATTCATTGCTTAAATTCAAACGTGGCATCATGTCAATAATATAAACTGTTTTATGCGCATACATATACACTCACACACACACATCTTTATACTACACACGTCATCTGGTAATGCTAGTAGGTAGAAGGATTCATGATTTTCGTCCTGAAAAGGACGTTTCTGGTACATACTCGACTTTTGTGCAAAATGCCAATAAGTGAAAGATTGCCTTTAAAAAGGCGGTTAAGTATGTTAGGGTCTTTGTAAGCCTCGTGGTTCCTGCCGGATAGTTACTTCAGTCGATGAGGGAGGAGGGCCAATAAAATTCTCAGAACTCAGCAGAAAAGGGGCTGCGACAGGTAGCTGGTGCGAAGATATATCCGAGGTGAGGGCAACCTAATGGAAAAGAGACTTTTAAATTAAAAATAGCTGTTTTTTGTTAAAATTGCGACTCTACAATTGCACATAAAAAAAGATCGGCCAAGGTCCAGCGGCCCGTTTATGGCTTCTCATTGGTCAGATTTCCATTGTCGTTGGAGCGTACGAGCCAGCCTCGGACTACCCACACTGTCTACCCGCTGCCCGCTGGCCATTTGTTTATTGTTTATTTTTTACAAGCTATTTTCAGGAATGCAGGGTTCTGTGAATGTGGACAATTTCAAATAGTTTATTAATGTCACATCCGCGGATTAACATTATACACAAAAACAATATTTGTTTAATTCTACAAATATAACACAGTAGCGTCAGATATAAACAAAAACAATATAAAATTTATTCTTAAAATATAACGCACAAGCGTCCGATATATTCTGCATGCCTGTCATGTTGAATTGGTAATGTTAACACATAGTTTCTTGTGTCTCCCTCAGGAACGCAGTGTGATAGTGGACTACAGCAACCAGAAGCTTCAACTGGGAGCTGCCCTGCTGAAGGTGGGCTGCTGGTCGGTGTTCAGCGCCCTGGCCGCCGGTCTACCGGACTACAAGGCTTCTTCGCACGCTCCGGCCACCAAGGCCCTCTGCAGACTGTTGCATGCTACCATAGACCCACTTTATAAGCAGTGAGTAGTGACTATTGTTAATTAAGACTGTATGTAGAGGGTGGGGCAAAAGTAATCACCCTATTGGAAAATGCTATAACTTCTGCAACTGGCGCCAAATGTCAATTCGGTTTTGACATTTATGAAGTAAACAAACGCAGAATACAAATCGAAAAGACATGAATCGGTAATGGATTAAATAAACAAATTTCACAAGCAGTACCTACCGAAAGTTTATCATAAAAAAAAATTACAGCAAAAGAACATCGGGTGATTACTTTTGCCCCACCCTGTATGTGCTACTATGTATGGATTAATAGAGTTGAATGTTGACAAAGCCAATGGGCCATTAAATTATTCAAGTGTTTGCTTAACCTCTTGAAAGTGGGGCAGATTTCGGAAACAGCGCGAAAATTACCTTGATGAGTTTTTTCTCAAATTTCGGAAAAAAAACTAAGTATTTGCTTTTTTTTTATTGTTTTCTGTTTACCAGATAATGTAGCTAATTATTCATATATAGTTCATGATTATATCGTAAGACATTTTCCCAGAATAGCTAACTTTATCTGAAAAATTAATAAAAAATTCCCCCGTTCGGGAAACAATTGTCAAAAAAATTATGTTTATGAATATAAACGGATTTTATTATTTCCACACAAACCTGAATAAATAGCCTATATGAAAAAAAACAAACCAAAGGTGTTTTCAAAGAAATAATGGCATTTACGTTGTTTTGAAAATGTAAAATATTTTAGGCTTTTCAAAAAAAAATCTCACGCCAAGCGTGCACTTTAGAATTTTTTTGTGTCGTATTGTATAAAGTTATGAAAGCAATTCTTTCAGTTTTTGGTAGTTCATACTATTGTTGTTACTAATAATATTTTTTTATACTAGAAACCTGTAAATAAATAATGCTAAAAATATATTTATGCACTATGATGTAAATTTTCTAACATTTTTGCCGTCACTTTACCAGCCTGATTTTTGACACAATTATATTGCGAAATATTGTAAAAATTACATCAAAATAAACTAGATAGAATTACCTTTCTAATGGTACCTAACACCTATTATTTCGATAATGAAACTATATCCAAAACAATGCTAATATGTAGAATATTTACCTCAGACAGTTCACCAATTTGAAGTCTATTTCAATATCTGGAATTCCAAAATGGCCGCCATTCTTGTATACACATTACAATCGAAATACAGAGTGGTTCAAAGAATCATGATTCAAGGAGAATAAAAATAAATTTTAGTGATATTTTTTTTCATAATATTTATTTCAATTTTATATAACATAAAATGCATTTTTTCAATTTCAAGTACTGGGTGGTTCAATAAAAATAAAAGTCGGAGATTTATGTTTCATCATATTTATTTCATTTTATATTATATGAAAGACGTGTTTTTCAAACTTTGGTCCAGAGGCCAGGCTCTCGACTACGAAAAATATTATTTTACATATACATATTTATTATGATAATATGTCAATTTTTAGACATTGTTTCTATCCTCCTAAAAAGTGGAAGATACAATGAATGGACATGAAATATTAACCAATGCACTTGCGTTTCAATTCAATACACAAATACCCATACAAAAAATAACAACCAAGCAACAAATAACATCCACGCAACAAATAAGAAACATCACAAATAACAAACACACAATGTACAAAAAACAACCACAAATACCAACATCCAAGAAAAAAATAAAAACACCAATGCAGCAAATAACAAACACCGTAAATAACAAACACCATAAATAACAAACACCATAAATAACAACACCTTGCAACAATTAACACACTCCCTGAACTGTAATTATGGGACTGCCACTATTAGGTATAATGAATTTCCTCGTCATGGCAATTTTTATATTTTTGAATGAAAACAGAAAAAAAAAAACTAAAAAAATAGTCTAAACAAAAGAGAAAAAATATAATCTAAATGGAAAAAAAGCGATTTTAGCAAGTAATGAAAAAAAATTATAAATCTGCAACTCTATGATACACCACAAAACACGCCATGCAAAGGAAAACTTTGCACTTTACGCAATAGGAATCGACCTGTTTGTTTATTTTACGCCTTGTACAAAGTACGCACCTTTTGCGTATTTTGCGATTCCTATTGTCCGTTTCTGTGGTTTCAACTAGGTAATGTGAAAAATTCTCTAATCTGATGTGCGCAGGAAGAATATGACTGTCGTTAGAAGAAATCGGTCTGGGTGCTGTCACAAAGGGAGAGTGTCGCGCTATAAGCTCAAATGCCAATTGCTTCCTGAATGTACGGTGAAGAATGGGCACAGCGTCTTGTTGAAGTTGCCTGTAGATCACCAAGCTATTCAGGATGCTGACATTGAGCAGGCGACGAAATACCTTAATGTACCATTTGTGACCTCGCGTTCTCTCCATGCGGTAAGTGGACAACAGCGAATCTTTGGTATCCACTCCACCCATGAAGGAATTGTACCTGACCACAGATCGAGGCATTTGGTATCTCTCTAACCCTCTTTGACCCATGACCGTTTCGGTGTTGTGGAAGGTAGACACCATGGTGACAATTTTAATATCATTCCAAGCAACGACTGAAAAGTCACCACAGTGTCTACCGACAATCGTATGCCGTGGCACACTCTTCTTCATGGCTTTAATAACCTGAGGTACCATCTTTCGGCGGCGATTAAGGGTACCGACAACATCGGTATTCCTTTGTTTCAGGTACCTAGTCAATGGCATGCTATTATAAAAATTGTCCATGTAAAGGCAGTACCCTTTGTCAAAGAACCCCTCCATGAGTTTAAGTACAACTTTAGAAGTTTTACTCGAAAACCCAAGGTGGTTCTCTTCGACTTCTGTACCCTTTCCCGTGTACATTATAAAGCGGTACAAGTAGCCTGTTGTTGATTCGCACAGCTCATAGGTTTTAATGCCGAACCGAGCCGCCTTAGTGCGGATGCACTGCTTGAAACCTAGGCGACCCTTCCAGAGCAACAGGGACTCGTCTATGCTAATGTCTTCACGAGGAGTTTACAGACTGGAAAACTTTTCATTCATTATGTCCAATAGTGGTTTAACTTTTGCAAGCTTTTCTTGGGAACCGACATTATTGTCACTAAAGTGGAGGAACTGCATTATCAGACAAAACCTATCATAAGACATTAGAGTCCTAAATTTAGGCATCTCTAAGTAAATATCTTTTGTCCAGTATTCTGGTAAGGCAGCTCTGTAACAAATGGACATTATCATAAATATTGCGAACAACAAATACAGTTCAGGGACCGTCACATCTCGCCACTCCCTCAGCCTGGAATGGGCGGCCATGTGCAATACCCCATCTTCGGTAGTTATCTCGTCCAGTGCGCTCCATGCATGCCTATTCGTTTCCTTTACAATATAGGACATTGTTTCCAAGTCCCATATTTTGGAGAAAACATCATAGGCAGATGCAGCGACTGTCGGAGGGAACACTTCTGTTGATGGGCCAGGCTGAAGGACGGTAAAATTTTCCCGCTGACCCGTGAACGAAGAGAAGTCTTCAGACCAGGTGAAGGACTGCTCCTCGGGGTTTTCCTCCTCCTCCCCCAACAGCTCCAACTCTTCCTCAGGCACATCCGTTTCGATCCCCAGGGGCGGGATATATTCGGGATCACCACCGCAATCGGGATTTACGTCGACATCATCTTCGTCATCATCTTCGCTATCGAAGCCGATAAATTCGAAGATGATATTGTCGACTACCTATATATAGAAAGAAAAAATATATATTCAGCTATGCGAAATTATTTTATTTTCATTGAAAAGCGCCCTTGAGGAAGAAAAATACAAAAATTGCACTGTAAAAGTTAGCCTAGTCTTATTATAATTACCTGAGTCGTTGGAGCTGTAGAGGTTGAAGGGGTTGGATCATCCGAGGGCTCCTCCAAGTCTAGCCTCCTCCTTTTTATTGGCTGACCAGGAACCTAAAACAATAAACATTTATTGTTACACTAATGTCTTTCAATTCTGGAAAAGATGAAGCACACAATCAACCTAATATAACTACTACTAATACACAACATACCGTGATTGCTAGAGGCGCTGCCTCTTCGGTGCTTCTGCCGCCTCTTCTGTCGGCTCCAGGAACCTGAAAAAATAAACATTTATTGTTACACTAATGTCTTTCAATTCTGGAAAAAATTAAGCAGTTTCCAGAGTGGAAGATACTACCAGTATCGCCCTGGTGTAAGACCACCATTCAGAATTGAAACTTTGCTCCAAATGGCTTTAGCCGTGTTTAGTGACTAGATCTGAATAGCCAGGTACTTCCCCACCTTCCTCTTTCCCTTCCCCACTTACCTTCAGCCTCACAACATCCCCCAATTGGGGATGCCATAGTCTCACTGGCTCCAGACGGGAGCAGTTGGGACTCTTGTGAGGTATTCACTATAAAAAAAAAAAAAGCAAACAACCAACCTAATATAACTACTACTAATACACAAATAATAACAATAAAAAACATACCATCGTTCCGTCCGGCGCTGCCTCTCCGTCCGGCGCTGCCTCACCAGTCCTTCTACCGCGTACCTCTCCAGTATTAGTCTCCATTCTATAATAATAGGAACAATCAGACATATACTAGTATTTATAAATTTTGTAAATATAATAATAAACAAAAAATATTTTTTCTTATTATTTTTTGGGACACCCTATACAACTGTGATATTTACTAATACTGTGACTTTTGTGATATTTATTACTATTTTTCATAATAAATAATAAATACCAATAAAAATATTTCCGTAAACAATAGTTTACATTTTCTTGGACCTGCTTGTACAATTTACGCGAATTGCTTGATAACACAACTTTTAAAATCTGCCGCTAGCAGTAAAAAAAGTGGCGCTGTCGGTTGAAACACTAACACATGTAAAGTAATCTCGATGTATTTGTGTGAAACGGTAGAGATGCACAACTTATTTTTTTTAAATATTTTCACTAAATATCGACTATATAATGGCTTTGTTACATAATCTCAATTGTTTTCCCTGCATAATGACATTCGAATAACTCAAAATAACATAATGATCACGTAAATATTCCCATCTAAAAATCAAATATTTACGCGCAGCTATTTTTTTGACACATGACATGACATGTCATTTTTTTAAAAAATAATCACGAAGTATTGACAAAAAGAGGGCTTCGATATATAATAACAATTGTTTTTTCCATACAATGATACACGAATAACTCCAAATAATGTAATATATCATGTACATAACTCCATCCAAAAAGTAAAAATTGTTCCTGCAAAATTTTTGCGAACTTTTACGTCATCTTTTATAAATTTACAATATCAAAAATGATTTATATTTATCAAAACACATTACTTGGTCAATGAACTATGTATAAAAACACAATTACTTACGTTTATTTGTTGAATTAACTGATTAATCTCGTTTTTAGCTAACGCTCACTCAGAAACCGACCGTTAGAAAGAAGCTCGTAAAAAAAGCGACGCCAATTTACCATAGATAATTTATATTTACACGTACAGGGCTCGTAGCCTCATCAAACAAAAAGCTAATTCTAGTCCGAACTTGGCGCAAGCGATTCTGACCTTTTACTTCATACAAATTCTTTATACATAAGGGTTAAAATCGCATTTAAAAAAAAAAAACCCGCCGGATTTCAAAAAAGCCCGCCGGCGGTCGAGCCACAGTTGACTGGTTAAACAGTGGGTAGGTTCCAGAGGAATGGAAGAAAGTGGTTGTTCTCCTGATCCCTAAGAAAGGAGAGTGCTCCGATTCTCCCAACTACCGTCCCATAGCCATCACCTCCTTACTCTTCAAAGTTCCTCCTTAGTTTTTAG
Organism: Hesperophylax magnus; assembly: GCA_026573805.1. Taxonomy (NCBI): domain Eukaryota; kingdom Metazoa; phylum Arthropoda; class Insecta; order Trichoptera; family Limnephilidae; genus Hesperophylax; species Hesperophylax magnus. Next base: position 26,219,261 of record JAIUSX010000072.1, read on the forward strand.
CAAATCCCTTCCTTCATCTACAAAATCTACGGGTTACAAATTTGCTTGGACAAAAAACGGAAATGTCTTACTGCGAAAAAACCAGGATTCACCAATAATCTACGTGAAGTACGCGAATGATATTCCAGTACAATAATTCGGACACCATATAAAAAAAAGAAAAAATTAAATAAAAACTTCACACAAAATGCCTTAAGCAGACAATATTGTTCCTAAAACCCAAGAATGCGATAACTTCATTGAAATAAATGCAATTTTCGAAGATACTAACTTCAACATGCTGAACATGAATATAAGAAGTATCCGGAAACACTATGACGAATTCTGTATCCTTTTAAATTCTCTATCTTTCCAGCTAGATATAATAATACTTACTGAAACCCAAATGCGAGAATGTGTCCCTTTCAGCTTACCTAACTTTAATACCTTGTCAATACCCTCTAGACATACCTCGCATGATAGCCTTACTTTATTTTATAATACCCTATCATTATCCAACAAATGTAAATATACTAAAATTCAATTACTCTAATGCTGTCCATGTTACTTTTGCTTTAAGGGGAAAAAAATATTCAGTATTGGCTATATATCGATCTCCCTCTTTATCCACAAATCTATTCATTCTCGAAATTGAATCTTTCATAAATGAAGTTAATGTGAACCAATTCGATTTTTCCTTCATTGTAGGAGATATCAACATAAACATACAAAACGCAATATTAAATCCAACTGCAAATGAATACTTGAACTTACTCTATACCAAAGGTTATCTATCTTACGTGAACAGTACCACTAGGCCTAATCATCCAAATGATTCATGTTTAGATCACATATTCCTTAAATCAAATAAAAGTTACCCACATAGATCTGCCACCTTCAAAATTGACATAACAGACCACTATCCGACCTTCTATGGTCATTGTACTGAAAAATCACCTAGCTACACAGATCACATTAACCGTCAGCAAATCAAAACAAAAATTAATTACCTATCTCTAGACATCTCACTAACAGCCGAAACATGGGTCTCAGTGCTTTCTAACGATGACACAAATATATCTCTAAATAACTTTTATGATATAATCCAAAACCATATTGAAAAATGTTATGAACCATTAGCAGCACCAAAAAGTAAACACAGACACATAAAACCATGGATTACACGTGGACTAATATGTAATCTCAATTCAGCATAGAAATAAACTGTTCAAATCTTATAAAACTCATGAAAAGCATTGCCTATCCACCAATGAAGCACAAAATTACAACAAACGTAACCATTATATTATATATAGAAATTATCTAAATACTCTTATAAAAAAATGCAAACACCGGTATTACTCTGAAAAACTACAAAAAGCACATAATGAAAAACATGGAACATCATAAATGAGATCTCAAACAGGAATCAAAAAGAACACAAAATTCCTCAAAAAATTATAATTGAAAATAATATAATCTTTGATAATCCTAAAGATATTGCAACCAATTTCAACCACTTTTTTACAAACATCGCCTCTACCCTAATTGACAATAATCCCTCTCTTAGCTTGCACTCTCAGCATGTACCCCCAGACTTTCTGAAGACTAAAAATTCTACCTTCGAACTATCCGAATTTCCCGAAATAACTGAACTTGAAATCGCAAACCACATTGACAATCTAAACGCTAGGTCTACAAATGGCTCAGACAACTTAAGTAACACTACAAGTAAATCTATTAAAAAAACATAAAATCAAACCATTACACCATATATTTAACGCATGCATCAGAGATAGTATTTTTCCGAATAAATTCAAACTAGCTAACATCATCCCAATACACAAATCAGGACCTAGATGTAAAACAGACAACTACAGACCAATCACATTAACTTCTCAATTGTCTAAGATATTAGTAAAATGCATTAAAAAACGTATCGTCGATTTTCTGGAATCAAACTCACTCCTTTCACCTAACCAATATGGCTTTAGAACTAAACTAGGTACTGATGATGCTATATTTAATTTAACCAAAAACATTTATTCTAACCTGGACTCAAACATTAAAACTTTAACCATTTTTTTAGATTTAAAGAAAGCCTTTGACACAGTCAACCATAGAACTCTCTTAAAGAAAATATCCAACATTGGAATTAAACATAAATGTCTCATGTTGTTACAAAATTATATATTGAATCGCCAACAATGCACAAAAATTGGAATATATTTGAGCAATTTTGATTTAGTAAAACATGGTGTACCACAAGGAACTGTATTGGGGCCGCTACTCTTTCTAATATATATAAATGACTTATGTAATATTAAAATACCTGGTAAAATTTTCTCATTTGCTGACGATACTGCAATAACAGTCCAAGGAAAATCATGGGAAGATACTACTAATAAAGCTAACAAATGTATTACTATTGTCAAAGAGTGGCTAGATAAAAACCTACTTACCCTAAATTATGATAAAACTATTTGTATTCCTTTCTATAACACACAGAAGTCGGCTCCTAAAACCAATCTTAATTTGAAGTTTCATAACGTAAATTGTAACCCAAACACATTCTGTAACTGTGAGGAGATGAAATCTGGAAAACTTATTAAGTATTTAGGTGTAACTATAGATTGTCAATTTTTTTTTATTTTTTATATATTCAATAATATTATTATTGGGTTTATAAAAACAGTTTATTTTTAAACAAGTTCTGCTGTGTAGTTATTATTACGCGTGACAGCTGTTTCGCCTTCTGAAGGCATTATCAAACTGCCTTCAGAAGGCGAAACAGCTGTCACGCGTAATAATAACTACACAGCAGAACTTGTTTAAAAATAAACTGTTTTTATAAACCCAATAATAATATTATTGAATATATAAAAAATAAAAAAAATAAAATGGAGTTCTACAAATTAAACTTAATAACAATAAATAGATTGTCAACTTAAATGGACCAGCCATATTGAAAAAACTGTTAACAAATTGAGATACCTAAAATATATTTTTAAAAGAATGAGTAATGTAGTAAATATAAAAACCATGAAACTAGTTTATGACTCACTAGTTCATTCATCTCTTTAAAATAATTAATAATTGGCTGTGGCAGAACTTTCAACAATCATGTAAAACCACTAGAAATTGCCCAAAAATCAATTATTAAGATAATGTACCAAAAAACTAAATCCTATCCCTCTAAACAATTGTTCCAAGAAACTGAAATTTTGGACCAAGCAGACCTATATGTAGTGCTCAATATCTTAAATTTATTTATACGCGACCAAACAACTTTATTAAAAATTCAAATCGTGCCAGCCAACGACATGGCGCTTGTGAATATGCTGTGCCTTACTGCAAAACCAGGTTGGCCCAAAGGCATATTAGTTTTATTGCTCCAAAAATGTATAATTCTTTATGTACAATCTTCAAAAGGGACATGTGTGAAACCTTCAATCTTTTAAAAAGTAGATCAAATCTTGGTTAAAAAACACTGAACTAGATATTTTTTCTTATAAGTTTTAGCAAAGCTATCTGTAACATTTATATCCATGTAGAGATTATTTTTTATTATCTCACATACATAAAAAACAGCAGATATATTTTATTGTTTGTAATGCTTTGTCTGCTAATTCACTTTTTAAGATGTCTTCTTTAAAAACTAGTATTTATTTACCTTATTTTTTGTGTTATTTTAAAACTTTTACATATTTCATGATTTAGTTTCTTGTATTGCATCTCTACAGTAATAACTTAAATTCATATTTGATATTGTATTTCCACTTAAACCATAGGAATAAGATAAAAAATACTTATAATACCCACACTCAGTCTTCGCCTTCGTGGGATTTTTTTTTTTAATTATGTACATTTATTTCAATATTTTTTATACATTTTTCAATATTTTATGTAACATGTATGTATAAAAAAAAATTCAATAATAAATAAAAAATAAAAAAAAAAATAAAAAATCCCCATCCTTAACCCACGTCACAATGTTGCCAATTTAATTTATTAGCTTTATTAGATCTGTCCTGAAGAGCGTCTGAAACTGGTTGGTTTCACACTAAAATATATTCTTGTAGCTATACTTTCAAGGTGACAAAGTTGGTACCCAAACTAAGTTTAACATTGCTGTTTGGATTGATAAATAGCAAAACACAGGAATGACAATAATAAAATGATTATCTATGTGCTAATTTTTATGTTGTCATTTTGAGAGGGATTAAAGTTAAACGCTATCTATAAGTAAACTTTACAGGAGACTCCACAGTTGAAAGCAGCAATATTATATTATTTATTAATAATAATATATAACTAGCAGGTAAAAACCCACTGCCGCGGTTTGAAAACTTCAATTGTTCTTTTTGAAAATAACAGGGCGCCACTTCCGTTTACAACAATTCTAAACTGTACAGTCATTAACACGGGCGAGAAGGGTAGTTCTATCTTTTACATCAGTCCTACTTGAATGGCGGAAAAGGCATTGCTGTCCAATAATTTTACATAAACATTTTATATCAATCTCTTTGTGCAGGTCTCAACTATATGTATAAGTATTTAAAAATGTGAGCCAAATCTTCCCCATTCATGTCTTTTGTGTGGAAGAATATTTTATCAAAAGGAAACTATATTTAAACCCGTAGAACAGGTATTAAATCCTTACAGTTATCGCACCGGAAATGTGGAAGTTTTTTTTGTTTTTTTTTTAAAGATTTTTGCAAAAACGTTTTTTGTAATGTGATAAAATACATACATTTTTTTTTACAAATTAAACTACTAAATGGCCCACCACTTTAACTTCAGTTTACGGAGTAGTATTACAAAAGTAGGCTTTAATTTCAATTCCGACAATTTTTTAGTTGGGGGGTGGTGAGTACTATGTAAAAAATTTAATTAAAATATATGTATTATTTTCAAAGATATAGCTGTTTCAACCAAACTCATTTTCTCGATTGGGACCCTTGTTTTCGCCCGCATGAAATGTGTTATGATAATAATACTATAAGATAAATAAAGTACTTTGAACTAAATATCTCCTTCATTGAGGCAACTTTCTTTCTTCCTATCTTTAAGCCCTAACTTATTGAAGGCATTTTTTAAAATAAATTAATTAACCCCTATAATGTAATTTTGCAGGTATTGTCCCATAGCACCAAAGATAAAATCCAAGCCTGTCCCGCCTCTGAGCAACAGGCTGGCCGTGCCGAGAGCACAGAAACTTGAAGATCTGAAGGATGTGGTGGTACCCGCGCTGGCTTCGCTGGGACCAGCTCTTCACACAGACCCTGTTCTCATGTACAAGGTAGTCATATTATTTGTTTTTTTTTTTTTTTTTTTTTTCAAACTGAGTACTGGTAATTTGGGTCAAAAAAAAATTTGGATCTAGATCTTTGCCTCAATGCATTTTAAAAGACATTAAACAGCTGATATTAACCCCCTAGTGACCAATTTTTTTTTTATAATTTCACTTTGGACTAGATTTACTCTAAAACGAAAGTACAAATCAAAAAATAAAAAATTTTCCACAAAATCGACTTCAAATGTGACGTAGATTCACGTGTTTGTACTATGAGTATCCAGACACTGTATGTATTAATATTTATTACTATTGTTTTTGTTCCCCAGATTGTCCGTCTCTGTCGTTCCTCTCGTTCAGTCTCCGGAGACCCTCTTCGTCTAGAGGTCCTCTCAATCCTGGACTGCGCAGTTTTGCCAGCCCTCTCCTACATGGACTGCAATTGCTGCATGGCCGAGGAGGTCTATAGTCTCCTGAAGCTGTACTCCTACCAGTTCAGGTAAATTAACTAACTGCCTCCGGACTTCAATTTGTATCTGAGCATACTGTCCCATGCTCATACTTAATTGAACATAGTTATGTATTATTTAGTCTACAATAGAGTTTGGATACCAACCCTGGTGTATGTCAATGAGGCATGGAATATAGTAAAAATGAGATCCCTTGTATATGTGTGATAAAACCATATGCAACTATATCAAATTATCATTTCGCCATTTTTTTATCAAAAAAATTACTTTTAAGTTTAATTGTGCCAACCTTGTTTCTGTAAAATTCTAGGTACTGTCTCTACGCCCGTTGGAAGAACGAAGCACCAATGCGACACGCAAACCTCTTGCGGCGGCGTGCTGATGCGCAAAGGCAGATAAAAGCCATCATGAAGCGTGTCAGCAAGGAAAATGTTAAACCGCAAGGAAGGCTTATCGGAAAACTCAGCCATGCCGCCCCCGCTTTCTTCTTCGACTATGTCCTACTTCAAATTCAGATTTACGATAATCTCATCGGTAAATATTAGTCACTATTTTTAATTTCTCCATCAGATTTCATGGTCATTTGGGGATCAGGTAGTGGAGACACGCAATGAAAGAGGTTGTGAAGGTCACAGTGTTTTTATTGAGTCAGGGTGCAGCTTGGGAGATTACTACAGGACCAAATGGCGATGACTCCGGCGGATGCAGGAGGTGAAGTGGTCTAGGCGGTAATTGGCGACGGCGCGCTGAGACCGGACTCGTGTATGTGTCAGGAACTGGTGAAGACCATGGGTCTTCCGGGTGCTCCAGTGCTGAACAAAGTAGCCGAAGATACGATAGACCTGTCGGCGGTTGAACGGGAGATGCCAGCCGGCGAGGATGTCGCGGGCCGATGCGCAGACCGGTGAGGATGCCACGTGTATGTTCGGGGAGGCGCGCAGGTTGTCACTCGCGAGACTGCAAATTGTTGAACGACTAAAGACTGACTGACTCACTGCGTCGGGCCTATTTATATAGCCAAGCCAACGGCGGCAGTAGCTGCGCGAGACCGCTGGTAAACTGCCGGTTACTCGCTTCAGCGAGATTCATCTCGATGTTTCGATGGCGCTGAAATTATGCCTAGGCATTGGCCTAGAACCTTCTGGCGGATGCGCGCAATGTCTAGACGGCTCGATGTACCTACTGGGCGTAGGTACATCGAGTAGTAGGTAGGCGCTCATTGCACTATAATAACTAGTGGTTAGTAGGTAGCTGGTATTTTTTACGTGACACAATTAATTGTGCAATGCAAAATGTCTCGTAAGTTTGCGGCCCATGCATTCTATATCGGTCGTCTTTCCGAAACCTTCTAGGAGCCTCGATCGCTACAGTCATATAAGGTCCCAATGAAATTCCAATATAAATTATAAACTATTAACTTTTCAATGAGGTTATCTATGTGCATAAATTTATTCTTTCAAATGATTGTAAATGAAGTTTCATTTTTAAGGTTCTTATCAGTTTATCAATAATACCAATTGTAAACATATTAACATATCACTACTTATCTTGGGCTCTCATTTTTTTAATCAATTTCTACTTATTTGACGCCACGCAGTCTTCTGAGTGGTTTTTTTACATTACATTATGACTTAACTACTTATCTGTTGTCAAATGTTTCACAATGGACCCTTCGGGTTTTTAAATATTTTTACCACCAAGTCACAACATCAAGTTTTTAAAGCTTCTATTTATTCTATTAGGTTCGAACATCACTTTGAACCTTTTGCAATTGCCTTTTTTTTTATCTGATAGTTGATCGTTTTTACGAGGAGCAGTTCCTCACTTTAGTTGGATAGAGTTCTAACTTCACCTTACCAAGTTCTGAGGTGTCAAAGTTTGCAAAGCCGATTTCTAGTTGATTAGGCTAGTTGCTTGACAGAACTGAAATAGTAACAGAACTTGAAAAAATCTTTCACAGAACATGAAAATTAAGGACGGGTTGTTTTGGAGAATTTGAACAATTCATCAAATTTCAACGTTCATTTTCGGGTTCTATGAAAGTCCTATTCAAGTTCTGTTATTATATCATTGTAGGCTAATTGCTTGACAAAACTGAAATAAAAATAGAACTTGAAAAAATCTTTCACAGAACTTGAAAATGAATGTTGAAATTTGATGAATTGTTCAAATTCTCCAAAACAACCCGTCCTAAGTTTGAAATTTGAAGAATTGTTCAAATTCTCTGAAACAACCCGTCCTTAATTAGCCACATCTTAATTCTTTTTTCAAACTTTCTTCAGCTATATTCTTATAATATTGAAAAAATGCAGATAAGTCCAAATAAAGGCAAATATTTCACATTTACATACATAAACCAAGTGCTGTAAGACACTAAGCAGAAAACTAAGTTTGTAACGTAACGGTCTGCAGCGCAGTTCATTGTGGAACTTTTCTGCGCAGGGTCTTACAGTGGAATGACGGGCTAAGCTTACGTATACTTACCATTTTAGATCATACCCAAAGACTTTCTTTGGACAAATTGTATAATTCAAATGTTAAGTAGGTAGGTATTTAAGTACCTACTTACAAAAAATATGTTTTGAGAGGAAATTTGATAATTAAAACATTATGATTATTGCAGGTCCAGTGGTGGAGTCCCTCAAGTACCTGACGTCCCTGTCGTACGACATGCTGGGTTACTGCCTGGTAGAGGCTCTGGGAGGGGGCAAGCGCGCCCGTGTCCAGCCTGACGGCTCCAGCGCCGCACCCTGGCTACAATGCCTGGCTGCCTTCTGCGGTGCCGCCTGCAAGAAGTATGCCATTGACCTCACTGCGCTTCTGCAGTTCGTCGTGAACCAGCTCAAGGCACAGAAGAGGTAACTAATATGGACCTGTGATACTTACATATTACTGCGACGTATATTTATATAAATACTGTAATTTCACACAACGCCACAAATATGGTACATATTCCCATGTGCAACACCTATATTTGTAACATAAATGACATATACTGAACACCTTACACACTAAATGACTGCATAGTTTTGATGATATTGTTAAACCCTTCGCTCATGAGGAAATCGAAATCATGGTTTCAATCTTAACATGCTATTTCTTTCGTATGGTTGTCACACTAATCTTTCACTGACCCTCTTCTCAGAAGAAGTAATCAGAGAATTTAGGGCATCACCCATCACTGTCATGCACATCAGAGCTAACCTAACCCAACTTGTGATCCCAAATTTCGATCGCTTCAAATTCACCTAAGGCCCTCCTTCCACAGGGATATGCAAATATCCAGTACTCAACGATTCTAACGTTCTTGGCGACTATCACCTTACATCTGCGTGGAGGCTGAACACAGGCACAAGTTACTGAGATTTTTTAAACTCGTCGGCGGCGTTAGTCTCCCGCGAGTGGCGGGAAAAAAAAACCCTCCACGCAGCATCTCCAAAGATGACATAGACCCTAGGAGAAAATTATTTTCCTCAGAGCCTCCTGTGTGTAGTTAATGTAAAAAAAAAGTTTTGACATTTCAAGAACTCAATAATATTTCAGTAGCGACATGTACGGACCAGTTGTTTGCGACATGAGTACACAACATGAGTATCGGATAATTGCGTATCACTATGAAAGAAGATTCTAACAATGTGTGTTACTTTTATTGTATCTATCTATTGAATATTTTTCTTTGTCAGTTTGGACCTGTTAATCCTAAAAGAGATAGTCCAGAAGATGGCCGGTATAGAGGCTGCTGAAGAAATGACCAACGAGCAGCTGGATGCCTTGGCTGGCGGGGAACTCCTCAGAGGAGAAGTATGATATTAATTTTTTTTATTGTTACACTGTTGTTTCTCAATACATACTCACGTTAGTGATATTTACCATTCTCATCTTTATATATGTAAAAAGTTGATGTCCATTTTGTTGCTGTGACCTAAGTGGAACACTGGTAAATCTACATTACATTTGTATTATAACTTTTTTAGTATACCCGGTTCTAATAGTTTTTTACTACCTAGTATAGGCATGTACCTAGTATGGTGGCTGTAGAAACAAAAAACTGTAATCATTTAAATTTTTATGAATAATGAAACACAAAAACAAAAACAAAACACCCTTTAGTAAAAAAAAGGGAAATTCTGGGAATCGACAAAAAAAAATGTTTTTGGTTCTCTTGGTTTCCCGCTTATATTACTAGTTTCCGAACACCATGATAATACGAAACACTTGAGTTGTTATAAATAGTTGTTATAAAAAGCAATGCACACTAAGTTCCTAAAAATATTTTTTTGCACCCAGTTTTGTATTGAATTAATAATGAATAATGATAATTTTTATTTCTTAGGCAGGCTATTTCTGCCAAGTCCGCAACACCAAGAAGTCCTCCCAGCGTCTGAAGGAGGCCCTGGTCTCGGGAGGAGAGGGACTGGACTCGGCCCTCTGCCTGCTGGCAGCCCAGCAGCGCCACTGCTGCGTGTACCAGGACGGGGGCGCCGAGGGGGCCCCCCGCCCCCACCTGAAGCTCGTGGGCCGCCTCATCGACCAATGCCAGGACACCCTGGTGCAGTTTGGGGCTTTCCTGGCAGCCACGCATACTCATGACGAGTATAACTCGAGACTGCCACCAATAGAGGTAAGAATAACAAAACCAAATATTAAAAAAAAAAAGATTTTTGGTTTTGTCTCCATACATGCCATCTCCATATTTGATAGTAGGTTGATTTTTTGTCTTCAGATCAGTGGTTTTCAACCAGAGGTCAATCTCCTGCCGGTCCCCTGAAAACTTATTATTTAACTCTTGATCATATTGTAGTGCATGAATCAATGAAATATATTAATTTATTAATTTTAATTTAAGATCTGAAAGTAATAACAAAAATACTTACCTCTATGTATGTGCATTGTAAAAGGTTGGACACTACTTTAGATCCAAGTTATTTACTGTCCTCGCTTTTTTTATTCCATTGCTATATCATTTACATCTTTCTAGGCTATGCTCCAAGAGTACCACATCGGTGCGGACGTTGCCTTTTTCCTGGCCCGCCCTGCGCTTTCCTGGAGCATCAGTTCTCGTTACGAGAAGCTGCGCCACGAGAGATCGTCTCCCTCCAACAGCAAGCAGCAGCGATATGCCGAGGCCGCTTCAGCTGCCATGGCTCCTATAGTCACAGCTGTCTCCACAACTCTGCCCTCCAAGGTATGAGTTATATTATGTTATCGGTATAAGTAGCTTTCACCCAAACTAACTTTTCTTAACTTTTTGATCGCCGATGCAAAAATTTCGCCGTGCGCCAGCTGATTCTATTTTCATAATAAGTAACTTGTTTTGAAAAATTATATTTTTTGAAATTGTACCATCTTACGTGATGTGATTATATACTATTTATAAAAATAGTATACAATCTACCATAAGTAGTTTCCCCAGAATAGCTAGTTAATTTAGACAAATGTTTTAATAGTATCTTTAAGGATACGCTGGCGAACAAGAGGTTGAGGGTTCAATCTTTAATCATTCAGTAAAATTTGTTCCTAAGGTTTGGGAGGACATCTCCCCCGAGTTCTACGTGACGTTCTGGTCGCTGACTATGTCGGACCTGTACGTGCCAGTGGACAGCTACGAGCGCGAGATGGATCGTGTTAAAGGGCTGGCGGCGGCTGCCGGCTCGGAGGGCGGTGCAAACGCAGCCAAGGGGCGCAAGGAGCAGGAGAGATACCTCACGCTGGAGAACAAACTGAAGGTAAATACAATTCTCTCACCGAAAGATTTTACCGTTTAAATTTTGAGCCGGTCAGTGGCCGAGTTGGCATGGCATCTGGTTCCCACCCAGGCGTCGTGAGTGCAATTCCTCGGCTGACTAAGTCCTCCATCACGAGACAAGCAACATTTTCTGCTTACTGTGATAATAGTGGGAGATGTTCGAATATTATCATCAGGTTATTCGTAACCTGGGAAGTTTTTTTAAATATTTTAAAAACTCTTCTTCGATCTTCTTCCTTTGGAGTTAATATAAATATTTTTATTATAATATTGTTTGATTGTCATCCAATTGATCACATCTATTAAATTGTAATTAAAAACTTTTTGATCTACTTACTAGTGATGTCAATTATTAAATTTTAGCAAATACCTTTTCTGTATATGTTATCTTGTTAAAATGAAGTGCTTTCTATTATTGTAGCATTCTATGCCTTAAGAAAATTTCAGCTGTATCACATTCAATGTCGTTTTGTATACATATTGTTGTGTTCTTAAATGTAATATTAATATTCGCCTATGTACCACTGTGTACTTATAATCTCATGTATCACATTATTGTAAAAGCCTTTTATGGCGTTTAATAAATAAATAAATAGAACCATTCAATTTTAATTTTACTACTATAATTTTTTGTCTTATTTTGTTATTCCAATTTTTGTTATTTACAAATACATTTTCCAAAGGTGCCCAATTATGCCCCATGATCGGTTCTAAAGTTAATATCATTATAGAAGTACTGAATATAGTAAAACCACGTTAATTCGAAAAAAATGCGTAATTCGTAATTTTCGCCAAAAAAAAATTCACCAAAAAAATTTTCCATGCAAAATGCTTTTTTAATTCGTAATTTCCGCTCAAGAAAATTTGTTTGTTTAAATTTAAAAATTTCTATTTTTGCATAAATAAATCATTTAATTTTGTATTATTTTTTATTTTATGTTCTAGTCTGTATTATTATTTTGTAAATCTGAATCGATTTACACTGGAATGTCGTATTTTTTCTATTTACTTTTAAAATCCGAGTTTGAGGATCCGGCCTGAGCGCAATCTGATGAGAAAATACGATTTACTCAGAAATATGTCGTATTTTTAAAAATTTACATCTAATATCAGATTTTCAAATCCCGGCTGCAGCGGAAAGCTGCCGCGAAATTTCGATTTACACCGAAATGTATTGTATTTATACGAATTTACTTTGAATATCTGAATTTAAATGGCCTACCGCAATCGGCAGCTAAATTTTGATTTAAGCGGAAATATATAGTATTTTTACGAATTTACTTCAAATATCGAAATTTAAAATTCTAACTGCGACGGCAATCGGCAGCGAAATTTCGATTTACGTGAAAATGTATCTTATTTTTTTAAATATCTTAATTGAAAGGAAAGAAACGTATTATATTTTTACAAATTAACTTTGAATATCAGAATTTAAAGGGCCGGCTGCGACGGAAATTGGCCGTGAAAATTTTATTTACTTGGAAACGCGTGGTATTTTTACAAATTTACTTCAAATACTGAATTTGAAGGGCCGACTGCGAAGGTAATCAAGTGTGAAACTTCGATTTAAACGGGAATCGGTCATATTATTACGAATTTACTCAGGATATACTTCCCGAATTTAAAGCAGCGGCCGAGGAACTCGATTTTGTTCGTTTTTTCTTAAATTTTGAATTACGTGAAATTTTGTAAATTCGAATTTTGATTTTCAATGTCCCGTGGATTTCGAATTAACGAAGTTCTACTGTAACTATTTTTTTCTGGGGGTTAATGCTAGAAGTGCCTGTCAGTTTTTGATAATTTGTTTTAGGTACCATAAAGTACTCAAAATTGTCCTTTATTTTAACAACATGACTACTTATGTCAGGTGCTCTAGATTTATGAGATTGTAGCCTTCCTAATGTAGAGTAGTCTAAATATCCATCATCGATAATCTTCATTCCGATTTGCAAATCTGACTTATAATAAATAAATCCCCAGTTTTATATTAACGTGATGGTGACCGGGTATGTCATCAAAATGACAATTCAACTCTCTGACATACCCCTTTGCAGGAGGAGTGTCGCAAGCAACAAGAATATGTAGAACGTGTGATGCACCGCCTGAAGCAGGAAAAGGACTCCTGGTTCCCATCCCGCTCGGTCAAGTCGGCCAAGAACGACACCATCACACAGTTCATGCAGTTGTGCTTGTTTCCACGCTGCATCTTCACCAGCATCGACGCGCTCTACTGCGCGCACTTCCTGCAGACCATACACTCGCTGAAGACAGAGAACTTCTCCACGCTCTTGTGTTATGATAGGGTAATTAAAACATTTTTTTCTATTACAAAAAATAATGGCAGTAATTATGGCATTGCCATTGACATCCAAATTGAGAGACTTGTCCTAATGTGAAATCTTGGTATCATTTCGACGAGCTGAAGACAAACCACGTGATCGTATTTTCAACCATATTTTCTGGCGCCAAGGGGGTTCGAGAATGCTTTGTATAAATTACGACATCAATCGTGTGTTGACTGCCGAAGAGCACACATTGAAATAACCAGACCCTGCGCAGAAAAATAAAATTTGCTAAAGTAAGGTAACGGTTTGCAGCGCAGTCCATTGTGGGACTTTTCTGCGCAGAATCTAAATGTTTGTTTTTGTAGTAAAGTTTTACGCAGCCAAGAATATTTCATGCCATTGTAAAAAGGATTAGTAATTCGTAAGCGGATTTTATTTCCGCTGGCTAAATAGTGATAGTACAATGCGAGTTGCCTGTATACTGTCCGATTCATATATTGACAAATCACATAAAGGGGAGACGGTCACGCCACCTCCTCGCTTTGCGCAACATGGTTCCCTTTTCTCTGATGGGGTGGTCTATTAATTTGGATATCTATGGTCATTGTTATGTGGTATGTTGTGATTCTCTCTTTTAAATGTGTTAGTATTTAGTCTTCATTCTTGTTATGGATATTTCCTAAAAATCATTGTACATACTTGTAACGTGTTCTATTACACATTAAAATGAACTGTAAATCAAATTTATATTAAAAAAACGACAGTAAAGAGTTCATTCAATTGGTTCTGAATAAATCACGGGAAAAGTGGAATGAAGGAAACAGCCTACCTGGAATTCCCATGAATCCGGGCAATACGACTCTCGATGCACTTGCTCTGTTCGGGTGAAATTTCCTCCAGAACGAGATAAACGAGAGAATTTTGATATTTGCATGTGAATAATACAACGACGATATTAAGGTGGCACCTTCTCATTATACGACACGAATTCGACTGACTTGCGACAATTTACAGTGCAACATAAATCTTCATAATTTCTCCAATGTGGGTAAGGCTGTTTTTAGGGAAGGAGATGGATAGTATATGATGGGAAAAATAGTAGTTATTATCCAAAAAACTGTTTCAATACTAAACAAAATGTCAAGACCGATTTAATCTTAAATTATGATATGCTAAATCCCAATGGCCTTTGGTATAAAAAATAACCGTTGTATGCAACTTTCTTTTTTACAGTTATTCTTTTTTATTAAAATTAAACTATTACATGTAAGTATAGTATGCATGCACTTTTAGCAGCAGAAGGGTTAATCCTATTCTAACATTTTATCATTGTCTGTAACAAAAGTCAATGTTATTGTCTGTTTTTGTACAGCTGTTCTGCGACATAACCTATACGGTGACCTGCTTGACGGAGGGCGAGTCGGCTCGCTACGGACGCTTCCTATGCGCGGTTCTCGGCACAGCCATGCGCTGGCACGGCGAGAAGGCTGCCTTCCAGAAGGAATGCGCCAACTCGCCTGGTTTCGTCACCAAGTTCCGCGTCTCCAACCAATTCACAGAGGCCAACGATCACGTTGGATATGAAAACTACAGGTGATTATTATCGCTGCTAATACTCTTGATACTTACATTAATGCCTGCTGTGCCCAGATCCAGTGGAACTATGGTATCCCCATTTTGTGGCAATTGGGAACATATATTACCTTCCCCCCCCCCCCCCTTGCAGTAATAGAAAATACATAAATTATTGCTTTTCACTAATGCACATTATATTTCAGACATGTTTGTCACAAGTGGCACTACAAGATCACGAAGGCCATGGTTGTGTGCCTGGACTCCCGAGACTATGTGCAGATCCGCAACTCCCTGATAGTCCTCATCAGGATCCTGCCTCACTTCCCCGTGCTGGCCAAGCTCAGTCAGATCATCGAAAGGAAGATTGAGAAGGTATGCATTGCACGTCACATCACATTATGGCTGTCACCACTTTATGATGTAGCAGCCGTTAATGCGTTGGAAGAATTTCAATCCCAATGTCTATCATGCTTAAATGTTTTCCCATTTTCCGACATCTAAATATTTTATTTTTTAATGATAAACTAATATTTAAGAGACAAGGTTTTTTATGCATTGCACAAAGGATAACATATTAATTGTAAGTAATAATTATTAGTCTGAAACACCTATATGAATTGAAAAAATCTTAGGAGAAAATTTTTTTTTTTTATTTATTACAAAATAATACATTACAAAATAATAAGTTATAATGTATTGTTCCCAATGAGTTTACCCAACTCATTTCGGGAAAGATAACATTATATTAAAGACAAGATAACATAGATACATCAAAATAAATAAACGCAGAAGTTATTTTAGAGTTCCAAAGAAAGAATGTGTCAGTCATTAATAAAACTGCTGAGGAAATAGCTTTTAAGAGCTTTTGCCAATGTTTTTTTGTTTGTTGCTGGAAGTTTTATATTACTAGGTAATGCGTTATATTGCTTATGTGCAATGTATTGTAAGGAGTTAATTCAAAATTTAGTCGTTATAGTAGATGGCGATAAGTATATTAGATTTTGTGATCGTGTTTTGTGCTGGTGTATGTCAGAATTAAAGACTGGTTTAGTGTTGGCCGCAAAATACATACCGCCGACGCACGGGAATCGAACCCGCAGCCTTCTGATTGCTGAGATCCTTCAATTTATATTTGTAGATCTTTCAGGCTAATAATTATTGCTTAAAAATAATACATAAAATATTTGACTAAAAGCATAAAAGAACATCATATTCAGAACAGAAAAAAAATCGACATTTCCCACTCTTCACCCTTCCGAGCGGTAGACAACCTGTTCTCAATCCTTTCTCAGCTCATGATTGTGATCAGCCGTCAAGCGTAAAAGCGTGATCATTAAGCCCGTTATTATAGTTTATGGTGGTGTTGCTTTAGGAATGCGATCATGTAAAATTATTCCAACTGAGTAATCTAACCCCCACCTATTCCCCAGGTGCGCGAGGAGGAGAAGAACCAGCGCCAGGACCTGTACATCCTGGCCACCAGCTACAGCGGGCAGCTCCGCGCCAGGGCGCCCAGCATGATGCGTGAGGCCGACTTCCATCACGTGGTCCCCGAAGGCGGAGCACCACCACCCACTACCCTTGTCTCGCTGGCCAACGGGGCAGGTTCGTCCCCTTTCTGAAATTTCAACTCCTGCCAATGCAATAATAAGTGGACTTTTTGTTTTTAAATTAGATAATTTTGAATAGAAGATTTTCATGATACTGTAAAAACAAAAATCTTAACCTGTATAGAATCTTACTGTAATGATTAAAAATGTTACATATTGATTTAATTATTTTCTGCTTAGATAAAGAAACAAAAAAAGATTCAAGCACTAAGGAAAGGAAGTCAAATAGTAAGACTGAAGAAACTTCCGCAAGGGAGTCCAAGAGAGATGCCAGCCAACCGTAAGTCAAACAAATTCCAATATATTTAAATGTTTACAGCACACAGAAATCTCCTGATGCACAAGCAGTACTTCACCATAGACAAAAATATTATTTAAAAGTAAGTACCTAATCAGGTACCTGAGTCATTACATATTATAATATAATTTTTGTTTTCAGGTCCCGCAGCAGTGGGGGAGGAAGCACAGACAGAAGAAGTGGGGCTGCAACAGCTGCAGCGGGGGCGGAATGGGAGGAGAGGAGGAGTGTGGTCAAGGGAGGAGCTGAGGTGCGCGGAGGGGGAGGGAGCGGGAGGGGTGAAGAGGAGCGTCGTGCCGTCAAGGATCGAACACCCACCGAGAGGACTTCTTACAGAGTATGTTGTTCTCATTTATTGATCCTATACAGAATTCTTTACTTTTTAAATTTCTATATCAGAAAAATATGGCTGCTATGTCGGGTGTAAGATACAAGATAAATTGTTTTCCATTTTATTTTTTTTGGCACTCACAACTTTAAAGCCTATATGGACTGTATACCGCTTACAATATCTGGATAAACAATCTTCAATTCAACAGATTTATCTGCAGGTTTTAAAAATGTGTCCCTTACATCTTTTGTTTTATATGATTTTTAGGACGAGGCCAGGTACCTGGAGGCAGTGAGCCCCCCCGGAGCAGGGGGAGGAGGGGTGGACCGGGCGGGGGTCGGGGAGGAGATGTCTTCTCTCTCCAGCACCAACAGCAATGGATCACACCGTGCAGCGCATTCACTAGACTCGCAAGAGAGAGGTAACAGTAAACACTCATTACAATTATTTTCAGTAATATTATGTACTCGAAAACAAATTTAACTCCTAGAGCATTTTTAAAAGGAAGTTAAACATTTTCCATTGACCTTCGACCTTTTCATACCTTATGCTTGCATTTATTCATTTTGATCTTGCCATTGTGTTCCACAGAGATCCTCGTACAGCGACTGTGTGACTTGTTGTTTTGCAGAAATTCACGTTTGACAAAGTCATCAAATAGCCATTCAGCGCCATTTTGTTTTTTTTTTTACTCTTGAAGAATTCCCGTTAAATGACAATTCTAAGTACATTTCAGCTTTTGAATAAATTGTAGCAGAAGAGGACAACTACCATGTTAAGTTCGTCAGCTTATTACAATTTGATAGAAAGCTGAAACTCACCTACGATCTACAATCGACGTTTAACAGCGACCTTTTAAATTGTAAAAAAATGCAATGGCCATTTGACGACAATACATTTGAATTTCTGCAAAACAACTGGGACTTAGTGCTCTCCACCTGGCATTATTTATTTGACATTAACTGTCACTAAATGAATGCTTAGCCCTACAAACGTTATGTTTCATTTCTATGGATTTAGGTACTTCTACCATTGACTAATCACTCCTTCACACCTTATCAAAGAGATGACAGAACAGTTAAGAGAGGTAATTAAATAAAATATTTAAAAGATTCATACTGTTTCTCCCTTTGCAGATATGAAGCGTCGGAAATTGGATGAGAGTTCGTCGCTGAAGGTTAGTATACCCCGAGCTGGTGAGAGCTTCCGGCACTTGGTACGGAGATTGGGCTGAGATCAACCAACCAACCCAAACTACCTTTCTTCCTCAAACAGTGACATAACCCCTACTCTCCGCTGGACCGGCAATGGAGCCATCGGGTTGAAAGTTAAACAGACATTCTAATATCTGATGTATAAATTAAGTGCTATTTGATGTCTTGAAGAATTGACGGCGATGGGCAAAGGATGAAGCTGGATGACCCAATTGATGACGTGATGCGAGAAGATGATGATATTGTTGTTGTTTTGCTATTGGAAAAGCACTAATGATTTAGTCAATTTAGAAACAGGAGACCGGATATTGTTAAAAGGGCAGAACAACAAGAACAAAATGTAACGCAAGAACATTATTTTGAAGAACGAAGGCAGACATTTTCAAAATAGAAAAGGGGGATAAGAAAAGAAATGACGGGTGACCAATGGGATGGATGACTATGAGATATAGAATGATAATACAAATGGAAGAATCTAGGAATGTGATAAGTGAACTAACCTGAAAAATGATGGGAGAAGAGAGGCAACATTGATTAATATTAACCACTGAGACATGGAGACTATTGAGAAGATCACAAACGCTCTGAGCCGACTGAAGATGGAGAAAAATACCTAAAATGGACAAAGCAAAAAATAAATGAATGCTTCACGGATGACAAACAGCAATGCTACAAAAGTAACAAATTTGGACACTAGATCTACAATGTTAAATAACAAATCAAAAGAAGGAAAGAAAAATTATAAAAACATAAAAAGGCAGAAAAGCCAACACCAAAGCTACAAAGATTTAAAACCTGGAAAAGTTGATGGCAATAAAGCTACAAAAATGATGAAAAAGGCGAGTTGGCGAATGAAGATGAAAAACGACAATAAGGCTGCAAATATAATTAGAAATGTCAAAACTTGATGAAATTAAGGCTGCAAAGAATAGTACTTGATGGCAATAAAATACTGCAAAGGCATATTTTTAAAGGCTGCAAAGTTGATGACAATAAGATTACAAAAAGGTCAAAACATGATTACTATTTACGCTTCATGGACATTTAAATGGCTAGAAAAGTAGATGACAAGAAAGTTTCAAATATATATATTTTATTTAAATACAAACAATTTGATGATCAAAAATGTTTAAGACTAGACAATAAATAAAGCTTCAAAGGATGGTGAAAACACAAACAGAGAATTAAAAAGATGGAAAAATTGATGACTCCAAGACTACTAGAATATTTGAAACAGCAGGCTTAGTGACAATAAAGCTACAGAGGCAATTAAAAGGCAGCAAAAGATCATGTCATTAAGGCTTCAAAAATAATTTATAAGATAAGAAATTGGTTAAAAAGTACAACGATTACCAAAAAGAATGGAGAAATTTTCCCAAAAACCGCTAAATTGTCCCTACAAACAATAACTACTGTTGCAGATGTTTGAAATTAAAAGTCAACAATTCAACAGAATTCTGAAAGTTAATACCTTGAGGAAAAAGTGATGATTATTCAGCAATGTGAATACTTTATAATAAGCCAACAGAAGCTCTCTCAGCTTGATCTTCACAATCTACTGTATAAGTCAGGATGTGAAACACCTTCAAACAAAACACTAATCATTCTACAAAACATTGATGGCAGACCTTTCTTATTGTAATATTTGGACCCAATGGAGTGCGTGGACAGAGCCGAGGATTTTTTTTATAGATTTACATTTCTGCTGAAAACGATAATTTATTATTTTCAAAGAATGCTTCCACGCTGCTTTACAATGAAATAATCAAAGAATGACAAGTTGAAGATGATTTGTACAGAAGAAAAACACTGTTTTACAAAGGATTAATAAATAAATTGGATCAACAGAAAGCTATGAATTTGAAAATTACGATGTTCAGAAGATCACCAATTATTGTCACCGGGAACTTCAATATACAAATAATAATTTTACTAAACAATAAAAAATAATAATTTATCTTAATCCAATATCTTTAAAATATTTTGCCGCAAATATAAAAATAATTTTCCAGAATATTAAAAACAACAATAAAGAGAATATGGAAGAAACAATAGAACATTGTAATAAAAAAAGAATGAATTCCAACATAAAAGTGATAAACCAAATGCCAGTGATTTGATGGCCTTAGAAGCTGTGAAAATGAACTGTTCTGTGCGAGAAGAATATATTCTAATGGTGGATCAGTCAGCCCAATCTTCATCCATACCGCCAATGATTTATTTTACTCTCAGTACGTGAGTATCACCATATTATATTTAAATCAATTATCATAAATCCCTTTCTGTGAGAATGTCACTCCTTCGAGGTTTGTCATTTGTTTTGACCCCAAAAAAATTAATTTATTTATATGATAAAGTTTGTCCAATTTTTAGCAATCCTTGAAATAGTAACAATCTTACAATGTTGATTAATCATTAACCATTCGATTAATTCAAAGCAGGTAGGTGATGTACCTTTTGCCTAGTTTGCAATCAGATTATTTTTAGGAAATAGTTTAGTATTTCATGATAGTTTTGTTACAACATACTAAGAATTAGCTTCATATCATTAATATATCCCAACGAAAACATGTGTAATTGCTTTTGGTTCGATTAGAAATGGCGTGTTAGGTAATAGTATTGATTAGGACATAATATGATTTTTTTGTTGGTTATGCACATTTAGATATTTTTTTAATTAATTCCTTAAGAACAACTCGTAAATTGCAATTTAAGTTATTACAAGTTACAGTAGAACCTCGTTAATTCAAACCCTGATAATTTGAAAATTTTGTTTAAAAAAAAATTCTCACAAATTTTTTTTAATTGGAAATTTATTTTGGTATATGCATATATATTTGTTGGAAAAATTCTATTTATGCGAAAATATATCAAATAATTTCATAAATCTGAATCTTACAGATCAGTCGAGAAGACAATTTCGATTTACAAGGGAATAAATTGTATTTTTACGAATTTTCATCATCTGATTTTAAAGGGAAGGCTGCCTTGATCCACATGGAAATTTTTCTGAATGTACTTTGAATATCTGAATTTGTAGGGCTGACCGTGATGATAATCGTCCGCGAAAATTGGATTTACACGGAAATAATTTGTATTATTACAAATTTTATTTGAATTTGAAGGGTTTGCTGCGGAACTCGACTTTTTGGTGAAAATTTTTTTTTTTTTTTCTTAGAATAAATTGGGAATTCGTTCATTCGAAATTTTGTTTTCGAAGTGCCGTGGATTTCAAATGAACGGGTTTCGAGGTGAAGGCCTTGGCAAACTACTTCTAATGTTCTTGATTCTTTGTTTTTCCACCTAATTCACTTATCTCATTGGTCCAGCAGTTTTTAGGACAATTTTGGCCCCCTTCGGACACCACTCTATGATGAGATTTCTCAGTTGTGCTTAGTAGTGTTTAGTATTAAATAAATGGAATTAACCATTTCGTACACGATTCATATTTCGAGAGACAAAAACTAGTTTTGTATAGGTCCTAGCTGAAAGTAGCTTGATTTTAATGGTTTTAATATACATAACAAGATTAACAGGGTAGATAGAACTAGGCTTTTAGTGGAATTTTGAATGATTTCCACTAAAATTGTTAGCATTTGATTTACATTTTTCATAGATTAGATGTGTAATATATAACTTTAACCATTTTTGGAATGATTTGTTTAAACTAACTTAGCACTGTACCTATTTTAATGACAAATATTGTATTCTTTTATCACACCTTATTGTGCTTACACTCAAACCTGAATGTGCCTTATTCAATAAGCATTACTTATTATGAAAAAGGAGGATGTTAGTACCCGCTGTGAGTTTCAAATTTGATCCGCCTGACTGTTACCAAGCGTCCTGCCCACCGGATTATCAACTGCCTCTAAAATGTAATAATATCGCTTATTTTGCTCAAAGGAGAGGTTGGGCGTCTCTGACTTCTTCCACCATTCACTACTGTATACCACAATGTTACTACTATGTAACTACATTACATTGACTTTAATTCGACTCTGTATCTCATTCCGGTGCAGAGATATTGCGTTAAGTATTCCTCGGGTGTCCCCGACTTCTTCTACCATTCAAACCACTCTCTAAAAACTCCTGGCACTAATAAGAACAAACTTTGAAATTTTCCTCGATATCGGTTGACTACTTTACGAGTTTTGCGAGCACAGACATAAGCAGGCTGAATTGTTATATATTAAGATTAACTGGATACACAATTCGTATCAACTGTTATTATTATTTTCACGCTGCATGTTTTACTAACATTCTCTTATTATTGTAACCATTTAAATTTGTTATCCCTATAGTGACTGCATACAGTTTCTGCATTGAGAATCAGGTTCACTAAACAAGCTTGATTTGTCTATTTTGTTAAATTGATTTGTTCTTCGCAGGATCACTTTAATAAATTCACTTTCCTTGATATTCCATTCCATTAACCCTTAGGATGCCGGGGGTAAAATACCAATCGCCCGCCTTACACCCGCTAACACTATTTTCCTAATAACTTATCTGTTTTTGTTAATTGTTACGTCTTACCAGATAATGAGTTTATATACTTGTAAATTTTTATAATTAGCTACTTATATGAGGGTAATCCCAAAAACAAGGTCTCCTGTTTTTTTAGAAATACAAAGAAACACTTATTTTTTCATCTCTTAACCCCTCAGGCTAATTTGTTAGTTTGTGACTCATGTGGTCTCATCGAAATAATTGTATCTCCCTTACTGTCATGGTGATGATCTAAAAGGTTTTAGAATGAGAAAACATCACCCTTTATATTCATATATATATAAATTAACGACAAAGAATTAAAATGTACACCTCTGTGAAAAGGTTCCGACAATGATCTGAAAGAAAAAAAATTATTCTTTGTGAATTTTTTTATTAATTATTTTCATATGGAACAACAAAAAATTGAGGTGATGATAACGTTTGCAATACATTTTTCTAGTAAAATGCGTGTTTTTTTTTCATTATTATTAATTTTAGTTTAAAAAATCGTAAGCTGAGCCATTTTTTTATGTTTCCATTCAAAATTTTAACATTTCAAAAACACTATGTTTATTTCTAATAATAAAATAAAAAGTGTATTTTATCACCTTTCAAAAACAGTTTTTAGTTTTCGAATATGTTAATTTATATTCCATTTATTTGGATTTTATTGCTAAGCAGAAATACTCCACCTTCTGACAGAATATGCCAGAGGCCTGAAGGGTTAATGCTTGATCATTTATCTATTTTTCTACATAATCTCTATTTCGGTTGATGCATTTTTGTAAACACTGGCATTTTTTGTATACACTTGACATACCGGCTCACTGCCAATGAGGAAGGATTGAATCTCATATTTTGTTGTCATTGCTGATGCGCGTTTCTTGTCTTTTGTGGGCATTCATGTGACCCAGCTTGTTTAATGACCTTTGCTATAGTGTCAAAAATATCGGAAGGTTGCGCAAGATGAATCCCTCAGAAGACCAAAAAAGTGCTTCAGCAAGGATGACATGGTAAAAGATAAGATTCAACCCTTCCTCGACGACATGGCGGTGAACCAGTATATGGTTAGAAATACAAACTTTGTATTTCTTAAAAATAGGAGTCCTTACTTTTGGGATTCCCTCGTACTCAGAGGAATGTTTTTTTCTTCTCTAATGATTTAAAAAAATATTAAACGAAATTTTTTTTACATTTATTATATTTTTCAGCTAAATAAGCATTCTTTACAAATAAAAATGAGTTATCTGAGGCTTTCCTGTAAATAAATACAGTTTTATGACTTTGAAAATTAAAAACTATTATACACGGTGTCTGGAAACTCGTAGTACAAGCGGGAAACTGGAGAATCTACACCACATGGGTAACCCAAATAAACATAAAGTTATTTGATTTGAGCATTTTCACAACCAATATTTTTCGGCTATTTCAGAGTTGAAATTTTTTCGTTATTCGATGTGACGACGTCGACGCAACGGATAGGAATTATTATTAGCATAGGTAGGTACTCACAATATGTAGCGATGAGCTCCAATTCAAAACACAAACACTCAAGTCACAAAAATTATTTAAAATGTTCACCGTTAACTTCCAAGCACAGTTGGGTCCGTCTGATGATTGATTATTGCACTCTTTGAATCATGTCGGAGTTAATTTTTACCTCGTCGAAGGCATCGATGATAAGTCTCAAAATCAAAACATTAAAAACGTACAACTGTTTTCAAACACGTCGAAGGCATCGATGATAAATCTTAAAGTATCAATATCAAAACAATAATAACGCATTTTAAAACACACAAATTTCGCCCACAATTCGCTCACACCTCTTAAAGCAAAATGCAATTTAAACAATGTATAAACAATCCCATAAATACGGCCACCTGCGGCGACCCATAAATCAACACTGACCTACTTACGATTTAACAGAAAAGGGACATATGCTTAGAATACTGTACACTATTTGAAAACTATTGTGCGTCTCTTTCCTTCATATGTTAATAGAACCCAACATACTAGAGAAAGCTATATTTTGCGAATATGTCAGAGATAGGTATGAATATTAGAAGAACAGATGTTTTAACCCTGCAGAGCAGAAATATTTTATGATTACACCGGATTAAATGAAGGGTGATTTCAAAATAACGCTTTAAATCCGGGTTTCTTTATTTGTTTTACTTTTAAATAGTTTTAATTAGTTGGGTACTTTGATCTTCAGTAATAATTTATAAGAATTTGATCAAAAAAAAAATCAACTTCTGACTCGATTTACTCGAAAACGAAACCTCAAATCAAAAAAAATATACTACAAAATCGACTCCAAATGTGATGTAGATTCACCAGTTTCTTGCTTGTACTACGAGTTTCCGGACACCGTGTATTTAAGATGGAATTTTGGGACGCACTTTTTCACAGATAAACTAAATATGTTTGCAAGTGACGAAACAACAAGCTAGAATAATGTTAAGATGCCTTATTTCCTTGCCAATCGAATAAATTTTTTTAAGGTTCTAAATACCATTAAATCGAGGCAAGTGCGGTGAGCTACTGGGAAATCAAAGTTGGATGTCTTGGCATACTAAGGGTTAATGCACCGCTATCACATAATTTTTCCAGATTGAAACAGATGAAAATTGATTAGAAAATCATTTTAAAGTGTCATCAGTGGGATGTAATAATAAAAGGTTCTGGGTTCTAATTAGCTTCGCACCTACCACTGTAGATTTGACAAGCATACAACATGTTATGAATGCACAAAATTGTTCAACTTTATATACAACTGCCAACCTCACATATTTTTTTTACATTATGACTCAATGTACAGAATCGTTTCCACTGTGCCACCCACTTATTCATGATTTTGACATGACCAGCCCGTTGCAGTCTTCGAGACGTACAGAACCTTACAATGAATTGGTACTCAATTAGAATATCAAGTTTATAATTAATTTTAATTCCATAATATATGATTCATTTTCTAGTGTTGAAAAAACCCATTGTTAGAGACCATTTAATGCTTAGATTCTTCACAAATTGGAATGCAATCAATTTTGTTGAGATTTTAATTGTTGGACTGTGTGGTTGTGTGTGTGTTTTAGGGGGGCAAAGAGGGGTCACCCACGGAGCGGAGGACTCGCAGCAGCAAGGGGGGCAGTGGGGCGGCTGCCGCAGCCACCCGAGGGGCCAGGGGCACAGAGGAAAGGGAGGCTCGCAAGGAACGTAAACTCGGCAGGAAAAGGGTAAGTAACAATGAAGCCAGGGGCTTGCTTGGTGGGCCAATGGCTAACAGTTACTACTGTCACGTTGCGATGTACGCCTCCATAATAAACTGCAATGGATTTTTGAACAGTGATGAAACTGTTGCTTTGGCAACATGTGCAATTATAACACAAACATGTAATGGCAGGTATTTTGGAAAGCTCGAAGCAGCTGGCGCTGGTGTGATTGGTTATCATTTGTATGATATGACAGCTATGTGATACAATTCAAAAATATTGTTTTAAGGATTTAAAAGCATTTTTTTTAATGATTGATAAATTTGGTGGTAGGAGTGTCAAGGATTTATTAAAAAATGAATTGAGAAATATAATTAAAAAAGTAATTATGTTTAAAAAGGAAGACTTGGATTGTTTATAACCGCAACCTATTTCAAATTGTTTTCCTGTGAACGTATGTATCTACACATTACTTTTAACAGAATAAGTTTTGTTTTTCATATTGATGGCTTGTGACAGAAATAACAATTAATTATAAGCAATAATTAGTCGCCTGAAATATCAACACAAATTGAAATTATCTCCCGAGTAAAAATAAATGCGGCCAACGCGAACGGGAGATATTTTCAATTTGTATAAGTTATAATTATTTGTTATCCTTCATGCTATGCATAAAACCTTGTCTTATAAACATTAGTTTATCATTAAAAAAATAACAATTTTTTTTCTTAATTAAATTGTTAAAAAGTGAGGTCAACTCATGTTTTGAAATAGTGCTTATTTATGTGTATATCATGATTAAAATAATTTTTGTTCAAATTAGACTATTCTTACAACTATAGCAGATTACAGAGGCATCACATGGTCTAATAAAACATGAAAATTTTCTATTGTAAATTCGGAAATTCATGTTGGTTTATATTTATGTACTGTTAAGGCAAAATCCACTTTTTTCTTTACTCATCACTCAGACACCACGTCCATACATTCTCGAGGAGGGTAAAGGCACAATACAATATTGAGACATTTTAAATACTATTATTATTAACCTTTTGTAAAAGGAGCTTTCACCATTGCGTAGGAATAATGGGTGACATGCGGGGGTTTATGATCACAGGGGCCTATCTACAAAAACATAGTTTTGAGATAAATGCAAATAAAGATTGGAATGCTCATATGTCCAACTGTATATCTTTAACGGCTGTATGTACGAGATAGTGTCACTAATAAATATGATTATGGCAATACCGAAACCAAGCTTAACTCAAAACACCAGTTTTTGTAGTTAGGACTCTGTGATTCTAAGCCCCCGCATGATATCCAACTCCACCAGCGGCAATGGCTGATTCGTGCGTTTCAGATTACCTGCCATTACAATGATAGTTAGATCTTTTTAATATTATGTTATATGTAGAGAAAGACGTATTTTTGTACGTCTGTGGGGGTAGTGTAAGACATTATTGCAATCCATTCTTGACTAACATTATTGCAAGCCTTTCAAATGTTAGAAAAAAAATTGTAACTGCGTATTTATTTATTTATTATTGGTTAATTTGTATAGCGCCGCTTTTGTGAGATATCACCTCAGGGGCGCTTAGTTATTTGCATTTTTTTATTGTTTGTTGTTTGTCAACAGGACAGAGCAGATGAAGCATTATTAGAACAGAAAAGAAGAAGAGAAGAACAGAAAGGTAAGAGCTTTGAATTTATTACATATAATTGAGAAGTAATTAAATAGCTCGCAATTGAAATATTGGGTTAGCAAGAAAAACACCTATTAAATCATTTGGATATTATGTTTTTGTCGGCGGTGACAAAATATCAGACTCAATACTTGTTTAGGTTAGGGGTTGACATTATTTGCTGATCAATTTTATTTTACGTGCTGACCACAAGTGGCTGCTCAACCGATTATATTTGCCGGCAGAAAAACATTTTAGAACTAACCATTTTATGCTGTCCATTTAAATGATAGCCATTATAAATTGTCACCCAATTCAACAGTTTCCTTTTTTGTTGAACTTTTCTGTACATACAGTATAGTCTTTGTAATCCAAACCACCGGGAGACGGGGGCGGGGTGCACCCACCCCCGATGGAAAACACAAGACGTTAACCATTGAGGAAATAAAAAGGTGATTTTAAAAAGACATAGGACTTGATTCGGGCAAAACAATTACAATAACATAATTAATACGTTTACAATTGAGGAGCGTTTTCACAAAGAGAAATATCTACAAAAACTTTTTTTCTCGTTGGACAGTTTTAAGTGAATAATCACTCGGGGTTAATATTTTATCATAATTTTTAAATGCAAATTTAATGAACTGTTAAACATGATGACTAATAAGAAAACTTAATTCATTTGTAAAAAGCCATCTTTATTTGAAAAGAAGTTGAAAATGGTGAATTTTGACAAAAGGAAAATATTTACGTATTTGAAAAAAAAGTTTTCACAAAGGGAAATATAAATACATTTTAACTCTACAGTAAAATGGTTGTTTTTAATAAAAACAAAAATGATCTTTTCCATAATCTTTATTCTTCAAAATACCTAATTCCACGAAAAAAAAAAAATAATATCTACCTCGTGATTACCGTCCTTACAAAAATGCATAAGTTATACCTAGACAAAAAATTTGATAAGGAAGTTTTTTTTTTTTTTTTTTAAATTATTAACTGGGGGCCTACGGATACATTGAAATAAGATAATAATGGCTCTTTTACATTATGTACTTCTCTAGTTATTTCACTATTATATAGATGTAGGTATCATTTTCTATTACACATAATTAAAGCAGGTAAATACAAGGTATCTGTGGGTAAAGTGCACAAACTTTGGGAGGTGATTCTACATGATAGTATAAGTAAAAAAGAATTATAACTTTTTTCGAAATTTCAACATTTTCTGGTAGTTTTCAGGTACAAAAGTTGGAATTGTTTGTATGGAGTAGGGATGTAACGATACCGATATAATCGGCAAGCCGATATCAAGACAAAAACAAAAATCTACCACAAGTAAATTTTAATTACTAACTTTATGTATCTTTCTTTTTTATAACTATGTGATTTATTTAATTCCAAACAAATAAATGCTTTTTTTTCAATTTAATTTCTGCATTTTTACTGATTATTTTTCTTTCACACTCCCGAGGGCAATCAATATTGGCATCACTATCGGTATCGCCGATTATTTTTTAATAAGAATCGGTATCGTATCGGCAAAATCATGTATCGTTACATCCCTAGTATGGAGAAAATTATATTTTTCTACGAGAAAATATTTGTGAATATGAAAAAAGTTATTTACCTTTTTTACTTCTACCATCATGTAGAATCACCTCCCGAAGTTGACCCCTGGACACTCTGTTTATTGATTTTTGATAATCTGGGTTGGCCATTTTGTAGACAATCTACATAGAGAATAAGAATTTTAAAAAAGAAATAAACCGTTTTGGGTAGATATGTGAAAACACTCCTCATTTAGTATCCTCACTTATAGCACCAGAACCATGATGATTGAAGTGGGGAACTTCATAAAAAAAAAAAAACATTTAAATTATTAACTCGTGTAAAAATAAACTGCGATCATTGATATTTTGAAACATTGCGATGACAGTAGTTTGGTTTTGCAATGAAAAAATAAACACATTCCTTTATTAAAATCATAAACAAATCATGTAATAATGGTGAAGACGCTGGCGTAATAATACTATCAGATATCTATGACCTATATACGGATTTATATGCTAAGCCACGCTAGACTCGACATTCCAACCAGGTCGAGCTGAAAAGCAACTGATATACCGGGCCTTGGTGGAGAGAATTGTTCGAAATTAGCGGAGGAATATGATATTCCTAAATCCACAGTATCCCATTTGAGAGATAATAAAATTTTTAAAAAATTCGACTATGTAGCATCTACGTTAAAAGTTTTCAGAAAATATCAGACTCTCGAAAATCCGGCTGTTTCTTAAAAATTCAGTAATCCGAAAATTCATTAAACCTAACAGGCTTGGTTTTTATTGTTCGTATTATAGAGACTATACTGTAGTTACTCTTAACACTTTTTTTTAATAATGTTCTTTTTGAAAAAGATGGAATTCGAGCAAATTACATCTTGTCTTATTTTTTACAGTTAAACATAGCTCACCATTTCAGAATTTATATTGCTGCAGTACACAGTTTTCTGCTTTAAGCCTAAGACACATTACGCTACACGCATCAACGCTTATTTGGGATTGGCCTATAAAGATTGTATTTTGAGGTGCACGCTACGCTACAATGTGTCCCCACCTATATAGTTAATATTGTGACAACAGTTGGATATAATTTTATTATATAGCATTATTGCCTAACACCCCAAAACTAAACCAACATATTTAACTGTCATTAGATTGGCCCATTCTGATTTTATTATTGCAACCAGGTCATCAAAATGGAGGGGATCCGGAAGAACATCACATTGAGAAGCACCATCACAAGAGGGTAATTTGCACATATCAATATCCTCTAAACTTTATCCTCCATGCAACTTAACCTTTTCAACATGTTCTTGTAGTACCATAGACACCCAAATTGGAAGACCATGCCCTTCAGGGAAGGGAGAATAACTAAGTGCGCATTACACAGTCTTCATCTCCCTTTCTGTAATTTGTCAATAAATTAATCTGACGGTATACAGGCAACTCGCATTGTAATATGACTATTTAGTCCTAGAAAATAAATCCTAAAAGTTTATGCTTGTTTCCTAAATTGAATAGTTTGTAACACTATTTAGTTATTCAAAGCATTAGATTAGATTATATTAAAATTAATAAAAATGTCTTCACCAGCGCGGGAAACCCCAGTGGGTAAAACAAATTCTCGAACCCTTCTGGTACCAAAAATATAGTCGCATGGTTTGCCTTCAGCTGTCCAAATGATAACAAGATTTTACGTCAGGGCAAGTCTATTAATTTGGATGTCTATGTGTTGTATATAAAATATCCCTCTCACGCGGAACTCCTTTTGACAATCATAACTCATTTTTTAAATTGCTATGACTTTCTTATTTGTTGACAGATTTATGAAAATCCTGTCTTAAATGGTTAATTAATTCTCCTGAATTGCGTTGAAACATAAACATCAATAGTAAGACACAGGATACAGCTGTAATATTATTAATGGTGAGGCATAAAAAAAAATCATGCATCACCTCAGCGCTGCTCACACTCACAGTACCATATTTATTTATTTAACGCCCAGAGGGCTTTTACATGGTTGGTAGTATAATTTTAATTTTTACAGATACTTTGAAACATAAAAAATAAGAATAAAATTACATTTGATAAAAGCTATGCAACAAGTCATACAAACACAAGAAACAAAAACAGAAAATTACAGCTATTTGTAGGTTTACATGATGTGTTTAGGAGTATTGTTGAAATAAATGTTTTAAATGATCCACAAAACTTGCCAAGTTGGTATTGAATATGTCAACATCACCCAAGTAATGATTTCCCATGGTGTGAAGTCGTTGTATCGGAGAGTGGGCAATGTAGTTACGCTTATATGTGCTGCTGTAGAATTGTTATACCATTATCTTTTTCAAACTGTTTTACTTGAACAAATAAGAATATTTGAACTGGTAAACGCCAGATGTCAGTAAAATAAAAGTTCAAACCATATTCAGGTTCACTTGTCTGCTAAATTCGTAACGTATTAAAGTTGTACACAGCCGCTAAAGTCGAACACAAATATATGCAATCATTAAAGTAAAAAAAAAAAAAAACGGTCCCATCTACAAATTGAACCCAGAACCTTCGCCTTGCTGGGGCTCTGCTCTGTCACTTGAGCCTATTTCCTTCGGTCATATAATATATTATAACTGTATAATAAAAATATATATATATTTATAAGAATTACCAAAATTTTCTTAACGCTTATTTTTATCTTTATGTATGATCGCAAGATTCTTCCCAAACTAAATGCAATCTAGATAGTGTCTTGGATAAATATATCCATTTTTATTATAATGTGCGACATCCATTGACTTTACTGCAAGTCTAGGATGAATATTTTATTTTTTGAAATAATTTAATGAGTAAATCCTCAAATTGTAATATTTAATTATTGAAGACAATATTTGCGATTACATATCAAATGAAAAATTGAAATATAAAAATCGGAAAAGGATACGGTCGCATCTTGGAGTGGAACCCGGGACAAATATTACAATTTGATTATTACTCATTAAGTTATACCAAAAAATAAAATAAATATATGCACCTAGCGCTGGAGGCACATTTTATTATTCACGCATACATATGTGCGCATAGTGGCAAATAAGATGAGTGCTTAAAATTTAATCTCGAAACTTTTAATGCTGCAACGGAAATGTAATATTTTCTTATGATTTTACTGTGGGATGGCAGAATAACAGTCAATAGGCTTATTAACACAATGTACTATTTCGGATGACAGGTGATAATGAAGAGAGACCGGACAAGCATGCATACTCTTTGTGTACCTACAGTTGTCTCGCTTTCATGCCCTCTCTCTCTTACAAGACTTCATTAGAGGAAAAATTGTTTTTTAAATTGTAATTGTGTAAAAAACCGAATAACATTTGTTTCCCTTTTGCAGGAGAAGTCTCCAGCCTACCGAGACCGTTCCCCCCACGAGAGACAAGAAACACGTGATAAACAATATCCTTTTCAAAAAACTACCTTTAAAGGTGAGACTGAGTCATGGCTTCGCGTAAAATTTTTAACATTTTTAGATATAAATTAAATGGTTTAATTTTAAAAAAATATTGGATTATTCAATAAACATATCCATAACATTATGCAGTAATTACCGAATCGATATTATTTTATATTTTTTAAATATGTTTATTCAGTTGTTTTTTTAGAAATCTCTCGATAATTTATATTTTTGACACATGTTCTTTCCATTTTGTGTTTGAATCTAGTTGTATTGACATACTGATTGTTGAAATGAACATGCAATAGGATATTTTCCTTGATTCCCCTGTACCAGACGGACCAATGACACTAAGCTAAGACGGTGATGGAGCGGATTAGACTTAAGTTAGCGCTGATAAGTTGACCATAATAATTATTCATTAGACGGGTCAACCCAACTTAACATGTTCTGTATTATTTTGACAAAAAAAAATTACTGTATTATTTCACTAAAAAGTTATAATATCAATATGAACTTTCTTTGCAAATATCTTCTAGATATTTTTGAGTTTTAAATACTACTATTGTTTACATTTCAATTCTCTCAAAGAAATAATAATGACCCATACCGAAATGTAATGTAATGATGTAAGAAAAAAAGATTTTCTGAATTTTGACAATTTATTATTAAAAAAGATTGTGTTAATTTGTTTTTTGCATTTCAATTTTTCTTGTATTTTCAGCAAATTTAAAGTAGTGTTTTTTTTCTGTGAACTAAACATCGATGTACCTAATTTCAATCTTAAAATAACACCACTCAAGAATTATGTTGCCTCCCTTTGGTAAGCCAAGATAAAGATTAAAGTTCCCTACAGTATAAAACATAGCATAAAGTTATCGCTCAAATTCCATGTTGTAATTTGTTAATTTATCGGCCAATAGCAAGCCTGTAAAGCATTGCATCACAGTATATACAGATGAACTTACCAACCCAACTTGATGTAAAGTTGTACAAACTTCTAAAAATGTATCCGAAACCAGTGAAGATCGTTCATTTTGTGGCAAAAGTGTTGTCGTAATCTGTTGTGTGATAGAGTTGTTTTGCTAGAAAGAAATGTAAGATTTTTGTCAATTGTTGCTTTTATCGATACGCCGTCTTGAAGCTGAATACATTTATTTTTTTAAATATAGGATAGGGTCCGCGAGAGAAGAACCTTAAGAATTTTTTAAGTGCCTCAATTTCTTGTTTGAAAAATGATCTTCCCAAAGCAAGAGTTGAGAAAAACTTGTTGGAAGACAAATTTGCTCCTGCAGACCAGCAAGAGATAAAAAGCAATGCTTCTTTCGACTGCAAGATAATGCACTTTCTTTTTGGATTCGTTGTTAATTTTAAAATTCACACGCCAAGACTGGATAATATTTGGTTGATGGAACTAGTCTAGATAATAAGGCATCCCTAAGGCTGGGAATACATGTCCGATTTTTCCATCCGATAGTGTGACCAGACTACCGGAAGACCTTCGCGCCATGCGTCCATACACGTCCGATCGGACGGCCGACTTGGAAAGGGCGTGACCTATTTTATTACCGATCTGATTGTCTGAAGGCGCGCGGTGCCTACTTTTGCATAGAACTTAAATACTCTTCCAACGTTTTATTCCGACTGTCAGCTGGGTTGCCAATACATGGGGAATTCCCCAAATTACAATTGAGAGGATTTTTCAAGAATTAGGCATCTTGTGGGGGAAAATGCGGGTATTCTGACATGTTTTGTCTATCCTATCATATTGAAAATAAATATTCTCAATAATTATGAGAAGATAATATTTAGCAGCAAATTTTCAAACAAATTATTATTTTTTAAGCCCGAATGAAAGAGAAATCCGAAAATGACTAGATGATAAAAAATAAATCCTACTTTCAATAGGGTTTTGTTTAATTTTGGAGGTAGAATTACATTTATGGAACTTGTGGGGAATTGCTATTTTATTCTCCCCAATGTGGGGATTTTGAGCACCTTTTGTGGTTATTTTACGACGTGTACATTGGCAACCCTGCTCATCAGGTGAGTGGGATATAAGGCGCGCCAGTTTGCAAATGTATTGACACATAAAACAAGTGTAAGACCACCGTTCAGATTTGAAACATTGCTTGAAATGGCTTTAGCCGTGTTTAGTGACCAGATCTGAATAGCCGGGTACTTTCCCACCTTCCTCTTTCCTGTCGCCTTTCCCTCCCCACTACCTTCAGCCTATATAAATTCAACACATCACATTTGGGGATGCCATAGTCTCACCGGCTACAGATAGTTCGAAGCACTTTGGACTTTTGTGTGGTATTCACAATAAAACAACTAAAAACCAGTGTCTTCCTGGAGACTCTCAAGGAAGCCACTGCGTTTTTATTTACCACGGCAGAGTAGACCTTGCATCCAAAAAAGCATGTTTCTAATTTTCTCTTATTTAATAAATCAAAAACCCAAAATTTCCTCTAAAATCATTAGATCTGTAATTATGTATTAAAGTAAGTATAAAAAACTTAAGATTAAAATGGAGTTCTACAAATTAAACATTATAACAATACATAAGTATTAATACCTATGTTACGTAAGGTAGGAGTACCATGATGGGAGGGAAATAAAGGATTTGACCTGGGAAGAAATCTATAAATAAATTCGCCTTAGAATATATTTTGTGGTGATTGTAGTGTTTCGCTTTTTTGAAAAGACTGAGACCACATCAAATATCGGACATATATTCCCGGCCTAATTGGGGTACGTTGAGGATAGGAAGGGAATAGGAAGGTAGGATAAGCAGCTGGCTGTTCAGATCTTGTCACTAAACACGACTATTGCCATATCCAGCAATGTTTCTGTTCTTAATGGTGATGATACCATATCTACCACTCAGTTTATCAATGAGGGTATATTATTTAGCAAAATTATTTCAAAGGGCAGTAGCGGCTTGTGGGTCCTAATTTATAAATATTTCTATGGAATATAAATTCAGTACCCAATGCGCGTGCGCAGATCACAAAATCACCCAGTTTGCAAAAATTGGCGGATGGCAGTAATTAATTACATTTTATTTTTGGAATAACATGAGTAAAACCTCAAATTGTAATATTTAAGTCAATATTAACTACTCAAAAACAGTGTGCAATATAGCTGTGAATGAGGAATACTTGGAGCAGGTGGATGAGTTTTGTGTATTTAGGAAGCATGTTTACGAGAGATGGGAAGGCTGACAGAGATATTGAAAGAAGAGTAAATGCAGGTAACTCCATTAATGGAGGACTGAACGCAGTTGGCGCTAACAAAAAATTGTCCAAAGAAGCGAAGTTAGCAGTCCACAATGGAGTGCTGGTACCTACGCTGATGTATGGAAGTGAGGCATGGAACTGGCAAAGAAAGGATGAAAGTAGATTGAATGCTGTTGAAATGAGATCCCTGAGGAATGTGGAGATCCGCAAAGAGTGCAAGGCTGATGTAAGCGTAATGAGTAAGATCAAGAAAGGGACGCTTAGATGGTTTGGGCATGTAGAGCGAATGAGCGAAGAAAGGAGTGTAAGGAGAATATACGATGCAAATGTGAATGGTAGCAGAAGTCGGGGACGCCCGAGGAAGACATGGCACGACCAAGTGAATCAGATACTTGAGTCGGGCCATGTCAAGAGTCAGAACAATAGAAGAGTATGTATGAGACGATGTATGAATGTGAATGAGGCAAGGAGTGTGTGCCAAGACCGAGTTGTTTGGCGGTCCGTCCTCTCTGCCTACCCCTTCGGGGAAACGGCGTGATTGTTAGTTAGTTAGTTTTTAACTACTCAAACAGAAAAATATAGGTAGATATTTTTTTTTTTTTTTTTTTTTTTTTTTATTTATTTAGAAAAAAAAGTAAATATTCACAAGAGATAAAAATATATTACATTTCATATTAGACATCACTTTTTTTGTTTACCCAATTTGTAGAGAAATATTCTCGGGTCAAACTGGGGAGCTAGTCTATGTGCTTATAGATATGTATAGTAAGGTGGAGCGGTCTAGTATGGAGAATTTTTTTTTTCGTAATATAGAATTCGGCATACGCGGGATTGGTGCTCCGTTATGTACTTATCTTAAATAAAAAATATAAAAATATATTTTTTTTATAATTACGACATCGCCACCACTTTGATTTTTTGATAAAAACACTGAAAACACCAATAATTTTCTCCCGATTCTTAGAAATGCTTATAATTATGTAAAAAAAATTGAGTGTTTATTTATTACCTATGATATAATTACATTATTATTTTATAATATAATTATAAAGTAGGACTGTAGGAACAGTTAAACTATTCCCACAAAGCAACGAATCCTTCTACCCCAAACGCGTATCAAACAGAGTGAAGTGTATCGCGTATCATCTTGGCGAAGTTTCCGATCCGCTAGACATTATCTAGTAGATCGGGGTACTGACGCTATTCCTTCTTGTAGTTTAAACTTTAGACTCTCAAAAAAATGTGCTTCGTCTTCAATTCCTCAAGAAGTAATGCAAAGTGAAGCACAACCAAATAATTCTCACCATGAGGTGAAAGACTTCCCTGTTGTAGCCAGAACACTAGACAGATATTGTATTTCAGATCGAGCAGGAGCTGCAATTGTTTTCGCTGTATTACAAGATGTTGGCTTAATTTCACAGAACGATACATCTCGCGTTGTGGATGGGAGTGAAATTCGTCGAGCTCGAATGAAGAAAAGAACTGCCCTTACTAGTAAGCCGTTAGTAATCGATTCCAATCAATTTGGTTTATACTTCGACGGACGGAAGGACAAAACTTTAAGCATGGAGGACGATCGGCGAAAAATAATAACTGAAGAACACGTTAGTTTAGTAAAAGAACAAGGTAGCGAGTACATGGGACAAATTTCATTAAATACCGGAAAATCTGAAGCAATAAGTAATGGAATTATTTCATTACTGTCTTCGAAAGATATTGCTTTGGAAAAAATTGTTGCAATTGGATGCGACGGAACTGCAGTTAATACGGGGTACAAAGGAGGTGTTATTCGGCTCCTTGAATCACATTACAAACGGCCTTTACAGTGGATTGTCTGTCAATTACAAGCAAACGAACTCATTTTGCGACATCTATTTGAGAACATCGACGGAACCACGACTGGACCGCAGAGTTTTACTGGAATTATTGGTAAATCTTTAAATAAGTGTGAACAACTTCCTGTCGTGAAATTTAAAATCATTCAATGTTCATTACCAAGTATGACAAATACACAGGATTTTAGTACAGATCTCAGCTGTATTTACTGAAAATGTGTAAAACTATTGACTCCGGATTCTGTAATGAAAATTTATCAAAAACAAATCCCGGTAAAATTGTAAAATCCAGGTGGCTCACTACAGCGAATCGGATTCTTCGGTTTTACATTTCTACCCTAAAACCATAAAAAAATATGGTAACTTTAACGACATTTGTATTAACAGTTTACGCACCTATGTGGTTCAACATTAAGACCAAACCATTATGTCTTTCCGGTGCAAGACATTTACACGAAACAATAGTGCTTTCACGGTATTTGCCCAGTGATTTAAAAAATATTATTGATCCAGTAATCCAGCGTAATGGCTTTTTTGGGAATCACGAAAATATATTGTTAGCCATGTTAAACGACAACCGAAAATACGTAAGAGAGTTGGCGTTGAGAAGAATATTGAAAGCTCGGCAAATGAAAATGCAATCAGACTTTATTCGTACCTTCAAAGTGCCTGTTTTTAATTTTTCAGCAGATGATTAGGTATATTGATGTTATAAAGTGGGAAAATATAACCGAGCCACCACTAACCAAATTTGTAAGTGACGAGAAAATTTTACAAGCCATTACCGATCACACGATAATTGACGATGTCATACTACCAATGATAAAGAATTTTCCTTGCCACACTCAAGCTACAGAAAGATGTGTGAAAATTGTAACAGAAGCCTCAGCCGTTGTTTGTGGACCCTTGAGGCGAGATGGATTAATAAAAACAAGGTTAGAGTCACGACACCTTATGCCTATTTTTAACACCAAAATGCAGTACCGTTCATAGTAACTTTTGTAATTTTCAAGTTTTTCAATGCGGTAAATAATATATGTAATTTTTTTATTTTCACTATTTGTTCCATTCTAACAGTCCACGAATGTATTATCTGTAAAATAAATGGTAAAATACAAATTTTATGTGTGTTTTATTTCGTGTATATGAGCTATAAATACTTAGGTAAAATCGTGAAAATGATAAAATATAAAGCTTTGGCGATGTCCAGGTATTGTGAATATATTTTTTTTATTATTTTTGTTGTAATTGTTAATATACGGAGCATCTTTCCCAACTATGCCGATTTCGAAATTCTCAAAAAAAAAATTTCACTCCACCTTAATGTATAGTTACAAAAATGGAAAAAGAATATTTTCAAAAATACTACAAAATATTGTACAATAAGAAAATTACATATAATTATAGAAACAGAATATCAACAAAAAATCAACAAAAATTTAAGCAACAATATAAGTAACAGAAATAAACAACAGAATGTATCTGAAAATCATCGATAAAAGTAAGTCAATCTTCTCTGTAAAAATACAACGAAAGTTTTTTTTTAATTTTAAAATAATTTTTCTCACTTTTTATTGCATCCGGTAAATCGTTAAATAACTTTGGGCCTATATATGAACAGATTAGATGTCTAGGTGCTAAGGAAGATTTCTAGATGCGATAAAAATAGCACCGTATTATATAATCCAATTATTATTATTTTTATTCTCTGAGGAGCAAATTAGGGCGAGCGGAATAGGACCACATATTTGTGCAAAACTTACACTTCGAAACTTTGAGGCATTTTTTATGTGAACACCGCACAAGAGTCCCAACTGCTCCCAACCGTCGTGAGCCAGTGAGACTACGGTATCCCCAATAGGGGTATGTTGTGAGACTGAGGTAGTGGGGAGGAAAATGGGAAGGTTGGGGAGTACCTGGCCATATCAAACAACGTTTCAATTCTGAATGGTTGTCTTACACCAGGGCGATACTGAAAGCATACTACACTACCATCTTTGATTTAAACAAACCTTCCTTACACAGAGTACAGCCTCTTTTACATAGGTCACATTACATTACTGGAGTTCTCTTGTTTTTTTTAACTCATATTCTTGCATCGCCGATGCAATGGCACCCTGAATTTACATTTCTTTTATAATAAGGAACTCCGGTCCATTTTTTTTAATCAATTATGACCTTCTGTACCAGTATATTTTTTTATTATTATAGTTCACCCGCCATAACACGGGCATTCCTAGCATGGCGGTTGAAATAACATTGAAAATGTATCATCCAATGTAAATTTTCTTTGAAAAAAAAAAGTTAGGGTCGAATTACACCTGCGAGTCACTCGCTTTGTTACTCGTCTGAGCAACTTATTGAAGAGTAGAAGTCATCACATTTAGAAGAGACAGAGGTCAGGAAAAAAGAAAAATTAAGAGAGTTTTACAAAGACAAATTTAACGTTCTCCTAAAAAATTCTACATCTTTAAATTTTTGATTTGTTTTTTCTTTCACTTACGGAGGATCGCACTGACCGAGTGAAGCGCCCAGTTGTATGCAGATGGAGGGGGTACTTACTTGACCGAGTCATTGTGCCTTGCTTGTATCCACTGTCTCTTCTGAATCACTAGGCCGAGTCTTGACTGTCGCGATCTCCGATTTGTACTCAATCAGCCAAGCACTCGGTCTGCCTAAATCGGTATGTGTGACCAAATACCATATAATATTAATAATACCTCCAACTTCTTTCGTTTTCCATACATTCTGATGGTAACATGCTACCCTAGCGCTTCCTAGCGGCATGAGTTGTGCGCCTTGTTTTTCTCTCATTCATTTTAATGAATTTTAAGTGAAATAAAAAAAAAAAAATTACGCTAATAAATTATGGAAATCGTAAATAAAAAAATAGTTAACCCACATACAACCTTACCTAATATTAATATATTAAAAAAGTATGTAATACATTAATATTATATATAAATCAATATATGCGATAATTCAAAACGCATACAAACTTCTGGTTTTCCCCTACATATAATCCGGGCCTCTTCAAGTCTCTTTCATCCTTTCCTTCAGCCCTACCTTAACCCGCCTCACAATACTGCCCGACTGGGTGGTGACATAGCACCCCTGCCTTTACACTGTACAGACAGGGGCGTAATATACACATAGCACTTCATTCCTGGACAGACAGACAGATCCAACAAACAGATTATAATGACAGGTGATACAAACACATAAGAAAATACCGCCATATTCCGTTTAAATCATCTCCTTCCCCTCCACACTAACCTGTGTTCCATGATGTTTTACTTAAACACATGCATTGTGACAAAACATGCTGTAGGTGGCAATAAAAAAGCCAGCATTCTAAAAGTTAAAGGCGCGCAACGACATGCGTCAGACATCTTAGTATGAAAGAGAGAGCGAGAAGAAAGGACTGTAAAAGAGTATGACCAATTGTCCAATGTCTCGTTTTCATCACCTGTTACTCGAGATAATACATTGTCTTAATTACGGTCTATTGACTATTATTCTGCCATCCCAAATTATGGTATAATATTGACATTACACATTACACGATATCAGAATGAGTTTGTATGAGGTACTCAAATACTGAAATGAGGTGAGGTGTCACAATATTTTCTCATATGAATGCACGTGTTGCTGTTGTGTGAGTAGTGCTGAATGCCCCTCAACTGGCTCCAGGCGGTTGAGAGCAGTTGAGATACTTGTGCGGTATTCACATAATAAAAAATAAATTCCTTATTGTGTCATAAGATTTGGCAATAGGTGCGATTTTTGTGACGCTGAGTATTTACTAAGCCCTAATATTTTTCACTTGAGTTCCTTTATCCTTGGAACACCAGTCCCTTTTTGAGGGAAATCAAAACTGTATAATAAAAAAATGTATACACTCGTGGCAAAACAGGTTTAAATCGCATATCAAAAAATTCCAGCTAGGGCGAAATTCCAATGCGCGCATGAATGGTTTGTCGGTTGGGAAAAAAATTATTGTCATAAAAAAGGTTTTCCAGAGGTTAATGTACGCAACTAGGCCTGGGTTAAACGGT
Organism: Hesperophylax magnus; assembly: GCA_026573805.1. Lineage (NCBI taxonomy): Eukaryota > Metazoa > Arthropoda > Insecta > Trichoptera > Limnephilidae > Hesperophylax > Hesperophylax magnus. Next base: position 26,261,589 of record JAIUSX010000072.1, read on the forward strand.
TCTTTTGCGGTATTGCCAATACCGATATGTTGGTCTGCTGGTATAATATGTGTATATTCCGGAAGCGTGCTGAAATGCAAGTCGCGGCTGGAAGTGGCGCCATCTATTGTCGACGCTTTCACAGTACGTAAATCAATATGATTGGGTAGGTGTCGTAGGTACTTGTAGTGAATAAATATTATTGTTTTTTTAGACATGATTAAGCGATTTCTTGATACCGAATAATAACTTGGAGCGGTGATTTTATCCAACTATTATTTATTATCTTAGATTATTCACCAAAAACGGGTCTGTTTATATATTTATATTTCCGAAACTTCTAAAAGTTTCCTGTAATTACTTTTAGACTCTAATTTCGATCAATCAATAGTACCTATCAGTCAAAGATAATACCAATGTAATAATATAATCTACCTAACAATCTCAGCGTATTGTGGAGAACAGGAATTGGATCTTGGAACAATACAATGCCGACCATCAATATCAAATATTATACTACTACCGGTGAAACTAAATATTTCTTAATGTCACATATTACATGAATACCCTAAGAATACTATATCCTAAATGCTATCAATATCAGAACATAATTCAATAAGCAACAAAACATACTTGTCCCTTATGTTGGACGTAGGACCCGTGGCAAGGAAGCATCGGTTCACATACCACAAAATATGTTTGTCTCTTTCACTTCCATAGGGCCCGCGCAGCGGAGCATCGGTTCTCCCATTTCCACACTTGGATTGTATTCGGTAACACTGATATCTGTGAATCCCGTATTGAGATATCTGAAATCTGGCGAATATTTTCACTGTTATTACTATATTAGGGCCAGGCCTATACACAACCTTTCACATTGTTACCTACTCCATCTCACTGCAACAAATGTAAACTAGTAGTTCTGTTAACAGTAGACCTCATGTCCAAAAAAAGATTGTCTCTAATTTTCTCATATTTTTTATTTACTGATAATACATTACAAAATAATAACAATAATATATATTATTCCCAGTGAGTTTAAAAAAACTCATTTCGGGAAAGACAACATTAATAAAATAAAAGGAACTTATTTTTACATAAGAAAATGAATTTAAAAGGGAGTTCATTGTACATTTAATATTTAAAAGCTTTGACGTACTTGATATACGCCAATTATATGTTAAAACACTACTAAACTACATTTTCGACCAAAAAAACAAACCCCAACAAACACAAAATATCACTAATAGACCGGTCAGACAAGCGTACAAAGAAAACATAAAAACTCCGACGGTAAACACTACCTTTGGACAAAGACACCATAAATACCACGCTATTAAAGCATTCAACAGTCTTCCACTTGAAACAAAAATTGAGGAAAACAAAAATAAATTCAAACACAAAATAAAAAAATGGATTAAAGAACAAAAAAGACAATATTACCAAAATTCTATAACACAAAAGAATAAAACATATACACGCAACACAAAAAAATATATAAAACACACAACACGCACAAACACATAAATCATTATAAATGCCGATTTCCATTCTCTTTTAATATTTTTCTTTTAGTGTGATAATTATATTTTAATTTGTAATCTTTATTTTTAGTTTAAATTTATCTTTATTTTAATGTTGTTTTATTTTTAAATGTATAAATTCTTATATTATAAAATGGGGGCCTCAGCACGGGTAAACAACCCAGTGAGGCCAACATTACTGAATTAGAATATAAATATTGTAAAATAATGTAGCAACAATAAAAAAAAAAAAAAACAGTGTACATAGATTTTAAAACAGACTTAACACAGTTAAACGGAAAATATTTCATATAAATACATTAAAATAAATAAATACAGAAGTTAGAGAGTTCCATAGAAAGAATGTGTCACTCACTAATAAAACTGCTGAAGAAATAGTTATTAGGAGCTTTTGCCAATGTTTTTTTGTTCATTACTGGAAGTTTTAGGTTACTGTTTAATGCGTTGTATTGCTTATAGTCCAAGCGATGACCGTAAAAATCCCATCCCATAGGCCACATGAACCAAATTAGTACTGGGCTTTAACCCCAAATAAGATTAGTTAAAAAAACGCATTCATCCAGATTTCGGCCCGGGAGGAGTCCTGGAAAGCGACGACTTCCGGTGTCATTTTTGGGATGAAAATATCCGACGTGCCACATTACCAAAACTAACGGCAAAAGTTGATTGCAAATTTGTTATGAAAAAAAAAATCGTTCGGCCAACTTTTGTGTGGGGAGAAGTACCTAACGAATGACATTGTAGGTATCCTCCAGATGCGGCAAAATATCTCATTGGCCACACGAATGAAATCAATGTCAGAATTTAAATTTAAAATTCCCTGTTTACGAATTGTCGTTCAGGAGGACAACCTTGTGGTCTACGCGATTATTCGAGCGAAAAATACCTTTCTTCTAGCGACATTTTTAAATTACCCGCAGAATAATAATATTAATATTATCTTTGATAATTGTCTCGAACACATTTGAAAATACCGATAAAATCGATATTGGACAATAGTTAGAAATACATTTCTTACAGTCTTCTTTTTAAATCGGTATAATTTTCGCTAGCTTTAATTGGTTTGAAAATACTCCCGAGCCTATTGAAAAATTGATAAGTTGGTTTAGGTGTCCGGCTAGTTCTTCTTTATAGGTTTTAAGGAAGCATGGCGTTACTCCATCGATTCCTGCTGCTGCATTCAACCTCAGTTTCGAGATGATCCTTAATACCTCATCCTTATTCGTCCTAGTCATATATAAGGATTGACTTACCTTTGGTTCTACATAGATTGTATTACAGTCATCGGGGAATGATGGAATGGCAGCTGCCAACTTTTCTCCAACTGACAAGAAAAACTCATTAAATGCTGACGCTATTTGCCCGGTTTCCTAATTTCACAATTATTTACGATGAGAGATTCAATTGTGTTGGGAGGTTTATGTGCACGGTTAGACAGAATTGAGTTTATGGTTTTCTTGGGTTAGTTAAGGCTTTGTTGAAAGCTATTGATATAATATTTGTTTTTCAAACTTCTCCTATAATTAGTAATTATGTTTCTTAGTTTATTTTTCGTGTTGCAAGAGTTATATTACCTGGGTCTTGTTTCCACTGCATGTGAAGCTGGTTTCACTCCGTGATTAGAGAATTCAATTTAAAATCAAACCACGGTGTATTTCGATATTTCCTATTTTCATTTTTGGTGTAGTTTTACATACTTCTGTTGCATTTTTGACATAATCGTTAAAATCTTTATAACTGGCTTCGGGTTTGGTTGAGTTGGTAGTGATTTTTTTAGCTGCAAGATAAGATTTTACTGCCATACTATTGATGATAGGTTTAGTAAAACGTGGTTTGGTCCTATTATCAAACCATTTTTTTTAAATTATTCTTAAAATCAGCAATTAGCATATTATGGTCACTATATTCAATATGGTAGTTGAAATGTTTTGTCTGTTTGATATGATGTGATCTATAATAGTGCTGCTTGTATCAGTGACTCTCGTGGGGATATGATTTGTTTTGTATTGAAAAATTGTACGTATTTGTAAATCAGCCATCAACTTTGTGGCTCGTCACAATTTACAATAAAAATGGTATGTTACTAAGGTGTTGGTAAAATTTAAAGATGAAGATGTGTTTATGGAAGTGTCATTGTTGAAATATCCGAGTATTAATGTATCTTGTCTGCTTTGGTCTAGTATTTTTTTCAAAATGATAATGGTTTTCGATAAATGTTGACTGGTTTCCTATCACTGCTACAAATACTTCATTGGTAAATTTTTCAATGAGAGAGCACTTCATAGAATCCAAAACACATTAGGCGATGCCTCCTCTTCCTTTGTTTGGGTGTGAAGAAAAAACACTGTTATAACCATTTAAGCAAAAAACTTTTCTTCTCCAACATCAAGCCACGTTTCAGTGATGACGTGGACATGAACAGTATTGCATAATTTTCTGAATTTTTCCTCAATTTCGTCAAACTTGTTTCGTCTACTTCTCATATTCATATACATTATTTGCAGACAGATCTTCATAGGAGTATAGTCGTCGAGTCAGGCACTTGTGTTCTTGTATATTACACTCCATAGTCTATTGTAGCAAGGTCGTTCTTGAGGGCAGCTATGTAAGCTGGGCAGTTGTCCCTATCTCCAGTTGAATGGTCAGCAGGCTTACAAAATCTGGTGCATGTCGCGTAAACTGGTTTGATGGTTGCATTTGGGCAAGACTTACGGGTGTATTTTTCAAGAGCACAGTGTCCACATGTAGGTTTGGTATCTCTGCAATATTTGTATGAGTGTCCAATCATATGACATATAGTGAAGACAGTAAGTCCAATAAAATCTCTGACGCGGCAAACAGTCCAGTTTACAATTACTTTCTCCTGTTCAATAAGTAAGTTACACACAGCGGGCATTTCACAAATAAAATGACAAGTGTTTCCTGTGCGAGCACCAGCGAAGTGACTTAATTTAAAGCACGCAATGGTTCCCTAAATGTCTTGAATGTTGGGAACACCATTTAGGGCAATCCTTAAAAATTCTTAGTCCCTCAGGTCCCGCGGTACACTAAAAAATATTGGTCTCGGAAATCGCTTGGTCGGTAGTCGGGCCTTAATTGCGCTGGATTTGTCAAAGCAGGATGCATTTAATATTTTTTGCTGCTTACCTGCGATTGCTGTGTTTATTAAGATACCTTTTTTTCTTATTTTTTTTATTCCCGTGACCCAAACGCCTAGCTCAGATGGCCGAATTATGTCTTGGATAATTTTTTTCGTACCGTCACTATCCTTGGTGGTGTATCTGTTGGAAATATGCATACGGTAGGTCTTGGTTCTCCGACACAATGTCCATATTGAGTAAATGGTGGGGGTTGGCGAGCATCATTAACCTGTTAACCGGGCAGGACGTATAAATACGTCAAACGTAAACAGTATCGGGTACAGGTAGGGCGTATTAATACGTCCTTGAAATATATGTTGCGAACTGGAACAAGCGGGACGTTGTAACGTAGCTTGTCACCACATATTATATTAAACTCACCGTATACCGGTTATATGCTCCACCATAGCTTGCAGCAATAAGGGAAATTGAAATGATGACACAGCAATATCAATTGTGATATAATTACATGAATGTATATTTAATTTAAACTTTGATTACAAGAGCAAGACTTAAATTTAGAAAATCAGGGGTGGTTGGCTATTTGATAGCACAACGTAATTTGAACTCGGCCACGACATTTACTCGTAAAATTATATTAACTATAAAGCTTAAAATAAGACATCACCACTGAGCGCCAGTCTAGAAAACTCTTTTAAACGAATTTATAAACATGGTGATATCTAAGAGATTATGTGTCTAATTCATGTGGATTAATAAAATTGTCTCACATGCGTATATTAAATCTCCGACATCCAAGCAGCCCGTTCTCCGATGTCCTTCCGCCACACGCCTCGAAAACCAACTGCCGGCTTCTCTGGAATTCAACGCCTAGCTTACTTGAACCCTCCGAGTGGCAGCTGTAATTCTATGCCAACGCGTGTCTAGAAGTCTTGGTATGTCAGCGGATGGTTCCTACCGCTACAACGTGTATTTCCGAGCATATCACACGGAAATTGAGTTTTTAATTTTTAAATATTTTAATTTTTTAAATTCAATGTTTCTCTTTTATCTCTGTGCTTTTATTTATTGTTCTGTAATTATAACCTTTTTTATATTTTTTGTAATCTTTATAATTGTTTGTAAATATTCTATTTTTTTAATTCGATGTTTTCACTTTTTTTGATGCATAAATAAAAAAAATAAAAATATGAAATTACGTCCACCGGGCATAACGTATTGATACGTCCTAGTGAAGGAGTTCGCGCCCGTTATATGCTGCGTAATTCAAAACTGAACTCCCCGGTTAACAGGTTAAGCTGTTTGCGGGCGATGTCAGCAAATAAGACGCTAGCCTCCGTTGCCACCGCCACTCTCCGCATTACAAGTAGGTCGAGTGACGGCCGGCGTGGTCTAGTGGTATACGCTTTTGACTACAGATCCGAAGGTCGCGGGTTCGAACCCGGCGTGCGCAAATAAATTTTATTTGATTAATTTGTGTTATTTGACAATTAATTAATTTAAAATTAATTAATTTAAAATAATATATAGTATATTTGCGGCACGTTCCAGAGTGGAAGATACTCTCAGTATCGCCCTGGTGTAAGACCACCATTCAGAATTGAAACGTTGCTTGAAATGGCTTTAGCCGTGTTTGGTGACCAGATCTGAATAGCCAGGTACTTCCCCACCTTCCTCTTCCCCATCTCCCTCCCCTCCCCAATACCCTCAGCCTCACAACATACCCCAATTGGAGATGCCATAGTCTCACTGGCTCCAGACGGGAGCAGTTGGGACTCTTGTGCGGTATTACTGTAAAAAAAAAAAAAAAAAAAAGGTAATTAACATTTGAGCTTTTCGAGCTCCCGCCTAGTACCTCCGTAGTGAGCCGAGAGTAAAAATCCCACAAACAAAATGTATTAATATCAGATTACCACATTGATATGCAGGCGCTCAAGTGATACAAATTTTTCATATCCAATGTGTACTTTTGGCGTTTGAGAAACCAAATAACCACCTACTTAATTATAAACCCTGTAATATGTATTTTTTCAAGTAAGGAATTATACAATTTATTATTATTTAATGACTAGGCAGCATTTTGCAGATGCTCTCTAATATGATTTCACAATAAGTTTAACCCCCAGGCTAAATTGTTCGCTTTTGAGAACAACTCATAGTCTGACAGAAATCGTTCATGGTGAGAAATATGACCTAAACGGTGTTAGAAAGAGAAAACACCACGCTTTATATTCAAATCTAGAAGTTAACCATAGAAGAACTAAATTTTCACCTCTATGAAACCAAAGATTCCCACCGCAATTTGGAAAAATCATTCAGAAATATTCCATTTATTTGGATTTAATTGCAAAGTAGAAATACTCCAACCTTCTGAGAGAATACGCCAGAGCCCTGAGGGATTAACAGTAATTATTGATTAACAGTTGTTTTAAATTTCCTGGTTGCTGATTGTAGGTACTGGACTAGCCTTCGCTCGGCAAGACGGTTGATGTTGTAAAAAAATCAACTTGGATATGCAATGGTGCATAGTAACGCAAAGACTAACCGTTAGTATGACCTTTTTTCCAATGTGCCTACAGGTTTACGTAACTTTGAATGAACATTCTGTTGCCTCGACATTATCTCACCGACTGGCTGGAAATTATTCAAAAAAGCTTTTTATGTATTTTTTTAAATTTATTTATCTATTCACTTATACATACAGTTTATCGGTATACATATGAACATTGGGTGCAGGTAATACAGATATATCTTCCATATATAAAACGTGGTAGTAGAATGAAATGTGATATGCAACTGTATATACATGATTGAAGCTTAGGTAGTAATGTTCTGTGAACACCTCACTAGGAGAACCTGTGACGAGGTGTTCGCATGGGTGTTATTCTGCCATCATAGGTGGAAACACAATAACCTCCTTGGGAGTCTCCACCGTAGTTCCACCCGTGGTGGCAGTATTTTACATTATTAGGTTAGAAGTTAGAAGCTGTATTGACAAGTTCATCATAATATTATATAGACACAATGTAGTAATTTGAGGTAAGTTACGTATCAAAATGTTCTGTAGACACACTGTAGTACAATAGTACAGATACATAGTACAAATGTAGAACATGATTTAAACTTCATAATATTATATATGAGTAATGAAAAGAAAAGTAAGAAATATACATGAAAGGAACTTAATGAACAGTTAAGCTGAGAGGGAAAAAAAGCAAAACTGAAGTTATATTACAGTTAATTGTATACTTTAAATACTAAATTAATTAGACATAATCCACGAAAAACTGCAAGACTTTTAGCTTCCTTAACAATTACCGGGAGTTCATTGAACATTTTAAAACCTTTATAATAAATATTGTTTTGTGTTCCCGATAAATGTGTTTTAGGAAACCTAAAATCGTTGCAGTTTCTCGTAGGATATAAATGAACTGTACTATTAATTCTAACATGCTTTGACATATAGTCAGGTAACATTTTATTTTTTAGCTTATAAATAAACACTAAGGTATTATAAACTAATCGTTGCCACACACTTAAAAGATTGAGTTGACGTTGCATGGTTTTTATTCTGGTGTACCTACTACAACACAGTATTGACCTCATGCCTCTGTTCTGGATTACTTCCATTCTCTTAATTTGGGTTTTGTTACTTAGAAATATTACACTTGTACAATAATTCAGATGGGATGCTACAGTGGTATTGTAGACCAATATCCTTGTTTTAATGTCCAATTTTCCTTTTATCCTACTTAAGAAATTAACCTTTTTGGCAATTTTTTTATTTAAAATTTCAAAGTTAGTGTTAAATTTTAACTTGTTATCTATTATGATTCCCAAGTATTTAATTTCTTTTACTTCTTCAATATTTTGATTGTCTATATTTAGGACAGCATGTACGTTTAGTTTTTTCCCTAATACCATGAATTTACTTTTAGTTACATTTAATTTCAATTTATTTATGTTTAACCACATGGATAATTCATTAAGTTCATTTTGTATTTTTGACAGCGCATCTTCAATATTATTTGCTATAATATATAAAAGTTTGTCATCTGCAAACAGTTTGATGGAACAGTACTTTAAGCACTTCACTATATCATTAATATATAAAATAAATAGGAGCGGTCCCAAAACAGATCCTTGAGGAACTCCAATGTTGATTTCTTGTTCTTCAGAGATAGTATCTCCAATTTTGGTTTTTTGTTTTCTATTTTTTAAGTAATCAATAAACCACTGCAATTCATTAGCACGAATTCCTATGTCCTTCAATTTCATTACTAGTCTTTCTCTGTCTATCGTTTCAAAAGCACGTCTAAAATCCAAGAACACTGCTATTGTGATTTTCTTCTGATCCATAGCTGTTTTCCATTCATTTATCACATAATTTATTGCTGTTTCACAGGAATATTTATTTCTAAACCCAGATTGTTCTTTTACTAGAATGTTATTTTTTTCTATAAATTTACTCATCTGTTCTTTCACAATGCATTCTAGTAATTGTTCATATTTAGGCAATCCATTTATTGGTCTGAAGTCTTCGAAATTTTTAGCATTTATTATTTTGGGCACTGGTGCTATTATGGAGGTTTTCCATGACTGCGGAAAAATTCCCTTAGTCAGAGATTCATTTATTAGTGCAACTAATCTGTCTCCTATAGCTGGCAGTGCATCTTTGATTATGCTTATAGTAATTCCATCCGGCGATGATTTTGGTTTCATTGTTTTAATGATTTTCATTAAATACTCATTGTCAATTTTATTAAACCTGAAAATATTTTTATTCTCTCTTTTTTCCGATGATTGAGAAGAGGTATCTGCGACTAATGGAATACTCTTATTTATGTTTTCGACACTAAGTACAAAATTTGTGTTAAATTTTTGGGCTATTTTAAGTGTATTATCTTCAACTCCATCTGGAAACCGAACTTCCTTAATGTTTTCCCTCTGTTTGCCGCTTATAATTTCTTTAAGTGTAGTCCACATTTTTCTTGAGTCACTTTGAGAGGTAATTATTTTTTGCCTGATATACGAATTTTTGGTATGTTTTATTTCTGTACTATACATGTTTCTAAGTTTCTTATAGGTTTCCCACCTTTCTTCAGTGAATTGTATTTTACAGGCTTTATAGGCTGTATCCCTTTGTTTTTGTAGAATATGTAGGGATTTCGTATACCATTTATTTGTATCTTTTAATATAATATTAGTTAAAGGCATTAGCTCATTTACTACTGTTTTCAGATGTCCTACTAGTTCATCGGCTTTTCTGTCTAAATTTCCTTGGTTATCGCAGATCCATTTTTTGTTTTGTAATGCTGTACACAACGTATCCTTATTATAGTTATTTTTTTTCCTATACGTTATATTTCTTATTCCCTGTGGCTTCGGACTTTTATATTTAATTTTAGTAGCAATAGTTTCGTGATCAGATATTTTGGCTTGGAGTAAATAGGTTTTGGAAAAATAGTGTTCCTTTAGATTTAATCCAGTCTGTGATCTGTTTATTTAGTTGATGTCTTGGTGAATTATCAGCAGGTTGTTTCAAGGAAGGTGGCATGCAGTTTTACAGTTTAATGGAGTACTAGTTAAAGGATCTTTGTCCGTGGGTCATGTGCTTTACCGGGATGTTATTAAAATACTGTTTTTATTTAAGGAATGTTTAAGTGGCTTTTAACATAATCTGATTAATAAAGAGTTAAGATATCGTTGAAATTGTAACTATGAATATTTTTACAACTCTCCTGTATTTAGAATTAAAGGTTATAATCGAACTTTAAGTAATGTTTAGAGGTTCTGTAAATGTTTTTCTACACAATTGTTTTAAACATTGTAACACATTTACATCCCCCGACATATAGAAAAACATATTATTTATTTAAAACTTAATTTTGTTTTAAATAAATAACAGTTGTTTTCCGCGTCATGCGGAATTTAGCTCGTAACCCATTTCGGCCTGGTATTTTTTGCACTGGCGCTATACTGAGTCCGGGCGAAAATAAAGGTCCAGTGCGAATTTCTTTAATTTGTTTTAAATTGCTATATCTTTGAAAATAATTAAAAATTTCTACATAGTAACTCAGCATACCCAAGCTATAAAAGTACTAAACGAAAATCGAAAATTATTTGAAATGCAACTCGATTAACCTTTAATATGTTTATATCGGTCCGCCTACCTGTATTAGCTCATACCTGCTTTTTTTTAAAACGCCCGACATTTCATGTTCATATTGAAGGGCTTTAAAGATCTTAGGGTTTGTTCTCCAAACTGACATAGTTTTCGGGATACCCATACTCTGAGAATTTTATACTTCTGCTTGGTCTGCAGTAAGCTGGAGACTTGCTCAGCTATCCGGAATCCCCATGAGGTGGGGATTTCATTCATACTCCCTCATGTTGATGAGGGTTTAGAAAAAGTTTCTGTGTTGACTCGAGGAAGCGTGGACACTATCCGTGGCTCTACCCAGCGAACTTTCTTCTGGGCATGCTTGGACTTCACTCCTTTCAGCTCAGTTACTTGCAATTGCTCATACACAGTTGAGAGGGGTATGCCGCCACCCACATATTCAGACTTCTTCTTTCGTATGGCAGGGGGGGGAGGATCAGAGGGAGACATTTAGATCTGCAAGCCACTCTAGAGCCTCAGGAGTCGCCCTGTGGACCTCATCAATCCTGTCGGGAATTAATAAAGCGGGCATTTGTTGACAGCACGTTCGGTGGTATGCACCGCACCGCATTCACACATCGCTTATTTAGACTGCTGCGAGGCTATATCTAGAACTATTTTGTATCTTGTGAGTCTCTATGTTCCTGATGTCTATCTTAGACAGCGTTATCATAGTTTATTTATATCTTCCTGTCTGTAGTACCAACCAATGGTTCCCACGGTAGGAGGTGTATATTTCCAATGATTAAAGCTGTTGTTTATATTGTTGACACAGTGAGATTTGTTGGATTTGAGGATGTAGATGGCAAAATGCAAATGAATTGCTCAAATCCCACTGTGTGCTCCAACATTGGTTCGTGAGACCTTCTCGAAATGGAGAAAAACATAAATGATACCGAACAGAACGATCCTAACACAAATAGAGGCCCTTAATTTTGCTGCAAGGTTTCAGATATAACATATTGATACATACACAGAACTATGGAGAGATTTAAAAATTCTGTTCTTGTTCTATTTAACAGAACGGTTGCCTGGCTTTTTTCATACAAAACTTAAATTTGGATATGAAGCCTAAATATCCAAACAAACTGTGTGTAGTAAAAATCTAGTACGGATGTGCTACTTTATTTATTTGTTTCAAATTTTAAAATATGGGCACTTAAATAAATCGATTTTTCACAATTTTTGAAGCAAGTTTGGCAATTATTTGTGATTTAATGGTAATTATTAAAAAAACAATCTTGCCTATTTTAATATGCAAACATATATAAATTTAAAAAAAAAATTGTTGTATATAAGTTTTGAATTCCGAACAAAAAATGTCTATTTTACGATGTTTTATTTTTTAATTTGTATTTCGTTGCATTTACATATATTTGAAAAGATTTTTTGTTAACTCAAAGTTGCCTCTAAAATCGCGAAATGTTGAATTCTGTAATGTTCTATATTTTCTAATTTAAAACATAAATAAATAAAGCTGCACATATCTGTACTAGATATATTGATACCTTTTGATTAAAAATATAATTTTTCAGTTTGGATTTTACAGATTTTTTTTTTTACTAAAATACAATGTGGCATATGCCTAGTTTGATGTTTTTGAGATCCAATGTGGTTTTATGAAAGTCTTATATTTGCATTATGAAGAGGATGAGACACTTTTTAACAGAGATAATGACCTTATGGTTGCCAATGAAGTAAGAATTCTTTAAAAAAATTCATATCCCAGTAAGTTTTTTTTTTAATTTTCCGATTTTATGTACGGGTTAAATCTTCCCCATAGGAAAAACTATACCCTTCCACACACTTTTCCACAAATTATCATCTAGTCAATCAACATTATGCAAGTGCATTATGTAAGCAAAATAAATACAAAACAATACAAGAACAACACGTCAACTCACCAGAGATCAAATGGGAAAATAATTCACCGACTCCAGATATTTTCATATCAGAGGGTTCGGCTCGGTAGAACTTCTAACAGGGCCTATAAATCCTACTGATCCCTCAACATACATATTTAAAAAATCTTTCGTTATCCTACATGTATTTAAAATGACTGATTTTTGCATTTTTATATATAAAGTTTTTGATAGATCTAATACGCCTAAATTTTTAATGAGAGAGCTAGGTATAATGCCAGTAGCCGAAATAACGAATGGTAATATTTTTATAGTCTGAGAATGCCAAATTCTTTTTTAAATTCTTATATAAATTTATAATTAATAAAGTAATTATAATTAGTTTATAACTATGCAGAATTATTTCTTGTCACAGGAATTTCCTGCCGAGACAGGTAGTAGATTATATTATAACAATCATTATGCCGGCTTCAGACTCTCAGGCAAACCCATCCAACATGCTTCTAATGGTGACCTGCACAGGTGTGCCGGATTCATGTGGTTCACCTACAAGTTCAGGCGGACCAAAAATCCCACAGTTGAGAACTATACCATTGGCAGATGACTTGATAGCGGTGCTCAGTTTGATATTTGCAAATAAAATACAACCTAAAAATGTAGTAAAACAAGGGTTGTTAAATAAAAGCATAGTTGCTAAAAAGGGCCAGTAAACTTGTTAAGTGAATTATTACCAAACAATTATTTCTCAAATAATTATATTTAATTGATAATCGCAATTAATTAATGTACATGCTTCTCTCCTTAGTTATACTATTTAAAAAATGATACATTTATGAGAAAAGAAAGATTAACTGCAGGTTTCCCGACTAACTCAACCCGCCTGCGAAAGCAAACACAGTTGGCCTGTACAGTTAGCAGGTGCAGGTCAAAATACGAATTTTCGTATTTTATCCAGTCGCCTTCACAGGTTAAGATAACTGCACAGTTATTTAATTTTATTTAGGAAAACCAATAGATTTTTTACATTATTAAATAATCAACTTATAAATAATATCTAATGATAGGTTTTCACTTAAACATAAAATTATAATAACAAACTAAGGGTCCATTACCCGCGGGCAAAAAATATTTACAAAAAATACAGAATATTAAATAAAATTAAAATAACATCGGATATAAGAACACAAATAAATTACAATATATCAATTTTATCCTCACTCAACACCAATAATTACTAATATATATGTATACCTACAACTATACTGAAAAAATGTTTATAAAATCAATCATATGCAACTGGACAGGGTTCATATCAACAACATGATAACTTGCAGTATGTTATTAATTATTTAAGAATAGCCAAGGTATATTTTTTAAATATTCCTAAATTACACGAAAATATGTCAATATCATTAAAATTCTTATTGGATAGGGTACACGCTCTGAACATAAAAGCGTTTGGTCTGAGATTAGTAGAACATTTTTGAAGATGAAAAAGTGATTTATCTCTAGTTCTAACGCTTGGGACTCTAAAATTAATCTCAGACAAAAGGGGCAACAATCAATAAAACCATTGATAATTTTATGGAGATATATTATATCTGCGGAGTCTCTTCTGGTTTGTAATGGCTTTAGTCCATAATATTCCATCGAGCTGTTAATGTTGCGGTTACCAATATTCATCTTAAAATTTAAATGACTGACAATATTTTTTTGGATGGCTTCAATGCTCTTTAAATAAATATTATATTGAGGATTCCATATGGGACAAGCAAATTCAAGATGACTGCGAACATAAGAAAAATAAAATATTATTGTTTAAATATTATTGAATTCTTTTGAAATAAATAATAGATAATATTTTTCATTGTTTTAGAAATTTTAAAATTGCATCTAAGTAGGTAGTTACTTACTTATTTTTCGAAATAAAGTAGTTTTACATTTAACATTGTATTCTTTCTGCAAAAAAGACCTATACATACCTACTACATAAATGGGTTCCTGAGGCATTTGTGTCCTGTGGTACAAATATGAAAATTTGGAAAAAATTCGAGGCTGATGTAAACATAATAGGTAATTCTTCCTTATTTTATGGTATAAAGGGATGCTTAAGGTTTTGTCATGATACTTTCAATATATCTTTTATACTTTTCATGTGCACCTTTTATCGCTTTATTAATTTATCTATGTTCTATAAAACACCCAGTCTGGTGTAATAAAGGTGTGCTAAACATGAACATGTCTTACAACAAACATATCATGTTTATTTATATAAATATCAACAAAGTTAATACACATTGTTCTATAATTACTTTCATAGTACTTATTTTGTACTCTTGTTATTATATACAACTATTGAACTCATTTGTACAACAAAACTCTCTATGATAACTTGTATTGTATCTGCTTATATCGTTCATACTCTTATTATTGTACTCCTGAACAATTTGCCTATAACAATGTATACATGTAAAAGCCTTCAAGATGTGAATAAATAAATTATGCAAATGGTCAAAGAAAGGTTGTATATGACGTGAAGGTTAATGGTAGAAGAAGTTGGGGACACCAGAGGAAGAAATGGCACTTGAATGAATAACTCAATACTTTCGTATATCAAAAGGTATAATAACAGAAGAGTATGAATGTGAATGAGTGTGTGCCAAGACAGAGTTGTATGGCGGTCCATCTTCTCTACCTACCCCTTCGGGATGCTGATGGTTATGATTAACAAGTATACGTACCACCTACCTAGATAATGTTTTTTCAACCATAAAATGTTCAAAGTTTCATCAATCTCAAAATTTCCTGATCTACTCAACCTCAACCCGATCTATCTACACTCTGCATACAATATCATGAAAAAATACTGCTCCAGTACCTAAATGCAAATAAACCTAACCTACATCTATGTACGATAAATTTACTATATTTTGATAACCTAACCCTATTCTCTTCTCTTATTTTGCGCCAATGCAGACGGCATAAATAAACCACTCTCTGTCGGACGGCATGATAAATTGAGGGCAATGACCTTCAATGAGAAACATATTTCTTAGCCTTTTGTACCGCAGCATGGCAAGGGTACATAATAAAATGGAAAACATCTAGCAGTAGAATCTAGAATCTCAAAATCTTAAATTATTTGCTCGTTTCACCCATACATCTTCTACTAACTCGGCATGGCCCGAATTCTGAAATTATGATTATTTTACTTGATCTACCAGGTTTCTGTTACGGTAGGTAGTTTTCTATAAGCTCAACGAGAGTTTTATCTCGGTGAATATAAATAGAAGGTACCTAAATAACCCAATTTAATGTGTTCAGAAATTATTTAGGAGCATCATTAGTCGTATTATTTGCATCGAAATTACTCGTACAAGTGCTATTAAATAAAACATTCGGTCGCATTAATTTATTATATTAATACAGTTCTTACTTGTGCACGTGCATAAAAAAATAAGGTCGACAAAATGTAATATTATTTCTACACATTTTCAATTATGAAAAATTATTATAAAAGGCTATTCGAGCTCACAAAAGTTTCATAGCGAATTCCATTTCGATTGCAACATATAATTTTCTAATTTTTAATATTCTTGATACCTCCTTTCATTTCTTCGGCCCATAAAAGTCTGACATTATTATTTCATCGCTGATTGAAGGTTTCGGTTTCACGGTAATGGCAACCCTCAACTTGCGTATATTTACGAAACACGGGTGAATAATGTCGTCCATTAATATTTTTGAGTATGCCCTGTTTATATACATTGGTGTTTTTGTAGTGTTAAAAAATGTGTCGTTTGTTAAGTTTTAAGACGCGAACGAATCATTTACGTTTTTGTTCTTTTACTTCATAGGAATCATAGATATATAGGGACTTAATGCTTCGATGACAAAAAATTAAATGGTTCCTTTTTTCCATAGATAAATTCACACGCTACAAAAGTCAGTTGAAGGTGTCTGGTACTGAGTTGTAAATCAAACCGCGTGTTACGAAGGGTATATATTTTTCATGTTTCCAAAGTGGACGTATAATAGCCGCTAATGAACTAAATATTTATGAACTGTAGACTTTCGTAAATTCGTATACACTAATTTATGCCTACTTTGGTCACCTCATTTTAGCCAAAAACGTAACTTCTATGGAATTTTTGACAGCAGAAGTGTTGTGTTACCATGTGCTTCCGGATATCCGCTAATCAAGGACGCCATTTTGAACGGTACCTATTTAATATTGGCGCAACATGAACGCGAAAGGTATGTTTATTTTTATTTTGGTTTTATAATTTCTTGGGAAAAAGCTTCGTAAATTTAAAAACAATTCTTATTATATTTTTCAAGTCACCAGTTGTGAACAATTTTGTAGCAGGAGATGAAAAAATATTGAAATGAGTAAGAACTAGCAGTGGTATTCAGACAACATTTTTGTATGCACCGGATATATTGCTGGCGTATGGCAGGCCACTCTGCATCTATTGTATTTCCTATTGATTTAGTGTAATTTTACTTTTTAAATATGTTTATTTATAATAGTTTGCTTGGAAACCTCGTTAATTGGAATCTCGAAATACTTACAGCGTAATATGTATTTTATTAATTATGCGTTAAGGTTATATTTATTAAATTAATAAGCATTTAAATGTATATTGTCACGTTTGTGGTTATATGATAATCCGACGCCATTTTGATTTGCCGTATGTCGTGATCTTTTTTGGTAAAAGATTTGTATGTAATATGTGTTTTTGTCAATCTAATCATTTTTGTTACCGCTAAATAATTGAGCTTTGTGTGTGTGGTGGAAATTAATACATTGTATTTAATTAGCATTGAGGTATAAGGTAAAGCCAGCTTTGTCGTTCGAAATATGAGCCATACATATCGGATCGTTGTCCTATATGAGATATCACGGGCATCAGTCGGTTACAAGCGCTCGCTGGGCACAGGTCTCCGGCGATAACTTCAAAATGTCGACATGCACGCAGAGATATTGTACAAGTCGCACTGGAAAATATAGGGAAAGCAATGGTATTACCTTTAATCTTTACCATAATCAATAGTCGTGTAAATTGACTTATTAATGTTAAAAACTCGTGGAGAATTGGCGCACTGCCGCAGGTCACCTTTGACTCGAAGGATTCGGGCGACATCGACAACCGCCACACCCCCTTCCTACTTCCCGCACGGGAACAATATTTAGCACTGATATTGCAAGGAATTTAGACTCTTTTTATATATAACTCAATGTTAATTTCGCTAAATTTTCATTACAGTGGTGTTTTATTTCTTATTATTTTGTGTTATTTTCGATTTTCAAAATCAAATGGTACCCATCCGTACCTATATGTTTTTTTTTCAGTTACATACGTTTTCCTTATTAAATATCTATAATGTCACCTAGACACCTGGATTTTTATCGTGAAAATAATATCTTAAACAGAGGATTGCTATTTTCCTTTAATTTGCTTCGTTTTGACCGTCATTTGCCTTTTTCAAAAACCATATGATACAAATCCTCGAACTAGACAGTCCTGCATCGGGTAATAATAATTGCCGCGGAATTTGTAAAAATTCTTAGTGAATTTTATTTTTTATTTATTAGGTCCCCTACAACGAGATCGAGATTTTGAAACATCTGCCCTTCCAGTATTCCACTAGGACACTAGGACATTAGGCCACGGGACTGTGATTTTATTGAAGATAAAAGGTAGGTAATTTTGTCTTAAAACTTTGGCATGTTATAAATTAATTAATGTTTTTAATTGCTTTTTTTGTTTTCAATTTCACTTTTTTTAAATTCACTAATGATGGATTGCCACCTAAACAAAGCTCGAGAATAAGTAACAAACATTCTATCTAAAAATACCACTTTTCATTCTGCAGACTTTTGACGTCCTCGTTATTTTGTTGGGATTAAGTGTTGCGAATTTGAATCATGTCGTCATAAATATGTCTTGTTTGCAAGAAAATAATATTTTATTTTCTTTTATGAGGACAGTATTGCAATTATTGAAAGATTGTATGCTTTTTGGTTGTTTCTATTGAATGAACATATTTTATTTCGTTAATAGAGAACTCAAATCCAACATATTTTAAAACATTAACGTTTTTATTCCTTCCCTGGATAGTGCTATTTTATTTCGATTAGGAAGAAAACAAACATTGATTGATTATATTAAAAATAAATACTATCACAAACAGTGGCGGGTCGTGACCTTTGGGTGTATTACAGTGCTAATGTTAAAAAACGGCATTATTGATGTTTTATCCGAAATGTGATTTTTGTACGAAGATTTTCAGGAAATCGGTGCAGCGCATGCCATGAAATTTCATGAAAATCTCTATACAAAACGGAATTTTCGTAAAAATATAGAAAATCGTTTTGGACTAAACAACATCAATAATGTTGAATTTTTCAAACTTAACACTCTATTACACTCAAAAGTCACAAGCCGCCACCGATCACAAATACATGTTTTAATCAAAACAGTAATCTTTTCAACACTATATTTATTCATACAATATTTTTGCAGATAAATCATCAAAGATGGAAGAACATTTGCATGTGTTTTTTTCTTCTGAAACTCCACAATTATATCATGAAATAATAGAGAATAGTGATTTAGAAAATTTGTTATTGGAACAACACGCGCAACAGGCAGCAAGAGCTCCTGAAATACCCAAATTAGAATCGAAAGCTTTCGGAGCTCTTACCATACCCAGGAAAATTCAAAAAAAATATACCATGGCTATCAAAGTTAAAACTTTAGGTAAAATAAGAAAGACATTCGAGGCGGACCAGGCTGAAAAGTTGCCAGAAATACTTAAACTGAGTGAGAATTTGATTAATATGTGCTTAAAGTACAAAACTGGTCGTGAGCGATTACTGAATAAGTCTATAATTCAAGGTCTTCTCAATAAAGGAGAACCTCTATCCCGTGCAAGCTTAAAAATTCTCGCGCAATTTAATTTACACGATTTCAAGCATATCCAACAATTTATTCGAGTCGATGGAAAACCTATCACATTGTCGGGGGGGTTGGGTGGAAATATCTTAGAGGTTGACTATGACACGATAGGTCTTAATCCTAATAAGGTAAATTCACGTAGATCTTCAGATAATGTAAAAAGCCCAAACAAAGATCGAGCAGGCACCCAGTTATCACAAATAGGTAACACAAAGCACAGGGGCATTTTGGCAGGTTCCAATATAAAATTCAAGCCAGGTCCGCTTAGTAAGAAGCCAGTATTAAGTAAATCAGCCAGCCACACCATCCACGGTCCACTGGAGCTGGTTAGGGTCCCGGCGGTGGGTCTAGAAGTGTTCCCCAGGGTGGGTATGAAGCTGGACTCTGCTGCGTGCTTTCACCTCGGGAGAGTCCGTCGGCGAGATGGTTGCATAGACGCAGATTGGGCTCAGTTCGCCGCATCTCTAGTGGAAAAACCAACTACTGCCGAAACAAAGCATTCCCATACCTTTATTCTGCCCTATGAAAACAATCAGAATCGAATTTTGATGCAGAAAGACTTAGATTTTACTGAAAAATTCATTTTAAAATCAGGAAATCACAAACTCTCCCCTATACAAGATTTCACCTGCTTAGATGAATTGACGAACATGAATGCTTTGCAAATATCCGGAGATATTGAAATGGCAGTTAAAAATGTTTTATCGGACTTAATCAATACTGTTGCAATTGGCGAAGTTCAGGATAGAATTTGGAAATATGATAAAGATTATAAACCAGTTGAAGTTCAAAATACGGAAACAAAAACTGAAAGAAAGAAAGTCACCAAACGAAAATTTAATGAATTGAGACGGTTGGATGTCACAGTCATTGATGTTGACAACGGTAAGACCCAAGGCGAGGAGGAAGCTTGCACCAAGCCATCGTGCAAACTCGGATGTGTGTGTTCCAGTCTTCGTGCATGCTTTCTTATGAATGAACACTGCGGCAAAGCCGAGTGTATGTTCAAGTGTTCTTGCAAACTAGAAGTATCCAAATCTGCGGTTGTGAATTTACAAAATCAATTGAACAGACATCTTTGCAAGGAAGAACAAAAGTTCAAACGCACAGTAATACACTCCAATGACGAAACTTTAGTATTGGGGGCGAGCCGTAGAGGCCTACGAGTTCCAAAAAAATTTGAAGACTTCTACTTACTAGAGAATCAACTGGAGGCAAAATTAAAGACTAAATCCCAAAAAGATATCAAAATAGTATGCACTAAACTTCCCAATGAATTGAGGCTAGCGCCTTGGTGCATGGTTCACCAACTTTACACTTGTTTTTGTAAAGGTTTATTTACAGAAGGGTCTGAGTTCAAGTACTCATATGCATCAGCAGTAATTAAGGATTCTGAAAACATCACGATTGTTCATATTGATGACGATGACCCATTCGAAGACGATGACCCAGTCGGTAACGCGTGGGAAGAAACTGACACGTTTTGTTGTCGCCGGACTACCTTCAACGAACAGTTTATTAAGAGGAGTAAAAAATGTGCGCACAAATATTTAGAAAGAAATAGTAGAATAAAATGGGCTGAAAGAGAAGATGTAGGCAAAATGCGTTTATTGAACAGTCACATGGAACATGCTTTTAAAGTATTCAATGAAGGAAAGGATCTAATTAATGTTATTGAAGAAACTTCCTCGAGGCCTCAACGAAGGAAGAACAAACCCGCCCGCATCGAAGACTCCCCCTCATTACCCAGCACTTCTGATTTTTCTAATCCGACCTCAAATAATATCGTTCGTAATTGGAGCAAGTTAATTGAAGACTATTGCAACCAAAAAGTATTTGTATGGGCCACGACACAACCCCCGTTAAAGATATATATAACCAGTACTTTTAATATATATTCAAAGTCGATTTGCATACCAATTCCAGTCGGGAAAGACATAGACGAAAAATTATTAAGCAGTCATAATCCCATGCTTAGGGAAATAGTTAACAAGAACGTATCTGCTCATAAACAAGTTCTTTTAACGCGAAAACCTCATGCATGGGAGCTTTGTGGAAGCGCGATAAAGGAAAACAACACACAAATTATCCTTAAACGCCCTTCTCTCGGCACACCAAACCCTGAAATTGAATTAGTGACTTCAAAGAACTTGTTCACGTGGCCGAGAATCCCTGAAGCGCCTGAACAAATACCAGGCGACCTTAAAATAGAGAATACAAACATTTCAAATGAAACCGGTAAAAGACCTGAAGCAGTGCCGTCTGAGGATGTACCAGTTCAATTTAATAAAAATGTTATTACTGCTAGTAAAAGTCGTGTAAAATCAATAACCTTAAAATCCAGCCGCAAATTTAAAAAAAATAAGTTAAGTTCGCAAGACTTAGACAGCATAAATAGTAAACCTGCTTCAGTTTCGCCTGAAGGTTCTCAAAGTAAAAACGGAGATAGTGTTTTATCATCCAGTATAACCGTTCCTCTTCTAATGAATTCTTCAATAGCAAGTAAGAAAATAAAGTCACAGGTATTGACGCAAGATATGAAAAATTCCTCTTTGGAACCCAAAAAGCAAGACACTTCGTTATCGACGCTTAAGGAGAAGTTCACCACTACATTACCTGAGCTAGCAAAGAAAGATTCCTTAAAGACTGAGCCTGACAATGCGTGTTCTGTTAAATTAATTCCGAAACATACGTCACCATTAACGATGACACACGATGAAAGAGAGACGCATTCACAGATTCCTGGGAAGTTAACAGTTGTATCGAAAATTACTCGCCCATTGCAATCTCAACCGAAAGAGAACTCTTCAGTGGCACCTGACCTGGAAAAGTCGTTGTTATTGTCTAGGAAGCAAGATCCTTTGTTTATTACTGATAAAAGCGAGACCTCATTGATTACAAAGAAAGCAGGGGACCCTAATAAACCACCTCTACTGAAACTCAGCATTCCGACCCTTAAAATTTCTGCAAACCAACTCATAAAACTGCCTACTACTGTCACAGGACCATTGGTAACAAATGATCCAAAGTACAGGTGGCTTCTGTTATACCTAGAAGACGACCTGACAGGAATGACAGTAATATACAAGAAGTTCTCAATCACTCGTCAAGAAGTTATGGAAGCCATGTCCCTTGCTGAAAAAAGTGGGAAAACATGTAAATTCCCGGTTAGCCATGGGTTACCGCAGTCGTCTGTACCCGGATTTGGAATATACGCTGTTCCCGGCAATCGAATGAAGGAAATTTTTCTAGGACCATACAGACACGATGAAAAAATGGGCTTAAAAATACTTGTAAAAAAAAATAATGACCTAGGTAAAAGAACATGGGGAAAATGGACAAAAACTTTAAATAAAGCAAATGTAATTGTGTGCGATAGAGAAAAAGACATTTTCCAAAATCCAGCAGGTGACAGTGCACCCAAACCGAATTCTTCAGATAATGCACATAAGGGAAATACAGTGGTTGTTATAGATCCGTCTTCAACGCTCAACATCGGTAAGATTCCAATAGACATTCCAGATGGCAGATCTCTTCTGAGAAAGGCTAAAACCCACGCAAAATGTGCATCAAGCCCCGATATCCCAGTTAGAGACACGCAGAAAAACATATTCGGCAAAGAACCTCCGACCTCAAATCCAGTTAACCCGACCTCTATGTTGAGCAAAGAAAATTTGGAAAACATTTCCAAAATTTTTAAGAAAAAACTAACCACACTCAAATCATTAACGGTGTCACCGCCTAAAAGGGATTTTGCAAGCATCACCCCAATATATTCTCCTGTAAATGAAGATAAACCAATTGAAAGAAAAATTTCGAATATTCCACCTCAAAATAATCTCGCTGACAAAACTCCAGATTCGTCTCCAGAAAAAGAGGATGAAGAGTCGACGGATGGTGAAGAAGATGATGTCATATTTTTGCCCACAAAGACAGAAATAGTGGAAATTTTAGATTCAGATGATGATGAAACGCCAAGCAGTTCAAAACCAAGTCAAGTTTGGTTTTTGTGCACAAACATTCCACTAATTGGATACATAGCTGCCACACAAAAGCCGAATGGTTCAATTGTACTGAAGTTCGATCATCTAGGCCCTATAGAATGTTCAAATCCAACCACAGCTATGGTGAGCATTAACATGTAAGTACGCATCTCTATATGTCTAAATAGTATAAAACACTGTTACTATCCGCGTCTGTCTGTTTGTGCGTTTAATTCTTCCAAAATAAACAAAAGAATTTGATAGGGTTTTTACTATCATTTATAGAATTTCTTCTGGAAGATAATGCATGCATATTGTGTTTATAGAAAGTAGAGAAAAATCGTAAAAAATATTTTTTCGAGCGCTTGCGAGGTATATAAAATAATGTACTACGGAATTATACATCTTCAAAAGGGAAAGTCGTAGAAAAGTTCGCGATGGTCTATATCAAGGCTGCCCAACCCCAGGCCCGCGGGCCACATTGTGGCCCGTGAACGAGTTATAAGCGGCCCGCATGAACCATTTTCAAAATACCCGCCAATTTGAAAATTACTTGGATCGAAAAATATGTTCGTATCATTGCATCATCCACCAGGAGGCGTTGTGTGCAAAGGACATAAAGTTGAATGATATAATGGAGCCGGTAGTACGCTGCATAAATTACATACGTTCAAAAGCTCTTCACAGGCGTCAATTCAGAGTTTTATTTGAAGAAGAAATCAGCGAATTTGGAGAGTTACAACTGTAATGCGCTATGCAATAGCTTTCGAGGGGCAACATGTTAAAACATTTCTTCATCTTGAGAGAGCAGGTGTTGTAATTTTTATAAGAAAAAGGGGGGTTACCTTTGGAAAGCGATTTACTCAAGAATTAGTACTGGTTGAGTGATCTTGCATTTCTTGTTGACATCACCAATTATCTCAATATTTTAAATCTCAAATTACAAGGCAAAGATTGTTAACTTCCGACTATGTTTAGCCAATGAAAATATTGACCCTTTTCCCATACTCAAAGATTTGAAAGAGAAGCTCAATATTGCCACCATAAACTGTACTAAGTACGAAGCTAAAATTAGATGCTAATTACAGTTGTTTGAAAGCAGATTTCAGGACTTTCAGGACAGGAAATTTACAATTTTTTTTAATCCTTTCACAATCATTTTCACTGAAAAAATTAGTTATCCTGCCAATATCCAGTTGGAACTCACTGAACTGCTAAATCATTCTGCACTGAATAACCTTTTTGCAGAAAAAATATTTTTAAAGTCGCAAACTTCTTCGGAAGAATTTGGAGATTTCTGGAAATTGGTGCCAAAGGAAGATGTCGTTTCAATTTTAAAGTAGTTTTGGATCAACGTATGTTTGTGAAAAGTTTTTTTCTAATCTTAATTTTGTAAAAAATAAATACCGCACATCTCTAACTAAGCAACACATGTCTGACTTGTTGCTACTGTCAACATCTGAACTGACTCCTAACATAGGAGAATTAAAAAATATGTCAAAAATCATACTGATTGTACAAATTACTTGGATTTAGATTTTGGTTACATAAAATGTTTTTTCGTTATTTGGCAGTAGATGCTATTTATTGTATTATTTCAATAAACGACAATAAAATTTCAATGTGTTTATTTGTTTGTTGCATAAAACAAGACATTAAAAAGCTTAGGTAACAAAAATAGGAACCGTCAGTAGTGGCAGTGGCCCGCCGCCAGTGACTTTTAAATCGTCAATTTTGCCCAACTGTTAAAAAGGTTGGGCAGCCTTGGTCTATATTGTCTATCTCCTAAGGATAACCACCACCAGCGCCGGGTTCACGTCAGCTAGATAGTTATTATTTAGGTTACTGTATATTATTACGATTATTTATGAAAATCTTGACAAAATATATGTGCGCCCTGACAAGAGTTTTATTTTCAGGTTATTGACTAATTACGTGGGTTATGACCCGAAAGATTTAACTTGCTGCTGGAACTTTGTCAAGTGTGCAGCAGAAGTACAAAACCAGAAGCCCTTGGATGAGACAAAGTTAAACAAATATCACGTGGGTTTTATTTGTATAAATTTATTAATACTCCATTAATCTAAAATTATTATTTTTTTCTATTTTCTTCATAATTCAAAATTATAATATTATGTTTTATTCGTATTCCAGATAATAACCAAGGATGGACTCATAGCCACGGGACTGCGTTCTAAAAAAGAACGCAGTTCTGTGGCAAATAATCGAATGACGTAGAATAAAGATCTTCATTCTATGTGGAAAGAAGTTATTACCTCAGATTAATTATAAATTAGCAGACCGTTAACGTAGCTATTTCATTCGTACACCATATTCTTCGAATGGCTAGCCTTTTCATAAGCGGTGCTACATGTTTTTTATTAGTATGAATACAACGTGTCTTGTATTTTTATAATATCATTGGTAATAAGTAATAACTTATGTAATGTCATTAAAGAAACCACCGTAGAGCTATTATATTTGCTTAATCTACATTCAAATGATTAGTTTTTTTTTTGTAAATTGTCAAACTTCTCAATGTGACTCGGCTGTGATTATAAAATAATGTTATCTGTTTAATGATTCGTGTTAAAAAATACAAATAACGCCTCTTTTGAATCTCTGCAATGCCTGTGTGAAAAAGTTAGGCAGCCTGCAGACGAGAGACCTTAGTTGCGACATCTGTTTCGTCGGAGTCGCCGTCTTCAAATTGAGTGCGCACACGAGAGACTTTGTTTGCAGCTATTTCATCTAAGTATTTATTGGAGGATTGGAGCAAAAGATGATTTGAAAAATGAACAATAGTTTATTACTATTATTAATAACGTCTAAGAATTAACTCATAAAGGGGTATTTATTTTGGCTTTCACCCATTAAGCATGATCTTGGCCATACAAAATTAATATTTTTTTCTTAAAACTATTTACATTTTTTACACCGAACTACGAAATTGTCAAACTTATAAACAAATACAGCAAATGGGTGTATATAAATATACAGATGATTAAAACATAAACATAACATAACGTAATATAAATATACCTAACATAAACATAACATACTTAACATAAACGATAACTATATATACTGTAACGGTAACGGTATCTGGTAACTATAAGTAAGTACTTGAAGGAAATATCTCAAAAGGAAACGTCTCCGAAGATTTTAAATATAATTGATCAGCAGCGGAGAAATCTGCGGTTGCCGACAGCTGCAACTAAAAAGTCTCGTTTGCGCACCTCCCTGTCAACTCCACATACCGTAATGGATTTTTAGGCCCGCAACTAAAGTCTCGTCTGCGGGCGCACTTAACATACTGTAAATGATTGAATGATCTTTTTATTTACTTAGGTAGGTACTGCAAACATTTTATTAAAAAAATAATGTGACATCATTTATCATTATTATTCTAATGCTTGCTGCGTAATATGTTTATACTATTTAAATAATTGATCCTTCAATAATAAATACATCGGTGCACAAGTATAGGTACAGCTTAGCAAAGTCATTTTCATGTTTCTCTAAATATTATATTTTTAAAGACATGTTTTATTTTTAACTGTCCCAAAACGTTAGTCTTACTACTTGAACAGTAAAAAACTTTAAAGAATTGCTAAACGCATACTAACCTGCAAGGCCGGCCCTGAGCCATACGACGCCTGGCGCGAGTAAAGTTTTGGCTCCCCTTGTCAAAACCAGTAGACACCTAGGTAGGTGATCACTGTAATAAATAATATTCGGATGATTTGTGTTGTGTGTGGCGCCGTTTTTATGAAGAATAATATAAAGGGCGATGTGTTAGGACTATTATCAGTGCCTTGGCAGTTCGGCGCCCGGAGCGGACTGATCCAATTGCGCCCGCATACGGCCGGCCCTGTAACCTGTAGGTATATGACCCGCGGTAACCGGATAAATCATCACAATGAGAATTCATCACATCTTTAAGGCGATGCACTACGTCGTGTAATATTTTAAATTGAGCCGCTATCAATGACAACCCTTACGTAGATGGCGATAAGGTTTAAGTTCCCGCTTAACACCATCCGCCTGTTTTGATTTATGCAAGAAAAAAACATGGCTAAAAAGTGCCTTTTATTTTATTTTGTGGATGTTCAGGCATAAATATTTAATTTTCTCTCGATCATTTTATAAATAACTTAATTTGCCACATTATACAATAAAATCATAACTGAACATGGGTTTGTAAGTAGGAGATTTTGAACTTTAAAGCAGTTTTCAAAGGCCTTTAGATTATTTTTTCTGGGCTTATAAAAAGACTTATCTAAAAAATACTCGATTATTTCAAAGGCCAAGATGTATTCTACTCGCAGTATTTAATTAAAGCATCTGAAACATTTCTAGGCGACCAAATTTTCAAACCAAAAACACATGATTTTGCATTACTACGTATGGCATCGCCTTAAAAAGTTATATAAAGTCATGGAAAGTGACGAAACAAAAACTTTATTAACTGGGTTATGTAGGTTAGGTTAGGTTAAAAAAAAATCATCATTTCTAATGACTTTATATCACTTTTTAAAAGTGTGTTGAATTGTCACTGTGTTGTGTTATCAGTTATCATGGAACCATGACCTGCTGACGTAGGTCGTCACGCCGTATCTTTTGAATTCCATTTAAACAAAACTATATACCTAACTGCCTACCCCTGCTGGGAAACAGCGTGAGGTGATTTTTCACAAAAACGGCACATTACAAGTAAGCCAAATATCATTACTATTACACTGATTCGTAAACCCGCTTGTAATCATACATTATCTACGTGAACCAGCATCATTTTAATAATATTACTATTTATTTATTAGCTGTACCCCGCTACGCGTTGCTGTGTCTCAGTCTGTCTGTTCAGATAGAGAAACAATAGCGCGTGTTGCTTTTATGTCCAACACATGGCGCCGTTTATAAAACCAAAATTTGTGCCAAAATTTCAAAGCAATCGGTGAAGAACTTTCGGAGATTTAAGATTTTTATTTATACAGGATGTCCGGGGGTAAAGTGCGTTAATTTCGGGGGTAATTCTACATGATTTTACAAGTAAAAAAGTTTAATATCTTTTTCGAGATTGTGACGTTTTAAGGTAGTTTTATGGTAAAAAAAGTTGAATTGTTTGTTTGTATGGGAAAGTAAATATTCTTCTATGGAAAATATTTTAGTATGGCAAAAAAAATGGAATTTCGGAAAAACTTAATTATTTTTTACTTATACCATCATGTAGAATCACCTCCAGAAGTTAGCGCACTTTACCCCCGGACACCCCGTATAGATTGCTAAGCATTTAAACTGAATTTCATTATACATGCTGGTGGGTACCTACTTAGGACGGGTTGTATCATAGAATTTGAACAATTCATCAAATTTCAAGGTTAATTTTCAAATTCTATAGGGGTTTTATTCAAGTTCTGTTATTATTTCATGTATGTGAAACAACTGACTAATAATGATATAATATCAAAACATGAATAGAACTTTCGCAGAACTGAAAAATAAACTTTAAAATTTGACGAATTTTTCAAATTCTGTGGTCCTAAAATGTTTGTCAAATATTGTATAATCTTAATCCATGTAACAAAACAAAAATAGTAATACCTGCTTCCTATTTATTTATTTTTTAATGACATTTTCGCATATTATTGTTATCATGTATGTGGTTTGTTCGTTATGTAGTCGTACTTGATAAGGTGTAACTCTATCTTTGTTATTTCTGTTAACAAATTAATAATTTATATTCAGATTTCATCTGCCCTCCCGATTATAGTAGAATTGCGAATATTGTAACATGTATGGTATGATGTGGTTCTTGCTCTCGAGAGTTCCGCTGTAACCCTTCTTTCTTTATCTGTCAATGTTTCGTTTATGAAAAATAGTTACAACTGACCTATCAGTAGCTGTACGCCTGTATCAATTTATCGAATATTGATATTATTGTAAATACAAATAGAACAGACTTCGCTGATGCTTATTCTAACTCAGACATTTTTGTAAATATTATATATGATAGGTGATAGATGTAAATATGTACGTACTTTTGTTGATTAAACATGTGAAGCAAAAATATTTGTTTGACTTTTATGAAACCTTTACACCTGACTTTACATGAAAAATAAAATAACGTCTTATTTTTTTGTATATTTCATAACTCCATAGATCGTAATAGTTATAAATTTGCGAGCGACCCGCAACATTAATTTCTCAGAAATTCCTGACAAAAAATAACAGGGTTTTTTATTTTCGTCACAGTTTCAAATTCCGCCTCGTGCGTATTAGTATTGCGCGGGTAATATTTGAATTTTCGTACGAAAACCATAGACAGAAGAAACTAAAATATATAAAACTGTACCATAAAGGCAACTTTCTATGGCCAGTAACCTAAAACAAGTACCTATTTTGCAATCAGCTGTCAGTTTGACAGATATTCACGTGTGTTTGAAATGCAAGTCGTTTTGCCTTGATATATTTTATTAAAAAACAAGTTTTCTGTTGCTATAGTTTACGGTAAATGCATTATATAATAGTATGTCGACAATGAATGATAGCGGTTCTTCAATTTCTACTGCTAAAGAGCGAAAAATGTTTCGTAAACAAAAAAAGCTGCAGCATATGATTTTGGCTGAAACAGGAATTACCCCCTCAAACCATCCGGAAAAGGTACATTATAATTGTTATTGTTATTACAGTTAAATATCATTTCTCATCTTTCAACGCCTACTTAAGGCCTTTTCTTTGTTTTTACTTTCATTTAGAACATCGTTGGTACAAGTAATACAGAATTTATTACGTTTTTATATTCGAATAAAATTACTGATTATCTAACGAAGTTCACATTTTTATGATACCTATTTAATTCAAACATAAAATAGTGACACGCTCAATACACACATTTTATTTAAAAACACTTTGTATCAGTTAGATAATAATTAGAAGAAAGTATTTCAGTTTTATGCATTTCATTAAAAAACGGATAGTACGTATTTTCTTCACGCCGTGTTTTGACGTAATAGTTTTTTTTAGGCTGATTTAAAAAAAAAAAAAAAATTACCCAATCTAAATGTATTTTAGGATCATAGTTTCACGTTTTCGGTTAAATAAGAGAAGAAAAAACTAACATTAAAACTTTAACATCAATAACAACTTGTATTATACTTTATACCTACATCATGTACAAACTTTGCAATTGCAACTAATAAGTTTTTTTTAAATGGCTGCCAAGTGATAAATCGAATTTTAATTTTAATAACTTAATTATTAAAATTATTTTTTGGAAACTGAAATACTTACTTCTCATTATTATCTAACAGAAACACAATGTTTTTCTATTAAAAGGACATATTAACCATGTCCCTATTTTCTGTATATTTAAGCATTAATTTTTCATCCATTAAATTTGTAGAATATAGCAGTGTGTAACGCTGGTTTGGCAACTGAACTCAATGAGCAGGAACTTCTCTGTGCCTGTGAGGAGTTTGGCCATGTAGAGCGAACGGTAATGTTGCCAGGAAAGTCCTACTGCTTTATAGTTCTTGTGGATATTGAGTCATCTTCGAAGATATATTCAGGAGTGCATGGCAGCACTCAACTGGCTCAAGGAGGACATCCATTGTGCCTGACGTATGTACCATCAGGTTAGTTTCATTTGTGTATTACATATCTTAAAATAGTAAGTGTTACACTGTTTCTTTATTGTGTTTGGTTTCAGTTCCACTTGTAGATAATTTCGAAGATATTGCTCCCCCCGAAGGTCTCAAAATATATGAAAACTTTGTAAATGATGAAGAAGAGATCCTTCTCCTATCTTCCCTGGACTGGGGAACTGAAACAGCCACTGGCAGCATGAAGAATCGCCGAGTGAAACATTTTGGCTATGAGTTCATGTACAGCAATAACAACATTGATTTGAACAACCCTCTTGAAGAAAAGATACCGGGACAGTGTGATATCTTGTGGGAGCGCTTAAGGAATGTGGAAAATAATCTGGAAGTTGTCCCAGACCAGCTAACTGTGAATCGGTACAGCCCAGGACAAGGTTAGTTGAATATGTTCTTAGCACATTCCCTCCGAGCTGCCATAAT
The DNA here is from genome assembly GCA_026573805.1 of Hesperophylax magnus. NCBI lineage: Eukaryota > Metazoa > Arthropoda > Insecta > Trichoptera > Limnephilidae > Hesperophylax > Hesperophylax magnus. The sequence continues at coordinate 26,293,270 of JAIUSX010000072.1, forward strand.
TTTAAGGCGGCTGTCTTTGGAGGCCTTCCCTTCTGGCCGCCATAATTTATGGCTCCCGAAAACTTGTTTATTTCTATGTAATAAGTAGTATACAATGCCATCTTATGGTTTTTATTATCTTATTACATGGCTTAAAGATAAAGTTTTATTTTTTATTCGAGATCAGAATCAAAATATATTTCTTGAAATAATTTTGGAATATTGATATTGAAGATTTCTGTTTTTTGTTTACGATTCATTTTATTTTTAATTATTGAAGACAATATTAGCGATTCCTAAACGAAAATCTGAAACAGAAAAATCAGAAAAGGATACGGTCTTGCAGAGGACTGTGTTCTTTGAATTTTTAATTCTCTGAAATTTTTCGATTTTAAATCATTAAAATAAATTTCAAATACATAAAATCTAAAATATAATTTTATCTAGCTTCTAAAATAGTATTTGTTTTTACCACATCTTTAAAATGAAGAAATATATTATAGAACATTTAAAAATACAAAAATTACATTATTTTATTTTTAAAAATTATTATTATTTCAAATTTATACAACAGATAAATAACTCCCTTTGACTGGATAAGCAATGTATATCTTTCCATGAACTACAGGGTTTTCCAATAAGAGGTGTTATTTTGAATAGCCCGCTATTTCGGTAGATGTTACTTTTGAAGCTGTCATTTTTTTACATTTGACAAGTAGAAACTACGCCATTAATAAAAATGGAACGATACACGCTTCAACAACGCATTGAAATTATTAAAATTCACTTGGGTGAATCAAATGCATCAAATATCATCTTGAGTGATGAGGCCCATTTCCACCTCGGTGGCTTCGTCAATAAGCAAAATTGTCGCATCTGGGGCTTGGAAAACTCAAGAGTTATTGTTGAAAAGCCTCTCTATCCTCAACGTGTGACTGTTAGGTGCGGTTTATGGTCCGGCGGAGTCATTGGACCTTACTTTTTCGAAAATGTGGCTGATTGCTAACAGTTACGGTGAATGGATTGCGCTATCGAGAGATGATTAATGATTTTATATGACATTGGATGGTATTGATCTAGACAACTTTTACTTTCAACAAGACGGCGCTACGTGCCACACAAGCAACGAAACCATTGATCTTTTACAATTGAATATCAAAATAACACCTCTTATTGGAAAACCCTGTATTTTGTGTCAATTTCTATTTTAAGTTTCAATTAGTAAGGTTTTCACATACCCTGTCGTTTATTAATTTAATAAAATTTTCACAACGTTTTTTATTAAGACCGTTATTTGTTTTATTTGATACCTGAATATCTTTATCATTGATCACTGTCTCAATTTTTTTCACACCTTTTTTTATCAGATACGATTTTAGATTTTCACTGCCAAAAGTATTATAAATATCAAAACTATTTGTTTTAATAAGTCACATTGTGCTTCCTACTGCTTTTCAGACCGACGTTTTGGAAAGCTTTGCGGTGTCCATTACCAAGGGGGATGTCGATACTGCAAGGCTGCCTGAAAAGTTAGTTTAAGAAGGAAGCATAACACGGCGTATTACCACAAAAATATTTTTGATTTTCAATTGTCTCCAGATTTGCCTACCAACGCCGAGGCACCTAAACCCGTCAGCCACCAATAAATGGACAGCAGCCCAAATAATGAAACGGAGATTTCAAACAATTGTTATTTTTACCAGATTGTGTGTAACATTGTATTATTATTATTTGTATAATCTTACCACCATAATACATGAATACGCCTAGTTTGGTGTATTTTATTAATAAATAAATAAATATATGACACAGATTTTTGTGGTTTTTGCAGGAATTCCATCTCATGTAGACACTCACAGTGCGTTTCTTAGTCCGATCCTGTCGCTTTCATTAGGGGCTGCTGTAGTGATGGAGTTTCGACTGGGACAGGAACGGTACAGCATTCTTCTGCCACAGAGATCGCTACTCGTGATGGATGGGTCTTCTAGGTAAATTTATTATTATTAAATAAAAGAAATTAATATTAAAGAAGTGTATTCTTAACCTCTACACGCGTCAGTATTTTGCATCAGTATTTACTGATCAGTATACTGACAGCAGTCGTCAGTATTTGTATGCCATTACAAGATCTCAGTATACTTCAGTCAGTATTGTCAGTAATATTGCGAGAATCCTGTACAAGACATTTTTAATATAACGGATCTAAAAAGAAAAGGCTGTGTTGCTATAATTTTGGCGCTCGATACAAAAAAAAAAAAAAAAAATGTGGAGCGTAAAAGATGGGTGAAGGTCTGGCTTCTCAAAAAAGGAAAAATCCTCTCATTTGAATTTAATGTATGAAATTTTGCTGTCTGATCCACACGACTATAAAAGTAATTTTAGTATGAGCAATGGGAATTTCAACAAATTGCTAGATATGGTTACTCCATTTTGAAACAAAATGCGGCCATGAGATCTTTGACCACACTAAGAGAAAAATCTGGCGTGGTCCACAGCAGATCACATGCTTCATATGCCTCTATAAATTTCGCTAGGACGTTTTCCTTTCACGGCGGGGGTGCGACATCTCTGTCCAGCGTAACTAGTGGCGATGGATGCATCGGAGGACTACGCTCTGCAGACAAGGCAACAACGTCTTTCATGGCGCATAAGAAATACTGACATACTGAGGTGGCGAGCATACACACGCATCAGTACGCGCTTTAGTATCCCCTCCACTTTTCGGCCACGCCCCAACTGATAGGCCGATCCAAATATCTAGATGTGCATCAGTAATTCGGACACCCACAAAACATAGAATACCTAGCAATACTAGCACAGCATGGACTGGAGCCAATAATAAATGTCCCAACACGAGTCGCACAAAACACTAAAAGCTGTATAGATCATATAATGATCAAGACAAAACTAAAAACCAAAACAGTAGTACTTGAAAGCACAATCACTGATCACTACATGAATATGATAGCAATAGACACCGAAAACACTATTTCGAACCAACATAAAATATTTACAAAAAAAATAATTGACTACTCAAACTTAAAAGAAAAACTCCAAAAAATAGACTGGAATACAATATACCAAATAGATAATGTCGAGGAAGCCTGGAATACATTTACAAATACGTTAACGCAAGAAATAAATAATTACACTACAATAAAACATGTAAAACTTACACACAAAGCAAAAAAAATTAAACAATGGATAACACAAGGAATATTAAACTGTATTCATAAACGAGACAAAATTCACAAACAAATTAAACAAACACCGTATGACATGGAAAAACTTAATTACTATAAAAGATATAGAAACATATGCACGAAAATTATTAGAGTAGCTAAGGAGTTGTACTACAGAGAAAAACTTAAAAAAGAAAACAATTGCCCAAAGGAAATATGGAGAATAAGGAAGTTACATACACACAAAAATACAAACAAAAAAATACTATCGAACATCTAAATATTAACTCGAAAAAAATAGATGCCAAAACAAATATAGAAATTATGGCAAACCACGTCAATAACTTTTTTGCAACTAGAGGGAAAGTTTTAGTGAATCGTAAAAAACACAGCACAAACACACTAACACAAACAAACAGATCAAACATCGATACTCAACCAACACAACACAGATTTATATTAAAAACAACTTCGGAAATGGAAATTAACAAAATAATAAATACATTAAAAAACCGGATTGCTCCTGGATTAGATGAGATAACAACGGATTGCATTAAAATAATAAAAAAATGAAATATTAAAACCTATAACACACCTAATCAACCTTAGCATAACACATGCCTGCTTTCCTAATACTCTTAAAAAAGGACTGGTAATCCCTATTTATAAATCCGGAGATAAAATGGAAATAACTTACCAGACCAATCACTTTGTTAAACTCACTATCAAAGATTTTCGAAAGACTATTAAAAAACCAAATAATAAAATACCTGGAAGAAAACAAATTAATCTCGGACAAACAATATGGATTTAGAGAAAAAAGAAGCACAAAAGAAGCTTTGGCAAGTACAATAGATTATATACATAGCAACTTAGATCAAGGGTTTAAATGCATAGCGATATATCTAGATTTGGCTAAAGCCTTTGATTCAATCTGCCACAAAACACTTTTTAAAAAATTAGAAAATATGGGTATCATAGACAAAGAACTCCAACTATTGAAAAGTTACATGAGCGACAGAACACAACAAGTCAAAATTAATAACTATACTAGCAAACCACTGCCGATTACACACGGAGTTCCACAAGGAAGCATACTAGGGCCCGTTCTTTTCACAATTTACATAAATGAACTTTGCAGCATGGAAATAGATGGAGAAATAATTAGTTACCCAGACGACATAGTTTTACTATTTAAATCTAAGGATTGGAATAAGGTATATAACATAGCGAATCTAGGAATCACGCAAGTGAAAAAATGGTTGGACTCAAATACACTTACACTAAACATATCGAAAACAAAATTCACAATTTACAGCATAACTAACACAGGACAGCCAAAAAACAATACAAACACCATAAAAATACACGAATGCATAAACACCAACATCTGCGATTGCCCCCCTCTAGAAAAAACAGAACAAATAAAGTATCTAGGAATCGTAATTGACCATAATCTTAGATGGACACATCACATCAAACAAATCACAAATAGACTCCTCAGAACAATACACATTTTCCTAAATATAAGAAACATATATAAAATAAAACAATTGAAAACAATATATTTTGCACTATGCCAATCAATAATAGAATATGGAATAATTGCTTGGGGAGGAGCAACAAACGCAGCTATCACTCAAATAGAAATCGCACAGAAAACGATATTAAAGGTAATACTCAAAAAACATAAACTAACCGACACATACCAAATATTTAAAAGCTGTGACGTACTTGATATACGCCAATTATATGTTAAAACACTACTAAACTACATTTTCAACCAAAAAAACAAACCCCAACAAACACAAAATATCACTAATAGACCGGTCAGACAAGCGTACAAAGAAAACATAAAAACTCCGACGGTAAACACTACCTTTGGACAAAGACACCATAAATACCACGCTATTAAAGCATTCAACAGTCTTCCACTTGAAACAAAAATTGAGGAAAATAAAAATAAATTCAAACACAAAATAAAAAAATGGATTAAAGAACAAAAAAGACAATATTACCAAAATTCTATAACATAAAAGAATAAAACATATACACACAACACAAAAAAATATATAAAACACGCAACACGCACAAACACATAAATCATTATAAATGCCGATTTACATTCTCTTTTAATATTTTTCTTTTAGTGTGATAATTATATTTTAATTTTTAATCTTTATTTTTAGTTTAAATTTATCTTTATTATAATGTTGTTTTTTTTTTTAAATGTATTAATTCTTATATTATAAAATGGGGGCCTCAGCACGGGTAAACAACCCAGTGAGGCCAACATTACTGAATTAGAATATGAAATATTGTAAAATAATGTATCAACAATAAAAAATTTTAAAAAATGTTGTCAGTATGACAGTATTTACCAATACACGAGTCAGTTGATGCGAAAACTGACACATGTAATGGGGACTTTAGATAACATGATTTTATTCAACAGATTCTTCATTATTCTACATCTTTTTGACGGCCGGCGTGGTCTAGTGGTATACGCTTTTGACTACAGATCCGAAGGTCGCGGGTTCGAACCCGGCGTGCGCAAATAAATTTTATTTGATTAATTTGTGTTATTTCACAATTAATTAATTTAAAATAATATATAGTATATTTGCGGCACGTTCGAGAGTGGAAGATACTCTCAGTATCGCCCTGGTGTAAGACCACCATTCAGAATTGAAACGTTGCTTGAAATGGCTTTAGCCGTGTTTGGTGACCAGATCTGAATAGCCAGGTACTTCCCCACCTTCCTCTTCCCCATCTCCCTCCCCTCCCCAATATACCCTCAGCCTCACAACATACCCCAATTGGGGATGCCATAGTCTCACTGGCTCCAGACGGGAGCAGTTGGGACTCTTGTACGGTATTAATGTAAAAAAAAAAAAAAAAAAATCTGTTTTTATAAATTATACAGTTTTGATGACGGCACGTTTTCACATTTCAATAAATTGTTTTATTTACTAATTGATTTTCCTCTGCAGATACGAGTGGTCGCATGGCATCACCCCTCGAGCCTACGATCTCATGAATGGTCGTGCAATCCCTCGAGGCGAACGAACATCCTTTACATTCCGCTGGGTGCGAAAAGACGCTTCATGTTCGTGCATTTACACCAAACAGTGTGACACCTTTGCACAAAGAAATATCAATAAGAATTCACAAATGGGTGATGACCTGGCAGCACTAATTGAAAGGCAACATGTTCACCAGGTACTTGAGTATATTGACATAATATTGTGATTTATTAAAAATATTCAAATCTGGTAACTTTGTTTTCAAATTATAATTGAAATGTTCTTCCCAGGTTTATGACAAAATCGCTTTGCACTTTAATGAAACGAGATCGAAAATTTGGACTAGTGTTAGAACTTTTATTGAGTCACGTCTCGCTGGAAGCTTTTTGGTGGATATTGGCTGTGGAAATGGAAAAAACTTGAGAATACGCAAGGATATTATGCAAGTAAGCACTTTCAAATTTCAAATTCTCTCATCTTGTTGTTTAGTCTACTTAACCTTTCAGGCCACTGGCATATTCTGTCAGGAGGTCGGAGTATTTCCACTTATAATAAAATCCAAATAAATGAAATATTTCTGAATGTATTCGAAAACTAAAAACTGTTTTTAAAGGTGATGAAATGCTTTAAAATTTTATTATAAGAAATAAACATAATATTTTTAAATGTTGTAATTTTTAACGCAAACATGAAAAAAAATTCATAATGGCTCACCTCAAGTTCTTTGTAACTAAAATTACAGATAATGAAGGAAAAACGTGCGTATTATTAGAAAAATGTATTACAAACTTTATTGTCATCTCATTTTCTTATCTTTCCATATGAAAAAAATGAATAAAAATTTTGCAAAGTTTCATTAATTTTTTTCAAATCACAGTTGGAACCTTTGGTTTCATAGAGGTGTACATTTTAATTGTTCTGTGGTTAACTTCTATACTTTAATACAAAGTGTGAGGTTTTTTTCTTCCCAACACCGTTTAGATCAAGGCTGCCCAACCCCAGGCCCGCGGGCCACAATGTGGCCCGCGAACAAATTATAAGTGGCCCGCGTGAAACATTTTCAAAAAACCCGCCAATCCGCCAATTTGAAAAAGTGTCGCGGGCCCGCGGTAAAACAAACAATGCAGCTTGCGCGCGGTCACGAGTGTTGCCAACGACGGCGATTTATCGCTATTTAGGCTACTCAGAACGAGAATCAGCGACGAAAAAATCTAACCTGTTGAACTTACTTTTGAAACAAAAATACACCGGTTTTCGACATAATATTCTTTGCGTCGAAATGGAATCCTGTAGCCACCCCCCCCCCCCCCCCATGGAATTCGTGGGGAGCACTTATTTAGATTTTTTTTGTGGGGAATTATGTTTTATAGAAATTCTCTAACAACCCCCCCCCCCCATGGAAATAGGAACCGTTAGGTATTCAGTGGCCCGCCAGTGATTCAAAATCGTCAATTTCGCCCAACTGCTAAAAAGGTTGGGCAGCCTTGGTTTAGATCATACTTCTCACCATGACAGTAAGGGAGATACAACATTTTCTATGAGACCATATGAGCTGTTCCCAAAGGTGAACAAATTAGCTTGAGGGGTTAAACTACCAGCGTATCCAACACCACATTAGGGCAGTCTCCAAATATCACTGTATTGCATCACAGGTATTGCAATGTTTACTGTTTATTTTAGTTAGGTGTTGAATACAATGGTGCTTTAGCAGAGGTGGCAATGTATGGAGAAGCACAAGGGGATGAGACGAAATCGGGAAGAATACAGATTGTCCGAGCCAATTGCCTCTCATTGCCTTTACGCTCCCGGTGTGCGGACGCAGTTATCAGCATTGCCGTGTTCCACCACTTGGCTACTAAGGTATTGTAATATCCCTTTTTCGTCTCCATTGAATGAGTCTCAATAAATTCGCCATTGAAGAAAGAAGAAGTTTGTTGGCAATTTACATACTGGAGATTGAATTCGTTAACTCCTGACTCAATCAAGTGCATAAACTACCAATTTACAGTGGAGACATTTGTTATAATAATCGAATGGTAATATTATAATAAAATAGGTTATGTCACCAAATTATTACAAGCCACAAAGTAAATGCTTTCTTTGAATACTTATTTTTTGCTTATTACAGTTGTATTACAGATATGATCTTATTGTACAGCTGTTGTGGTGACAACTTCTCATTCCACCAGTGACGTTACAATATATATATATATATATATATATATATATATATATATATATATATATATATGTGGGAAGCATAGAATGAGGACAGTTTTTCGAGCGCGCCCATACTTCGGGGACATTTGTATAGTTTGGGGACAGGCCCAAAGTATCTGTCCCCAAACTAACACTTTGCATTATATACGCAACGCATAGATTGAAGCCAATTTTAAAATTATGCAGAAGGCATGCTTTGAGCCATACATTACTAAAATATCCATAGATGCCACTATCGTATCGATCTCAGATTTTCGAAATTTTCTATTGTGAATTTTTGAATTAGCAAAGGCTCGGTACCTATTTACCTAATTTATGTTTGTATTCTTTTTCATAAAATAATAAAATTAATATGCTCGTACATAATATGATGGTGTATTAAAAACTGATTTTAAAATAATCTAATAAAAATAATTACACATATTACGTTTGTGCAAACATTAAAAAAAAAAAAACTTTTTTTTTTGGTTTTAGGCATTCCACCCTGAAAAGAGTGCTTTGTGAAAAAAAAATACTTCCATAATTTTTAATCATATTACAGATACATGTATTTTCAAAATAAATTTATTTTCATACTTTGACAATGTGGGCTTCACTACCCGTACTGAGTCTTATACTTTTTATTTTTATAGTTTTTTTTTCTAGTTACCTATTCAAAAGTATAAATGTATGTAAAATAATAATGAGAGGTACATACTTCCTTCTCTCATGTTACGTGAATAATGCAATAATAATATAACTATAAAAAAAGAATTCAGAAATCGCGGGTTCAAATTACGGCGTGCAATTTGCATAATTTCACAATATTTATTTGTTTAAATAATACGTTAGTACCTACCTATATGGTATATTTGCAGCAAGTTCAAGAATGGTCGATAGGTACTTTCAGTACCGCCATGTTACTTGAATAATGCAATATTTTAAATAACTACAAAATAGTTGTTCATTGTTTCGCCGTTGAGATTGGGATTACGATCCTTGGCTACGAATTCGGAGGTCGCGGGTTCAAATTACGTCGTGCGCAAGTAAATTTTATTTGATAAATTTGTATAATTTCACAATACTTATTAGTTTTAAATAATTCGTTTGTACCTATATGGTATATTTGCGGCAAGTTCAAGAATGGTGGATAGGTACTTTCAGTATCGCCATGTTACGTGAATAATGCAATATTTTAAATAACTACAAAATAGTTGTTCATTGTTTCGCCGTTGAGATTGAGATTACGATCCTTGGCTATGAATTCGGAGGTCGCGGGTTCAAATTACGTCGTGCGCAAGTAAATTTTATTTGATAAATTTGTATAATTTCACAATATTTATTTGTTTACATAATACGTTACTACCTATATGGTATATTTGCGGCAATTTCAAGAATGGTAGATAGGTACTTTCAGTATCGCCATGTTACGTAAAAAATGCAATATTTTAAATAACTACAAAATAGTTGTAAAATTTTTCGCCGTTGAGATTGAGATTACGATCCTTGACTACGAATTAGGAGGTCGCGGGTTCAAATTAGGGCGTGCGCAAGTAAATTTTATTTGATAAATTTCTATAATTTCACAATACTTATTAGTTTTAAATAATTCGTTCGTACCTATATGGTATATTTGCGGCAAGTTCAAGAATGGTAGATAGGTACTTTCAGTATCGCCTTGTTACGTGAATAATGCAATAATTTAAAGAACTACAAAATAGTTGTTAAATTTTTCGCCGTTGAGATTGAGATTACGATCCTTGGCTGCGAATTCGCAGGTCGCGGGTTCAAATTACGGCGTTCGCAAGTAAATTTTATTTGATAAATTTCTATAATTTCACAATATTTATTAGTTTTAAATAATTCGTTCGTACCTATATGGTATATTTGCGGCAAGTTCAAGAATGGTAGATAGGTACTTTCAGTATCGCCATGTTACGTGAATAATGCAATATTTTAAATAACTACAAAATAGTTGTTCATTGTTTCACCGTTGAGATTTAGATTACGATCCTTGGCTATTAATTCGGAGGTCGCGGGATCAAATTACGGCGTGCGCAAGAAAAAAATATTTGATAAATTGGTGTAATTAACAGTTTATTAAGTTTACTTAATACGTTGGTACCTATACTATAATATATTTCCGGCACTTTCACTTTGCACTGGCACTTTCGGAACATTTGTAAATGTGTACCTACTTTCAGTGTCGCCAGAGGGTTAGGAGCAGACTGATTGATTGAGACGAGTGATTTTTTTTTTGAATACCACCTATCTTTCACAAAAACAGCGCAATATAAATAAAATGATTCATATTTTATTACCATGATGCGCTCCGCTCAGACTTGTTAGGAGGCCCAGAGGAAAATATTTTCTCTCATGGTTTATGACATCTTTGAGAGGAAGGATTGAACAAGGCACTGGAAGAGACCCATGTTGTAGGAGGGAGGAAACACAGAGGCCGGCAAATCGTCCCACAGCCGAGCTGTTGAACTCAAGAACCAGTCGTAGATACGAAACGAGAAGGTACCGAAGAGATCAATGATGCTGGTTCTTCAGAGCATCTTTCATTGTAATACCGCTAGATCAATAAGAGCACACATACTTCACGGCTGTGCTCTAAAGATAGTTTTCTGCACAGGGGAAAAGGTCTTTTTAATTATTTTGGGGCTCTTGGCTATTTGGCTAGCGATTTGTACAACAGTGGGGCCCACGTAATATTTTTTAAACAGAGACAATCATACCCAGGTGACGAATAACCTGACAATCTTTAAATATATCCCACTACTATCACAGTAAGCGGAAAATGTTGCTTGTGTCATGATGGAGGACTTAGCCAGCCGAGGAATTGAATTCACTAAGCCTAGGTGGGAACCAGACGCGATGTCAACTCAGCCTCTGACCGGTCTGAAATGACTCGTTACGAATAAAAATAATATTGTAATAGACAAATGTATTATAAAAATTACTGCCACCTAACTTTTTGTTGATTCATAATGAATCGTTTTAGGAGAGGAAGATCTAGGACGGAAAAAGGTATGAGGGTTTGTTTGGTAGTAATCTGGGGGTCAGTGTGTCCAGGAGTGACAGATGCTTAAACTCATTACTCCCAATTCGGTACAAGGCAATGGGTCGAGAGAGTTAAACAGAGAGGTAAATAGATCTCCTTCAACCGGTCTCTCTAAATCCGGCCCCTCACACAGAACGACAGATGCATCCGCCGCCAAGACCTAAACAATGGTGTCTCTGCTAAGTCACCAAACGTAGCGAACCACGTGACCTATGGCAGAGGTGTTGGTTATCCAATAAATGGTACCCATACCCACCTCCCAAATACCAAGTTGGCTTGACTCTACAGATGCTGTGGCGGGCATCTCTACAGTTAATAATTGGCCTTCAAAACAAGAGTATATATTAGATTTCGGAAACTAATACCCGGGCAACGCTGGGGACTCCAGGTAATCTAAAATATTCACACAAGGCAATTAAATATAGATTTCCCCGTAAAACCGTAATACCTAAAGGGTAATTATTACATACATAGATAGATCTATTTCAATAAGAAGCAGATACTTTGTGTTTTGACATTATAATTAAAAATATAATAGTGCCAGATGTATCAATAGTCTGGTACTTCTTTACCTTCCTCTTTCTCATCTCCTTCCCCTCCCCGTACCTGGTACTAGTAAACGTTCGTAACATAACTACATTCCTACAAATTGTCGTAAAATATATAATCTAAATTCTAAATCATGAAACAATCGGACCATGAGATATGCACCTATCAATAGGTACTTATGGTAATATAATATTATCATTTCTATAATTTGGTAAAAATGTCCGATCCCGAATTTGTTTAGCATCAACTTGTAACTACATGTCCCAACCAAATATGTAGGTACATGTAGATAGGTACTTTCAGCCAGCCCTAGCGATCACGCATGGATCACGCGCCTAAAACGTGTTATAGGATGGTTCACATATTAACCTAGCTCACTTAAAAATAATTCATTGCTTCTTATATCCTATCTACTAACTTTACTTCACCTCCCCGCAGTGTTAGAGCGAGGGTTAAGTATTTTTTGCATTCAGATACGATATAGATTGTGTATTTGTTTGGTCCGTACAAATTTAGTATATAACATAGGTACTTTTTGCTATTTCTCGAAATTCCCCTATCTTTCTGTACTTTGTATTTATGGAGTTTGTGTAAGTTGGGGGGGTAAATGGATATAAAAAAAACATTCTAAGTATAGTTATTGTTATTGTTATGGTCTAAAACATGAAGGATTCTTTTGAGAAAATCAACATACCTGTAGATTAGATCAAATTAGATTAAATCATGACATAACACCCTTACAACATACTGCAATCCGCCTCGGAACAAGAATACCCAGTGAGGAGGTCTTTGAATAAAATTCTTTGCCTTGTGTTTTTAATATAGCGATTACTAAAAATAAAATAATAATGAAATGGATGCGACCACTTTTGGTAATAGGCCTAACCCCGAGGTTCGTAAGAAAGAAAAATATTTTAAATCTTGTTTTATTTAAATTTGTAACAAAAAATAAAATTTCCTGCTAAACCAGTGCATTTCTGAACATTTTAGATGAATACAGAATGTGTTCTATTTGGCCCTTTTGTTATGATGTTTGAATTTTTATTATTTAGCCATGTAAACCTTTTTACTGTTAACTTTTCGGCTTCGACCAAATCTGAACTTGACTCGATGCTAGTTTCTTATTAGATTAAGAATATTTATTTTTTATTTTAAAGAAAAGTAAATATTGTGTACTAAAAAATATAAAATGAGGCTTTTATAATAATAATATTAAAAGAAATCATAAGAATTTATTTCATAAAAAATATTATTTGTTTCGGTTATCTCAATATTTCGTGAACATTTGTAAATGATTAAAACATTTCATTAGTAAAAGTTTAGTAAACATTTTTAAATACTCACAAAATTATTAATTTTAATATTAAAATAAAAACAGAAAAAAATCAAATAAAATTACATATTGAAGATCTCTTTGTATGTTTGGAAACACCCAGTGCAACAGTGCCGATGTAGAGAGGATTGCAAACACATCCTGGGTTGCAAACTCTTCGGTTTCTCAACTCAAATCAAGTTTTTTCTGAATTGGTTATTTTGCGGGAAGAACTTATATTCTGTGTATAGAATGCGGGGGTCTAGACATTTCTCGATTATCCAACAACATTAAAAATAATATTTACAATAATTGTGAGAATGTACTATAATTTGGTTTTCTTTAGCAGTAAATATTCAAAGAAATTTCTACTTTTAAAGCCTGAACGAAAGAAAAGAGCCGAAAATGACTACATAGTAAAAAAAAAACTAATTTCGTAGAATTTTGTTTGTAAAATTATTTTATTTAAACATTTGAACTAATATTGTTGGTTTTTAATGCATTTGCATCGGCGACCCTGCACAAAGTATTATGTGCTATTATGCCAACATGGCCTTTTTAGGTTCATGTTGTGCGTGCACAAAGGTCATTGCCCATAAAACCGGCCCTATAGAAATTTTCCAAATATTATTATTAACTTCTTCAAATTTTGCAAATAAAAATAATAATTAATATTTTTCATTATTATTATTAAAATTACATACCCAATGTAACCCGCGCAGTATGCATATGGCATACGCTCGTCGACGGTCGGCACGCTTCCATGCCATACCTCCATTGCTTCTATTGTATAAATACCTATAAAACAGCTAAATTACACATAAATGGAAACAAGAAATACAGGCCATGAAACGTTGAAAAGTCGATGAATAGTTTGTGGGTCGTGTCTAGTACTGGGCGTTGACGATAATTCCATCCAACGCCAACGTCGTTATCGTTAGCAATTTTCAACTGTTGAAAATAACGCCGACGTTAACGCAACTATAATTGATTATTTGTAATGATTTATTAGCTCAGGTCTGTTTTCAGTGCTTAATTCTCCATACTCGATGAAACCTCATTCATCACATATGTTATTATATTTTTATAGATAATTTAGTAATTACGGTTTTTAAATTATTTTAATTTAGAAACGGTTCCGTGTTGACCACATTCGCTGGATATATGAGCTCCAAGCAAAGAAAATTCAATCGGGTGCTTTTGCTTTAAATGGCATTTTAGATTGGAAATTGTTGATTTGTGTGAGAGTGCACGCTTACAAACATTACATTTTGCAGTTTTTGTCTTTCCATCAGATTATAAATACTTCCACAAATCACTCTGATAATTGTTCGCCATTGATATTTGATATCTATTTAGGAAAGCACTTCAACTGTTTAGTATATAACGTTATACGCAGCGCTAAGGGACAATCAAATTTATCAACGACAAGCAAAATATATCTTCAATGTCTTTAATATTTCATTAGGGTAATGTTTTCAACACCGAAATGAATGTCTTCCAACAGTTTCAACTTTCAACTTTATTATAGGATTATTATTACGTGTGTGGGGCATAGAGATAATCATAATGCATCAATTATCTGGGGAACAACCCGTTAATAGGGATTCTAATACGATTTTGATTTATTTTTTGTTTGTTTTTTTGTTAGTATCGTTTCGATCTCTTATACGTTTAGTTTGATTGTGCTGGTTTGTCGCGCGTCTATTCAATCTGTTTTTGTTAATTGTTTTACTTAGGAAGTAAAAATATGTATGTAGTGACGCCAACACAGTTCACTTATATATTAATTCTATGCAAATCGCATCTTCGCCCCTATATACCAAACTTATAACCTGTGCAGTATAGCCTATACTCGATGACAGTTATTCTAATGTTTCTAATATATATGAATAAAACCATGTAGGTACCTTTAATAAAGCTAAATTAAACATGGACGGAAATAATGAAGATAGGCCACAAACTGTAGGTAGGAAGTAAAAATATGTATGTAGTGACGCCAACACAGTTCACTTATATATTAATTCTATGCAAATCGCATCTTCGCCCCTATATACCAAACTTATAACCTGTGCAGTATAGCCTATACTCGATGACAGTTATTCTAATGTTTCTAATATATATGAATAAAACCATGTAGGTACCTATAATAAAGCTAAATTAAACATGGACGGAAATAATGAAGATAGGCCACAAACTGTTTTTTTTTGTTTGTGTGTAGTGTCGCCAAAATCTAATATGCATTTATAAAAATATTATGTTTATGTTATATTTCTCAGTCAGATATAAAGCATCCTTAGAGTGGTGTACGCAAAATCGGCGCTATAAAAATACTGTTCACAAGAAATGACACAGTAAGTTTTCGAAGCGAAATTACAAACGCTACTGTTTAGATACTTTCTAATTCAGCCATCGGAAATATGAGAACGTAAAAGATGTTCCAAGCTCATCTATGATAATTTTTTTGTGAAACCAAGTGACACGCAAAATACGCGTGATAATTTTTTGCTACAGAATGCGCTCACGGGCGCACAGTGATTTTATTTTGAAAATTACTGGCCTATACTTTCATGTCTTCATTTTTATGGTTACTATTATTATTGTTTACAACGCAAATAAAATAAATAAAAAATATCATATTTTGTATAAGTAGGTCTACAAAGAGTAATTAATGAAAATATTTGAATAGGAAGCAGATACTTTGTGATGTGACATTATAATTCAAAATATAACAATTCGCCAGTGAATACATAGCCGCTCTGTGATTCAATCACCTCAATGGCGCTTACAGTATTATTTATTGGTAGCCTCTTCTAGTACTTTTATTATCTTTTTCAAACCAGATGGCTTCTGAACTTTCCAGAGTGGAAAATACTCTCAGTATCACCCTTGTGTAAGACCACCAGTCTTGAAACGTGGCTTGAAATGGCTTTAACTGTGTTTGGTTACCAGATCTGAATAGCCAAGTACTTCCCCACCTTCCTCTTCCCCTCCCCACTATTATCAGCTTCGCAACAAACCCCAATTGGGGATTTCATAGTCTCACCAGCTACAGAGGAGCTACTTGGAGCAGTTGGGGCTCTTATGCGGGTTAATATTAACATAAATAAAAAATAGATTAAATGGCAGGCCATTTCAAGAATTTGAAAAACGTTAAAAATTAATGAAAAAATTATTTACTTTACACCAAGAAAAAATGTTTCGATCTGCAGTTTACAGAAGTAAGTGGTAATTACTGGAAAAGATAAATTTAAAAAAAAAATGCTTGGAAGCTAATGCTGCTGCAACATAAATCAGTTTGTGTGGTAAAACCATGAATACTCGTGTGAGAAATGTGGAGATCCGCAAATAGTGCAAAGCTGATGTAAGTGTAATGAGTAAAATCAAGAAATGGACGCTTAGATGGTTTGGGCATTAGAGCGAATGAGCGAAGATAGGAGTGTAAGGAGAATATATGATACAAATGTGAATGGTAGCAGAAGTCGGGGACGCCCGAGGAAGATGTGGCACGATCGAGTGAATCAGATACTAGAGTCGGGCCATGTAAAGATTCAGAATAATAGAAGAGTATGTATGAATGTGAATAAGGCAAGAAGTGTGTGCCAAGACCGAGTTGTTTTGCGGTCCGCCCTCTCTGCCTACCTCTGCGGTGAAACGGCGAGATGGTTGGTAAGTTAGTTTAGCAATAGAAAAGCAAAACACCAAAATATAAATACTAAACATTTTATACATTGTTTATGTTTATGTTTTTATGTTTCCAAGCAAGGTGCTTTTCGGTCCTGGAAAGTATAGTTGATTCTTCAAAAAATTGCCTGGAATGGACGCTAAAAATATTTTCGTTCTTACCTCTTCCGTATTTTTTTGATATAGTGACATACGAGCTTCTGTTTCCGTGCGTATGGTTTGTCTAGTCTGCGCGGGGCAAGTAATTTTAAAATAATAAAGTACTCATCTGCAATAAGTAAAAAGCGCCAGGCGGGATCTCCCGTCGAACACTAACTGAAACTAACTCTTTTTAACAGGTGGACTTTTTAACTACCGGTGGTTTTTGACAACTCGCGGTCGAGAACGCGTCAACTTTTAACTGCCGATAATTCTCCAACTTTAAGGATTACTGATTAATATCATTTTTTTTATAAAATTAAATTTTGGAAATTTATTTTAATACGGAAAACCAACATTTATTATATTTTACAATGTATAGTAAAAAGGTGCGTATAAACAGGCAAAGTTTTATCGAGTCGAACCACGAATTAGGGAAAGGAACGAAAATACCGCAATTGGCATCAATCTTATAATAGCTCTTTTTTATCTTATCTTCGGATATATATTTTGTTTTCTAATTTTTTGAAATAATCTCTTATCTTTTTGAACTATACAACGGTTACAATTTTATTTAAATCGTATATTAAACCAAAATCAGGTAAAAAATGAAAACGGAGGTAGGTAGGTATCAAAGATATTAGAAACTCTACTATTAGAACTTATACTTACAAAGATATTAGAAATTCTACTATTTGAAATTATATTTACCAAAGATATTAGAAATTATACTTATCAAATATATTAGAAATTCTTATATCTTTGGTAAGTATAGTGTGGCTTCTGGAAATTAAAAAAAATGCAAATTTAATATTTTATTTTATATAGGCGCAACAAAAATATTTAAATAAATATGGTCAGCAAACTTTCATTAAATTAAATGAACTAGTTATTAAAAACAAAACAAAACCAAAAATTGGATTACACGCATATAACGCGGGTCTACTATTCCTTCGAATATTTTATCGTTTTCTTTCTTGCTTACATGGATATTTGTTTTTATTTTACTATATATCTCATTATACTATAAAAACTCATTATTAGACCATAAATGCAAACGTAAGGTATATTTTCTATAAGAAATAAATCATTAAACAGCTAATAAGCAATAAACCTAACGGTTCCGGTATTTTGAAATAGAAAAATCAACCCGTAAAAAGTTCGTCTACTAAATATATGAAACATCTGTTTTTAACAAAAGATGTATTTGAAAATATTTTTTTTGGTTTGATTAAGGGCCCGCTTTCCGCGTAAAGAATTTAGATTTGGGCAACACCTACAAAATTTAGTGTTAAAAGAATCCGACAGAGGTGTCTGAATTCGTATTAGGAATAATTTTGGGGATTATGAAATTAAATTACCGACATCTATTGCAATTTTAGAAAAACAGAACCATTTTTAGTTAGCACCGACCTTAGAGTAATAATGCACCGACCAAATGAGAACGAAGTCGATATGAAGATGGTTCTCAAAATATGGGTTTTATTACGGATTTAATTAAATTTTTTTTTTTAATTTTACAAAAAACATTTACGAAAGTTATTTGTATAGGTATAAAAATTACTTTACTTTACTAAAATACTATTCTCACTTTTATAAAAGTAATTTATAACTTTTATAAAATCAATAAATATATTTTTACATCAATAAGGTTTTAAACTTTTTTACTCGAAAACTATCTTAAAACGTTGGAATTCCAAAAAAAGTTTTTTTTTCTTTTTTACTTGTACTATCAATTAGAATCACCTCCCGAAGTTTGTGCACTTTACCCCCGACATCTTGTATAATATGCGCAATATAATATTTATACAAGTGTAATATCTACTTTTGTACATTTATATAAATTATATACACGTTTACATTTTTATGCTCATCAAATTTATTATATTATAAAGATAGATAGAAAGATCCTTAGTGCTTCCTGAGGACTTACAAATCAGAAGACTTTTTTGTAATTATTTATTTATTCATTTAAACAATTCAATAATTATAAAGAGTAATAAAACATGTAAGCAACATAAAATTACATTCTAAAATGTGAAAGGGGCTCTATTTATTTACATTTTTATGAAATTACTACTTTTAATAGTTTAAGCTTTCAGTGAACTTTCAATTTTATTTTTAACTTCTCTAAATATTATTTGTTTAAATTGTCAAATATAATTTAATCACAAACACAAGATTCACTCAAAATGAAAGATTGGTGGTTCTGAAATGTTCCCATAAATACGGTGAAAGAACCCTAAACTATGAACTTATTGCCCTAAACATGCTTCGAGCGAAATGCGGATCTGGAAACCTTATCGTCAATCTGAGCAAAACATACCATGAACGTCAATATAGCAACAGCCTTTGTTCTGCTGCAGTTTCATTAAATGCCGAGAGATCCGTTTACAGTCTCCAAAAAGCAATACTGGGGCACAACCCTAGAAGCCAAGCTAAATGATTGGAATACAGAAAGATAAAAACACACCATTGTCAAAAACATCTTGGCCGTAAATGATTAAATAAAATTAGATTTATTCAGGAAGGCAAGCATTACGGTGATCGATGTTAAAAATCTAACATAGCCCTAGAATAACTCCAGTATCTTTAAGAAACCTTTCTCTTAAAGCTCAGAAAAAAACTTTCCATGACAGTTAGATATACCACTCTACATCAAGGCCGCGTACGGTAAAACTGTAAAAAAAAATAAAGTAATAAATAACAAAATAAATATTTCACAACACAATAATTTCATCGAAAATCTTAAATCCGTTTCACCTTTCTACATTTTCTATATTCTCCTTAAGAGTATAATCCTTAGATAATGCCTTTTCAAATTATTCGTGGAAGCTAGAAAAAAAATAAAATCATTGATTATAACTGCACTTCAAGTGACCTTTTAAATAACAGTAAAGGGCTCAAATGATTTTATTGTTACGTCCGTGCCTTTGCATCTTTACAAGACTTGGGCAAAACATTCTGTAGCAGAGTATAGATTTCACATCTGAAACATAATTAAAGAGTTTATTGAAAATAGAACACCAAGGTACGGTTAGTCAAAAAACGTACAATAAAGTTAATTCTGGGAAGAAATTGTACAGTTGACATTCAGGACAGGTTCACTCCCTCCTCCTCAAAAAAGACCCTCTATACAGCATTCTCAAAGATGACACAGGCTCTGAGAGAAATTATTTTCTTCAGGGCCTCCTTCCGACATAAAAAATAACATCACTGAACTAAATTATATTATTGTAGAAAGCAATCACTTTGTGGTTTGACATATTTAATAAAATAAAATACTTTTTTGTTTTAAAACCACGATATTTATTAATTTAAGAACCGACCGGTTTCGCTTTACTTAAGCATCATCAGGGTACAAATTAATACTAAACAAGAAGTACATAATGTGTGCATATATATAACAAAATATAGAGGGAGACAACATGATACAAATATATTATAGAGGGAGACAACATGATACAAATATAAGCAACACAAAGACGGTCATAAAATACATTAACATAAGTGTACAAGTAATGGAAAACCGCTAGATAATTATGTAGACTAATGGGTTATACGAATAAATCGGGAAAAACAAAACATCAATAAAACCTCAATAATAACGGTTTTTCCGAATTTGCAAATCATTTGATCGATAAAGATCATACATTCTGTCATAGAACCGGTGCTAACATCTTACATAAAAACGGGCATGGTAACAGACTAAACAATTTAGAGGCACTAGAAATTAAAAAAGCTGTAAAAACCAAAAGTCAGATACTTAATAATCAATTAGACATATCAAGTAGTCCAATATTAAGTCTGTTTCCAATAAACCCATAAAAAATTCCCAGTTCTCCTTACCTCCTTACCACCTTGCCAGTTGATGTTTTGTTTCTCCCGATTTATTCGTATAACCCATTAGTCTACATAATTATCTAGCGGTTTTTCCATTACTTGTGCACTTATGTTAATGTATTTTATGACCGTCTTTGTGTTGCTTATATTTGTATCATGTTGTCTCCCTCTATATTTTGTTATATATATGCACACATTATGTACTTTTTGTTTAGTATTAATTTGTACCCTGATGATGCTTAAGTAAAGCGAAACCGGTCGGTTCTTAAATTAATAAATATCGTGGTTTTAAAACAAAAAAGTATTTTATTTTATTTAATTATATTCCCCACAGTTTCAGAACTTTCGATAGCTTTTTTCGCTGGCCCGTTCATTATTTTTCTGGATTCCAAGTTCGAGTATTGTTATTTGAAACAGGTGGCCCATATTATTATTACATATTATATTATATTTCGGACATCGTTGCATTGTGAATCATTAGAGCAGATCTTAGAGTAATATTACTCTAAGGAGCAGATGTAAAGTGACGTGTGTATTTGTGTACGTAGAAAGTTAATTCGCAAATAAATCACGATCGTATAGGAACAAGAAAAGAGACAAGACAACAAGAAAATTAAATTAATAAAAATTTACCCCGTAATTTCTAATGCATTGGAATTAGTTTTATTTCCCAAAGTACCTATTCTGAAAAAAAAATAATAACTTTTTACTACACAATACATAAATAAAAATATGAATTATTAATTTTTATAGTAAATTATCGTTTATAATAAATATAAGCTTATAAATCAAAAATTGTATTTTTTTCTTCTCACCTATTAGATAGGATATAATTTTATGAGATAACATTTTTTCTTTGAAATACGGGATATCTTTCGTGTATTTCCCATCTTTGAAAAAACAATATTTATTAACTCATAAACTTTACACGCGTAAAAATTATCTTTATAAATTCAAATATTTGCACGTAATCGCACGTCTGTAGATCATAGAACGATGAACGACACGTCTGCCCCCAAAGCCCTCGAGTTGGCGAATGAACTTCTCAAAGAAAGATAGTTTAATCTGCAAGTCGGAGCGAGCGCGCTATAATAAATATGATTTAAAAGCAATAGGCGTAAGCGACAGTTGTGAAAATGTTTAATAAATCACGGCGTATTTCAAAAATAGCAAAAATTACTTATGGGGTCTATTGAGTAGCATTAAAAGAAGCATTGTGATTTTTTTCATACATATAACTTGTAAAATAACAGAAATAAACGTGTTAATAATATTTTTCGGAGCATACTTTGCGATTTATTTCTATCGAGGGAATTTCAAATAATTACCGTTTCGGCTTTTGGAACAAATAGATACTATCTTAAAGAATAACATATATTTTTTTAAGAGCTTAAAAACTTCAAAATTTTAAGGAAAGTATGTCGGAAATTGGATGAAATTCGAATAGTGGGCCCTTAAGGATTGAATCTTCCTCTCCAAGGACTGGAATTAATATTAACTGCTGTAATGTCATTCAATTTGAGAGAAATGCAAATCAGTCCGCGTGTATTCACGTGATGCCGCCAGTTCATTGTAATCAACAACGAGTCTATCTGCCGAATTGCAGCTTTATTGGATGTTGGAAAATGGGTGAATTTCCACTTCATTCATACATTCATTTAAGAAAACGCATGTGAAATTCAAGAAGGTGTATTTAAAAGTATAAAAAAATAATATTTTTAAAAAACACACACGAACATATCTTCACAGTTTGAGAACTAATAATAATTGTATACAAAAAATGTCAACAACGAAAAAAACAGTAAAAAAAACGTCTGCACATCCGGTCGTCGCGCATCGGCATTGTAGTGCCCAGCCAGCCTAATATACCTACATCATATTATTATTCAAAAAGTAATATTTACAATAATTATCTAATTTGGGTTTCTTTAGCGGCAATTTTTTTAAACAAATGTCTATTATTAAAGCCCGAACGAAACAGAAAATACAAAAATGACTGTTACCAGTTTCTACTTTGAGATTGAGATAACAATCCTTGGCTATGAATTCGGAGGTCGCGGGTTCAAATTACGGCGTGCGAATGTGAATTTTAATTGATAAATTTGTATAATTTCACAATATTTATTAGTTTAAAATAATACGTTAATAACTATATCGTATATTTGCGGCATGTTGAAGAATGAAAATAGGTACTTTCAGTATCGCCATGTTAAATTAATAATGCAATATTTTTAAAACTACAAGTATGAGGTTGAGATTACGATCCTTGGCTACACATTTTGAGGTCGCGGATTCGAATTCCGGCGTGCGCAAGTAAATTTGATTTGATAAAATCGTTCCACAGCCGAGCTGTTGAACTCAAGAACCAGTGGTAAAAACGAAACGACAAGGTGCCGAAGGGATCAATGATGCTGGTTCCTCAGCGCATCTTTATAAGAAAGAAAAAAAGTTAATTTTTGTCACAGATAATCTTAGCCATAATTCTGTGTGTTTTTAAGTACCTAGTTACTCACGTGCGTTCTTATGATAAAATACAGTTTTTAGTATTTTACAATTATTTTTTAAAATTATACAATGATACAAAGTAATTGAACAAATATATGTTAATTCCACTCAAGCAAAAGGATAGGAAAAACTTTATCAAAAGCATATTTATTGGTGTTCACCTTGTAAACCGAGTCGAATAATAGAGATACTTACATCAATGATTCGTAGTAAAGATACATTTACAGATGGTCGCTATGGTAGAACGATGGTATAATAGTAATTTATGTGAATACATCACAAGAGTCTCGAGTGCTCCCAACCGCCTGGAGCCAGTGAGATTGCAGTGAGGGCATCCACAATAATTGGGGTATGTTTTTATATTCATATATGTGACACCTCACAAGAGCGTCCCTGCCTGTGCAGTGTACAGACAGGGGAACTATGTCACCACCCGGTTGGGCGGCGTTGTGAGGCGGAATAAGGTAGGGGCTGTAGGAAGGGATTTGTTATTGCGGGCCTTGAAGAGGCTCGGATTATAGGAGGGAGGAAAAACAGATGCCGGTAGCTTGAAATTGCTTGTTGATAAGCTAAAAGTATTGGAGAGAGGAAGGAGATGTGGAAGAGAAAGTTGGGGAAGTACCTGGTCACCAAACACGGCTAAAGCCATTTCAATCAAATTTTCAATTCTGAATGATGGTATTACACCAGGGCAATACTGAGAGAACCCTCCAATCTGGAACGTATCGCAAATATATCTTTATTTTTAAAGATAAATTGTGAAAAAATACAATGCCATATCTGCTTTGTTACTTTTATCTATGGATAAAACCATCTAGGTGCCTACCTAACACAAAAGTTAAAATTTGTAACGGAACAATGAAGATAGGCCATTAATCGTTGTTAGTTTGTGTATAGTGTCGCCAACATCATATAACTTAACAATGCCCTGCATCTACACTCCTACATAGTCACCAAACGTACAACACGTGCAGTATGGTCTAAGATCGATGACAGTTGGCAAACTTCCATGCCATATCCGCTTTGTTTCTATTATCTATGGATAAAACCATCTAGGTGCCTACCTAACACAAAAGTTAAAATGTGTAACGGAACAATGAAGATAGGCCATTAATCGTTGTTAGTTTGTGTGTAGTGTCGCCAACATCATATAACTTAACAATGCCCTGCATCTACACTCCTACATAGTCACCAAACGTACAACCCGTGCAGTATGGTCTAAGCTCGATGACAGTTGGCAAACTTCCATGCCATATCCGCTTTGTTTCTATTATCTATGGATAAAACCATCTAGGTGCCTACCTAACACAAAAGTTAAAATGTGTAACGGAACAATGAAGATAGGCCATTAATCGTTGTTAGTTTGTGTGTAGTGTCGCCAACATCATATAACTTAACAATGCCCTGCATCTACACTCCTACATAGTCACCAAACGTACAACCCGTGCAGTATGGTCTAAGCTCGATGACAGTTGGCAAACTTCCATGCCATATCCGCTTTGTTTCTATTATCTATGGATAAAACCATCTAGGTGCCTACCTAACACAAAAGTTAAAATGTGTAACGGAACAAGGAAGATAGGCCATTAATCGTTGTTAGTTTGTGTGTAGTGTCGCCAACATCATATAACTTAACAATGCCCTGCATCTACACTCCTACATAGTCACCAAACGTACAACCCGTGCAGTATGGTCTAAGCTCGATGACAGTTGGCAAGCTTCCATGCCAAATCTGCTTTGTTTCTATTATCTATGGATAAAACCATCTAGGTGCCTACCTAACACAAAAGTTAAAATGTGTAACGGAACAAGGAAGATAGGCCATTAATCGTTGTTAGTTTGTGTGTAGTGTCGCCAACATCATATAACTTAACAATGCCCTGCATCTACACTCCTACATAGTCACCAAACGTACAACCCGTGCAGTATGGTCTAAGCTCGATGACAGTTGGCAAACTTCCATGCCATATCCGCTTTGTTTCTATTATCTATGGATAAAACCACCTAGGTGCCTACCTAACACAACAGTTAAAATGTGTAACGGAACAAGGAAGATAGGCCATTAATCGTTGTTAGTTTGTGTGTAGTGTCGCCAACATCATATAACTTAACAATGCCCTGCATCTACACTCCTACATAGTCACCAAACGTACAACCCGTGCAGTATGGTCTAAGCTCGATGACAGTTGGCAAACTTCCATGCCATATCCGCTTTGTTTCTATTATCTATGGATAAAACCACCTAGGTGCCTACCTAACACAACAGTTAAAATGTGTAACGGAACAAGGAAGATAGGCCATTAATCGTTGTTAGTTTGTGTGTAGTGTCGCCAACATCATATAACTTAACAATGCCCTGCATCTACACTCCTACATAGTCACCAAACGTACAACCCGTGCAGTATGGTCTAAGCTCGATGACAGTTGGCAAACTTCCATGCCATATCCGCTTTGTTTCTATTATCTATGGATAAAACCATCTAGGTGCCTACCTAACACAAAAGTTAAAATGTGTAACGGAACAAGGAAGATAGGCCATTAATCGTTGTTAGTTTGTGTGTAGTGTCGCCAACATCATATAACTTAACAATGCCCTGCATCTACACTCCTACATAGTCACCAAACGTACAACCCGTGCAGTATGGTCTAAGCTCGATGACAGTTGGCAAACTTCCATGCCATATCCGCTTTGTTTCTATTATCTATGGATAAAACCATCTAGGTGCCTACCTAACACAAAAGTTAAAATGTGTAACGGAACAAGGAAGATAGGCCATTAATCGTTGTTAGTTTGTGTGTAGTGTCGCCAACATCATATAACTTAACAATGCCCTGCATCTACACTCCTACATAGTCACCAAACGTACAACCCGTGCAGTATGGTCTAAGCTCGATGACAGTTGGCAAGCTTCCATGCCAAATCTGCTTTGTTTCTATTATCTATGGATAAAACCATCTAGGTGCCTACCTAACACAAAAGTTAAAATGTGTAACGGAACAAGGAAGATAGGCCATTAATCGTTGTTAGTTTGTGTGTAGTGTCGCCAACATCATATAACTTAACAATGCCCTGCATCTACACTCCTACATAGTCACCAAACGTACAACCCGTGCAGTATGGTCTAAGCTCGATGACAGTTGGCAAACTTCCATGCCATATCCGCTTTGTTTCTATTATCTATGGATAAAACCACCTAGGTGCCTACCTAACACAACAGTTAAAATGTGTAACGGAACAAGGAAGATAGGCCATTAATCGTTGTTAGTTTGTGTGTAGTGTCGCCAACATCATATAACTTAACAATGCCCTGGATCTACACTCCTACATAGTCACCAAACGTACAACCCGTGCAGTATGGTCTAAGCTCGATGACAGTTGGCAAACTTCCATGCCATATCCGCTTTGTTTCTATTATCTATGGATAAAACCACCTAGGTGCCTACCTAACACAACAGTTAAAATGTGTAACGGAACAAGGAAGATAGGCCATTAATCGTTGTTAGTTTGTGTGTAGTGTCGCCAACATCATATAACTTAACAATGCCCTGCATCTACACTCCTACATAGTCACCAAACGTACAACCCGTGCAGTATGGTCTAAGCTCGATGACAGTTGGCAAACTTCCATGCCATATCCGCTTTGTTTCTATTATCTATGGATAAAACCACCTAGGTGCCTACCTAACACAACAGTTAAAATGTGTAACGGAACAAGGAAGATAGGCCATTAATCGTTGTTAGTTTGTGTGTAGTGTCGCCAACATCATATAACTTAACAATGCCCTGCATCTACACTCCTACATAGTCACCAAACGTACAACCCGTGCAGTATGGTCTAAGCTCGATGACAGTTGGCAAACTTCCATGCCATATCCGCTTTGTTTCTATTATCTATGGATAAAACCACCTAGGTGCCTACCTAACACAACAGTTAAAATGTGTAACGGAACAAGGAAGATAGGCCATTAATCGTTGTTAGTTTGTGTGTAGTGTCGCCAACATCATATAACTTAACAATGCCCTGCATCTACACTCCTACATAGTCACCAAACGTACAACCCGTGCAGTATGGTCTAAGCTCGATGACAGTTGGCAAACTTCCATGCCATATCCGCTTTGTTTCTATTATCTATGGATAAAACCATCTAGGTGCCTACCTAACACAAAAGTTAAAATGTGTAACGGAACAAGGAAGATAGGCCATTAATCGTTGTTAGTTTGTGTGTAGTGTCGCCAACATCATATAACTTAACAATGCCCTGCATCTACACTCCTACATAGTCACCAAACGTACAACCCGTGCAGTATGGTCTAAGCTCGATGACAGTTGGCAAACTTCCATGCCATATCCGCTTTGTTTCTATTATCTATGGATAAAACCATCTAGGTGCCTACCTAACACAAAAGTTAAAATGTGTAACGGAACAAGGAAGATAGGCCATTAATCGTTGTTAGTTTGTGTGTAGTGTCGCCAACATCATATAACTTAACAATGCCCTGCATCTACACTCCTACATAGTCACCAAACGTACAACCCGTGCAGTATGGTCTAAGCTCGATGACAGTTGGCAAGCTTCCATGCCAAATCTGCTTTGTTTCTATTATCTATGGATAAAACCATCTAGGTGCCTACCTAACACAAAAGTTAAAATGTGTAACGGAACAAGGAAGATAGGCCATTAATCGTTGTTAGTTTGTGTGTAGTGTCGCCAACATCATATAACTTAACAATGCCCTGCATCTACACTCCTACATAGTCACCAAACGTACAACCCGTGCAGTATGGTCTAAGCTCGATGACAGTTGGCAAACTTCCATGCCATATCCGCTTTGTTTCTATTATCTATGGATAAAACCACCTAGGTGCCTACCTAACACAAAAGTTAAAATGTGTAACGGAACAAGGAAGATAGGCCATTAATCGTTGTTAGTTTGTGTGTAGTGTCGTCAACATCATATAACTTAACAATGCCCTGGATCTACACTCCTACATAGTCACCAAACGTACAACCCGTGCAGTATGGTCTAAGCTCGATGACAGTTGGCACGCTTCCATGCCATATCCGCTTTGTTTCTATTATCTATGGATAAAACCATCTAGGTGCCTACCTAACACAAAAGTTAAAATGTGTAACGGAACAAGGAAGATAGGCCATTAATCGTTGTTAGTTTGTGTGTAGTGTCGCCAACATCATATAACTTAACAATGCCCTGCATCTACACTCCTACATAGTCACCAAACGTACAACCCGTGCAGTATGGTCTAAGCTCGATGACAGTTGGCAAGCTTCCATGCCAAATCTGCTTTGTTTCTATTATCTATGGATAAAACCATCTAGGTGCCTACCTAACACAAAAGTTAAAATGTGTAACGGAACAAGGAAGATAGGCCATTAATCGTTGTTAGTTTGTGTGTAGTGTCGCCAACATCATATAACTTAACAATGCCCTGCATCTACACTCCTACATAGTCACCAAACGTACAACCCGTGCAGTATGGTCTAAGCTCGATGACAGTTGGCAAACTTCCATGCCATATCCGCTTTGTTTCTATTATCTATGGTTAAAACCACCTAGGTGCCTACCTAACACAACAGTTAAAATGTGTAACGGAACAAGGAAGATAGGCCATTAATCGTTGTTAGTTTGTGTGTAGTGTCGCCAACATCATATAACTTAACAATGCCCTGGATCTACACTCCTACATAGTCACCAAACGTACAACCCGTGCAGTATGGTCTAAGCTCGATGACAGTTGGCAAACTTCCATGCCATATCCGCTTTGTTTCTATTATCTATGGATAAAACCACCTAGGTGCCTACCTAACACAACAGTTAAAATGTGTAACGGAACAAGGAAGATAGGCCATTAATCGTTGTTAGTTTGTGTGTAGTGTCGCCAACATCATATAACTTAACAATGCCCTGCATCTACACTCCTACATAGTCACCAAACGTACAACCCGTGCAGTATGGTCTAAGCTCGATGACAGTTGGCAAACTTCCATGCCATATCCGCTTTGTTTCTATTATCTATGGATAAAACCACCTAGGTGCCTACCTAACACAACAGTTAAAATGTGTAACGGAACAAGGAAGATAGGCCATTAATCGTTGTTAGTTTGTGTGTAGTGTCGCCAACATCATATAACTTAACAATGCCCTGCATCTACACTCCTACATAGTCACCAAACGTACAACCCGTGCAGTATGGTCTAAGCTCGATGACAGTTGGCAAACTTCCATGCCATATCCGCTTTGTTTCTATTATCTATGGATAAAACCACCTAGGTGCCTACCTAACACAACAGTTAAAATGTGTAACGGAACAAGGAAGATAGGCCATTAATCGTTGTTAGTTTGTGTGTAGTGTCGCCAACATCATATAACTTAACAATGCCCTGGATCTACACTCCTACATAGTCACCAAAGGTACAACCCGTGCAGTATGGTCTAAGCTCGATGACAGTTGGCACGCTTCCATGCCATATCCGCTTTGTTTTTATTATCTATATGTATAAGTTTGTTGGTACCTATAAAAAAGCTAAAATTAACAATAAGTATTGAAAATTATTTTTTTCGAGATGGATGAAATTTTTCACTCTTTTATCTTTCGAAAAACTCAGCGAAAAAGTTTCATAAAGAATTTGACTTGAAGACGAAACATTACTTTATCATAATGTACCAAATTCACAGCGCGTAAATATCTACATATTTGATATTATTATTTGTGCCATCTGGCGTCGAAAATATTAATAATTACACATTATTTCAATGGAAGTTTCCTACTTACCATAGGTCGAAAGTATGCTATATGTACACGAAACACCTCTCTGTGAAAAGCATTATTTGAGACCACGACGGGAAATTATATATAACGCATACATTGAGGACTGTCTTCAAACTATCGTCTGTACAGAATAAAAATATGTCTTCAAAGTATGCTCTAGATGTATGTATCGATATATATATTAAACGGTACATCATAGACGTATATAGCTGTGAGGGGGTAGTTTTTAAGGGTTGATTAAACAAAATGGCATTAAAAAAAAAGTGTATATAATGTGGCTCAAAGTATGCTTTATACAAATATATATATATATATGTTATGGTTAAGGTTTTCACGGGTGTAAGATGTAGAATAATGTTCTCGGTTTACCCGCGTAAAGTAGTCCTTAAAAGGACTTTTTCGAAACGTCAGAAATTAAAAAGTCCTTTTAAGGACTACTTTACGCGGGTAAACCGAGAACATTATTCTACATATATATATATAGATGCACTGTAGAAATATCAAAGTGACGAGCAAAAAGTATGTCAATTGTAGTGCTTTTGATATTGTAGATTTAGTACCACGGGGTATAACTCCAATCGAAAATCGAAACCGAAATATTGTGACGTCATAGGGTCAATCCGCACCAAATCATCCAGGCCATGTCACCCACCATCTCAGATTTTGATGAAACTTTAAATTTTTAATCCTTCCATATAGATAAGAAAATATACCAAATTTTACCTTCCTACCTCAACTCGTTTTTTTTTTATGGGCAGTTGAAGTTTGGGCAAAATAAGCGTTTTTACATATTCCGAGCACTCCGGAAGAGCTTGTACCTTCAATGAAAAAAAATTGTATCTTTGTCATTTATAGTGCAAATGCAATGAAAATTTTCAATATTATCAAGAAAACTATGCTGATTGCAGAAAAAAATAAATAAACCCTTTACATTTATCTACTTGACTTTAAAAAATTACCAAAAGTAATTTTTTAAGTAATTTTTGGGACGGAAAAGGTACTTTACAAAAAAGCAATATCTCGGGAAGGTACAGTGTTAATGAAGTAATTTTTTTTGTTTATTCATATCTACAAATAGCATAGAATCACATACAAAAATAAAATTCATGGCATTTTACTTGCTTCAATAAATAAAATCCATTTTAAACTTTTTTCAAACTTTTTGTAATTTTTTTTTATTCTTATCTACAATAAACATAGTACAACCTAAAAAAATAAAACTCCTGGTATTTTGTGTGCTTCACAGTGTAGAAACGTTTTTAAAATAAGAAATCTTTATCATACAGAATTGTTCTAGGTTTTTTTAAATCTAGATACAAAAATAAATAAAATCCATTTTAAACTTTTTTCAAACTTTTTGTGATTTTTTTTATATCTATTTTTAGTTTGTAACTGGGCAAGTTATAGTTTAGGTATATAGCTAGTAATATAGGTTGAATGAATGGACTAATATCAAAGAAACAGTCCTAGAGACAAGTCACTACATGGAAATGATGTATCTGCAACAAGAACAAGACAGAACATGAAAATTACTATCTGCCTCATCACTAAGTTTGCAGGATACTACATACTTTGTTTCCTCTGACATGCTTAGTTCTGAGTCAGCTTCAAATAGAAGTGTGTCGTTCCGCTCATTTTTCGGACTCGAATCAGAGTCCGGACTCATTCTAAAGGACTCGATTCATTGGATTCGCTCCGACTCCTTCGAATCAAGGCGACCAAACCGCTCCGCCGGACTCATACTACAAAACGAATCAAGCGAGTCCGGCGGAACGGTTTGAGTCGGAACGTTTGAAATGAGTCCGGCGGAACGGTTTGAGTCGGAACGTTTGAAATGAGTCCGGCGGACTCAAACTAGAAACCGTTCCGCCGGACTCATCTTGATTCGATTGAGGTTCGAGTCCTGTGGACTTGAATTTGAATCAGCTGGATTCGCAGAACCCGGTGGAACGTCAGAATGAGTGTCACGAAATAATAATTTTGTGTATCCTGTTATCTGTAAGGCTAGCTTAGCTAGACTTGTAAGTTTTTTCGTAAATTTACGACTTCTAGCCAATGGGCATATTGGATTTTCAAAATGCAATATGCCCATTGGCTAGAAGTCGTAAATTTACGAAAAAACTTACAAGTCTAAAGCTAGCCTTATACCTACTTGGCAACTCGCGATTTTCGAAAGGTAAAGAATTAGTTACACATATTATTATTAACTACAGGAAGGATACTTAAAAATACAAAATTTGCAAGATTAAAAAAAAGTCAAATTTAAAAAAAAAATCTATTTAAAAAAAAACAAAATTTTCAAAAAAAGTTAAAATTTTCAAAAAAATCAAAATTTTCAAAAAAGTCAAAATTTTCAAAAAAGTCAAAATTTTCAAAAAAAAATCAAATTTTCTAAAAAATTCGAATTACCCAAAAAAGGCAAATTTTCAAAAAAAAATCTTATTTTCAAAAGTTTTAAAAAATTACCAATTTTAAAAAAATCAAATAAGTAGGTTTATTTAATAATTTGTTTATTTGCTTCACTCAATTCGTGAGGTACCCACCTTTCAAGCTTTTTCACATTCCCAATTTGCTTCAAGTGGATTAAAACAGTTTTATCACTAACACCGCAACCTGCAGCTTACTCGGACAATTACAATATATATAATCTACAAATTTAATTAAGGAATATTAAAACATCGTACGTTGGAAGTGGAACCACCACCATTGAAACTTTTTATTACGTCCTTTAATTTTTTTATGATGATACAAAAGGTCCATTTACTCAACAAAAAACCTAACCTACACAAAATTCATATTACTGCTTATGAACATCATCTGAGATTCCGCAAATTTGCCCTATGCAGACCAACAAAAAGAAAAAGCAATGCTTGTTGCTATCTTTTGACTAAGACTTACTAAACTTTCTTTTTGAAAAATATTTTCGTCAACCAGTGCAGATCAACAATCCAAACACAGTTCGGTTCGAGGTGCGAGTTTCGAGCGAGAGGCGAGAGCGAGAGGTGAGAGTTGAGAGCGAGAGGTGAGAGTGAGTCCGGACTCGATCCATTTTATTTTGCGGACTCGGATCGATTCAAACGCCTTCGGACTCGGACTCATTTGATTCGCTCCGGCCGGAACGACACACTTCTAGCTTCAAAGCAGTGATCATCTATATAAATACAGTAGTTGTTTCATGTTATGGTGTACGTTGTTAAAATGTCTCTAATCGAAACAAGTTTAGTTAAATGTAGTGTGGGACAACATAATGGTACTGAATGTCACAAAAAAAGTTATACTAAGTCAGAGAAATTAACGAGTGTGGATTTGTTAAGTGAATTTGAAAAAAAGCTTATTCAACAAAGAAGTTTTGTATCTACAGACTTGGTTTTCAACATTTGTGAGCACCACAGAATATTTAACTTAAATAAATATGAAACATTTCAAAAAGCTTGTTTTGACCCGTTCCAAAGCCACAAAAGGAAAATTACAAAAACTTTAAGAACAGTATCCTTGGAATTTTCAGAGAACATTAATACCATTCTAAAAGTAACTAATAAAGCAATCCCTGGACAAAAAATTTGTAATGCATGCAGAGCAAAAATTAGTAAGAGCCAAAACCTTAACAATGAAATTGAAGAGCTTAACACTTTTCAAGAAGACATAAGTGAAGTTGAAAATGTTTTAAACAAAGAAATTTTTTTACAAGAAATCAACACTTCTTTAACTGACATTGGAGAATCTCCATTTAAACTACATGCAATACCATCCCACAGTAAGTCTAGTTACGCTAAACGGAAGTTAGATTCTGCTTGTTCAACCTTAAAGAAAAAAGTAAGTAAAGTTTTAGAAAAAGAATTTTCCCCAGTAAAATGTGATGCAAAAATACCAAGATGTATTCAAGAAAAAGCTAATGACATGGACAGGCTTGTTGAGTTGGTTAAAAAAAAATTGGAAACACAAGTTACACGCCGTGAGAGAATTCAGCTTCTAACTCTCGCTCCAACTTCGTGGAGTAGAAAAAAGGTTGCTGAAGAATTCAGTGTTGGTGAATACTCAGTTCGTAAAGCACGAGAGCTACTAAATGAAAATGGTATCATTGCTTTACCTGATTCAAAAAAAGGAAAACCATTAGACCAAGGAACAGTTACTTTGGTTAAAAATTTCTACCAAAACGATGAATTTTCTCGTGTTATGCCAGGGAAAAAAGATAAAGTTAGCATAACCAAAAATGTTTATGAACAAAAAAGACTATTGCTTTGTAACCTGAATGAACTTTATGCTACCTTCAAGTTTGAATACCCTGCTTCAAAAATTGGGATTTCGAAATTTTGTTGGTTGCGTCCCAAATGGTGTGTGCCAGTAGGTTCTCCAGGCTCTCATTCTGTCTGCGTTTGTGCAATTCATCAAAATGTAGTGTTGCTTCTTAATGCTTGTGACAGTGAAGAAACGTACAATGATTTAATGGACTACTTAGTGTGCTCAAAGAACAATAGAGACTGTATGCTTCGACATTGCGATAAGTGTTCAACATCTAGTGAAAATCTTAAGAAACATTTGTTAGAAAAATTTGAAGAATGGGACCAAGAAGATGAAATTACATACAGTGCATGGGTAACTACTGATAGAACACAGCAGGTTTCAGTTACAGTTCCCTTTCATGAATATGTAGAACATCTTGTGAAGAGTCTTGTAAAACTTCTTCCTCATTCTTTTATAACAAAGTCTCAATCAAAATATCTCAAAGAGTCCCTAAAAGCACAGCTTCAGATAAATGAAGCTGTTGTGTTATTAGACTTCAGTGAAAACTTCTCCTATGTTATCCAGAATGAAGTCCAGGGTTACCACTGGACGCAAGACAGTTGTTCACTCCACCCAGTGGTAATTTACACTTGTGAAGAGCCTGGCAAAGATCTCACAGTGTCAAGCTTGTGTGTAATTTCAGATGACTTGGAACATGATGTAAGTTTCGTTTACGAAACTCAAAAAATTGTTGCTCAATTTTTAAATCAAA
Organism: Hesperophylax magnus; assembly: GCA_026573805.1. Taxonomy (NCBI): domain Eukaryota; kingdom Metazoa; phylum Arthropoda; class Insecta; order Trichoptera; family Limnephilidae; genus Hesperophylax; species Hesperophylax magnus. Next base: position 26,328,538 of record JAIUSX010000072.1, read on the forward strand.
AATTTCCCCAAATTCAAAGTGTTCATTATTTTACTGATGGTTGCGCAGCGCAATATAAAAACTGCAAAAACTTTTTAAATCTGTGTCACCATCAAAAAGACTTCAACTTGAAAGCATGTTGGTCGTTTTTTGCTACGAGTCATGGGAAATCTCCCTGTGATGGAATAGGTGGAACAGTAAAACGTCTTCTAACTAGAGAAAGTTTGCAACTTGGCCCTGGCAACACTATCACAACTGTAGACAAAACTTTTAAGTTTTGTCAGTCGAGAGTAGAAAATATGTATATATTTTTACTTGCTGAGAAAAGAAAGCTTATTCACTTGCAGGCAACAATTACAGCAGCGTTTTTCACAAGCTAAAACAATACCAGGCACTCGAGGTTTCCACTGCTTTGTTCCTCTGTCTGAAAATGAAGTTGGCACAAAAAGGATAAGTTCAGATTCAGATTATGCTTTGATTTTTAACTTCAGTGGGGAACGAAATCGCTCTGAGCAACTAAGTATGGTACAAATTTGTACAAACTCTTATGTAGCTTGCGTATATGACAACCATTGGTTTTTTGGACTTGTGGTTTCCAAAGATGAAGACGAGTGTGATGTATCAATCAAGTTTATGCATCCTTTTGGCCCAGCTCCATCCTTTTACTGGCCACATCAAAAAGAAGATATTTGTTTTGTTCCACTACAAAATATTTTTAATATCGTTGACCCTCCCACAACAAAAGGTTCAGGAAGAGCTTACTACTTTCTTGAAAAAGACGTTCATCATGCTGATCAAAAGTTCAACCATCTTATGGGTCAGATCAAGAATAAAAGTAAAAAATGAACTTGAACATTTATTTGTAAACAATATTATTGTAATGTACTTTCATTTAACCTAATCCTACATTGCCTGTTTTATTTTTATTGTATTTGTTTTTTAAAGAGTTAACTTTGTATTGAAAAGAGTTAAAAAGTTGATCTTGTTATAAAATATTGCTATGGTGTATGCATTCAGGGTAAGGAACAAGGTACATTATTTTGTTGGTGCCTTAAGCTTACATTGCAAGCTTACCAGCATGTTGTAAAGGACCGAATAAGTTTGACTTTTTTTATTTGCAAATACAGTATCTAGATTTTAAAAAACTTGGAACAATTCTGTATGATTAAGATTTCTCATTTTAAAAACGTTTCTACACTGTGAAGCACACAAAATACCAGGAGTTTTATTTTTTTAGGTTGTACTATGTTTATTGTAGATAAGAATAAAAAAAAAATTACAAAAAGTTTGAAAAAAGTTTAAAATGGATTTTATTTATTGAAGCAAGTAAAATGCCATGAATTTTATTTTTGTATGTGATTCTATGCTATTTGTAGATATGAATAAACAAAAAAAATTACTTCATTAACACTGTACCTTCCCGAGATATTGCTTTTTTGTAAAGTACCTTTTCCGTCCCAAAAATTACTTAAAAAATTACTTTTGGTAATTTTTTAAAGTCAAGTAGATAAATGTAAAGGGTTTATTTATTTTTTTCTGCAATCAGCATAGTTTTCTTGATAATATTGAAAATTTTCATTGCATTTGCACTATAAATGACAAAGATACAATTTTTTTTCATTGAAGGTACAAGCTCTTCCGGAGTGCTCGGAATATGTAAAAACGCTTATTTTGCCCAAACTTCAACTGCCCATAAAAAAAAAAACGAGTTGAGGTAGGAAGGTAAAATTTGGTATATTTTCTTATCTATATGGAAGGATTAAAAATTTAAAGTTTCATCAAAATCTGAGATGGTGGGTGACAAATCCAAAATTTTCTGGATATGAAAGCCTAACTATATCCACCGATGAAAAACTCTCAAAGTAAAAGCCTCAGAGTGTTTCTTACATGCCACATTTTATCTTAATTTTGTGAGACCATAGCAACTTTAGATGTATTGTAAAGTCATTGCATTCAACCACATCATTTTGTATTCAACGTGCTACCATACACTAAATCAAAATATTTAGCTAAAAATTTGTTTTATTCATCAGGAAAGAAGAATCCAAGCCATATCTGAAGCAGTTAGGATCCTTAAACCCGGAGGACAGGCTTTAATCACTGTTTGGGCCAAGGACCAAGCCCGTAGCGAAAAAACCAGCTACTTGAAACAAAGCAGGAAAAATAGAAAAGAGAAAGATATAAACATATCTGATGTGAATGAGGTGGTAACAGAAGAAATCAAGGATGATGACGGAGTGTCTATCAATCTGAATCTACCAGTTCACACCAACAGGACTCAGTTTCAACATCAAGATGTTTTAGTCCCATGGAAATTGAAAAATTCAAACACCGATAAACCCGAAGTCAAAGAAGATACTTTTATGAGATATTACCATGTTTTTGAAGAGGGAGAGCTAGAAAATCTCTCCAAATTAGTGCCTCTAGCTAAAGTTGTGGACAGCTTCTACGAACAGGGTAATTGGTGTGTAATTTTAGAGAAAACATTGTGATCATTTTTTGTGAATAAAAGTGTGACAGTTTCTAAGCAAAACTTTTATTGAAAAACAGCAAAACTTCTTCTAAATCGTAATTCTCCAGCAACGTCTTCAGTTCAGGTAATTTATTTTTTATGTTTAGTCCCTTCAGTCGATTTCGATCAATGTACAGGTTTGTTATTATATCTGAAACATAATAAACAATAATCTATTAATAATATTAACCCATTGCATTCCAACGTTGTCTCTCTTCAGGTTCGGCTCGCATTATACATGCTAGCATGTACATTATAGGCCAATTTATACTTTTTTGTCTTTTATGAGAAGGAAGTACTATCAGTAGTATATCTTTAGAGGTGGTTCAAGTTGTTTTACTTTTTTTTAAATATGTAATTTTTTTACCGTGGAGTTGACTTAGAGAGAGCAATCTCTTGGATCCGGTTGTAGATGGCGGATTGCGAAGTAACTCTGTATAATCCTTGCAGAGTTGTTCTTCCAAGAACTCATCTGTACTATTGACTTCCAGCTCTCTGCAATTAGAGATACTAAATTAAATGCTTATCATTATAATCACCTACCGCAAATTCTTGGTTTTAGAATTGAGTAAAGCTTTGGTGATTCAAAAAAACGTGCTTTTTACCTCAAAGCTTCTAATAATTTGTCATCTTTCATCCTCTGAAATGATTCTGCCATCCTTGGGTGTAGTTTCAACAGGGTGCTAATCAGAGTCTCATCAACAACATCTACAAAAATTAAAAGCAAAAAGTTGTGATGTGTTAATGATACTGAACAGATAATACCCACTAGAAATGCCTTCCATGTACATTTGAAAAGAAACCCCATGTCGCCACTGACTTAGTACTTTTCGATTCAAGTCCAATGCGCTTTGTCTCTCTTAGGTCCGGTATATCAGTTTCTTTTAAGCTCTGCTCGGTTGTTATGTCGAGCTTAGTACATGATGTGTATGTAAGTTTTAAGCAAAAATATCACCAATATTACACGTTTTGTGTATGATTTTAATAGAGAAACATGTTTCTTTTTTCTTTGTGAAACCAAACTACTGTCATCGCGATGTTTCTAAATATCAACGACCGCAGTTGATTTTGGATTAAGTCCCCCCTACTTCAATCACTGTGGTGCTATATACGAGGATACTAATAATTGTAAATAGTATTTGTTTTGCTAGTATTTGTAATGAAATGATGACGGACTAACCGTTAAAAACAAACTGCACTCACATTGTTACTTTTAAAATCCGTCTTATATTTATCAGACTTTACTTTATCAATTAATATTATCGACATTCCTCATGGCTCGTCAATCGATTAAAGGATGCAATTATTTACGTAAATGTCAAATTTGACATGCATCACTGCTAAACCCCCGGCATCAAAAAAACGAACTACTTTGCAGCTTATCAGGAATCAAGCTACCGATTTAGCCTGCTAAAATTTGAGCGAGGACCTGATACTTAGCGAGGATAAAGAGCAACCAATATACTGGGCCTTATACTTGCCTGACTCCTATATCACCATTTCATTTGATTGAAAGGAAAATTTCATAATGATGATAAAAGGAATTTCTGTATTTGAAATTTAAGCAAAGAATGGTCAGACTTGACCCTGAAACACGAACACATTGCATTTCTTGTGTTCTTTGTTATTCTGTGGATAGTGAGTTCTTTCTCTTTTATTTCCTTATTTGTATCCAATGTCAATCAATTTTTTAGACACAATAAAAACTTACTGCATAAAATGTCCAACCTAACTTTCTTCTTAGTGGCCTCAAGTGACAGGAAGTCTTTTATTATTGCTATGGTAGAAATGTTTTCTGATTTGAATTCGGCTTCCCCTTTACTGAAAATACAATATTATTAATTAATTAATTTCCAATTGTTCTTCTACATATTATATATCAATGGTTGAGCTTTTGAGATGTTGAAAAACTGGATACCTACCGATAGGTGCAGTGCAGTGCCGTATTTGTGATGATGGATCGATAAGCCAAGGAGTCCACCGAGGGTGGGGGCCGGGCAGGAACATCAGGCAGGAGCCTTCCCAGCCAGGAGTGCAGCTCTGCCTTGCTGAAGGCCCCGCTTACACTTAGACTGTTGAATTCTCTGAAACACAACATACCCGTTTTCGGATTACTGTAAAACCAAAAAATTTTAATAAAAAGATATTTTCGTTAAGGCCAGCTTTATTTTTGACTCTATCTAACTAGCAGATGTAATATCTGAAGGCAAAGTGAACATGCAAGTCGTCACTGCAAATGTCAAATTTCGTAAATGTGCATGGGGATGATTCTTTAACACTTCAGATGCAGGGATCTAGCCCCTAGGTGTTAAAATACTCATTTTTGTATCGCTTTAACCCTGCTTTATACCTCCACTTTTCATGGCCATCAAAACTGATTTTTTTTTTATTTTTGACACTTGAACGGTCTCCGTTAACTGCCAATTATTGGCCTGTGTCAGCTTTTTGTCCCATCGTAATCGACTGTCATGCATGAAGGACATGCTGTTCATAGAGCTATACAATTAGAGGTGCTAATACATACTAATGTCTTGTCGAAACATGTTTCACTATTAGAATGCGATAAGCGGTGCGCGTAGAGCGGATTCGATAATTTTATTTGGAGGTCAATTGGAGGTAAAAAAAGTGGAACCAGTTTTTTTGCTTCATGTGTCATCTAAATATAATACATCAACGATGCTGTTATACTTGTCAGCCGATCACAATTTGATCAATATTTGAAATGGACCAAAAATTGGCGTTTAACCCATCATGTGCCGATGCAAAATTTTCACCAGTTAATTCTATTTTCATAATAACTGTTTTCTTGAAAAACGAAATTTATGTAAATTGTACCTACCGAATTACCAGATAATGTATATAGATAATATATTTTTTTATGAAAACAGTATATGATCTACCATAAGTATTTTCCCCAGAATAGCTACATACTTATATTCATTAGCAAGCTAAATTACTAAGAGATTTATTTCTATATTAGCTGGAGTCCCTGGTATTTACCGGGCTTTATGCAAAGTTTTTCAAAATCTGATGTAGACAGTAACCTTGCTCTTGTTTTGAAGTGTGCAAAATTTCATCAGTCTCGGAATAAAACTGTAGATTTGTATAAAAATCAAATCCACACCACCCGCCCGGTTTCCGCCACCGACACTATCCATTATATAAATAGATATTTTATAAAGAATTATAAATCACATATCACCCTTCCTGGCTGACATCCTGACTGGGGACGTGCCACGAAAGCGGGGGCACATTGTGCATGAGCAGCTGGGTGCACTTGGGCTGCAGCAGGGGGGTGAGGTAGAGGCGCAGCAGCCCCGCGGCCCCCGCCCCCTCCGCCGCTGCCCCCACTCGCATCTCCAGGCGCTGTGTGTTTGTCTGGCAGCGGTAGGTGGCCAGGAGGCCTGCGCTATTCTGTATGTGCATAAATGTATAGATTTGTTTTATGAGTATGTTTCATTGGGCAAATCATTTTAAAGAGCGCATTTGAATGTATTTGTGCAGACCGTTAATATTCAAACTATTTGTAAAAATGGTTCAAATTAGTTTAAAATACCCGCCTGCAGTCTCCCTTACCCTGCAGTAGTCCTACGATTCAGTACACCACTATGCTAGCAAGAATCTCTTTAAAATGGTTTGTACTGTGTAATTATTCTTTTTTTTAAACCGGTATGTTGGCCAGGTGGGTAAGTACCTGCTTTAATTTGTATGAGTTGGAAATAAATACTTTCCTGATAAACTTTTATTTATACATTATATGCCCATATGGGCTTTTACAAACATGTGATAATATGTATTTAATATTTCAGTGGAACAGAAAACAAAAACAAAATTGGCATTTAAAATTTTATAGAACCCGTGCAGAAGAATAGTATTATACTAACATTAATTTTTATTATTACTGAGGCATGTTATTATAGCCCTCTTGTAACTACATTCCGTGCAGTTGAACACATCTTCAATTCCTGCGGAAAGTATTGTCAACTGAGTATAAATGACTCCGTCCTAATATTATTGTTGCAATTAAAAAGAATTTTCGACTGAGTAGTTCTAGTTGGTATATTGAAGGTAATTAGACTCAATAAATCAGGGCTGTCTTTAATTACATTCATAATTTTTTAAATAAAAGCATTAATATGAAAATGGCGTGTGTAAAAATAGATTTAAAAACAGCTTTGTAATAACTAGAAGGTGCCATAATTTTGCTATTTTAAATACCTACATGTTATTTATTAATCATCATAATAGTTGTGGTTTTTTAAAGTACTTTATTTTCTTACTTGAGGATCACAAGCTCTAGTCAGCAATGCGGTATTCATAGCTGCATCATACAGCTTTAAGGGGGCAGAGCTCTGCAATAGGAGTGTGTCCAGGGGCGCACCAAGAGATAGACACAGTCTGCGGGCCCCATCTCCCTCCACAGGGCCCCACTACATGAAAATAAATATAAATAAATGATTTATTACCATTCAATTTTTGTTCCAAAACCTGCACTGTGAAAAAAATGCTGCGACGCCATTAAAATAACCAATAAGATAAATGCTCCTTAATCACTTAGGTCAACTGCATTTTGTTGCGGGGATCATTTCGATGCAAGTACAATTGTTTAAATTAAGGTGATCTAATAATTTTTTGCTACAAATTTAACCTCTAGTGTACTTTTAAGTTTGATTACATCTTGGTGTTCAAACTGCATTTTTTTTTTAAAATTAATGTTTGTAACCGATTTCCGTCATTTTCAGTCTGAATTTTAATTATTAAGGGCCTAAATTATGTTTCAATTCCATTAACACTGTAAAACAACAATGAAATTGTTTAAATTTAAACAAAACCTGAGTTTCATTGGTTCAATCAGTGTACGAAACAATATTCCGTCCGTACAATACTGTAAATGCGTAGGTAGCTGGGTACACCTTTATTAGTGTTTCAGTCTCGGTGGATAGAATTTAATGTCAAGATCAGAGAAGGATTGATTCCCAAGTCTGAGTCGACGGAAGGAATTTAAGACTGGAAAAAACTGAATTTAATACTGAATTAAAACACTTGAAAATATTTTTCTTGAGATTTGTAGACTTTGGAGATGGTTTCTTCAGGAGAGAAGTTTCTCTTCAGGGGTAGTTTTTTGAACTGACTTTGTATGGAATTCGGTTCTCTATTTATAGAACGTTTTCAAATCGAACCCTATCGGGGGAGTTTTCACCCCTTTCGTGAAGGGTGAGTTGGTTAGGTATTTTTCCTCTTTACAATTAATTTGTTTAGAGGAAAGTTATATTTTAATATTATACCTTTTACCAGGTCAGTTCAATTTACCCAAACCACCTCCTTCAGTCCCGTTTATTTATTTTATAATAAATTATACAAAGTTTCATATTGGGGTTGAAGCAAAATATCCTTGGTTTGAACATTTCCCAAAGAGTAAAAAACATATTTAGGTACAATTCTTTAAGTTATTATGTGAGTATATAATTATTTCTTGATGTTGATATTTATTCTGTGGTCATATCTTCTAATATTTTCCTGTAAATTGGGTCTGATGTCATCATAGGTGGTTGCGTCAATCTTCGTTATCAGTTTTTGATAAGAGCTCCAAAGGAGAATGCGGAGCTGTGATTGGTTGAAAACTCGACGGCCATCATGGAATTCCTTCCGGGTAGTATGGAGGGGGTTTCACGTAAATACTGGGTCGCCCCCTTAGGGAGGTTCATTCCGTGATTGGTGACCCGTCAATGGAGTATGTTGAGCTGTGATTGGTTGAAAACTCGGCGGCCATCATGGAATTCCTTCCGGGTAGTATGGAGGGGGGGTCACGTAAATACTGGGTCGCTTTCATAGAGTGATTCATTCCGTGGGTTGGAGGTTCCGTGTGAGGTGCTGGATGGTTATTTTCAGATGTATTTCAGATTCTGCTGTTATATTTCTATGTAATTGTCTTGATTAATCACATACAGCACATAATTTCATTAAGTAATTATGATTTGAAGATTTCCAATTGTGTCGGCGACACGGTATCGAGCGGTTTCGGGGTTTGAGTGTTTTTGTAATTTTTACGTAAATATGAATTCCTCTGAAAGATTCTGGAGGTCTGGATACGTATGATACACTCCCCCCGTACAGTCTTGCCTGTACTCAGCTAGTTCTTCAGACGTATCTTCTTTTGATGTTTCCGCAGGTTGTTATGTCCTGGTAATGAGGGATAGCCGCTCAATGCTAGTCCATCGATGGAGTGTTGTCCAAGCTTTGCGATGTCAGTGAGGGATAGCCGCTCAGTGCCAGCGCCATCGAGAGGATGCTGTTTAGACTTCGCCGTGTCAGTGAGGGATAGCCGCTCAGTGCCAGCTCAGTCGGGGGGGGGCCCCCAGCGGGGTAGGAGGTGGGAGTCGATTTTGCCATGTCAGTGAGGGATAGCCGCTCAGTGCCAGCGCCATCGAGGGGGTGCGGGCCAAACTCCGCCGTGTCAGTGAGGGATAGCCGCTCAGTGCCAGCGTTGTCGGGCGCCCCCTGCGGGAGTAGGAAGTGGGAGTCGATTTTGCCATGTCAGTGAGGGATAGCCGCTCAGTGCCAGCGCCATCGAGGGGGTGCAGGCCAAACTCCGCCGTGTCAGTGAGGGATAGCCGCTCAGTGCCAGCGTTGTCTGGCGCCCCCTGCGGGAGTAGGAAGTGGGAGTCGATTTTGCCATGTCAGTGAGGGATAGCCGCTCAGTGCCAGCGCCATCGAGGGGGTGCAGGCCAAACTCCGCCGTGTCAGTGAGGGATAGCCGCTCAGTGCCAGCGTTGTCTGGCGCCCCCTGCGGGAGTAGGAAGTGGGAGTCGATTTTGCCATGTCAGTGAGGGATAGCCGCTCAGTGCCAGCGCCATCGAGGGGGTGCAGGCCAAACTCCGCCGTGTCAGTGAGGGATAGCCGCTCAGTGCCAGCGTTGTCTGGCGCCCCCTGCGGGAGTAGGGAGTAGGGAGTAGTTGTCTGGAGATGCCAATATAGACAAGTTCTGTCACTTGTGTCGATTTCTATTTGTTGGGGTTGCAGGAGACGTCCAGTGCGGCCGGGAGGATGACGGCGACTTTTACTGCCGGTCTTATGTAGACTCCAGTGCTTGTTTGGATCCGAACAGTTCGGACTTGACCATCGGCTGCAGGTACTGCTTCGATGACACGGCCACGTGGCCAGTTGTTCCGGGGTAGTGCTGGATCCATGATGATTACTAGGTCATCCTTTTTAATTGGTGTAGTTGGATGGTGCCATTTTTGTCGGGCGGCCATAGTGGGTAGGTACTCGTGCAACCATCTTCTCCAAAAGGCGTCCGCGAGTTGTTGTCCAATGCGCCACTGACGGCGGAGGCACACTTCTTCTTCTGTTTTATTGTAGAACGATAATTGAGGTCGTTTCCCGGCTGACCCCAGTAAGAAGTGGTTGGGGGTCAGGGGCTCTTCGTCTCGTGGATCGACCGAAATGTGGGTGAGAGGGCGGTTGTTCACAATGAATTCGGCTTCCGCTAGGGCTGTGCGTAGAGTTTCTTCTTTAGGCGTTCTCTCCTTTAGCGTGGCGTTTAAGGCCTTTTTAACCGACCTCACTAATCTCTCCCAGGCTCCCCCCATGTGGGGACTCATCGGCGGTATGAAGTGCCATTCTATGCCCTGAGTGGCTATTGCGTCGATCATCTTGGTATCCTGGCTTAATGACATCAAGGCGTCTCTCATCTCAGCGTCGGCTCCATGAAAGTTCGTGCCGTTGTCAGAGTATATGGCAGTTGGTTGTCCTCTTCGTGCGGTCATCCTTTGTAGGGCCATGATTGCGGAGTCAGCTGATAGTGAAGTAGTTAATTCCAGGTGGATGGCGCGTGTTGAGAGGCAGGTGAAGATGGCTCCGTAACGTTTTTCTCTGTGTCTGCCGACTGTTATGGTCATAGGACCGAAATAATCCAGCCCGCAATGTGTGAATGGGCGGACGTGATGCATCAGTCGTGGTGGTGGTAGTACGCCCATCTGGGGCGGATTGGGTTTGCTGCGTCGTATGCAGCACATTGGGCAGGTGTACGCAATCTTTCGGCTTATTGTACGTAGTCTGAGTATGAAAAAATGGCTGCGTATTTCTGCTACTGTTTTTTCCGTACTGGGGTGATCTGATTTCTTGTGGTAGTGATTAATCAGGAGACGGGTGTACGCGTTGTCGCCATCCAGGATGATGGGAGTTCGGGCTACTTCTTTAGCCTTTTCTAATGTTTGCAGGCGTGTTCCCATTCGGAGGATACCGTCCGGGCCGAAGAATGGGTTCAGGGGGTTGAGGCGGCTGCTAGCGGGTAATTTTTTCTTTTCTCGTAGGGTATGTAGGGCTGAACCGAAAGCGTCTTCTTGTGACCTTCTGATCCATTTGTGTTCAGCTGTTTTTATTTCCTCCGCTATTAGTGGTCCCTCTGGGGTTCTGTTGGGGCCCATCCGGCATCGTCTGGTAAAGCGGAGAATCCAAGCAGTCGAGCGGATCAGTCGGTGCCACGATGAGAATCGTTCAATTGCTGGTAGAGCTTCGCCTCTTTCGATGATGAGTCCGACGTAGAGAGGTTTGACTTCCAGAGTTAGGTCATTGGGTTTATGGGCGGGTGCGCGCTCTTTGGGCCATTTGTTTTCTGAGTGGGTAAGGAAGGCCGGGCCGGAGAACCATCTTCCTTCTGGTGTCAGGTCGGGTATTTCGAGGTCCCGTGTGCCGATGTCAGCAGGATTGAGTTTCGTAGGTACCCATTTCCAGTCGGGTATTCTGGTCAGCTCGTCTATCTCTCCTAGTCGGTTGGCCACAAATGTTGAGTAGGATCGTGGGTCGGTGCGTAGCCAGCATAGTACTGTTGTGGAGTCTGTCCAAAAACATGTGCGGCGTATGTGGGCTGTGCTCTCCTTCTGGATTGTTTGGGCGAGTCTGGCTGCAATGAGGGCGGCTTGCAATTCGAGGCGAGGAATGGAGAGAGGTTTCAGTGGTGCGACTTTGCATTTACTTGCAATGAATGTCGTATGCGTCTTTCCCTCTACTTCTTCGGTGAAGTAGGCTACGGAGCAGCAGGCTTGTTCTGATGCGTCACAGAAGAGATGTAGGGTTACGTTGCTCTGTTTGTTGTATAGGCAACGTCTCGGGATTGAGATGTTGTTTGTGTGTAGTAGGTTCAGCCAGTTTGCCCATTTCTGCGCGTGTTCGGGTTTGATGGATTCGTCCAAGCCGATGTTTGATCGCCATACGTCTTGTAGAAGCATTTTTGTTCTGATCGTCAGGCAGCCGATGAAGCCCACGGGATCGAACATTTTCATAACTGTTGATAGTAATTGTCGCTTCGTGGGTAATGTGATAGCTTCGGACGGAGTCATCTCGTTAAATGAGTATAGGAAGTGGTCTGTGGAAGGGTCCCAGATGAGTCCGAGTACTCGTTCTGTTTCTGGGCTCCCGTTGCTGATGGCTATTGTGGTGTTGGTGCGATCTTCGGCAGGAAAGTTGGCAATAGCTGCTGTATTGTTGGATGCCCAGTTGGTCAAATGGAACCCTCCTTTCGCGAGGAGGGTACTCACATTTTGGGTGAGTTTGGCAGCTTCCTGGTGAGTGTCTACCGCATCCAAGTAATCGTCCATGTAGAATTTAGCGCGAATAGCTGCTGCGGCGGATGGGTATTCGTGTTGGTACCTCTCAGCGACCTTGCCCAAAACAAATTGGGCGCTGCTTGGTGAACAGGTGGCGCCAAACATCATCGAAGTCATTTGGTATGTTTCGGGTTCGTCCTTGGTTGATGTTCGCCACAGGAATCGCTGCGATTGTTGGTCTTCCGGTTTTATTTTTATTTGTAAAAACATCTCTCTGATGTCAGCAGCAATGGCAACGTTTCCTTCCCGGAAGCGCATGATGTTTCCCAGGAGTGATGACAGCAGGTCGGGGCCTGTGAGCAACTGGTCATTGAGTGAGGTTCCTCGGCATCGGCTGGCTGCGTCGAACACCACCCTGATTTTTCCTGGTTTATTGGGGTTGGTTACTGCAAAATGTGGCAGATACCATCGTCGGGGTGTACGTGTTGATGCTTCGTTGTTCGACAGCTTTTTCGCATAGCCTTTAGATATCAGCTGATCAATCTTGTCAGTGTAAGCTGTTTTCAGGTCCTTATCTCTTGTTAATTTCTTCTCTAGGGAAATGAGCCGCCTCAGTGCGCACTGTCGGTTGTCAGGTAAGATGGTTTCTGGGTTGCGCCATATCAAGCCAGTCTCCCATCTTCCAGTAGGGAGGGGGCGGGTTGTTGCAGTCATCAGCGTAATTGCTCGTTGTATGTTTGTGTTGACTCGGGTTGCTGCGGTCACACCGAGTGAGTCGACGGTTAAATTTGTTTTCAGAAGTTCTTCCAATCGTATGTCTGAGGCAGTTTCACGTTGAAGTGCCAATGTGGTGGCAGGGTGTCCGTATCCTGGGTTTGATCCGCCATGGGCGATCCATCCTAGTGCGGTGCGTGAAATTATTCGTGTTGTATCATTATTTTCTTTCACTTCTCTTGACACAATTAGGTAGGCGTTATCTTGTCCAATTAGTATCTTTGGGATGACGGGTTTTCCGTGGATTTGTTGTTGAGGAAGGTTGAGGTTGCTTATGGTGTTGGCGGTGATTTGATACGTGTCGCCTTGGCCCGCTCCTCTTATTGTCAGCCGCACTCGTTGTGATAGTTTGTCAGAGGTGCACATCCCTTTAGCACCGTGGATTCGTAGACCGTGAACTGGGCCGTATGCTCTGATTTGTGCTGCTGTATCGGCGTCGACCAGTGTCACTGTTGATCCTTCATCGAGAAGTGCAAATGTTGAATGTGTTTCTTGACCTGGTGTGCTGAGTATGACTGGTATAATCTTCAGGAGGACGTTCTGGTTCGTGTTCTGGCGTCACAGGTTTACGGTATTCTGAGGTGAGAATTGAGGATCGTGTAATAAGGTGTGATGTGGGAGCTGACACCCTTCTATGCTACACCATTTTGTTTCCTTGCATTCTCGAGAGTGATGTCTGCCCAAACACTTCCTGCATAGGTTGGCTGCGTTAACTGTCTCCCACCGGAGGGCAACGTTTTTGGCGGCAAACTCTTGGCACTCTCTGGTGGGGTGGTTGCTGCCGCACTGGGCACAACCGCTCGCGGTTACTTGATGTTTCTGGTTCCTCCCGGGATAGCTGGGTGGTGTGATTGCCTTGCGTTTGAGGGCGTATGGCGTTCTTCCTGGATTGTTGCTTTGTCCTTGGTATCCTGCATGGACTTGGTCTCGGCGTGGGCGAGGTCGTGGGCGGTCTACCATCCCGCTGTTTGGTATTGCGTTGGTTATCTCCTTCATAAAGGCAGCAAGTTGGGTGATGGTGGCAGGGGGGCGCTGTCCACGGACTTCCATCAGCCAGGCTAGTCGTAGAGTGTTTGGTAGCTTGTCGGTGATGTCGCTCAGCAATGTAGGGTTGGTGAGGTAGCCATCGGTTTTCAGGATCCGGAGGGAGGCCACCAAATTTTGCACTGTCCCGGAGAAGTCTGTCAGGTCTTCCAGAGATACGTCAGGTGTGAGGTAGGGTAGCCTTTTTACTTTTTCGAGCATAAATTTGGCTATTGCTCCTGAGTTGCCGTACCGTTGCTCAAGTACGTTAAAGGGATCCATCAGCAGGGGTGCTACGGTCTCTCGCGCCTTGCCTTTGAGGGCGCGTTGCAGTCGGATGAGGTTTTCACTGGCGGTCATTTGGCAGGTGGAAGTGGACTGCATATATTGCGCCTTCCAGGTAGGCCACTCGAGCGGGTCTCCAGAAAATAGGGGTAGATCCTTTGCTGAAGACTGCCTGGCGATGAGAGCTGCCATCCTTGAGTCGTCTTCCAGCGACCGAGGGGTGTCTTGGGATCTGGTGGAGCGGATGGCGTCTGCCATTATCGACGCTATTTGAGTCAGTGGGTCGGCGCCTTGTCGTAACCACTCTTGAGTAAGTCGCGCTCTTTCTTCATTTGTAGGAGGTGGTGGAAAGAGCGGAGAGTCCAGGTTTGTCAGGAATGGCTGTGGTTGGTACTCCATTGTGTTATGAGTTGGGTATTCTTGTCCTGATATGGTGATGTTAGCTGCTGGGCTCGGAGGTACATTTGGAGTTACTTCAGGTGCGGTTAAGTTGAGCATGGGTTGGGTAGCCGTTTGGCGTGTGGCTTCATTCAGGGCTGATTGTAGTTCTGTGATTTGTTTATTTAGTTGCTCCTCCCGAATGCGCATTTCTCGGCGTAGCATTTGGAGAGAGTCTTCAGTTGATTCAGAAGGTGCATCGGGCTCTTGGGGGTTCTCAATAACAGGTTGGGTTCGGTTTCGGCTGGTCTCAGATGATGTTGAGGCCTTGCGGCCGCTGCGAAGTGACGGCATCACCACCTTTAATTGAGACTGAAGACGTGTGTAGATCCAGCTCGAAGGACCAAATGTACGAAACAATATTCCGTCCGTACAATACTGTAAATGCGTAGGTAGCTGGGTACACCTTTATTAGTGTTTCAGTCTCGGTGGATAGAATTTAATGTCAAGATCAGAGAAGGATTGATTCCCAAGTCTGAGTCGACGGAAGGAATTTAAGACTGGAAAAAACTGAATTTAATACTGAATTAAAACACTTGAAAATATTTTTCTTGAGATTTGTAGACTTTGGAGATGGTTTCTTCAGGAGAGAAGTTTCTCTTCAGGGGTAGTTTTTTGAACTGACTTTGTATGGAATTCGGTTCTCTATTTATAGAACGTTTTCAAATCGAACCCTATCGGGGGAGTTTTCACCCCTTTCGTGAAGGGTGAGTTGGTTAGGTATTTTTCCTCTTTACAATTAATTTGTTTAGAGGAAAGTTATATTTTAATATTATACCTTTTACCAGGTCAGTTCAATTTACCCAAACCACCTCCTTCAGTCCCGTTTATTTATTTTATAATAAATTATACAAAGTTTCATATTGGGGTTGAAGCAAAATATCCTTGGTTTGAACATTTCCCAAAGAGTAAAAAACATATTTAGGTACAATTCTTTAAGTTATTAAGTGAGTATATAATTATTTCTTGATGTTGATATTTATTCTGTGGTCATATCTTCTAATATTTTCCTGTAAATTGGGTCTGATGTCATCATAGGTGGTTGCGTCAATCTTCGTTATCAGTTTTTGATAAGAGCTCCAAAGGAGAATGCGGAGCTGTGATTGGTTGAAAACTCGACGGCCATCATGGAATTCCTTCCGGGTAGTATGGAGGGGGTTTCACGTAAATACTGGGTCGCCCCCTTAGGGAGGTTCATTCCGTGATTGGTGACCCGTCAATGGAGTATGTTGAGCTGTGATTGGTTGAAAACTCGGCGGCCATCATGGAATTCCTTCCGGGTAGTATGGAGGGGGGGTCACGTAAATACTGGGTCGCTTTCATAGAGTGATTCATTCCGTGGGTTGGAGGTTCCGAGTGAGGTGCTGGATGGTTATTTTCAGATGTATTTCAGATTCTGCTGTTATATTTCTATGTAATTTTCTTGATTAATCACATACAGCACATAATTTCATTAAGTAATTGTGGTGATCTGCCGTGTCGATCACTCAGATAAGATGTAAATAATAGTCGTTTGGATACTCCATACTATTTGGTTTATTTAGTGTTATTACTAATGTACAGTATTCGAGATGTTGTTGCAAAGAGAGGACGAGTTACAACAGACACGCCTTTTTATACGTCTCGGTCATGCTGTCTCACTCAGATATGCCTGTCTCTTTCATACCGACAGACATACGTTCACCACATCCCTCCACACTTAAATCAGCAGACAGTAACACAACATGATTATCATAATAATAATTATAAAACATACATACACATATTTAATTATTATTTTACAACATTTTCTTTTTTATTTATAACCATGTTGATTCGGAGAGTTGACTGCTGCTTATTTTGATTTCTCTGTCCTTGGTCGAAGGCGCTCCTTCCAGTTCCCCGACGTTGACGCCACGGGTTCACTGGAGCTGGAAGGAAAAAGAGGGTCACCCGTTAGATTGTCATCCGAAACAAAGTCGGAGACATCGTACTCATCGAACGATAGCCTCCTCGTCTCAGACTCAGGGATTAAAATACTAGGGTTCTTTTCCCATGATACACACAGTTTGGATAATTGATCAAAATGTCTTTTCCAGTACATGATTTTATCATTCAATTTAACCTCAATTAAATATAGTTTATTTCCCAAACGTTTATGTACTTTCCCTGGTACCCACTTATCATTGTTTTGGTCTCTAAAATCCCTAACCATAACTTTCTGATTAATCTTAAAATTCGTAGATACTTTGTTATTCCTTTTATAATAGAATTTCTGATTTTCCTGACATTTTGACATTTTCATTTTGGTATCTTTATCAATCACATTTTCCTTTACCTTCCCCCCTTTAGGTATAAAATTATTCAAATTTGACCTTAACCTTCTACCAAACATTACAACTGCTGGCTCTAACCCTGTTGTACAGTGTGGTGCATTCCTATAATCTATGAGAAAACATTCTAACTTCTCATTATAACCTGACTGAAATTTTTTTTCTAACAATATTTTCTTTAAAAAATTTTTACACGTTTTGACTGCATTCTCTGCCAATCCATTTGATTGAGGATGATTTATAGGTGTTGTTAAATGTTTAATGCCATTTCTCTCGCAAAACTGTTTAAAGTCTGCTGACATGAATGCTGCTCCATTATCAGAAACTAAGGTTTGTACACTACCGAAATAACTGAATAATCTCTTTAAGATTTTAATGGTATTATCTGAGTTAGGTGAATTTACTTCCACGCAATCCAACCATTTTGAGGTTGAATCTATGATTACCAAAAAATATTTATTTCCGATAGGCCCTACGTAATCTATATGAACCCTACTCCAAATTTCTTCCGTTATCGGCCATGGAGTTAACTCACTCTTGGGTTGTGATGGTTGAATTTCCGCACAAATTCCGCACTCTCTAACTAAAAATTCAATTTGACTGTCAATCCCTGGCCACCAAAAATAGCCTCTAGCTAGCCCTTTCATCTTGGCAATCCCTAGATGAGATCTATGCAATAAGCTTAATATCTTATCCCTTAAACTTATTGGAATTACTAACCTATGGTTCCAGAAAATACAATCATCAATTATTGATAAATCGTTCCTTTTTATCCAATAAATCCATTTGCAATCATCCTTATTGACTTTATTTGGCCACCCTGTTCTAAGATAATTTTTTATCTCTAATAATAATTTATCCGTATTAGATTCTGCTTTAACTTCCTCAACATCTATTGGCATCTCGCTATTATTTTTGAATAAACACAAAATTCTTGAATCAAAGTTATTATTTTCCTCAACAGGATCTCCTACAGGTACGCGAGATAAGTAATCCGAACAATTTAATGTTGATTTTACGTATTGAACTTTATAATTGAAAGATGAGAGAATTACACCATAACGTTGTAATCTATTACAAGTTAAAACAGGAATTCCTTTTTTTTCACCAAAAATTCTACATAAAGGTTCATTATCTATTTCTAGAATGAATTCCCTTCCGTAAATGTACTCGAAAAACTTCTTAAAAGCAAACACAATTGCACAAGCCTCGAGGTCTAAAATTGAATATTTCTTTTCCGCTTCTGTCAGTTTACGAGAAACAAAAGAAATAGGTCTTTGTAAATTATTTTCATACACATGTAACAATGTTGCACCCAAACCTTTCGTTGAGGCGTCCGTAACTACCTTCAAAGTAACATTTGGATCGTAATGTGCTAACACTCGATTATCACATAAAATTAATTTTATTTTATTAAAAACTTTTACGCAATCTTGATTAAAATCAAAATTCGTATTTTTTTTCAATAATTTGTGCAAAGGATCTAATAACATAGACATATTTGGCACAAAAGATCGGTAAAAATTTACCATTCCTAAAAAACTGCGTAGCTCTGATAAATCTTTTGGTTGCGCGACTTTACTAATTGCGTTCGTTTTATCTTCCATAGGTTTAATCCCTTCCTTCGAGATTTCAAACCCTAAGAAACATACCGATGAAGCGTTAAAATTGCACTTTTGAATATTTACGCACAAACCGCAATCTTTTAACCTATTAAGAACTGCATTTAAATTAGCATTATGTTCCTCTATCGTTTCTCCTGTAACCATAATATCATCCAGGAAAACCGCTGTTTTCTTCAAACCTTGTAGACATGAAGCTATAGTTCTACAAAATATTGCCGGTGCACTGTTAATCCCAAACACTAGCCTAGTGAATTTAAATAATCCTAAATGTGTAGAAATCGTAGTATATTCCATACTTTCTTCGTCTAGTTCCAACTGTAAATAAGCTTGACGTAAATCAATTTTTGAAAATATTATTCCGCCCGAAATTTGTGATAATAAAACTTCTATCTTCGGCATGGGATATTTGTCAACAATCAATTGTGGGTTCACAGTACATTTATAATCCCCGCAAATTCTAATGCTTCCATCGCTTTTAACTACGGGCACGATAGGAGATGCAAACTTGCTATAACTAATCGGAACTAAAATTCCCTCTTCCTGTAAACGGTTCAATTCCGTTTCAACTTTCGCTTTCAAAGCGAAAGGAATACTTCTCGGATTGCAGAATTTCGGTTCTGCATTTTCTTTCAATTTTAAATGAACTTTAAATTTATTGAATCTACCTAGTTTACTTGAAAATACCTCCGGATATTTACGCACTAACGTATCGACACTATTATTGTTTACGTCGTGAATATTATGCGTGAGTATTTCACTTTTCAACTGTGAAGAAACCGTCTCGAAACCCGTAAAACCAATGTTAAATTCTTTTACGAAGTCTCTACCTAGCACAGTGGTTGAACCATCCTTTACAACACAAAATTCCATTATTTTAGTAATACCATTGAAATTAATTGACAAAATTAAACATCCAAGTAACTGTAACTTACAATTATTGTAACCCTTCAGGGTTAAATTCTTCGGCTTCAATTGTACATCTTTAAAATGTTCCCAATAATCTTTATCCGATAGGATCGATATTCCTGCACCCGTGTCAAATAATCCTTTTATGATGATATCGTTATTAACTTTTAACGATAAATAAATGGGATCGGTATTTCTTGTTAACCTTGAATTTATTTCACTTGAATTCACAAACACAGATGAAACTTCCTCCCGTTTTTTTTCGCGACAATTTTTACTAAAATGTCCCTTGTTTTTGCAATTAAAACACGTCACGTTTTTTAATCTACAATTACTGGAATCATGATTATTTAAATTACAATATTTGCACTTCAACTGTTGTATACGTTCTACTGATTTCTTTCTGGGAATTGTAACATTTTTGTCTTTCGCCCGCGCCGGTGAAGTAGAATAATTCCTACCTGCACTACTATTAAAATTTTTCTTACTTCTAGAAATGAGCCCGACACTCTCGGATTTAATACACGTAATATTTTTATGAAATGAATCCATTCCCGATGCGCACTCTAATGTACTTTTTAAAGTCAGCTTCTCTGCATCTAAAAACATTTTTTCTTTAATACGACCTTCTAATAAACCAGTCACAAAAATATCTTTTAAGTTTTCTTCCAGTCTGCTTTCAAATTTGCAGAATCTTGTTAGACAACGTAACCTAGCTATATAATCATTTATAGATTCCCCAACTTTTTGTTTCGCCGCAAAAAAATTTCCACGTTCCTTAAACACATTCTTTGAAACACCAATGTGGTTTCCTAATAACAAAAATATATTTTCAACCGATAATTCTGTTATTTTTTTTGGAAAACATAAATCTATCAGTAGATTAATCGTGTCTGTGTGTAGGTGGGATATTAAAACCGCCCTCTTTTTATCCTCGGATTTAAATTTGTCATCATTGACGAGGATCAACTGCTCAAACTGTAGCACGAACGTCTCCAGCCCGTCCCTAAGGTGACAAAACCTGGGTAAACCCACTCCCTCCATTTCCACACAGATTACCAATAATCAGAAAAAACAACAACAAACAGCACTCAACTCACGAATCTGATGATTGATGCTGCCGCCGATCGCCGCCCTTCCGCGTCTGACCGTCTTCTGGCTCCGTCCGGATTCCTGGTCGTCCTTCTCGTCCGGTCACCACCGCCACGCCTTCCCGTGTCGGGTCCCCGTACAAGCTGCCTGGATCCGTTTTTCATCCGGTTTCTCGGCTGCTGATTCCTTGAGCTCAGCGCCTTGAATATCCTCACCAGTTCCTTGCCTTGATGCTCCTTCAATGTCCGATACTGTCCGTGAAGCTGCCCCCAAATTATTTTATTTTTTTATGCGACAATAATCCCTTCCGCGGTGCTCGGTGGGATTATAACCAAACTATGGTTCTTTCAGCTGCGCCTACTGTGGTTCTTCCTCCAGGAAGAATTTAATGGCTGATCAGCTTCCTTTTTCGGCTGCTCCAACTGTAGTTCTTCCTCCAGGAAGAATTTAATAGCTGTTCAGATTCCTTTTTCGGCTGCTCCAACTGTAGTTCTTTCAGCTGCGGCTACGGTTCTTCCTCCAGGAAGAATTTTGCGGCCGTTCAGCTTCCTTTTTCGGCTGCGCCAACTGTGGTGATCTGCCGTGTCGATCACTCAGATAAGATGTAAATAATAGTCGTTTGGATACTCCATACTATTTGGTTTATTTAGTGTTATTACTAATGTACAGTATTCGAGATGTTGTTGCAAAGAGAGGACGAGTTACAACAGACACGCCTTTTTATACGTCTCGGTCATGCTGTCTCACTCAGATATGCCTGTCTCTTTCATACCGACAGACATACGTTCACCACAGTAATTATGATTTGAAGATTTCCAATTGTGTCGGCGACACGGTATCGAGCGGTTTCGGGGTTTGAGTGTTTTTGTAATTTTTACGTAAATATGAATTCCTCTGAAAGATTCTGGAGGTCTGGATACGTATGATACAATCAGTATTTAATCTCTGTACAAAACCATAATGAAATATTACTTGTGGACTGAGTTCCGTGAACTTTGGCGTCAGAATCAACAGACTCAGTCGTACCAACCAAATAAGGTGTTTTATTTATTTTTAAATAATTATAAATTCTAAATACAGTTTGAATTCTATTTATTTGTATGAATATATAGTTCTTAAGGCATAATATTTTCGTTAGGTTTCAGGCTACAATTCTGTTAGATTAGATTGTAGTTGGACGATGCTTTGAAGACTATACATAATTTTGGTTACCTCCTCTCCAATCTGCAGAGCTGGTATTGCAGACAGCCCCTGAGACAATGGCTGAGTGGACGTCCTGTAGCGACTCCTCTCTTTCTCTACTTTATTTTCCAATTCCTGGACTTCACTCCTGCAAATTATCAGAAAAATTTGGAACAGATTGAACAAGAGTAAATAAGTTAAATAAAAATTTGAGAAAGCTTCTTTATGGAGTAACCTGAGGGTGTTAAGCTTTGCGGTGGCATTATCAGGGTGTGTGGGAGCCCCCAGCCCTAGGACTCTGCCAGCACGAGTGACTGCTATAATACCCATGGCATTGCCCCATACTGATGTGACACTCTCTCCGCAATACTGAAAACCATTAATGAAGCTTTAGAGTTTATGTTTTATATTATAGACATGAAGAGTGAATTATAATTAATATATCTGAATAGCCAGGTACTTCCCTCTGCCTACGCACGCTGCAGACACGCTCGCCCGTCAGAGGGCAGCTTAAGCTCGCATCTGGGGTCGCGATGCACGCATACGGAAGCGAGGGACGTTCATAATAATATACCTGTTTCACCCTTACACATAAACTTTTATATGGCTTTCCCTTACTAATGCGTTCCGTTGATTAGCTATGAAGGCTGTTATATGTATCATCATCCATTCGCACATATTCGTTGTGGCTATTCGTTTCGTTATTTGCTTTGTATCTAGAAACAGGAACGCACTATATTTTTTGTTCGATTGGTATGAACATAACTCGTCTTTGTATTTACGTCAATGGGATGAAAGAATCAAAGAAAAAAATACAATATATAACTTGCATGTGTAAATAGAAGTAGTGCCGATTGCTGCGGATCATCTGGGGAGATGCGGTATATGCTGAGCGAGCCATCAGAGCGGGCCAACAGCAAGAGGGGGTGACCTCCTCCAGCCGTGCCCCCCTCCCACCACCCCATAGCGCACACCCCTTCTCCGCTCTCCACCCCATCAAACTGCTGCACGATTATTCCACCATGCTCTCTGAAAAAATATTGTGGAACAGTGTTACAACCATATAGAAAAGTTGGGTCAAATCCAAGCCCTGAAAGCGCTCGAAAAGAGAATTCTAAGAAGCTACTCAAATCGTTTTTAAACCCCGAAACCTAGGCAACTATTCAATATGCATGGAACTCATTGAGGGAGCTAGTATGACTATAAACGAGATACTGCCACCTGAGACGCACAAAGCTAAAGTGGAAAGTACTATGTAATAGTTGTGCGAAATGTGGAGATATTAAAACAACGTTTTAGAATTTACATTACATCGATGAGAACTACTAACCTATCGAGCTGCAGAAGGTGCAGTGTTCCATCATCGGCCCCGCAGAGTAGGTGGGGTGATGGCCGGGGGCCCTGGGGAAGGGGGCAGAGCACTCTCGGTCCCTGTGGCAATCGAGCCCCCCCTAAGGCCCTACCACGCTCTACTGCACGCACGGCACCACCACTGCAGGCTACGACTCCCACTATTCTAGTACTCTGTAATATACAAAAAAGTATTCAACTATAAGGCTGGAAATAGTGCCTAGCATATCGTCGGTCGACTGATGACAGCGCTGATGAGCTGGTCCGATGGTCTACCAACGCAGCGCGTGGCACTACAACTCTTCACTCATTCACCTTCATATTACAGCAAGCTACCTACATATGTGACTAATGTGCGTGTCGCACTTTTTCCAGCCTAGAGATAATATATTTAGGTAGGTAAGTAGGTTCTGGTATTTTTGCAGGTAGCTACTTTGTTGTGAGACATTTTTTTAATACTTTGCGTGTAACCCACTTTATTGAATGTAAGTTTAAACAGTAAATAAAATAAATATAACTAGTAAAAATGTTTATTCTAAATATTTAAATAAATATAACTAATACAAATATTTATCCATAAAACATAAGTATGTATTATGGATACATTATACAGCCCTGAGGAAGGTTAATTGTGCACCGAAAACGGTTGGTGTTTTATTTTATATTGATGGCCTCTGTGGTCGAAGGGTAAGGATCTGGACTAGTAATCCAGAGGTCGCGAGCTCAAATACCGGCGTGCACAAGTTAATGTAATTTGATTACGTTGTGTTTTCACAATTTATTAATTTAAACTAATATATAGTATATTTGTGGTCCAGAGTGGAAGATACTCTAAGTATGCTCTGGTGTAAGACCACAATTCAAAATTGAAACGTTGCTTGAAATGGCTTCAGCCGTGTTTGGTGACCAGATCAGAATAGCCAGGTACTCCCCCACCTTCCTCTTCCCCATCTCCTTCCCCTCCTCACTACCTTCAGCCTCACAACATACCCCAATTGGGGATGCCATAGTCTCACTGGCTCCAGACGGTTGGGACTCTTCTACGGTATTCACATAATTATTATTTTTTTAAATAATTTAATATTATTTGAAAAAAGAAGGTATCAATATTAAAAGGCCGCCTTTACAAAATCAATAACATTTCTTGTGTTGTCGACAATACTATTGAGAGGTAAGTGGTTTATTTATGATTGAGAGTGTGCATTCTAATAATGATGGATTAACCAGAGTTATTGATTGATTTCCAAATAATTTGATTTGTGTGGTGGCTTTAGTTAAATATTAATTTGTTTTTTATGGTAAACTTACATTAGCTATATGAACGGCGGCTAGGTCAACTATTGTGTCACCGCACAGATAGCTTCCCACTTCTTTACAATCTCTGTAGTGGGATAGACAGTGGGACCCCGCTACAAGTAAGTCTGCTTCTCGTACCCACCTTGAAGAATGTTACATTTTTTAATTCAATTACCACTGGGGTTTAGTTTAAATTTATGAAAAGATAACTTTATCGTCCCCAACGATACACTTACATTGCAATAATAGGTTCAGATAAATTTGTTTCCAGTGCAAGAAATAGTTTACCCTTCTTTGTATAGCCTCTTACTTCAGCACCGCAAGAAATAAATATTTTATCAGCCGAACTTCCTGCAAACACAGGAAATGAAAAATACACAGAACAGAAAATAGGTATTAAATTTGTTATCTATTTGATGTTTTTCAAATAATAATTCTTACAATCACCTATGCTATACAATGTACCTGGTGAGGAACCTCCAAGATGGACTGAGGTGATGGGTTCTCCTGGTAATGTTTTGAATGTGAGCTGAATCTCATCATTTTTAATGGAAAATACTTGTAGTACGCCATCTTGATCCCCAACTGCAACCTGAATACGAGATGCACACAAACAACTTTAGTTGTGGCAACAATTGGTGACTATTTCTAAATCCATACACTTTTTTTTTTTAAATCTCCCTAGTCTCGTGTCGCCTCATGTGCGAACCTCTGTATACCGTAATGAATTTTGATGCACTGATACAACTGTTGCCTGCGGCTAAAGTTGTTTGTGCACGCCTGAACTTTAAGATAATAAGTCTTATTTTCTTACAATATTTATCATCAAAAGCTATAGGAATGTGTAAATAATTTATAATTGCACAATTAATGGTAATACATTTTAATATTACTTTTAATGATGGTTTAGGTGCTAAATTGGGCAGTATTTTAAGGGTATTCGGCAGTGTTAGTCCAACTGCAGTATAATCTGAATGAGACAATTCTAAATCCATTTTTGAAAAGAGGAAATGAAAGGAACTTTAAAAGTGAAATTGAACCAAAGTGCTGCAATCGATATATTTATTACCATGGTGATGTAGATTTTGTCAACAAAGGCAAAGGGTTTGGTAATCAGTGGTAAAGCAAAAAGACACGAACTTTAATTTTCTAGGATTCTAAATTTATTTATTCGATTTGTTTTAATTTATTTCTCTCTTGGGAATACAATGTTTGGGTATACATTATATACAAGTTTAGTATTTTATCTCACAAAAAAACTTTTTTTAATGCTTAACCGCACATGAATTTAATCGTCATAAAAAATCTTAATAATTTATTTTTAGACATGTTTCTTTGTATTCTTTGTGATAAGAACTTTTCGCGAAGGAAAAACTGTATGTCGAATATCGTAATAAAAATATATCGGTCGTATTTTGCACATCACTAAATCCAAAGATTTTGTCCTCTGTCTATTTGTGCCTTTTTCTATTGTGTTCTTTTTCTCTGGTTCTTTTCAATACGTTCGCTGTCAAAGGTACTCGTGGTTTATATTATATCTGTTTTAATCTTAGTAAAAAGTGAAAGAAATGCATAATTTAGTTAATATAATCATTTCGGATTAATGTTTCTATCGATGATTGTCATTATTTTTTACCCGATGACATTCCGTGTATTCGAAAAAACATACCTAGTTCTTCCTAACGTCACCGGTAGTGATGGTTCCTTGTAGTAAATTTGTGTCTATTTTACGTTTTAGAGACAATGGCTAAACCTAAAGGCGAGAAGAAGGGCAAATCCGCCATCAATGAAGTGGTGACCCGCGAATACACCGTCAACCTCCACAAGAGATTGCACGGAGTTGGTCTGAAAAAGAGGGCGCCAAGGGCCATCAAAGAGATCAGGAAGTTCGCAGAGAAGCAAATGGGAACTCCTGATGTCCGAGTTGACACACGCCTGAACAAATTCCTTTGGTCCAAGGGAATCAGGTACTTGTTTAACTCTTTACCAAACTTGAAAAAATGACAACATGGTAGTGTCATTAGAACATAACCTTGTTTATTCCAGTTGTTAGACCAGAATTACGCAAGAAAATGCTAAACCAGTAAAATAATTGAATTTTACTCTAGTGAAATATGAATGTAATCAAAGTGCACCTAAGAAATTTTAAAATACAATAATTTTATTACTGTGAAATTCATTTTTTTGCATTATCCAAATAAAAGTTCACTGTTAGGCATCTCTTGATGGCATTCAGAAAGGGCAAAATGTAATTAACCTTTACGTTTAGTTTGTACTTTAATTTTATTTTTGCATGTTAAATTTTTTGTAAACAATTACGCAGTGGTTACTAACACGTCCTCTGATATGAAGTGGAAGAAAAATCCCTCCTCATGTATTATTTTCTGTCGTGTATACTTTTTCATGATGTGCATTATGGACATTTTTCAAATTGTGGTAATTATTATTATTATTGACCGTCGTGATCTAAGCTGGGCACAGATTATGGAAATTATACTACATATCAACTTAATTTTTATAAGAACAACTATTTACGTCAGGAGAGATGGTAAAAGAAAAAAAATTCCGTTATTATTCAAAGTGGAAATTTCCCTTACAAATCGATCCTGTGCCCCCATTTTGGATATTGTTTGTTTTCAATCTATATAAGCATAATTTTTTCTCCATAAATTTTTTACAAACAAAAAATTTAATACATACATGGAATATTGATTTATATTATATTACACAAACTCTCCTGATAAAGCTGATGCTTGTGCTTAGGAGAGTAATTCAAAATTACATTTATGTAAGTTAAAAATTTGACTTTTTGTATGGGATGACAGCCATTTACAATAATTTCTGTCCATGACATTTTGTTATGTTGGTATTCCTGACACTACACGAGGGGGCTTGAAGAGACATGCCTATTAGGAGTACCAACATGGTCATGGACAGAAATTATTGTAAATGGCTGTCACACCATACAACAAAAGCAAATTTTCATTTTGCATATTTGTAATTTTGAATGCAGTATTTTCCATCTCCCTGAATGAAAATATATGCCTTTGAAAGTAATTAAGGTGAATGAAAAGTTTTTTCTGAAAATATTCATATTGCGTGGCCAGCGATCCCGAAAGTTTACCATTATTTGAATGACCCAAACTAAGAACCTAAAACTAATTTTGCGCATGTAAATAGTTGTAGTGAAGTTAAAATAAATTGCAACTTCCATAATTTGTGCCGGAAAGTGCGGCGTTTACGTAAATATTTACTAAAACTGTAATACTAGCCAATATGTATTTTATTTTCATAGAAAACTGGAAACAGGATATACTAATGTTTTTTCTTAACGAGATTGTATCGACCGACCTTACTGATGATTTTGTCTTGCTCATTAATTTTTGTGTAACATTCCCTTTACTGGATCTTATGAGACACCTGTGTATGGCCCTTTATTGTTATTAAAAACCCTCATGACTTACTATTTTGTCAAAAAATGTCTCAAATTGTCAGTGTTCACAAACATTGTTCTTTTGTCCAAGAAATGTCTGAAGCTCTCCACAAACACTCTTCAGATTGTTATTTTGTCAAGAAATGTCTGAAACTGTCTAGTGTTCACAAACATTGTTCAAATTGTTCTTTTGATACTAAAATATTTTAGTTACTAATCAAATATTTGGGTTCTCATCACACCTGTACCTGTATATAAAAATTGTCATCTTGCTTTTCGAACCTTGAGAGTTTTAAAGATATTGATACAAAATTACATTAAGCATGGTTCATATCATAAGAATGAGAATCATGTTTATATTATATTTTTCTTACTCAGGTTTACAAAGTCTTGGGCCAGAAGATGTTTTACAGAATTTGAACAATTATTCAAATTTCAATGTTAATATTCAAGTTCTGTGAAAGTTAAATTCAAGTACTGTAAAACAACTCCTCCATATTGGAATAATTAGAGAACTTGAATAAAACTTTCACAGAACTTGAATATTAACTTTAAAATTCACATAGCACTCTTTTTGGGTGAATTGCCCAATACAAAAAAAAAAAAAAAATTTGAAATTTGATGAATTGTTCAATTTCTGTGAAGCAACTGACCCTTTTAACGTATGTTAAGCACTTCTAAGCAAAAATTCACACATGCACGGCACTGCTACTGTGAACTGTGTTATATCCTCCCTTTCTGTAACATACGTTACTTGTGAGAAAGACCGAAAGATTAAAAGACATGCATTACTTATTATGAGATGTTTTTATAACCTAACTTTCTCCCCTGCTTCCAGAAATGTCCCCTTCCGCGTACGAGTGCGTCTGTCTCGCCGCCGCAATGACGACGAGGACTCAGCCAACAAGCTGTTCACACTGGTGACCTACGTTGCCGTGCCCACGCTCAAGGGTCTGCAGACAGAGAATGTTGACGCCAGCGCCGAATGAATGTAACTAGGTTTTAATAAATAACTTCAAAAGCCCGCACTCGTTTATTTTACATCTCGTATATATACCAACTTCTTCCCCCCCCCCCCCCAAACACACACACACATTACGCATTCAGAACAGGTTGATGATTGTGCATTTCACATGTCTTCTTTCCCTGTAAAGTTGAGAAGAAAGGTGTCTCAAATATAATGGCGTCTTAAGGAGGATGTCTATGTTTTGAGCAGGGTCCTAAAGAATTGTTGCAAATTTGGTTTGTGTTGAGCAAAAAAGGGTGTAGGATTATATTGAAAACAGGTCATTTCTTCAACTTGTTATTGTGCAAGTCGGCTCGCATGTGTCAAAAGTTACAGGCCTCAGTTTTTCCCCCTTCATATAATCCATGATAATCCCTTCCTACAGCCCCTACTTTAACCCACCTCACATTGCTCATATTCCACCGATCGGTGGTTGAGTTGACTTCGCGTTTGGGTCCCACCCAGGCGTAGTGTGTTCAATTCCTCGGCTGGCTAAGTCCTCCATCACAACACAAGCAACATTTTCCGCTTAGTGTGGTGGTAGTAGGAGATTTTCAAATATTGTCAGGTTATCCGTAACCCGGGAATGTTTGTCTTTCTTTTTAAACAAATAAAAAAATAAATTGCTACCTAACCAGGTGATGTCTTCACACAGCATAGGCAGGGGCGGTCTTGTGAGGTGAAACGTGTATTTGGTCTTGTGAGGTGAAACGTGTATTTGTAAATGTAATCAATTTAATTTTGAATAATACAATCTGAATAAAACATTCGACAACTTTATTATAATTATACTAAAATGTAATATAATTTATTTGCAACGTGGAATCATTAAACATAGTGAATCAAGTTTACTTCTTAAATAATTGTAGTTATTGATTTCCATGACAAAATATCTCTTTATTGTTGTATGTATTTCAAAATTTTCATTTCAACACAAGCTCTTCAAAACGATGTTGTCCTAAATGTGATTTACCAGCATGTAATGTGGCGTGTTTATTCAATGAAGGCAACATTTAATCCACTTACGGCCGTTGTTCCCGACTTTTAGATCGATCAATCTAAGGCTCATCAGCCAAGCCATTCGTTAAGTAACGCTCGATTCGCCTGTTTCCAAACATCTTTATCGTTGGTAATCTTAAGTGGCTCTGCCCACTTTCATAGACGATAAAATGACATCAAAGTAAAAACTTCCAATGTTAAATTAATATTGATGAGTTATTATTTTACTTATTATTAATACAGATAATTTGTTTTAAGTACTGTAATACATAAACCGAATTTTAATATTTTTTAACAAATGCATGTAAATATATTAAAAATAAAGCATTAGCTTGAATTTTACTAATGCTGCGAAAGCGCGAAAATACATTAATACAAACTTGCCGATTGATGTTTATCCTCCGTGTGTTAACATGAAACTAAGCAACTTGGACAAAATAAAAACTAAAGAGTAGCAAGAACTTCATGCAGAATGGTAAACTTTATATTATGGAGTTTACAACATTATACGGCATTCGAAATAGCATTTTTGACAATCGAAAACGGTTAAACAAATCGCTCATTCAATGTTTGGTTGTCGCCGCCTGTGTAACTAGATATTACATTCGTCCATTCCGCAATATCTATTATAAATATTAACATTAATATCTTCACTGTCCATATTAATTTGATACTAAAAATAATAATAAAATTGGCAATACGCAATACAAAGAAGAATGCGTGAACCAAACAATGTGCTACTCTTCTCTGTCATTTTTCACTCTGTTGATACTTTTTATAACTAATCCTTTTACTGAGCCAGAGGTTAATCCAGCTGTTTGGTTCCTCTAGCTTCATAGGAGAGTTGCATTGGGAAGAGCGTAATGGTGCACTTGAGGAATGTTGAGCCAAAATTTCAGTTTAACAGTTGATCAGTGGGATTGGGAACAACGGCCATTAATATTGTACAGTTTTGTTACCTACCTTAAAACAGGTCACACCCAGCGAGGTAGGTGATGTGAAGCATACAATAAAATTATGGTACTTATATTTTTATAATAACATTTCAATAAATGCCGATTTATCGGCACAGAAACTGAAAAAGGAAAGGTTGGATGACGACTAACAATCAAAATTCTTTAAGAATGCCGTGTGTTTTTTTAGCATGTTAAAACTGGAACAAGATCTAGTTTTATTTTTACTAATTGATTTGCAATACTTAAATAATGCTCTAACGAGACTTTTTATGTTTGCATTTCGATTGCTTCGCTTTCTACTTTGTTTTCTCGCTTAGTGAATTGTTGTATATGTCCTCAGCAAATTGTGCCAGCAGTTTGAAATCTTCAGTATAGTCCCCTATGTATGATGTTGTAGCCGATGACATGGGGTAACTATTATTTTCTTGGTTTGTCTCATAATGAACATTACTTGCAGATATTTCGTGCTCAAATACTTTAGGACTGGTGATGGTGGAAGTGCTTCTATCTTTCATTAGCTGAAATCAATAATTTTCATTTATAGAACTCCATAATAATTAGTACAATAATTCACAGTTTGATGTTTCCCATGTCGCAATACAGCTATCATGCAAACTTTTTTTAAATATTACAAATTCATAAAAGTGCCAATATCTCAAAAACTAAGGACATTTTACTAAAGTCATTATAATATTCTGCTCTGTCATGAGTTGGCTTAACAGCCCTTCGAGGGATAACATTGACTTTTGGGACATTCTGTAAATGTACTATTTTTATAAATATATAAACTCATTATCTGGTTAAAATGTACAATTTATAAAAACATAATTTTGCAAAAGACAGGTTTTGACGAAAATAGAATCAAATGACGCACAATGAAAATTTTGCTTCGGCACGTCAAGAGTTAATACATATATTTTTTTAAATAATAATTTTTGGGAATGTTATTTGCTTGAAAGAGGTAACGGGGCTGGTTATTGAGATCTAATTGGTAGAAACTATCGCCCTGGTGAAAGACCACCATTTAGTGTTAATCTCAAGTGACCTACCAGGTAAGTATTGTACTGTATATTTTCTCCATAAATAGTTAAGTAATAACATAGATCACTGTAGAAATGTATTATAAGTTTGTACAGCGCCCTTGAGGTGTTTTTGCACAAAAACGGCGCTATACAAGTCATCCAAGTATTATTATTATTATAATAAAAACATAGCTTGAAATGGCTTTAGCTGTGTTTGGTTACCACATATGAATAGCCAGAACATCCCAATCTTTCCATCTCCCTTCAGCCTCAACTACCCCAATAAGGAATTTGAGATAATTTTTTTTAATCAATATCCACATTCAAACTTAAATACCAGTGTTTTTTAAAAGTTTGTTTTCATTGTTAAATTAATTATCAAAGTTAGAATTTTTTTGTTTGAAACGTAACATATTTCTGGGGGGTATTTTATGCACTGGCGCTACGCTGTCTTTTTAAAATCGCTATATCTTCGAAAATAGATTAATAAAAATTTCTACGCAGTAACTCAGCATACCCAAGTTATAAAAGTACTAAACGAAAATCGAATATTATTTGAAATGCAACTCAATTAACCTTGTAATATGTTTATTATGGTCCGCCTATCGGTATTTGCCCATACCGGCTTTCTTTAAATATGCTTGACATCTCTCGCTCGCTTGCACATAGGAGTTGAGTTGGATGGAACAGAGATAGAGGTTCGAATCGGGTTTCACGGTCATAAAAACCCTCATTCCAGGAATTGAATTATTACAATAATAAAGATAAATATAAAAAAGAAGACTTGCATTACGATTCGATAATTATGTACATATACTTGGGACCTTTACAAGGAGATTGGTATATAATATTCATATAAAAAGATTATATTAATAATTCCATCTTTTCTGTCATTGAAATAAGGTCGACGCAAAAGTAGAACTACCCTTCCCGGCATTAAGCATCAATCGACCAAATTAGTAGAACTACCTTTCCCGGCTGAAGTGTGTTAACACAAACAACAGAATAAATTTGATATCAGATTGCGTTCAACCAACCATGGAGCGTTTATACAGGAAAGCTATATCATTGTTCAATGATTTATTTATTCTGACAGTAAAAATTGGTGTTTTTTGATCTACGTGAACATATTTGAGTCAAAATATTTTTCACTCGTTTCTCCATTGGGGTTGCCATAGTCTAACTGGCCCCAGACAGTTGGGTATTCTCTTGGGCAGTATTAACATTTAAAAAAAAATCTATGGAAATAATTAGTATGTATCTATCTTACCAAGGAATTGAAAGCATCTGCTATATTAATATTATTCAGTTTTCCGTACACATCGATTGAATGCCAAGATGTTGGTTTATCTTTTGGCGTGAAGTCTATCCTCCCAGTTATAACTTGGGAATTTTTGTTAAACAGAATTTTGTCCACTGGTAAAATTTTTTCATTAATGTATCCTGAAATACTGAAAAAATAAGCATTGTTAATAATTAAGTAAGGTAAGAAAAAATTATCTACTCCAATGAAATTCAGTTAAGGTTGACATGGAAAATGAATTCATCAGACATAATTCAGTCAAGGTTGACATGGAAAATGATCTAATCAGACATAAATTCAGTCAAGGTTGACATGGAAAATGATCTAATCAGACAGAATTCAGTCAAGGTTGACATGGAAAGTGATCTAATCAGGAGGAATTCAGTCAAGGTTGACACGAAAAATGTAGCAAATTCAGGGTGGCCACAGACCTGGAAAACCGGGAAAACCGGGAATTATCAGGGAATTTTACCGAACCGGGAATTATCAGGGAAATGTCAGGGAATTTTATAATATTCTTAAAATATCAGGGAATTCCAAAAATAAAACGAAATTCGTTATTTACGATTTGTGAAGTCCCAAAGTTGTGTTTTATTACTTTTACTTGTAACAACTGTGTAACAAAAGATATGTCGACAAAGACAAACTAGATAAGTAGGTATTTTTTTATTATTATTTTCGTAAATAGCCCTTGCAACACAATCATATCGTAAACCACCCGCCTTGGTTTTTCCCCTATTTTATGTAGGTGCGAAATCTGTAAAGAAAAAGCTAGCAAAGTTACAACAAAGTGTCAAAAGGGTCGGACACCCAGTACGGTCGTAATAAAATTTAAAGATCAACATTTTTACAAAGTGTCAATACAGTAGAACCTCGTTAATTCGAAATCCACGGGACATCAAATTTCGAATTAACGAATTCCCACGTAATTCGAATTTTTATGAAAAAAAAAAAATACGCCGAAAATCGATTTTCTCGGCCGCCTCTTCAAATCCGGGTGGTATTTTAGTTGTAAATTCGTATTAATACCAATTATTTCTTTTATTTTCGCGGCCGATTACCGTAGCGGCAGGCCCTTTAAATTCAGATATTCGCAATAAATTCGTAAAAATGCTATATATTAACGCGTAAATCGAGATTTCGCTGCCGATTTCGGTCGCGGCCTACCCTTTAAATTGAGATATTCGTAAAAATACGATATATTTCCGCGTAAATCGAGATTTCGCGGTAATTTTCCGTCGCAGCCGGCCCATTATTTCAAATATCTGAATTTAAATTCGCAAAAATACGATATATTTCCGGGTAAATCGAGATTTGGCGGTAATTTTCCGTCGCAGCCGGCCCATTATTTCAAATATCTGAATTTAAATTCGCAAAAATACGATATATTTCCGTGTAAATCGAGAATGCGCGGCCAATTTCCGTCGCGGCCGACCATTTAAATTAAGATATTTGATGTAAATTCGTAAAAATATGAAATATTTCCGCGTAAATCGAATTTCATCGGCAGTTTTTCGTCGCGGCCGGCCTTTTAAGTTAAGATACTTGAAGTAAATTCGTAAAAATATGTCATATTTCAGCGTGAATCGAAATTTTTCGGCCGATTTTCGTCGCGCCGTATTTTTTAACTCGGATATTCGAAGTAAAGTTAGTAAAAATACGATATATTTCCGCGTAAATTGAAATTTCGCGTCCGATTTCCGTCGCGGCGGGCCCTTTAAAATTCAGATATTCGAAATAAATTCGTAAAAATACGATATATTTACGCGTAAATCGAGATTTCGCGGCCGATTTCCGTCGCAGCGGGCCATTTAAATTCAAATATTCGAAATAAATTCGTAAATATACGATACATTTACGCGTAAATCGAAATTTCGCGGCCGAGTTTCGTCGCGGCCGACCCTTTAAATACAGACATTTGGTGTAAACTCGTAAAACTACGACATATATCCGCGTAAAACGTATTTTCTCAGCCCTTCAAACTCAGATATTCGAAATAAATTTGAAAAAATACAACATTCCAGTGTAAATCGATTCAGATTTACAAAATAATAATACTAATTAGGACGATGTATAACCACGTAAAAATACATTTTTCGGCGTTTTACCGCCACGGCTGACTTTTAGATTCTGATTTACGAAATATTATGATTTATTTTCGCAAAAATCAAATTTTTTCGAATTTCACGAACAAATTTTCGTGCGCGGACAAAAATAAATTTCGAATTACGAATTAACGAATATCGAATTAAAAAAAAAAATTTGCGGGAAATTTTTTGGCGAAAATTTCAAATTACGCGTTTTTTCGAATTATCGGTGTTCTACTGTACTTACTTTTGTTTATTTGTATATTTTTGTCTGGTCTTTTCATTTGTACACAAATTGTCTTCAGGCGAAATATCATAAATTTGTAATAAGTGTATTATGTTTTGAATAGATCATTGTGGTGCAAGGAAATAATAAATGCTTTAGATGACGGAATTTCCTTTATTTATGTATCTGTTCTAATTTTCTGACGTATATGAAAATCGTGTTTCAAAAATAAAATTTTGAACAATATGTCCTTATACCAAATAAAACATATCAGGGAAAAATATAGAAACTGCCCTGGAAAACCTGGAATTATCAGGGAATTTTGAAATCCGTTTTTTGTGGCCACCCTGAAATTTCAAAAAATTGTTCAATAATAAATTACAAATTACCTTAAATCTTTCACATTCAGTGATTTGAAATGCTTTAATCCTCCAATGACACTTTGCAATGCATTTTTATTGACAACATCTTCGGACCATTTTTTTAAATCCACATTTTGCAGGAGGTCGCCATTGTTTAATTTCAGATAATCTATTTCCATATTAGTGAAATATTGCTGCTCTATATAATTTGGTCCAGAGATATGATAGACATCAGTAGAAAGATTCAGATTGTTTATGCTTCCCAGTAAATTGAGATCATCTGAAAATACATTTAAATATTTTACACATCGTCACCGGCTGCATAATGCTTGTGATAGATCATGCTGTAAGCGCGCTATATTCTCTTGGCTTGGCCTACTTCAGCATATCGCTTGCCATACATTCCCATTGTAAATGTATGGCGAGCGATGGTTCCATGATAACTCAATACAATAACAATTCAACACACCTTTAAAAAGTAATTAAAAGCGATGAAAACAACTGACATCTAGTTTTTGTTTCCATCGCTTTTTAGAGATGTGTTGAATTGTCATTTTCGTGATTGATCCTATTGAGTTATCCGGTCACCGGCGAGCGATATGCTGAAATAGGCAAAGCCATGAGAGTATAGCGTAGGTATGTCGGCTCCATAATACCTCCAATGTGAAAAAGATTATATTTTACAGGAGTAAAAGAAACCTCTTTCAAAGAAGGAAAATGAAGGTGGACCTCTAATGGTACCTATAAGGTGGACCTCTAATGGAATGGTAATGGAAAAATATTTATTTATTTTAATACACAACAAATGGAAGTCTCCCTTCATCTTCCTGTAAAATGCGTTTTTTCACTCTACTGTAAAATTTAAATTTTTTCACAATCGAAGTACATACTACGCACCCAGTAAATAAATATTATGTAAAAATTTTATTTGTCTAGCAATATCACTACATAATCATAGACAACCAAATTGATAGACTTGCCCTAACATAAAGTCTGGGTAACATTTCGACAAACTGGAGGAAAAGCATGTGACCATATTCTTGGCACCAGGAGGGTTTGAGAGTGTTTCGAATAAACTACAACATCAGCTTAAGTTGACCGCCGAAGAGCGCACATTGAAATGACCAGACCCAGCGCGGAAAAGTAAATTTCGCTGCTAAAGTAAGGCAACAGTTTTGTAGCACAGTCCATTGTGGGACATTTATGCGCAACATCTGAGAGTTCATTTTTAACCGCACCGTCTCGCATAGCAAAACTAAAATGAGTGAGGTGGGTAGATTATTTTAATTTAATTTTAGTTTATTGTTGAAACAAACAGTTATACATATTTTATATAAATAAATAAATGTTTGCATGAACCAGTAAAGTTTCCACATATAATTTATAACAATTCTAAAATGAGTGAGGTGGGTAAATTATAACAATTCTAAAAGTATCTTAGCCATTGTAAGAAGGACTAGTAATTCTGAAGCAGATTTTATTTTCTAGGACTAAATAGTGATATTATAACGCGAGTTGCCTGTATACTCCGATTCATTTATCAACAAATCACGTCGTCTCACCGCTCCGCGCACTTGGTTTTTCCCACTTTCCTTGATTGGCTATGTGTCTATCAATTTGAATGTCTGTAGATAATTTTATTAATGTCTGTACGCAATTAATGAATTAATTAGATTTGGCAGTTAAACTTACCGTGAACTGATAAATGATCAAAATCTATTGAAGAAACAATGGATTGTTTTCCCGTAGTGTGAAGGGTGTTCTGATAAAACGCTTCCAAGTTGATACCATTTATATTCTCCGCAACAAATGTGTCATTCAAGACCTTTACAATGTTTCCATAAATATTAGATATGTCCAGTTTACCGGTGATATCCTGATCCAGAGTCAAGCTGAGGTAATTTTCAGAAAGCCATTGTAAATCAATACCTCTGATTGAAGCCTAAAAATAAATATGTAAACATTTTAAAGAAATAAAAATGCATAGAACGTAGCAGAAGATTATTAGAAATATTACTTTTAAACATGACTTCAAACACTTATATTACCCTATTTTCTTTTAAGTTAGAAGTGGTTGTAATCTTTCTAAAGTAATTATTTCCATATAATTTTGTCGGCATATCTGACAACCAGATATTTTTCATCAAGTTTTCAATATGGACATTGTGCAGCATATTGACTCGTGGTTCATTGTGGAAATACAAAGCTCCTAAAAATAAAAGAAAGTAAACAGTTTTAGCAAATTTATTATTCATAGCACTTCTAATAGTAAAGAAATAATCAAAAGTTATTATAATCATTTGAGGCATGTTAAAACAAAGACAGCAATCTCCACATTTGGTCTAAAATGAGTTAGATATGACAATAGATAGATAAACAAAATACTATTGAAAGCTGCAAAAGTATCGGAGCAAAAATTAAAGTACCCCATAGATGTTTTTATTTAGTTTGGCAATCTCCTTTAGGTTACAGAACAAAAACGACAGTATTTGTTTGGGCCAATCAGGAAGGCCTGAAATATAATATTCAACATGGCCGCCCCATACAAAAAATGAACCTAAAAAATGTGCGTTTTCAGTTCCTAACAATACCGGCAAAATCCGCACGTGTTTGCCAGAAAACCGACAGTATCCAATCTTACACAACAAAAGCAGCAATCTCCATTTGTTACTTGAAAATAACTCACAAAATAATTTCCAAATTAATCACAATAAAATGTAAACAGAGTGTAACTTATGGAAAAACAAACTATATTTTATAATCAAGTGTGGGAAAAGTACCAAAAACCCAGTTATTGCATATTAGGTGTACACCCCCAAGCGTTGTTTTGGCTTTTACGTCCAACAGATAGCGCTGTTTTAAATAAAAAAGATCATGTTTGTCCAACAGATGGCGCTGTTTTTTTTTTTAAACATGTTTTTACCTGTCGTAGGTGATATCTATATAAAACACATGCGTATTCGAATCCAACGTTGTGTCAAAATTTCAAAGCAATTGGTGAAGAACTTTTGGAGATATAAGATTTTGAACAAATGAACATTTACATTATAATTTGTGGCGTCGAGAGAAATCTACATTAAATAATTAATAATAAACCGCTTGACCTACTTAGTATCTACTCCCGAATTATGTACTTGCATCGTTAAATCGTAAACAAAGTAATCTACGTACTTCAAGTACCTACCTGCATATTGATGACAATAACACTGCAGTCCGTCTCGAATACTACGAGAACTCGCCAGAAGGTTCGAGCCTACGGCCTAGGCATAATTGCCAAGCCGTCGAAAGTTCGCGAATGATCCAGATCGAGCGAGTGTCTTCGATTTAGTTGCCATCCACCTACCTACTGCCGCCGTCGGCCGAGTAGTATAAATAAGCCCGACGCAGCGAGCCAGTCAGTCAGTCATAATTTTGCCGCCAGTCTACGAGGCTCAACGAGTGATCACCCGCGCTAATCTTACTAGCGCGAGGGACAACGTACCCGGCTTCGCCCCTATCATCATGGACTCTATCGGGACATCATCATAGCGCCTCGGCCACGTCCGCGGCCAGCGCTACTCGGATTACAAGCGCCCTGGTTCCAGCGTCTCTGACCAGCGCTTCTTCCACGCAACCATGACCACCACGAGGACACGCAGCATCCTCACTGGTCACGCCGTTCCCGTTCAACTGCCCACAAGGTCCGCCGTACCTTCGGCCTTCTCGTCAGCACTGGAGTGCCTGAAGACCTGCGTTCTTCGCCAGTGCCTGACCTACATTGAGTCCCGGTCACCAGCGCCCGGCGTCGACTCACTGACCCGCGCTTGACCTGCCAACACATCACAGCAGCAACCGGAGTATTCTACATCTGTCCTTCATCATCTCCTTGTCACGGCTACTGACTCACCAATAAACACATGTGACCTTCAACACCTTCTTTCATTTCGTGCCTCACCACTGATCCCCAAAAATTTATATAGATTACTCAAAATGAAAAGAAGTGGAGAATGCCGTCTTTGTTTTAACACGCCTCCTTTAAAAGAATAATTACACATGTATTTAACTAATCTTACCATTTATATAAAGACTTGGGGAATCCTGTTCCTCATTATTTTGGGTTATTAAACATAGATCCTTCAAGCCTAGACCATTAATGTAATCTGTTTTTATTTTTCCATAAATCTGAACATTTTTCAGAGTTTTGTGCCCAAACATGTATTGATCATTGTTAGAAGTTTTCAGTACCAAATCATCTGGAACATACAGATTGTTAACGGAACCATTAATGATTACGCCACCATTAACTTTTAGACCATTTTCGAAAGTAACCTGTCTCAAAAATGCTTCATCTGTTATCCACACGATATTTTCGAACATTTGTGATATAATATTATTGTTCACTTTTCCAGATTCAACATAAACTTCTTTACTACAAATTAAACGATCAAAATTTTGGCTTCCGTGAATTATTTGATCGCCTTCGGATAATAACCAACTATATCCAAAATCAGTTTTGGAAATGCCAGATATGGACGTCTCGAATATAATTCTTTCAACTTTAATTGGGTTGTTAACTTCGAGTTTAGAAAAGAGAACTTCTCTATTCCAATTTTCTGATGAATACATGTTAGGCGATTCGACTCCTGATATCCCTTGCAAATCAAGATATTGAATATGCAGAGGTTCTTTCATAGCCAAATATCCATATATTTCTATTTCCAGACTATTCCTACGAACTGTATCTTGAATAAGTTCTTGTATGTTATATCCAGAAATTTTTCCAGCAATATTCAGTTTGTTTGTGGTGAACATTTCATTTACTTTGGCCCCGAATTTGATAAAAGTTTCCCCGGGAATTTTGCGGTTGCCAGAAAGTCTTAACACCTTTTCCATTGATTTCCCGGCAAAACTTACATTCTGGCAGCTCAAACTGGAAACAGATAAGCAAAGAAAATAATACATTATATTTAATGAAGTGAGTTTTCAGTTTTTAGTTTATAATTTGTTTTAAATCATCGATTACCTTCTAGTCGCCATACTGTCCAAAAATATTTTTCCACTTATTAGCTGATCTCCGTAGGTTTTCACAATGCTTTTGTCTAAAAGCCTTGGGTTCATGTTATTAATGTTGTTCATAATAGAGCAACTGCCTTGGATGTTCAAATTATTTGGGAACAGTTTTTTCCCTGTAACCACAATAACATCACCTCTCTCTGTTGAAATCCAAGACGTTGGTTTAAAACCATTTATTTGATCACAGCTAATATCCTTTACCTGAAACAATGTAACAGAATAATACTTTTAAACTCAGTGATTTGTTTGCGAATATTTATGCAAGTACATAATTTAAAAATAAAACTTACTTCGAGTGGCTGAGAAAACAATACTGGCATTGGAATATTCCTTTCAGATAATTTCAAACCTCTTTGTTGCATCTCTTTGACTGTGAACTTGCTGTCTCTTTTCTTCAAGTCCCCACAGCTCAAAAATCTTTCCACGGATACGTTTCCATGTATGATATAATTTCCAGTCAAAATTAGAGGCTCTTCTACCATTGTTACGGGATTCTTTCGATCTAGGCTAGCACTGTTTATTTTGGCTTGGAGATTTATGGGTCCCATCAGTTCCACATTGCTAAATAACTTGTCACCCGTTACCCTCTGCATTTTTTGTGAGTCCAATAATAAAACAAGTAACTCATCATCAAGAACATTGATGTTATTTAGGCGTTCGCCAATAACAATGCTTTTTAAATTAAGGTTATCAAATTGTACATCTTGGTTTATCTGGAAGGAACCCTCATCGATTGTAATCAATTGGTTTAAAATATTTGAGGCAATCGAAGGAGAATTAGATATGTCTATTGTTTCCAAGTTTGATATTTGAAATGCTCCACTGAAAGTTTGTTCCCCAGTTAACTTCAATGTATCTGTTATGAGAGAATTAAAATTCATATTGTTAACCAATCCCTCGATAAATGCATTCTCCGTCGCTACTTGCGATAATACTTCCGGAGTGTTTATTGTTTTATTTTCATATGCTACAATCTCTTTCAATTTTTCAAAAGTCAAGTCATTGATTAGTTCTGCTTCTAGTAAAACGGTATTTATTCCAGGAATGTTGAAGTTTCCTTTCAATAATTGATCTTCATTTTTAAGAAGGACAGTATCCGGAGATAATTTCACCTAAAAAATTAACACAATTCATTTGATAAAGTTTCTTTTATAATATTTGCGCTTAAAAATAAAATAAGAACTCACTTTATCGAGAACTCCATGAACAGTCAATCCTTCGGAGATATAAACATTTCCATTCACAGAGACACCTTTTGCTTTGGCCAATTGCTGCATCACTAAACCGATTCTTTCAGCTGATTTCTCATTGATGCTTCCGATGTTAAATTCATGTTCGACAACCAAATCATCAAACTCCAAATGATCGTAGTACTCATTCACCAACTCGGTATATAAAACTTCTCTTTGATATTTTTCTATATTTAGATTATTCAATACTGACATGTTTACATTATTAAGTTGGCACGGTTCATTATCACATTCAAATTCCATGTTCTTAACAAGCATGGAGTCCAAATATACCGTGGAGTCATCGAACATAATTTTTGGCAACATATCTTCCAGTACTTTCAGTGATTCTATTTGAGCTTCAAAGAAACTGTGTAAGTTATTCATATTTTGAATAACATTACTATCCAAACTTATATCATCTGCATAGATCTGAAAGGAATTAATACAAAATTTAAAAAAATAACTTGTATTGCAAGCGGTAAGCCGATTTTGTGGTGTGAACTAAATTGAGTCTGAAGTTGAAAATTTTAAGTAATTTTTTTTTTTATATATTGGTCGCTTGGGCGTTACTATCAGCTGTTTAATGTCTTTTTTAATCCGTCGAAGCTAAGACCTGGTTCCAAAAGTGTTTTAACCCTTTAGTTGAAGAAAAAAAGTTAAATGGTCGGATTAGATCGAAAAAAAAAAGTGTTTTTGGGTTCTCTATGTCAGTGGTTTCCAACCTTTTTGTCGCCACGGACCGGTTATCGTCTGAAAATTTTACCGCGGCCCGCTGAGGGTGGTTAAATTAAATGTTAATATTCTAGAACGTCACGTGTTAGCACGGTATTGTGTCGGCGGTTACTTAGCGTAAAGATGTTTTCCATACAATAAGTTTTTTACGCGGCCCGGTACCATTTGCTCCACGGACCGGTGCCGGTCCGCGGACCGGGGGTTGGGGACCACTGCTCTATGTGATATAGATTCACCAGTTTCCCGTTTGTACTGCAAGTTTACGGACACCATGTATATTCATTGAAGCACTCGTGACATTATTAACAGTCATCGGATTATATGCAAAAAGGCTTAAATATTTAAAAACATATTATATTTTAAAGTCTTACCGCAGATGTTTCAATTTTATCAATAGTAGCATGATTTAAATGCAGTTCTTTATCTAAATGCACGCCTTTTCCATTAGAGATTGTATTCTGTTTCATTGATGTTAAAAATTCATTAGCGTATTCCTCGTAGTTATATTGAGAAGGCTGAGAACAAGAAATGAAATGCCCGACTTCTTGACACCATGAAAACAATTTTGATTTCAAGTTGCTAATATCATTGCTGTACGTAAACACAGGTTGAATCATTTTGATAAATTGTTTGCTCTCATCGGAAAAAGCTGTAAGGAAGATAAATGCATAATACATTATATAATTTAATATTTTTTTGCATAAAACCAGATCTTGACACCGTTAAGAAAAAAAAAAATTTA
Source organism: Hesperophylax magnus (assembly GCA_026573805.1). Classification (NCBI taxonomy): domain Eukaryota; kingdom Metazoa; phylum Arthropoda; class Insecta; order Trichoptera; family Limnephilidae; genus Hesperophylax; species Hesperophylax magnus. Next base: position 26,372,009 of record JAIUSX010000072.1, read on the forward strand.
CTACCCAAGATTGAAGTGTGATGCAGTACATATCTTTTGAGAATGCTTTGTGAAGCGTCTATTCCTCTGGCCCATTCGTAATTTTGAACGAGAACTTTTTCAAAATTCCAACCGTTGTATTGAAAAATATCAATTTTATTATATTCAGAAATACTCATCAAAATGAAGTTTTCGGCCTGCCCCTAAAACAAAAAAATACTATGAAATCCTTAGTTACTGACCTAATTTAACTTTTTTGAACTGTTGAAAAAAATTTAAAAGCTCATGATGGAAATGACGTTTCAAGCTGAAAATAGTTTTGTTGACCTAGTAATTCCACACATCATAAGCTCTGCAAATTTCATGAGGTCGGCGCTTCACATTCAAGATTTTTGTTTCAGGCAGACGTGACCTGAATGAAATTAATAAAAAAATATCAATTTGATTATACTTACCTCAAGTGGGAACCATTTTGTTTCACCCTCTGTAAAAATTTCCTGAAAAGGTATGAAATAATCATCTTGCAATTTGTAAATCAGAGATTGTGTGGCTCCAATTTGTGGCCCATCTCTGTTTCCTTCATTTACAAGAATAAGATAACTTTCTTGGTACGTTCCTTCGCGAGACCTGAAGAAAACCAACTCTGCGGCTCCATTTGATGCCAATTTCTGATAAGAAATAAATTGATTTTCATGAACATCGTATTTAAAGATTTCTGAAAGGATTTTTGTTTCACCTGAAATATAAAACATTAGTGTAAATAACTTTTGGTATGCAGCCGTAAAATTTTCGCCATGCGTCATCTGATTCTATTTTCATTTTAACTTAATTGTTTTTTGCAAAATTATGTTTTTGTCTTACCAGATGACATATTTATAAAAAAATAGTATATAATCTACCATGTGTAGTTTCCTCAGAATAGCTAGTTATATTCAGAGAAATGATTTTTTAAATGTATCCATATGGATACGCTGGTATTTAAGAGGTTAATAAAGAAGTCAGATGACTTGGTAAGCGTTTCGAGTAAGTTCTTGTATTAAATTCATATTATTATATAAAAATTGTCACATAGCTCATTCATTATATGCAGGAGTAGGCAGGGAGAATCAACACTATGCAGTGCAGAACGTAGCATACATTATTTGTTTCATCCACATTTCACTCACATATTCTCATAAATATTATGTTATTCCGACTCTTAACCACTCGATGACCTATTAACAAAAAAAAAGCCTTGAGCGATGGAGGTTTGCGGATGTTCGGTTTTGGATTCGCTCGCGCCCATTAAAATAACCCATACCTCCGAATATTAATACTGAAACACATAAATTGCTTACTGTGATTTAAAGCCAATGAATACACCGCTTCATCGTTTATCCCATTTCTGTAGGTTTTATTAAAAAAAAATTACCATGTCTCAAAGCTTAGAGCGATGAGATCTAAATATGGGTAGCCATCGTTCAACTGGCGAACATGGAACTCTCTCAAGTATATAACTCACTTAATAATGCCATATCTTATTGGGACGTCTCGGATTCCTTTCATCTTTTTCATAATATATAGTATACTTGCGGCACGTTCCAGAGTGGAAGATACTCTCATTATCACCCTGGCGTAAGACCACCATTCAGAATTTAAACATTGCTTGAAATCTGGGTTTGGTGACCAGATCTGAATATCCAGGTACTCCCCCACCTTCCCCTTCCCCATCTCCTTCCCCGCCCCCCCACAACCTTCAGCCCCACAACATACCCCAATTGGGGATGCCATAGTCTCACAGGTACCAGATGGTTGGGAGCAGTTGGGACTCTTGTGGCGAATTCATGTAAAAAAAATTATATAATATACGCTTTGAAAACTTACCATAATTATTCTGATGATTTGTTACTGCCATAAACATAGATGGGCCAGCGTGAAAGGGGACAATCTTTTTAGCATTGGATGTGGCAATATATTGATGTAAGTCAAAGTGGTTTCCTTTCCATATATATACAGGACTATCGCTTTCCACATTACTATAGCCATCTTTTACTGTGTGAGCGCACGCTAGAGCCAGGAATATGTTGCGGTCATCTTTCCTGGAAGCAATCAAAATTCCATTATCGTAATATGTATTAAAATAAGCAAATAAAAGTAATGAATCATGCATGTCCCTGTTCGGGCGACCATTTCTTTCAGCGCCCTTGTGGTGATTTTTCACAAAAACGGCGCTCTACATATTGTCCAATTATTATTATTATTATAGTACGGTACTCTCTCAGTAATCCCCCTCTCGATTATCCGACAAGTACTATAATCCGCTGTTATTTTGAGTAGTTTGTCTACAATTGGCTGGTATTTGTATGTCAAACTCAGTAGTCCGCCATATGCTTAGACTCGAAAGCCAAACTTTGTACACCGATGGGTTGGGATATTTTGCTCTCACACATTCAGTTACTATACCGCCATATAGCTTGCTAGAGCTAACCATTTACTTTTAGCTAGAATTCACAACCTCAAAACTTTACCCCAAACCATTTATAAGTCCCCGAGCAACGCCAGGAATACATCAGCTAGTAAATTATCATCACATCATCATCATGAAGGTCGGTGCTACAAATCTCGAAGCGTCTTGACTGACGCTGGCAAACGCCTTCATTCCTGTAGATCTTCTGCTGACTCCCAGCAGAGCAGTTCTTATGTCCTGTGTAACTGTCCCACTTTTATGAACCTTGTTGTTTTGGGATTCTTCACACAATCGGCACAAACTTTTACTATCTTGTACTACAAGATCTTTCGACTCCTAGACACCATACAGGCCAAAAAAATTGGTTTGTCCACTAATGAAAGAAATTCAGTAATTTAAAATGTTTTATTAATTTCACCAGAAGTAAGGAAAAATTGAGCTTACTTCGATCACACGGATACGCATACAACACATTTTTATTATAATAAAAACACATAAATTTGTTTTTGACCGCTATAGGTCCACTATATATATTTATACCACATTTTTATTAGTTTATCTCTTTGGTGTTTTGCACCAAAGAAAATAATAATGGTTTGTATTGGTAATTTTAAAGTTTAGCTGTTGTGTTTAGTATAATGGGCCCTCCGGGCTACTCAATTTGATTGAGCGGTTGAATCAGTTGAACCGTGTGGAGGTGCATTATATGCGATAAGGGGGCGTGGCCATCAATTTGAACAATTGTACTGCCAGAGCATCCAACCACCCAACCGCCAACCAAGTTGAATCGTCTGTAGCATGGTTGGGTGGTTGAAACAACTTTGCTCAGTCGAAGACAATATTAGCCATTCTTAAATGAAAATTTGAAACAGAAAAATCAGAAATAGATACGGTCACATCTAGAACATGAACCCAGGACCGTTGCCTTGCCGGGGCACCGCTCTACCAACCGAGCTAATGATACCCTATCTCCTTCCGTCATATTTAACTGTATCATACTTCGAATAAGAACTACCAACATTATCTTAATTTTTTCACCGCACATTTTTATTGGCTGCTATCTTTATGTATGATCGCAAGATTCAACTCGAACTAATTGCAATCTAGACAGTGTCTTGGATAATATATCTTATTTTTATTTTAATGTGCGACATCTATTGACTTATCTGCCTGGGATGGTTAGTTAAGTCTGGGATGAATATTTTATTTTTGGAATAACTGAGTAAAACTTTAAATTGAAATATTTAATTATTGAATACAATATTAGCTATTTTTACGGTCCTAGATGTGACCGTATCTTTTTCTGTTTCAAATTTTCATTTATGAATCGTTAACCACTTAATGCTAGGGTTTTTTTTTATAAAAAGTGTTTTTAAAAAAAAAGGTTTAATAAAACGATGCATTCATACATACACGAAAATGTGAAAACAATATAGTAAAAACGAAATAAGCATCTCAAAAACACAACCGATCTCTGAGGCAAACTGCAGGCAAATTCAAACTGCGTAAAATACATCGCTAACTTTGACGAGCCTTACTCGTGTTAGCTAAAAATAGAACACTGCTAGTCGAAACTGGCGAGCGTCAATCGGGCTTGGAACGCATTAGGCGCGCGAGCGTGACTCGTTCAAAAGCATGAAGCAGATATTATTTTCAATAATGAAATAAAATGATGGGCATTACTAATGATCGTGAAGTATTGACAGTTTTTTTACATTATACATATGAGGATTTAACTTGCTTTTGGGATACTACAAGCAAGATGTACTCTAATAGAGATACCAGGAACGAAGTCATTGTGATCCTTTTGGTGGAGTTCAAATGTATTGTAAAGGTAGCAACAAATGAAACTGCAAAAAGAATTCTTTTTGTAACATCTTATTACTGAATTCTTTTCGTTCCACGAGTCTTTTTTTGTCCACATTTGTCTTTATCTTTTCATATTAATATTTGACAATGCTACTAGAACAATCGCAAAATTTTGTTTTTTGTAGTACTAACTAGAAAAGTGGGAGGCACGCTGCGTGTGTCACGCGAGGAGCAACTAACGAAATTAAACCAACTATCTCGTTGTGTGTATGCAACACTCAACGGTCGACACACAACGGTTGAACCAACCAAATTGAGTGGTCTGTATGGGGTTTAAGAGAATTGAATTGTATGTAAGTATGAATGATCGCTAGATAGATAGGTATATTTTTTTAATGTTAATAAGTATATAGATGTTTTTTTTACCATAGTGTAACATCAGCAATGGTATCTGTATCCAAAGCTTGCACAAAATGCAATCTCATATTGTCATCGAGAATATATATACTAATTCCTTTGCAATCCTTCATGGGAGACAAACTGCTTTTATGCGTCACAACCAAAATGGTTCCCTCAGAAAATGTAATAGAAAATATTTTCGAAGGGTTAACCACGTTCTCAACATTCGCTGGTATCCAAGCATTGACCTTAAAATAAAATTGGGTACTTAGTTTGGTTTTTCTTTATATCAGCGTATTATTTATAACAGTTATAAATAATATAATACCCACTTACATTTTTATCATGTCTTTGCAATGTAATTGTACCATAGTTTGTTTCATAATTTTCTTCTAGTACAGCTGCATACCAATGAAACTGTCGGCCAGCCAAATGATGGTAAAATATAGTCATATCTTTTGCATTTCTTGCTGGTAGTGTACTCATTTCGACAAAGCCGTTATAGCGATAAATATCTGTGAATAAATAGAACTAATGAATTTTAATTAATGTAAGCTTGAAATGCAATAGTGTCGCGTTTAGTGACCAGATACTTACCCACCTTTTCCTTTCCATCCCTACAGCCTCACAACTTACCCCAATTGAGAATATCATAGCCCCTATAGCCTCACAACTTACACCAATTGGGAATATCATAGCCCCTACAGCCTCACAACTTACCCCAATTGAGAATATGTATCATAGCCCCTACAGCCTCACAACTTACACCAATTGGGAATATCATAGCCCCTACAACCTCACAACTTACACCAATTGGGAATATCATAGCTCCTACAGCCTCACAACTTACCCCAATTGAGAAAATCAAATCCCACTTTCTCCAAGCAGTTGGAACTCACGTGTGGTAAAGGCATAAGCAAATCTTGTCTTAAACCGTTAGCAAAGTAGTTATTGTCAAGTGATTTTCTATTACTTGTTGAGAACAATATTTTATAAATAAATTTCAAATTCTCCAAAATAGGGCAATGAGAACAATACTCAGACGAAATAGATATTCAAAAGTAAATACAATGTTAAACGAACTAAATTGGCTAACGGTGAAACAGATGTTGACCTTGAACACGATGATATTTGTACACAAAAAGAGAGATTTTCTTGTTTTAAAATAGTAAAGAATGTTTAGATAAATGACAAAATAAAATACCCTAAGGTTCAGATGAAGGAATTATTTTTTAGTTTTGGCTTTTTAATATTTTATCGGGCATTCGTGATCTAAAAGTGCTTCATGGACCTTAAAAGCCCTGGACGGAGCAATTTGAGAACAATTTGAAGCTGCGGGGTGAGGGAGAAGATGTATGGAAATGCCAAAACCTACTTAAATTTTTTAATCTCGTTTCAAACACTCAAAAAAATCATGAGCTGATATAACTGCGTTAACAAGACAAAAATAAAATAATAATAGTTCATTAATAAGTTTTTAATAGTTTTTTTGTTATCCTCTTATGTATATTGTATTACTAAGACTGTTTATGTTCTTCAAATAAATAAATAAATAATGGTTCATCGCTTCTAAAATATACAATGCCTTGAACACTGATATAAAGTCAATTAATTCTGTATCCCTTTTTACTAGCCATTTGAAAGGGGACGAGCATAAATAAACCACTCACGGGACGAGCCTTCTTTAAAAAATAGAGGAGTTCCTAACACTGTTACGAACTCCTCTATTTTTATTAAGTACTAACTCTATCATTTATTTTTTACATCGCTAAATTCAAATATGACAATGTGACCATAAATAGGTATATTTCTAAATAAGTACGTAACAAGATAAACCTGTTTTAAAAAAAATATTTATCCTAATATAGTCCTAATTTTAATTATTAATTTTCGATAATTTTGCATGTATTTTAATCTTACTTTTAATATTTTTAATTCTATTTTCTATAAAATATCTTTTATCTTTATTTATATTTCTAATATGGGTTCTATAATAATATGTATATTTTTTTAAATTTTTGCTTTACCATAACAATTTCCTTTTCCCTTATGTTTTATTATTGTTCTACAAAATATTATTTTGTTATTCTTACATAAATCATGTACTACTATCATCGCCAAAATTGTAATCTTTTAAAATTTATAAAATTAAAAACATTAAGAAATTATGCACCACTTTGCATACAAATCAGTTCAAAATTAGACATACAAGATGGCTGCCAGGCAATTTTCCTTCATCCTAGATTTGGCTTCAATGCCATTCATACAAAATCGCACTAATGGTCTGTCATTCTTCCATATGAATTCTAGCCACTCGCTTTGGTCGGAATCCGGGGAAGTGGGAAATAATTTCTTTCCTGTAGCAACATTGGTCGGAATGTCACATGTCACATGTGACGTGCGTGGAAAACAAGTTCAATTCAAAATATTATGAAAACAGTTGTAACTATTTAAATCACGTTTCGAGTAAAAATATATCATGGCATTTGAAATTGGTGACATAGGTGATGACTTCCTAGATTTTAGAGATCTGGAAGATCAACTTTCGCAGATTTGCGATCGAAGTGATGTAGAAGAATGCCTCAAACAACAGCTGTTAGAAGTGGAAATGTTACAATCGATGTTTTCGAATCCAGGGGAATTTGTCATGGACGACCCAGGACAATTACTGGACGTCAACGAATACACCGTCGGAAAAGCGTCGAAGATTCCCGCAAGGTTGGATTTTTCCATTAATCTTTCTTTTGAAAAAATGAAAGTAGAAGTTTGCATCAACTTGCCCTTGGACTACCCGGTTAGCGAACCGGATATTTTCGTACGCAATAATATGTACAACAGGGATCAGCAACATATGCTAAATGAAGACATGACTATTTTCATTGACTCTTTAGAGCGCGGAGAGACATGTTTATGTTCCATCATCTACTGGATACAAGAAAATGTCGACAAGTATGTTGATAAAGAGATAAGTTTGCCTAAATCTTTGACAAAGAAAGATGAGAAATCTTTCATGCGACTTTGGATATATTCCCACCACATTTACAGCAAGAATAAACGTAAAGATATATTGTCGCTGGCTGAAGATTTGTCAGTGACGGGCTTCATGCTGCCCGGGAAGCCGGGGATCATCTGTGTGGAGGGAGACAGCCCAGACTGCGAGGAGTGGTGGGCGAGAGTCCGCTCCATGAACTGGAAGAAGATCATGATCCGGAAGAATGAGACCATCGCATTGGATCCAAAACTATCTCTTAACCGATTTGCCAACTTTGAAGAGATCTCTTTCAAGAATAACCGAGGAACCGAGCACCACATGGACATGGGTGAGTTCTACAAGTACTTGGAGCAGCATCAGTGTGCCTACGTCTTTATGGATTACTTCGGAGTTAGCGGTCGGACTACTAATTGATTTTTACGTCTTTTGGAAGCCACTGTTCTATGTGATCTTTTGTCTAAGAAAATATATTTTTATACTAACTCTACCCTTTATGAAATTTTTTTATAATTTTTACGTGCCATGTGTTTGATGGAGTTTATTTTTTTAACTGTAAGATGACAGTAAGTAATTTGAAATTGTGTATAAATCACAATGCTTGTAAATGTCACATAATGATGCAATCTATTATTAATCTAATCTATTCTCGTGATATATTTTTGGGTTAATACGCCTCGGTGCGCTTCCTCCTTCTTTAGCCAACATTTCAGACAGCAGACCATCATTTCAGGCAGATGTGTAGATTGTGGTGAAGTGTGTGATTGTGTATGTAGAAGCGATACCGTGTTGCGCGCTCCAGTCCTCCTAGGGGTGGTATTTCAGAATTAGTGAATATTAATAAGGTTTTCAGCGTTTAGATTTGGTGTAGCCATTAAGTACCAGATACCAAGAATTATTAAGCTTGAAAACAAATCAAAAGTAACGGCCGGTTTCTATGAATGCTCGGCAATTGTCGATTTGTCAGGATGGCTGAGTTTGCACACTTGAAAGTGTTCAGAGATCCTTTTGGATATGGTCCGTTCTGTCTGGCCTACATAAATACACCTTGTCACATCCAGAGCAACTGAGTAACGTTGTCCGAAATATTGAAAGAAGGAGAAAGCGCAATATGACATAATATCACAAAATCATATCTAATATATTCCGTTTGAACTAAATCAAAGTTTGCATCATTTTGGGTTTTAACATTTAAAAATAATAATTAATTTATGTCCATAAACATTTTACTGTAGATTGTTATGAATATCTTACAGATAAGAGATATTAATTACATAATAGAAAACCAGTGTTTATTTGTAATTGTATAGAAAAGTGTGATTGTAATTTTAAACAAGATTAGTTATTCACGAAGTGCCTTGTACTGTAGGTCTTCTAGAGATAATTATAATATTCAAGCAGTACCTACCTTATTTTATACTTGGCTCAACTGCATAGAGTTATAAAATAGTACTATTGAAACATGAGATAGGAAAAACGATTCCTATAAACAATAGTGTTATATTTTTGAAACATTCTCGCTAATCCATGGTCCATCTCTCTCTAATGTCATTTTGTTTCAACTTTAGGTAACCCGATCATGTTAGTAAATTGTAGTGTTGGTTTTATTTGATACTATTGTTCCAGTATTGGAATATAAATGCAACATAAAATAATATACTGTTTTTTTCACTGCTTCACTTATAAAGTCATTTTTTTCTGAGCATCCTTTTTTAGAGTTGAATCAAAATTTTATCGTTATCTTTATTTTGTCAAAATAACCTAAGAAATAACGCTACTTATTGTTCAATTGAATAAATAGTCTGTTTATGCTCAATTGTAGTATTAGCGTAAGTAAAACATTGTTTATAGTTTGTAGAATTTGCATTGCAATTTGCAATCCAGTGACATTACATGGTATCCTATTAATCTAATAATTGTAAAAAAAAGTTTGGACATGTAAATAAATATTCTAAATATTTTGGAATTGAAGTTTACATAATTTAAAATGTTTGGTACAAATGTATAAAAATTCTGATTTTGAGGTAATAAATATCAGCAAAACAAAAGTTAAAAAATAAACAGCTCTGAAACCTTAGCAAGAATATCGTTCGTTAAATTAAAATACTAGTCGTAAGAATCACTAGTCTAAATTGCCTATTAAGCTTTAAAATTTTCTTCTATTTCATACATCCTTTAATAAATAATAATAATCCTTAATCATTTTAAAATTTACCCACCGATGGCAATTTGAGGTATTATTTCATTCAATTGCAATGTTTCTTCTTCATAAGCCTTCTGGCGTCCAGGTTTGGAAAATTGACTCGCCTCAAATGTGTTCATTTTTGCTGTTCTGATTCTAAATTTAGGTTGTCAGCCCATCTTTAATTATCTATGCGCAACCTCAGTTTCTCTTTCCTAACAAAGGACGTCATCTGAAGTGTATTGGAACTCAAACGGATTTCAGTTAATCATTTTGTCAATGTCCAGGCTAGTCCCACTTGAGTGTGCAGATTGTGATGGCATTCTTTGTCTTGCTCCTAATCAACTAAACTAGCAGATAAAAACCTACTTAAATACATAAATAACAGATGGCGTCACTTCCGTTTACAACAATCCTAAACTGTACAGTCAACAAGATAATAATACTATCTGATAATAGTCAATGTCTTTTACTATATAATGATTACCTGATTTAGTTGACTGCATCAGATCCGTGTTCAGTCCCATTGCCTGGTACCAATCGTCCCTTTTCTTTCTAAGTAACTTTGACTCCATTTTTCTTTTAAAAGATGTAATCTCTTCCAATAAAATATCTTTGTTGTGTTCTTCGTAATCTAAATTAGTAAATAAAATATGTTATTGTAATTATTGAAAATGGTGCCATATTTTTAGTGTGAATGCGTTATTTGATCTGATATTTTGAAGATGTTTGTAAATGTGCAAATATTAAAAATAATACTATGCCTTTTATTCTTTGAATATCTACATATTATATTCTAAATAAATATTAGGAATACAAATACAATATTTGATTGAATTACCGATACAAGTGTAATTTCATTAAATATTAAAATTAAAGCCATCTACAAACTCGTGGATTATAACGTACTTACATTTAACCTTAAATGTAATATTTTACCTACTTCAACTAATTATAAGTATGATATAAGTGTATATAATTCAACTGAGTATAATGCAGGGTGCAGCAAAACAGACAGTTTTAAAAGCTATTAAAAAAAAAATGGCGCAACTTACAGAAATGGGGTTTATTTTATTCGGTACATCATGTCGTTTTATGCCTAAAGATGACATCAGAAAGATGATGGCCCCCAGCAGCGATACATTAATGAGGGCGATTTCTGAAGTATTCGGCCTCATTTTGGCACATCTCGACAGGTACAGCGGCGATTTCCTCCCAAATTCGATCCTTAATTTCTTACAAGGTGTGAGGCCGATGTTTAAGAACATTTCCCTGCAGGTAGCCTCACAGAATGAAGTCGCAAATGCTCAAATCAGGTGAGCGATCAAGGCCCGCTGGGTGGCGACGAAAGAAGGGCCATTTTCAAGAAACGTGCAGACGGCGAAGCCCCGGTATTGTCCGGATCAAATCATGATAACGACTGAAAACGGCACGACCTCCCGACACAATGACACCCCTCCCAGGTTACTACCCCCACCACACGGGTGTACCGGCCCTTCAAAACTGCACTGTCTATTTTGGTGCACCCTGTATTATAAAATCCTGAGGCGTAAAGCTTTTAGTTTCGATTGATGTTTGTAACGATTGCATTATATTACTAACACTTGAGAGGTACAGATTTAAACAGTTTAATATTTCTAATATGTAATTGAATTACAATTATGTACATTTTAATACTAATTCCTGAGAGAAAGAGATTTTAATTTCAAATATGTAATGGGTTGCACATGAGAGATATATATTCTATGTGAATATGCAAGTCATATTATTATTTCTAATAAGTAATAATTTAGTTTGCACATGAGAGATACAGATTTTAAATTCAATTTATATGTCAAATGATTTTGCCAATATTTTTAAATTACTACTTAATTATTTAATACTCTATATTTTATAGAAACACGTTTTTGCGATATCAAACTACTTACCATTTTTTGATAATTTATTTTCAAGATTGATATAAAAGTTTAAAATAGTCCACTCCATATTTGGGTCCAACTTTGCGGATATTCTCAAAGTCTCGGCTAATAAAATGATGACTAGGTAAAACCAAGATTTATGCATTTTTGTGTTTAATTGTGTCCTTCACAGTTATTGTCGAAAATATATTTTTGTTGAATAAAACATGAAACCATAATCAACCGAACTTTTATTGACAATCACCTGCACCTGCAACCACCCAAATGAGATCAATGTATGAGGTGACATTACTACATTATCAACAAGTTATACAAATAAAATCAACAATATTTTATGTGCCTACCTTGAGAATAGTCGAGTACACGTTTATAAGTACTATTTAACATAAAATTAATAATTTAGTTTAATAGTTTAGTTCTTTGTAGAAATCTTTTTCGATCGTTCTGGTGCCATGATTAATTAAGAATGTTTCCTTCATGATAAAAATGTGAAATCAAGTGCTTTGTATAAATAATTATCATAAATGTCTGAAAGAGAAAAAAGATTGGAAAAGGTCAACTTTTTATTATTGAACTGATTTTCAAATTATATTTCATCGCAGTCTGTTAGAGAATAATAATTGCAACAGTAATAATTGTAGTAGGTAGATATTAAACTATGTTTGTTTACTCTGCTTATGACATTTTATGCATGTATCCATAATTAATACAATAGTTGTGTAGATAGAAGGTTACATATTTTATGAAATATCATCAATCATGAATCTTAAAAGTTGATATTGTAAGGTCATTCAATAGCGAAATGCACTCATGTACTCTTGATGTAAGCAATACCAGGCTTTTTGAAATGATAATTTTGCAGAGGATCATTTTAAATTTTGATCCGAGTATCACAATATATTTTTAGTTTAAAAACATGACAAAAATAGTAATTTTAATTAGGTAGTAAAAGAAAACCAATATGTTAAGTTTTTTATGCTTTATTTGTCATCTCCAATTAATATACAGTGAAACTCTCTTAACTCATTTCTGGCGGTATTTATTATGCGCTGACGCTACTCTGTCTCCGGGCGAAAATAAAGGTCCCGTGCGAATTTCTTTAACTTGTTTTAAATCGTTATATCTTCGAAAATAATTTAAATATTTTAATAAAAATTTCTACGTAGTAAATCAGTACACCCAAGCTATAAAAGTACTAAACGAAAATCGAATATTATTTGAAATGCAACTCAATTAACCTTGTAATATGTTTATTACGGTCCACCTATCGGTATTTGCCCATACCTGCATTCTTCAAATGCGCCTGACATCTCTCGCTCGCTTGCACATAGGAGTTGAGTGGGGCGGAACAGAGATAGAGATTCGAATCGGGTTTCACAGTCATAAAAACCCTCATTCCAGGAATTAAATTATTACAATAACATACCATCCTTTTCTTGAAGTACCGATGTAAACGAAAGCCACGAAGATAAATATAAAAAAAGAAGACTTGCATTACAATTCGATAATTATGTACATATAGTTGGGACCTTTACAAGGAGATTGGTACAAAATATTCATACAAAAACATTCAATAATTCTGTCTTTTCTGCCATTGAAATGAGGCAAATGCAAAAGGTAGAACTTACCCTTCCCGCTCGAAGTGTGTTAAGAAGTTTCCAAGGGACCGGAAAATAAAACTTGTTAAGTGGGAAAACCTTACATATGAGATAAATTGGGCCATTTTTCAAATTCTTCAAGGGACTGAAAAAACCAAATTTCTTAGGTGAGTTTCACCATAGAATTATCACAAACGCAAGCCTTCCTTGCTGATTTGTCATTCAAACGTAAATTTACAATGTTAATATTCATACCTTTGGAATTACAATCAAACCGGTAACACATAATTGTGTATAATTTAATCTACCCGAGAATTAATCCATATTAATCAATACATATATTGATTGTACTTTCATTTCTCTGTAAATAACTTCAATCTCACAATGCTAATTTATAAAATAATAGATGATCAGGTTGTCTCCTAATTTTTAATTTTAATATATTTCAAAAATGGTGAAATTATGAGATATGGTAAAGTATATGCAATAGTGTCCTGTGAAGTCACATGCAGTACAATAATTCATAATTCGAATAGCAGTACCGCCACGCATGTCCTGTGACGTCGCATGCTTTTCGGCCAGCTGCAAGTCAATATTTGGACAGCTTATTAATTAGGTATTTAAAAAAAATTCTAAACTTCTGTTTTCAGCATGCTTTAATTAATATCATATACATTTTGTAAAAAACATGAAATTTCATTATTGCAGTGCAGTTGAGTGTTCACATAGATATCCCCGTAGACACATTATGTATAAGTTGCATTTCTTTGCACATAAGTTAAAAGTGAATAAACACATTATCTTTACACAACAATAACATCATATTATAAGTGACTCTAGTATGGGATATTTTAGAAAGGTCACCAATGACTGAGATCAACATTTGATAAGAGAAGTTTATACACAATATTTAGATAAAATTGCTAACCTGTGTGGTAAAATAAAAATGTAAACTGGTTTAGTAGAATATAAACTATAAATATCATTGAAAAAAAAAAAAAAACACCTGATGCGATATTAAGTCAGAATTAACAATTCCATGATAACTCAGCACACATTTAAGGAGTGATATAAAGTCATTAAAAGCGATGAAAAAAAACCTAACCTATGTAACGTATTTAATCTAGTTTTTATTTCGACACTTTTCATGACTTTTTAAAGGTGTGTTGAATTGTCATTTTGATGAGTTATTTGGTCACCGGAATAAACATACCATGCGAAAATTAACATACATAAGATATTTGCTTATAATTATCATTATTATTAAATAAAAAATGGTTTGCTTCAATGCATGATCTTAATCTAAGTTTTAAAAAACATTTAAGTTCTGAAAAGTAGAGTTTCACTTGACACAGTAGATAGATTAGTATGTTGGCTGTTTATAGGGATTATACACAGTGTGATTCTTGAAAAAATAGAGCTACCATTCACAGTATATTCAGAGATTGTGTTGATTCATTGAATAAGTTGAGTTATTGCAATATAGTACAGAGATAATTGTGTAGAGTTTTCGTTCACAGCAGAGATGATTTTGTTGGTTCTTTTATAACAAGAGATCCTGGTCAGCGTATGGTGCTATATTGTTGGAACTCGACTGTGCTGAATGTACCGAAATGGTCTAAGGCTAATCCCCGACCTTCACAGGGAGAATGGATTTTGATTTGCCTCATGTGGGTGTCTCTTCCGTTCTGATGATTGCTGACCACGGCTATTTGTATCATGAAGGTCCTCAAAGGTCGGTCGTTAATGTGATCCTTTATAGGTACGAGCACCCAGCCTGGAAAAGAATTGGTTTAATGAGATGGTATATTCGTCTGTGGTAGTTTGGGAAAATTAAGTTGTAATTCATTTTTGCAATAATATTTATGTACATATATATAGACCTGTAGGTTCGCTTAGTTCTATCACCTCCACCTCCTGCAGATCATTGAAGTGCGTCCCGGCTCTAATGGATATCCTACTTGGTGTGTAGCTCTCGTCCAGCTTATAGTCCGTGTAGATATATATGTGGCTGATTAGCGTCTTCTTCTGGAACTGTATGTTGACTAGGTGTGGGAGCTGGCCATCGGACTGCCAGTACGTGTCCATGCAGTCGTCACGCAGCTGGTCAATGCCGAACCCTGGAATGATTGAGAAATTAGAACGCTTTACTTTATAGTGGCAAAAAAAATCCCCGCTGTAGCACGGAACTTTTAATTCAAATGCAGGTACATATTTTTTTTTTTTTTTTTTTTTTTTATTATTTTAATATACATCATATGGGTTACATTAATACATACATATTTTGCAAAATATAATATTAAGGTTCATAATTGGTCATGTATACCTTATCAGAAAAGAGGAGCCCTTGTGCCTGATAAGGGAGCCACGATTCTTACTTAGATTCATAATTCATAATGTGATATAATAATAATAATATATATTATAATAATAATAATATATATATATATATATATATTTATTTTTGTTTAATATAAGTTTTTTTGAAAAAAAAAGTTTGATTTTATTTATTTGTTCTTGTTGGTTCGTAATACAGCGCAATTTGGAAGGGAGATTATTGTAGTTTTTTATGGCTTGGTAAATATAATGGTTTTGCATTTGAGTTGTTTTAAAGATTGGCGTAATAAATTGATTTCCATTTCTCATGAGTTTGTAAAATTCTTGATATTCTTTGTTATTTTTTTCTTTACACATTTTTATAATGGAAGTTTGCTTAAATATATCATCAATATTTGGTACTGGAAACAATTTAAAAAGCAATTTTGTTCACTTACTGAATCAATAGAATAATTCAAATGCAGGTATACCTACTGGATCAATTCAATAATTCAAATGCAGGTAAACCTACTGGATTAATAGAATAATTTAAATGCAGGTATACCTACTGGATCAATTCAATAATTCAAATGCAGGTATACCTACTGGATCAATTCAATAATTCAAATGCAGGTAAACCTACTGGATTAATAGAATAATTTAAATGCAGGTATACCTACTGGATCAATTCAATAATTCAAATGCAGGTATACCTACTGGATCAATTCAATAATTCAAATGCAGGTAAACCTACTGGATTAATAGAATAATTTAAATGCAGGTATACCTACTGGATCAATTCAATAATTCAAATGCAGGTATACCTACTGGATAAATTCAATAATTCAAATGCAGGTATACCTACTGGATCAATAGAATAATTCAAACAGCTTTAACCCTTCAGGATAATTTGTTCGCTTTTGGGAACTCATATGGTCTCACAGAAACCATTGTATTTCCCTTACTATCATAGTGAAAAATATGATCTAAAAGGTGTAACGATGTTAGAATATATATACAAATCTATAAATTAACCACAGACGAATTAAAATGTGCATCTTTATGAAACCAAAGACTCCGAAAGCATTTTGAAAAAAAATTATGAAATTTTGTGAATTTTTTATTAATTATTTTTATATGAAATTACAAAAAAGTTAGGTGACAGTAATGTTTGTAATACATTTGTCTAATAAAATGCATGGGTTTTTATATATTTTGTTGTTATCAGTAATTTTTTTTACAAAAAGCGTAAAGTGAGCGTAAATTTTTATTAATTTTTTTACATTTGGATTCAAAATTTTGATATTGAGAAATAATATGTTTATGTTTATTTCTAACTAGCTAACACGTACCAGGCGTTGCTCGACTTTTCTCTTCTTTCTATAAATATAATATGCATGTATTATATGTATAAACCTTCCGGAAGAAATTCTCTAAACCGAGCGAACGAATTATAAGTGGCCCGCGTGAAACATTTTAAAAAAACCCGCCAATCCGCCAATTTGAAAAAGTGTCGCGGGCCCGCGGTAAAACAAACAATGCAGCTTGCTCGCAGTCACCAGTGTTGCCAACGACGGCGATTTATCGCTATTTAGGCTACCCAGAACGAGAATCAGCGACGAAAAAATCTAACCTGTTGAACTTACTTTCGAAACAAAAATACACCGGTTTTCGACATAATATTCTTTGCGTCGAAATGGAATCCTGTATATCCTTAATAATCTATGCCTAAAAGTGCGGCGGTTAAGTAAATAATTACCAAAGTAAATTTTGGTTTACCTGGTTTGCAAGATGACAAACTCCAAATGGCATGGTTTCCAACTTCTCGGACAACTCCAGCTCTCTCCCCAACAAGAGGGTCTTTGTCTGCACACATTATTGGTAGAACTAGAAAAGTATTACATATTTTTTATTTGTTGACAGTAAAATTATTATCATTATTCATATTTATTAAGGTTGCCGTAATGAATATTGTCATAATTAATATTCCAAATAGGTAATTCAAGATTTTAAAATCATCTGCAAGAAGTAGAACTAAAAAATATTTGAATATTTTGATATAGAAGATTGGACTGCGACGAGAGCCCTGCGGCTCATCACTTGTTGCGGTGATTTTGATATAGAAGATTGGACTAAGACGAGAGCCCTGCGGTTTATCATTCGTTGCGGTGATCTTGGCCCAAGGCACGCATTTATTTTAACATTTTACTATCTATTTCAAATAGCTAACAAACTATTATATGTAATGATTTATTTTTGGGGTATTATGCCGTGTTGCACTACCTCCTTCTTTAGCAAATGTTTAGGACAGCACTACAGTGTTCATCGTCAGGGCAGATGTGGGCAGCAGACAGTTTTTTTTTATTTTTATTTTATATTAACTCCACACAGGAGGCCCTGAAGAAAATAATTCCCCTCAGGGCCTATGTCATCTTTGGGGATGCTGTGTGGAGGGTCTCTTTGTGGAGAGGAAGGAGTGAACATGGGTCTTGAAGAGTCCCATGTTCTAGGAGGGAGGAAACACAGAGGCCGGCAGTTCGTTCCACAGCCGAGCTGTTGAACTTAAGAACGAATCGTAGAAGCGACCCGTTCTCATGTGACAAATGTCAACCGTGTACAAATGTTGGGCACGCGTTTGGCGTGTATCCCGACTATGCACCGGTGCCGAAGGGATCAATGACGCTAGTTCCTCAGAGCATCTTCCATTGTAATACCGATAGAACAAGGACAGCATACCTACCTGACGCCTGTGCTCTAAAGATTGCAGTCCACTTGTTAAGATTGGGGAATCTATCAAACGGACCGCCCGTTTTTGCACAGAGTCAAGGGTTTTTTTCAGGTATTTAGGGGCTCCGGACCAGAGATGGCTACCAAATTCGAGAGTAGGGCGCACTTGCGATTTGTACAGGGTCAGCAGTTGTGTACTATTAAAGTATCTGCGGGCCCTGTACAGTACGCCCAGCTTCTGAGAGGCCAACTTTACTCTGGCTTCAATGGAGCCCCCGTACCTGAGCTGGTCACTTATAGTTACACCAAGCATATCAATGGAAGGCCTGTTCGGAAGATTGCTTCCGTTGAAGGAGACTAGATTGTCATTTGGATCCCTTTTAGACGTATAGTTGGCATAATACCTTAAAAATAAATCACTATAATACTTTTGGCCGTGTAATCTCAAATCATAGCTAACAAACTAGTTTATAAGTTGGTGTGTATACATTGAATATCAAGATATTATAACAATTCAAACAATTATACAGATGTGTACTACGACATACCTGTTCTGAACCTTTATCGGGATATTAAATAAATTGATAAACTTGTCGAATTCCGCAGCACGCTTAATTCGCAAAAAAATTATAAATAGCACTTAGTTTCCAACATTACTACAAGGCATAAATATTTATGTCTTGTGAGATGGTAAAAGATGCATTAAAGTTCCATTTTTTCTCAATCAAAGTTCACTTTGAAGGTTAGGAAATACGGATACATTATTAAAATAACCCAAACTAACATCCGAAATACCTACTTTGTGCATTTTTACTTAAACCTTATATTATTGTTTTTGGTAATTATGCCTTTGAGGTTATTTTTCACGAAAACAGCGCTATATAAATTAGCCAAAGATTATTATGCATATTGTTATTAAGAAATATTGTTTTTGGTAATTATGCCCTTGAGTTGATTTTTCGCGAAAACAGCTCTATATAAATTAGCCAAATATTATTATGAATATTATGTGGTAATCTTGTAAAAAAATTACCCTTGAAGTTGAAATCCAGTGTTGTTATTTTAAAGAGCAGCGGAATTCAAGAAGTTCACTTATAAATTAATAATATGAATTATTTAGAATCAAAACATATAATATTTGTACAAATTGACGTACCACATCGGAAAATTATTGTTCAGCGAAGTTATATTATGTGGGCTCACCTGAAACCTAAATACTTTCAGATGTAAGCATAAATTAATATTCAAATGTAAGCATAAATCTGTTAAAAAATCATAAGAAATGTTTTATTTGAATTATTTATTGAGCCTGGAGACGTCACTAGCAGCAAAACAAACCATTTTCAAAACACTGAGTCATAGACAAAACTCAAAGACAATAAATAACTCTTGTGTACGGTTTGTAAGTACTTACCTGCCCCCATATCGTCGCTCTAGTTCGTTTTTGTCCAACAGACCATTTTTGGCGAAATTGAGTTAAGTATGCAGTTGTTCTCAGAAAGCATTTATTTATTCGATACAAGTGAAAAAAATATTTTTAATGTGTTTTCAAAACGCAGTTTGTCTTAAGTCCACCAAAATGAAACAGCATTCCTAGCGTGTTTATTTAACACTTTGTCCTACATCCAAATCAAAAATGTGTTTTCTGCGTAATTTTAAAAATTCGGAACGAATTTTACTTAAAAATAATAATTTCTATCACTTTAAATCATTTTAGTAAGCTTAGAATGAGCTAATTTCATTTTAAATGCGTTTTTGTAAAAAAAAACTCTGAAGCGCTATTTCTCCGGATTAACGTTTTGGACTCTTAGATAAAAACGAACTAGAGCGACGATATAATGAGTCTTTTTCGTTTATGAAAATTAAATTTATTATTGACCTGAAAAAATTATATTATAATATAAATGTAATAATAGATTACGTCGTGTCAAAAACAACCACTTCTGAATATGTGTATAAGTTTCATACATTGAACTAAATTGTTCTAGAAAAATTATTAGATAACCAAAACCTTCCAAATAAGCCACGACTTCGTTCTTTAGACAAATTCTGCGCATGCCCCTCCTCCTCATAACCACCAGTTGATTATTTTAATTTAACCAATTTAGCGGGATTGAAAAAATGGAAAAAAACAATAAAAACTCTAAAAAGAACGATAATCGTCGCGAAGCCTGTAATCAAAATGTTGATAAATTTAATATCAATTTACTCACCATGACGAATTCATAATCGATACTTCCACTTTCTACCTCAATTATTACATATAACAAATACACACACGACCCCACGTATATTATGAAGTACGGCAAATTTTCCAAACCGCGCAGACGCGTAACGATCGAATTTTCACCAGTCGAGAAAAGACTGGAAGTCTAGACGGAACGGATTGTACTAACTAATTGTGACAGTATATCATTGCACATACGATTTCGATATTAATATTATTGTTTACCGATAACAACATGAGTCAAATACGCCAAAATTTTGAAGTTGCCTGTGAAGATGCGATCAATAAACAAATAAACATGGAACTTTACGCAAGCTATGTGTACTTATCAATGGTAAGGTACTTTGTGTTGCTAAATTGTAAAAAACAGAAAGATAATACTGTGTGCAGAAAATAAATTTAAATCAGTATTTGCTTCATTATTTAAATCACACTGGATTGCAGTAAGCACTAAATGCGTAGTCGTAGAATAATGTGTATTTTTTTTTCTTAGGACTAGAAGGAGAATATATGACAGAGATGTGAATGGTAGAAGTCGGGGACGCCCGTGGAAGACACGGCACGATCAGTCTGGTCATGTCAAGAGTCAGAATAATAGAAGAGTATGCATGAGACAGTGAATATGAATGTGAATGAGGCCAGGGGTGTGTGCCAAGACCGAGTTGTCTTACCCCTGCATAATAATATGCTCTGAAATTAAAATGATGTAGGTAGGTATTATAATATAAATCAGTTTTGAAACATTGTAGTACCTACTGCAAGTAGTAATAACAAATACTAACTCTCACATCATAGGCTCGCTACGTTTGGTGATTTAGCAGGGGTGCCCTGGTTCACTGAGTGAGGTTTGTCTAGGTCTTGGCGATGGATGCATTTGCCCATCTACTGCGTGGCGGGTCGCATCGAGAGTGTTTGGTTGAGGGAGACTTTTTGACCTCTCCAGCCGGACTCTTTTGATCCATAGCCTTGCAGCACACGGGAGGGATGGATTCATACGTCCTTCAATCCTGGACACATTGTCCCCTAGATTCCTATTATTATTCCTATTTAAGATCAAAAGGTAAGATTATTTTTTTAACATTATTTATAGACCGTTTTTTAAACTATCATAAATAACAAAGATTCCATTCTTTTCCAGGCTTATTACATGGACCGGACTGATGTTGCTTTACACGGATTTCACAAGTATTTTAAAAAGGCTTCTGATGAAGAAAGGGAGCATGCCATGAAACTGATGAAGTATCAAAACAAAAGAGGTGGACGCATAGTACTTACCGACATCATAGCGCCAGAAAAGAAAGAATGGGGCAGTACCAAAGACGCAATGAATGCCGCATTAGACTTAGAAAAAAAAGTTAACGAGGTAATTTATATTCATCGTAACATTGGAAACACGTAAAAAATAAAGTTTTCAGTCGATGTTTTCTAAAATACTGCCTTTTCTTGTTTTTAACTTCACGGGAAATTTGTCAGCTAAGGAATATAAGGAAAGCAGTAAAATTGGGGCCCCATCCACCCCATTTAGGGTAGAGCACACATCGAGGCCCACGCTATTATTGATTAGAGCCTTTTAATTAAACGTGTTTTAAATTTCATATAACTGTTAACCATTAATCAGGGCTGGCTCTTTGCGGGCGCAGTAAGGAATTTGAAAAAAAAAATTTAGACTTAAAAAATATATTCATGTAGATTGTAGATCAAAAAACACCGAACTACGTAGGTACATCGATGATACCGTGTTTCAGTGTACGGGTTTCGTCTGGCGATGTTTTGGCGAGAATAACAATTCTAACGTTAACAATTAATTTCAGTATAAAATTTAAAAAAACCTTTAATTTAGTTGTAAACATTGATAATAATGTACTGGAATTCCTTACTAAAGAATAAAAGAATCTCCATTCAAAATGCACTAACCACGTGACGTTCAGCTCACGGAGGACGTCATTCACTTTCTCGCTTCTTACCACTCGGATTACGATCGTTTTGGCGGGCTAAAAATATTCAAACATGGAGAATTAATTTAACCACGAAAACGATACGATTCAATACTAGATAAAATATTTTTTTAAAGATTGACTCAAATTCCCTATTGGAGCAGTCCGCTGAACTGCCAAGGTGCCAAGGAGGTGATAATACCTCCTGACACTTGAAACATTGCCCTTGAGATTATTTTTCGTAAAATGGCGCTACACAAACTTACAAATCGTCCAAATATTATTGATAATAGTGATCATCTACCCAGGCTTCCACTGGTTTTGATAAGGGGTGCTTAAATTTTACTCGCTCTAAGCGCCATTTATCTTAGAGCCGGCCCTGCCATTAATATAAACTCGTTATTATTATCATTAATGTATGGTTAATGATTGTTTACCAGTTTTGTAAAATTTAAAACACGTTTATTAGTAACGGGGGAAAGTGTTGTTATCGTAACAAAAAAAATGTCCGTGAATCTAATTATTTTGGGTTTCCTAACTCTTCTAACAAAGATGCCAAAAATAAGATACATTCGTCTTGTATTCTATTATACAGGGTTTTCCAATAAGAGGTGTTATTTTGATATTCAATCATAAAAGATCAATGGTTTCGATGCTTGTGTGGCACGTAGCCCAGTCTTGTTGAAAGTAAACGTTGTCCAGATCAATACCATCCAATTCCGGCCATAAAAAAATCATTAATCATCTCTCGATATCGCAATACATTCACCGTAACTGTTGCTCCAGCCTCATTTTCGAAAAAGTAAGGTCCAATGACTACGTCGGACCATAAACCACACCAAACAGTCACACGTTGAGGATAGAGAGGTTTTTCAACAATAACTGTTGGGTTTTCCGAGCCCCAGATGCGACAATTTTGCTTGTTGACGAAGCCACCAAGGTGGAAATGGGCCTCATCACTCAAGATGATATCTGATGCATTTGATTCACTCAAGTAAATTTTAATAATTTCAATGCGTTGTTGAAGCGTGTATCGTTCAATTTTTATTAATGGCGTAGTTTTTACTTGTCAAATGTCAAAAAATGACAGCTTCAAAAGTAACATCTACCGAAATAGCGGGCTATTCAAAATAACACCTCTTATTGGAAAACCCTATACATTCGTCTTGTATTCTATTATCTTTAATTCATACGGCTAAAAAACCTTTTTTCAGAGTTTGCTCGACATCCATAGAATTGCATCAGACAAGGGTGATGCTCATCTGTGCGATTATCTGGAGTCTGATTTCCTCCAGGAGCAGGTGGAATCTATCAAAGAGATTTCTGATCATCTCACTAATTTGGAAAGAGTTGGAGAAGGCTTGGGCGTTTACATGCTTGACCAAAACATCGAGAAAGAGTAAAAATGAACCAAACAGTGATGAAAGGTTTATTTCGTCAATTTGAATCGCAATAAAGAAAAGACAGCAAATTAGCTTCGCACGAATAATCAACACTATCAGAAATTTATTATGTAATAAATAAATAAAAATTATGGTGCTTGGTCAATTTTAGAAATAAATTTTATACTTATGCTAAGTTTCGGTAGAATTTAGAAGGTTAAGTTTATAAAAATAGTATCTTCATAACAGTATTCAATAATTGTGTGTTTAGTAAATAAAACAGCAAATGAATTAAACAAAACATTGAGCATAAAAGAGGGTTCTATATTTTTCGTCTCAATTAAATTATGTGGGACGGCAAAATTTGATTTATTTTTAATAAATATTATAAAATGGATTTGCAATGCTTTTTTTCGAGTGTTAAGTCAAATAAATATAAATGGTTTTCGTTATTCCCTAGATTTTTTATGTTCGTTATTAAATGAGCCAAGATACCGATGGAGTTTATTTGTTCTTTCATGAACTCCGCAGTGATGAATTCTGAACAGTGGTAATCCTTATGTTTCTCTGCCAATTCAATCAAATGTTCCAATTTCTACAAGAAAAAATAGCAAAAGTTTAGACACCTATTGATTTCTGTTTTTTTTTTTATTATAAAGAGTCAATATAAATAATCTAAACTTACTGTTGTAATATCAAGTTCCATTTGCAACGCCTTTTCAAAATATTGAAGGATCGTGGTCTCTTTCAAAGAAGGTGCTTCTAATTTGTCTATAAGAACTTGCCCCCCTCTGAGAAGTTGATATTTAATTAAACTACAAGCATGCTGGGTTTCTTCTTTATGCATTTCAATGAAAAAATGATAGCACCCCCTACGAGCAACATTCACACTTCCAAAATACCCGGCAAAAGCTAGATACATTTGACTAGCATACTGCTCGTGGTTTATTTGTTTATTAATTTGACTCTCTACTTCAGGGTGAAATTTATATTTTCCAAATGAATGTTCACCAATTGATGAACAGCTTTTTGTTCTTGATAGTGCTTCACACAGCAAACTCTTTTTTACAATAGGGATTCGACAAAATGCGTGATTGATTATTAAAATTTTGCAATTGGACACAAACCTAAAAACGGACACTTTCATTGCAAATTAAAATGTCAAGTAACGTCACTATGACCATAATATTACTACTTACCATCCCAACAAGTTAAATTAGGAATAATTGAAATGAAGTGGGTAGGTATAAACTTTCCCGGTTGCCCATAAAGGAGTGCTTATACAATAATAATTGTGCTTTTACCGCCAATAAAATAAATTGATGAGAGTAAATTTTTTTTTTCTTTATTCTTAAAATATATTTGAATACAGTTTTTTACATGCTTTTCGACCACCACTGGCTGGCACATTATATTTATTTATTTATTTATTTACACATATACGGCACAACACGTGCCATTAACATAATTGATATACTTATAATAGTTCAACAACATGAAGAATAACAGTATAAATGTTAGTAAAATTTAAGAAAATAGGTAAAAAGTAAGGTAATAAGTAGTGTATAAAAACTATAAATATTAAATACACTGTATAATAAATATCATTAGTAGAAGATAATAATTTTAAATAACTAGCTTACTGAAATCATTTTACAGAACCAGGAACAAATAGATTTTCCCCATTATATTTTAGTAAGGTAGGTACCTGCACCTTCACGAAAATAAAGATTATAAAAACGGTGAATTTTTAGCAATTTTTGCACACAGCGCACACTAGAGGTGAGTAAATACTTATTCCAAATACCTGTTCCCTAGTTTTTCGAAATAGTACCTACTTACCTACCTAGCGTGAACGTCGCCTCTACCAAATACTGCGACCTGACGTGTGCTGGCGTCTGGCGGGACAAATATTTTGGAATAGGTTTTGTTAATATTTTATGTAAATACCGCCCAAGAGTCCCAACTGCTCCCTGTATCATAACTGAGTCAGGAAACCGTGAGACAATGGCATCCCCATCGGGGTATCTTGTAAGGCTGAAGGTAGTGGGGAGGGGAAGAAGGTGGGGAAGTACATAGCTATTAAGATCTGGTTACCAAACTCGGCTAAAGCCATTTCAAGCAACGTTTCAATTATGAATGGTGGTCATACACCAGGGAGATACTGAAAGTATCTTCGACGTGGAAAAATATCTGGAACGTGCCGCAAACGAACTATATAATATTTACAATTAATAAATTGTGAAATAACACAAATTTCCGCACAGCATCCCCAAAGAGGACAAAGGCAATGAAATAAATTATTTTCCTCAGAGTCTCCTGTGTGGAGCTAATATAATAAATACCCTTGTGTTTGAAAATAAACTATACATTATATATTACGTTGTAAAAAACATTTAATGCGTACACATATTTTTCAAAAATGCATTAAGTTTTGAATTGAAGCCTTAAAAGAAAGTTTTATTTTACATATATATATATATATATATATATATATATATATATTCAACCTTGTCCAGAAAATGATCCGACGCTATGCAACACTAAGAAATAGAGCCATTTTCCAAAACTAACATTTAAATAAAATCTTAACAATATATATTATTAAGCACTCAATACAAATTTACGATAACTCTAGTCTGTGCGATATTTGAACACTTTGAGAATCTCCCAAATAAAAAATAATAAGTGTTATGTAGGACATAGGTACCTCGTACCCATAAATGAACCACTCACCTCGTACCTTGTGTCGAGTATCGTCCGATTTCTGAATATGCGTAGTCCAAAGTATAATACTACTTTATTAGTTAGTATTAAAATACTTACTTACTTTACGAACGTCGAAAACTTTACGGGTGTTCCAAATATTTGGATTAGGGAAACACTCTTCCTATGTGTCGAATAAGCGAGAGAGAGTACCTAGACTTTTGGTTCTAAATTCAGTATCATATCCTTTTTCGCTTACTCGGCTTACATAATAAGAGTGTTTCCCTAGTATTTAAATTCTAGGGAAATACTCTTCATATGTAGGCGACTAAGCGAGACGTATATAGATATCTATTTATGCATACGCAAGATGCGCGAGACGCGCAAGATTCGTAAGGCTCCGTTCCCACTTCCGTTTTCAAATCAGAGGCGGGTCCCGTTTTAAAAACGGATGCCCGCTAGGGTGTAGTGGATGTATGGAGCTGTTCACGCTTGTCCGACACGATTTGAAAACGGATCCGGCATTTTTTGTCGGATGGATCGCCAGCGCAGCGCGTCCGTTTTCAAATCGTGTCGGAACTCGTTCGCTCATAGTTTTGTATGGAGCTGTTCACACTTGTCGCCTAGTCGTTCCGGCAGAGTCCCCGCCATACCCCGACCCCTCCCCGCCCGCTCCCAGTCGCAAGGAAGCAGGCACGCTGCGTACTTGTATTTGGTTATTTTGTTAAGTAAATAAATTAAAACGTATTTTTTATCCTAGCAATCTAGCTCGGTAAAAACTCACGGACCGCCACTGGAAGACCCAGTAGCCAACAAACTACAATATTTTTTTTTTAATTAAATAAAAACAAAACGCTTGGTGTACACAACTTTTTTATATCAACATGTTTCAAAATTTATTTTTTTATTTTTTAAACTTTACTTATTTTTTTTTTTATTTTAAAGCTTAAATGAGCTGCACTATGCACGGAAGAGAGCAATAGTTTAATAAACACAAAATAAAAAAAAATATTTGAGATGTTATTGTTTTCTTACCTTAAAAATATCGATAGCCTTTTTTCAAGACAAATGCACTCTCTCAATTTTGTATTTTGATGCGTTAAGCTCTCTGAAATTCGTTCCAGTAGATGGTTAAAGGAAGTGATAGAAATTCTAAAATAATTAAATAACTTTAGTTAATCACTTCTCAACTCACCAATTAACACTTGGAAAGTTCCTACAGAAAATCTTTCACCCAAAATTTTCTATTCATTTTTTCCTTCTTTTAAATAAGTACCACATGACAACAAGAGCTTCATCATCGTCCATTGCGCACGATCGTCTTCTGAAGAATGAGCAAATAAAATGTTTTGGTTGAATTGACAATTATTTGTTTTCGTAGAGTATGATCCGATTTTAAAACGGATCCGTTTTTAAAACGGAGTTGTGAACAGGGCCGTAGGGAATCCGTTTTTAAAACGGGACCCGCCTCCGATTTGAAAACGGAAGTGGGAACGGGCCCTAAGATGCGCAAGACCGCAAGACACGCAAGACTCGCAAGACGCACAAGACCCGCGATACTTAAGAACAAATAGAAGTACGAAAGTATCTTTAACATATCTGTTCCAAACATCTGTCCTAGTATATACGCTTCACCTCTAACATGCCTCTAACGCACATCAGAAAAATAATTATTTTTAAGTGTTGGCATCACTGGTTGTCATTGTGTTACTTTGCGATTGACATGTTTGTGCGTATTGAAGATGATGAATACTGTTTATATTCCTTTTGTATTTGATCGAATTTAAAATGTTGGGGCACTGAAACTCCAAGTAGAAATTTATAAGTATCAATGGATTAAGTAAAAGTTAGCAAAATATCATTTAATTTTTTAAATAAATTATCACAATGGACGTGGATGGTGGTGCTCTTAGTTCCCAGCAGACTGATTTAGAGCAGAGTTTACTGCAGGAATTTAGTCGTATGGGAACGACAGATAAAGAAGATATAATCAGTCAAATGCAAAAACTCTTAGGACCAAGTCTAAATTATAACACTGCCATTTTCTTCCTCGACATGAATAACTGGTAGGTACTTTGTTTATTTTTGCGATATTGTCGTCACAATACACTATTATTATTTATTTCATCATATCATTACTTATTTACTGACCTTAATTCTATCACTAATCTATTAACGTTTTTTTGTAACCTAAACCTTGAAACTTCAAGGCCCTAAATTATTGCAACAAGATTTGTTTTAAATTATGATATATTACTCACTTCATTTACTGCGGCTCAATGTTATATATAACACTTAGTTGCCGTAAATTTATTACACATATTTTCTGTTCAAGAATGCTTAAAGTATTAATAAATGAATTAATTTAACTATTTTTAACAAAAGCTATCACGTTTTTATTTATTTACTTAACAACGCTATTATTGTGATTAACATAGTACTTATTATTATAAATAGACTCTTTGTTTATTATTTACAGTTTGTCATCATTGCCTTTATACACCCATATAACATTACTTGTGATGTACAGTAGTCCCAGAGAGAAATTTGGTGTGAAGTCATCGTTTTAATATCTCATCTTTTTCATTTTCATACAAGACATGTGAGAAGGAAAAGGACTCTCTCTTGGACTATTTTTTCACTTTACTTTCCCATTATTTGTATAATGAATTCTATTGGAAGTGACAAAAACAAGTGAATACTAGATTATTTATCCAATGGGTGATGACTCATTTATCATTCCAATAGATAATTATGGTACAATTATGATTTGTTATCTTTTTTTATTTCATTCCTGTTGCTGTTGCATGTCACCTTGCTAAAGTTTTCCTCATACATTAACTGAAGAATAAATAATTTCCCTTGATACAAATAGGTGTTATTTTTCTATTACATAAATGTTTAAAATTGCGCAATCCGGTAACTTACTGTTTAAAAGTCACATGAATATTATGTGATTCTTTTCCATTTCATGTTTACTATTGAATGTTGAACAAACTGGCATCAATTTATGCAATATTTAGAATGTGATTTGCAAATTGTTCTTCAAAGTAATTGTAATTTATTATAGGGGAAAGTGGTTACCCTTCGTACACTTTTTATATTTTATTTTTTTATTTTGTGATTAATTGTCGAATTTATCTAATTTATGTACCCAAGTGTAACAAATATATTGTAGTTTGTTACAAAAAAGTCCGAAACTATTATGTCAAAAGGTTAAAGGGTTATATCCATTTTTCTACGAGAAGATATTTGTACGAACGTACCCCACGTACGGGGTACGTTCGTACAGTAGGTGGGGTACTATCGTACGCCATGGGGTAGATTCGTACAGGGTAATTAAAAAGCCAATTAAAGTCGTTAAATTTTTATTAATTATTATAAAAAATATTTATTTATCAAAGAACTAATTTAATAATATGTGACTTGACTCATAGTCGATAAATCTTTCTTTAGAAAAATAACAAAAAATAAAATCGTTCATCCTTAGTTTACTTATTGATAATTCTAAGCTTTACCAGTCTAAATGAGATGTTTACAATCATTTTGTATGACATCGTTGTAGAGTCTTTGACAATTTAAACTTAAAGTAGGTAATTAATTATACATTTGGTTGTTACTTTGGAACTTATTGCACATTATAATTATTTAAATTAACTGCAAAAGTAAAAAGTCTAGCCATTCTAACTTTACAGCCCGTTCGTGGTTGAGGATCAGGGATGATCATGGCGACATCGCTGATATACAGAGTGTGTATGTCTTCTATATCAGGGGAAAAAAATGACCACGATAATCCCGGTTGCTTCCGAAGATAAGATATTTTCATCTCTGTACCCGAATAATGACCGAACTTTTCCGACGTAATAAACAACAGAGGTCTTTTTTTCAAACTTTACCAAAACATTACAATTATCTTTGATTTTCGCTGGTGTTACATTTAAATTATTATTGATACCACGATCATCAGTCTCTTCGTCCATTTCTAAATCATCTGGAGATGTTGAACTCTCCCGCAAGCTAAATAATAAATAAATAAATAAATATTGGACAATTTTTTATAGCGCCGCTTTTGTGAGTTATCACCTCATTATTCTAAATCTATTCTAAATTGCGATCCTTCAGATTTCTCTGAATCTTCTTCGCTTTCTATTTTCTTTTGTCTTGAATTAAGTTCCTTCAAACTACGTTTCACTGCTTTGGCTCTGGCTTTCCTTTCCTGTTCTATTTTTCAATTCGTTCTGTCTATGTCTCTCTTCTAGTTCAGTTTTTTCAGGTGTGTCTGTATATATACGGGAATTACACGGTTTTCTTCCTTAATTGGTTTTTCTGTTTTTAACGGCTGTAGGATAAGGTCTTATGACTTCTGGTGTTATGGGAAGATAAGAACTCGGTTCAGATTATGCCTCAACTGCAGAGGTGGAAGGTTCGCCAGTACCGGTAACAATGTCTTGAGGATTTTGGAGCAAAGAAGGCGACTGCTCACGAATATCTGACTCATTCATATCAGTCAATTGCACGCTGGTGGAAGGTTCTAGTTCTAGAGCGACAGTAATTGTTTCCGGATTATGTGGCACATTTACCGAATTATTTGAAGCGTACACGTCAATGGGAGCGAAATCTTCATCGCTGAAGGCCATTTCATTGAACGGCCATATACCTAGCTTTTCAAATACACTTGTAATATTTTTTGCATTAAAAGATTCGAAATATGCAAGTTTTACCAGTTTAGGAATATTATAAATGTTGATTGTTTTGCCAGGATTTTGACATATGCCAATTATTGAACGGTATTTTCATAAAAATTTAATTTCGATATACTGGTGGTTAATAAAATCTAAAGGGGAATATTCGTAGGCGTACGAATGTGCCCCCTTTCTGGGTGTCCGAATGCACCCCATGCCTTTGCACAAAATTAAAATACAACTTTATACAAATTATAATTTAGTTTGATAAATATAACAATTAAAGCTCAAAATAAATAATGTTAACATTAATCAATCATCACCATTTTGTCAAAAACATAACAATCCTACTTACAATTACGAACTAAAGTTAGGTAAAAAATGTACACATCGCGCGCGAAAACACGTTACGTCTTGTCAGCTGATACACCGTAGTGCGACTGACGCGACACTCCGCTAGCAACATGGCGGCCGGTATGTCTATGCACACAAGAAAAGGCGTGTTTGTGTGCCGTTTAGTTTTTCTGTTATACTTACTGTACGAATGTGCCCCGCGTACGAATGGTGACCACTTTCCCCTAATCTTATATTTCTTTATTTTGTAAAATAGTGTTTTGTGTGTTGCATCCACTGGACTAGAGATATGTCCCGTTTTTATGCGGTCGGGAATTATTAACTAGGTTAATTCAGCACCATTTTTGTGCCTAAAAATTTAATTATAATACAAGATATATTCTTCTTCATAATTGGTTAGGTTAGGATGGTTTTCTTGTATCTTATAAAAGTATCAGTAACCCTTTACAACCGACGACCCTTTATACGAGCGTGAGTTGAAAAATCCTGATGGGAAAGTAAATCTATTCTTCTAAAAGGAACCGGTGCCGATTTCACAAACAATGAATTCTGTTAAAAATGTGTGGAAGATTTAAAGTTTATTTTTCTGGTTCTGGTCATTCTACTAAAAATGTGTCATTTTTATATTTTCATTAAAGGGTTATGTTGGCTGCTTGTTTATTAACATAAAAACTCGAACTAGCAATTACACGTCACCTTTTAACTCCTAGCCCGGGTTTAGTAGCTTATTAATTCCATATGTACAATAAATGTTGATAAATTAATATATTGCACAAAATCCTACTTATTTGATTTTAAAGTCTTATAATAATAATAATAATAATGTTCTATATTAGCACCGTCCGAGTATACATTTAGGCACAATCAAGTTTTAAAAATAATTCACCAAAATTTGGTAATTAAACATAACTTGATTGACTGCCGTAATATAGTACCATATTATGAATACGAACCAAATTCATTTTTAGAAAACGAATTTTATAAAATATATTATGATAAAACTATACTGACAGATCGAACGATTAGTCATAATAGACCCGATATAGTTTTACATGACAAAATTAAAAAAATAACTTATATCATTGATGTCGCTATTCCAAATTCCTGTAACATTCAAAAATCTGTTAATGAAAAAATAAGAAAATACACAGATTTAGGAAACGAAATAAAAAGAATTTGGCATTCTCAGACTATAAAAATATTACCATTCGTTATTTCGGCTACTGGCATTATACCTAGCTCTCTCATTAAAAATTTAGGCGTATTAGATCTATCAAAAAATTTATATATAAAGATGCAAAAGTCGGTCATTTTGAATACATGTAGGATAACGAAAGATTTTTTAAATATTTATGTTGAGGGATCAGTAGGATTTATAGGCCCTGTTAGAAGTTCTACCGAGCCGAACCCTCTGATATGAAAATATCTGGAGTCGGTGATTTTTTTTTCCCATTTGATCTCTGGTGAGTTGACATGTTGTTGTTCTTGTATTGTTTTGTATTTATTTTACTTATGTAATGCACTTGCATAGTGTTGATTGACTAGCTGATCATTTGTGGAAAAGTGAGTGGAAGGGTTTAGTTTTTCCTATGGGGAAGATTTAACCCGGACAACAAAATCGGAAGCATAAAAAAAAAAAAAAAAAAACGTTTATTTGTCAATAATTTTTTACATGTTTGCATATAGTTTGTACACATACATTTAGATGATTATATTGCCAAAAGGGCAACTGCTCAGCTGTACATTCCGGATTTCTCCGGGAATGTAGCTGGTTTTCAGCAGTGCCTTTAATATAATGTGTTATAAATCGATAAATACAAATTTCTTTAAAATAAAATAAAATATAAATTCAGGAATAAATTTACATAAAATACACAGATAAAATAAAAAAAAAAAATAATAAAATAATCACAAGTAGGTGTCCCTTTCATTTTAAATTCGATCAATTATGATGTTGTGCGGTTGACTGTGCTGTCAGCAACCATTCGCTGCAGAGCTTCTTAAAGCACTGCAACGATGTTGTTTTTCGAATAGGCAGTGGTATTTTATTCCAAAGTTTTGACGATGAGTAGCTAAAACTACCCTCAAAAACAGCAGTTTTACGTTTGGAGAGAACAAGTAAATGGTCTCTTTGGCGTGTACTATGTGCATGTGAGTCACGGGACCACTGCAGTCTGTCAAACAGATAGGAAGGAACCTTTGAATTCATCAAGTTGAACAGTTGACACATTTGATGTAACTTCCTTCTGTTCGACATATTCAGTATTCGATGCCGATAGAGGTAAGGCGAGATATGCTCGCGTCTCGGGACATTATAGCAATATCGGACACATGCATTTTGGACTCGTTGTACTTGTTTTTGGGTTTTTTTTCAATAAAGATGGACCGTAAACTGAGTCTCCATAGTCCAATATTGAGAGAACAAGACTATCAGTAATAATCTTGCGTAGTTTCACTGATATGTTATCTCTTATATTGTACAATAGACGAAGCCTCGAGTAGCACCACTGAGACCTGTTTTTAACATGTTCCTCATACCTCAATCTACCGTCCACCATTATTCCAAGGTTGCGCGCAGCATCAACAAAGGGAACGGTGGTTTCATGTATTTTTACAACATGTCCTCCATTTTTTACGCATGATATTTTTTGCTTAGTTCCCATTAATAAAGCAACAGTTTTTTGAGGATTGAGAAGTAACGCATGCTCCTTTGCCCAACTGCAAACTCTACGTAGGTCACCATTTACCATATCCACTGCCACATGAGTTTTACTTACGTCAAACGATAAATATAGTTGTGTGTCATCAGCATACATGTGAGAACCACAGTGTTCAATAGATTGCATCATGTCAGCGGTATATATAGCAAAAAGCAATGGCCCTAGTATCGATCCCTGGGGTACCCCTCTTGTTATTATAATGTCAGATGAATATTTTAGAGTCCCATTACTATCCTTGCAAACTGTGCGCTGAGTTCTATCTTTGAAGTAATTTTGAAACCATTTTATTGCTTCATCGTCAAAACCAAAGTAACGCAACTTTGCAATAAGTAATGGAATGCTCAGTAAGTCAAATGCCTTAGAGAAGTCCAGCAGAACTAGTATCGAGGCTTTGCCTGCATCAGTGGAGGCAAGAATATCATCTGTAATACATTGCAGAGCTGTTGTAGTGCTGTGGCCTTTACGAAACCCCGATTGATGACGAGGTATAATCCCGCATGTTTCAGCGTAGACTACTGTTTGCTCAAACACAACTTTTTCGAGTACCTTGGATAATGCTGGTAATATGCTAATCGGTCTGAGATCACTAATACTTGAAATTGGTTTCTTTTTCGGAATTGGTGTGACTAAACCATTTTTCCACAGTGCTGGAACTATACCTGTCCGTAATGATTGGTTAATAATGGTTGTTATAGTGCTGAGTGCATACGGAAGTATGAGTTTAATCATTGAGATACTTATTTTATCGCAACCGATAGCGTTTGATTTGATACTATGAATGTGTTTTGATATTGTAGTTTCATCAACTATTTGAAGTGAAAATGATTTTGCTATAGAGTGATTTTGTGTATTATAATGGTTGACTAAAATTGGACTATGTTCTAGATTTTGACTGTGATTAATAAAATGATTATTTATGGCTTCTGGGTCATTTAAATGTGTTGGTATATCTCCGACTTTGTCTTTAACATGAAGGCAATTTTCTAAAGATTTCCAGAGTTTTTTTGAGTCATGTACATTATTATTGATGTTATATTCAAAAAATGCTTTTTTTTCTCTTTTCATGGAAGAGGTTACTAGATTTCGTAATTGTTTATAATAAGTGTAGTGTGAGTCTAATTTTGATTTTAAATACCTGATATACGCGCGATCTCGAATTTTCATCATATATTTAATAACATCTGTTATGACTCTTTACTGCGGACAGTGGCGGCTCGTGACTTTTGTCTGTACTAGATTGCTAATATTACAAAAAATGGCACTATTGATGTTGTTGTAGCTGAAAACTTTTTCTTTTTTTTGTGAAAACTCGGTTTTTTGTATGTAGATTTTCAGGAAATCCGTGTGGCCAAACTGAAATTTCCTGAAAATCATTGTACGGGACCAAGTTAGTGAAGCCCGCACAAATACTGCAAATTCAATAGGGCACCGGCACGCATTGACACCTTGATCTGAGAGTTTTTGCAGGTGCAGTAGGAAAACATTAAATTAAACAAGTATTACTTTCCCAAGTACTCTCGGATGAGAAGTGACTGTTTGTTCAATGAGAGTAATTAGCGATCACCCTTATCTCTTCACTGTTTTGAACAAACAAAACATTAGTTTTTAAATGTATGGTGGCACTGAAAACCCATTAATATTAACTATAGCAGTCGCACATTAAGGATGTGGGATAATATTATAGTATCATATTTATTTTGAAGGAAGACATCTTAATGGTTTTATCAAAAATATTAAGGACATCCTAAAAACTTGAGATCTTGTTATCTCATAATGACTTTGGCTCTGTACATCCGATATAATCATCATACAAAAAATCGAATTTTCGAAAAAAAATCGTTTTTGACTAAACAACATCAAACTTAGCACTTTGTCAAACTCAAAAGTAAAGAGCCGCCACTGATTGCGGATGTCTTGCAGTACCAGTTAAAGACTATCTATTTTTCTTGGACAATATTAGCAAAGTATCAGATAGTATTAATAGCCTATCTGCATCTTCATCTCCTCACCCGTGCTAAAAGTGCATGCGCTTTATTGTTAGGTTTTATAATTATCATTTTTAACTTTTACAATGCAATCAATCCGGTCATGCGGATCATTATAATACAATGTATGTGCTTTAGTGAAACTCATGGATCACATATGCGACATCTGTGTACGAGATACCTGCCGATACATCAGGTTAAAGTTTATGGTTACGTTAAATGCATAGAAAAATTCTGTTAAAATTAAAAATTCGTGTGTGATTCTAGGAATATCCAAGAGGCGACGTGCTGCTACCTGGACTTCCAACCCTCGGTGATGACTGCACCCCCGCTGGTGTGTGCTCTGCCGGCCCCCGCCCCCCTCGCCCCTTACCAGATGTCTCTCGTCGTGGCAAAACCTGCAGACCCTGACCCAAACCAACCCTTCGAGTGAGATACAAACTAAATCCGCATCTTTTGATTTTAAATGTAATTTATGTGACCTATCTTTGCTGTGAATCCATCACTGTAAGATTACTTGTATTAATATCAGATTATTAACAGTATTCCAGTCAGTACCTTCAATTATTATGATAGTGTCGTGAACATAAGTTATTATTTTTCCGTTTAGCTTTTTTTTTTTTTGTTCTTAAATATATTTGTATTACAAGGAAGTGGAAGTGAATTGTATAGTTTTATAGCCTGGAATCTGTAGTGTTTTTGTCCAAAGGATGTGTTGGTTTTTGGTATTAGTAGTTGGTGTGCCTGTCTTGTTCTGGTATTGCGAGAAGTTTGTGAAGTTTTAAATGTGTTTAGGTTCTTGTAAAGGAAAGTAAGTATTTGTTTTGAATATAATTTTTGAATCTTCAACACTGGGAATTTTTTGAATATGGTTGAAGTGGGTGTTAGTATAAGTACTTTAAGTATTACTTTTATTAAGGTTTTCTGAGCTTTATACAGTGTGTCTATGTATTTTTTTACTGGCATAGCCCCAGGCAATAATGCCGTATTCCATTATGGATTTTTTTTTATTTTTTATTTTTATTTTTTTTTTTTATTTTTTTTTTTTTTATTTTTTTTTTAAATATTGCACAACAGATAGATTATCCAATTACTGTACAATTCTCAATTTGACAATCTTAACACCTATGAAGATAATTATTATACAAAAAAACTTTAGGCTATTTAAAGAAGAATTATATATATCTAGTGCTTCTGAGATTTCATTCAATAGCACCGTTCCTCTTGTCATGCTATGTTGTGCTAGAATATCTGTTCTGCCGTATGGTATTTTGAATAAGTCGTGTCGACGACTACGGCTGAAGTTTTCGGGCACGTATAAGTAAAACTAAGTATTGCAAGATTTGCATGACGTCTAGTTTCCAAGCTAAATCTATTTGTTGCCTCAAGTAAGTCCACATGGTGCATGAACCTTGGATAAGTTCCACGCATCCGCATATAGACATACCTGAGGAATTTTTTCTGGATTTGTTCCAGCATATTAATATACTTAGTTTGGTGCGGAGTCCACACACCACTAGCATACTCCAGCTTACTTCGTATGACGCCATCAAACATGGCTATCATTGCATCTGGGTCGTGAAATTGTTTACATGTTCTGGTGATAAACCCCAGGAGTTTGTAGCATGCTGTAGTAAGTCGTGATATGTGGTCCGAGAATGTTAGTTTGGGATCAAAGACGATACCGAGATCTTTATAGCTATTGACTCGGCATAATTTTTTCTCTTTAATGGTGTATTAAAAAACTACGGGCTTCTGAGAGCGGGTATATGTCATTGTTACGCATTTTTTTATATTAAATTCTAATTTGTTTTTATCTGACCATTCTGCTATAGCATCAAGTTCAGATTGCATTTTTAAGCAGTCTTCGTAAAATATTATTTCCATCAAAAGTTTGAGATCATCCGCAAATAAAAGACATCTGCTATATGAGTTGATTGGTATCAAAACTGGTCAGATCTAAAATTTAAAAAAAATAAACTAAGTATTGAACTGTGTTCATTATTAACAAAAGAACAGGTCTTATTTTTCAAAAGCAGTCATATCCGCATATTTTGTAAGAGAAACCGGTTTAAAAAGCGGCTGTGGTATCAAAAATAGTCAAATCCAGCACTTGTTTTGGTGTTTCCTGAAAATTCACCTAAAGTGGAGTTGACCAGTTTTGATACCAATTGACTCATATTTTACACAGACCTGGATGTCGTCTATAAGTATTAGGAACAACAGAGGACCAAGGTTTGACCCTTGGGGAATACCTGACAAGGCGGGGAATTGTTTAGATTCCTGTCCATTTATTGATACATATTGTCTTCTGGATTTTAGATATGACGCGAAGAAGATAAGTGTCAGTTGATCGAAGCCAAGTTTAAACATTTTAAGTAATAAAATATCATGATCAACTCGATC
Source organism: Hesperophylax magnus (assembly GCA_026573805.1). Lineage (NCBI taxonomy): Eukaryota > Metazoa > Arthropoda > Insecta > Trichoptera > Limnephilidae > Hesperophylax > Hesperophylax magnus. The sequence goes on from JAIUSX010000072.1 coordinate 26,410,769, forward strand.
AAAAGCCTTGGCAAAATCCGTATACACTACATCAGTTTGGTGTCTCGAGTCCAGTCCGACGGCCACCAATCGCGAAAATGTTAACAAATTTGATACCGTGGATTTTCTTGGCATGAAACCTTGTTGGTTTTCTCCTAGAAACGGCATAATTTGGTGATGTAATTTCTTATAAATAATCATTTCAAATATTTTGGGTATAGTTGATAGAATGGCAACAGGTCTGTAATTCTTAATATCAGCCTTGTCTCCAGCTTTGAAAATTGGGCTCACACGCGTGAGTTTCCAGGAATGGGGGAAACAACCAGTAGAAATGCTTAGATTATATATATAACTCAGTGGATGACTTATGATTTTTGACATATAAGCAATTGTATTAGGGGGTATTCCGTCTGGGCCTGCCGCCTTATCGAGCTTTAAAGTCCGAGTACAGGCATCTACTTCCTCTGCACAGGTTAGCCCAAGACTGATTTTTCCGATATTCCAGGGCTCCTCTGTTCGAGTAAAGTCTAGATTTAGTAGAGGGGCTGTCTGAGTGTACACTGATTTGAAATAGTCAGCAAATTTTTGGCTAACTATTTCGGGATCGGAAATAGTCGCCGTTCCGTCGCTTAAGTTTATTTGGGTATGAGGATTTGCTTTTTGAGATTTAATAAAATCCCAAAAATATTTGACATCATCTTTGATCCCAAACTGAACTTTTTCTAAATATTGGCGTTTTGCAATTGCAATATCTTTTTTAAGCTCGGATCGCATCGCAGAAAATAACAAGTAATCTGAGTGATCTGAGTGATCCCCACTCTGAGTGGATTGTGATATTGCGAGGTATATAATATTCTTTATATCAAATATGTTTAGTATATTTCTCACGTTTTTGAAAAAGTAAATCAACTTGTTTAGCTTTCCTTTAACCGACTCTATATGTCTGTCCCATTTTAAATAACGGTCGAAGTATATACCAAGATATTTGATATTTTCGGTTTGTGTTATTGGAGGATAATTGCATGGGGTGCTCGCTGAGTGACAGGAATGTATTTTAAGGTAGATGTTTTTGGAGGGTTGGCCTCTCGAGTTTATGCTAAAGGTTATGAATTTAGTCTTATCTATATTTAAAGTTAATAAGTTAGAGTCAAGGCATTTTTTTGTAATATTTAGGCCAACTTCAGCTTTTGTGATTAGTGTGTTCCAGTCAGTGGCCTTAAAAAGTAACACAGTGTCATCAGCAAAGCTTTTAATTTCCCCGTCTATTTGGAGGTGACATAGATCGTTAATATAAATAAGGAATAGGATTGGGCCAAGTACACTGCCTTGTGGTACTCCGTAGGATACTTGTTCCTTGTCACTACATGTGTTTTCTATTCAGGTATATTGGGTGCGATTTTCCATGTAGCTTTCAATTAATTTGAGTTCTGTTCCCGTGATTCCGATATATTTTAGTTTATTGAACAGGTTTTGGTGGTGAATTGTGTCAAACGCTTTTGCCAGATCTAGGAATAGAATTAGAATAGAATTCCAAGGCATTTTTTACCCTGATCTATATTTGTTTTGAGGAAGTCTGTTACTGAGGCTATGGCATGTGAGGTGCTCATATTTTCCCTGAATCCAAATTGATTTGGTGATAGTATATTGTTTTTGTTAAGAAAAATTAAAAGGTGGTTTTTGATATGTTTCTTGAGAATTTTTGAAAGCGTGTTCAGAATTGTAATTGGTCTGTAATTATTAATTTCTTCCTTGT